>JALAZF010000563.1:1235351-2470702 GCA_022829125.1 Lathyrus tuberosus
GTTGCTTCTTCAATTTACTTAACTCGGAAATTGACATCCGATATGAAGACATCGACACCGGACTCGTGCCTGGTGTCAAATCCACCGCAAACTCTACTTCACGCCCTAAAGGCAAACACTTATGTCATCCGGGAATACATCAGAAAATTCATGGGCAACAGGTAATTCAACATTTGCAACTTCCCGATCAACTTACCATGGTATAACATTACAAACATCAGCGCTTCATCTCCTAAAAGTTCATCCACTTGCTTAGCAGACTATAACGTTAGCCCTCTACTGTCACCAAACTCGTACCCACGCTCTGGAGGCAAGTCACAATTACCCTTCAGGAAAACATCAGGGATCACACACCACTGGCATCACACTAGCCATTTCATCGTTCTCTGTACTCAGAGAATCCAACATCAACAACACACGATCCTTTCCCTAAAGATATCCCAACTTAGCCGGCAGGCGGAAATCCCGAATCCACAACACCTACAGTGTCAGAAACAACATAGCCTCCTCATTGCCTGGGCTCTCGCAATCAGAAGCATACCACACCACTCATCTAAACAATTAGTGAGCACACATCTTAATTCCAACAAATTCACTGTACACACCATCTAAGCTGGCAAACAAGTCTATCCCATCCAACACGACACCGTCTACTATCGACAAGGGATTAAGGGTGATCAGTTCCTCAATTTGTCAATAGACAGCCGACAATCGTGATGGGGCATAAACCGTCTTTACCAAGCTTATAATAGCGTTCCTTGCACCTTGTGCACGAAGTCATTTAAGGCATAATTCTTAGTCTCCATAAGCCTTATCTCCATCTTTCATTCAGTTTCGGAAACAACACAACTCCCACAATGCTTGCACACTTGTAATCAACAACACACCGAACTGACATTCCACCACCAAAACATCTCAGAGAAGCGAAAGCTTCTCCCCCACTCGTTTCAACCAACTCCTGCAGACAACGGTTAGAACACAAGTAAGTACGGACATTGTTTCACACACATGTCGCGTACTAAGGGATAAACAACATTAGACAACCTGGCCGGACAGACCGACCTGCTCTGATACCACTAATGTAACACCCTTCTAAAACCCCACGATTAGTCATATAATATTAAATAGTTATATCAGAGTAATCATCAAAAGGGTGCAACATTTCTTCATAAAACATCATAATAAAATATCCTGCTCCGTAACACGGGTTCTCAAAACATTTGTTTTACTAAAATAAAATACTTCAATTAAAAATTCATCGTCAGACGTCATAATTCACAAAACTTGTCAAAAAAATTTTTACAATAAGATGAAACACTTCAATACATCATTATCAACAATTAATTCAAACGATTCCCAAAGACCCGATGTTACATCTATCAGAGCAAGACCCTCTTCACTGCGGAAAGATAACTAATAACTCCATAAGCTACCTCAGACTTCTACTGCTATCCTCGAGTACCTTGCCATTTCCCATGGTAGGGGAAATATTAGCAGAAAGGGTGAGTACAATCATAGTCATTATAAAAGACATAAGGAATAGATATAGTAGCCATATTCAGGAACTCACAACAACATAACATCATTTAGCACATATACCTCATAACAACAAAACACCAAATTCTCATGTTAGAACATCACCAAAATCAGAATCACATTAAACACATCACATAGTACAATTATTGTGCAATGCCACAAATAATGAATGCAACTTCATAAGACACATGCATGTGGTACCGAAACTTCACTGATGACTTAGTCATCTACAAACTTCACTGGACTTTAAGTCCTACAACTTCACTGGACAACAGTCCTACAACTTCACCGATGACTTAGTCATCCTTAAACTTCACTGGACAATAGCCCTTCAAATGCTATGAATGCATGATGCGCAACAACATATAAAAATACGACCACAGCTAGTCAAACGTATCATCATTCATCATATTCATCATACTTCCTCACATGCACCATATTCATCAAAATAGCATCATTATATTCTCTTCACATAATCATCAATACTTAGTCACCCTCACATACTCATCACCACATAATTAACATCACACCATCACAGCATCTTAAACCTCATAACAACACCACAATCATCATAAATATCACAATAGCATCTTAATTATTATATCGGCATCATTTATCAAACATCATCATTTTATCAAACAATATCATCATTATTCTTACAGCATCATAAAGTATCTCACAGCATCATTTACATCGTGTTAATATCAGTACATCATCATGACTCATAATAGCATAAATCCAACACAAAGCATTTACCAAGGGTATATCATCACATCACAGTCAACATGTAATCATTTATCAATTCATCATATAGCATATTTAGTAATTGATTTTGCATATCATATTAACATCCTTATAACAATATCACATTACTTCATGACAGTATTATCTCCATCCTAAGAACACCAGAATCTAAGTAGTATCATCATCAATAAAATCTTCATGTTCCATTCACCAACATCATACCACATACTTTACAATCAAACCATTATCAAATTATTACAACCATTACTAGACAATTCATTTCCAAACATCATAGTCACAACAACATCATTTTATTATACCAATATCCAATGGATCACTTCCAGGCAAAATCATGTTATTTCACACAGTAAAGCACACGCACTGTCAGTTTGTCACAAAATATCATCACATTGCAATAACATAATAAACCACAACATAGCGCCATAATCATTATCATATTCTCATTTCATTATCACCAATATCAACTAATCAATGCCATACAAAAATTCTGCAACATTCACACAGATATGCACCTACTGATATATCAATATAAGACACACATCATTTAGTCTATCAATTTCAAATTAGAGGGTTTCACTATATGTTTTATTTTATTTTTCCATGTTATAGGTTATTTCACCACCTTTCCATAGCTTCAAACGGCATCGAAATTGGATTAATAAAACAAAAGTTATGATATTTAGAAGAAAACTAAAAATAAAATACAATTTCACCCCACTTTAATGGGTGGCTTGCGCCACCCCTACCTTCACAATTTTGGTGGCTTGCGCCACCCTATAAGCATGTGGCTGGCGCCATGGAGTGTGGGTGGTTGGCGCCACCTCACTCAATTTCTTTTTTTCTTTTTTTTTTTTCTTCTCCTTACTGTTCCTTCTTTTCCTTCCAACCCGTCCATGATTTCTAGACAATTCCAACTAATCATTCCCTACACTTGATTCGTCTAGCATCTAGATTTAATAATTTCTCACAATCTCTTAATAACTCCTACATTCGGTCATTTACTAGGTCCTCAAAATTTTATACAAGTCGGACATTCTTTCTGTTTAATCTACTTAAAACCCTCGCCGTAGTTCATCATCAATTAACAATTCAACAGATTACGAAACCATCAAAATCCTCATATTTGCCACACTCAATCAACAACTCAATTTCTATATACAATACTACACATCAATTGGAAGCAATCTTTACGTCAAACCATCATCAATTCCGTCACAGTTATCATTTATCAAAACTCCACCAAAACCCCAATAATTCCCACAATTATCCAGACCTTAAATCGATTATAATAAAAATGATAAAACTCCCCTTACCTGAGTGAATCCGTAGCCTTGATTTTCTTTGTGTTTTCAACCCTTCCTCTGAAATTCTTCAAAGTCCCAACTGCTCCTCTATTCTCTCTGCCTCCTTTCCAACGCAATGCAATAGTGAAAATTTTCAAAACCCTACTCCTTCGTATACCCCTTTAAACTCTTTAATATGGTCTTCCCATCCGTATCCTTACTAACACTTCACAACTGACCAAAATGCCCTTCTTGTCTCTACCACCAATAACTCCCATTTTTCTAATTAGAATAATTCCAACTTAATTATTTTAATTATTTTAAATCATTCCAAATTGTCACATAATTCTCAAAATCACCAAAACATCATTTATATCCAATCACTTCACAAAAGAAAATCCCTAAAACATTATATATATCGAATATTCCACAATAACTCACATATTCCCGATAAATTAATTAAATAAATAATTAATCTAAAATTTGGGGTGTTACACTTACATCATACTTTTCTCGGGATCTTCCCGGAGAAACGCCATATGACGTGATCCAATTTTGTGGTGCTGATGACCTTTTCATCAGTTTTTTTTTCAGAGAAAAACTGTTGTACCACCGAATCTCTGATTAGGAGGCTTTTTCTTGGGATTTTCCTTAATCCGGGAAAGCAAAGACATCATCTTCAATGGCGAAGAGTGACACTTGTTGAAAGTTTTCTCTGGCTTTTCAGAGGTTCATGTTATCAAAGTGGTCAAGGACCAACTTCTTTCCAGAAATAAACTGGAAGCGAGGTTGTTCAGACACAGTATTTCCTGACGATGCAAGAACTGACAACTCGATTGAGAGAACTTCTACCACTAGGGGACAAGACCGACTAGAGTGATAGTGATGCAATATGAAATGTGAATGCAAATCAAAAATGCATGATGTATGTATGTTTATGCGGACAAAACTGACGCGACATATAAACTGACGGGTGAACACGACTGGATACTCGACCATCGCGGGGCGTATAGAAATATCGCTGGTTCAAGATAGCAATTCCACCTTGCTTAGGAGAGATAGTCCCTGTTGGGAGCTACTGTTGATCGGGCTTAGGAGATAAGAACTCGGCCAAGGTGTGTCAGACGAAACAAGGTCTCTGACACAGTTGATTCCTTCATCCAGGTGTACGGGGTCTAGAAGGAGTACTTTGATTCTGCACTTTGAGGTTCGAACACCTTTGGAGATGCGATTGATGTTCTTTCGATGTTTAACAGTCAAAAGAAATTGCCATCTTTATTTTAAAAGCAAAAAAAGTTTTAACAAGTAAATTCATTTTTGTTTTATTTCAAGAATCGTTAATCATGTTTAACAACGTCGTTCTGTAAAGCTAAAACAAATAAGAATTACAAACAAAAGCACAAGGCTCAAATTTTATTGATAAGATGAAGATAACGACCACCATCCTTCTACCAACTTTGAATTCGGGGCATCCTGAGCTTCTGACGAAGATGACCTTGACTGGAGTTTTCTGCCAGATGAATTAACTGCTGCTACTGAGAGACTCGCCTCTGTTGAACATAGTCACTTGCCATTATCTCTAATTTTTTCCTGGATTGTACTGTGATGTTTCCAATCCACCGGGATGATTTTTCTTTTATGTCTCTAATTTTTGCCTGGACCGCCCTTTCGGGTTTTCAATCCACCGAGACGTTTTTTTTTTTTTTTTTTTTAGTTTAGGCGAAGTATTTCTTGACTACATCAACATTTGTGGGGTAGGCAAATTCCTCTCCGTCCATGGTTGCAAGTCTCAAGGCACCGCCTGAGAAAGCTTTCGTGACCACATAGGGGCCATCATAATTTGGGGTCCATTTGCCCTGAGGGTCAGTGAGAAACGATTGTATCTTTTTGAGCACGAGGTCTCCGTTCCTGAAGACACGAGGTCGGACCTTTTTGTCGAATGCCTTCTTCATTCTCTGCTGATACAACTGACCGTGGCATAGTGTCGTTATCCACTTTTCCTCAATCAGATTTAGTTTGTCGTGCCGACTTTGACACCATTAAGCTTCGGTGAGCTTCGCTTCCATCAATACTCGGATTGACGGGATCTCTACTTCTATGGGGAGAACTGCCTCCCCGCCATACACTAGAGAGAAAGGGGTTGCCCCTGTTGAAGTGCGGACAGATGTTCGATAACCATGAAGAGCAAAGGGTAACATCTCGTGCCAATATTTATAGGTTACAACCATCTTTTGAACGATCTTTTTGATGTTCTTGTTAGCCGCTTCTACCGCTTCGTTCATCTTGGGTCAGTAGGGAGATGAGTTATGGTGTTCGATCTTGAACTCTGCGCACAACTCTTTCATCATCTTATTGTTCAAGTTAGATCCATTATCAGTGATGATCTGGCTCGGAACACCATAACGGCAGATGGTATTATTTTTGATAAATCGGACCACCACTTGTCGGGTAACATTAGTGAATGACGCTGCTTCGACCCACTTGGTGAAGTAGTCAATGGCTACTAGGATGAACCGATGTCCATTTGAAGCCTTAGGTTCGATCAAGCCGATCATGTCGATTCCCCATATGGAAAAAGGCCACGGGGAAGAGAGAACTTTGAGATGTGATGGCGGTACATGAATTTTATCGGAGTATATCTGACACTTGTGACACCTCCTCATGTACTTATAGCAGTCGGATTCCATGGTCAACCAATAGTACCCTGCTCTCAGAATTTTTCTCGCCATTGTGTGTCCGTTGGCATGAGTGCCAAAGGATCCTTCATGAATTTCTTTCATAAGCATGTCTGCTTCTGGTCTGTCTACGCATCGGAGCAAGACCATGTCAAAATTTCTCTTATAAAGTGTATCACCGCTCAGGAAGAAGCTGCCTACTAGTCTTCTGAGGGTCTTTCTATCTTTCCTAGATGCCCCAGGTGGGTATCCTTGTTTCTGAAGGAAGAATTTGATATCGTGGTACCAAGGTTTGTCATCTATGACTGCTTCAATCATGAAGACGTAAGCGGGCCCTTCAAGGCGCATTATGTCGATCTTAGGTATGTCATTCCATCGACCTACACTAATCATGGAAGAGATAGAGGCTAATGCATCAGCCATGTGATTCTCATCACGAGGGATGTGATGAAACTCAACTCTGTTGAAGAAGGGTAACAACCTTCTTGCATAGTCTTTGTAAGGAATCAATCCTGATTGGTATGTGTTCCAATCTCCTTTTATATGATTGATAACCAAAGCTGAGTCACCATATACGTCCAAGTTTTTTATCCTTAAATCAATCGCTTCCTCGAGACCCATGATACAAGCTTCGTATTCGGCCTCATTGTTCGTACATTTGAATGTAAGTCTAGCAGTGAAAGGAATGTGGGTGCCCTGAGGGGTAACAATGATTACCCCAATTTCGTTTCCATAATGATTAACTGCTCCGTCAAAGATAAGTCCCCATTGGGAACCTGGTTCTGGCCCTTCACTGGGTAGTGGTTCATCGCAGTCTTTCATTTTTAAATACATGACATCTTCGTCTGGGAAGTCAAACCCGATTGATTCTTGATCGTCAATCGGTTGGTGAGCCAAATGATCGGCTAAAACACTTCCCTTAACGGCTTTCTGAGCGTGGTACTCTATGTCATATTCTGATAACAGCATCTGCCAACGGGCAATTCTTCCCGTAAGAGCAGGTTTTTCAAATACGTACTTGATTGGATCCATTTCGGAGACCAACCAAGTAGTGTGACGAATCATGCATTGGCGAAGACGTTTGGCTGCCCAAGCCAAAGCGCAACAAGTTTTCTCAAGCATCGTGTACCGAGTCTCGCAGTCGGTGAATTTCTTGCTCAAATAGTAGATGGCAGACTCTTTTCTTTTAGTTTCGTCTTGTTTGCCAAGTACACATCCCATGGAGTCCTCTAGAACTGTGAGGTAAATGATCAGTGGTCTTCCTTCCACTGGAGGTGATAGAATCGGAGGATTCAACAGATATTCCTTGATACTGTCGAATGCGGTTTGGCAATCTTCTGTCCAAACGCAGTCCTGGTTCTTTTTCAGTAATTTGAAAATCGGCGCACACGTGGCGGTCATAAGGAATATGAATTTGGAGATGTAGTTCAAACGTCCCAAGAATCCTCTGACTTGCTTTTCAGTTTTCAGAGAAGGCATTTCTTGAATGGCCTTGACCTTGTCAGGATCAACTTCAATTCCTTTCTGGATGACGATGAACCCTAGTAGTTTCCCTTAACGGACACCGAAGGTGCACTTGTTGGGATTCAAGCGGAGCTTGAATTTTCTTAGACGTTCGAACAATTTTGACAGATGTTCAACGTGCTCACTCTCTGTTTTTGATTTTGCAATCATATCATCGACATATACCTCGATTTCTTTGTGTATCATGTCATGAAACAGAGTAATCATGGCCCTTTGATAGGTTGCCCCGGCGTTCTTCAAACCGAATGGCATAACCTTGTAACAAAAGGTACCCCACGGGGTAATGAACGAAGTTTTCTCCATGTCTTTCGGCGCCATTTTGATCTGGTTGTAGCCCGAAAATCCATCCATGAAGGAGAATACTTTCAACTTTGTTGTGCTGTCTACCAGCATGTCAATGTGTGGTAAAGGAAAGTCATCCTTTGGACTTGCCTTGTTCAAATCTCTGTAATCAACACACATTCTGACTTTTCCGTCCTTTTTGGGAACGGGTACGATGTTGGCTAACCATTGAGGATATTCAGATGTGGCGAGGAAACCCGCGTCAATCTGTTTCTGTACCTCCTCCTTGATTTTGATGGCCATGTCCGGGTGAGTGCGTCTCAACCTTTGCTTTACTGGCGGACATTCCGATCTCAATGGTAAGTGATGTTCCACGATGCTGGTGTCCAACCCTGACATATCCTGATAGGACCAAGCGAATACATCGGGGAATTCTTTGAGAAGCTTTATCAAACCCTCTCTGGCAGTTGGACTGAGCAGTGCCCCAATCCTGATTTCTTTTCTCTCTTTTTCTGAACCGAAGTTTACCGTTTCCAATGGTTCTTTGTGAGGTTCAATGGACCTTTCCTCTTGTCTGAGTAGTCAGGAGATCTCTTTTGGAATTTGGTCATCATTTTCTTCTTCAGCCTCGAATACCGGAAACTCAAAGTTGGGAGAATGCATCGAATCGTATGTTTCAACTGGGTTTAAAACAAGCAATCTGCATGACGTGATGATTCTTGTTTAGAAGAGGTAGAGAAAATGCAAGTGTGTGCAGTGTTTTATTTTACTGCTTGTTTTTATTATTGAATTGTTTTTTAGGATTACCATTTTCTGAAAAAGCAAAAAGAGAAAACAGCAATTAATGCGGAAATTACAGAACGACGTTATTTTATTAATGAACAAATCGATCCTTGAAACTACAGCCCTATAAAACAAAACTCTGTTGCTTTGGGCGAAGCAAAAAGGGAAATTTACAGAAAGCGAGCCCTATCAAAACATCTGTTTCACCTGGGCAGGGTGAAAGGTTAAAAGATGGCAATTACTTTGACTGATGAACGACCTTCGGAACCTCGATGGCAACCCATTGGCGGTGAACTGCTCGGTGAATCACAAATTCTGGCACCTTCCTTGATTTGTCTTCAGAAATGACGCTGATTTCTGGTGGAGCGGGATCATTGGAATCTGTCTCCCAGGCAGAATTGTCGTAGGAGAATTCCTCTGTCGCATTTTGCATAGTATTTGTGCTCTCAGGTACATCTCCCCATCCAGTTGCCTGGATATCCTCGAACCTGATACGAGAGCTTTCGGGAGCAGTGTACTTGACCATAAAGTCGTATTTTCCACTTGGTTGTCCCAGGGTGTCCCACACTTCCTTGGAACTGGAGGAGTCATCTCTCTCGATGACGTTGACCTCGGGAAAAGCATAGTTGATGAATTCAAGTCCTACGAACGTTGCGAATTCATCTTCATGTTGAGTAGTTTCTGAATGACCTGAGTGTTGATCCCATGACATAGTGGGGACACATGTATTCTGTTCAATGACAGTCAGCTGAGTTTCACTGTTCAGCTGACTTTCTTGCCCCAAGTCTCCTGGGTAAGGTTGCCACATTGGCAGACCATCCATTGGGCCATAGTAGTTGTGATCAAAGTTGTCTTTCATCAGAGTGTCTTCCTCTAATGAATTCGGTGGAGCACGGCATCCTTCTGGATCACAATCTCCATATATCATTTCGGCATCTGATCTTGGTATAAATCTCAGACTTTCTGTAGGAAAGCAAAAAGGCATAGGCACCTCTTCTTGAGTCATATAACCGTTCTTGTTGAGATAGGACTTCCATTCTTCATCCGTGTCAGAGGGATCTTCCTCATTGATAGCATGAACTGTCTGAGACACTGGGTGAAGAAAACCTCCACTGTGGAATAAGTTCTGAAGGGGATGAAGACTTTCATCGTTGGCAGCTGTCCGGGTACAGGTTGCAGAAAACCCAAGACCCTTCTTTGTTTTATTGTCAATGGGAATGATAAGTTGTCCCCATCCTGTCGTATCGGTACTCTTGACCGCTTTGATAGCATCGTTGTATGAGGAAATCGAGGTTCTTCCTTTGAATTGATTGTCCTTGCTCACCGACAGTGCTTGGAACTGAGTTCCAATAACCTCCTCGGGTTCTATACCAGTAGATGATGACAAGTTGCTTACGAGCAAGGCCTGTTCTCCACAGACTGTGACAAGTTGATCATTCTTGACGAACTTTAGCTTTTGGTGGAGGGTTGACGTAACCGCTCCAGCCTGATGTATCCAAGGCCATCCTAATAAACAATTGTATGTTGCCCGAATGTCCATGACCTGAAAGTGACTTAGAAATTGTGAGGACCAATAGTTATGGGAAGATCAACTTCATCGATAACTATTTTTCTGGATCCGTCGAATGCTTTGACGACAACCTCGCTGATTCTCATCGGAGAGCCTTTGAATGATAACTGCATCAAAGTAGACTTTGGCATAACGTTCAGGGCTGACCCTGTGTCTACCAGTATGCTGGCTAAAGCATCGTCCTGGCAGTTAACTGTGATATTGAGCACCATGTTATGACGGCGACCCTCTTCAGGTAACTCCTCATCACTAAATCCAAAATTATTGCAGGAAGTGATGTTAGAGACAATACTATCGAACTGTCTGATTGTTACATCCTGTTCCACAAAGGCTTGCTCCAAGACTTTCTGTAGAGCCTCCCTGTGGGCCTCTGAACTGAGTAACAGTGATAATACCGAGATCTTTGAAGGAGTTTGTAACAGTTGATCGACAATGTTGTATTCACTCCTTTGGATGAGCTTCAGCATCTCATCGTTATTTTTCGAAAGGTCGGGATTATTGGATTGACCGACTGGTGGATCGGGAGCTTCTGTCTGAAGTTCCTTTTCTTTGTTAAGTTCTCCAACTCCTCGGTTGAAGATTCGACCGCTCCGTGTTACACGAATGACGTCTGCAATATTCACGACGGAGGGTAATGGAATTTCCTTTCCATTTTCAATTGTCGTTGCACCGTATTTGTAAGGGATAGACTTAGTTGATTCATACGGTAGTGGTCCCGGTAGATAGATGACTATGGGAACCTTCTGATTTTTCTGACCATCGTAAGTAATCTCGATCCGTTCCTGGTTGGGAACTTTAGATTCTTCAAGTAGAGGAATGATGGCAAAAACATCCCTGGTCCTATGATGACCAGAAATTGTGGCAACGTCCTCAATTTGATCGGCGAGGTAGTTTGGCGTCCAGTCGATAGGTCCAGAACCCGGATATGGACGAATTTCTCCACGATCTACCTGACCCTGAAGAGCCGCTCTCACAAGGTAACACCCTTGGTTACTTTCCGAACAGACGCTACAACGGTCGTAATTGTGTAGTGGCACCTGGCCACGCCCACTTTGAATACAATGTAACCTCACTAGGTTACCTTCCATTGATCGGACGTCCTGACTTTGACGCCGAGTGGGGTTTCTATTACTGATACTAATCTGCTAAGTATCTTCATCCATGTAGATTGGCATCCACCAATGATTTAACAAGTGCTGAAGTGCCTCCTGGACAAGGGTACAACCTCGATCGTTTTCGCAACCCGCTTTACAGCTTTGATAGTCATGTGATATTAAGAATCCGAGTCAGACCTGCTCAGCATGTAACTCTACCAGGTTGGTATTTATTACGCGAATGTCGAAGATTTGAACCATGTTGATTTGATAGGAGTTCCTATCATGGTAGTCTTGGATCCATCCAAGATCCATCTGACGCTGGAGGGCCTCCTGTATGAAAGAGCATTCCTGTTTGTTTACCGAGCAAATCAGACAAGAACTGTAATCGTGCCGTGGCAGATTATGATACTGGCTTTGCCTTGAGTGCATCGCCACCAAGTTGACATTCATTGCACAGATGTCGTGGTTCTGAATGACATTAGAATTCGTGTAGACCATGTTAACTCCACGAACTCGGTGCTCTTGGATCCATCCGAGATCCATTTGTTCCTGTAGGGCTGCTTGCACCACAGAACATCCCTGGGTGTCTTTAGAGCAAATATCACACTGATGATAATTATGAGGTGGCACATGGTCATATCCACTCTGTCTACAATGCATCTTAACCAGATTGGTTTTCAACAAGAGTACATTGTAAATTTGATAGACATTGTTAGTCTCTCCTTCTATCAAATTGACTGCAGCCTTCTCGTGTTGAGGTAGCGGATTCGTAAGAACATTAGGATTCGTATCTTTGAAAGATAAGAGCCCGCTCCTAACAAGATTTTGCACGTCGGACTTGAAATTAAGACAAGTCTCTATGTTATGCCCTGAACCTCCTTGATGATAAGGGCAAGTTTGTTCCACCTTAAACCAAAAAGGCGGATTTTCCGGTACTGTAAGAGGAGATTTAGTCTGAATATGCCCCTTAGCCAGTAGTAATGGAAATAGTTCTGCGTACGATACGGGTATAGGATCAAATCCTGGTGGCCGTGTTGTACGGTTGTTATTGTATTGGGGACGAGCCTGCTGAAGAAGCTGTTGCGTCCTTTGCTGATCAGGTTGGCTCTGCGCAACCTGAGGTTGATACGTAGGAATAGGCGCAGGGCTAATAGCAGGAGTCACAGCTGCTACTGGTTGATATCATCACATTTGCTTTCCGAGAGAGATATTCCCAATATCTTGCTCTTTTTTCTTAGGGAGAGCACTACCGTATTTTTTAGTACCGTTCGTCGATCAGTGTCTTTTACCAAACGTCCTTCTCGGACGGCTTCCTCAATACGTACACCCATGCCGACCATTTCGGTGAAATCACTGGGCACACTGGCAACCATTCGGTCATAGTAAAATGAGCTTAAGGTCTTTAAGAAGATCTTTGTCATCTCTTTTTCCTCAAGAGGTGGACAAATTTGAGCGGCAATTTCACGCCACCTTTGAGCATACTCCTTAAAGGTTTCCTTGTCCTTTTGCGACATCGACCTGAGTTGATCTCTGTTGGGTTCCATATCCAAATTGTATTTGTATTGTTGGACGAAGGCAGTACCAAGATCTCTGAAAGTGCTGATCGTAGTACAGTTTAAACCCATGTACCATTTGAGTGCGGCACCGGTTAAACTATCCTGAAAGTAATGAATCAGTAGGTCCTGATTCTCCATCTGGGCTGACATCCGCCGAGCGTACATCACCATATGGCTTTGAGGGCAAGAGTTACCCTTATATTTTTCAAAGTCGGACACTTGGAACTTGTGCGGGACTTTCACATTTGGGACCAAGTAGAGATCTGCGGCGTCCTTTCCAAATAAATCCTGACCGCGAATGGCCTGCAGTTCCTTCTGCATTTCCAGGAACTGTTCCTGGAATTCATCCATTCTATCGAACATAGTTTCCTTCTTACCAGAAGGTGTTGGTGGAATCTGTCCTTCCGGGACAGTGTGCACCACAGGGGGTGGTACCGTGACTACGGTAGTAAATCTTGGCGTTTCCCGAAGTTTGTAACCTTCAGGAGTCTTCAGTATGCCCCTGGCATCTTCGCTTTCCCGAAGTTTGTAACCTTCAGGCCCAGCGGCTTCTGTTGTGATTTCCTGATCCTCAGTGATTGGCGGAACATATCCTTCCGGGATATAGTTAACAGGCATACCCCAAGGACGATCTTTCGGTATCTGATACCTAGGATCATACCTCTCCACTACGGGCGTTGAGGTGATCTCTGAGATCACAGTTCTTTGTAGCTGAGCTTCTGCCATGGCTTGCATGTCATTACGAAGCTTTCTCATATCCTCTCTTAGAGCGTCGATCTCTTCTTTCAACTCTCTGTTTTCTTCCTCAAGATCATCCATCCTTTTCTGACGATTGGCCCGAGTATTGTACGAATGAGACAGTTTGACTCTAGAATCGAGACACAAACGTGAGATTCATAAGGAAGAAGAACACGCGATGTGAGAATGATGAATGCAATGATTATATTAATTGTTTTTTTGGTTTAATCAAAATAAACTTCGACAATTAGATTGCAAATATCAAACAGTGGGGAAACCCCTTTTTATTGAAATTCTAAGGATTACAGAAATGGAAATACAGTAGATTACAAAGTGCAGAAACAGAAACCTAAGCTAATGGGTCCCGAGTCCTCTCTGAAGAGAAATCGGGTGCTGACTCTGGTACTTTCCTTTTCTTTAACCGGGGCTCTTGGGCCGTTGTCGGGTTGTCATTCCTTTGCCAGGTGAAAGGAGTGAGCAAATTCCTTTGGTCATCTTGATTCTCTACAGCATGTTGCTCCAAAATCTCAATCAGAGCATCTTTCTCTTTCAGTAATTGCTGTATTTTGATGCACTCTATGTCGAGGGTGCGGTACTTGTTCTTCCAAGACCTTCTCTCCTTCTGAACTTTGTTGAGAGTAACCTGAAGCCTTTCAGTTTCCGTCATGAAGTACATGACAGATTCCTTTGGCGGAAGAATTCCGTAACGAGGATAAGGCATCTTTAGCTTGAGAGCTCTAGTTTGTACCCAATGGAGATAAGGCTCCACCGAGACACAGTCCGGTTTTCCCAGAGACTCTCGTCTTTTCTTATGAACGTGCTTCCAAGCGTGCACTATTTCCATCTTTAGTGCTCTGTCGTTTTCTCCTTCTTTGAAGAAAAGACCTTCCAGATGAACACCCAGTGGGACGTGTCTTATCGGGTATCCAAATTGACGGCGAACCAACACTGGATGGTAGTTGATTCCTCCTTTAGTTCCTATGAGGGGTACGTTGGGGAAGTTTCCGCAACGATCAATGATCCTGATTCCCTCATAAATCCTATTACACCAATCTATATCAGAGTTGGTAAGAGACATGATCTTCTGTGACCAACGTAAGGCACTCTTGCAATCCCAAAAAGCAGCAAACTTGGGCAAGTGAGAGATAAACTATTTATAAAGCAGAGGTACACAGCATGTGATCTCCCCTCCACTGTACAAATTTCCCAAGTGTACAGAATGATACGTATCTGCGAGCAAAGTCGGCACAGGGTTTCCAATGAGAAAAACCTTAATGGAGTTAATATTGACGAAATTATTGATGTTAGGAAACAAAAATAACCCGTAGGTGAGCAAGACAAAGATGCTTTCAAAAGCAGTCACGTTTCCTATACTGGCGAAGTACAGGGCTTTCTTTGTCAAGAACTGGGCTGGCAAACCTTGGATGCCACCCTTAGCGGTCATGTGAGCCCTGACCTCAGACTCGTCCAAATGAATTGCTCTTGCAATTGTCTAATTCTTTGGAATTTCTTCCAGTCCAGAAAATGGAGCTCGATCCGTAATATGTAGATCGATCAGATGAGAATACTCCTCCAGCGTTGGTGCTAGCTGGTAATCTGGGAATGTAAAACAGTGATAAACCAGATCGTAAAACTGAATGAGCGCATCCATGATTCCCTCAATCACATGGACTCTTAACAGTGGTAGAAGACCTCCGTGCTTGGCTCTAAAAGCCTCAGGGTTAGTGATCATCCTCGCTAACCTTCTCAAATCCTCTAGCTTTGGAACCTTGAAGGTGTACGTATGAGTTCTCCTTCTACCGAAATCCATTAGTGCCATCTTCTTCTCTGATATTTGCAATCACAGTCTTAGTTTAATTTGAAAAACAGAGAGACCAGAAGAGAAGATTTTTTGAATGTTTTAATGTTTTTTAGATGAATGCATGAATGCAGCACACAAAAACATAGAAAAAACATGGGGTCAAAGGGTCGTTGTCATGAAGTCAAGGCTCTACCCATCCCCAAAGGTTTATACTAGGGTGATTTTTGTACCTGTACTCATTATCATTAGCTCCTCCCAGGAAAGCAAAACAACAAGCGGATCGCCAGCGAGTTGTAGAGCAATCTTAGAGTAAGTGCCATTCACCGAGAATAGATCACCAGCCTCAAATGAGGGTAGTATCGCGTAACAACTATTTCCGATAGTTTCCGCACTACGAAAGGGTTTGGCTCCTCACCTTCTCAGACTTAACAACCGGCCCATTGTCTGGGTGAGAGAATGGGTTGCGTTGGTCAGCCTCCACTGAGGTTGATGGTCGACCCCCGCCGCCATCACTTATCTTAAGTGTATACTCATTCTTTCCACAAACGGCATCACCCGCATTCCCATTAGCAGAAAAATAAACATGTATAGCAATTAGGAAAAGCAGTATATATATTTGTCCTAAGCATCCTAGACCTTTAAAGTTATGAATCCTAAGTTCCTGACAGAAATGGGTTCCCCGGCGGAAGCCCCAATATGTGGTTTTCACAAAAGTGAAGAAAAAGGAAATCAGAAAAACAGAGACCGGCCCCACGGTGGGCGCCATTTTTCTGTAGCGAGCGATTTTGGACGCGGTTCTTAAGCGCTGGTCGCTCTCTGCGGTTTGAGCTTAAACTACAGGTCGATTCATTTTTTTATCCTATTGTGAGCTGATTAAGGAAGGGAAATAGATGTCTCCAATTAACCCTGCTTTGCAAACTGAGTTTAAACAGCAGTCTGTTAGGTTACGAATGCTATCAATGTGGGGGGCCCTTGTACTGGTTATTTGTATTTTCGCCAATACGATTCTTCTTTCTTTCTAGGATCTTCTGGTGGGGAACAAGTGTTAGGATGTTAGGACTGATGCTTTTGAATGTGTGAGTATGGGATTTGGGTTTTTTGCTGATTGTGCTCGCTAAGATTTTTCTTTCAATCTTATGCCTACGTATTCCCGTTTACCGAAATAGGGAAATCAGAGCTTTCGTAGTTCCTCCTATTCTATGGGAGGAAATGGTTGTTTTTTGTGTCTTGTTCAAAGCCCAAGACGTGAAGCTAAAAGGTAGTTTGTATCTTGTTCAAAGCCCAAGATATGAAGCTGAAAGGTTTATTTGTATCTTGTTCAAAGCCCAAGATATGAAGCTAAAAGGTCTCAACTTTAGAGAGAATTTGTCATCTCTAAAGAGGGTCTATTTGTCACAACTATTTATAAAGGAGAATTACTTTAACCAGGATACGCGGATCCTAGCAATGCTATAATTTCCTTTATAGGGGGTTTTAACCTGAAGGGGAAGACTTTAACTCAGTGCAGAGCAATGCTATCTTTCCTTAGGAATTTCTCATGCTAAAAGAGGGACAGTGGCATGGATGTAGATGATCCAAAGGCTTGCCGCTTACAGCGATTAGATGAAGGGAGTTGTTTGATGTTCGTGTACTGTGAACGAGGCACAGTTTTGATGCTAAAAGGTTAATTGGATTAACCAGTGATTTTCTTATACAAAGCCTAAGAGGAGGCTAATATGTGTCTCGTACAAAGCCCGAGAGAGAGGCTAAAAGGTTTTGACTCAACGAGGGAATCTTTTGGTATCTCGTATAAAGCCCGAGATGGAGGCTATTTGACTCAACAAGAGAGATTTTTTTGTATCTCGTATGAAGCCCGAGATGGAGGCTAAAAGGATGATTGACTCAACGAGGGAGTCTCTTATGTGTCTCGTACAAAGCCCGAGAGAGAGGCTAAACGTTGTTTGACTCCGCTGGGGAGAATCATTGTACAAAGCCCAAGAGGAGGCCATGTAACTGTTTCAGTTGAGTGACAGGTCCAATATACTGATTTTGAAAGAGAAAATCAGTTCTTATATGAGCAACACTCTACTCAAGGATTTGATTCAAGGATCCGGTTTATTCCTGTTCTTTAAGGAAACGGGAAATCCGAAGGGTATTGACTGTCCGAGTCTACGGGTTTCCTTCCTATTTAATGAAGGGGGCACTTGAGAATGTCTTTGAGACTCAAGTAGATTAGACTGTCCAAGTCTAGAGTTTCGTCTTTTGTACTATGCTTTGAGAAACAGTAGTGGAGTCTTTGAAAGGACGGCTCTATGCAAATGACTAAGTTCTGTTCCTATACCTCTAGGAGGTCGTCGGGACAATTTGTACGAAGCCCAAGAGGAGGCTGGAAACTTTTAAGAAGCCGACGGGTCCTTGTACTAAGCCCAAGAGGAGGCTATCATTCCCGGAGGAAGAGATCATTATACGAAGCCTAAGAGGAGGATGTGAATACTTCTAAGAAGCCGTAGGGTCCTTGTACTAAGCCCAAGAGGAGGCTGGGTTGCTTTTAGGAAGCCTGTGGGTCCTTGTACGATGCCCAAGAGGAGGCAGATGCTTTAAGAAGCCCGTGGGTCCCCAAACCCCGAGAAATTCAAGGCAATGCTATTCACCGAGAATAGATCAAAGTCAGGAAAGTTCGAGAATTAGGAAGAAACTCAAAGATGCCATTCACGGAGAATACATTCATCTTGGGGAGTAGAGTCTCTTGACATTTCCTAATGAGGACAGCCGAAGAGAAGACTGTATCTGGTGATCCTATTGGGGATCTAGTTGTCTATTTCTACGAATAAACGAAACGGCGTCACCTAGTTCTAGACGTAGTTGCCGGGGAAACTCGAAATATCTATACTATTATTACACAGTTGATATGAGTTTATGAAAGAAGACTTACAGTGAAACAGCCCCACAATACAGTTATATGTATATGAAAGCGGTAAATGAAAGCAATATCCACTTACTCGGTTGTAGAGCTTCCATGCTGTTTGGTTAGTTGTTCAACAAAGAAAGATTGAAAACAACAGTATATTCAAAATCAAAGGAGAAAGTGCTTTGAAAAAGAAAGATTTGGGGCTTACAGCTCAAGGAGAGGCCCAGGGTTTTATCAGTGAGCGCACTGTTTAAATTTGTACAGAGGGACTTATACAAGTCACTGAGGCCCAAAATGTTTCTGTACAAGTGGGTTGGGTCTTACACTCTCTCAAGAGGCCCAAAAAGTTTTAAAGAAAAAGAGTGGGGCTTATAACACGAGGGTAGGCCCAGTTGATTTTTGTTAAAAATGGCGATCGCGCCGAGGTTTTCTTTTAACGCGGAGGGACTTATACAATAAGTGAGGCCCAAAATGTTTTGGTTAAAAGGGGATTGGGTCTTACACTCTATTAGAGGCCCAAAGTGTTTTTGAATGGGTCTTATAGCTCAAGGAGAGGCCCAAGGTTATTTTGAAAAGGCGACGATCGCGCCGTTGGTTTTTGACGGTATCGGGACTTATACAATACACTGAGGCCCAAAAATGATTTGGTCAAAAAAAGGATTGGGTCTTACACTCTATTAGAGGCCCAAAGTGTTTTGAAAATGATTTATGAGGGTTGAATTAATCCAAAAACCCTAATTTGTTTTCAAAAATGTATTTAATTGAATAAAAATTCAATTAAAATGATCAAAATTGTTTAACATGTGAAAAACAAATTGTGATCTTGGATTAATGCTTCAAAAATTAAGTATTGACCTACAAAATAATTAGAAAGCATTAAAAGTTGCAAAATCAATGTAGAAAAAATATTTAATATGTCAAAAACAATTAAAATATTAATTCTTTGCAAAAATAACAATTATATGAAATAAATAATATTTTTGGGATTTTTTGATAAAATAAAATATTTTAACATTTTTGTGAATTATTAAAAAAAGAATCAACTCAAAATCATTAAAACTCAGAGAGAAATTATTTTTTGAATCAATTAAATAAAATCACAAAATTCAAATATTTGAATTTATGAAAAAGGCGCCAAGAACACAAGCAAGAACACACGCGTTTTTCTGGGTTTGGCTGATTTGCGTTTTCCATCCAATCTCACTGAATACGTAATCATATCATGCAATCCACATATTATTATGCTCGTCTCAACCTCACTATCATGTTTATGTCAATTAATTTCATTTAAATTAAACATACAACAAGAAATCACGAAAAATCCTCAAGAACCCTAATTTTTGCATGAAGGCTAGGATTTTTGATACACGATTCAAACAATGCAATTTATTGAGGGGAAACATTCCATGCATGATTATGAACATATGGCCAAATTATTGTGCGAGGAAATATGCATAGATTGAGAGATGACCAAGTATGTGCTTACCTCTAGGCCGTGACAGCAAGTGCAATGTGATTTTTGATTTGGAGGTGTTACAGGTGAGTGGTGATGATCTGAACAGCTTCCCTACACCCTATGGAGTGTGTTTGAATGCTTGGACCTGATTGAAAATGGCTGGAATAATTTGTGGTACCTCAGCTGCAACTTGATTGAAAATTTGAGCAACCAGCTGGTGATTTTGTGAAATTGGTGTTTCATAAGTGATCTAAGTGTTTGATCAGCTCATATGTGATGTATGTGAGGTGTGTGAGTGATTGGTTTGATTGGAATTGCTCTCAAACTCAAAACCCGATAGCTACCTTGCTAAGAAAGGCATTTTTGCCAAGAGAAAGAGATTTTGAGGAAAGCATCTGTTAGATGGATTTGGTGTGCTCAAACTGATGACAATTGAGCTCTATTTATAGTAGAGCAAGTTTGTTTTGCAAGGAATAGTGAATGGCAGCTGGTAAGTAGGTTTGGCCAATGTTGGCAAATGAAAATCCAAGTCTCCTCTAGCCATTGACTGGAGGTTAGGGCACAGAGCTTTGGTTCCCTTGGTCTTGGATAAGTCTTGACTGATTTCAGATGAGAATGGCTCAGTCCATGCCACCTTGATGCTTCCATTGAATGCTTCAATCCAAATTTGGAGTCTTGTCCCTATTTTGGCCATTCTAGGTTCAACATGCTATTTCTTGTTCCATGGACTTTGGAGACTTGGCTCAGTGATTGTCCCCTTTAGATTCAATCCTCTGAGGTGTCCAAGTGGATAGAAGCATTTGAATTTGGCTGATTTTGGCAAATCGAGCAAAGTTGCAAATTCTGCCTTGCCTTTGACAGATTTCAGCAAGGCAACTTGACAATGTCATATCTCATGGGGTAAGTTGAATTTGGCAATGTTCTTGGCCATTTTGGAAAGCCCTTACATGATACAACAACTGTTTGAACAAATTTGGTTTTGATCTCTTTTGATTCCAAGTGAAAAATCCCTCTACATTTGGCAAAAAGTGAAGCAAAATCTGACTTAGTGAAATTTTCACTAAGTGTTGGAACAAAGTGTGATTTCTTGATTTTGATCACTCCATAACTCAAAATCCTTAATGAATTGGACTTAGGTCTAGTTGAAGTTTTTGTAGAGGGTAATGAGGGCTACAAATCCATCTTTGGATGAAAAAAATTGGCCTTGTGGTTTAGGAGTTATGGTCCTCCAAAGTTGGTGCATTAGTGGTACTTTTTCCATAACTTAGAAAAATTTCTAAGTTTTATGGTTACCCCTTTTACAAGTTATCCAACTTTTCTTGATTTTTCTTGATGAATGATGATTCAAATCATACATTAACATCATTTTAGGGTTAAAAATCCATTTTGGTGAAAAATCTCAAAAAGTCAAAGTTGACTTTTGTGCATAGTTGACTTTTTATCAGATGAATTCCAAATTGTGCAATTCTTCAGGAAATCATGTCCTTGACCTAAATCAAACTTGATGGACATGTTCCATGGGTGTCATAGGGTATATTGGGGCATGTCCTAGGGTTTGGGAGCATGTCCTGGTCAAAAGTCAAAGTTACAGTTGACTTTCCTCGCAAAACCCTAATTGTGGTGTAGATGAAATTGAGACTTGTTGCTCAAGCTTCTTGGATTAATCCATTGTTCCAAATGGATCAATATAGTTCATTAGAGACCCTAAAATCATGTCTTGAGGTCTTGGCTCTTGATTTGTCCCAAAAGTCAACTTAGGGTGAATTAGGTCAAGAAACCCTAATTCTGGATTTTTGATGTATGCATCCCTTGAGGCCAAATTGACTTGATGCTTGAGTCCATGAGGTTCCATGGAGTACATTACGTTGTGTTTTGGATCTTTGGCTTATGCCCAGATGAAACTTTCCATCTAGAGGCCCTGGTCGACCAAAACCCTAATTTGGTGATACTGGCGATCTTGAGACTTGATCCACCTAGAAGGGAGCAGCCTTGTGCTTAATCCTTGAAGTGGGAGTCCTTTTTTATCCATTGTGGATATTTGAGAGGTTAGACAAGTTGAAGATCATGTCATTCCTTGATTGATCCTTTGTCTAAGGCTCTGAGAGGGCTTAAAACCCTAATTTTGATTGTAGTGAATGCTCAACAACCCTTGAGGCATTTGGTGAGGCATGATGGTTCATCCATATTGTAATGATGATTTGCACAATGATGGGAAATCTTAGTGGTCAAAATTTGGGGTATGACACAATGCAATGCAATGAAAGTATATGCTAAATGCTATGAAAGACGAGAGGGAAAATTTTGGGGTATTACAGCTGCCCCTATTCAATCACTGTAGACCTGAATGGATGATAGCGATTGCTTTTAGACTTTCAAGGTATGGAGGGATTGAATACCAAGAATAACCAGAAAATTTGCACTATGTGGAGAAGAAGAAAAGGGATATAATCCCAATCAAATGAACTCTGCTTGGATAAAACTCTGATGGGAAGAATAGCACTGAAGAGATGTCTTTTAAACGGCGCCAGACGACTACTGGCTTGCCACACTGCGGATGGACTTTGGAAAATGTCTTTTGTACGATGCCAGAAGACTACTGGCTTGCCACACTGCGGGTGGACCTTGGAAAACGTCTTTTGTAGGACGCCAGACGACTACTGGCATGCCACACTACGGGTGGACTTTAAGAACGTCTTTTGTACGACGCCGGACTACTCCTGGCTTGCCACACTGTGGGTGGACTTTAAGAACGTCTTTTGTACGATGCTAGACGACTACTGGCTTGCCACCCTACGGTGGACTTTAAGAACGTTTCTTGTACGACGCCAGACGACTACTGGATTGCTACACTGCGGGTGGACTTTAAGAACGTCTCTTGTACGACGCCAGACAACTACTGGCTTACCACACTACGGGTGGACTTTAAGAACGTCTTTTTTACAACGCCAGATGACTACTGGCTTGCCACACTGCGGGTGGACTTTAAGAACGTCTTTTAAACGATGCCAGACGACTACTGGCTTGCCACACTACGGGTGGACTTTAAGAACATCTTTTGTACGACGCCAGACGACTACTGGCTTGCCACACTGCGGGTGGACTTTCGCCAATCTGTGGTTGGTCTTGAAACTGTCTTTTAAATGGAGTCAGACGATTACTGACTTGCCACACTGCGGGTGGACTTTCGCCAATCGACGGTTGGACTTGAAACTGTCTTTTAAACGGAGTCAGACGACTACTGACTTGCGACGCTGCGGGTGGACTTTCGCCTTGCTTTGCCACCCTAAGATGGACTTTTGCCAATCTGCGGTTGGACTTTACTGATTTTCCACCCTAAGATGGACTTTTGCCAATCTGCGGTTGGACTTTGCTGATTTGGCACCCTAAGTTGGACTTTTGCCAATCTACGGTTGGACTTTGCTGATTTGCCACCCTAAGATGGACTTTTGCCAATCTGTGGTTGGACTTTGCTTTGTCTTTCGAATAAAACTAGACAAATGTCGACGGGCCACGCTGCGGGTGGACTTTTGAAAGATACCTTTTGGATGAAGTCAGTTGACTACTGATTGGCCACACTGCGGGTGGACTTTTGCAAAAATTCAACACTGGATTATGTTCTGCATGCATATCAGACATCCCTGCTGACTCTGCTGAGGAACAATGATCAATGATTTGACCTAAGAAACTCCTGAAAGGATAATATCTCTGCCGGAAAATAACTGAACAATCCGTCTACTCCAAATTGCCACGCTTGCCAAAAATAAATTGGACTTTGAGATATGGGGAAGTGATGACTCTGCCAGGAATTATTTCATCTGTCTGGGGATGAATTCTGATCATTGCAGCTCCGCTGGAGGGGAATGACAACTTTTCGACTTGGTTGGGGAAAGAATGTACTAACACTCTGCTGAGGAAGAGATTCTGTTGATCTGATAAACCTCTGCGAGGAGATAAAAAACAACTCAGGTGGGGAGTATTATTGACAAGATTCCATGCTGAACTCTGTGGGGATATAACTTCCCGAGATACGATCTTGCTGAGGATCGAAACTACTCCGTCGGGGAGTACGCAAATCCTGGAAGACATTCCGTTGCAACATGCTGAGAAAGATTCCCTAGAGATCTGCTGGGAAAACACAAAGAAAATCCACGGTGATCCATTGAGAAACAAAGCTATCGAGCTTAAAATAAGTGCCACAATGCCCCATGTTAGGCGAACTTTCTGCTTGACGACTCCACTAGGGATAATGAGTTTACAACAAACTCTGCTGGGGAAAACCGCTTCAAAGCGTCTCGTGCTGGGGAATGTCTCTTAAGAGGATTTTACAGAAGACCAAGCACCTTCAAACTCTGAGACTTGAGCTAGTCGTATTAACTGGGAAGCTACTCTACTAGAGACAATAGATTTGGAACACATCTTGTCGGAGGGATTTCACAATGCCCCATGCTTGGGAGGGTCACCACCTCGCTTTTGCCCCAGATTACGAGGCTGTTCCGAAGAAATCATTTCAAGAGGATTTTACAGAAGAGCTGACGCCTTCAAACTCCTGGACACTCACTGAGTCTCGAACATTAACTGCGAGGTCTGCGAATCAACTCTACTGGGGAGTTTCCAACCGTTATCGACACAGAAAATCTTGTAGCTGTGGGAAGTACTGAATGAGATAATCGACTTAATAAGATACAATGATACCCAGTTGAAATTAATTCACCGATATCGAATCGTCGTGAACGACCGTCGGTCGAATGATGGAGTCAGTCAGTAAACATTGTGACAAAAGGGTGACATGTGAATCCTTTCTTGAACATGATTGCCCCGGTATCCTGCAAGCAAAAGGATATGTACATATGCCCCGTGCTGAGAAAATCTGACTTTAAACCACCACTTGTTGGGGAGAACACCCACGTATGCTTGGCACTGAAGATAACTTTATGCTAGGCTTCTGAATGTAAACCTGCAACAAAAGAAATGCGCACATATGTCCCAGAGACTGCATGGTTTGAATCCACCGTCCGGAGTTAATCAACATTCAAAGCAATTTTAAATGTTTTCCGCACGCATGTTTATTGTAAAGCTTCAATATTTTCAACAATGCAATGTTTTTTTATCAAAAATTCAGACGTTTTTTTTTGCAAACAAAACAGTAAAATGAAAACAAATAAGAAGCTTTTTTACTGAATAACCAACTTTATTGATTGAACGGCCCAGAATAGGCAAGTACATCAGGAAGCAATCCCTGGAAAGAGGTGATCGCTGAAAATTGAGAAAAGAAACTATCCTAATGGCAATGTGAAAACGGCATTTCACTGAGTTTCAATTCTGCTATGACCAGTAAGTCTTCAAGACTTTCTGATTATCTTCGCTTTCTGAAAAGGATGATTGGATTGATTCCTATCCTTTGGAGATTGCCAGTTTGAGTGAAACGATGAGGTAGTACAGATGACTCAGATCGCAGTCTTCGCTTAATCCCTCTTTTGCGTGGATCACCCTTTTTGGGTTTTCAATCCACCGGGATACCCTTTTTTTTCCTGAGTTGTCCTTGCGGATTTTCAACTCACCGGGTGTACAATTTTTTTATTTATATCCCTAATTTTTGCCCGAACCTTTTCTCTATTTTTATGGTTCGCCGGGATGCCCTTTTTTGCCTGGACTTTTCTCTTTTTTTTTTTCGTCCAGTGGGTCTGTTTATGCGAAGTATTTTTTTACCGCGTCTGAGTTGACAGGGGATGGAAAATCTTCGCCATCCATGGTTGTAAATGTAGCGAGTGATTTTTGGATGTGGTTGCGAAGCACAATCGCTCTGGTACTACAGCTCGATTCATTTTTTATCCTATTGAAGCTGATGAAGGAAGGGAAATAGATGTCTCCGACTAACCCTGCTTGCATACTGAGGTTAAACAGTCAAAACTGTTGGTTTACAGATGCTACAAAGATTCGGGGTCTCTCTTAGGTTATTTTGTTAAAATAGCGTTCGGTCGATTGGTGGGAGGTATAGGATTTTGGGTTTTTGTTTAGTGTGCTCGCTAAGATTT
The DNA here is from genome assembly GCA_022829125.1 of Lathyrus tuberosus. Taxonomy (NCBI): domain Eukaryota; kingdom Viridiplantae; phylum Streptophyta; class Magnoliopsida; order Fabales; family Fabaceae; genus Lathyrus; species Lathyrus tuberosus. Next base: position 1,261,337 of record JALAZF010000563.1, read on the forward strand.
TTCTTTCAATCTTATGCCTGCGTATTCCCGTTTACCGAAACAGAGAAATCAGAGCGTTCATAGTTCCTCCTATTCTATGGGAGAAAATGGTTGTTTTTTGGTGTCTTGTTCGAAGCCCAAGACGTGAAGCGAAAGGTGGTTTATATCTTGTTCAAAGCCCAAGATATGAAGCTGAAGAGTTTATTTGTATATTGTTCGAAGCCCAAGATATGAAGCTAAAGGTGTTTGACTTTAGAGAGAATTTGTCATCTCTAAAGAGCGTCTGTTTGTCACGACCGTTGGGTGACTGACTGTATAGGAGGATTACTTTAACCAGGATACGCGGATCCTAGCAATGCTATAATTTCCTTTATAGGGGGTTTTAACCTGAAGGAGAATACTTTAACTCAATGTAGAGCAATGCCATCATTCCTTAGGAATTTCTCATGCTAAAAGAGGGACAGTGGCGTGGATGTAAATAATCCAGAGGCTTGCCGCTTACAGCGATTAGATGAAGGGGAAAGAGTTGTTAATGTTTGTGTACTTTGAACGAGGTACAACTTTGATGCTAAAAGGTTGATTGGATCAACCAGTGGTTTTCTTATATAAAGCCTAAGAGGAGGCTAATATGTGTCCCGTACAAAGCCTGGGAGAGAGGCTAAAAGTTTTTGACTTGACGATGGAGTCTTTTGGTATCTCGTATAAAGCCCGAGATGGAGGCTATTTGACTCAATAAGAGAGTTTCTTTAAGGTAATAGGAAATCCAAAGGGTATTGAGACTGTCTGAGTCTACTGGTGTTTTTCCTTACTTGAAGGGTGCTTGAGAACGTCTTTGGGGACTCAAGGGTCTTAGACTGTCCGAGTCTAGAGTTTCATCTTTTGTACTATGCTGAGAAACAGTAGTATTGTTCATGGTAGAAAGATCTAGACTCTATGAGAGACTGTTCTATGGAGATGACTAATATCTGTTCCTATACATCTAGGAGGTCGTCGGGACAATTTGTACAAAGCCCAAGAGGAGGCTGGAAACTTTTAAGAAGCCGATCGGTCCTTGTACGAAGCCCAAGAGGAGGCTATCATTCCCAGAGGAAGAAATCATTATATGAAGCCTAAGAGGTGGCTGTGAAGACTTCTAAGAAGCCGACGGGTCCTTGTACTAAGCCCAAGAGGTGGCGAGGGTGCTTTTAGGAAGCCTGTGGGTCCTTGTACAATGCCCAAGAGGAGGCCGATGCTTTTAAGAAGCCGATGGGTCCCCAAACCCCGATAAGTTCAAGACATGCCATTCACCGAGAATAGATCAAGCTAGGAAAGTCCGAGAATTTGGAAGAAACTCAAGAGATGCCATTCACGGAGAAAAGATCATCTCTGGGGAATAGAGTTTCTTGACAAGTGCTTTTAAGAAGCCTGTGGGTCCCCAAACCCCGAGAAGTTCAAGACATGCCATTCACCGAGAATAGATCAAGCCAGGAAAGTCCGAGAATGTGGAAGAAACTCAAGAGATGCAATTCACGGAGAAGAGATCGTCTCTAGGGAATAAAGTTTCTTTGACAACTTCTACGAGTGACAGTCTATGAAAGGGTTCAGCGAGAATGCTGCCTTTCATGTCTCCATATTGTTTAACCCCAAGAGGAGGGAAGAATGTGTCTGGTAATCCTATGTGGATCTAGTTTTGAATATTTCTAAGAGTGATCAACGGGCTTAATGCTAGACATAGTTGTCGGGGAAACTCTAAATATCTATACTATTATTACACAGTTGATATGAGTTTATGAAAGAAGACTTACAATGAAACAGCCCCACAATACAGTTATATGTATATGAAAGCGGTAAATGAAAGCATATAAACACTTACTCGGTTGTAGAGCTTCCATGTTGTTTGGTTAGTTGTTCAACAAAGAAAGATTGAAAACAACAGTATATTTCAAAATCAAAGGAGAAAGTTCTTTGAAAAAGAAAGATTTTGGGGCTTACAGCTCAAGGAGAGGCCCAGGGTTTTATCAGTGATCGCACTGTTTGAATTTGTACAGAGGGACTTATACAAGTGACTGAGGCCCAAAAAAGGTTTTCTGTACAAAGGGATGGGTCTTACACTCTCTCAAGAGGCCCAAAAGGTTTAAAGAAAAAGAGTGGGGCTTATAACACGAGGGTAGGCCTAAAGTTTGTTTTTCCGTTTGAAATGGCGATCGCGCCGAGGTTTCCTTTTAACGCAGAGGGACTTATACAATAAGTGAGGCCCAAAAGGTTTTGGTTAAAAGGGGCTTGGGTCTTACACTCTATTAGAGGCCCAAAAGTTTTGAATTGGTCTTATAGCTCGAGGAGAGGCCCAAATGGTTAATTTTAAACTGGCGACGATCGCGTCGTTTATTTGAAAATGTACAGAGGGACTTATACAACGAATGAGGCCCAAAAAGTTTTTTGTACAAAGGGGGTAGGGTCTTACACTCTAATAGAGGCCCAAAAGTGTTTTGAAAATGATTTATGAGGGTTGAATTAATCCAAAAACCCTAATTTGTTTTCAAAAATGTATTTAATTAAATAAAAATTCAATTAAAATGATCAAAATTGTTTAACATATGGAAAACAAATTGTGATCTTGGATTAATGCTTCAAAAATTAAGTATTGACCCACAAAATAATTAGAAGGCATTAAAAGTGGCAAAATCAAGGTGGAACAAATATTTAAAATGTCAAAAACAATTAAAACATTAATTCTTTGCAAAAATATCAATTATATGAAATAACTAATATTTTTGGGATTTTTTGTTAAAATAAAATATTTTAACATTTTTGTGAAATATTAAAAAAAATCATCTAAAAATCATTAAAACTCAGAGAGAAATTAATTTTTGAATCAATTAAATAAAACCACAAAATTCAAATATTCAAATTTGGAAAAATGGCGCCAAGAACACGCGCATGTTCTGAGATTCTCAGATTTGCATTTTCTCTCCAATCTCACTGAATACTTAATCATATCATGCAATCCACATGCCAATCAACTCGTTTCAACCTCACGATCATGTCTATGGCATTTAATTTCATTTAAATTAAACATATAACAAGAAATCATGAAAAATCCTCAAGAACCCTAGATTCTGCATGAAGGCTGGGATTTTTGATACACGATTCAAACAATGTAATCAATTGAGGGGAAACATTCCATGCATGATTATGAACATTTGGCAAAATTATTGTGCGAGGAAATATGCATAGATTGAGAGATGACCAAGTTTATGCTTACCTCTAGGCTGTGACAGCAAGTGCAATGTGATTTTTCATTTGGAGGTATTATAGATGAGTGGTGATGATCTGAACAGCTTCCCTACACCCTATGGAGTGTGTTTGAATGCTTGGACTTGATTGAAATTGGTTGGATCACTTCATGGCATCTCAACTGCATTTTGGTTAAAACCTTGAGAAATTGACTGGTGATTCTGAGAAATCAGTGTTCCAGTTGTTGTTTAAGTGTTTGATAAGCTCATATGTGATGTATATGAGGTGTGTGTGTGATTGGTTTGAGTGGAATTGCCCTCTACCTCAAAACCCGATAGCTACCTTGCTAAGAAAGGCATTTTTGCAAAGAGAAAGAGATTTTGAGAAAGGAAAGTGTTGTAGGCCTTTGGTGTACTTAAACTGATCAAAATTGAGCTCTATTTATAGTAGAGCAAGTTTTTTTTGCAAGGAATAGTGAATGGCAACTGCTGAGTAGGTTTGGCTAATGTTAGCAAATGAAAATCCAAGTCTCCTCTAGCCATTGACTAGAGGTTAGGGCACAGGTTGCTGGTTCCCTTGGTCTTGGATAAGTCTTGACTGAATTCAGTTACAAATGGCTCAGTCCATGCCACCTTGATGCTTCCATTGAATGCTCCAATCCAAAATTGGAGTCTTGTCCCTATATTGACAATTCTAGGTTCAACGTGCTATTTCTTGTACCAAAGACTTTGGAGGCTTGGCTCAGTGATTGTCCCCTTTAGATTCAATCCTCAGATGTGTCCAAGTGGATAGGAGTGTTTGTATTTGTACAATTTTGGCAAATCGAGCAAAAATGCAAATTCTGCCTTGCCTTGACAGATTTCAACAAGGCAACTTGCCAATGTCATATCTCATGACTCAAATTGAATTTGGTAATGTTCTTGGCCATTTTGGAAAGCCCTTATATGATACAACAAATGTTTGAACATGTTTGGTTTTGATCTCTTTTGAATCCAAGTGAAAAATCCCCCTACATTTGGAAAAAAGTAAGGCAAATTCTGACTTAGTGAAATTTTCACTAAGTGTTGGAACAAAGTGACTTTTCTTGATTTTGATCACTCCATAACTCAAAATCCATGAGGAATTTGGACATAGGTCAGTATGAAGCTTTTTTAGAGGGCAATGTGATCTACAATACAAGCTTTGAATGGGGAACAATGGCCTTGTGGTTTAGGAGTTATGGTCCTCCAAAGTTGGCACATTAGTGTCACTTTTTCCATAACTTAGAAAATTTTCTCAGTTTTTATGGTTACCCCTTTTACAAGTTATCCCACTTTCTTTGATTTTTCTTGATGAATGATGATTCAAATCATACATTAACATCATTTTAGGGTTAAAAATTCATTTTGGTGAAAAATTTCAAAAAGTCAAAGTTGACTTTTGTGCACAGTTGACTTTTTATCAGATGAATTCCAAACTGTGCAATTCCTTAGGAAATCATGTCCTTGACCTAAATTAAACTTGATGGACATGTTCCATGGGTGTCATAGGGTATATTGAATCATGTCTTAGGATTTGGGAGCATGTCCAGGTCAAAAGTCAAAGTTACAGTTGACATTTCCCGCGAAACCCTAATTGTGGTGCAGATGAAATTGAGACTTGTTGCTCAAACTTCTTGGATTAATCCATTGTTCCAAATGGATCAATATAGTTCATTAGAGACCCTAAAACCCTCTCTTGAGGTCTTGGCTCATGATTTTCCCTAAAAGTCAACTTAGGGGTGAATTAGGTCAAGAAACCCTAATTCCTGATTTTTGATGAATGCATCCCCTGAGGCAAAACTGACTTGATGGTTAGGTCCATGAGGTTCCATGGAGTATATTAGGTTGTGTTTTGGATCCTTGGCTCATGCCCAGAGGAAAATTTCCCTTTGGAGGCCCCGATCGACCAAAACCCTAATTTGGTGATACTGGCGATCTTGAGGCTTGATCCACCTAGAAGGGAACAGCTTTGTGCTTAATCCTTGGAGTGGGAGTCCTTTTGATCCTTTGTATCTACTTGAGAGGTTAGACAAGTTGAAGATCATGTCATTCCTTGATTGATCATTTATCTAAAGCTCTGAGAGGGCTAGAAACCCTAGATTTGATTGCAGTGGATGCTCACCCATCTTTGGGGAGACTAATGAGGCAAGATGGTTCCCCCATATTGTGATGATGATTTTCACAATGATGGGACATCTTAGTGGTCAAAATTTAGGGTATGACAGATGCCCCTATTTAATCTTCTTGGGACCCGAAGGTGTGAATGACGAAGGTATTCGGGCATTCGGGGTGCAAGAGGATTAAATATCGGAATATCCGAAATTTTGACGGCTATGAATGGTAGCTTGCGCATTCATCTTCTTTTGCTAAGCAATGATGCTTAGAAAAGGTAAACTTCCCCTCGATCCTGGTTTCTTACCAAGGAACTGGTCTTAGTTTCTGAAATAAACTTCCCCTCGATCCTGGTTTCCTACCAAGGAACTGGTCTTAGTTTCTGAAATAAACTTCCCCTCGATCCTGGTTTCCTACCAAGGAACTAGTCTTAGTTTCTTTTGTCAATAAACTTCCTTGACAAGGGACACTATGCATAGCGGTTTTCCTCAAACTTCTCGCCGAATTTTCCTGGAGAGATGCCATTTGACGGAAAAACTTTTGATGTCAGACTTGCTGGGGAACCCATTTGTCTGAGTTGTAGAGTTGCACAAACTTCTCTGTTGGAGACGCCATTTGTTTCTACTGGGGAAAGCGAGTCTCTTGAGAGGTTGCTTCTGCTTGGGATCTTACATCATACTTTTCTCGGGATCTTCCCGGAGAAATGCCATATGATGGGGTCCAATTTTGAGGTGCCGATGACCTTTTCATCAGTGTTTTTTTTTCGGAGCGAAACTGACATGCTGCCGAATCTCTGATTACGAGGCTTTCTCTGTGGATTTTCCTTTATTCGGGAAAGCAAGGATATCATGTTCAATCACGAAGAGTGATGTTTGTTGAACGTTTTCTCTGCCTTTTTAGAGGTTCAAGTTATCAAAGTGGTCAAGGGCCAACTTTATTCCTGAAATAAACTAGAGGCGAGATTGTTCAGACGCAACCCTTTTTGACGAGGAAAGAACTGACAACTCGATTGAGAGGACTTTTAACACTAGGGGACTAGACCGACTGGAGTGATAGTGATGCAATATGAAATGTGAATGCAAATTAATAATGCATGATGTATGTATGTATATGCTGACAAAACTGACGCGACACACAAACTAAAAGATGAACATTACTGGATACTTGGCCATCGCGGGGCGAAAAAGTATTGCTGGTTCAAGATAGCAATTCCACCTTGCTTAGGAGAGATAGTCCCTGTTGGGAGCTATGTTGGTCGGGCTTAGGAGATGAGAACTCAGCCGAGGGGTATCAGATGGGAAATGGTCTCTGACACAGCTGATCCTTCATTCAGGCGTACTGGTTTAGAAGGAGTACTTTGATTCTGCACTTCGATGTTCGATTACTTCTGGAGAAGCGACCGATGTTCTTCTGATGTTCAACAGTCAAAAGAAATTGATGTCTTTATTTTAAAAAAGCAGGAAAAGTTTTAAAAAGTAAATTCATTTTGTTTTATTTCAAGAATCGTTAATCATATTAAAATGTCGTTCTGTAAAGCTAAAACAAATAAGGATTACAAACAAAAGCACAAAGGCTCAAATTTTATTGATAAGATGGAGATCAGCCAAACGCGTGATTCCAAAGAGTATATACAAAGTTAGAAAATGGTAATTTACAGGGAAAAGGGCTATGTTGAAACATAACGACCGCTATCCTTCTACCAACTTTGAATTCGGGGCATCCTGAGCTTCTGTCAAAGATGACCTTGACTGGAGTTTTCTGACGGATGATGTAACTGCTGCTGCTGAGGGACTTGCCTCTGTTGAACATAGTTACTTGCCATTATCCCTAGTGACCATATAGGGACCTTGACTGGGATTGTACTTTGATGTTTCCAATCCACCGGGATGATTTTTTTTTCATGTCTCTAATTTTTGCCTGGACCGCCCTTTCGGGTTTTCAATCCACTAAGACTTTTTCCTTTTTTTTTAGGTGAAGTATTTCTTGACTACATCAACATTCGTGGGGTAGGAAAATTCCTCTCCGTCCATGGTTGCAAGTCTCAAGGCGCCGCCTGAGAAAGCTTTCGTGACCATATAGGGGCCGTCATAATTCGGAGTCCACTTGCCCCGAGAATCAGTGAGAAAAGATTGCATCTTCTTGAGCACGAGGCCTCCTTTCCTAAAGATGCGGGGTCAAACCTTTTTGTCGAACGCCTTCTTCATTCTTTGTTGATACAACTGACCATGGCATAGTGCCGTGACTCGCTTCTCCTCGATCAGATTCAATTCTTCGTGTCGGCTTTGACACCATTCAGCTTCGGTGAGCTTAGCTTCCATCAATACTCGGATTGATGGGATCTCTACTTCTATGGCGGTACATGGATTTTGTCGGAGTATATCTGACACTTGTGACACCTCCTCGTGTTCTTGTAGCAGTCAGATTCCATTGTCAACCAATAGTACCCTGCTCTTAGAATTTTTCTCGCCATTGTGTGTCCGTTGGAATGAGTGCCAAAGGATCCTTCATGAATTTCTTTCATCAGCATTTCTGCTTCTGGTCTGTCTACGCATCGGAGCAAGACCATGTCAAAATTTCTCTTATAGAGAGTGTCAACGCTCAAGAAGAAGTTTCCAGCCAGTCTTCTGAGGGTCTTTCTATCTTTCCTGGATGCCCCAGGTGGGTACTCTTGTTTCTGAAGGAAGCATTTGATATCGTGATACCAAGGTTTGTCGTCTATGACTGCTTGAATCATGAAGATGTAAGCAGGCCTTTCAAGGCGCATTATGTCGATCTTAGGTATGTCACTCCATTGACCTACACTAATCATGGAAGAGATAGTGGCTAATGCATCAGCCATGTGATTCTCCTCACGAGGGATGTGATGAAATTCGACTCTGTTGAAGAATGGTAACAACCTCCTCGCAAAGTCTTTGTAAGGAATCAATCCTGATTGGTACGTGTTCCAATATTCTGCGATCTGATTGATAACAAGAGCTGAATCGCCATAGACATCCAAGTTCTTGATCCTTAAATCGATCGCTTCTTCGAGACCCATGATACATGCTTCGTATTCGGCCTCGTTATTGGTACACGTGAATGTCAGTCGAGCAGTGAAAGGAATGTGGGTACCCTGAGGGGTAACAATGATGGCCCCAATTCCGTTTCCGTAATGATTGACTGCTTCGTCAAAGATAAGTCCCCACTGGGAACCTGGTTCTGGCCCTTCACTGGGTAGCGGTTCGTCGCAATCTTTCATCTTTAGATACATGACATCTTCGTCTGGGAAGTCAAACCCGACTGATTCCTGATCGTCAATCGGTTGATGAGCCAAATGATCAGCTAAAATACTTCCCTTAACGGATTTCTGAGCGTGGTACTCTATGTCATATTCTGATAACAGCATCTACCAACAGGCAATCCTTCCCGTAAGAGCAGGTTTTTCGAAAACGTACTTGATTGGATCCATTTTGGAGACCAACCAAGTAGTATGACGAATCATGTACTGGCGAAGATGTTTGGCTGCCCAAGCCAAAGCACATCAAGTTTTCTCGAGCATCGTGTACCGAGTTTCGCAATCGGTGAATTTCTTGCTCAAAAAATAAATGGCGGACTCTTTTCTTTTAGTTTCGTCTTGTTGGCCAAGTACACACCCCATTGAGTCTTCCAAGACTATGAGGTAGATGATCAGTGGTCTTCCTTCCATTGGAGGTGATAGAATCAGAGGATTCAACAGATATTCTTTAATACTGTCGAAGGCGATTTGGTAGTCCTCTGTCCAAATGCAGTCCTGATTCTTTTTGAGTAATTTGAAGATTGGCGCGCATGTCGCGGTCATGAGGAATATGAATCTGGAAATGTAATTCAGACGTCCCAGGAATCCTCTGACTTATTTTTCAGTTTTCAGAGAAGGCATTTCTTGAATGGCCTTGACCTTGCCAGGATCAACCTCAATTCCTTTCTGGCTGACGATGAACCCTAGTAGTTTCCCTGAACGGACACCGAAGGTGCACTTGTTGGGATTCAAACGGAGTTTGTACTTTCTCAAACGCTCGAATAGTTTTGACAGGTGGGTCACATGCTCCTCCTCTGTTTTTGATTTTGCAATCATATCATCAACATATACCTCGATTTCCTTGTGTATCATGTCATGAAACAAAGTAGTCATGGCCCTTTGATAGGTTGCCCCGGCGTTCTTCAAACCGAACGACATTACCTTGTAACAAAAGGTACCCCACGGGGTAATGAACAAAGTTTTCTCAATGTCTTTCGGCGCCATTTTGATTTGATTATAGCCCGAGAATCCATCCATGAAGGAGAAGACTTTGAACCTTGTTGTACTATCTACCAGCATGTCAATGTGTGGTAAAGGAAAGTCGTCCTTTGGACTATCCTTGTTCAGGTCTCTGTAGTCGACACACATTCTGACTTTTCCGTCCTTTTTGGGAACGGGTACAATATTGTCTAACCTTTAAGGATACTCCGATGTGGTGAGGAAACCTGCGTCAATCTGTTTCTGTACCTCCTCTCTGCTTTACTGGCGGACATTCCGACCTCAACGGTAAACGATGTTCCACGATGCTGGTATCCAACCCTGGCATATCCTGATAGGACCAAACGAATACATCGGGAAATTCTTTGAGAAGTTTTATCAAACTTTCTTTGACAGTTGGACCGAGTAGTGCCCCAATCTTGGCTTCTTTTCTCTCTTTTTCCGAACCCAAGTTTACCGTTTCCAACGGCTCTTTGTGAGGTTCAATGGACCTTTCCTCTTGTCTGAGTAGTCAGGAGATCTCTTCTGGAATTTCATTGTCATCTTCTTCTTCAGCCTCAAATACCGGGAATTCAAAGTTGGGAGAAGGCATTGGATCGTATGTTTCAACGGGGTTTAAAACAAGCAATCTGCATGACGTGATGATTCGTGTTTAGAAGAGATAGAGAGAATGCAAGAGTGTGTGCAGTGTATTTCTTTTACTGCTTGTTTTTATTTATCGAGTTGTTTTTTTTTAGGATTACCATTTTCTGAGAAAAGCAAAAAGAGAAAACAGCAATAAATGCGGAAGTTACAGAACGACGTTATTTTATTTATGAACAAGTCGACTCTTGAAGCTACAGCCCTATAAAACAAAACTCTGTCGCTTTGGGCAAAGCGAAGAGGGAAATTTACAAAAAGCGAGCCCTATCAAAACATCCGTTCCACCTGGGCAGAGTGAAAGGTTAAAAGATGGCAATTACTTTACCTGGTGAACGACCTTCGGAACATCGACAGTAACCCATTGGCGGCAAACTCCTCGGTGAATCACAAAGTATGGCACCTTCCTTGATTTGTCTTCAGAAATAACGCTGATTTCTGGTGGAGTGGGATCATTGGAATCTGTCTCCCAGGCAGAGTTGTCGTAGGAGGATTCCTCTGTTGTATTATGCAGAGTAGTTGTGCTCTCAGCTGTATCTCCCCATCCAGTTGGCTAGATATCTTCGAGCCTGATACGAGAGCTTTCAGGAGCGGTGTACTTGACCATGAAGTCAAGTTTTCCACTTGGTTGTCCCGGAGTGTCCCAAACTTCTTTGGAACTGGAGGAGTCATCTCTCTCGACGACGTTGACCTCAGGGAAAGCATAGTTGATGAATTCAAGTCCCGTAAACATTGTGAATTCATCTTCATGTTGAGTAGCTTCAGGATGACCCGAGTGTTGATCCCATGACATGGTGGGGACACAGGTATTCTGTTCAATGATGCTTAGCTGATTTTCATCATTCGGCTGACTTTCTTGCCCCAAGTCTCCTGGATAAGGTTGCCACATTGGCAGACCATCCATTGGGCCATAGTAGTTGTAGTCAAATTAGTCTTTCATCAGAGTGTCTTTATCTAATGAGTTTGGTGGAGCACGACATCCTTCCGGATCACAATCTCCATATATCATTTCGACGTCTGATCTGGGTATAAATATCGGACTTTATGTAGGAAAGAAAAAAGGAGTTTGCATTTTGTCCTGAGACATATAACCGTCCTTGTTAAGATAGGACTTCCATTTTTCCTCTGTGTCAGAGGAATCTTCCTCATTGATAGCATGAACTTCCTGAGGCACCGGGTGAAGGAAACCTCCACTGTGGAAGAAGTTTTGAAGGGGATGAAGACTTCCATCGCTGGCAGTTGTCTGGGTACAGGTTGCAGAAAAACCAAGACCCTTCTTTGTTTTATTGTCAATAGGAATGACAAGCTGTCCCCATCCTTTTGTATTGGTACTCTCGACCGCTTTGATAGCTTCCTTGTATGAGGAAATTGATGTTCCTCCTTCAGATTGATCGTCCTTGCTCACCGACAGTGCTTGGAACTGCATTCCAATAACCTCCTCGGGTTCTACACTAGTAGATGATGACAAGTTACTCACAAGCAAGGCCTGTTCTCCACAGACTGTGACAAGTTGATCGTTCTTGACGAACTTTAACTTTTGGTGAAGGGTTGAAGTAACCACCCCAGCCTGATGTATCCAAGGTCTTCCTAATAAACAACTGTATGTTACCCGGATATCCATGACCTGGAAAGTGACTTGGAAAGTATGAGGACCGATAGTTATGGGAAGATCAACTTCGCCGATAACCGTTTTACTGGATCCGTCAAATGCTTTGACGACAACCTCGCTGATTCTCATCGGAGGGCCTTTGAATGATAGTTGCATCAAAGTGGATTTCGGCATAACATTCAGGGATGACCCTGTGTCTACCAGTACGCTGGCCAGCGCATCGTCCTGGAAGTTAACTGTGATATTGAGCGCCATGTTATGATGGCGACCCTCTTCAAGTAATTCCTCATCACTAAATCCCAAATTGTTGCAGGAAGTGATGTTAGAGACAATGCTATCGAATTGTCTGATTGTTACATCCTGTTCCACAAAGGCTTGCTCCAAGACTTTCTGTAGAGCCTCCCTATGCGCTCCTGAACTGAGTAACAGTGATAACACAGAGATCTTTGAAGGAGTTTGCAACAACTGATTAATAATGTTGTATTCACTCTTCTGGATGAGCTTCAGCATCTCATCGTTGTTTTTTTAAAGGTCGGGATTACTGGATTGACCGACTGGTAGATCAGGAGCTTTCGTCTGAAGTTCCTTTTCTTTGTTAGGTTCCCCAACCCCTCGGTTGAAGATTCTACCACTCCGTGTTACTCAACTGATGTCTGCGATGTTCATGACGGAGGGTAATGGAATTTCCTTTCCATTTCAATGGTTGTTGCACCGTATTTGTAAGGGATAGCCTTAGTGGATTCATACGGTAGTGGTCCTGGTAGATGGATGACTACAGGAGCTTTCTGATTTTTCTGACCATCGTAAGTAATCTCGATCCGTTCCTGGTTGGGAACTTTAGATTCGTCAAGTAGAGGGATGATGGAAAAAACATCCCTGGTCCTATGATGACCAGAGATTATGACAACATCCTCAACTTGATTGGCAAGGTAGTTCGGCGTCCAGTTGATAGGTCCAGAACTTGGATATGGGTGAATCTCTCCACGATCCACCTGTCCCTGAAGAGATGCTCTCACAAGGTAACACCCTTGGTTACTTTCCGAACAGACGCTACAACAGTCATAATTGTGTGGTGGCACCTGGCCACGCCCACTTTGAATACAATGTAACCTCACTAGGTTAGCTTCCACTAATCGGACATCCTGACTCTGACGCCGAGTAGGATTCCTGTTACTGATACTAATTTATTGAGTATCTTCATCCATATAAATTGGCATCCACCAGTGATTTAACAAGTGCTGAAGTGCCTCCTGGACAAGGGTACAACCTCGATCATTTTCGCAACCCGCTTTACAGCTGTGATAATTATGTGATACCAGGAATCCAAGTCGGACCTGTTCAGCATGTAACTCTACCAGGTTGGTATTCATCACGCGAATATCAAAGATCTGAACCATGTTGATTTGATAGGAATTCCTATCATGGTAGTCTTGGATCCATCCAAGATCCATCTGACGCTAGGGGGCCTCTTGTATGAAAGAGCATCCCTGTTTGTTTACCAAGCAAGTCAGACAAGAATCGTAATCGTGCCGCGGCAGATTATAATACTGGCTTTTCCTTGAGTGCATCGCCACCAAGTTGACATTCATTGCACGAATATTGTGGTTCTGAATGATGTTAGAATTCGTGTAGACCATGTTAACTCCACGAACTCGGTGCTCTTGGATCCATCCGAGATCTATTTGTTCCTGTAGAGCTGTTTGCACCACAGAACATCCCTATTTGTCTTTAGAGCAGATATCACACTGGTGATAATTATGAGGTGGCACATGGCCATATCCACTCTTTCTACAATGCATCTTGACCAGATTAGTTTTCAACAAGAGTACATCGTGGATTTGATAGACATTGTTAGTCTCTCCTTCTATCAAATTGACTGCAGCCTTCTCGTGTTGAGGCAGCGGGTTCGTAAGAACATTAGGATTTGTATCCTTGAAGGATAAGACCCCGCTCCTAACAAGCTTTTGCACGTCGGACTTGAAATTGAGACAAGTCTCAATGTTATGCCCTGGTCCTCCTTGGTGGTAAGGGCAAGTTTGATCCACCTTAAACCAGAAAGGCGGATTTTCTGGTACTGTAAGAGGGGACTTAGTCTGAATGTGCCCCTTGGCTTGCAGTAATGGAAACAGTTCTGCGTATGATACGGGTATAGGATCAAATCCTGGTGGCCGTGTTGTACGGTTGTTGTTGTATTGGGGACGAGCCTGTAGAAGAGGCTGTTGTGTCCCTTGCTGATCAGGTTGGCTTTGCGTAACCTGAGGTTGATAAGTAGGAATAGGCGCAGGGTTGATAGCAGGAGTCACAACTGCTACTGGTTGATATCAACGCCTTTGCTTTCCGAGAGAGATATTCCCAATATCTTGCTCTTTTTTCTTAGGGAGAGCACTACCGTATTTTTTAGTACCGCTCGTCGATCTAGTGACTTTTACCAAACGCCCTTCTCGGACGGCTTCCTCAAGACGTACGCCCATGCCCACCATCTCGGTGAAATCACTGGGTGCACTAGCAACCATTCGGTCATAGTAAAATGAGCTTAAGGTCTTTAAGAAGATCTTTGTCATCTCTTTTTCCTCAAGAGGTGGACAAATTTGAGCGGTAATTTCACGCCACCTTTGAGCATACTCCTTAAAGGTTTCCTTGTCCTTTTGCAACATCGATCTGAGTTGATCTCTGTCGGGTGCCATGTCCAAATTGTATTTATATTGTTGGACGAAGGCAGTGCCAAGATCTCTGAAAGTGCTGATCGTGGCTCGGTTTAAACCCATGTACCATTTTAATGTGGCACCAGTGAAACTATCCTGGAAGTAGTGAATCAGTAGGTTCTGATTCTCCGTCTGAGCTGACATCCGCCGAGCGTACATCACCAGATGGCTTTGAGGGCAAGAGTTACCCTTGTATTTTTCGAAGTCGGGCACTTGGAACTTGTGCGGGACTTTCACATTGGGGAGCAAGCAGAGGTCTGTGGCATCCTTTCCAAATAAATCCTGACCGCGATGGCTTGCAGCTCCTTCCGCATTTCCAGAAACTGCTCCTGGAATTCATCCATTCTGTCAAACAAAGTTTCCTTTTTACCAGCAGGTATTGGCGGAATCTGTCCTTCCCGGATAGTGTGAACCACAGGGGGTGGTACCGTGACTATGGCAGCGAATATTGGTGTTTCCCGAAGTTTGTAACCTTCAGGAGTCCTCAGTATGCCCCTGGTATCTTCGCTTTCCCGAAGTTTGTAACCTTCAGGCCCAACGGCTTCTGTTGAGATTCCCTGATCTTCAGCGATCGGCGGAACATATCCTTCCGGGATATAGTTAACAGGCATTCCCCAAGGATGATCTTTCGGCATCTGATACCTAGGATCGGACTTTTCCACTATGGGCGTTGAGGTGATATCTGAGATCACAGTTCGTTGTAGCTGAGCTTCTGCCATGGCTTGCATGTCGTTACGAAGTTTTTTCATATCCTCTCTCAAAGCGTCGATCTCTTACTTCAACTCTTTGTTCTCTTCCTTAAGATCATCCATCTTTTTCTGACGATTGGCCCGAGTATTGTACGAATGAGACAGTTTGACTCTAGAATTGAGACACAAACGTGAGATTCATAGGGAAGAAGAATATGTTACGTGAGAATGATGAATGCAATGATTATATTAATTGTTCTTTTGGTTTAATCAAAATAAACTTCGACAATTAGATTGCAAATATCAAACAGTGGGGAGACCCCTTTTATTGAATTTCAAAGGATTGCGGAAATGAAATACAGTAGATTACAAGGTGCAGAAACAAAAACCTAAGCTAATCGGTCCCGAGTCCTCTCTGAAGAGAAATCGGGTGCTGACTCTTTCCTTTTCTTTGACCGGGGTTCTTGGGCCGTTGTCGGGTTGTCATTCCTTTGCCAAGTGAAAGGAGCGAGTAAATTCCTCTGGTCATCTTGATTCTCTACAGCATGTTGCTCTAAAATTTCAATCAGAGCATCTTTCTCTTTCAGTAGTTGTTGTATTCTGGTACACTCTATACAGAGGGTGCGGTACTTGTTCTTCCAAGACCTTCTCTCCTTTTGAACTTTGTTGAGAGTAATCTGAAGTTTTTCTGTTTCCGTCATGAAATACATGACAGATTCCTTTGGCGGAAGAATTCTGTGACGCAGATAAGGCATTTTTAGCTTGAGAGCTCTAGTTTGTACCCAATGGAGATAAGGCTCCACCGAGACACAGTCTGGTTTTCCCAGAGACTTTCTTCCTTTCTTATGAACATGCTTCCAGGCCTGCACTATTTCCAGCTCTGTCGTTTTCTCCTTCCTTGAAGAAAAGACCTTCCAGATGAGCATTACGTGGGACATGCCTCATTGGGTATCCAAATTGACGAAGAACCAATATCGGATGGTAGTTGATTCCTCCTTTAGTTCCGATGAGGGGTACGTTGGGGAAGTTTCCACAACGATCAATGATTCTGATCCCATCATAGATCCTATTACACCAATCTATATCAGAGTTGGTAAGAGACATGATCTTCTGCGACCAACGTAAGGCACTCTTACAATCCCAAAAAGCAGCAGACTTAGGCAAATAGGAAGTAAACCATTTATATAGCAGGGGTACACAACATGTGATAATTCCTCCACTGTACAAATTTCCTAAGTGTACAGAATGATACACATCCGCGAGCAAAGTCGGCACAGGATTTCCAATGAGAAAAACCTTAATGGCGTTGATATCTACAAAGTTATTGATGTTGGGAAATAAAAATAACCTGTAGGTGAGCAAGACAAAGATGCTTTCAAAAGCAGTCACGTTCCCTATACTAGCGAAATACAGGGCTTTCTTTGTCAAGAACTGGGCTGGCAAACCTTGGATGCCACCCTTAGTGGTCAGGTGAGTCTTGACCTCAGACTCGTCCAAATAAATTGCTCTTGCGATGGTATGATCCTTTGGAATTTCTTCCAGTCCAGAAAAAAGAGCTTGATCAGTAATGTGTAGATCAATCAGATGAGAATACTCCTCTAGCGTTGGTGCGAGCTGGTAATCCGGGAATGTGAAACAGTGATAAACTGGATCGTAAAACTGAACGAGTGCATCCATGATTCCCTCAATCACATGGACTCTTAATAGTGGTAGCAGACCTCCGTGCTTGGCTCTGAAAGCCTCAGGGTTAGTGATCATCCTCACTAACCTTCTCAAATCCTCTAGCTTTGGAACCTTGAAGGTATACCTATGGGTTCTCCTTCTATCGAAATCCATGAGCGCAATCCTTTTCTCTGACATTTGCAATCATTGTCTTAGTTTAATTTGAAAAAGAGAGACTAGAAGAGAAGATTTTTTTTGTTTTAATGTTTTTTAGATGAATGCATGAATGCAGCACACAAAAACATAGGAAAAACATGGGGTCAAAGGGTCGTTGTCTTGAAGTCAAAGCTCTACCCATCCCCAAAGGTTTTCTACGGATGATTTTTTGTACTTGTCACTCAAAATCATTGATTTCTGAGAACACCAGCGGGCCGGGAACCGTGCTAGGTGGTGTCCTTTCAAAGAAATCTCAGAAGAGGGTAGTTTATCGCGTAACAGCCATTCCCGATAGCCACCACACTACAAAAAAAGGTGATTTTTCCTAGGTGTATACTCAATCTTTCCACATGCGGCATCACACGCATTCCCATTAGCAGAAAAATAAACAAATATAGCAATTAGGAAAAGCAATATATATATTTGTCCTAAAGTCCTAGACTTTAAAGAGCTATGAATCTTATGTTCCTGACAGAAAATGGTTTCCCGGCGGAGTCACCATTCTGTGGTTCCTTCCCTATTTAAAGGTTTTTGACCTAAGATCCTAGTGAAGTCAACAAAGAGTCCTATCCCAGAAAAGAAAGAAAGAATGAAATTTTAAGGTTTCTACCTAGGAGATGTTAAGAGAACAAGATAAATATCCCCAGCAGAGTCGCCATTTTTCTGTAGCGAGTGATTTTTGGATGTGGTTGCGAAGCACAATCGCTCTGGTACTACATTTCGATTCATTTTTTATCCTATTGAAGTTGATGAAGGAAGGGAAATAGATGTCTCCAACTAACCCTGCTTGCATACTGAGGTTAAACAGTCAAAATTGTTGGTTTACAGATGCTACAAAGATTTGGGGTCTCTCTTAGGTTATTTTGTTAAAATAGCGTTCGGTCGATTGGTGGGAGGTATAGGATTTTGGGTTTTTGTTTAGTGTGCTCGCTAAGATTTTTCTTTCAATCTTATGCCTACGTATTCCCGTTTACCGAAATAGAGAAATCAGAGGGTTCGTAGTTCCTCCAATTCTATGGGAGGAAATGGGTGTTTTTTGGTGTCTTGTTCGAAGCTCAAGACGTGAAGCGAAAGGTGGTTTGTATCTTGTTCAAAGCCCAAGATATGAAGCTGAAGAGTTTATTTGTATCTTGTTCAAAGCCCAAGATATGAAGCTAAAGGTGTTTGACTTTAGAGAGAATTTGTCGTCTCTAAAGAGGGTCTGTTTGTCACGACCGTTGGGTGACTGACTGTATAGGAGGATTACTTTAACCAGGATACGCGGATCCTAGCAATGCCATAATTTCCTTTATAGGGTGTTTTAACCTGAAGGAGAAGACTTTAACTCAGTGTAGAGCAATGCCATCTTTCCTTAGGAATTTCTCATGCTAAAAGAGGGACAGTGGCGTGGATGTAAATAATCCAAAGGCTTGTCGCTTACAGCGATTAGATGAAGGGGAAAAAGTTGTTAATGTTTGTGTACTGTGAACGAGGCACAGCTTTGATGCTAAAAGGTTGATTGGATCAACCAATGGTTTTCTTATATAAAGCCTAAGAGGAGGCTAATATGTGTCCCGTACAAAGCCCGGGAGAGAGGCTAAAAGGTTTTGACTCGACGATGGAGTCTTTTGGTATCTCGTATAAAGCCCGAGATGGAGGCTATTTGACTCAACAAGAGATTTTTTTTGTATCTTGTACAAAGCCCGAGATAGAGGCTAAAATTGTTAGCTCCGCTGGGGAAAATCATTGTACAAAGCCCAAGAGGAGGCTATTGTGACTGTTTCAGTTGAGTGACAGGTACAGTATACTGATTTAAAGAGAAAATCAATTCTTATATGAATAATGTTTGCACTCAGGGATTTTTGATTCGAGGATCAAGGTTGTTTCCTGTTCTTTAAGGAAATGGGAAATCCAAAGGGTATTGAGATTGTCCGAGTCTACTGGTGTTTTTCCTTACTTGAAGGGTGCTTGAGAACGTCTTTGGGGACTCAAGGGTCTTAGACTGTCCGAGTCTAGAGTTTCATCTTTTGTACTATGCTGAGAAACAGTAGTATTGTTCATGGTAGAAAGATCTAGACTCTGTGAGAGACTGTTCTATGGAGATGACTAATATCTGTTCCTATACCTCTAGGAGGTCGTCGGGACAATTTGTACAAAGCCCAAGAGGAGGCTGGAAACTTTTAAGAAGCCGATCGGTCCTTGTACGAAGCCCAAGAGGAGGCTACCATTCCCGGAGGAAGAAATCATTATATGAAGCCTAAGAGGAGGCTGTGAAGACTTCTAAGAAGCCGACGGGTCCTTGTACTAAGCCCAAGAGGAGGCGAGGGTGCTTTTAGGAAGCCTGTAGGTCCTTGTACAATGCCCAAGAGGAGGCCGATGCTTTTAAGAAGCCGATGGGTCCCCAAACCCCGAGAAGTTCAAGACATGCCATTCACCGAGAATAGATCAAGCCAGGAAAGTCCGAGAATTTGGAAGAAACTTAAGAGATGCCATTCATGGAGAAAAGATCATCTCTGGGGAATAGAGTTTCTTGACAAGTGCTTTTAAGAAGCCTGTGGGTCCCCAAACCCCGAGAAGTTCAAGACATGTCATTCACCGAGAATAGATCAAGCCAGGAAAGTCCGAGAATTTGGAAGAAACTCAAGAGATGCAATTCACGGAGAAGAGATCGTCTCTGGGGAATAGAGTTTCTTTGACAACTTCTACGAGTGACAGTCTATGAAAGGGTTCATCGAGAATGCTGCCTTTCATGTCTCCATATTTTTTAACCCCAAGAGGAGGGAAGACTGTGTCTGGTAATCCTATGTGGATCTAGTTTTGACTATTTCTAAGAGTGATCAACGGGCTTAATGCTAGACGTAGTTGCCGGGGAAACTATAAATATGTATACTATTATTACATAGTTGATATGAGTTTATGAAAGAAGACTTACAGTGAAACAGCCCCACAATACAGTTATATGTATATGAGAGCGCTAAATGAAAGCATATAAACACTTACTCGGTTGTAGAGCTTCCATGCTGTTTGGTTAGTTGTTCAACAAATAAAGATTGAAAACAACAGTATATTTCAAAATCAAAGGAGAAAGTGCTTTGAAAAAGAAATATTTTGGGGCTTACAGCTCAAGGAGAGGCCCAGGGTTTTATCAGTGATCGCACTGTTTGAATTTGTACATAGGGACTTATACAAGTGACTGAGGCCCAAAAAAGGTTTTTTGTACAAAGGGATGGGTCTTACACTCTCTCAAGAGGCCCAAAAGGTTTAAAGAAAAAGAGTGGGGCTTATAACACGAGGGTAGGCCCAAAGTTTGTTTTTCCGTTTGAAATGGCGATCGCGCCGAGGTTTCCTTTTAACGCAGAGGGACTTAAACAATAAGTGAGGCCCAAAAGGTTTTGGTTAAAAGGGGATTGGGTCTTACACTCTATTAGAGGCCCAAAAGTTTTGAATGGGTCTTATAGCTCGAGGAGAGGCCCAAATGGTTAATTTTAAACTGGCGACGATCGCGTCGTTTATTTGAGAATGTACAGAGGGACTTATACAAAGAATGAGGCCCAAAAAGTTTTCTGTAAAAAGGGGGTTGGGTCTTACACTCTAATAGAGGCCCAAAAGTGTTTTGAAAATGATTTATGAGGGTTGAATTAATCCAAAAACCCTAATTTGTTTTCAAAAATGTATTTAATTGAATAAAAATTCAATTAAAATGATCAAAATTGTTTAACATATGGAAAATAAATTGTGATCTTGGATTAATGCTTCAAAAATTAAGTATTGACCTACAAAATAATTAGAAGGTATTGAAAGTTGCAAAATCAAGGTGGAAAAAATATTTAAAATGTCAAAAACAATTAAAACATTAATTCTTTGCAAAAATATCAATTATATGAAATAACTAATATTTTTGGGATTTTTTGTTAAAATAAAATATTTTAACATTTTTGTGAATTATTAAAAAAAATCAACTCAAAATCATTAAAACTCAGAGAGAAATTAATTTTTGAATCAATTAAATAAAACCACAAAATTCAAATATTCAAATTTGGAAAAATGGCGCCAAGAACATGGACCAAGAACACGCGCGTGTTCTGAGATTCTCAGATTTTCATTTTCTCCCCAATCTCACAGAATACTTAATCATATCATGCAATCCACATACCAATCAACTCGTTTCAACCTCACGATCATGTCTATGGCATTTAATTTCATTTAAATTAAACATATAACAAGAAATCACGAAAAATCCTCAAGAACCCTAGATTCTGCATGAAGGCTGGGATTTTTGATACACGATTCAAACAATGCAATCAATTGAGGGGAAACATTCCATGCATGATTATGAACATTTGGCAAAATTATTGTGCGAGGAAATATGCATAGATTGAGAGATGACAAAGTTTATGCTTACCTCTAGGCCGTGACAGCAAGTGCAATGTGATTTTTGATTTGGAGGTGTTACAGATGAGTGGTGATGATCTGAACAGCTTCCCTACACCCTATGGAGTGTGTTTGAATGCTTTGACTTGATTGAAATTGGCTGGATCACTTCATGGCATCTCAACTGCATTTTGGTTAAAACCTTGAGCAATTGACTGGTGATTCTGAGAAATCAGTGTTCCAGTTGTTGTATAAGTGTTTGATCAGCTCATATGTGATGTATATGAGGTGTGTGTGTGTGATTGGTTTGAGTGGAATTGCCCTCTAGCTCAAAACCCGATAGCTACCTTGCTAAGAAAGGCATTTTTGCCAAGAGAAAGAGATTTTGAGAAAGGCAAGTATTGTAGGCCTTTGGTGTACTTAAACTGATCATAATTGAGCTCTATTTATAGTAGAGCAAGTTTGTTTTGCAAGGAATAGTGAATGGCAACTGCTGAGTAGGTTTGGCCAATGTTGGCAAATGAAAATCCAAGTCTCCTCTAGCCATTGACTAGAGGTTAGGGCACAGGCTGCTGGTTCCCTTGGTCTTGGATAAGTCTTGACTGAATTCAGTTGCAAATGGCTCAGTCCATGCCACCTTGATGCTTCCATTGAATGCTCCAATCCAAAATTGGAGTCTTGTCCCTATTTTGGCAATTCTAGGTTCAACATGTTATTTCTTGTTTCAAAGACTTTGGAGGCTTGGCTCAGTGATTGTCCCATTTAGATTCAATCCTCAGATGTGTCCAAGTGGATAGGAGTGTTTGGATTTGCACAATTTTGGCAAATCGAGCAAAAATACAAATCCTGCCTTGCCTTGACAGATTTCAACAAGGCAACTTGCCAATGTCATATCTCATGACTCAAATTGAATTTGGTAATGTTCTTGGCCATTTTGGAAAGCCCTTACATGATACAACAACTGTTTGAACATGTTTGGTTTTGATCTCTTTTGAATCCAAGTGAAAAATCCCCCTACATTTTGGAAAAAAGTAAGGCAAATTCTGACTTAGTGAAATTTTCACCAAGTGTTGGAACAAAGTGACTTTTCTTGATTTTGATCACTCCATATCTCAAAATCCATGAGGAATTTGGACATAGGTCAGTATGAAGCTTTTGTAGAGGGCAATGTGATCTACAAATCAAGCTTTGAATGGGGAGCAATGGCCTTGTGGTTTAGGAGTTATGGTCCTCCAAAGTTGGCACATTAGTGTCACTTTTTCCATAACTTAGAAAATTTTCTAAGTTTTTATGGTTACTCCTTTTACAAGTTATCCCACTTTCTTTGATTTTTCTTGATGAATGATGATTCAAATCATACATTAACATCATTTTAGGGTTAAAAATCCATTTTGGTGAAAAATCTCAAAAAGTCAAAGTTGACTTTTGTGCACAGTTTACTTTGTATCAGATGAATTCTAAACTGTGCAATTCCTTAGGAAATCATGTCCTTGACCTAAATAAAACTTGATGGACATGTTCCATGGGTGTCATAGGGTATATTGAATCATGTCTTAGGATTTGGGAGCATGTACAGGTCAAAAGTCAATGTTACAGTTGACTTTTCCCGCGAAACCCTAATTGTGGTGCAGATGAAATTGAGACTTGTTGCTCAAACTTCTTGGATTAATCCATTGTTCCAAATGGATCAATATAGTTCATTAGAGACCCTAAAACCCTCTCTTGAGGTCTTGGCTCATGATTTTCCCTAAAAGTCAACTTAGGGGTGAATTAGGTCAAGAAACCCTAATTCCTGATTTTTGATGAATGCATCCCCTGAGGCAAAATTGACTTGATGGTTGGGTCCATAAGGTTCCATGGAGTATATTAGGTTGTGTTTTGGATCCTTGGCTCATGCCCAGATGAAAATTTCCCTTTGGAGGCCCTGATCGACCAAAACCCTAATTTGGTGATACTGGCGATCTTGAGGCTTGATCCACCTAGAAGGGAGCAGCTTTGTGCTTAATCCTTGGAGTGGGAGTCCTTTTGATCCTTTGTAACTACTTGAGAGGTTAGACAAGTTGAAGATTATGTCATTCCTTGATTGATCATTTATCTAAAGCTCTGAGAGGGCTAGAAACCCTAGATTTGATTGTAGTGGATGCTCACCCATCTTTGGGGAGACTAATGAGGCAAGATGGTTCCCCCATATTGTGATGATGATTTTCACAATGATGGGACATCTTAGTGGTCAAAATTTGGGGTATGACAGTAAGCATTAAGGCTCCGCCAGAGAAAACCTTTTTAACCACGAATGGACCTTCATAGTTCGGCGTCCATTTTCCCCTGTGATCAGTGTTTGGAGGAAGGATCCTTTTAAGTACCAATTCACCAACTTGATACTCCCGAGGTTGCACTTTTTAATCAAACGTTCGCTTCATCCTTCTCTGATATAATTGACCATGATAAATAGCTGCTAGTCTCTTTTCCTCAACCAGGCTCAGCTCATTGAATCGGGTGCGAACCCATTCTGCCTCATCCAGTTTGACATCCATCATAACTCTCAGCGAGGGAATCTCAACTTTAACTGGTAGGACTGCCTCCATACCATACACAAGTGAGAACGGCGTTGCCCCAGTAGATGTTCTTACTGATGTTCGGTACCCATGCAAAGCAAATGGTAACATCTCAAGCCAATCTTTGTAGGTCACCACCATCTTTTGCACAATCTTCTTGATATTCTTGTTGGCTGCTTCAACAGCGCCTTTCATCTTTGGACGGTACGACGAAGAATTGTGATGCTCAATTTTGAAGTCCTGACATAATTCAGCCATCATTTTGTTGTTGAGATTAGAACCATTATCAGTAATGATACTTTCGGGCACTCCATAGCGACAAATGATATCTCTCTTCAGGAATCTGGCTACCACCTGCTTGGTGACATTACCATAAGACGCTGCTTCTACCCACTTGGTAAAGTAATCAATAGCGACCAAAATGAAGCGATTTCCGTTGGAAGCAGTTGGCTCAATCTTTTCGATCATGTCAATGCCCCACATTGCGAAGGGCCAAGTAGAAGACATAACATTCAACGGACTCGGAGGTACCTGCACCTTGTCTGCATAAATCTGACATTTGTGGCATTCGCTGGCGTATGAACAACAATCTGCATCCATATTCAACCAATAATACCCCGACCTCAATAGTTTCTTTGCCATTGCATGTCCTCCGGCAGGGGTACCGAAAGAGCCATCGTGCACTTCTTGCATTAACATGTTTGCTTAGTGTCTATCCAGGCATCTGAGCAAAACCATGTCAAAGTTTCATTTGTACAACACGTCATCTTGGTTCAAGAAAAAGATACCAGCCAACCTCCTCAGAGCCTTCTTATCATTGGTAGATTCCCCAGGCGGGTACTCTTGACTTTTCAAGAAGCATTTGATATCATGAAACCACAGCTTGTCATCAGGCACTGCGTCAATAGCAAATACGAATGCAGGTCTGTCAAGTCGAGACACATTAATCTTGGGTACATGGTTCCATCTTTGCACTTTGATCATAGAAGACAATGTGGCCAAGGCATCAGCAAACTTATTCTCATCTCGAGGAATATGGTACAGCTTTACCGTTGTGAAAAACGTCAACAATCTTCTCGTATAATCTCTATATGGAATCAGATGTGGTTGATGCGTGTACCAGTTCCCATTCACTTGATTGATTACCAAAGCTGAATCACTGAAGATATCGAGGGTCTTAATTTGTAAATTAATCGCATCCTCAATCCCCATTATACAAGCTTCGTACTCTGCTTCATTGTTGGTGCATCTGAAAGTTACTCGGGGAGTGAAGGGCATATGAACACCCTCTGGTGTGATAATAACTGCTCCAACTCCGCATCCATTCATGTTGACGGCCCCATCAAACTCCATTTGGATTCAGGGTCTGGCCCCTCCTCCGGGAGTGGTTCCTCGCAGTCTTTAACTTTGAGAAACATGATGTCCTCATCAGGGAAATCAAATTTCATGGGTTGGTAATCATCAATAGGTTGCTGCGCAAGATAGACTGACAGGATACTTCCTTTGATGGCTTTTTGAGAAGTATACCGGATATCATATTCAGTCAACACCATCTGCCAACGTGCAACCCGTCCGGTCAATGCTGGTTTCTCAAATACGTACTTGACAGGGTCCATCTTTGAAATTAACAAGGTTGTATGAGTGAACATATATTGCCTCAATCGCTTAGCAGCCCATGCAAGTGCACAGCATGTCCTTTCAAGCATTAAGTATCGTGATTCGCAATCATTGAACTTTTTGTCCAAATAGTAGATGGTGTGCTCCTTCTTACCCGTCTCGTCATGTTGACCGAGAACACAACCCATGGATCCTTCGAGCACAGTCAAATACATGATCAATGGTCTCCCTGGAACTGGAGGCATGAGAATTGGAGGTTCTTGCAAGTATTTTT
Source organism: Lathyrus tuberosus (assembly GCA_022829125.1). Lineage (NCBI taxonomy): Eukaryota > Viridiplantae > Streptophyta > Magnoliopsida > Fabales > Fabaceae > Lathyrus > Lathyrus tuberosus. The sequence goes on from JALAZF010000563.1 coordinate 1,287,226, forward strand.
TATTTTCTCGAAAGCCCTTTGGCAATCGTCATTCCACCTGACCACTTGTTCTTTTCTTAACAGCTTAAATATTGGTTCACAAGTGGCTGTGAGGTGAGATATGAACCGTGCAATGTAGTTCAATCTACCCAGGAAACCACGTACTTCTTTTTCAATTCTTGGTACATGCATTTCTTGTATCGTTTTTATTTTGGCAGGATCGACCTCAATTCCTTTTTCGCTTACAATGAAACCCATCAATTTTTCGGACCGTACTTCGAATGTGCACTTGTTTGGATTCAGCCTGAGTCAAAACTTCCTCAATCTTTCAAACAGTTTCTGCAGATTGACCAGATGCTCTTCTTCTATTCGAGACTTGGTGATCATATCATCCACATAACATTCAATCTCTTTGTGAATCAAGTCGTGGAATAGGATTACCATAGCTCGCTGATACGTTGCCCCCGCGTTCTTCAACCCAAAAGGCATCACCTTGTAACAGAAGGTACCCCACGGTGTAATGAACGTTGTCTTCTCCATGTCTTCTGGCGCCATATTAATTTGATTATACCCGGAGAAGCCATCCATGAAGGAGAATAACGAGAACTAAGCGGTGTTGTCAACCAGTACATCAAATATGAGGTAAAGGAAAGTCATCTTTCAGACTTGCTCTGTTTAGATCCCGGTAATCAATGCACATTCTGACCTTACCATCTTTCTTCGGCACAGGAACAATATTTGCAACCCATGGTGGGTAATTGGTGACAGCCAGAAATCCCGCATCTAACTGTTTTTGTACCTCCTCCTTAATTTTGAGAGCCATTTCTGGTTTAGTCCTTCAGAGCTTCTGTTTGACAAGAGGACATCCCTCTTTCAACAACAACCTGTGAACCATGATGTTTGTATCTAACCCCGACATATCTTGATATGACCAAGCAAAGATGTCAACATATTCCCGCAGCATGCTGATCAGCTCTTTCTTTACCTCGCCCTGCAGATTGGCTCCAATCTTAATCTCTTTCCTTGCGTCCTCGAAACCAATGTTGATAACCTCAATTGTCTCTTGGTGAGGTTGAATGACCCTCTCCTCCTACTTCAACAATCTAGCCAATTCCTCGGGAACTTCACAGTCTTCTTCATCCCCCTCTTTGGCTTGATAGATTGGATTATCAAAGTCATACTTGGCCATAGCAGAATCGTTATCAATGAAATCTGAGTGATTAAGTCTGCATGATGTAGGATCATGCTTTATTTTAGAATGAGACCTTTTGTGAAAAAGAAACAAAAATAAAACATTGCCATTTTATTATTTTTCTGTAAAAATAAAATGAAAGACAAGGAACACAAAATTTGAATGCAAAACGTCCTTTATTAATGATAAAAAACCTTGCAAATGCAATTATGAGGCCCTACAAATGGATCTACACGCCTTGGGCAGAGCGCGAGATTTTAACATGCAACAAAGAAAAACAAAGAAAATTACTTTGTTTGAAGAGTAACTTGAACAATTTCTTCAACAGACCAATTGCAAATCTCTTGACCTGGTACACACGGGCGCACCCAATTGCCAATATCACAATCACTGTCGATGCCATCTTCACTTGCAGCACACATCTGATTTGGATTAATGACTCCCCCGCTGTAGAAAGTAATCGGGCCTTTGCGCTCTGTTGCAGCAGCTTGATATGGATTATAGCCTATACCGAACTTATCTTCCTTTCCTGAGACTTCAATCAATCTGCCCCAGCCTTGGGCATTACCTGCTTTGACTACTTCCACTGCCTGTTTGTAAGAAGCGATAGAGGTACCCACTTGTCCTTCGCTCTGAGAAGATACTACCTCTGAAGATGAATCACTAATATTGACTGCCTCAAATGCTTGACACCTCATCTCATGGATTTCTCCATACATTTCCACGTACTTAAAGGTAGACAGCTGACTAATGAATATGTCTTCTTCTCCACATACTGTCACCACTTGACCTTCAATCACATATTTTAACTTTTGATGCAACGTAGATATCACTGCCCCAGCGGCATGAATCCACGGTCTGCCTAACAAGCAACTATATGCGGGTTGAATGTCTATCACGTAGAACACACACTTGAAGACCTGAGGACCAATTTTTACTGGGAGCTCTACCTCTTCGAATACAGAACGCTTTGAACCATCGAAAGCCCTCACTACCAGATCACTTGGTCTTAAAATAATTCCATCAGCGTCTAACTTCATTAAGGCCTTATTTGGTAACACGTTCAGAGAAGACCCCGTGTCTACCAATACATGAGATAATATTGCCCCTTTACATTCCAGAGTGATGTGCAATGCCCGGTTGTGATTGCGACCCTCAGTAGTCAAATCAAAATCTGTAAAACCTAGCGCATGGCTAGCATTGACATTAGCTACAACAGACTCTAACTGATTCACAGTAATCTCTTGGGGTACATAGGCCATATTCAAGACCTTCAAAAGTGCTTCTCGATGAGCTGCAGAACACATAAGCAATGACAAGATAGAAATTTTTGATGGCGTTTGGTTCAACTGATCAACCACTTTATAGTCACTCTTTTTGACAAGTCTCATGAACTCTTCGACCTCTTTCTCAAAAGTACCTTTCTGCACAGATTCAGGAACAACAACCTCCTCTGTAGCCACCTGTTTACCTTTGGCTTTGGCTGCTGCTTCGGCTTCAGCATTATTTCTCAGAGTCCGTGGAGCAAACAAGCATCCACTTCTGGTGAAGCAACCAAGACCTCCGACATTATCAATACTAGAACTACCCCCAGCTGGAGTTTCCACTTCATGCTTTTCTCCCTGATAGTAAACATCTGCACCGTAGTGCCATGGGATAGCCCGCTCACTAGTATAAGGAACTGGTCCTGGTACCGTAATAGTAACAGGACTCACTTCAGCAGGCACAATGGTTGCAGCAGGCGATGGCACTTAAATTTCAGCTGGCGTAAAATAAATGGTAATAGCTGACACATCATCATCCTTTTTGTCTCCCTGATCAAACTGTAGACACCCTTCATCAATCAAATTTTGGATTCCCACCTTCAGTTTATCACAACCATTTCTCTGATTCTTGCAATCAACGCAACCTTCTTCACATCCAGGGAACACCCGCCCTTTCAACAATCGAGCCTTCACAAAACTCAAAGGAGTCTTCACCCTGTTCACATCAGTTACCAAGTTCAAAACTTCCCCATCTCCAATGGCGTTGACCTTTGGCACATTATGATCTGGCATAGGATTCTGAAGCACATTCTGTGGATTTGAAAAATTAAGTGCCTTGGCATCGATCAAATCCTGTACCTTATGCTGAAATGCCCAACACTTTTCAGTGGTGTGCCCCAGAGCTCCTGAATGGAAATCGCAGTGGGCATTAGCATCATAATTGGGTGGCAAGTTACCAGCAACTAGAGGTCTCATGGTATGAAGTTCGACCAATTTCAGTTGAAGTAACTGGGATAACAAAGTTGAGTAAGTCATAGGAAGAGGGTCAATTTTGTGGTCCCTCTGCCTAGACCTTTGTTGGAACTGTGATCGTTGTTGTTGAACCTGTTGTTGTGGCTGCTGTTGCTGATTAGGTAGCGTTGGAATTGTCACTGCATCCACTTGGTGATAAGCCTGAGAACGTCCTTTTCCCCATCCTCTGTACACAGGATTTGTCTCGCCTTCCCTCCTTCTCTGTCCATTAGCAAAAGGCTTCTTCGCTCCTGAAGAACTAGCATCACTGATATCTTGTATTTTTCCGAGCTTCAACAAACTTTCAATCCTTTCCCCAGCAATTACAATGTCTGCAAACCCAGTTGAAGGACAAGCGGCCAACCTATCAAGATAAGTTCCCTGAAGATGCCCATAAACATGTCAGCCATCTCTCGGTCCTGCAGTGGAGGTTGAACCATGGCAGCCAACTGGCGCCATCTTTGAGCATATTCCTTAAAACTCTCCTTCGCATTCTTATCCATACTCTGCAGCTGAGTATGGTTTGGAGCCATATCCATGTTGTATTGATACTGCTTGACAAAAGCATGAGCTAACTCCTTCCAGTTCCTTACAGAAGCCCTGCTCAACTTCATATACCATTCTTGAGATGCCCCAGTAAGGCTGTCTTGGAAATAGTACATCCACAATTTCTCATTGTCAGTATGAGCGGCTATCCTCCCCACATAAGATTGAAGATGAGTTTTAGGACAAGTAGTGACATTGTACTTGTCAAATGTTGGTGGCTTGAACTTATGGGGAATTCTTACTCCAGGTACCAATCCCAAGTCAGAAACATCAAAACCAAGGGTGTTTTGGGATTCAATAGACCTGATTTTTTCAGCGAGCTCGTCAAACCTGCGAGTGTTCTCATCTTCAGCATCTAACAGAGTGAACTGATCATCCTGGTTATCTTCCACAACATGACGAACCCTAGTAGTTCTAGGAGGGTCACCGTCTGTATTAACGCCAGTCTGATTACCAGTATCCCTGTTATTGTCGTTGCCATTCTGCACCTCTACTTGTGGCTGCTTGACCATTACCCTGAGTCTTTCCTGATTTTGAGCCATACCAGTCATTAAGGTCATGAACTAGTCCATCCTGTTCCTTAGCTCAGCCAATTCAGTTTGCATCTGATCCATGATCTTAGCTTGGTTTCTGCGAGTTGCGTACCGGTGGACGTGGCTGTCAGCTATAGTGCCTGAAACCAAATAAAGGTTAGAGGACCTGCAACGAGTACCTGTCATGCAAAAATGATATGCAATGCAATGCAAATTCCATGTTTATCATTTATGAGGTGTCTTACACCCTGATTCCAATCGTAACCACATAAATCTGAAGATCAGAAATCGTGATATGAAGAGGCGTGTCGTGATTATGTGCTCGTGTACCGATAGCTGCCAAAGGAATACTTCTGAATAAACTACTCATTTCAATTAAAAAGAAAACATACATACACACAGTATTCAACAATGAGTTCAAACATCGTACATCAAAACAGTGGATTCATCAACAAGCCTGATGATATCCATCAACAAAAATACATTAAGAGAAAGAGAAAAAAACCTGTCAATCTGACAACTCCAAATCCTTCAACTTTTCACTTGAATATTTGACTTCCTCGAAGAGCATGCAGGTGCGCTGGTGATTTGGTCTTTCGATTAACTCCTTAATCAAAACATCTCTTTTCATGAGAGCGTCAGTCAACGAACCCATATGCATCAGGAGAGCTTCATCATCACAAACCCCTTTATGCCTTTTCACGCCGGCTTGTATTTTGAGTTTCTCCACATCTACCCTAGCCTCTTCAAGTGCATTCTTAGCAGTCTTTAGCTCCTCTCTGGAGCTTTCCAATTGCTCTTGACTTATACCAAGGTTCTACCGATACTTCCTCCGTTGCTCATGTGCCTTTTTAAGCTCATCATCCTTGATCTTCAATTGTTCCTGCAACTCTGCGTTTTCGATTCTAACCTCATACTAGGTTTGCTGACACTTGGCTAGCGTGTCTTTAGTCTGGGCTAAGGCCTGTTTGGTCTTCTTATGGGCTTGAGTGGAAGCATTGGCACCCTTAATAATTTTCTGGAAATGTTGAGCTCTTTCGGCAAAATCCTGTTCTTTTGCAGCTAAGATTTTTTCGGCGTCTTGGGCTTTTCGCTCCAATTCTTTGTTGGCGTGTAGAGCATTTTGAAGAAGACTACTCAAATCAGAATTCTCCACCCGAAGCTCCTTCATCAACTTCTGCAGCTTGTCAAATTCCTCGATAGCTACTGTGGTAGGCTACTCTGGCATTACGGGATATAAAGGGGATTCCTTTGAAAAAGGCAAGAGTAATTCATTCACCTTCATTTCAATCCATCTGTCATAATCAGAGTAAGATCTGCAATCCCTTTTTCCAAAAATTGTTTTTCCTGTTTTATGCAGGTGCCCCCAAGCATTCATAACTTCTCTCAGCATTTCCCCATCTTCAGTCCCTGTAAAGAACAAAGATTTCTCAACATCCCGATCTGTGGGAGGATATCTGGAAGCATATCCAAACTGTCTATGCTAGGGTGACTACCAGAAAAGAATGGTAATGCTGATTTGACCGGAATTCCCAAAATAAATGAGAATTCTTCCAATGTCGGCATCAAAATATAACCAGAAAAGAGGAAGCATCTCAACGAAGGCTCATAAAACTGTAGCAAAGTGTGAAGAGCATCATGTTCATACTGTGTGATTCTGCAGACCATCTCCACCAATTTCCCGTATCTCTTCTGGAAGTTGACAAGAACACCCGGGTCGGCCATAGCTATCACTTTGTGCAGTAAATCCAACGTAGGTTCTGGGAATTTGTAAGCAACGTTATTCTTTCTCTTGGCAACTGTCTATGTCGAGCCCATTGATTGGAATCAGAAGTGTAATAAGCACCTGTAAATGACAAACATGAATGTTATGACATGACAATGCAATGCAAAAGGGCATGGTATCAACGTGCTCTTTGTCTCTGCTGGACTGTGTGCACGGTGTCTGCACAAATCTGGGAATATCACTGTAGATAGAAACCAACTGACTGTAATAGGTTACATCATCTGTCTGTGAAAATACCAGAATATCAGGGTATGTGGGAGGCATGGTTACCTGCAAACCTGTAAACACCCGCCCATACTCACATGTGGGTACTAAAACAGCAGTTCCTCGGTTTCGGATTCTCTATTTTGAGAAGCAATAGTACATTCATCCCTCGGGGTACAGTACTATCGCCCAACAAAGAGAACGTCCACTGATTCCCCAAAAATAAAGGCCATCCTATGCAAGTTCCAAAGTGGGCCCTCGGGTACGAATGGGTTTACCACAGAATGTGGTCTGCCACTGTCACCACTAAAGAGGGATGTTTCCACTAAGGTCCTCAATGATCGGTCACCAAAGTCGACAGCTTTCTAGGTTAACACTCCAAAATGCACAAGATGCACAAATCAGAATATCTCCCCAGAAAACCTCGTCTGGTTGTGGATTTCGTATAAACCATACATAACAAGATGCTACGTAGGCCACACTACTTTCCAATCTAGTCCTATGTATGTACTCAAGCATGTGTAATGGGCTTATCTCTCAGATCACCCATCCCGCCAAATAGAAAAACCAGCACAGCACAGTCCAGTATAATAATGACAGTAATGAAAAATGCAGTAAATGCAGTAAATATAGTAAAGTAAAGTAAAACAGTAATATAGTAAAACAGCAACAACAGCATCAAAGTAAACACCCAATGAAAGAAAAATAAACAAGTGCTAGGATTGACTCGCTTAGGGAACCAGAGATTCTGGGTTCATCCCCAGCAGAGTCGCCAGCTGTCGCTCCCGGGATTTTCATCCAAGTACAAACGCGAAAGTGGCACGGAAACAGAGTCGCCAGCAATGTGTATTTATCCCAAGAGAGGTAAAGGAAACACTGCATAAACCTGAGGGAAGGAAAGAACAAGATCTTGCGACCAAGAGAAATGGGTTCGGGAGTCGGTTACGCGAGGGGAAGGTATTAGCACCCCCTCACGTCCATCGTACTCGATGGGATCCACGCTTGCTATTTTCGATCAAAGGGTGTCGTCATCTGGAGCTCCACTGCTACTGAAAAGGAAAAGGAATAGGAACGGAAAAGAATGAAGAAACGAAGAAGAAAAGCAAAAGAAATGACTCGATAGGACATTATTGTTGTCCTAGGCCTACGTATTCCCTCAGTGCAATGGGAAAGTCAAAGTCAATGTAGTTTGACTGACTACGGGGAAAGGTTACTCGTCGAGATATCGCATCTCGTGCCTACGTATCTTCAATCAGACGAGAAAGAAGAATAAGGGCAAACGTAGTTCGGCTCAACAAGGGTTGCTTTGTTTGTGTTTTTTAGTGGAAACGTCATAGTGCGCGTCCCAGCAGTTAGGTGTTGCAGCTCACTGTATGGAGACTTAGGCGTTACCTGTTTGCGGTAGAACGGACATGATGAGTCCTTAAGGAAAGGAGTGAAGAGATGAGAAGAGAGTTTGTTTGTTTTTGTATTTTTTATAAGAAATGTTTTGATTATTGGTGTGTATACAACGCATATTGTATTTAAGTCCTTCACGTAGGATCGAATTCCTCGCATATCGACCCAAGACGGGACGTATGCTAAACATTCTAAGAGAGTGAGAGAAGACCCCTCACTATCTTATTCTCACATGAAAGGCTCAAATACAATATATGTTATGCCTTTATTAAGTGTTTTTTGCTTTTTGTTTTGAGATGAGAACAAAAGAGACTCAAATGGTTGAAAAAGGTAAAATCTAATGAGGGGGACTAAGACTCAAACCTTAAAGTTATCATACATGGATGTCCCTAATGGTTAAGTGTGGTTTAGAAACCTAAGTCTAAAAGAAGAGAGAAGTGAATTCTAACTTACTTCAAAGGTTGAAGTTAAGTTAAGAACTCAAAGGGAATGAAAGCAATTGAACAAAGGAAGCATAAGATGCTTATCACAATCACACATTAAAAGCTTAACAGAAATAAAAGGAGAGGTTGTATGTGGGTGCACACCCACACATTTGACATACCATTAGCCCCTGAAAATGTTAGCAAAATAACTTACAAGTGAGGAAATAATGAAAGAATAACAAGCAAAGATCAAACAAGTTAAGAACTAAAGAATAAAGGTCCTAAAGGTGTGAAGAAGATTCTACGCAAAACAACATATCATGCTATCCAAATAAGAAAATAAAAAAAAATGGAAGGAAACAATGAAAACAACAACAATTACAGCCCATAAGTGCAATGCAGCAGTAAAATCTATCATCATGTACCAAACAACAATTAGTAGCACATGTTCAGCATACAAAATGGGTGTAAAAAGCAAATTGTAGCACATACAACAGCATATATGTGTATAGACAGCAATGAAAAATCAGGGGCAGCATGCACTCACAAATGATTCATTCATAAAAGAACAAACATGCTTCAAGCCTTGCACATTATTCAATCAAACATGATCACAATCACACCATAGATCATGGTAAACAATTCTTGAAATCACCATGGAATAATGCACATTGTAAGAGAATACACATTATTAAGCATGTGAACAAATTAAAACAAATGTGCACCTATTGAAATAGAAAGCAAATGAACATGCACATAACAATTTCAGCAACACAAGCATCAATTAACAATTAACAATCTCAATGTGTGTGCATTATGTGATCATTACATCAACATGTCATACCCCAAATTTTGACCACTAAGATGTCCCATCATTGTGGAAATCATCATCACAATATGGGGGAACCATCTTGCCTCATTAGTCTCCCCAAAGTTGGGTGAGCATCCACTGCAATCAAATCTAGGATTTCTAGGGTTTTGGTCGATCGGGGCCTCCAAAGGGAAATTCTCCTCTGGGCATGAGCCAAGGATCCAAAACACAACCTAATATACTCCATGGAACCTCATGGACCCAACCATCAAGTCTATTTTGCCTCAAGGGATGCATTCATCAAAAATCAGGAATTAGGGTTTCTTGACCTAATTCACCCCCAAGTTGACTTTTAGGGAAAATTATGAGCCCGGACCTTAAGATAGGTTTTGAGGGTCTCTAATGAACTATATTGATCCATTTGGAACAATGGATTAATCCAAGAAGTTTGAGCAACAAGTCTCAATTTCATCTGCACCACAATTAGGGTTTCGCAGGAAAAGTCAACTGTAACTTTGACTTTTGACCTGGACATGCTCCCAAATGCTAAGACATGATTCAATATACCCTATGACACCTATGGAACATGTCCATCAAGTTTGATTAGGTCAAGGACATGATTTCCTAAGGAATTTCACAGTTTGGAATTCATCTGATAAAAAGTCAACTGTGCACAAAAGTCAACTTTGACTTTTTGAGATTTTTCACCAAAATGGATTTTTAACCCTAAAATGTATGATTTGAATCATCATTCATCAAGAAAAATCAAAGAAAGTGGGATAACTTGTAAAAGGGGTAACCATAAAAACTTAGAAAATTTTCTAAGTTATGGAAAAAGTGACACTAATGTGCCAACTTTGGAGGACCATAACTCCTAAACCACAAGGTCATTGTTCCCCATTCAAAGCTTGATTTGTAGATCACATTTCCCTCTACAAAAGTTTCATACTGACCTATGTCCAAATTCCTCATGGATTTTGGGTTATGGAGTGATCAAAATCAAGAAAAGTCACTTAGTTCCAACACTTAGTGAAAATTTCGCTAAGTCCGAATTTGCCTTACTTTTTTCCAAATGTAGGGGGATTTTTCACTTGTATTCAAAAGAGATCAAAACCAAACATGTTCAAACAGTTGTTGTATCATGTAAGGGCTTTCCAAAATGGCCAAAAACATTACCAAATTCAATTTGAGTCATGAGATATGACATTGGCAAGTTGCCTTGTTGAAATCTGTCAAGGCAAGGCAGAATTTGCATTTTTGCTCGATTTGCCAAAATTGTGCAAATCCAAACACTCCTATCCACTTGGACACATCTGAGGATTGAATCTAAAGGGGAAAATCATTGAGTCAAGCCTCCAAAGTCTTTGGAACAAGAAATAGCATGTTGAACCTAGAATTGCCAAAATAAGGACAAGACTCCAATTTTGGATTGGAGCATTCAATGGAAGCATCAAGGTGGCATGGACTGAGGCATTTGCAACTGAATTCAGTCAAGACTTATCCAAGACCAAGGGAACCAGCAGCCTGTGCCCTAACCTGTAGTCAATGGCTAGAGGAGACTTGGATTTTCATTTGCCAACATTGGCCAAACCTATTCAGCAGTTGCCATTCATTATTCCTTGCAAAACAAACTTGCTCTACTATAAATAGAGCTCAATTGTGATCAGTTTAAGTACACCAAAGTCCTACAACACTTGCCTTTCTCAAAATCTCTTTCTCTTGGCAAAAATGCCTTTCTTAGCAAGGTAGCTATCGGGTTTTGAGCTAGAGGGCAATTCCACTCAAACCAATCACACACACACACCTCATATACATCACATATGAGCTGATCAAACACTTAAACAACAACTGGAACACTGATTTCTCATAATCACCAGTCAATTGCTCAAGGTTTTAACGAAAATGCAGTTGAGATGCCATGAAGTGATCCAACCAATTTCAATCAAGTCCAAGCATTCAAACACACTCCATAGGGTGTAGAGAAGCTGTTCAGATCATCACCACTCATCTATAACACCTCCAAATCAAAAATCACATTGCACTTGCTGTCACGACCTAGAGGTAAGCATAAACTTAGTCATCTCTCAATCTATGCATATTTCCTCGCACAATAATTTTGCCAAATGTTCATAATCATGCATGGAATGTTTCCCCTCAATTGATTGCATTGTTTGAATCGTGTATAAAAAATCCCAGCCTTCATGCATAATCTAGGGTTCTTGAGGATTTTTCGTGATTTCTTGTTATATGTTTAATTTAAATGAAATTAAATGTCATAGACATGATCGTGAGGTTGAAACGAGTTGATTGGTATGTGGATTGCATGATATGATTAAGTATTCAGTGAGATTGGAGAGAAAATGCAAATCTGAGAATCTCAGAACACGCGCGTGTTCTTGGTCCATGTTCTTGGCGCCATTTTTCCAAATTTGAATATTTGAATTTTGTGGTTTTATTTAATTGATTCAAAAATTAATTTCTCTCTAAGTTTTAATGATTTTGAGTTGATTCTTTTTTTAATAATTCACAAAAATGTTAAAATATTTTATTTTAACAAAAAATCCCAAAAATATTAGTTATTTCATATAATTGATATTTTTTCAAAGAATTAATGTTTTAATTATTTTTGACATTTTAAATATTTTTTCCACCTTTATTTTGCAACTTTTAATGCCTTCTAATTATTTTGTAGGTCAATACTTAATTTTTGAATCATTAATCCAAGATCACAATTTGTTTTCCATATGTTAAACAATTTTGATCATTTTAATTGAATTTTTATTCAATTAAATACATTTTTGAAAACAAATTAGGGTTTTTGGATTAATTCAACCCTCATAAATCATTTTCAAAACACTTTTGGGTCTCTATTAGAGTGTAAGACCCAACCCCCTTTGTACAGAAAACTTTTTGGGCCTCATTCGTTGTACAAGTCCCTCTGTACATTTTCAAATAAACGACGCAATCGTCGCCAGTTTAAAATTAACCATTTGGGCCTCTCCTTGAGCTATAAGACCCATTCAATACTTTTGGGCCTCTAATAGAGTGTAAGACCCAATCCCCTTTTAACCAAAACCTTTTGGGCCTCACTTATTATATAAGTCCCTCTGCGTTAAAAGGAAACCTCGGCGCGATCGCCATTTCAAACGAAAAGTCAGCTGGGCCTACCCTCGTGTTATAAGCCCCACTCTCACTCTTTTAAAACTTTTTGGGCCTCTTGAGAGAGTGTAAGACCCATCCCTTTGTACAGCAAACAATTTTTGGGCCTCAGTCACTTGTATAAGTCCCTCTGTACAAAACAACAATGCGCTCACTAATAAAACCCTGGGCCTCTCCTTGAGCTGTAAGCCCCAAAATCTTTCTTTTTCAAAGCACTTTCTACTTTGATTTTGAAATATACTGTTGTTTTCAATCTTTCTTTGTTGAACAACTAACCAAACAGCATGGAAGCTCTACAACCGAGTAAGTGTTTATATGCTTTCATTTACCGCTTTCATATACATATAACTGTATTGTGGGGCTGTTTCGCTGTAAGTCTTCTTTCATAAACTCATATCAACTGTGTAATAATAGTATAGATATTTAGAGTTTCCCCGACAACTACGTCTAGCATTAAGCCCGTTGATCACTCTTAGAAATAGTCTAAACTAGATCCCCATAGGATTACCAGACACAGTCTTCCCTCCTCTTGGGGTTAAACAATATGGAGACATGAAAGGCAGCATTCTCGGTGAACCCTTTCATAGACTGTCACTCGTTGAAGTTGTCAAAGAAACTCTATTCCCCAGAGATGATAAGTTTCTTCTAAATTCTCAGACTTTCCTGGCTTGATCTATTCTCGGTGAATGGCATGTCTTGAACTTCTCGGGGTTTGGGGGACCCACAGGTTTCTTAAAAGCAGTTGTCAAGAAACTCTATTCCCCAGAGACGATCTTTTCTCCATGAATGGCATCTCTTGAGTTTCTTCCAAATTCTCGGACTTTCCTGGCTTGATCTATTCTCGGTGAATGGCATGTCTTGAACTTCTCGGGGTTTGGGGACCCATCGGCTTCTTAAAAGCATCGGCCTCCTCTTGGGCATTGTACAAGGACCCACAGGCTTTCTAAAAGCACCCTCGCCTCCTCTTGGGCTTAGTACAAGGACCCGTCGCCTTCTTAGAAGTCTTCACAACCTCCTCTTAGGCTTCATATAATGATTTCTTCCTCCGGGGATGATAGCCTCCTCTTGGGCTTCGTACAAGGACCGCTCGACTTCTTAAAAGTTTCCAGTCTCCTCTTGGGCTTTGTACAAATTGTCCCGACGACCTCCTAGAGGTATAGGAACAGATATTAGTCATCTCCATAGAACAGTCTCTCACAGAGTCTAGATCTTTCTACCATGAACAATACTACTGTTTCTCAGCATAGTACAAAAGATGAAACTCTAGACTCGGACAGTCTAAGACCCTTGAGTCCCCAAAGACGTTCTCAAGCACCCTTCAAGTAAGGAAAAACACCAGTAGACTCGGATAGTCTCAATACCCTTTGGATTTCCCATTTCCTTAAAGAACAGGAAACAACCTTGATCCTCGAATCAAAAATCCCTGATTTCAAACATTACTCATATAAGAACTGATTTTCTCTTTAAATCAGTATACTGGACCTGTCACTCAACTGAAACAGTCACAATAGCCTCCTCTTGGGCTTTGTACAATGATTCTCCCCAGCGGAGCTAACAATTTTAGCCTCTATCTCGAGCTTTGTACGAGATACAAAAAAACTCTCTTGTTGAGTCAAATAGCCTCCATCTCGGGCTTTATACGAGATACCAAAAGACTCCATTGTCGAGTCAAAACCTTTTAGCCTCTCTCCTGGGCTTTGTACGGGACACATATTAGCCTCCTCTTAGGCTTTATATAAGAAAACCACTGGTTAATCCAATCAACCTTTTAGCATCAAAGTTGTGCCTCGTTCACAGTACACAAACATCAATAACTCTTTCCCCTTCATCTAATCGTTGTAAGCGGCAAGCCTCTAGATTATTTACATCCACGCCACTGTCCCTCTTTTAGCATGAGAAATTCCTAAGGAAAGATGGCATTGCTCTACACTGAGTTAAAGTCTTCTCCTTCAGGTTAAAACCTCCTTTAAAGGAAATTATGGCATTGCTAGGATCCGTGTATCCCCGTTAAAGTAATCCTCCTATACAGTCAGTCACCCAACGGTCGTGACAAACAGACCCTCTTTAGAGATGACAAATTCTCTCTAAAGTCAAACACCTTTAGCTTCATATCTTGGGCTTCTAACAAGATACAAATAAACTCTTCAGCTTCATATCTTGGGCTTTGAACAAGATAAAAACCACCTTTCGCTTCACGTCTTGGGCATTGCTACGAACGCTCTGATATCCCTGTTTTGGTAAACGGGAATACGTAGGCATAAGATTGAAAGAAAAATCTTAGCGAGCACACTAAACAAAAACCCAAAATCCTATACCTCCCACCAATCGACCGAACGCCATTTTAACAAAATAACCTAAGAGAGACCCCGAATCTTTGTAGCATCTGTAAACCAACAGTTATGATTGTTTAACCTCAGTATGCAAGCAGGGTTAGTTGGAGACATCTATTTCCTTTCCTTCATCAGCTTCAATAGGATAAAAAATGAATCGAGCTGTAGTACCAGAGCGATTGTGCTTCGCAACCACATCCAAAAATCACTCGCTATAGAAAAATGGTGACTCCACTAGGGAGTCCTTGTTTGATCTATTTTGCCTTAGGGCATCGTCCCCATTTTCCACAGAAAATGGCGACTCTGCTGGGGAACGAGATCTTGTTCTCTTCACATCTCCTAGGTAGAAACCTTAAAATTTCGTTCTTTCTTTCTTTCCTGGGATAGGACTCTGTGTTGACTTCACTAGGATCTTAGGTCAAAAACCTTTAAATAGGTAAGGAACCACAGAATGGTGACTCCGCCGGGAAACCATTTTCTGTCAGGAACATAAGATTCATAGCTCTTTAAAGTCTAGGACTTTAGGACAAATATATATATTGCTTTTCCTAATTGCTATATTTGTTTATTTTTCTGCTAAAGGGAAGTGATGCCGCATGTGGAAAGATTGAGTATACACCTAGGAAAAATCACCTTTTTTTTGTAGTGCGGTGGCTATTGGGAATGGCTGTTACGCGATAAACTACCCTCTTCTGAGATTTCTTTGAAAGGACACCACCTAGCACAGTTCCCGACCCGCTGGTGTTCTCAGAAATCAATGATTTTGAGTGACAGGTACAAAAAATCATCCGTAGAAAACCTTTGGGGATGGGTAGAGCTTTGACTTCATGACAACGACCCTTTGACCCCGTGTTTTTCCTAATTTTTTGTGTGCTGCATTCATGCATTCATCTAAAAAACATTAAAAAAAAATCTTCTCTTTTAGTCTCTCTTTTTCAAATTAAACTAAGATAATGATTGCAAATGTCAGAGAAAAGGATTGCGCTCATGGATTTCGGTAGAAGGAGAACCCATAGGTATACCTTCAAGGTTCCAAAGCTAGAGGATTTGAGAAGGTTAGCGAGGATGATCACTAACCCTAAGGCTTTCAGAGCCAAGCACGGAGGTCTGCTGCCACTGTTAAGAGTCCATGTGATTGAGGGAATCATGGATGCACTCGTTCAGTTTTACGATCCAGTTTATCACTGTTTCACATTCCCGGATTACCAGCTCGCACCAACGCTGGAGGAGTATTCTCATCTGATTGATCTACACATTACTGATCAAGCTCCTTTTTTTGGACTGGAAGAAATTCCAAAGGATCAGACCATTGCAAGAGCAATTTATTTGGACGAGTCTGAGGTCAAGACTCACCTGACCACTAAGGGTGGCATCCAAGGTTTGCCAGCCCAGTTCTTGACAAAGAAAACCCTGTATTTCGCTAGTATAGGGAACGTGACTGCTTTTGAAAGCATCTTTGTCTTGCTCACCTACGGGTTATTTTTATTTCCCAACATCATCAACTTTGTAGATATCAACGCCATTAAGGTTTTTCTCATTGGAAATCATGTGCAGAATTTGCTCGCGGACGTGTATCATTCTGTACACTTAGGAAATTTGTACAGCGGAGGAATGATCACATGTTGTGTACCCCTGCTATATAAATGGTTTACTTCCCATTTGCCTAAGTTTGCTGCTTTTTGGGATTGTAAGAGTGCCTTACGTTGGTCGCAGAAGATCATGTCTCTTACCAACTCTGATATAGATTGGTGTAATAGGATCTATGATGGGTCAAAATCATTGATCGTTGTGGAAACTTCCCCAACGTACCCCTCATAGGAACTAAAGGAGGAATCAACTACCATCCGGTATTGGTTCGTCGTCAATTTGGATACCCAATGAGGCATGTCCCACGTAATGCTCATCTGGAAGGTCTTTTCTTCAAGGAAGGAGAAAACGACAGAGATGGAAATAGTGCGGGCCTAGAAGCATGTTCATAAGAAAGGACGAGAGTCTCTGGGAAAACCAGACTGTGTCTCGGTGGAGCTTTATCTCCGTTGGGTGCAAACTAGAGCTCTCAAGCCAAAAATTCCTTATCCGCGTCACGGAATTCTTCCGCCAAAGGAATCTGTCATGTATTTCCTGACGGAAACGGAAAAACTTCAGGTTACTCTCAACAAAGTTCAAAAGGAGAGAAGGTTTTGGAAGAACAAGTATCGCACCCTCTGTGTAGAGTATACCAGAATACAGCAACTACTGAAAGAGAAAGATGCTCTGATTGAAATTTTAGAGCAACATGTTGTAGAGAATCAAGATGACCAGAGGAATTTGCTCGCTCCTTTCACTTGGCAAAGGAATGACAACCCGACAACGGCTCAAGAGCCCCGGTCAAAGAAAAGGAAAGAGTTAGCACCCGATTTCTCTTCAGAGAGGACTCGGGACCCATTAGCTTAGGTTTCTGTTTCTGCACCTTGTAATCTACTGTATTTTCATTTCCGCAATCCTTTGAAATTCAATAAAAGGGGTTTCCCCACTGTTTGATATTTGCAATCTAATTGTCAAAGTTTATTTTGATTAAACCAAAAGAACAATTAATATAATCATTGCATTCATCATTCTCACGTAACGTATTCTTCTTCCCTACGAATCTCACGTTTGTGTCTCGATTCTAGAGTCAAACTGTCTCATTCGTACAATACTCGGGCCAATCGTCAGAAAAAGATGGATGATCTTGAGGAAGAAAACAGAGAGTTGAAGGAAGAGATCGACACTCTGAGAGAGGATATGAGAAAGCTTCGTAACGACATGCAAGCCATGGCAGAAGCTCAGCTACAATGAACTGTGATCTCGGAGATCACCTCAATGCCCATAGTGGAAAAGTCTGATCCTAGGTATCAAATGCCGAAAGATCGTCCTTGGGGCATGCCTATTAACTATATCCCGGAAGGATATGTTCCGCAGATCGCTGAAGATCAAGGAATCTCAACAGAAGCCGCTGGGCCTGAAGGTTACAAACTTCGGGAAAGCCAAGATGCCAGGGGCATACTAAGGACTCCTGAAGGTTACAAACTTCAGGAAATGCCAAGATTCGCTGCCGTAGTCACGGTACCACCCCCTGTGGTGCACACTGTCTCGGAAGGACAGATTCCGCCAATATCTGCTGGTAAAAAGGAATCTTTGTTTGACAGAATGGATGAATTCCAGGAGCAGTTCCTGGAAATGCAGAAGGAGCTGCAAGCCATCCGCGGTTAGGATTTATTTGGAAAGGACGCCGCAGACCTCTGCTTGGTCCCCAATGTGAAAGTCCCGCACAAGTTCCAAGTGCCCGACTTTGAAAAGTACAAGGGTAACTCTTGCCCTCAAAGCCATCTGGTGATGTACGCTAGGCGGATGTCAGCTCAGACGGAGAATCAGGACCTACTGATTCACTACTTCCAGGATAGTTTAACCGGTGTCGCATTAAAATGGTACATGGGTTTAAACTGTGCCACGATCAGCACTTTCAGAGATCTTGGCACTGCCTTCATCCAACAATACAAATACAATTTGGACATGGCACCCGACAGAGATCAACTCAGATCGATGTCGTAAAAGGACAAGGAAACCTTTAAGGAGTATGCTCAAAGGTGGCGTGAAATTGCCGCTTAAATTTGTCCACCTTTTGAGGAAAAAGAGATGATAAAGATCTTATTAAAGACCTTAAGCTCATTTTATTATGACCGAATGGTTGCCAGTGCACCCAGTGACTCCACCGAGATGGTGGGCATGGGCGTACGTCTTGAGGAAGCCATCCGAGAAGGACGTTTGGTAAAAGACACCGGATCGACGAGCGGTACTAAAAAATACGGTAATGCTCTCCCTATGAAAAAAGAGCAAGATATTGGGAATATCTCTCTCGGAAAGCAAAGGCATCGATATCAACTAGTGGCAGATGTGACTCCTGCTATCAACCTTGCGCCTATTCCTACTTATCAACCTTAGGTTGCGCAAAGCCAACCTGATTAGCAAAGGACACAACAGCCTCTTCAGCAGGCTCGTCCCCAATACAAAAAGAACCGTACAACACGGCCCCCGGGATTTGATCCTATACCCGTATCGTACGCAGAGCTGTTTCCATTACTGATAGCCAAGGGGCACATTCAGACTAAGTCCCCTCTTACAGTACCGGAAAATTCGCCTTTCTGGTTTAAGGTGGATGAAACTTGCCCTTACCACCAAGGAGGACCATGGCATAACATTGAGACTTGTCTCAATTTCAAGTCCGACGTGCAAAAGCTTGTTAGGAGCGGGGTCTTATCCTTCAAGGATACAAATCCTAATGTTCTTACGAACCCGCTGCCTCAACACGAGAAGGCTGCAGTCAATTTGATAGAAGGAGAGACTAACAATGTCTATCAAATCCACGATGTACTCTTGTTGAAAACCAATCTGGTCAAGATGCATTGTAGACAGAGTGGATATGGCCATGTCCCACCTCATAACTATCATCAGTGTGATATCTGCTCTAAAGACAACCAGGGATGTTCTGTGGTGCAAATAGCTCTATAGGAACAAATGGATCTCGGATGGATCCAAGAGCACCGAGTTTGTGGAGTTAACATGGTCTACACGAATTCTAACATCATTCAGAGAACCACGATATCCGTACAATGAATGTCAACTTGGTGGCGATGCACACAAGGCAAAGCCAGTATCATAATCTTCCGCGGCACGATTACAGTTCTTGTCTGACTTGCTTGGTAAACAAACAGGGATGCTCTTTCATACAAGAGGCCCTCCAGCATCAGATGGATCTTGGATGGATCCAAGACTACCATGATAGGAATTCCTATCAAATCAACATGGTTCAGATCTTTGATATTCGCGTGATGAATACCATCCTGGTAGAGTTACATGTTGAACAGGTCCGACTTGGATTCCTGGTATCACATAATTATCACATCTGTAAGGCGGGTTGCAAAAATGATCGAGGTTGTACCCTTGTCCAGGAGTCACTTCAGCACTTGTTAAAGCCGACACGACAAATTGAATCTGATCGAGGAGAAGCGAGTCACGGCACTAGTCCATGGTCAGCTGTATCAACAGAGAATGAAGAAGGCGTTCGACAAAAAGGTTCGACCCCGCATCTTCAAGAAAGGAGACCTCGTGCTCAAGAAGATACAATCTTTTCTCACTGATTCTCGGGGCAAGTGGACTTCGAATTATGACGGCCCCTATATGGTCACGAAAGCTTTCTCAGGCGGCGCCTTGAGACTTGCAACCATGGACAGAGAGGAATTTGCCTACCCCACGAATGTTGATGTAGTCAAGAAATACTTTGCCTAAAAAAAAGGAAAAAGTCTCGGTGCATTGAAAACCCGAAAGGGCGGTCCAGGCAAAAATTAGAGACATGAAAAAAAAATCATCCCGGTGGATTGGAAACATCAAAGTACAATCTAGGCAAAAATTAGGGATAATGGCAAGTAACTATGTTCAACAGAGGCAAGTCCCTCAGCAGCAGCAGTTACATCATCCGTCAGAAAACTCCAGTCAAGGTCATCTTCGACAGAAGCTCAGGAAGCCCCGAATTCAAAGTTGGTAGAAGGATAGCGGTCGTTATGTTTCAACATAGCCCTTTTCCCTGTAAATTACCATTTTCTAACTTTGTATATACTCTTTGGAATCACGCGTTTGGCTGATCTCCATTTTATCAAAAAATTTGAGCCTTTGTGCTTTTGTTTGTAATCCTTATTTGTTTTAGCTTTACAGAACGACATTTTAATATGATTAACGATTCTTGAAATAAAATAAAATGAATTTACTTGTTAAAACTTTTTCTGCTTTTTTTAAATAAAGACGGCAATTTCTTTTGACTGTTGAACATCAGAAGAACATCGGTCGCTTCTCTAGAAGTAATCGAACATCGAAGTGCAGAATTAAAGTACTCCTTCTAAACCAGTATGCCTGAATGAAGGATCAGCTGTGTCAGAGACCATTTCCCATCTGATACCCCTCGGTCGAGTTCTCATCTCCTAAGCCCGACCAACATAGCTCCCAACAGGGACTATCTCTCCTAAGCAAGGTGGAATTGCTATCTTGAACTAGCGATACTTTTTCGCCCCGCGATGGCCGAGTATCCAGTCATGTTCATCTTTTAGTTTGTGTGTCGCGTCAGTTTTGTCAGCATATACATACATACATCATGCATTATCAATTTGCATTCACATTTCATATTGCATCACTATCACTCCAGTCGGTCTAGTCCCCTAGTGATAAAAGTCCTCTCAATCGAGTTGTCAGTTCTTTCCTCGTCAGGAAGGGTTGCGTCTGAACAATCTCGCCTCCAGTTTATTTCTGGAATGAAGTTGGCCCTTGACCACTTTGATAACTTGAACCTCTAAAAAGCCAGAGAAAACGTTCAACAAATATCACTCTTCGCCATTGAAGATGATATCCTTGCTTTCCCGGATTAAGAAAAATCCACAGAGAAAGCCTCGTAATCAGAGATTCGGCAGCATGTCAGTTTCGCTCCGAAAAAAAAACACTGATGAAAAGGTCATCGGCACCTCAAAATTGGACCCCATCATATGGCATTTCTCCGAGAAGATCCCGAGAAAAGTATGATGTAAGATCCCAAGCAGAAGCAGCCTCTCAAGAGACTCGCTTTCCCCAGTAGAAACAAATGGTGTCTCCAACAGAGAAGTTTGTGCAACTCTACAACTCAGACAAATGGGTTCCCCAGCAAGTCTGACATCAAAAGTTTTTCCGTCAAATGGCATCTCTCCAGGAAAATTCGGCGAGAAGTTTGAGGAAAACCGCTATGCATAGTGTCCCTTGTCAAGGAAGTTTATTGACAAAAGAAACTAAGACTAGTTCCTTGGTAGGAAACCAGGATCGAGGGGAAGTTTATTTCAGAAACTAAGACCAGTTCCTTGGTAGGAAACCAGGATTGAGGGGAAGTTTATATCAGAAACTAAGACCAGTTCCTTGGTAGGAAACCAGGATCGAGGGGAAGTTTATTTTAGAAACTAAGACCAGTTCCTTGGTAGGAAACCAGGATCGAGGGGAAGTTTATTTCAGAAACTAAGACTAGTTCCTTGGTAAGAAACCAAGATCGAGGGGAAGTTTACCTTTTCTAAGCATCATTGCTTAGCAAAAGAAGATGAATTCGTAAGCTACCATTCATAGCCGTCAAGATTTCGGATATTCCGATATTTAATCCTCTTGCACCCCGAATGCCCGAATACCTTCGTCATTCACACCTTCGGGTCCCAAGAAGATTAAATAGGGGCATCTGTCATACCCCAAATTTTGACCACTAAGATGTCCCATCATTGTGGAAATCATCATCACAATATAGGGGAACCATCTTGCCTCATTAGTCTCCCCAAAGATGGGTGACCATCCACTGCAATCAAATTTAGGGTTTCTAGCCCTCTCAGAGCTTTAGATAAACGATCAATCAAGGAATGACATGATCTTCAACTTGTCTAACCTCTCAAGTAGCTACAAAGGATCAAAAGGACTCCCACTCCAAGGATTAAGCACAAAGCTGCTCTCTTCTAGGTGGATCAAGCCTCAAGATCGCCAATATCACCAAATTAGGGTTTTCGTCAATCGGGGCCTCCAAAGGGAAATTTTCCTCTGGGCATGAGCCAAGGATCCAAAACACAACCTAATATACTCCATGGAACCTCATGGACCCAACCATCAAGTCGATTTTGTCTCAGGGGATGCATTAATTAAAAATCAGGAATTAGGGTTTCTTGACCTAATTCACCCCTAAGTTGACTTTTAGGGAAAATCATGAGCCAAGACCTCAAGAGAGGGTTTAAGGGTCTCTAATGAACTATATTGATCCATTTGGAACAATGGATTAATCCAAGAAGTTTGA
Source organism: Lathyrus tuberosus (assembly GCA_022829125.1). Lineage (NCBI taxonomy): Eukaryota > Viridiplantae > Streptophyta > Magnoliopsida > Fabales > Fabaceae > Lathyrus > Lathyrus tuberosus. Next base: position 1,309,717 of record JALAZF010000563.1, read on the forward strand.
GCAACAAGTCTCAATTTCATCTGCACCACAATTAGGGTTTCGCGGGAAAAGTCAACTGTAACTTTGACTTTTGACCTGGACATGCTCCCAAATCCTAAGACATGATTCAATATACCCTATGACACCCATGGAACATGTCCATCAAGTTTGATTTAGGTCAAGGACATGATTTCCTAAGGAGTTGCACAGTTTGGAATTCATCTGATAAAAAGTCAATTGTGCACAAAAGTCAACTTTGACTTTTTGAGATTTTTCACCAAAATGGATTTTTAACCCTAAAATGATGTTAATGTATGATTTGAATCATCATTCAGTAAGAAAAATCAAAGAAAGTGGGATAACTTGTAAAAAGGGTAACCATAAAAACTTAGAAAATTTTCTAAGTTATGGAAAAAGTGACACTAATGCACCAACTTTGGAGGACCATAACTCCTAAACCACAAGGCCATTGTTCCCCATTCAAAGCTTGATTTGTAGATCACATTGCCCTCTACAAAAGCTTCATACTGACCTATGTCCAAATTCCTCATGGATTTTGGGTTATGGAGTGATCAAAATCAAGAAAAGTCACTTTGTTCCAACACTTAGTGAAAATTTCACTAAGTCAGAATTTGCCTTACTTTTTTCCAAATGTAGGGGGATTTTTCACTTGGATTCAAAAGAGATCAAAACCAAACATGTTCAAACAGTTGTTGTATCATGTAAGGGCTTTCCAAAATGGCCAAGAACATTACCAAATTCAATTTGAGTCATGAGATATGACATTGGCAAGTTGCCTTGTTGAAATCTGTCAAGGCAAGGCAGAATTTGCATTTTTGCTCGATTTGCCAAAATTATGCAAATCCAAACACTCTTATCCACTTGGACACATCTGAGGATTAAATCTAAAGGGGACAATCACTGAGCCAAGCCTCCAAAGTCTTTGGAACAAGAAATAGCATGTTGAACCTAGAATTGCCAAAATAGGGACAAGACTCCAATTTTGGATTGGAGCATTCAATGGAAGCATCAAGGTGGCATGGACTGAGCCATTTGCAACTGAATTCAGTCAAGACTTATCCAAGACCAAGGGAACCAGCAGCCTGTGCCCTAACCTCTAGTCAATGGCTAGAGGAGACTTGGATTTTCATTTGCCAACATTGGCCAAACCTACTCAGCAGTTGCCATTCACTATTCCTTGCAAAACAAACTTGCTCTACTATAAATAGAGCTCAATTATGATCAGTTTAAGTACACCAAAGGCCTACAACACTTGCCTTTCTCAAAATCTCTTTCTCTTGGCAAAAATGCCTTTCTTAGCAAGGTAGCTATCGGGTTTTGAGCTAGAGGGCAATTCCACTCAAACCAATCACACACACACCTCATATACATCACATATGAGCTGATCAAACACTTAAACAACAACTGGAACACTGATTTCTCATAATCACCAGTCAATTGCTCAAGGTTTTAACCAAAATGCAGTTGAGATGCCATGAAGTGATCCAGCCAATTTCAATCAAGTCCAAGCATTCAAACACACTCCATAGGGTGTAGAGAAGCTGTTCAGATCATCACCACTCATCTGTAACACCTCCAAATCAAAAATCAAATTGCACTTGCTGTCAAGGCCTAGAGGTAAGCATAAACTTTGTCATCTCTCAATCTATGCATATTTCCTCGCACAATAATTTTGCCAAATGTTCATAATCATGCATGGAATGTTTCCCCTCAATTGATTTCATTGTTTGAATCGTGTATCAAAAATCCCAGCCTTCATGCAAAATCTAGGGTTCTTGAGGATTTTTCGTGATTTCTTGTTATATTTTTAATTTAAATGAAATTAAATGCCATAGACATGATCGTGAGGTTGAAACGAGTTGATTGGTATGTGGATTGCATGATATGATTAAGTATTCAGTGAGATTGGAGAGAAAATGCAAATCTGAGAATCTCATAACACACGCGTGTTCTTGGTCCATGTTCTTGGCGCCATTTTTCCAAATTTGAATATTTGAATTTTGTGGTTTTATTTAATTGATTCAAAAATTAATTTCTCTCTGAGTTTTAATGATTTTGAGTTGATTCTTTTTTTAATAATTCACAAAAATGTTAAAATATTTTATTTTAACAAAAAATCCCAAAAATATTAGTTATTTCATATAATTGATATTTTTGCAAAGAATTAATGTTTTAATTATTTTTGACATTTTAAATATGTTTTCCACCTTGATTTTGCAACTTTTAATGCCTTCTAATTATTTTGTAGGTCAATACTTAATTTTTGAAGCATTAATCCAAGATAACAATTTGTTTTCCATATGTTAAACAATTTTGATCATTTTAATTGAATTTTTATTCAATTAAATACATTTTTGAAAACAAATTAGGGTTTTTGGATTAATTCAACCCTCATAAATCATTTTCAAAACACTTTTGGGCCTCTATTAGAGTGTAAGACCCAACCCCCTTTGTACAGAAAACTTTTTGGGCCACATTCGTTGTATAAGTCCCTCTGTACATTTTCAAATAAACGACGCGATCGTCGCCAGTTTAAAATTAACCATTTGGGCCTCTCGTCGAGCTATAAGACCCATTCAGAACTTTTGGGCCTCTAATAGAGTGTAAGACCCAATCCCCTTTTAACCAAAACCTTTTGGGCCTCACTTATTGTATAAGTCCCTCTGCGTTAAAAGGAAACCTCGGCGCGATCGCCATTTCAAACGAAAAGTCAACTGGGCCTACCCTCGTGTTATAAGCCCCACTCTCACTCTTTTAAAACTTTTTGGGCCTCTTGAGAGAGTGTAAGACCCATCCCTTTGTACAGCAAACAATTTTTGGGCTTCAGTCACTTGTATAAGTCCTTCTGTACAAAACAACAGTGCGCTCACTAATAAAACCCTGGGCCTCTCCTTGAGCTGTAAGCCCCAAAATCTTTCTTTTTCAAAGCACTTTCTCCTTTGATTTTGAAATATACTGTTGTTTTCAATCTTTCTTTGTTGAACAACTAACCAAACAGCATGGAAGCTCTACAACCGAGTAAGTGTTTATATGCTTTCATTTACCGCTTTCATATACATATAACTGTATTGTGGGGCTGTTTCGCTGTAAGTCTTCTTTCATAAACTCATATCAACTGCGTAATAATATAATAGATATTTAGATTTTCCCTGGCAACTACGTCTAGCATTAAGCCCGTTGATCACCCTTAGAAATAGTCTAAACTTGATCCCCATAGGATTACCAGACACAGTATTCCCTCCTCTTGGGGTTAAACAATATGGAGACATGAAAGGCAGCATTCTCGGTGAACCCTTTCATAGACTATCACTCGTAGAAGTTGTCAAAGAAACTCTATTCCCCATAGATGATCCCTTCTCCGTGAATTGCATCTCTTGAGTTTCTTCCAAATTCTCGGACTTTCCTGGCTTGATCTATTCTCGGTGAATGGCATGTCTTGAACTTCTCGGGGTTTGGGGACCCACAAGCTTCTTAAAAGCAGTTGTCAAGAAACTCTATTCCCCAGAGATGATCTTTTTTCCGTGAATGGCATCTCTTGAGTTTCTTCCAAATTCTCAGACTTTCCTGGCTTGATCTATTCTCGGTGAATGGCATGTCTTGAACTTCTCGGGGTTTGGGGACCCATCGGCTTCTTAAAAGCATCGGCTTCCTCTTGGGCATTGTACAAGGACCCACAGGCTTCCTAAAAGCACCCTCGCCTCCTCTTGGGCTTAGTACAAGGACCCGTCGGCTTCTTAGAAGTCTTCACAGCCTCCTCTTAGGCTTCATATAATGATTTCTTCCTCCGAGAATGATAGCCTCCTCTTGGGCTTCGTACAAGGACTGCTCGGCTTCTTAAAAGTTTCCAGCCTCCTCTTGGGCTTTGTACAAATTATCCCGACGACCTCCTAGAGGTATAGGAACAGATATTAGTCATCTCCATAGAACAATCTCTCACAGAGTCTAGATCTTTCTACCATGAACAATACTACTGTTTCTCAGCATAGTACAAAAGATGAAACTCTAGACTCGGAGAGTCTAAGACCCTTGAGTCCCCAAAGACGTTCTCAAGCACCCTTCAAGTAAGAAAAAACACCAGTAGACTCGGGCAGTCTCAATACCCTTTGGATTTCCCATTTCCTTAAAGAAAGGAAACAACCTTGATCCTCGAATCAAAAATCCCTAAGTGCAAACATTACTCATATAAGAACTGATTTTCTCTTTAAATTAGTATACTGGACCTATCACTCAACTGAAACAGTCACAATAGCCTCCTCTTGGGCTTTGTACAATGATTCTCCCCAGCGGAGCTAACAATTTTAGCCTCTATCTCGGACTTTGTACGAGATACAAAAAAACTCTCTTGTTGAGTCAAATAACCTCCATCTCGGGCTTTATACGAGATACCAAAAGACTCCATCGTCGAGTCAAAACCTTTTAGCCTCTCTCCCGGGCATTATACGGGACACATATTAGCCTCCTCTTAGGCTTTATATAAGAAAACCACTGGTTGATCCAATCAACCTTTTAGCATCAAAGTTGTGCCTCGTTCACAGTACACAAACATCAACAACTCTTTCCCCTTCATCTAATCGCTGTAAGCGGCAAGCCTCTGGATTATTTACATCCACGCCACTGTCCCTCTTTTAGCATGAGAAATTCCTAAGGAAAGATGGCATTGCGCTACACTGAGTTAAAGTCTTCTCCTTCAGGTTAAAACCCCCTATAAAGGAAATTATGGCATTGCTAGGATCCGCGTATCCCGGTTAAAGTAATCCTCTGATACAGTCAGTCACCCAACGGTCATGACAAACAGACCCTCTTTAGAGATGACAAATTCTCTCTAAAGTCAAACACCTTTAGCTTCATATCTTGGGATTCGAACAAGATACAAATAAACTCTTCAGCTTCATATCTTGGGCTTTGAACAAGATACAAACCACCTTTCGCTTCACGTCTTAGGCTTCGAACAAGACACCAAAAACACCCATTTCCTCCCATAGAATAGGAGGAACTACGAACGCTCTGATTTCCCTGTTTCGGTAAACGGGAATACGTAGGCATAAGATTGAAAGAAAAATCTTAGCGAGCACACTAAACAAAAACCCAAAATCCTATACCTCCCACCAATCGACCGAGCGCCATTTTAACAAAATAACCTAAGAGAGACCCCGAATCTTTGTAGCATCTGTAAACCAACAGTTTTGACTGTTTAACCTCAGTATGCAAGCAGGGTTAATTGGAGACATCTATTTCCCTTCCTTCATCAGCTTCAATAGGATAAAAAATGAATCGAGTTGTAGTACCAGAGCGATTGTGCTTCGCAACCACATCCGAAAATCACTCGCTACACAACAACGCAAACATAAACAATCATCGATTAAAAATCAAGAATCCCGTGTCGAAAAATCATGCACATGCAATAGTGTGAAGTGTAACAGCTCAAGAATAGTCCACCAATCATCAACATATTAATCCATGGAGTTTAGACATGCAAAGGACCTCAAATAAGCAAGAAAATGCAAGAAAATCATATTCTGCAGCAGTGGTAACCGGTTAGCAGTTATGCTGTAACCGGTTACACAGTTCAAAACAACCAGAAATTACGCAAAAAACAACATGTTAACCGGTTACACAGCAACAGAATTAAAAAAACTGCTCCAAAAGCACTTTTCAACAGCAAATGACTTATTCAAACAACTCCAATGATCATGTAATCACTTAAGCATGAAAATTACGTTCAAACATAGTATTCAAACATCATTTAAAACCAATAAACAACAACATCAAGAATCAATTTCAAGCAAATGGATCCAAATCAAAAATCACCAAAGATCTACATCGAATAAGTCGTAAATAAGCTAAACAAGCATAGATCTAAGGAAACCCAACCTACAAAGCTGAGCTTTGCTTTGGTGATTGTTGCAAAGTGATATTGGTGCAGAAAATTAAAGAAAACCAGAGATTCCTCGATTAGTAGCCGAAACGCGTCGAAACCGAGCAAAATCGCGAGAAATTACCGAGATCAAACTTGCACCAAAATAAATGGTGTGAAACCCTTGGATTGAAGTAGAATAAGCTGAAATTCCAGAAATACAACCAAAGAAGACCAGATGATGGAGTTTAAGCTCAAGAATTAATCACTTTTCAATGTAAAAAGTGATTATTCTTCAAGAAATACGAGCTTTTTCTGAGGGTTTGGAAGAGAGAATTGAGATGAATGTGTAGAAGTAGCAGAAAAAATCAGAGAGAAAGGAGAGAATTGAGAGTGAAATGTGAGAAGTTTGGTGAAAAATGGTGGATCCCTCAAAAATGAGTGAAGGGTTTCTTATATAGACTTTAGGTTTGGAGTGTGGGAGGTTTGGGATTAGCTTTGGGTTTGGAGCTAGGGTCGGAGTTAGTAAGACTCAACTCACCGAGTCAAGGCGGTTAACTCAGTTAGTTAGAACCAACTCGGTAACAATCTCAAGGTGAACTTCAACATCCAAAGGTGGAGATGCTTGGAAAACAAGGAATATGGTGCACTTGATTTGAAATGAAACATTAGAATAAATGCCCTTGGAATTGAATTGAATTTAAATGTCTAGAGATGTCTAGAATATTCCATTTGCTGCTATAATACTTTGTGGAATCAAAAACCCAAGTGTGCAATGGAGTTGTCCCAATAATGCAGCAAAATCTGTAACTTTGTACAGAGTAACCGGTTACAGGATATCTGCTAACCAGTTACATGCTTGAAAACCTGCGTTTCTGGTAAAAAAACACTATGTAACCGGTTACAGCATAACTGTTAACCGGTTACTGCAGCCCAATTTACCCAAATTTTACTTGGAAATGATGTTGAAGTCCCGATTTCGATTTTCCACCTCTTGTCTTGATGAGTAAACATGGAAACCTTTATTTTGAGCTTGTTTTGATGATGAAATGATCTTGTGACTTGTTTAAAGAGCCTTGGCTCCTGTTCTCTTGCTTTGAATGATCTACACTCTGAAAACCACTGATCGCATGCCCTATGCTGAATGCAAAGATGAATGCTTTATTTTTCCATGCTTGAATGCAATGCAATGCAATGAAAGTATATGATAAATGCTATGAAAGACGATAGGGAAAATTTTGGGGTATTACAGAAACCCTGTGCCAACTTTACTCGCGGATGCGTATCATTCTATACGCTTAGGAAATTTGTACAACGGAGGAATGATCACGTGCTGTGTACCCCTGCTATATAAATGGTTTATCTCCCACTTGCCCAAGTCTGCTGCTTTTTGGGATCATAAGAATGCCTCACGTTGGTCGCAGAAAATTATGTCTCTTACTAACTCTGACATAGATTGGTGTAATAGGATTTATGACGGGATCAGAGTCATTGACCGTTGTGGAAACTTCCCCAACGTACCCCTCATAGGAACTAAAGGAGGAATCAATTACCATCCGGTATTAGTTCGTCGTCAATTCGGATACCTGATGAGGCATGTCCCACGTAATGCTCATCTGGAAGGTCTTTTCTTCAAAGAAGGAGAAAATGACAGGGCACTAAAGATGGAAATAGTGCACGCTTGGAAACATGTTCATAAGAAAGGACGAGAGTCTCTAGGAAAACCGGACTGTGTCTCGGTGGAGCCTTATCTCCACTGGGTACAAACTAGAGCTCTCAAGCTAAAGATACCTTATCCTTGTCATGGAGTTCTTCCACCGAGGGGATCTGTCATGTACTTCATGACTGAGACGGAAAAACTTCAGGTTACTCTCAACAAAGTTCAACAGGAGAGGAGGTCTTGGAAGAACAAGTACCGCACCCTCAATGTAGAGTGTACCAAAATACAACAATTGCTGAAAGATAAGGATACTCTGATCGAGATTTTAGAGCAACATGCTGTGGATAATCAGGATAACCAGAGGAATTTGCTCGCTCCTTTCATTTGGTAAAGGAATGACAACCCGACAACGGCCCAAGAGCCCCGGTCCAAGAAAAGGAAAGTACTAGAATCAGCACCTGAGTTCTCATCAGAGAGGACTCGGGACCCATTAGCTTAGGTTTCTATTTCCACACCTTGTAATCTATTGTATTTTCATTTCCGCAATCCTTTGAGTTCAATAAAACGGGGTTTCCCCACTGTTTGATATTTGCAATCTAATTGTCGAAGTTTATTTTGATTAAACAAAAAAAAAATAATTAATATAATTATTGCATTCATCATTCTCACGTAACATATTCTTCTTACCTACGAATCCCACGTTTATGTCTCGGTTCTAGAGTCAAACTGTCTCATTCGTACAATACTCGAGCCAATCGTCAGAAAAATATGGATGATCTCGAGGAAGAGAACAGAGAGTTGAAATAAGAGATCGACGCTCTGAGAGAGGATATGAGAAAGCTTCGTAACGACATGCTAGCCATGGCAGAAGCTCAACAACAAAGAACTGTGATTTCAGAGATCACCTCAATGCCCATAGTGGAAAAGTCCAATCATAGGTATCAAATACCGAAAGATCGTCCTTGGGGCATGCCTGTTAACTATATCCTAGAAGGATATGTTCCGCCGATCGCCGAAGATCAGGGAATCACAACAGAAGCCGCTGGGCCTGAAGGTTACAAACTTCAGGAAAGCGAGGATGCCAGAGGCATACTGAGGACTCCTGAAGGTTATAAACTTTGGGAAACACCAAGATTTTCTGCCGTAGTCACGGTACCACCCCCTGTGGTGCACACTATACCGGAAGGACAGATTCCGCAGATACCTTCTGGTAAAAAGGAAACTATGTTCGATAGAATGGATGAGTTCCAGGAACAGTTCCTAGAAATTCAGAAGGAAATGCAAGCCATTCGCGGTTAGGATTTATTTGGAAATGACGCCGCAGACCTTTGTCTGGTTCCCAATGTGAAAGTTTCGCACAAGTTCCAAGTGCCCGACTTTGAAAAGTACAAGGTTAACTCTTGCCCTCAAAGCCACCTATTGATGTACGCTCGGTGAATGTCAGCTCAGACAGAGAATCAGGACCTACTGATTCACTACTTTCAGGATAGTTTAACCGGTGCCGCCTTAAAATGGTACATGGGTTTAAACCATGCTATAATGAGCACTTTCAGAGATATTGGCACTGCATTCGTCCAGCAATACAAATACAATTTGGACATGGCACCCGACAGAGATCAACTCAGATCAATGTCACAAAAGGACAAGGAAACCTTTAAGGAGTACACTCAGAAGTGGCGTGAGATCGCCGCCCAAATTTGTCCACCTCTTGAGGAAAAAGAGATGACAAAGATCTTCTTAAAGACCTTAAGCTCATTTTACTATGACAAAATGGTTGCCAGTGCGCCCAGTGATTTCACCAAAATGGTCGGTATGGGAGTTCTTCTTGAGGAAGCCGTCCAGTTAGGACATTTAGTAAACGACGCTCGATCATCGAGTAGTATAAAACGATACGGTAGTACTCTCCCTAAGAAAAAAGAGCAAGATATTGGGAATATCTCTCTCAGAAAGCAAAGGCGACGTTATCAACCAGTAGCAGCTGTGACTCCTACTATTAACCCTGCGCCTGTTCCTATGTATCAACCTCAGGTTGCGCAGAGCCAACTTAACTAGCAAAGGACTCAACAGCCTCTTCATCAGGCTCGTCCTCAATACAACAACAACCGTACAACGCGGCCACCAGGATTTGATCCTATACCCGTATCGTACGCAGAACTATTTTCGTTACTACTAGCCAAGGGGCACATCCAGACTAAGTCCCCTCTTACAGTACCGGAAAATCTGCCTTTTTGGTTTAAGGTGGATTAGACGTGCCCTTACCACCAAGGAGGACTAGGGCATAACATAGAGAACTGTCTCAATTTCAAATCCTACGTGCAAAAGCTTGTTAGGAGCGGGGTCTTATCTTTCAAAGATACAAATCCAAATGTTCTCACAAACCCGCTGCCTCAACATGAGAAAGCTTTCGTCAACCTGATAGAAGGAGAGTCTAACAATGTCCATCAAATTCACGATGTACTCTTATTGAACACCAATCTGGTCAAGATGCATTGTAGACATAGTGGATATGGCCATGTGCCACCTCATAATTATCATCAGTGTGATACCTGCTCTAAAAGCAATCGAGGATGTTCTGTGGTACAAGCAGCTCTACAGGGACAGATGGATTTCTGATGGATCCAAGAGCATCGATTTTGTGGGGTCAACATGGTCTATATGAATTCCAACGTCATTCAAAACCACGACATCAGTGCGATGAATGTCAACTTGGTGGCAATGCACTCAAGGCAAAGCCAGTATCATAAACTGCCGCGACACGATTATAGTTCTTGTCTGACTTGCTCGGTAAACAAACAGGGATGCTCTTTTGTACAAGAAGCCCTCCAGCGTCAGATGGATCTTGGATGGATCCAAGACTACTTGATAGGAACCACTATCAGATCAACATGGTTCAGATCTTCGATATCCACTTAATGAATACCAACCTGGTAGAGTTACATGCTGAGCAGGTCCGACTCGGGTTCCTGATATCACATGACTATCAAAGATGTACGACGGGTTGCAAAAACGTTCAAGGTTGTGCCCTTGCCCATGAAGCACTTCAGCACTTATTAAATCATTGGTGGCTTCCCATCTATATGGATGAAGACACTCAGCAGATTAGTATTAATGACAAGAACCCTACTCGGCGTCAGAGTCAGGATGTTCGATCTATGGAAACTAACCTAGTGAGGTTACATTGCATTCAAAGCGAGCGTGGCCAGGTGCCACCACACAACTATGAACGTTGTGGAGTCTGTTCAGAAAGTAACCAAGGATGCTACCTTGTGCGAGCAGCTCTTCAGGGTCAGGTGGATCGTAGAGAAATTCGTCCATATCCGGGTTCCGGACCAGTCAACTGGGTACCAGACTACCTCGCTGATCAAATCGAGGATGTTGATATAATCTCTGATCATCAGAGGACTAGGGATGTTTTTGCCATCATCCCTCTACTTGATGAATCGAGAGTTCCCAACCAGGAATGGATCAAGATTACTTACGATGGTCAGAAAAATCAGAAGGCTCCCATTGTCATCTATCTACTAGGACCACTACTGTATGAATCAACTAAGGCTATCCCTTACAAATACGGTGCAACAATAATAAAAAATGGAAAGGAAATTCCATTACCCTCCGTCGTGAATATTGCAGACATCAGTCGTGTAACAAGGAGTGGTAGAATCTTCAACAGAGGAGTTGGAGAATCCAACAAAGAAAATGAACCTCAGACAGAAGTTCCCAATCCACCGGTCGGTCAATCCAGTAAACCCGACCTTTCAAAGAACAACGATGAGATGCTGAAGCTCATCCAAAGGAGTGAATACAACATTGTTGATCAACTGTTACAAACTCCTTCAAAGATCTCTATGTTGTCACTTTTACTCAGTTCAGAAGCGCACAGGGAGGATCTACAGAAAGTCTTGGAGCAAGCCTTTGTGGAACAGGATGTAATAATCAGGAAGTTCGATAGCATTGTCTCTAACATCACTTCCTGCAATAATTTGGGATTTAGTGATGAGGAATTACCCGAAGAGGGTCCCCGTCACAACATGGCGCTCAATATCACAGTTAACTGCCAGGACGATGTTTTGGCCAGCGTACTGGTAGACACAGGGTCAGCCCTGAATGTTATGCCAAAATCCACATTGACGCAATTATCCTTCAAAGGACCCCCGATGAGAACCAGCGAGGTCGTCGTCAAAGCATTCGACAGGTCCAGAAAAATGGTTATCGGCGAAGTTGATCTTCCCATAACAATTGGTCCTCACACTTTCCAAGTCACTTTCCAGGTCATGGACATCCGGGCAACGTACAGTTGCTTATTAGGAAGACCTTGGATACATCAGGCTGGGGCGGTCACCTCGACCCTCCACCAAAAGCTAAAGTTCATCCAGAACGGTCAACTCGTCATGGTCTGTGATGAACAGGCTTTGCTCGTAAGCAATTTATCACCAGCCACTTATGTGGAACCGGAAGGGATAATTGGAACTCAGTTCCAAACGCTTTCGCTACACAGTGGTGATCAATCTGAAGGAGGAACCTCGATTTCCTCATACATAGACGCTATCAAAGCGGTCGAGAGTACCAATACAATAGGATGGGGACAACTTGTCATTCCTACTGACAATAAAATAAAGAAGGGTCTTGGTTTTTCTGCGACCTGTACCCAGACAGCTGCCAGCAATGAAAGCCTTCATCCCATTCAAAATTTCTTCCACAGTGGAGGTTTCCTTCAACCACTGACTCAAGAAGTACACACTATCAATGAGGAGGATCCCTCTGACACGAATCTGGAATGGAAGTCCTACCTCAACGAGGACGGTTATATGTCTCAGGAAGAGGTGCCTACACCATTTTGCTATCCTGCACAGAGTCCGAGATTTATACCCAGGTCAGACGTCGAATGATATACGGAGGGTGTGATCCGGAAGTACGCCGTGCTCCACCAAACTCATTAGAGGAAGACACTCTGATGAAGGAAAACTTTGACCACGACTACTATGGCCCGATAGATGGCCTGCCAATGTGGCATCCCTACCCAGGAGACTTGGGACAAGAGAGTCAGCCGAACAATGATGATCAGCTGAGCATCATTAAACAAAATACCTGTGACCCCACCAAGTCATGGGATCAACACTCAGGTCATTCAGAAAATAATCAACATGACGATGAATTCGCAACATTTGCAGGACTTGAGTTCCTCAACTATGCTTTTCTCGAGGTCAACGTCATCGAGAGAGATGACTCCTCCAGTTCCAAAGAAGTGTGGGACACCCTGGGACAACCGAGTGGAAAATACGACTATATGGTCAAGTACACTACTCCTGAGAGCTCTCATATCAGGCTCAAAGATATCCAGCCAACTGGATAGGGAGATCTACCTGAGAGCACAAATACTCTGCAAAATGCAACAGAGGAATCCTCCTACGACAATTCTACCTGGGAGACAGATTCCAATGATCCTGCTCCACCTAAAATCAGTGTTATTTCTGAAGACAAATCAAGGAAGGTACCAGACTTTGTGATTCACCGAGGAGTTCGCCGCCAATGCGTTGCTGTCAATGTTCCAAAGATTGTTCATAAGTCAAAGTAATTATCATCTTTTAACCTTTCACCCTGCCCAGGTAAAACGGATATTTTGTTAGGGCTCGCTTTCTGTAAATTTCCCTCTTCGCTTCGCCCAAAGCGACAGAGTTTTGTTTTATAGGGTCGTAGTTTCAAGAATCGACTTGTTCATTAATAAAATAACGTCGTTCTGTAATTTCTGCATTATTGCTGTTTTCTCTTTTTGCTTTTATCAGAAAATGGTAATCCTAAAAAACAAACTCAATAATAAAAATAAGCAGTAAAAGAAATACACTGCACATACTCTTGCATTCTCTCTATCTCTTCTAAACACAAATCATCACGTCATGCAGATTGCTTGTTTTAAACCCCGTTGAAACATATGATTTGATGCCTTCTCCCGACTTTGAGTTCCCGGTATTTGGGGCTGAAGAAGAATATGACAACGAAATTCTAGAAGAGATCTCCCGACTACTCAGACAAGAGGAAAGGTCCATTGAACCTCACAAAGAGCCGTTGGAAACAGTTAACTTAGGTTCGGAAAAAGAAAGAAAACAAATCAGGATTGGGGCACTACTCAGTCCAACTGCTAAAGAGAGTTTGACAAAGCTTCTCAAAGAGTTTCCCGATGTATTCGCTTGGTCCTATCAGGATATGCCAGGGTTGAACACCAGCATCGTGGAACATCATCTACCGTTGAGATCGGAATGCCCGCCAGTAAAACAGAGGTTAAGACGGACTCACCCGGACATGGCCATCAAAATCAAAGAGGAGGTACAGAAAAGAGATTGACGCGGGTTTCCTCGACACATCAGAATATCCTCAATGGTTAGCCAACATCGTACCCGTTCCTAAAAAGGACGGAAAAGTAAGAATATGTGTAGACTACAGAGACCTAAACAAGGCTAGTCCAAAGGACGACTTTCCCTTACCACACATTGACATGCTGGTGGACAGTACAGTAAAGTTCAAAGTTTTCTCCTTCATGGATGGATTCTCGGGCTATAACCAGATCAAAATGGCGCCGAAGGACATGGAGAAAACTTCATTCATTACCCCATGGGGTACCTTTTGTTACAAGGTAATGCCGTTTGGTTTGAAGAACGATGGGGCAACCTATCAAAGGGCCATGACTACTCTGTTTCATGACATGATACACAAGGAAATTGAGGTATATGTCGATGATAGGATTGCAAAATCTAAGACAGAAGAGGAGTATGTGACCCATCTGTCAAAGCTATTCGAGCGGTTGAGAAAGTACAAACTCCACTTGAATCCCAACAAGTGCACCTTCAGTGTCCGTTCAGGGAAACTACTAGGGTTCATCGTCAGCCAGAAAGGAATTGAGGTTGATCCTGACAAGGTCAAGGCCATTCAAGAAATGCCTTCTCTGAAAACTGAAAAACAAGTCAGAGGATTCCTGGGACGTTTGAACTACATCTCCAGATTTATATTCCTCATGACCGCGACATGTGCGCCGATTTTCAAATTACTCAAAAAGAATCAGGACTGCGTTTGGACAGAAGATTGCCAAACCTCCTTCCACAGTATCAAGGAATACCTGTTGAACCCGCCGATTCTATCACCTCCAGTGGAAGGAAAACCACTAATCATTTACCTCACAATCCTAGAGGACTCAATGGGATGTGTACTTGGCCAACAAGAAGAAACCAAAAGGAAGGAGTCTGCCATCTACTATCTGAGCAAGAAATTCACCGACTGCGAGACTCGGTACACTATGCTCGAGAAAACTTGATGTGCTTTGGCTTGTGCAGCCAAACGTCTTCACCAGTACATGATTCGTCATACTACTTGGTTGGTCTCCGAAATGGATCCAATTAAGTACGTCTTTGAAAAACTTGCTCTCACGGGAAGAATCGCCCGTTGGCAGATGTTGCTATCAGAAAATGACATAGAGTACCACGCTCAAAAAGTCGTTAAGGGAAGTATTTTAGCTGATCATTTGGCTCATCAACCGATTGGCGATCAAGAATCAATCGGGTTTGACTTCCCAGACGAAGATGCCATGTATCTAAAAATGAAAGACTGCGATGAATCGCTATCCAGTGAAGGGCCAGAACCAGGTTCCCATTGGGGACTTATCTTTGACGGAGCAGTTAATCATTATGGAAGCGGAATTGGGGCAATCATTGTTACCCCTCAGGGTACGCACATTCCTCATGGTCAGTTGTATCAGCAAAGAATGAAGAAGGCGTTTGACTAAAAGGTTCGACCTCGCGTCTTCAGGAAAGGAGACCTTGTGCTCAAAAAGATACAATCATTTCTCACTGATTCTCGGGGAAAATGGACCCCGAATTATGACGGCCCCTATGTGGTCACGAAAGCTTTCTCAGGCGGCGCCTTGAGACTTGCAACCATGGACGGAGAGGAATTTTCCTACCCCACAAATGTTGATGTAGTCAAGAAATACTTCGCCTAAATAAAAAGAAAAAAACGTCTCGATGGATTGAAAACCCGAAAGGGCGGTCCAGGCAAAAATTACATACATGATCAAAAATCATCCCGGTGGATTGGAAACATCACAGTATAATCCAGGCAAAAGTTAGGGATAATGGCAAGTAACTATGTTCAATAGGGGCAAGTCCATCAGCAGCAGTTACATCATCCGTCAGGAAAACTCCAGTCAAGATCATCTTCGACAGAAGCTTAGGATGCCCAAAATTCAAATTTGGTAGAAGGATAGTGGTCGTTATGTTTCAATGTAGCCCTTTTCCCTGTAAATTACCATTTTCTGACTTTGTAAATGCTCTATGGGATCACGCGTTTGGCTGGTCTCCATCCTATCAATAAAATTTGAGCCCTTGTGCTTTAGTTTATAATTTTTATTTGTTTTAGCTTTACAGAACGACATTTTAATATGGTCAACGATTCTTGAAATAAAACAAAAATGAATTTACTTGTAAAACTTTTTCTGCTTTTAAAATAAATATGGTAATTTCTTTTGACTGTTGAACATCAGAAGAACATCAACCGCTTCTCCAGAAGTAATCGAAATTCAAAGTGCAGAATTAAAGTACTCTTTATAAACCAGTCCACCTGAACGAAGGATCAATTATGACAAATGCGAATACTCCATCTGACACCCTCGGCCGAGTTCTCATCTCTTAAGCCCGACCAACATAGCTCCCAACAGGGACTATCTCTCCTAAGCAAGGAAGAATTGCTATCTTGAACCAGCGATACCTCTTCCTGCCCCACTATGGCCGAGTATCCAGTCGTGTTCATCCTTTAGTCTGTATGTTGCATCAGTTTTGTCAGCATATACATACGTACATCATGCATTATTGATTTACATTCACATTTCATATGGCATCACTATCAATCTAGTCGGTCTTGTCCTCTAGTGATAACAGTTCTCTCAATCGAGTTGATAGTTCTTTCCTCGTCGGGAAATGCTGCATCTGAACAATCTCTCTCCTCCAGTTTATTTCTGGAATAAAGTTGGCTCCTTGACCACTTTGATAACTTGAACCTCTGAAAGACCATAGAAAACGTTCAACAAACATCTCTCTTCGCCATTGAAGATGATATCCTTACTTTCCCGGATTAAGGAAAATCCCTAGAGAAAGCCTCTTACTCAGAGATTCGGCGGTACGACAGTTTTTCTCTGAAAAACCACTGATGAAAAGGTCATCGGCACCTCAAGTTGGATCACATCATATGGCATTTCTCCGGGAAGATCCCGAGAAAAGTATGATGTAATACCCAAGCGGAACAGTCTCTCAAGGAACTCGCTTTCTCCAGTAGAAACAAATGGCATCCCCAATAGGGAAGTTTGTGCAACTCTACAGTTCAGACAAATGGGTTCCCCAGCAAGTCTGACGTCAGAACTTTTTCCATCAAATGGCATCTCCCCAGGAAAATTTGGCGAGAAGTTTGAGGAAAACCGCTATGGATAGCATCCCTTGTCAAGAAAGTTTATTGACAACAGAAACTAAGACCAGTTCCTTGGTAGGAAACCAGGATCGAGGGGAAGTTTATATCAGAAACTTAGACCAGTTCCTTGGTAGAAAACCAGGATCGAGGGGAAGTTTACTTCAGAAACTGAGACCAGTTCCTTGGTAGGAAACCAGGATCGAGGGGAAGTTTACCTTTTCTAAGCATCATTGCTTAGCAAAAGAGGATGAATGTGTAAGCTTCCATTCATAATCACTATCAAAATTTTGGGTATTCTAATATTTAATCCTCTTGCACCCTGAATGGCCGAATACCTTCGCCATTCACACCTTCGGGTCCAAGAAGATTAAATAGAGGCATTTGTCATACCCCAAATTTTGACCACTAAGATTTCCCATCATTGTGCAAATCATCATCACAATATGGGGGAACCATCATGCCTCAGCAGTCTCCCCAAAGATGGGTGAGCATCATTTACAATCAAAATTAGGGTTTCAAGCCCTCTCAGAGTTCTTAGACAAAGGATCAATCAAGGAATGACATGATCTTAAACTTGTCTAACTTCTCAAATATCTAAAAGGGATCAAGATGACTCCCACTTTAAGGATTAAGCACAAAGTTGCTCCCTTCTAGGCGGATCAAGTCTTAAGATCGCCAGTGTCACCAAATTAAGGTTTGGTCGACCAGGGCCTCCAGATGGAAACTTTCCTCTGGGCATGAGCCATTGCTTCAAAGCATAACCTATGATGCTCCAAGGGACATCATAAACCCAATCATCAAGTCAATTTAGCCTCAGGGGATGCATTCATAAAAAATCAGGAATTAGGGTTTTCTTGACCTAATTCACCCCTAAGTTGACTTTTGGGACAAATCAGGAGCCAAGACCTTAAGACATAATTTGAGGGTCTCCAACATACTACATTGATCCATTTGCAACAATGGATTAATCCAAGAAGCTTGAGCAACAAGTTTCAATTTCATCTGAACCACAATTAGGGTTTCTCGAGAAAAGTCAACTGTACCTTTGACTTTTAACCAGGACATGCTCCTAAACCCTGAAACATGAATCAATATACCCTATAACACCCATGGAACATGTCCATCAAGTTTGATTTAGGTCAAGGACATGATTTCATAGAGGATCGCACAGTTTGGAATTCATCTGATAAAAAGTCAACTGTGCACAAAAGTCAAACTTTGACTTTTTGAGATTTTTCACTTTTATGGTTTTTTAACCCTAAAATGATGTTAATGTGTGATTTGCATCATCATTCATCAAGAAAAATCAAGAAAAGTTGGATAACTTGTAAAAGGGGTAACCATAAAAACTTAGAAAATTTTCTAAGTTAAGAAATAAAGTGGCAAGGGTACCAACTTTGGAAGATCATAACTCCTAAACCACAAAGTCATTTTTCCCCATCCAAAGCTGGATTTGTATCCCTCATGGCCCTCTACAAAAGTGTCAACTACAAGTCATTCCAATTCATTATGGATTTTGAGTTATGGTTGGATCAAAATCACTAAAACATGAAAATCCATCATTTTCCAACACTTAGGAAAATTCTGGGCAAGGCAGATTTTGTTGAAACACCAAAACTTGTGGGATTTTTTCACATAGATGCAAGCTGAATCAGTTCCAAAGATAAACATCAATGTTGTTGCATATGTTTCTAAGAATCCAAAAAGCTCACCAGCATGAATTGATTCAACTTTAGCCAAGAGAAATCCATGCCCAAAGTCATGATGCTGCAAGCTGTTTTGGAAAAATCTGTTTGCATGTTTACTTGCCACACACGATTTTGAGCCAAAGACTAAAGATCACTATGCCACCTGTACTCAAACCAATCACAATGCAACTGATCCAACTGATAAAGCTGAGTAAAAAAGCCAAGGAATCTTCCAACTTGAAGTGCATGCATTTTGGCACATTTTGCCTTGAATTCAAAGGGCATTAATGTGGAATAGTGCATTGTCAAGGTAGCCACTCTACTCAGTCAAGTTCTCTAATTAAACAACAATAAAAACATCTAAAGAATGTGAATTTGGTCAAGGTATAGCCCTGCTCTTGGGAAGGGCTAGTTTGCCTTGCATGAGAAGAAATCCTCCTAGCCAATCCATGTGAATATGATCTGATCCAACAGCCATTCACTATTCATCCAAGACAAGAGTTGATCCCCTATAAATAGAGGTTCTGATGGATCATTCAACTCACACCAAAGCCAGTTATAGCACCGCTTTCTCTCATTCTCTCTTAAGTGCCAAGTTTTCTTGTTTTTGAGCAACCACTATCAGGTTTTGAGTTGCAGCCATAAGCAATCCATTCCAATTACCCAGACACATCACATATGATGTATTTGAGGTGTCCAAACACTTAAACACCAACTGTAACACCCCTAGGTCAAAATCACCCATCAACCTAGCCATTATGCTTTAATTATGCAGTTGGAGTGCTCCAGCTTGATCCAAAGACTTCCAAAGTGTTCCAAAGCTTGCAACACACTCCACAACATCCATTGAAGCTGTTCAGATCATCACAACTCATTTGTAACATCTCCAACTCAGAAATCACATTGCACTTGCTGTCACGACCTTCAAGTAAGCCTAAACTTGGTCATCTCTTAATCTATGTATATTTCCTCGCACAATACTTTTGCCAAATGTTCATAATCATGCATAGAATGTTTCCCCTCAATTAATTGCTTTGTTTGAATCGTGTATCAAATTCTCAGCCTTCATACAAATTTTAGGGTTCTTGAGGTTTTGTCTTGATTTCTTATTCCATGTTAAAAATAAATGAAATTAAAGAACATAGACATGATCGTGAGATTGAAACGAGCAGATTGATAGGTGGTTTGCATGATATAATCAAGTATTCAGTGAGATTGGAGAGAAAATGCAAATCTGGGCAAAACCCATAACACGCGCGTGTTCTTGGGTGTTCTTGGCGCCCTTTTTTGAAAATTCAAATATTTGAATTTTGTGATTTTATTTAATTGATTCAAAAATTAATTTCTCTCTGAGTTTTAATGATTTTGAGTGATTCTTTTTTTAATAATTCACAAAAATGTTAAAATATTTTATTTTATCAAAAAATCCCAAAAAACATTATTTATTTCATATAATTGATATTTTTGCAAAGAATTAATATTTTGATTGTTTTTTACATTTAAAATATTTTTTCCCTCTTGATTTTGTAAATTTTAATGACTTATAATCATTTTGTAGGTCAAAACTTGATTTTTGAAACATTAATCCAAGATCACAATTTGTTTTCCACATGTTAAACAATTTTGATCATTTTAATTGAATTTCTATTCAATTAAAATACATTGTGAAAACAAATTAGGGTTTTTGATTAATTCAACCCTCATCAAACCTTTTTAAACTCCTTGGGCCTCTAATAGAGTGTAAGACCCAAGTCTTTTTGTAAAATAACCTTGTGGGTCTCACTTATTGTATAAGTCCCTCTGTGTATTTTCAAAAAAAACTCGGCGCAATCGTCGTAATAACCATGGGCCTACCCTCGACTATTAAGACCCATTACTTTTTTTTTAAAACTCTTTAAGCCTCTAAATAGAGTGTAAGACCCAAACCTTTTTTTGTAAATACAACCTATTTTGGGCCTCACTTATTGTATAAGTCCCGTTGTATTTCAAAAAGTTCGGCGCGATAATCGCCCGTTTAAAACAAACCATTTGGGCCTCTCCTCGAGGTATAAGACCCATTTAAAAAACACTTTGGGCCTCTATTAGAGTGTAAGACCCAATCCCCTTTTAACCAAAACAATTTTTAGGCCTCAGATATTGTATAAGTCCCTCTGTGTTATAAGAAAATCTTGGCGCGATCGCCATTTCAAAATCATCTGGGTATACCCTCGTGTTATAAGCCTCATTCTTTTTTCTTTAAAAACTCTATGGGCCTCTTGAGAGAGTGTAAAACTCATCCCTCTGTACAGAAAACAATTTTTGGCCTCAGTCACTTGTATAAGTCCCTGTACAAACAAACAGTGCAATCACTAATAAAACCATGGGCCCCTCCTTGAGCTGTAAGACCCAAAATTTTCTTTTCAAAACACTTTCTCCTTTGATTTTGAATATAACATTGTTATCAAAGTTTTCTTTGTTGAACAAACTAACCAAACAACATGGAAGCTCTACAACCGAGTAAGTGTTTACCCGCTTTCATTTATCGCTTTCATATGTATATAACTGTACTGTGGGGCTGTTTCGCTGTAAGTCTTCTTTCATAAACTCATATCAACTGTGTAATAATAGTATAGATATTTAGATTTTCCCCGACAACTACGTCTAGCATTAAGCCCGTTGATCACTCTTAGAAGTAGACAAAACTAGATCCCCATAGGATTACCAGACACAGTCTTCCCTCCTCTTGGGGTTAAACAATATGGAGATATGAAAGGCAGATTCTTTTTGAACCCCTTCTCAGACTGTCACCTTTAGAAGTTGTCAAAGGAACTCTACTCCCCAGAGATGATCTTTTCTCCGTGAATGGCATCTCTTGAGTTTCTTCCAAATTCTCGAACTTTCCTGGCTTGATCTATTCTTTGTGGATAGCCTGTCTTGAACTTCTCGGGGTTTGGGGACCCACAGGCTTCTTAAAATCAACCTAAGAAACTCTATTCCCCAGAGATGATCTTTTCTCTGTGAATGGCATCTCTTGAGTTTCTTCCAAATTCTCGGAATTTCCTGGCTTGATCTGTTCTTTGTGAATAGCCTGTCTTGAATTTCTCGGGGTTTAGGGACCCACAAGCTTCCTAAAAGCATCCCCGCCTCCTCTTGGGCGTTGTGCAAGGACCCGTCGGCTTTTTAGAAGTATTCACAGCCTCCTCTTAGGCTTCGTATAATGATTCTTCCTCCGAGAATGATAGCCTCCTCTTGGGCTTCGTACAAATTGTCCCTCGACTTCTTAAAAGTTTCCAGCCTCCTCTTGGGCTTCGTACAAATTGTCCCGACGACCTCCTAGAGGTATAGGAACAGAAATTAGTCATCTTAATATAACAGACTGTCAAAGAGTCTAGATCTTTCTACCAAGAGCGTGCTACCGCTATTTCTCTGAGCATAGTACAAAGGATAAAACTCTAGACTTGGACAATCTAAGACCCTTGAGTCCCAAAGACGTTCTCAAGCACCTTTCAAGTAGGGAAAACACCAGTAGACTTGGACAGTCTCCAATACCCTCTTGATTCCCCATTTCCTTAAAGAACATGAAATAACCCTGATCCTCTGATCAATCCCAAAGCATAGCCTTACCTTTAATCAGTCTCTTTATAAGAACTGATTTTCTCTTTTAACCTACTGGACCTGTCACTCAACTGAAACAGTAACCCTTTTAGCCTCTATCTCAGGCTTCGTACGAGATACTAAAAGACTCTCTTGTTGAGTCAATAAACCTTTAGCCTCTATCTCGGGCTTTGTACGAGACACAAAGACTCCCTCGTTGAGTCAAACATTTTTCAGCCTCCATCTCGGGCTTTATACGAGATACGAAAAGACTCTCTTGTTGAGTCACTTCCCTTTCAGCCTCCATCTCGGGCTTCGTACGAGATACCAAAACACTCTCTTGTTGAGTATAAAAAACTCCCTTGACGAGTCAACCCTTTTTAGCCTCTCTCTCGGGCTTCGTACGAGACACATAAAAACACCCTCTTGTTGGGCCCATAGCCTCCTCTTAGGCTTTGTATAAGAAAAACCCCAGTTGAGTCAATCAACCTTTTAGCATCAAAACTGTGCCTCGTTCACAATACACAAACATCAACAACTCCTTCATCTAATTGTTGTAAGTGGAAAGGCTCTGGATTATTTACATCCATGCCACTGTCCTTCTTTTAGGATGAGAAATTCCTAAGGAAAGATAGCATTGCTCTACACTGAGTTAAAGTCTTCTCCTTCAGGTTAAAACCCCCTATAAAGGAAATTATGGCATTGCTAGGATTCGCATATCCCGGTTAAAGTAATTCTCCTTTATAATCAGTCACCCAACAGTTGTGACAAACAGACCCCCTTTAGAGATGACAAATTCTCTCTAAAGACAACACCCTATTTCGGTAAACGGGAATACGTAGGCATAAAATTGAAAGAAAAATCTTAGCGAGCACACTAATCCAAAACCCAAAAATCCCCTACCTTCACATCTCAATCAGTCCTAGCGTCCTACCCATAAACATTCCCTTTATCCCAGTCCCAAACAAAGAAAGAAGAAAGAGGCCCCATTACCATATAGCATCTGTAACCTAACAGATCGTTGTTTAAACTCAGTATGCAAGCAGGGTTAATTGGAGACATCTATTTCCCTTCCTTAATCAGCTCACAATAGGATAAAAAATGAATCGAACTGTAGTACCCCCTAGAGCGACAGTGCTTGAGAACACCTGCAAACAAGCACTTGACATCAAGAAAGTTTCCACAATGGAAAGTGTGATCACCTCAAGGGGAAACGCCTAGAAAACTCCATTGGGCTTAGCCACTTTGAGATACAGTCAATCTGAGTCAATCACGACGTGATACGACAAATCTCTCCATGATCAGTTGGTCAGGGGCATTCCTCTAAAGATTGATCAGACAGGGGCAAAATCACTTCAGAGCTCACATTGGGACAGGCCACCTCAAGAGCACAAGAAGTCAACCTCTCCAAGAGATGGTTAATCAGGGGCGTATTATTCTGATACTCTGGGGCAAGTTAAATCAGGATCATCATATGGCACAACTACTTCTCACCTCGTGACTGGGGCATTTCATGCAGATACCCAACAGACTGAGGCAGAGACAGGCTACCATGGTACAAGTTTTCTCCCTGTTTTAAGGAAAGAGCAATGTTGCATCAACAACTGTTGATCATGAAGAAGGTGTCGGGGAATCATGTCTTTGTGGCTTACACCCTAACCTCAACTCTGCCTCCTTTCACAACAGAAGCATTAGAACCGTTGCATAGACCTCTCTCATGCAATGATCATGTTGCTTTACTCATGCATATCATTCATTTGGCATAGCATGGAGCCTTAGCTTAATCATACTTGACATCTCTTCAGAACCTGATCCCTAACATTCTGCATATAGTAATCATTATCGCATATCATTGCGTCCTCAAACGCATAGCATATTCATCAAGTTGGAGCATTACACCATACAAGTTCAAACATGTGTCCCAACCAAAATCCAATCAGCTCTCGCCTGAATTGCCTTCTCAAAATCCAGTTCTCATATGGCAAACCTTTCCAGAACCTTTTTAATTCCTTGGTCCGTCCAAAACCTTTCTGGTCCATCCAGCACCTACAAACTTGCGATACGGTACCTTAACCTTGCATCCTTGCATTGCATGATATCAAGCATCATGTAGAATAGCGCATACGTGGCATATGCATCAAGCATACTCCCTTTCTTTTGGCCTGATTCAACTCCTAACAGATATTGATCCTAACTTCGCACTTATCAACCCTCAAAACATTAAACGTTTCTTTTGTCTCCGTCGGCCAAATTTTCGAGCTACTCTTTTATTTAATCCCCTTCTACCTTGAATCATCGAAAAGCTAGCGTAATTCGTACATTCAGGTCCAAGTGGATTAATAGGGGCAGCTGTCGTAACCCAAAATTTGACCTCCTCTTTTGCCCTCTCCATAAGTATGTACATTCGCATCGCTGGCATATGCATTCGCACTTTTTATTTATGATTTTGGTTGTAGGAGTATTCAGGTTTTCCAAGCACGGTTAATCTCACCCTCACAAGATCATCTCATCATCAAAACAACCACAAAATAAGGATTTCCATGCATATTTATCAAAACAAGAGGTGGAAAATCGGAACCGGGGCCGTAACATCCATTTTAAGCAATTTAGGCAAATTTGACTGAAGTAACCGGTTAACGCCTGGTGAGTAACCGGTTACTCAGTGAAAAATTGCAATTCCTGCTGCATTTTTGGGACAGCATCCATGTACTCTCTTTGGACTTTGGTTCTACTTGATTCTAGTAGTGTGTGGAACATTCTAGACTTCTCTAGACATTTCAAGATTATTCAAGACATTCCAAGTGTATTTATTCCAATGCATCACTCTAATTTAAGTGCACCATGTTTCTTGGGTTCCAAGCATATTAACCTTTGGATGATGGAGTTCGCATTGGGATTGTTACCGAGTTGGTTCTAACTAACCAAGTTAACCACCTTGACTCAGTGAGTCAAGTCTAACTAACTCCTAGCCTAACTCCCAAGCTAATCCCAAACCAAATTCCAAACCTAGCAACTCCTAACCAAAAGTCTATATAAACAAAGCTTCGCCATTTTTCAACTCCTCCACAATCATTTACACAAATTCACACTTTCTTCACTCTCTATTCTCTCATTCTCCTCTGCATTTTTCTGCAACTTCTACACATTCCTCTTCATCTTCTTCACCAAACCTCACAAAAGCTCTTAATCCTTGAAGAATAATCACTTTTCACATTGAAAATGATTATTTCTTGAGCTTTACCTTCATCATCTTTCCATTCTACTGAATTTTTTGGAGCTTCAGTAACTTTTGGATTCATCTCCAGTGATCAATTCAAGTTTCTTCAGTGATAATTCTCATTTTGGAGTTTTTGTCGAAGTTTGCTCGATTCCGCTACGATTCGAAGTACAATTGAAGATTCCTCTGGTTTTCTTTGATTATTCTCATCATTTTGCAATTATACTTGAGTATCTAGAGTTCTATTAGCTTTTGGATTCATCTCAAGTGTTTACTTTAAGATCCTACGGTGCAAATTCGATTTCGAAGCTTTTATCTCATTTTGCTCGGTTTCGCTACAGTTCGAAGTGCAAGTGTAGGAATCTCTGGTTTTCTATGGTTTTCTTCACTTACCTTCGTTACATTTCATTTACAACAATTACCAAGCCAATCCTCCGGCTTGTAGGTTGGTAGATCTTACTTTCCTCACTATTTCGATTGTTTCCACGTATTTACGTTGTAATTTCAATCGTTTTGGTTTAATTTATCATGCAATTTCTTGATCTTTAATCGCCATGATTAATGCTTGTAATTTGTGTTTAATTACCCTTACATGATGTAATTTTAGTGCACAAATTCATGTCCTAGCATGTGGGGGTTGGCATAAGTGATTAAGTGTTGAAAACCACTTTTGAAAAGCTGTTTTTTCTTTTTTTTTTCACCACTGTTCAGTGGTAACCGGTTAACACATGGTGAGTAACCGGTTACTCAGTTCAATTTTCACCAAAAACGCTCATTTTTAAGCAAGTAATCGGTTAACGCATGGTGAGTAACCGGTTACCACTATACAGAATGGCCATTTTGAGTTTTTTCAAGCTTGTTTGACATTCTTTCTCCCTCTAACTTCCATAGATTGATATACTTAATATTTATGGATGTTTTTAAATGCTATTAACCTCTGTTTAAAGCATATTTACAATAATTAAATGATTGATTTATCAATTCTCGCAATTAGGTATGTTCTTGATATTTGCTTGAAAATTCTAATTCTTGTACAATCTTTGATCACTTGACACATGATGTATGACACATGCTAATATTTGTATGGCACTGTTATGCACTCTTATCTCTTTGCTTTGCATTAAGTTTATTCTTCATGGATGAACTTAATCTTGTACAATCAATTCACACCTTTTGCTTTAATTATTTTCCATTTTGTTTGGAAATTTGTTAGCATTGCTTCCCTTTGATTAATTGATCGAAACCGTGTTTCGATTAGTGGATCTTTCCTCTTCTCTCTCTTTAGGCTTCTTTTAGAACTTTTCCTCTCCCCCCCCCCCCCCCCCCCGCGAAGTCGAAGATTCATACGACGTCCAACGTGCGACCCTGGAGCACTGTACAAATTAAAGTTGTTACGTTATTCATTTCACAACGCACTGGAGCACTGTACAACTTGGAGTTGTTACGCTATCAATTTCAACTTCTGCACTACACCCTGTGTGTTAGAGAAGGAATGAGAAGGGAGAATTCCTACTCTCATTCTGACTACTTCAGGTATGGGACGAATGACCCAGTGCTTGGCTTAGTCATCTCTACCTCCAGGCGGTAGTGTGCTTTCCTTCCCCAGTTGAGTCGATCCCTGATCACTCTTTTCTCACTCCAATCTCTTTCGATCCTTGATCACTCTTTTCTCTTTGCGATCTCTTTCGATCCTTGATCACTCTTATCTCTTGGCAATCTCTTTCGATCTTCAATCACTCTTATCTCTTTCAATCAGTCTTTTGATCTATCACCATTCCCTTGGTTCACGATCATTAGCAATCTTCTGAGGGTCAATCTCTTGCCCTTATTCAATACCTTTCCCTTGTTCCCTTCAAAAGGGTTTCAATCACCCGTCTCTTCAGTTAAACACAGTCCGTCTATTAAAACACTGAATTTCTCTTGGGTTAATCACCTCTTCTTGGTTAATCACCCGTTTCTCCAGTTAACCACAGTTCGTCTATTAAAATACTGAACCTTTTTCGAGTTAATCACCTTCTCTTGGTTAATCACTCGCTTTTCTCTTCGGTTAATCACAGTCCGCCTGTCAAAACCGAATCCCTACCAGTTGGCAACCTCCTCTTGGTTCGAATACTTGCACCCTTGGGTTAGTAACTTTTCTTTGGTTCAAATACCCTTTCTTCGGTTGAGTACTGTTTGTTTAGTCAGTTTACCGAACTACTTTGGGTCACGACCTTTGCTCGGTCTTACACCCATCCTTTGGGTCACGACCTTTGCTCGGTCCTACACCCGTCCTTTGGGTCACGACCTTTGCTCGGTCCTACACCCGTCCTTTGGGTCACGACCTTTGCTCGGTCCTACACCCGTCCTTTGGGTCACGACCTTTGCTCAGTCCTACACCCGTCCTTTAGGTCACGACCTTTGCTCGGTCCTACACCCGTCCTTTAGGTCACGACCCTTGTTCGGTCCTACACCCTTCCTTTTGGGTCACGACCTTTACTCGGTCCTACACCCATCCTTTGGGTCACGACCTTTGCTCGGTCCTACACCCGTCCTTTTGGGTCACGACCTTTGCTCGGTCCTACATCCGTCCTTTGGGTCACGACCTTTGTTCGGTCCTACACCCGTCCTTTTGGGTCACGACCTTTGGTCGGTCCTACACCCGTCCTTTGGGTCACGACTTTTGCTAGGTCCTACACCCGTCCTTTTAGGTCACGACCTTTGCTCGGTCCTACACCCGTCCTTTGGGTCACGACCTTTGCTCGGTCCTACACCCGTCCTTTTGGGTCACGACCTTTGCTCGATTCTACACCCGTCCTTTGGGTCACGACCTTTGCTCGGTCCTACACCCGTCCTTTTGGGTCACAACCTTTGCTCGGTCCTACACTCGTCCTTTGGGTCACGCCCTTCGCTCGGTCCTACACCCGTTCTTCGGTTGATCACAATTCTTATCTGTTAAAAATTATTTTCCCCACAGAGTATTAATCCTCCTTCCTCTTGGTTTCGACACCACTCTTGCACTTTACTCTCAGCACAATTACTATATGTTCCTTTGCACTCCCTTCGTGGTTATGACACCATCTCTTTTGCATCCTCAGCGGATCTCTCTTACTCCTTTATTCTCTTGGTTTGGACACCATTTCTCTCTTATCTCTTATTCTCTTAGTTTGGACACCATTTCTCTCTTATTCGCTTATTCTCGTGGTTTGGACACCATTTCTCTCTTACTCCTCAGCGGGGTCTCTTTATTCATTTTGCCCTCTTGGTTTTGACACCATTCTCACACTTTATTCTCAATGCAGTTGCTATTTCTTTCCTTTACACTTTTTTCTTGGTTTTGACACCATTTCTTTGGAATCCTCAGTGGAATTTCCTTCTTTCTTTTATCCTTGATTTTGACACCGTTTTCCTTTCCTTTTCCGTCTTAGGTCCCCGAACTACGGAAGCTCTGATTCTGCATTCTTTCGAATGTATGATACGTAGGCATGAGATCGCAATAATCTCGGCGAGCACACTTCCACCTTTCTCCCATCTTCCTCCTTTCTTTCTTTCTTCTTTGTCCCCTAGTTCCATGAACTACGACGCTCTGACTTCCTCATTGCACTATGAGGGTACGTAGGCACGAGGACTTCGTTCCTCCGCGAGCACTTTCTTTCTTTCTTTTCTTTTTCCCCTTTCTCTCTCTCTTCCCTCTTTTTTTAGCTAGAAGCCTTTAGATAGATAACCCATCCAAGCCTAGAAGCAACCGAAATAGTTTCCATCGAGTACGACGGATGCGTTAGGTGCTAATACCTTCCTTTCGCATAACCGACCCCCCGTTCCCGTTTCTCTTCCCCTTGGGTTTTATCGATATTTTCCCTGTCCTTTGGGACAAAATAAAGTTCGGTGGCGACTCTGTTGTATCTTTGAGTGTGCGATTCACTCAGGTAGAAACCAGCCATCTTCACTAAGGTTGTCGTCAAACCTAACAATATTGACATTTTGTCAATTGAGATAGAATTTACATACAAATAAACCATTTAAATTATGTAATTCTTTTTGTTTTTCTTTCTTGTGAAAATGAATATATATATATATATATATATATATATATATATATTCAAACATTATAACTAACAAAATGCATAAATTAACATTTTATTAATTATATTGGTGATTCACAGTCAAAACTTCTTAAATAACACTGCATAGAAAAAAACATTATTACTTTTCTTTAAAAGAGATATTACATCCAAAATTAAACAAATGGTGTATGAAGCTTATTTATAGTAGTGGTGTAAAGAGGGTGATGTTATTGGATATCATCCTTTTTGCACACGACTTTTTGACCACTTACTTGAAATAGTAATGTTATGTTGAAGATTTATTTGTTAAAGAGGGGAATTGTATTGGTTCAAGATCTGATGGAGCAGGTTATTTGTCTCTTAGTTGAAATTTGAATTTTGTGTTTGAGGTTTAATTGGTGTTTGGGGGTGATTCTATTGGGTCTGGACCTTATGGAACAAGTCTTTTTATTTCATAGTTGAAATTAAAATGTTGTGTTGGAGGTTTATCTGGTGTTGGTGGTGATTCAACTGGGTCTGGACCTGATGGAACAAGCCTTTTTATTTCATAGTTGAAATCAAAATGTTGTGTTGGCGGCTTATCTGGTGTTGGTGGTGATTCTATTGGGCCTGGACCTGACGGAACAAGTCTTTGTATTTCATAGTTGAAATCAAAATGTTGTGTTGGAGGCTTATAGGGTGTTGGTGGTGATTCTACTGGGTCTGGACCTGATGGAACAAGCCTTTTTATTTCATAGTTGAAATCAAAATGTTGTGTTGGAGGCTTATCTGGTGTCGGTGGTGATTTTATAGGATCTGGACCTGATGGAACAAGTCTTTTTGTTTCATAGTTGAAATCAAAATGTTGTGTTGGAGGCTTATCTGGTATCGGTGGTGATTCTATTGGGTCTGAACCTGATGGAACAAGCCTTTTTATTTCATAGTTGAATCAAAATGTTGTGCTAGAGGCTTATCTGGTGTTGGTGGTGATTATATTGGGTCTGGACCTGATGGAACAAGCCTTTTTATTTCATAGTTGAAATTAATTAAAGTGCTGTGTAGGAGGCTTATCTGGTGTTGGTGGTGATTCAATTGGGTTTGGACTTGATGGAACAAGCCTTTTTATTTCATAATTGAAATCAAAATGTTTTGTTGGAGACTTTTTTTAATGCTGATGGTGATTCTATTGGATTTGGACCCGATGGAACCAACCTTTTATTGTCATAATTTATGAAATTTTCTCCTACGACAAAAGAAATGAGTAAGATTGATATAATACCAACAATATAAACCTTTGAAATTGTCATTCTCACTTTGTTTTGAATTTTCGTTTGTCGTAATCCTCTATTTATATAAAACTTCTTTAGTGTATTTTTTAAAACTTTTAATGACTTTTCATTTTAGAATGATACACAAAAGATACAACTTTGAATGTCAACCATGTCTTTCCATTTTTTCAAATCAGCAACTTTTTTCAATTCCTTTTATTAGAGATTACTTTGTGAGTCAAGTTTTTATTTTAATATCAATCTTGTATTTCATTTTCTTTTGTAGAAAATTGTTAGAAGTTTATCGTTAGTATATAGCAATACATCCTTTAAATTTCTTTGGTGTTTCTTTTTTAATCTTTGATTAATTTTCAATTTTAAAAGGATCATTAGACATAATCAAATTTTTTATATATTTTTATTCTTTCCATTTCGGCCATGTTTTCAATTTTTTTTCAATTCTATAATATTTTTCATTCTTTTTATTAGGGATTATTTTATGAGTCAAATTTATTTTTGTAAAACCAAACTTTTGTTTAAATTTTTTTAATGACAAATTATTAGTAAATAATTGTTACTATATATCACTTCATCTTTTAAATTTTTATGTTGTGTCCTTTTTAACCTTTGAATGATTTCCATTTTTGTAATGCCCTGTATAATATATTTCTAGAATAATACAATACAAGCATTTTATTTGGTACTGACACCATCACAAGTGCCTAATGGCGTAATTCACATAGTTGACCATTCTAAAACATAATACAACTATGGTACAAGCTATGGAAATTAGCCAATAAAATAAAACTAAGATCAATATACAATATTCCTCATTGTACAAGAACAATAAAATACACAGCGGAATAAGCTTAACTAAGCTTCTCTTGAAACATCCCAGCATCGCTCCACTTGTAAATCAAACCTGCAAGTACCTGAAATATAGTAACTATAGTGGGGTGAGATACATCAAATCTCAGTGAGTTCCCTATCCTATAGATCCTCTCGGCTTTACAGGGTTCTATCAATCCTAACTCAAGTCAAGGGGAAGGGAAAAGACCTTGAGTTCACAATCTCACAATCTCACACTATATGGAACCATGACATGAGTTCAACAACTCACTACATCATTAATCGATAACCGGTACCAAGGCATCTCATCTTCCCGTCCGCTTCTACGTCTAGAAGGCGACCCGAGTCATAGATCCTTGTAGTTACTTGGTATACAATTGGATTCGGGATCACCGGCCTGTTAACCGTGAACCGTCACTTCTCATGGCCTGTTAACCATCACAAGTCTCGTACCCATGCACGGGCTTCCAATTGTACTACTCGTAGGGCATCAAACCTACCAAGTAAATCCTGCCTGCACTTCAGAGGAGCTCGAGACTCATGAAGGCCTTTCAAGGGCAAATCAAATAAAATGGTTACGATTACATGATTACACAACAAAAATAATGTATTCGACAATGCCTCGGTCATAAGACCTCTAGGCCTTTCTTGTCTCTCAAACCACAAAGTTAACCTCATGTTCCATACTAGTGTTTCACTCGTTCTATACCATTAATAATGGACACATGCCTCGGCCTCTTCTGCACGAGCGTTGTCATTACGGTATCTACTCTTGGCCAGAACTCGTCAATGAATGTACGAGCATCGCCCTCCAGAGTTTCTATCATAATTCTAATCACAACCTAGAATTATACCATTTGTTTTGGGGTAAATTTCCTCACTCTTCCTAATTCATATTTTAAGCATGCATATAACTTTCATTTACAATTCACAACTAGATAGACATGATAACATCACAATTATTACAAGTAACACATATAATAACACAACACATAAAACACCCCTTTCGGGTTCCCTCCGATTCATTAATCGGGTATCATATCAATAGTTCACATTCTTATCCCGTAGGATATTTCCACCGCTTTCTAACGGCTATCCCTACGCCGAAAACGGACTTACGATCCAAAAGATATCAATCCCGACGTTTTGCAAAAACATTACTTTCCTTCATTTCCCACTAAATCATTTCTAATGACACCAAGAACGTCCTGATCCGAGTTACGGATCAAAAGTTATGAATGAAAGAAAACTGCACAAACTGACATGTTCGCTAGGCGAACCTCCAGCGAGCATTCGCTTCCGCCTTCGCTAGGCGAGCGAACTGGCGAGTAAACAAACAGAATGCTCCCAGACCCAAAACACCATAAGTTCGCTAGGCGAAAGTCTGGCGAACCCTCGCCTTCGCCTTCGCTAGGCGAACGTGCCAGCGAACAGCTTGGCAGAAAGTTCCCAGACTCAAAACACACTAAGTTCGCTAGGCGAACGCCCGCAGCGAACATTCGCTAGGCGAACGTTTGGGTTCGCGCTAGGCGAACCCTCGACTGCTGTTCGCTGGGCTTCGCCCCAGGTTCGCTAGGCGTACCCTGCGAACCAGAACTTCTCAGCAGCGCTGTAACTCATCCAAAATCATCATTTCCTCACCCAAATCACTTCCAAGTTCCGCCAAAATAATTAAAACATACTTCAATCATAATAACAAATATTCTTCACAGTTTATATCTCATTTCATCCGTTAGATTTCATTGATTCCACGAATTATCATTTTCTCTCAAATCTAACCTAAGTTCCAAACATCTATTTCTAGAACTTAGAGTGTCTAACTAGAACCCACCTGAAATCCGAAGAGGAGTTTGACAAAGATGATGAATCGATGATCCAAGCTTTTCCTTCTTTTCCATTTTCCTCTTCTTCTTCTCTTCCTTCCTTTCTTCTTCTTCTTACTAGTTTCTTCTTTTCTTTCTAATATATATATATAATACTATATTATATAATATAATCCGACAGGGTAAAATATCTCCAACCGATATTTTGTCGTCTCAACCAATTGATCAATTATTAGAGTTACCTTAAAATTCTCTTTCGGACTAATAATTATTATTCCGTCTCCTTAATAAAATAATTGATCTCTTCTGATATCCAATTGAGCAATTAAATAATACGGGGTATTACAATTTTTATAAGGAGAAACTCTTTGAATGATTTTAATCTTTTTTAACCTTTAATTGAATTCCTTTTTTTAATTTTCAATTTTAGAAGGATCATAAACCAATTATAAAGTTTTTATATATTTTTATCCTTTCCATTTCACCATGCTTTCCATTTTTCCAATCCAACAAAATTTATTCTCAATCTTTTTATTAAGGATTACTTTATCTGTCAAATTATTATTTTAAAACCAAACTTGTATTTCAAATTTTTTAATGTAAAATTATTAGTAATTACATTTTAGTACATAACACTTCATCCTTTAAACTCTTTGGGTGTTTTTTTTACCTTCAATGATTTTCCATTTTAGAAGGATCATAATTCAATTACAAAGTTTTCATATATTTTTATTCTTTTTATTTCAGCAAATGTTTTCTATTTTTCCAATTCAGCAATTTTTCCATTCTTTTTATTAGCGATTAATTTATGGGATAATTTTTTTCTTAAATCAAATTTGTTTTTTTAGTTTTTTTAGTGAAATATTATTAGTAGCTAATTGTTACTATATATCAGCAGTTAATTTTTAGTATATGTTAGTTTAACTATTTCAAGCCAGTTGAATTATCCCTTCATGCAAACATGTATTTCTATTAACACATAGTATCAAAATGTTAATTTAATTATTTTTTTTTTTGTTTTTAAAATCATTTTTTTTTCATAAATTAGAAAAGTATTATAGAAAGTTGAACCATATGGTGGTTTGATATAATTACTCTTATTAAAACAGATACCACTATATATTTGATTGTGTAAATTGTGACGAAGTTTTTTTTTTAATAACAAAATTTGTATTTCAACTAATACATGATATCTAAAAATTAATTTATTTGTATACTTTTTACTTTTTTTTTTCTTTCTAAAATCATATATATATATATATATATATATATATATATATATATATATATATATATATATATATATATATATATATATATATATATATATAATTTTTTTCATACTTGTAAACGAAGTGGTAATAACCACTAGAAATTCATTTACACAATCATAATATTTAGGGTTTAAATTCTAAGGTTGTCGTCAAACCTAACAATATTGACATTTTGTCAATTGAGATAGAATCTACATACAAATAAACCATTTAAATTGTGTAATTCTTTTTGTTTTTCTTTCTTGTGAAAATGAATATATATATATATATATATATATATATATATATATATATATATATATATATATATATTCAAACATTATAACTAACAAAATGCATAAATTAACATTTTATTAATTATATTGATGATTCATAGTCAAAACTTCTTAAATAACACTGCATAGAAAAAAAACATTATTACTTTTCTTTAAAAGAGATATTACATCCAAAATTAAACAAATGGTGCATGAAGCTTATTTATAGTAGTGGTGTAAAGAGGGTGATGTTATTGGATATCATCCTTTTTACACACGACTTTTTGACCACTTACTTAAAATAGTAATGTTATGTTGAAGATTTATTTGTTAAAGAGGGGAACTGTATTGGTTCAAGATCTGGTGGAATAGGTCATTTGTTTCTTAGTTGAAATTTGAATTTTGTGTTTGAGGTTTAATTGGTGTTTGGGGGTGATTCTATTGGGTCTGGACCTGATGGAACAAGCCTTTTTATTTCATAGTTGAAATTAAAATGTTGTGTTGGAGGTTTATCTGGTGTCGGTGGTGATTTTATTGGGTCTGGACCTGATGGAACATGTCTTTTTATTTCATAGTTAAAATCAAAATGTTGTGTTGGAGGCTTATCTGGTGTCGGTGGTGATTCTATTGGGTCTGTACCTGATGGAACAAGCCTTCTTATTTCATAGTTGAAATCAAAATGTTGTACTAGAGGCTTATCTGGTGTTGGTGGTGATTCTATTGGGTCTGGACCTGAAATCAAAATGTTGTACTAGAGGCTTATCTGGTGTTGGTGGTGATTCTATTGGGTCTGGACCTGATGGAACAAGCCTTTTAATTTCATAGTTGAAATTAAAGTGTTGTGTAGGAGGCTTATTTGGTGTTGGTGGTGATTCAATTGGGTCTGGACCAGATGGAACAAGCCTTTATATTTCATAATTGAAATCAAAATGTTGTGTTGGAGACTTTTTTTAATGATGATGGTGATTCTATTGGATTTGGACCCGATGGAATCAACCTTTTATTGTCATAATTTATGAAATTTTCTCCTACGACAAAAGAAATGAGTAAGATTGATATAATATCAACAACATAAACCTTTGAAATTGTCATTCTCACTTTGTTTTGAATTTTGGTTTGTCGTAATCCTCTATTTATATAAAACTTCTTTGGTGTGTTTTTTAAAACTTTTAATGATTTTTCATTGCCGAATGATACAAAAAAGATACAACTTTAAATGTCAACCATGCCTTTCCATTTTTTAAAACAACAACTTTTTTCAATTGCTTTTATGAGAGATTAGTTTGTGAGTCAAATTTTTATTTTAATATCAATCTTGTATTTCATTTTCTTTTGGAGAAAATTGTTATAAGTTTATCGTTAGTATATAGCAATACATCCTTTAAATTTCTTTGGTGTTTCTTTTTTAATCTTTGATTAATTTTCAATTTTAAAAGGATCATAATACATAAACAAATTTTTTATATATTTTTATTCTTTCCATTTCAGCCATGTTTTCAATTTTTTTTTCAATTCTATAATATTTTTCATTCTTTTTATTAGGGATTATTTTATGAGTCAAATTTATTTTTGTAAAACCAAACTTTTGTTTAAATTTTTTTAATGACAAATTATTAGTATTTAATTGTTACCATATATCACTT
Source organism: Lathyrus tuberosus (assembly GCA_022829125.1). Lineage (NCBI taxonomy): Eukaryota > Viridiplantae > Streptophyta > Magnoliopsida > Fabales > Fabaceae > Lathyrus > Lathyrus tuberosus. Next base: position 1,346,283 of record JALAZF010000563.1, read on the forward strand.
CATCTTTTAAATTTTTATATTTTGTCCTTTTTATCCTTTGAATGATTTCCATTTTTCTAAGGAGAAACTCTTTGAATGATTTTAATCTTTTTTAACCTTTAATTGAATTCTTTTTTTTAATTTTCAATTTTAGAAGGATCATAAACCAATTACAAAGTTTTTATATATTTTTATCCTTTCCATTTCACCATGCTTTCCATTTTTCCAATCCAACAAAATTTATTCTCATTCTTTTTATTAAGCATTAATTTATCTGTCAAATTATTATTTTAAAACCAAACTTGTATTTCAAATTTTTTAATGAAAAATTATTAGTAATTACATTTTAGTACATAACACTTCATCCTTTAAAATCTTTGGGTGTTTTTTTTAACCTTCAATGATTTTCCATTTTAAAAGGTTCATAATTCAATTACAAAGTTTTCATATATTTTTATTTTTTTAATTTCAGCAAATGTTTTCTATTTTTCAAATTCAGCAATTTTTTCCATTCTTTTTATTAGCGATTAATTTATGGGATAATTTTTTTCTTAAATCAAATTTGTTTTTTTAGTGAAATATTATTAGTAGGTAATTGTTACTATATATCAGTAGTTAATTTTTAGTATATGTTAGTTTAACTATTTCAAGCCAGTTGAATTATCCCTTCATGCAAACATGTATTTATATTAACACATAGTATCAAAATGTTAAATTTTTTTTTTCTGGTTTTTAAAATTATTTTTTTTCGTTTTCATAAATTAGAAAAGTATTATAGAAAGTTGAACCATATGGTGGTGTGATATAATTACTCTTATTAAAACAGATACCACTATATATTTGATTGTGTAAATTGTGTCGAAGGTTTTTTTTTAATAACAAAATTTGTATTTCAACTAATACATGATATCTAAAAATTAATTTATTTGTATACTTTTTACTTTTTTTTTCTTTCTAAAATCATATATATATATATATATATATATATATATATATATATATATATATATATATATATATATATATATATATATATATATATATATATATGAATTTACTAACGTAGACTCACTTGTTTTTATGAAAGTCTAATTTAGCAAACTTTAACCAAAAAATGCTTAAATGCAAGTTAAGGAGCAAGTTGCTAAAATAAGTTGGTCTACGTTAGCGAACTCCATATATATATATATATATATATATATATATATATATATATATATATATATATATATATATATATATATATATATATATATATATATATATATATATATATATATATATATATATATATAATTTACTTCATACTTGTAAACAAAGTAGTAATAACCACTAGAAATTCATTTACACAATGATAATACTTAAGGTTTAAATTCTAAGGTTGTCGTCAAACCTAACAATATTGACATTTTGTTAATTGAGATAGAATTTACATACTAATAAACCATTTAAATTGTGTAATTCTTTTTGTTTTTCTTTCTTGTGAAAATGAATATATATATATATATATATATATATATATATATATATATATATATATATATATATATATATATATATATATATATATATATATATATATATATTCAAACATTATAACTAACAAAATGCATAAATTAACATTTTATTAATTATATTGGTGATTCACATTCAAAACTTCTTAAATAACACTGCATAGAAAAAAAACATTATTACTTTTCTTTAAAAGAGATATTACATCCAAAATTAAACAAATGGTGCATGAAGCTTATTTATAGTAGTGGTGTAAAGAGGGTGATGTTATTAGATATCATCCTTTCTACACACGACTTTTTGACCTCTTACTTAAAATAGTAATGTTATGTTGAAGATTTATTTGTTAAAGCGGGGAATTGTATTGGTTCAAGATCTGATGGAACAAGTCATTTGTTTCTTAGTTGAAATTTGAATTTTGTGTTTGAGGTTTAATTGGTGTTTGGGGGTGATTCTATTGGGTCTGGACCTGATGGAACAAGCCTTTTTATTTCATAGTTCAAATCAAAATGTTGTGTTGGAGGTTTATATGGTGTTGGTGGTGATTCTACTGGGTCTGGACCTGATGGAACAATCCTTTTTATTTCATAGTTGAAATCAAAATGTTGTGTTGGATGTAATGCCCTGTATAATATATACCTAGAATAATACAATACAAGCATTTTATTTGGTACTGACACCATCATAAATAACTAATGGCATAATTCACATACTTAACCATTTCTAAAAACATAATACAATCTATGGTATAAGCTATGGAAACTAGCCAAAAACAAAAATCTAAGATCAATATACAATATCCTCAATTGTATACAATTAATGCACAGCGGAATAAGCTCAACGAAGCTTCTCTTGAAACATCCAAGCATAACTCCACTTGTAAATCAAACCTGCAAATACCTCCTAAAAATAATCAACAATAGTGGGGTGAGATACATCAAATCTCAGTGAGTTCCCTATCTTATGGATTCTCTCGGCTTTACAGGGTTCTAGCCAAATCCTAACTCAAGTCAAGGGGAAGGGAAATGACTTTGAGTATATATATATTCTCACAATTTCACAATCTCACACTATATGGAAACACGTTATTGAGCCCGTTACTAAAAATATTCACTTATCGATAACCTTGTCAAGGCATCCCCTTTCTCTCGCCCTTTTCTACGTCTAGAAGTAGGGACGAGTCATGGACCCTCGTAGATTTCACATACAACCATAATTGTATTCAACACTTCTAGGCCACATTATCCTTTAGGCCTCTTTTGCATTTCTCAAATAAACATAATAATTACACGTGTTCCATACTAGTTGTTGCGGTGAAAATCGGATAACAAGCTATTAATTAACTTGCATCACATTTCTTTGAATTCACCACCGGATTTGATTTATCCAAAGGAAAGGTTCAAGATCGAGAAAACCTAAAGGGGGGAGATCTAAGGTTCGGGGGTTGGTTATACTAAGGGAAGGTATTAGCACCCTAAGTATCTATAGTACTCTACAGGAACCTCTTGTTTAGTTTATGATATGTTATGTTTGCTTGCTAAAAAGTATCTGCTAAGGGTAAGGTAAAGACCTAAGGCGTGTACACTAAGTTTGCTCGCCAAGACGTTGCATCTTGTGCCTACGTATCTGACTAAAGAATCAGAGCAACCGTAGTTCACCTAACTAAGGGTGAGGAACCATTGACTATGGCCAAAGTTCCAAGGGGAAATGAGTGTGAACTCATTTAGAGTTTAAGGAAACTCTCTAAGTCTAAGTTATGAAGGGGAAAAGTGGATGCTCAATGAGATGAGCCCACATAGAGTTTAGAAACTATATCCTATTTCTAAGTTATGATTCATGGCTCTCTGGAGGCCAGGATGAATAAAGGCTCTTAGGAGGCCTAGAGGGAAGATGGCTCTTAGGAGGCCAAGATGGTGTATGAACTATCTATGACTCATGAGTCAACTAGAAAGAGTTTCCTTTGGAAGGATATTGAGGAAGTGTCTAATGAAACAGGCAACCAAAATCATAACAGAACCAGGAGTCATTCACAAGATCTCATCATGAAAATACTTACAAGTCTCCCCAAAGAGAGAAATGAAAAGTTAGTGTTCCAATTATAATTGAAATGAAATGGGATTTACAATGGTCTAGTCTTAATCATAATTTATCAATAAGATTGACAACTACGATTCTTGACTTTCATAGACTAAAAGTGAATGAAACTGCAAAGAGAGAGTGGTCTCATATTGATCAAAGTTTTGTCGCTTTAATGAGATCAACCAAACCATGAAGTTTGTTATATCATTGACCCAAAATAAAGAAAATAGATTCAAAATGAAAATAAAGTTGGCCTCGTCTTAAACAAGATTTAAATCGATAAAATCGATAATCTTTTATATTGGACTCTCATCGACCAATAAAAAAGTAGAAAATAGGCCTCATACTAATCAAGATTTTATTTATTCGAATAAATTAATAAACCATAATTTTTGTAATATCATTGGCCCTTAAAATAAACATTGAAATGATAAAGAAAACCGAATATGAAAATCCAAGTAAATATCTAAATAGAATGGTAACCAATAAATAGTTAGCAAGGATTTACAAAAACTTAGTCAAATAATTATCAAAAACTTTTCCAAGAATGTTAAAAATTAATGAGAGAAAAATTATTTTAAAAAAGGGAAAGAAATAGTAGGTGTAAAAAAACGGTGGAATCATGTGGGCCTATGAGCCCATCATCCATCACACAGTTTCAAGGGAAAGGGTGGAGATAAACAGAATATGGATAGAACAAAATTAAAAGGGGTGGATTAAAAAAAGAGCGGGCTACAGGCCCAACATGAACCAAGACACAATTATGGTGCAAAAATGAGAATGGGTCACAAAACCAGTAGTAGTATCAGGTTAAACAAATGAAACAAAACCGGTTCACATAAAAACACTATCAGCCTCAGATTTGTCCAATTTCTCTGAAACAAAGCCAAACGGAAGTCATAAACAAAGAAGGCAAAAATAATCTGAAACGTTGGATTCATCCTTCTTTCTCAACCCGTTTGATTGCTCGTTCCCTCGTCTCAAGTTTGTTCTAGGTCCGTCTCGATTTGCTTTCACTCTCCTAGGCTTGTTTCGATTTTTGTTTAGTTTCGAATCATCTTCTTCCTTCAGGGTCTGGTGGAAGATGATTGAGGGTGGAGGTTTTTGGTGTTTGAAGAAGGTTGTTCAACAGAGAATGAAGGAGGATTTGGGTTGAAGTTGTCGTTTTAGATGAAAGAGAAGATTGGAGGTTTTAGGTTGAAGATAGAAAAAGGGCGATTTGAAGTTTGAAGAAGAAAAGATTAATGGAGGTTTGTGGTTGTTTTGTGAGGGAAGGAGAATGGAAAACGGGTCTGGAATTTGATTTTTTGGTCCGAGAAAAGAGTGGAAGGGATTTATGTTGAAAGGGTGTTTAAGTTGTGGTTGAGAAAAGGTTGTGGCTCCAGGTTTAATGAAGGATGAGTGAGGTCACTAGAGAGTTAGGTTATGATTTGTTCTCTTTTGTTGTAAACTGGATAGGTCCCTTTTTGTAAAGGTTTGTGATGTTTTGAAGGACTTTAGGTGAACGAGGGATTCTCCCTGCTTCAGGTTCGTTCCCCCCTTTTTCTGGTTCCTCTCCCTCTTCTTTTTTTAAATCCAAACACAAACTTGTTGAATATGCTTATGGGATGTTGTGACATGTTGTTTTCATTGCTCAGATTTATAGGCTACTATTGATATGTCATTTTCACTACAGGTCTTGGAGTGCTGTGAGCAGGCTGGGAGAGTTTTTTAGCGAGGTTTTGGGCAATAGCAATTTGTACGTTTATACGCAGGGTGATGTAGGTCGCGTGGCTGGCGGTCTGGCTGCATTGTTTTAGCAGAATTAGAGCATGGTAATGTCGCTGTTTTTGCACAAGTGATGTTGCAGAAAGTTTTGTTGTCTTGGTCCAAGTGTGGCAAGAATTTTGGTTTTGGAGATGACAGAATTTGCAAGGGCTTGGTACAGGAAGTGGATCGGACGGTTCTTGCAAGTGGTGGCATCTTTTTTGTTTATGTTTTTTTGTTATTTTGTGGTACCTTTGAAAGGATGTGCGCATGACTAATAGTGTGGGTCATGTCCTTTTCTTTTTTTGTAACAATATATATAAAAATAGTGTAATGGGTTTGGGATTTACGGAATTTTGAAATGGAATGGCTAGAACTTAAAGATAGAAAATTGGTTTAAAATTGAGATGTTGAATTTGAATTAAAATTGGAATGTATTTATTTGAATTAAAATGAAATTGGGAATGGATTTGGAAATTGAATTGAAAAATGGTTTATGGTTGGAATAAATGGATAATTGATGTGAAAATGTGGATATGGATTAGAGAAATGGATTAAAATCAAAGATGGAATATAGATGGGTTTAATGGCTTAAAGTGAAATGGCTAAAAATGGATTGGATGTCGAAATAGGTAATTGGAATGAAAAGAATTGGATTAAGAAAAATTGGATAAGGTTTGGAATGAAAATGGGATTGGAAAATGGATAAAACGGTTAAGGGAATGGATAAGGGTAAAGGTAACACGCCACCACAACACTTAAAACTCCACAAATGCACTTGACCGCCACAGATCCTGAGAAAAAATCACAAACTCAAATTCATCTTGAAATGATCTTGATTCAACAACAAACTGATGAATCCTTAGACCAAAAGCGAAAACCTTAACCACCCAATAAGTACTTGCACACACACTGATCCTGCTAACCTCAAGAGACTCAACTGAACGACACTTGTCAATCATAAACTCCAAGGGTGAGAAACCCTAATCCTTCATAATCCTGATCCATAATCTTTCTAGTCAGTCTACAAATGAAACCTTAAAAAACCACCCTGGTGGTGATTCAAAAGAAATTGATGACGTGTCTTGATAGACTTCTGATAAGAACTTCTCATGACAATTGAAAACCCAACATCTCTTCCTCAAACTCGAGTACAAACAAACGAAAGAGACAAACTCAGAACAAAGGAAATCCACCTTAACATAAAACCCTTGATTCCACAGCTTAGGAGCCTAAATGGTGGATGACCTATCCAAAACCTAATTTACCGATCCTTGAAATCTCTTGGAGTAAATCCTGATTCACCAATGAAACAAAACACAGCAAAGGCTGGTAAACTGGTTAGTTAACAATGCATAGATGATTGTACCCTAAATGTAGGTGCAAGATGTTATGACATCTAAGGGGTAAAATTTGGGGTACAACACTAGTGTTTCGCTCATTTCAATACCATTCGGTAATGGACACACGCCTCGGCCTCTTTTGCACGAGCGTTGTCATTAAGTTATTCATCAATTTCCTAGCTCATTACTAGGTTCCAATATCTTAAACTATGTCATTTGTTTTGGGGTAAAGTTTCCTCACTCTTTCTATTTCATATTTTAACATGCATTTATTCTCAAACAGGTTTGACATCAATATTAGGCAAAGCATATTACAATTGCACATTGCGAATTACATATAATAATTCAATCATAAGTCATACAAAAGTATATTACAATTATACCATAGAATCACATATAATGATTCATCACATAAAAACATCACTTTCGGGTTCCCTCCGATTTATTTAATCGGGTATCGAAATCAATATTTCTCACTCTTATCCCGTAGGATATTTTCAGAACTTTCCAACGGCTATTACTAATGCCTCAATCGGACTTAGGATCCAAAATATATGGATTTCCAACATATCACATAACATTGTTATCATTCAAATGCCACTAATTAATTAATCCCAACGGTACCAAGAAAGCTTCAATCCGAGTTACGGATCAAAAGTTATGGATTTTTAAAGAAAACATAATTATTGAAAATTCCCAGGAGCGCCCGGCGGAACAAATTTTCGCCCGGCGAAGCAGCAGCATAAAATCCCATGTCAAAAACCCAAAAGTTACAGAAGCAGAACCATCAGCGCCTCTTGACTTTCGCCCGGCGCTGCAGGGGCGTAAGCTTCGCGTCGCCCGACGCTCAAAGCGCCGCCCGGCGATTCGCACCTGAAGCAGAATTTTCTGCTGCGTTTTCATGGATCCAAGGGTTCCAAAACCCACCCTTTCCACACCAGATCTGTAATACCCCATAATTTTGGTGAACATTTTTAAATAATATTATTATGATCAACTGGGTTCTGGGGTACTCTGAGCAATTATTGGATAAAGTAATTAGAGTAAACTGACGAACTCGGAATTTGATTAGATTAATATTATTTGACTTGGAGTTTTATTAGTTGGTGTAATTGAGATAATTTGGATAATTAGTAGAATTACCAATTAATATTCCTATTGTATATTTTCTTTTCCTTTTCCTTATTTGATGAAGATAGAAACATTGGAGAAAGAAGGAAAGGAGAAGGAGAAAGGAAGGAAAAGAAGAGAAAATTCCTCAAGAGCTCTAGGACTTGAATCATCAACCAATCTTCCTCTTTTCATCTCAGCTTCAACCTCCCCATCTTGTAATCCAGGTGGGTTCTAGTTAGATGCTTTAGAGTAGAGTTTTATTGAGTTTAGAGTTAGTTTGGACATTGGTAGGAATGAGAAATTTTGCACTAAATTCATGTTTTAATGCTCCTTATGCTTACTACTTGTTACATATGTGCTGTTGTGTATCAAATTGGTAATTTTTCTGGTGTTTAGAAGTGAATTGGAAGGGAAATGGATCAAATTTCGCAAACCCATTATGCAGGAAATTTTCTGGTTTTCACGCTGCCCATACGCGTATCACCCAAGGAAATACACGTATTGGTCAAGGCAATACGCGTATGGCTGTGCAGAAATGTGGGCAATACGCGTATGGGGTTCCATTTTCTCGGCCATCTGTCCATTTGCGTATTGGTACGCGTAGGGTTTTGGGCATTACGCGTATGAGGTAGAGTAGTACGCGTATTGGGGTTTTAAAAGGAATTTTTGGGAAAAATCAGTCTCTGCCCATACGCGTATGACCTTGGGCAATACACGTATGGCTGGGCGAGCCAGCTTGGCAATACGTGTAGGGCTTAGGGCAATACGTGTACGGCCAGGAGGGTGCAGAATTGTGTTTTTCGCGATACCATTTCTCGTGGTGTCCATAACTTTTGACTCGGTTATTCATTTTTAACATTCTTGATATCGTTGGAAACCTAACAAAGTGTACTTTCTTATGAATATCGTTTTAAGGTTGTTGGTCGATTTTATTATGTCGGGATTTTTGGAATAGTGTGGTTTTGTCGACTTTTATCGTTTAATGATGAGTAATTGTTGTTGAATATGTATGCATGATAAAATACGTAATAGGTTGAGTGAGGAACATTACCATAAGCAATGTCAGAAAAATATAGAATGAATAAACACTAGTATGGAACATGCGTGTTAACCGTTTAGTTGTGATAAGGTATAATGGCCTTGTGATTGTCGAATACAATCACGTTTGTGTGTGATCACGTAATCGTAACCGGTTATTTTGTGAGTGTGTTTCATGGGTCTCGAGCTCCTCTGAAACATGTGCACAACTGCTTGGCAGGTTTGATTCCCGCGTGCAGTACGAATGGCGCTCTGAGAGCGTATGCTTGTGACGGTTAATGGCTCGTGTGAAGCGACGATTCATAACGGTTTATGGCCCGTAGAATCCAAATCCATTCGTATGTCAAGTAGGTTACCAGGATCCATGACTCTGGTCGACTTCTAGACGTAGAAGCGGACGGGAACAGGGGATGCCTTGGTGTTGTTACCGATTAGTGATATTGTGAGTTGATGAACTCATGGCATGTTTCCATATAGTGTGTGTGTGTACTCGAAGTCACTTCCCTTACCTTTTGACTTGAGTTAGGTCTATTAGAACCTTGTAGAGCCGAGAGGACTTTAAGATAGGGAACTCACTGAGATTTGATGTATCTCACCCAACTGTTGTTGTTTACATCACAGGTACTGCAGGTTCCGCAAAGGGTAAGGATAAGACCGTGTGATTATCCTTACTTATCTGATGGCTTTGCTTCCGTTGTGGAGTTTTTGAGATCATTAGTGATCTAGTTCTTAGTATTTGTCTTTGGAACATCTTGTAGATATACTATGCCGTAGTATTTTTTTTTTTGTATTAGGCTTTTTGGGCATGTATATGTATAATGTGTTTACTAGGAACTTATTGCATATTTCAGTACCAAAAGTGGAATTCATGTATAATATATGCTTTGATGTATGTATATATATATGGGCTTTACAGTTGGTATCAAAGCAGGTCGTATCCTCGACCTAGCCATGAAATAGAATAAGTTTTCTTTCCGTTTCATATGCGGTTTGTCGCCATTGGTCTTGCATGTTATATTTATGGTATTGAGTCTGATCAACTTAATCCTATCTGTATGAAATCCAGGAACATGGCTGACAGGCGCAGAAACAACCGTGGTAGACCAAGAGCCACTCCAGCAGGGACAAATCCGCCAGGTGATAAGGGAAATGCTCCTTTATACCAATTTATGCAACAGATGCAGCAACAACAGAATCAGTTTGTGCAATAAATGGTACAGCAAATGGCTGGTGGTATGCATCCTCCAGTGGTGGTACCAGAAGCTGCAGGGGGAACCTTTAGGGATTTCATCCGTATGAATCCTCCGGAATTTCAGGGAGGGTTAGATCCAGTAAAGGCTCATGAATGGATATTAGGTATGGAACAGATTTTCCTAATAGTTCAGTGCAGTGAAGAAAACAAGGTAGTCTTCGCTTCTCACTTGTTGAAGGGTTCTTCCATGAGGTGGTGGGAGAGCGCTTCAGCCTTAATGACAATTCAAGAGGTACCAAAGGTATGGGAGCAGTTTAAGATAACTTTTATGGAGAAATATTTTCCAAGTTCCTTAAGGTCTCAAAAAGAATTCGAGTTCCAACAATTGAGGCAAGGTAACTTGACTGTGGCTTCTTATGCGGAAAAGTTCGAAGTTATGGTTGCTTATTCTAGACAAGCCATGTATGCTCCTGATGAGAGGTGGAAGATTGATCAGTTTTTGTTTGGTTTAAGGGCTGAAATTTCACATAGTGTGTCTCAGAGAGAATTTACTAGCTATGCTGAATTGTTACGACAGTGTTATGTGGCGGAACATAGTTTGAAGAAGGTACAAATGGAAGGAGATTTGAGCAGGGTAACTCAAAGCGACCGTGGAAGATCGAATCAACAGTTTAGGCAAAGGCAACAAACTTTTAAGGGGAAACAGGTTTAGAATTCTAGGACCAGCACACCTCCTGTGTGTCGTACTTGTGGTCGGAATCATTACGGACGGTGTGGTATCGAAGGTGTGAGGTGTTATCAGTGCCATAAAATGGGCCACTTGGCGAGGGATTGTCCTCAGAGTAGGAATCAAGCACAAGGGAGGACTACCGGGCGAGTTTACACGATGGACGCAAGGAAAGCAAAGGGTGACAATTCCTTGATTGCTGGTACGTGTTTTGTAAATGGACATCCTTGTTTTGTTTTATTTGATTGTGGGGCAACGCATTCTTTTGTGTCCACGCGTTGCGTGAAGCGACTTGGGTTGCAAGTTGTTCCTTTGTTTCCTCCTATGGTGGTTACTACTGCCATGGATGAGATTGTAGAGACACCGTTGATGTGTGAAAATTGTGTATTATCAGTGAATGAAAGAGTCTTCCAGATTGACCTTATCTGTTTACCGCTTAAGAAGGTGGATGTTGTTCTGGGAATGGATTGGCTTTCCGCTAATTCAGTGTTTATTGGGTGTGAGGAAAAACTTATCATTATCCCATCTGCCGAGACCACTTCGAAGGATGTGTTAACTACCATTTTAGAAGGTACGGTTGGAATGATTAATTTCTTGTTTGGGGAAGAAAAGACTGTTCTTTTGATTCTTACTAAGGCGGAGAGTAGTAATATCCCAGTTTTGAGTATTCCGGTAGTTTGTGACTTTCCTGAAGTTTTCCCCGAGGATATCACTTCTCTTCCTCCAGAGCGGGAAGTGGAATTCTTTATTGACCTGATACCGGGAACGGCTCCAATATCCGTTTCTCCTTATCGGATGGCACCACTTGAATTAAGAGAATTAAAGGATCAATTGGAAGACTTGTTGGCTAAGCATTTTGTTCGACCAAGTGTTTCACCATGGGGAGCTCCAGTGTTATTGGTAAAGAAGAAGGATGGTGGAATGCGGTTGTGTATTTATTACTGTCAATTGAATAAGGTCACCATCAAGAACAAATACCCATTACCAAGGATAAACGACCTGTTAGATCAATTGAAAGGAGCCTGTGTGTTCTCGAAGATTGATTTACAGTCGGGTTATCATCAGATTCGTGTGAAGAGTTCAGATGTACCAAAGACTGCGTTTAGAACCCGTTATGGTCATTATGAATTTTTGGTAATGCCTTTCGGTGTGACGAATGCTCCGGCCGTTTTCATGGATTATATGAATCGGATATTTCAACCTTACTTGGACCAATTTGTGGTGATTTTCATTGACGACATTCTTATTTATTCTCGTGATCCTCAAGAGCACGGAGAACACCTAAGAATTATTTTATCCATCTTACAAGAGAAGCAACTTTTTGCTAAGTTAAGTGTGAGCTTTGGATGTCTGAGGTTAATTTTCTTGGTCATGTCATATCCCAGGGAGGTGTAGCAGTCGATCCATCAAAAGTTGAAGCGGTGATTAATTGGGAAAGACCAAAGAATGCTTCTGAAGTTAGAAGTTTCTTGGGATTGGCAGGGTACTACAGAAGGTTTATCAAGGGTTTTTCGAAGTTGGCTTTACCATTAACAAGACTTACTCAGAAGGATTATTCGTATGAGTGTGATTCGGCTTGTGAAAGAATTTTTAGAAGTTTGAAGGAGAGATTGACTACCACTCATGTGTTGGTTATTCCTGATTCTAGCAAGCCGTATGAGGTATATTGTGATGCATCGAAAAAGGGATTAGGTGGGGTGTTAATGTAAGATGGACATGTAGTGGCTTATGCTTCACGACAGTTGAAAGTCCATGAAGAGAATTACCCAACGCATGATTTAGAATTGGCGGCAGTTGTATTTACTTTGAAAGTGTGGCGTCACTATTTGTATGGTGTACGTTTTGAGATGTTTAGCGACCACAAGAGCTTAAAGTACTTATTTGATCAGAAAGAGTTGAACATGCGTCAGAGGAGATGGATGGAATATTTGAAGGATTATGACTTAGAGTTAAAATACCATCCGGGTAAAGCAAATAAGGTGGTGGATGCATTGAGTAGGAAGGTGTTTCATAATGCAGAGTTGATGATGTTAGAGTATACCTTAATGGAACAGTTTAGAGATCTAGACCTTCAATTTAAATGGACTCCAAATTGTGTAGTCATGGGAATTTTGAACGTATCTTCTACTCTTAGGGAAGAAATCCAGCAAGAGCAAGGGTCAGACGAGAAGTTGCAGGAAGTGTTATTACAATCGGGTTTTGTCCGAGCTACCGATGGAACTATTTTGTTTAACCAAAGGATTGGTGTTCCGGATAGCACGGAGTTAAAACGAAGGATTTTGGAGGAAGCTCATAAGGGTGCTTTTACTATACATTCGGGGTCTTCAAAGATGTATCAAGATCTAAAGAGGGGCTATTGGTGGCCCGGGATGAAAAAGGATATTGCGGTGTATGTGTCAGAATGTGCAGTGTGCCAACAAGTGAAAATTGAGCACCAAAGGCCGGGTGGCTTGTTGCAACCTTTAGAAATTCCGACGTGGAAATGGGATAGTATTTCGATGGACTTCGCAGTGGGATTACCCCGTGCGCAGGGTGGTTATGATTCGATTTGGGTAATTGTGGATCGGTTAACGAAATCAGCTCATTTCTTAGCTGTGAAGACTACCTACAAGGCGAGTCATCTCGCAAGGTTGTTCATTTCAGGAATAGTGAGATTGCATTGTATTCCTACTAGTATCGTTTCGGATAGAGATCCAAAGTTTACTTCCAGATTTTGGAGAGCTTTTCAACAAGCCATGGGAACGAGGTTATGTTTGAGTACGTCGAATCATCCGCAAACGGACGGTCAGACGGAACGGACAATACAAACTATGGAGGACATGTTAAGAGCTTGTGTACTTGAAAGTGGAGGGAATTGGATAGAACTTTTTCTGTTGATCGAATTCTCTTATAATAACAATTACGATGCAAGTATTGGTATGGCACCATATGAGGCGTTATATGGTAGGAAGTGTAGAACGCCATTGTGTTGGGCGGAGGTTGGAGACGATAGAATTTTGGGACCCGAGATTATTCACGAGACCACGGAAAAGATTAGAATGATTCGTGGAAAAGTTAAACAAGCTCAAGATCGTCAGAAAAGCTATGCGGACAACCATAGGAGACCATTAGAGTTTGATGAGGGTGATCATGTACTCTTGAAGGTTACTCCGAGATTGAGATTGAAAGGACCATTTAAATTGCGGAAGTTAAGTCCAAGATACGTAGGACCGTATCAAATCTTAGAAAGAATTGGAGAAGTAGCATACAGATTAGCCTTACCGCCTTCTCTGTCAGAAATGCACGACGTTTTTCATGTGTCTCAGCTTCGGAAATTTGTCCCAGATCCTCTTCAGCCAATTTTACAAGATACAATTAAGATAGAAGCTGATTTGACGTTTGAGCCTCAACCGAGTCTTATCACCGGAAGAGAAACTAAAGTATTAAGAAATAAAGAGATTCCTCTTCTTAATGTCCAGTGGGATGAGACGCATCCAGGCGATGCAACCTGGGAATTGGAATCGGAAATGCGGGAGGTCTACCCTCATCTGTTCAGGTAATCTTTTAAATTCGAGGGCGAATTTCTATTTAAGGGGGGAGGATGTAATACCCCATAATTTTGGTGAACATTTTTGAATAATATTATTATGATCAACTGGGTTCCGGGGTACTCTGAGCAATTATTGGATAAAGTAATTAGAGTAAACCGATGAACTCGGAATTTGATTAGATTAATATTATTTGACTTTGAGTTTTATTAGTTGGTGTAATTGAGATAATTTGGATAATTAGTAGAATTACCAATTAATATTCCTATTGTATATTTTATTTTCCTTTCTTATTTGATGAAAATAGAAACATTAGAGAAAGAAGGAAAGGAGAAGGAGAAAGGAAGGAAAAAAGAGAAAATTCCTCAAGAGCTCTAGGACTTGAATCATCATACAATCTTCCTCTTTTCATCTCAGCTTCAACCTCCCCATCTTGTAATCCAGGTGGGTTCTAGTTAGATGCTTTAGAGTAGAGTTTTATTGAGTTTAGAGTTAGTTTAGACATTGGTAGGAATGAGAAATTTTGCACTAAAATCATGTTTTAATGCTCCTTATGCTTACTACTTGTTACATATGTGCTGTTGTGTATCAAATTGATAATTTTTCTGGTGTTTAGAAGTGAATTGGAAGGGAAATGGATCAAATTTCGCAAACCCATTATGCAGGAAATTTTCTGGTTTTCACGCTGCCCATACGCGTATCACCCAAGGCAATACGCGTATTGGTCAAGGCAATACGCGTATGGCTGTACAGAAGTGTGGGCAATACGCATACGGGGTTCCATTTTCTCGGCCATCTGTCCATTTGCGTATTGGTACGCGTAGGGTTTTGGGCATTATGCGTATGAGGTAGAGTAGTACGCGTATTGGGGTTTTAAAAGGAATTTTTGGGAAAAATCAGTCTCTGCCTATACGCGTATGACCTTGGGCAATACGCGTATGGCTGGGCGAGCCAGCTTGGCAATACGCGTATGGCTTAGGGCAATACGCGTACGGCCAGGAGGGTGCAGAATTGTGTTTTTCGCGATACCATTTCTCGTGGTGTCCATAACTTTTGACTCGGTTATTCATTTTTAACATTCTTGATATCGTTGGAAAGCTAACAAAGTGTACTTTCTTATGAATATGGTTTTAAGGTTGTTGGCCGATTTTATTATGTCGGGATTTTTGGAATAGTACGGTTTTGTCGACTTTTATCGTTTAATGATGAGTAATTGTTGTTGAATATGTATGCATGATAAAATACGGAATAGGTAGAGCGAGGAACATTACCATAAGCAATGTCAGAAAAATATAGAATGAATAAACACTAGTATGGAACATGCGTGTTAACCGTTTAGATGTGATAAGGTATAATGGCCTTGTGATTGTCGAATACAATCACGTTTGTGTGTGATCACGTAATCGTAACCGGTTATTTTGTGAGTGTGTTTCATGGGTCTCGAGCTCCTCTAAAACATGTGCACAACTACTTGGCAGGTTTGATTCCCGCGTGCAGTACGAATGGCGCTCTGAGAGCGTATGCTTGTGACGGTTAATGGCCCGTGTGAAGCGACGATTCATAACGGTTTATGGCCCGTAGAATCCGAATCCATTCGTATGTCAAGTAGGTTACCAGGATCCATGACTCTGGTCGACTTTTAGACGTAGAAGCGGACGGAAACAGGGGATGCCTTGGTGTTGTTAACGATTAGTGATATTGTGAGTTGATGAACTCATGGCATGTTTCCATATAGTGTGTGTGTGTGTACTCGAAGTCACTTCCCTTCCCTTTTGACTTGAGTTAGGTCTATTAGAACCTTGTAGAGCCGAGAGGACTTTAAGATAGGGAACTCACTGAGATTTGATGTATCTCACCCAACTGTTGTTGTTTACATCACAGGTACTGCAGGTTCCACAAAGGGTAAGGATAAGACCGTGTGATTATCCTTACTTATCTGATGGCTTTGCTTCCGTTGTGGAGTTTTTGAGATCATTAGTGATTTAGTTCTTAGTATTTATCTTTGGAACATCTTGTAGATATACTATGCCGTAGTATTTTTTTTTTTTTGTATTAGGCTTTTTGGGCATGTATATGTATAATGTGTTTACTAGGAACTTATTGCATATTTCAGTACCAAAAGTGGAATTCATGTATAATATATGCTTTGATGTATGTATATATATATATATATATATATATGGGCTTTACAAGATCCTTTACCCACAACAAAAGAAGTATCAACAATTGCTCACATGCATATTACGACTACACTACGCAATTTATATCGAATTTCATCCGTTAGATGTCATTTTCTCTCAAATCTAACCTAAGTCCAAAACTTATATTTCTAGAGCTTAGAGTGTCTAACTAGAACCCACCTGATAATCGAAGAGGAGGTTGAAGAAGATGATGATCCAAGCTTTTCTCTCTTCTTCCTCTTTCCCTCTTCTCTTCTCTTCTTTCCCTTTTTCTTACCAAATATATATATATATATATATATATATATATATATATATAACCTTATTATATATTATAAATACAACTGGGTAAAGTATCTCTAATTGATATTTTATCGTCTAACACCGAACGATCAATTATTAGAGTTACCTCAAAAATCCTTTCTTGAATTAAAATAATTGATCTCTTCAGAGTTCACCAGTTGCTCTATTGATCCCAATTGACCTTACTTAAAACACTTAGAGGATCCCATTAATCTGATTAACCAAAGATAGAGCACATAGATACTCACCTGATCTCATCTGATATCCAATTGAGCACTTAATTAATATGGGGTATTACATTGGAGGCTTATCTGGTGTTGGTGGTGATTCTGTTGGGCCTAGACCTGATGGAACAAGTCTTTGTATTTCATAGTTGAAATCAAAATATTGTGTTGGAGGCTTATAGGGTGTTGGTGGTGATTCTAATGGGTCGGGACCTGATGGAATAAGCCTTTTTATTTCATAGTTGAAATCAAAATGTTGTGTTGGAGGCTTATCTGGTGTCGGTGGTGATTTTATTGGGTCTAGACCTGATGGAACAAGTTTTTTTATTTCATAGTTGAAATCAAAATGTTGTGTTGGAGGCTTATCTGGTGTCAGTGGTGATTCTATTGGGTTTGGACCTGATGGAACAAGCCTTTTTATTTCATAGTTGAAAACAAAATGTTGTGCTAGAGGCTTATCTGGTGTTGGTGGTGATTCTATTGGGTCTGGACCGAATGGAACAAGCCTTTTTATTTCATAGTTGAAATTAAAGTGTTGTGTAGGAGGCTTATATGGTGTTGGTGGTGATTCAATTGGGTCTGGACCTGATGGAACAAGCCTTTTTATTTCATAGTCGAAATCAAAATGTTGTGTTGGAGACTTTTTTAATGCTGATGGTGATTCTATTGGATTTGGACCCGATGGAACCAACCTTTTATTGTCATAATTTATGAAATTTTCTCCTACGACAAAAGAAATGAGTAAGATTGATATAATACCAACAACATAAACCTTTGAAATTGTCATTCTCACTTTGTTTTGAATTTTGGTTTGTCGTAATCCTCTATTTATATAAAACTTCTCTGGTGTATTTTTTAAAACTTTTAATGATTTTTCATTTTAGAATGATACACAAAAGATACAACTTTGAATGTCAACCATTCCTTTCCATTTTTTCAAATCAACAACTTTTTTCAATTCCTTTTATTAGAGATTACTTTGTGAGTCAAATTTTTATTTTAATATCAATCTTGTATTTCATTTTCTTTTGTAGAAATTGTTATAAGTTTATCGTTAGTATATAGCAATACATCCTTTAAATTTCTTTGGTGTTTCTTTTTTAATCTTTGATTAATTTTCAATTTTAAAAGGATCATAATACATAAACAAATTTTTTATATATTTTTATTCTTTCCATTTCAGCCATGTTTTCAATTTTTTTTTCAATTCTATAATATTTTTCATTCTTTTTATTAGGGATTATTTTATGAGTCAAATTTATTTTTGTTAAACCAAACTTTTGTTTAAATTTTTTTAATGACAAATTATTAGTAATTAATTGTTACTATATATCACTTCATCTTTTAAATTTTTATGGTGTGTCCTTTTTAACCTTTGAATGATTTCCATTTTTATAAGGAGAAACTCTTTGAATGATTTTAATTTTTTTTAACCTTTAATTGAATTTCTTTTTTTAATTTTCAATTTTAGAAGGATCATAATCCAATTACAAAATTTTTATATATATTTATCCTTTCCATTTCACCATGCTTTCCATTTTTCCAATCCAACAAAATTTATTCTCATTATTTTTATTAAGGATTACTTTATCTGTCAAATAATTATTTTAAAATTAAACTTGTATTTCAAATTTTTTAATGAAAAATTATTTGTAATTACATTTTAGTACATAACACTTCATCCTTTAAATCTTTGGGTGTTTTTTTTAACCTTCAATGATTTTCCATTTTAAAAGGATCATAATTAAATTACATAGTTTTCATATATTTTTATTCTTTTTATTTCAGCAAATGTTTTCTATTTTTCCAATTCTGCAATTTTTTTTCCATTTTTTTTATTAGCGATGACTTTATGGAATAATTTTTTTCTTAAATAAAATTTTTATTTTTATTTTTTTAATGAAATATTATTAGTAGTTAAATGTTACTATATATCAGTAGTTAATTTTTAGTATATGTTAGTTTAACTATTTCAAGCCAGTTGAATTATCCCTTAATGCAAACATGTATTTCTATTAAGACATAGTATCAAAATGTTAATTTAATTATATATATATATTTTTTTGTTTTATTTTTCTTTTAAAATCATTTTTTTTTTGTTTTCATAAATTAGAAAAGTATTATAGAAAGTTGAACCATATGGTGGTTTGATATAATTACTCTTATTAAAACAGATACCACTATATATTTGATTGTGTAAATTGTGTCGAAGTTTTTTTTTAACAACAAAATTTGTATTTCAACTAATACATGATATCTTGTAATACCCCGTAAACTATTTCACTCTGGATAATATTATTATGATCAACTGGGTTCCGGTTTACTCTGAGAATTTATTGGATGAAAATAATTAGAGTAAACTGATGAGCTCATAGCAGATCAAATTAATATTATCTGACTCTAAGGTTTTAACTTTTGGCGTTATAGAGACGTTTTGGACATTTAATAGTGTTACTAACTAATGACATTTCTCTATATCATCTCTTTTTCCTTTTTCTCTTCATTTGGAACAAAAGATAGAAAGAAAGAGAAAGTAGAGAGAAGGAAGAGGAAAAGAAAGAAAAAGAAGAAAAGTTCAAGAGCTCAAGATCAACAACCATCCTCAACTCTTCATCTTTTCATCTCAGCTTCATCATCATCATCTTCTAATTAAGGTGGATTCTAGATAGATACTTTAGTTGTAGAGTTTCATGAGTTTTAGAGTTAGGTTTGATATTGTGTGAAAACGTTTATTCTTGCTAAAATCATGAATCTAACAGTTGAAAATCGATATAAATTGTGTAGTATGATCATAATATGCATATGAATATTTATAACGCTTGTTGGTGCTGTTTGGGGATGATTTGAGTTGAGGAAGATGGATTTTCAACCATTGGAACAAGAAAAAACGCGGCTGAGCATGGCTGTTCTGGTGCAGAGCGTCGGGCGGTGCTCAGAGCGTCGGGCGATTCGAGGCAAGCGCCCCTGCTTCGTCGGGCGATGCCTAAGTGGCGCAGCATGTAACACCCCTGTAACTTTCAAGTTTTTGAAGAAGTGTTTACGCCCCTGCTTCGTCGGGCGAAGCAGAGGCGAAGGGGGACGCCGTCGGGCGATGGTTGGAGCGCTGGGCGCTCCTGAGACTTTTGCAAAGGCTCCCCTTTTCTTATAAATTCTATAACTTTTGATCCGCTTATCCAATTTAAGTGTTCTTGATACCGATAGAAAGTCGTGAGAATAATCTATCTGTTGAAGATGGAAAGGTCAGTTTTATTGCTCGATTAAATAATCGGAGGAAACCCAAAAGTGGGGTAATTGTGATGAATTACTATGTGTGTTTCTATTGTACAGTTATAATATGCTTTTCTTTTTCTATTGTTGATTAAACATGATCGTGAGTGAATATGTATGTTAAAATGAAAATGGGATAGGTATAGTGAGGACTATCACCATGGAATTATGTTGGAACCTAGTAATGGCTAGGAAATTGTTGAATAACGTAATGTCGACGATCGTGCGTGAGAGGCCGAGGCGTGCGTCCATTACCGAATGGTATGGAAATAATTACAGTAGTATGGATTATTTTTTAATGTGTTTAGATCGAGAAAGACAGAGAGGTCTTGAGGCAAATGTGGCCTCGTGATTGTTGAATACAATCTCATTTGTGTGTTTGTGATCACGTAATCGTAACCGTTTATTTTGGGTGCAGTTTCATGGGTCTCGAGCTCCTCTGAAACGTATGCACAATTACTTGACATGTTTGATTCACGTGTGTAGTACGAATGGAACCTAAGGGTAGAGACTTATGATGGTTAACAGACCATGTGAAGTGACGGAACACGGCTAACACGCCGTTGTTCCCGAATCCATTTCGTATGTCAAGTAAATGACAAATCCATGACTCGAGTCGACTTCTAGACGTAGAAAAGGACGGGAAAAGGGGATGCCTTAGTAAGGATATTGATTAGTGATAATGTGAGTTAACAAGACTCATGAACATGGATCCATATAGTGTGTGTGAGTACTCAAAGTCATTTCCCTTCCCCTTTTGACTTGAGTTAGGTGATAGAACCTTGTAAAGCCGAGCGGACCTATAAGATAGGGAACTCACTGAGATTTGATGTATCTCACCCCACGTTGTTGATTATTTTACAGGTATTACAGGTTCGGCGAAGGGTAAGGATAAGGTTGTTTGACTTTCCTTACTATCTTAGCTTTTGGGATGGCAAGACTTCCGTTGTGAAGACTATTTTGAGATCATTATTTGATCTAGTTCTTAGTGTTGGGACATCTTGTATATATGATGCCATAGTTTTTGTATTAGGTATTTTGGGCATGTATATGTATAATGTGTTAACTAGGGACTTATGGTATTTCAGTACCAAAACGTGAATTCATGTATGATATGGATGCTTTGATGTATTATATTATATATGGGTGTTACATATCTAAACATTAATTTATTTGCTAACGTATGTAGCGCACGATTTTTGTCGGTGACGCGACCACCTTATCGCGGAATTGGGTTTTCTCCTCAATGAAGAGGAGAGGGGTGCTACTTTTTGATTTCTTATTTATCCCATGAAGCTGGAAGGGAAAGGGAAGCTATCTAAAACTAACCTTGCACGCGAATGTTTAACTGAACAAACGCTTGAAGAGATTCGGGGACTTCGGGGCCAGGTTATACAATGGGGAGTTATCAGTTACCCATCCTATATGTGGTTATCCACAGGATGTTAGCTTTAGGTTTCGCTTTGTACTTGATGGTGTTTATCGTTAATGGGTTGGGAAAGTTTCTTGGGAAATATGAGAGAGTGAGTGAGTTTTTGTTGATGTTCGGGTATTCCCGATGTTTTTGGTAAGGTACTGGACCTAGAGTTTTTTATTGGTATGCTCGCTAAGATTTCGTAATCTTATGCCTACGTATTCCCGTTTAAACGAAACAGGGAAATCAGAGCAATCGTAGTTCCTCCTATTCTAAGGAAGGAAAGAGATATTTTGGTGTCTTGTTCAAAGCCCAAGATTGAAGCTAAAAGGGTTATTTTGTGTCTTGTTCAAAGCCCAAGATTGAAGCTAAAAGGTTTGACTGAGAGAGAATTTGTCATCTCTAAAGGGAGAAATTTGGTATGTTTATCACAACTGTTGGGTGACTATTTATAAAGGAGAATTACTTTAACTGGGATATATGAATCCAGCAATGCCATAATTTCCTTTATAGGGGATTGGTCCTGAAGGAGATAACTTTAACTCAGTGTAGAGCAAAGCTATTTTTCCTTAGGAATTTCTCATGCTAAGAGATGGACAGTAGCATGGATGTAAATGATCCAGAGGCTTGCCACTTACAACAATTAGATGAAAGAGAGGATTTACTAGGATAAAAGATGGACGACAGCTTGGATATTTGAATCAACAAGTGTGCCTCTTACAGCAATTATCTGGGATTCGGATTTGTTTTGATTTATCTGTTTTAATAAGTGACAAACAGAGAAATGACTTCCTACAGAGACATTTTGATTTTCTCTGAGGGGATGTTGATTTTTGTGTCCCTTGATCAAAGCCCAAGGTTGAAGTTAAGAGGTTGATTGACTCCACTGACTCAGTGGGAAAGAAATCTTTATCTGCCTCGTACAAAGCCCAAGATTTGAGGCTAATGTAATGCTATGTATAATATATATCTAGAATAATACAATACAAGCATTTTATTTGGTACTGACACCATCATAAGTGCCTAATGGCGTAATTCACATACTTGACTAATTCTAAAACATAAATACAATCTATGGCTCAAGATATGGAAACTAGCCAAAATAATAAAAACTAAGAGCATTATACAATATTCCTCACTGTACAAGAAAATAATACACAGCAGAAATAAGTTCAACTAAGCTTCTCTTGAAACATCCAAGCATAGCTCCACTTGTAAATCAAACCTGCAAATACCTCCTGAAAATAATCAACAATAGTGGGGTGAGATACATCAAATCTTAGTGAGTTCCATATCCTATGGATTCTTTCGGCTTTACTAGGTTCTAACCAATCCTAACTCAAGTCAAGGGGAAGGGAAATGACCTTGAGTTCACAATCTCACACTCGATCCGGGGTGCAAGAGGATTAAATATCGGAATACCCAAAATTTTGATGTTGGTTATGAATGGCAGTTTGCTCGTTCATCTTCTTTTGCTAAGAAATGATGCTTAGAAAAGGGTAGAAACTTCCCCTCGATCCGGGTCTTCAGCCGCGGAACTGGTCTCAGTTTCTGAAATAAACTTCCCCTCGATCCTGGTCTTCAGCCAGAGAATTGGTCTCAGTTTCTTTTGTCAATAAACTTTCTTGACAAGGGACGCTATTTGTTAGCGGTTTTCCTCAAACTTCTCGCCGAATTTTCCTGGGGAGATGCCATTTGATGGGAAAATATTTTGATGTCAGACTTGCTCGGGAAACCCATTCGTCTGAGCTGTAGAGGTGTGCAAACTTCTCTGTTGGAGACGCCATTTGTTGAATCTACTGGGGAAAACGAGTCTCTTGAGAGACTATTTTCTGCTTGGGGATATTACTTCATACTTTTCCTCGAGATCTTCTCGAAGAAATGCCATGTGATGTAATCCAATTTTGAGGTGCTGATGACTTCATTATCATTGAATCTCTTGGAGAGAAAATCAATGTGTTGCTGCGAGTCTTTGGTTGTGAGGCTTTCTCTGGGGATTTTCCTTAATTCGGGAAAGCGAAGATATCATATTCAATGGCGAAGACTGACACAACATACGGACTAGTGAACACGGCTGGATACTCGGCCACTGCTGGGGACGAAGAAGTACCATTTGGTCCAAAATAGCAATTCTGCCTTGCTTAGGAGAGATAGTCCCTGTGGGGAACAACCTTGGTCGGGCTTAGGAGGTAAGAACTTCGTCGTGGATGTCAGATGAAATATGGTCTCTGACACAGTTGATCCTTCATTCAGGCACACTAGTTTAGAAGGAGTACTTTGATTCTGCACTTTGAAGCTTAATCGCCTTTAGAGTAGCAATCGATGTTCTTTCGATGTTCAACAGTCAAAAGAAATTGCAACCTTTATTTTAAAAGCAGAAAAATGTTGAAAAGTAAATTCATTTTTGTTTTATTTCAAGAACCTTTAATCATGTTAAAATATCGTTCTGTAAAGCTAAAACAAATAAGAATTGCAAACAAAAGCACTAAGGCTCAAATTTTATTGATAGGATGGAAATCAGCCAAACGCGTGATTCCATGGAGTATTTACAAAGTTTAAAAAATGGTAATTTAAGGGAAAAGGGCTACATTGAAACATAACGGTTGTTATCCTTCTACCAACTTTGAATTATGGACATCCTGAGCTTTTGTCGAAGATGACCTTGACTAGAGTTTTCCTGATAGATGGCATGACTGTTGCTGGGGGATTTGCCCCTTTGTTGGACATAGTTACTTGCCATGAATCCCTAACTTTTGTCTGGATTGTACTTTGAGGTTTTCAATCCATCGGGATGATTTTTGCTTATGTCTCTAATTTTTGCCTGGACCGCCCTTTCGGGTTTTCAATCCACCGAGATGTTTTTTTAATTTAGGCGAAGTATTTCTTGACTATGTCAATATTTGTAGGGTAGGCAAATTTTTCTCCATCCATGGCTGTGAGTCTCAAGGCGCCGCCTAAGAAGGCTTTCTTGACCACATAGGGGTGTTGCACCCCAAAATTTGCCCTCCTTACTTTACTACTAACTAGCTTATGTTTCATTTCATTTTTTGCACTATCATATCATTAGCATGGGGTTAAGGTGCCTGAAGCAGTGCTTCAGAGGGTCAAGCAAGAGTCCTGGTTTTGTCCAAGGGAGCTCAGGTGGATCATCCCCTCCTAACCAGTGCATAGATTAGGGTTTTGAGAGTCTTGGGTTTATTGCTTCAATGGGCAAGCTCCTTGGGTTTTTATCATCATCGAATGGCATATATTATCTTTGTTGGAGAGGATACACATCATATTCATAGGAATTTGGATTTGGAGACTGTGTTATTTCCTCCTAGACTGAGGGTACCACAACTAGGGTTTGCTATAAAGTCAGTTTATTTCTGATTTTTTGGGTAAGACTTGATTCCATGGTACTCCTTAGGTCCCTAGGTATCTAGGGATGGGAGGTTGTCCCTCAGTTTGGTTCAGGAGAAGTTCAATTGGCCAATGGATTGGAAATCAGGTGAATGAGGTAAAAGTCAACAGTAAGAGGAAAAGTCAACTGTGGAATTTTGAGGTTCTCTCCAAGGTTTTCAAGGTCTCACATCATCATATGGTCTCCAGGGGTCAAGTTTCATACATATTTATCAGGAATCAGGAGTTGGTGCAAAGTTTCTAAATTTGGAAAGTGACCTATAATGAAAAGTTTCCATTTTTGGCAAGTTCCTGCACTGCATTCAACTTGACTTTTCACCATCAAGAAAGCTTCAAATGAATTTTTCTCCAACATGAAAGTTGAAGATATTTTTCTCCTCTTTCCAACAACTACTAGTGGGTCTCCATATCATTTGTGAAACTCCAGTTATGATCAAAAGAAGGCAAAGTGGTTTTTAGGGTTTTTCATGGCTCTATTTTCACAACTTTGGGCATAGTGACCTATAATCAATTCC
The DNA here is from genome assembly GCA_022829125.1 of Lathyrus tuberosus. Classification (NCBI taxonomy): domain Eukaryota; kingdom Viridiplantae; phylum Streptophyta; class Magnoliopsida; order Fabales; family Fabaceae; genus Lathyrus; species Lathyrus tuberosus. The sequence continues at coordinate 1,371,844 of JALAZF010000563.1, forward strand.
ATTGCTTCATGCCACATTCCAATATTAAAAGACATTCCTTGAGGATTATTTTGGGCCCAAGAATGAAGTAATTCCATGGTTTATTCTTCATTTATTCTCCATTGTTCAAAAATGCCAAATTATTCAAAAGACATGAATCAAAAAAGTTTCAAGGCCCAATTTAAATGTGGTGTGATTAGCAACTCAAATGAAAGTGATCCATCATGATATTCTTAAATATCCATGCATGGAGGAGGTGTGCTTAACATAATGTGTTTTTCCAAAATAATTCAAAAACTCATTAAACAATTAATCACCCAAGCCCAAGTCATTATCAGTGACAAACCCTAGCCTATATAAACCTATCCATGCACTGGTTAGGAGTCATTCACGTGCATTTGGAGGAGAACAACAACTTGTACCCTAATTCTTGAATTCCTTGGATCTCTCAATCTACAAGGAGTTTCTTCAAAATTCTTCCACAAACCTCTTCCTGGTGATCCACAGAGTAGAAATCAACCACCATTCGCAGCCAAAAGTTAAGATCGGAAGTGCACCATCTCAGGTGGGTGAATTTTTTCGTGCTCCTAAAACTCCCCTTTTTTACATGAATATTGACATGTGATGATCGGTGGTTACCCTGATCTATTTATTTTTAATTTTGGACGTGTGGTTTGCTTGTAATATGGATTTAAAGTTTTGTGCCCTAATAGTTTTTTATTCGTTTTTTATTATACACTAACAATTTGGGGTTTTTTATACCATATTTGGATTCCTGACGAAATTCTGGGTCGGATAGTGTACCCATACGCATTTTCTGGGCAGTTTGGTGGTTGCAGGTGGTGGCCGGCGGTAGGGTTCCGGCGGTTGGCGGTGGTCCGGCGAGGGGAAGAGCTCCAACGAAGAAGACGCAATCTGGACCCTTCATTGTCTTCATCCAACGGTCCTTATTGCGCCACCTATTATTCCTTTTATTTTTTCTTTCTGAATTTAAATTAATAATCAGATGGACATTACCCCATGCTCTTACCATGCGCCATCCAATGGTGTTATTTCGTTTCGTTTACTTTTCATATTAGTTGACCAATTCTGGACCACGTGATGAATCGTGTGGTGGAAAACACGCCAGCACATTAAAATAACATGTGCCTGGCACATGGGCGTTGCATGGTAGTCTCTTTTTTATTTTTTTTTTCGCTGATGGGTTGGGCTGCTATTCGCACCCCCCATCTTCAGCCCATGTCTCCATTCCAACGTGTTTTCTTTACTTGTTGCACCCCCAACACTTTTATGTCATTTTATTTTCATTTTAATTATTATATTTCATTATTAATTATTAAAATTACATAATTGCATTAAAAAATTACTAAAAAATTTCATACATCATATTTACCATTTTAATAAATTTTCCAAATTTTATTTTTTATTTTTATTTTATTTTTATCATTTAAATTAATTATTTTGTCTATTGTCTTTTTGAATTATCCATATAATACATACATAATTTCTTCATTTTATTTCTCTGCAACCATAAAGTATTTTTAATCCATTCTTTTTGCATTTGTTCACTAACATCCTAAATTGAATAAAATTATTTTTATTTCATTTTTAAATTTATTCCATATTGCATTCTGGTCCTCTTTTTTGCACATTGAACCCTACTCCTCACTTGAACTTTGCCCAACTGTTTGAATGACTAACACTTTGAATTTTTGCAGGAACTTTTGGTATTTTGTTTGTCTCTGGTTGAATAATATTGATGTTTAATTTGGAGATTTTAGGGGTTATTTTTCTAATTATTTGATTGGCTTTAACTTGAGATCTTCTTGTATGCCTATTTCTGACCACATCTGATTATCTGTTTGAAAAGGCACTTGTGCCATTTGCTTTGGGGCTGTTCCTTTGATTTCTAAGTTCATGTTTGGATTATTATCACTATTCTTTGCCATTGCTTGATTTCCATTTGCTTTGATGTTATTTATGTCTGTTTCTCACTAACTTTTTATGCAGGGACTATGGTAAGTTCTTTAAGGGTATGGATAAGCATCCATGGTCACCCTTACTTTTTCCTTCCCTCATCTTTTTCCTTTAGGATGTAGGTCGTCGTCAAACCTCACTAACCATAGGTCACCCATGCATGATAACTTTAGGACTCATAGTCCCCCTTTAGAGTTACCCTTGTGTCTTCTCTCTTCTCATCTCAAATTTCTTTAAAACACTTAATAAGAATAAGGTTTATTGCGCACGAGCCTTAAGTATGGGGAATGAGAAATGAGGGGCTTCCTCTCATCTTTCTAGAGTGCTTAGCGAGCGTCCTGTCTTGGGACGATGCGTTAAGTATTCACCCCTGTGCCCTAGAATTTGGTGCAATGCAACTTAGGAACTAACTTAAGCCACTTCTGTCCTAAAAAACACAAACCAACTTCAAACCTTTTTGTCCTTCGGGATCTTCAACTTAAAGGCTATTTTCAAAAAGGGCACGTTACCTTCCGTCTGAGTCGCAAACAGGCATCGACCCTAACTGCCGGACGCGAACTTAACGTCGCTCATAAAAAACACAAAAAGAACTTGGTCCGAACTACGTTGACTCTGAATTCCCCATTGCACAAAGGGGGTACGTAGGCCTAGAACGTCGACGTCCTACCGAGTCGGTCTTTGTCTTTCCCTCTCAGTTTTAGTACAGCCCTAGATGATAGTATAACTCACCCTTAGAATAGACAACAAGCGTGGATCCCATCGAGTACGATGGACGCGTGGGGTGCTAGCACCTTCCCCTCGCGTAACCGACTCCCAAACCCAGGTTATGGTTGCGATGACCATTCCTTTCCCTCTTCCTCAGGTTTATGCGGTGTTCCCTTTCCCTCTCGTGGGATAAATTTACACGGCTGGCGACTCTGTTTTTCCGCGCCACTCTCGCGTTTGTACCTGGATGAAAATCCTGGGAGCGATAGCTGGCGACTCTGCTGGGGACTCTGGTTGACCTATGCTGGTCCATCCCTAAGCGAGTCAATCCTAACGCTTGCTTGTCTTTGTTCTCTTTGGGGTGCTTTGTTTTTGTTTTGCTTTATGTGTTGTATTTTATTTTTATTTTTACCGCATTTTCTGCATTTCATTTTTTATTACTGTCATGCTGTTGTGTTGTGCTGGCTGTCTTTGTTTTGCAGGTTGGGGGGGTCTGAGAGATAAGCCCAATACCAAGGCTTGAGAATACCCTAGGACTAGAGTGGAAAGTAGTGGGACCTACGTGCCCGCTTGGTACGTTTGTGTGTTCACGAAATTCACAACCAGACGAGGCTATCTTGGGACGCATTCTAACGTGTGTGTCTTGCGCATGTTGGGGTGTTGATCTAGAGAGCTGTCGACTCTGGTGACCGATCATTGAGAACCTTAGTGGAAACATCCCTCTTTAGTGGTGACAGTGGCAGACCACATCCTGTGGCAAACCCATTCGCACCCGAGGGACCGCTTTGGAACTCGCATAGGATGGCCCCTACGTTTTGAAGAGAATCAGTGGAGGCACTCCTCGATTGACTTTAGTACTGTACCCCGAGGGATGAATGTACTATTGTTTCTCGACCTCAGTGCCAAAGCTGAGGACCTTCCGCTTTGGAGAATCAGTTGAGGCCTCCTCGATTGATGATGATGCCAAACCAGAAATGGTGAACGTATCATCATTTCTCGACCTGAGAGCCCAGGATATTGAACATCCTAGTACCCACACGTGAGAGGGGATGGGCGTTTACAGGTTTGCAGTTAACCTTAACCTTCAACATACATGGTTTTCTAATCACAGGTTTATCAGCGTGGTACTACGGTTATTCTGGTATTCTGGGTATTTGGGGCAGATCTTTGAGATGGTTCAGTTTGTTCAGTGCAGCAGTTGTCCAGTCTGTGTGGCATCCTTGATCCCATACGTGCATTTGCATTATCATTTTGCATCCCAACATGTTTATTCATCTGTAGGGTTGCATCCTAACTCTGATTATGGTTTTTGAAATTAAACTGGAATCAAGGGGTGGATCGCCCTGCGAATTTTTTAAACATGTTCATTTGCATTCGCATATCCATAATCATTTTGCATAATAGGTGTTTATCTCTGGCGTTCTTACTTGGTTCTCTTCCACCGTACCAGATTGCAGATCAACACATTCACCGGTATCCTACCAGACAGAATCAGAAAAGACCCATGGATCAGATACAAAATGAGATGACTGAGATGCGGACTCGCATGAACCAATTCATGGATTTGATGCAAGGGGTTGCACAGGGCCAAGAGCAGTTAAGAACTGTTGTCCAACCACTGATTGCAAGGATTGATAACGAAGTTGTCCTTCAGGGAGGAGTCCATACTGGTGTTACTGGTACTAGTGTGCAGAATGGCCCTCCGGGCGGAGGTATTCCTGTTTTTGGTGTTGCGATTCCTCCGGGCGGAGGAGAAAGTATTGTGGTTCCCACTGCAGCGGGAGGAGGTAATGGCGCTGGCGCAGTTCATGGTCATCAGTATGATGATGTTCAAGATGATGCATTTTCTCTGCCAGATGGGGATGTTGGTCCCCAGATTGACAATGATCAGAGGACCAGGTTGATTGAGGAACAGCTAAGGGGTGTTGTGAATCAGGATGCTTTGGGTATGGATCTAGAGGATTTGGGGCTGCTTCCAGGCGTTGTTATCCCGCACAAGTTCCAGATCCCTACTTTTGAGAAGTATAATGGTATGACTTGCCCGAGGACCCACGTGAGGGCATACGCAAGCAAAATGGCTGCGCATGCGAAGAATGAAAAACTGATGATGCATTGCTTCCAGGATAGCCTATCTGGGGCATCCCTGGAGTGGTACATACAACTAGAAAGGAAGGATGTGCGTAGTTGGAGAGATCTGGTGAGGGCATTTATTAGACACTACCAATATAACACTGATTTGGCTCCTAACCGAACACAACTGCAGAACTTATCACAGAAGAACAATGAGAGTTTCAAAGCGTATGCCCAGAGGTGGCGTGAAGTGGCGGCTAGGGTTCAGCCTCCCATGTTGGAACGTGAAATGATAACTATGTTTATGGCCACCTTGCAGGGTCATTACTATGAAAAGCTGGTACCGTGTATGACTAGAAAGTTTGCTGATTTGATCTTGGTAGGAGAGATGGTAGAAAGCGGAGTTAAGCCGGGGAAAATATCAGGCGGTGATGGGTCCTCATCTGGAGGAAGTAAGAAACCTTATGTTGGGTCCTCCAAGGGAAAGGAAGGAGAATCTAGTGTTGTGTATGTTCCCCCTATTGTTCAACGGTCTGTTCAAAATCAGCGACCTTATGCTCCTCAGCAACAGAGACAACAAAGATCACGAAGGCCTGCGAGAAGTTTCGATCCACTCCCTATTCCTCACAGTGATGTTCTTGCTCGTCTACTTGAGAGTTCTTTGGTTGAACTAAGGGATGCCAAGCCTGTTCCTGATCCTATTCCTCCTGATTATGATCTGGATGCCAGATGTGAATACCACTCAGACACACTGGGTCATTCAATTGAAAACTGCAACGTGTTCAAGCACAAGGTGCAAGACCTGGTAGACTCAAAGATCATTGCATTCACTGAAGATGATATGTACATTAATTGAAGCCTCCCTTCTCGAGTAAGCACTCAGTCTGCAAGTACGTCTAGGCAGAATCAAGCTTCCTCAGCAATGGCAATCTTCAGCTTCTTTACTGCATTTTCATTTGTAATTTTTCATTTCTTGTTAAAACATTGTATGCATATAAGACTTATTCGTTTTTATGATGGTATTAATGCAATGAGTATGTTTTTCTTGAAGTAATCCATTCGTTTTCACTCTTAAATGTTTATATGCACTGCAATACCAATTTTCTTGTTTAAAACTCTTGAGGGAGGATGACGAAATAAGAACGCAGATTTCTAATGGTACGCTGTTGGATAGAACCCTGTTGAGGATGTACAGGCATTGTTTCAAACCCCCAAACACCGGAGAGATAAGGAGATAAACCTTCGTTAACCCCTTTGAGCCCTGAAGTAGGAGCTTCCTTCGTACGAAAAAACCCTCATACTTAACCCAGGGGAAGGGTAGGCGTCAGTTTAGTTTGACCAAGCGTTCAGATCTCAGGGAGATTGTGCATCTGAGGATCCATTACCTTCTTCCCACCAACAAGAGATGCGAAACCACGATGGTCATCCATCAATAACTAAGGAGTGAGGCAGTCACAACCCTGTCAAGCAAGTAAGACAACCAGTGTCACACTCTTTGTTCAAAAGGGGAATATAAAAATAAAGAGAAAAGCCCGCTAAGTCTAAGCGACTCAGGCAAAAGTTAGGGCATCCCGCTGGACTTCAAAATCGAAAAAAAACTCAAAAGAGTCAGTCCAGGCAAAAATTAGGGATTACAAGAGAAAATCCTCGATAAGAACAAACTCGTGTGACTACACAAAAGATAAAGAAGGGTGACTGTTATTCCAAAACCTCCTTAGGTGCCAAACCATTAGTGGCATAGGTTTCTTGAAAATCATGAACCTGTTGGGAGATGAGCGTTTGGGTCAGATTAACTGAACATAGGACTGGAGATCATCACGGAGAGTGGGTGGGCACCAATAAATTTTGAGCCATAAATCCTTTTTTCTAAAACTGTGAACCAGACCGCGTTACAACCCTTAAAAGTCCTAATTGAAACAGGGTTTATTCTAAAGGCGTACTTCAACAGGATAGCGTTCCTGACTCCTATAAGTTGTGCTAATAAGACTTGTTGGTATTGCATGTGCGCATTGTTTTGCCATTTAAAAAATCAAGGTCGCATCCCAACTAGTGATTCGTTCACCGAGTTTTGCGATGTATTCTCAATAAACTTCAAGGTTAACATAAGCGTTGCATTAGGATTATCATTCTCATAAATAACTCGTTCTGTTTGCGTACATGTGCCTAAACATCAATGGCAGCTTACACAGTGAAAGTCAGTCAAGAAGCTTGATCCGTCCAAGTTGGGATGCTTGGAAATTCTGAAGGACAATCATATTAAAGGGCAGGCTGCTCTACCCAGTAAGTCGTGTTAAGATGTAGCCGATCTGGGGCAGTCACGTCGAGAAAACTCTCCGAAGTTCAGTTATTCTGGGGCATTCATTCTAAGAGCAGGGGCAAAGTCACTTCAAAGCTCATATTGGGGCAGGCCACCCCTAGAGCGTGAGAGATCGTCCACTCCTGAAAATGGTTAATCGAAAACACCTCCTCAAAGTTCAAGATGCTAAAATAGAGTATTGTCAAGTCATTACGATCCCCTTCGAGGTAATGTACGTCATGGATTACGAAGACAGGGGCAGTTATGTCGAGATATGATAAATCTCTCCAAGAGTTTGAAGACCCCGGGGCAGTACGAGCGCCCGATCTTCTGTAAAATCCTCTTGAGATGAAAAGTTCAAAGAGCCGTTCACGACCATAAAGACAAGTCAGGTTGCAGGGCAATAGGATTGTACGTCCCCAGCCGTTTACTCTCCCCAGCGTTGAGATTGCACCTTCCCTCAGCAGAGCAGACCTTCCCCAAGCAGGATGGTATTATGGACTGGCATCCCCAGCAAGCTCTAAGCCTGTTGGTTATTAGCAGTCTCCAGTAACAGACTCTAGGTGTCGTTATTGGCGTTCATTCTCAACTCCCCCAGCAGAGGAGAAATCTCAGGTTTTGGATGTTACCTTCAGTGAAGGACTGGTGTAATCCCCGGTAGTGTGGATGTTCTTTTGGGATCCTATCCCCAGCAGAAGTTGTTGATCCGAAGAGTAGATCAGTATGACCTTTCTCAGCAGAGTTCCTGGATTCAGAGGACAATTTATTTTTGTCATCCCCAGCTGAATGGATCTTTTCTCTCCGGCATTTATTTTACTGGAGGGACCCCTTTTGCATATCATCATCATTGCATTGTATCCTCAAAATGCGTAGCATTTCCATTTCGTATGGAGCATTACGCCATAGAAAAAATTCAAACATGCATCGAAGCATAAGCCAGATTTGGTACCTTGTGCGAAAGCCCAGATCAACCCTCAATACAGTGATCCCAACCTTAGAGCTGACGCTTATCCTCCCCAACTTCAAAGTTGTTGTATACCTTTTTTCGACCTCAGAGTTGATGAAATATCCTTTCTTCCCTAACTTCAAAGTTGTTGTATACCTTTTCTCGACCTCAGAGTTGATGAAATATCTTATCCTCCCCAACTTCAAAGTTGTTGTATACCTTTCTCGACCTCAGAGTTGATGAAATATCCTTTCTTCCCCAACTTCAAAGTTGTCGTATACCTTTTCTCGACCTCAGAGTTGATGAAATATCCTTTCATCCCCAACTTCAAAGTTGTCGTATACCTTTTCTCGACCTCAGAGTTGATGAAATATCCTTTCTTACCCAACTTTAAAGTTGTCGTATACCTTTTCTCGACCTCAGAGTTGATGGATATTCCCCTTTCTTCTCCAACCTCAGAGTTGTTGCATGTCTTTTCTCGACCTCAGAGTTGATGAACAACCCATTCCTTCCCAACTTCAAAGTTGTCGTATACCTTTTTACCAATCTCAGCGTTGATGAATATCCTTTTCTTTACCAACTTCAAAGTTGTTGTATTTCTTCTCTCCAACCTCAGATTTGAAGCCTTTCGTCCCCAACCTCAGAGTTGTCGTATCTCCTTTCTTCCCCAACCTTAGGGTTGACGCCTTTCCTCCCCAACCTCAGAGTTGTCGTACCTCATTTCTTCCAACCTCAGAGTTGTCATACCTCTTCTTCTCCAACTTCAAAGTTGTCAGACACCTTTGCTCGACTTCAGAGTGGATGAATACTCCCTTGACGCCCCTTTTACCGACTTCAGAGTTGACGTATATCCTTCTTCTAACCTCAGAGTTAAAGTTATGTTTTTTCTCAACTTCAGAGTTGATGTCTACCTTTTCCTCAAACATTCAAAGTTGGTGTTTAATCCAGATTGTCCTCAACCTCAGAGTTGATGGTCTACCTTCTTATCCCCAACGGAGTCATCTTTGTAGGTCTGTTGATTCTACAAACCTCCAGTGGTAGGTCCACATTCGGCTGGCAATCACTATGTCATTTCTCTCCCCACAGTTTGCAAATTTCTGGGTTCTTTGGTATTCAATCTCCGTGCATCCCGAATGTCTGAGAGTCGTCGCTATCATACCTTCAGGACCAAGTTGATTGAATAGGGGCAGTTGTTGCACCCCAAAATTTGCCCTCCTTACTTTACTACTAACTGCCTTATGTTTCATTTCATTTTTTGCACTATCATATCATTAGCATGGGGTCAAGGTGCCTGAAGCAGTGCTTCAGAGGGTCAAGCAAGAGTCCTGGTTTTGTCCAAGGGAGCTCAGGTGGATCATCCCCTCCTAACCAGTGCATAGATTAGGGTTTTGAGAGTCTTGGGTTTATTGCTTCAATGGGCAAGCTCCTTGGGTTTTTATCATCATCAAATGGCATATATTATCTTTGTTGGAGAGGATACACATCATATTCAGAGGAATTTGGATTTTAAGACTGTGTTATTTCCTCCTAGACTGAGGGTACCACAACTAGGGTTTGCTATAAAGTCAGTTTATTTCTAATTTTTTGGGCAAAACTTGATTCCATGGTACTCCTTGGGTCCCTAGGTATCTAGGTATGGGAGGTTGTCCCTCAGTTTGGTTCAGGAGAAGTTCCATTGGCCAATGGATTGGAAATCAGGTGAATGAGGTAAAAGTCAACAATAAGAGGAAAAGTCAACTGTGGAATTTTGAGGTTCTCTCCAAGGTTTTCAAGGTCTCACATCATCATATGGTCTCCAGGGGTCAAGTTTCATACATATTTATCAGGAATCAGGAGTTGGTGCAAAGTTTCTAAATTTGGAAAGTGACCTATAATGAAAAGTTTCCATTTTTGGCAAGTTCCTGCACTGCATTCAACTTGACTTTTCACCATCAAGAAAGCTTCAAATGAATTTTTCTCCAACATGAAAGTTGAAGATATTTTTCTCCTCTTTCCAACAAGTACTAGTAGCGCTCCATATCATTTGTGAAACTCCAGTTATGATCAAAAGAAGGCAAAGTGATTTTTAGGGTTTTTCATGGCTCTATTTTCACAACTTTGGGCATAGTGACCTATAATCAATTCCATTGCTTCATGCCACATTCCAATATTAAAAGACATTCCTTGAGGATTATTTTGGGCCCAAGAATGAAGTAATTCCATGGTTTATTCTTCATTTATTCTCCATTGTTCAAAAATGCCAAATTATTCAAAAGTCATGAATCAAAAAAGTTTCAAGGCCCAATTTAAATGTGGTGTGATTAGCAACTCAAATGAAAGTGATCCATCATGAAATTCTTAAATATCCATGCATGGAGGAGGTGTGCTTAACATAATTGTGTTTTTCCAAAATAATTCAAAAACTCATTAAACAATTAATCACCCAAGCCCAAGTCATTATCAGTGACAAACCCTAGCCTATATAAACCTATCCATGCACTGGTTAGGAGTCATTCACGTGCATTTGGAGGAGAACAACAACTTGTACCCTAATTCTTGAATTCCTTGGATCTCTCAATCTACAAGGAGTTTCTTCAAAATTCTTCCACAAACCTCTTCCTGGTGATCCACAGAGTAGAAATCAACCACCATTCGCAGCCAAAAGTTAAGATCGGGAGTGCACCATCTCAGGTGGGTGAATTTTTTCGTGCTCCTAAAACTCCCCTTTTTTACATGAATATTGACGTGTGATGATCGGTGGTTACCCTGATCTATTTATTTTTAATTTTGGACGTGTGGTTTGCTTGTAATATGGATTTAAAGTTTTGTGCCCTAATAGTTTTTTATTCGTTTTTTATTATACACTAACAATTTGGGGTTTTTGATGCCATATTTGGATTCCTGACGAAATTCTGGGTCGGATAGTGTACCCATATGCATTTTCTGGGCAGTTTGGTGGTTGCAGGTGGTGGCCGGCGGTAGGGTTCTGGCGGCTGGCGGTGGTCCGGCGAGGAGAAGAGCTCCAACGGAGAAGACGCAATCTGGACCCTTCATTGTCTTCATCCAACGGTCCTTATTGCGCCACCTATTATTCCTTTTATTTTTTCTTTCTGAATTTAAATTAATAATCAGATGGACATTACCCCATGCTCTTACCATGCGCCATCCAATGGTGTTATTTCGTTTCGTTTACTTTTCATTTTAGTTGACCAATTCTGGACCACGTGATGAATCGTGTGGTGGAAAACACGTCAGCACATTAAAATAACATGTGCCTGGCACATGGGCGTTGCATGGTAGTCTCTTTTTTATTTTTTTTTCGCTGATGGGCTGGGCTGCTATTCGCACCCCCCATCTTCAGCCCATGTCTCCATTCCAACGTGTTTTCTTTACTTGTTGCACCCCCAGCACTTTTATGTCATTTTATTTTCATTTTAATTATTATATTTCATTATTAATTCTTAAAATTACATAATTGCATTAAAAAATTACTAAAAAATTTCATGCATCATATTTACCATTTTAATAAATTTTCCAAATTTTATTTTTTATTTTTATTTTATTTTTATCATTTAAATTAATTATTTTGTCTATTGTCTTTTTGAATTATCCATATAATACATACATAATTTCTTCATTTTATTTCTCTGCAACCATAAAGTATTTTTAATCCATTCTTTTTGCATTTGTTCACTAACATCCTAAATTGAATAAAATTATTTTTATTTCATTTTTAAATTTATTCCATATTGAATTATGGTCCTCTTTTTTGCACATTGAACCCTACTCCTCACTTGAACTTTGCCCAACTGTTTGAATGACTAACACTTTGAATTTTTGCAGGAACTTTTGGTATTTTGTTTGTCTCTGGTTGAATAATATTGATGTTTAATTTGGGGATTTTAGGGGTTATTTTTCTAATTATTTGATTGGCTTTCACTTGAGATCTTCTTGTATGCCTATTTCTGACCACATCTGATTATCTGTTTGAAAAGGCACTTGTGCCATTTGCTTTGGGGTTGTTCCTTTGATTTCTAAGTTCATGTTTGGATTATTATCATTATTCTTTGCCATTGCTTGATTTCCATTTGCTTTGATGTTATTTATGTCTGTTTCTCACTAACTTTTTATGCAGGGACTATGGTAAGTTCTTTAAGGGTATGGATAAGCATCCATGGTCACCCTTACTTTTTCCTTCCCTCATCTTCTTCCTTTAGGATGTAGGTCGTCGTCAAACCTCACTAACCGTAGGTCACCCATGCATGATAACTTTAGGACTCATAGTCCCCCTTTAGAGTTACCCTTGTGTCTTCTCTCTTCTCATCTCAAATTTCTTTAAAACACTTAATAAGAATAAGGTGTATTGCGCACGAGCCTTAAGTATGGGGAATGAGAAATGAGGGGCTTCCTCTCATCTTTCTAGAGTGCTTAGCGAGCGTCCTGTCTTGGGACGATGCGTTAAGTATTCACCCATATGCCCTAGAATTTGGTGCAATGCAACTTAGGAACTAACTTAAGCCACTTCTGTCCTAAAAAACACAAACCAACTTCAAACCTTTTTGTCCTTCGGGATCTTCAACTTAAAGGCTATTTTCAAAAAGGGCACGTTACCTTCCGTCTGAGTCGCAAACAGGCATCGACCCTAACTGCCGGACGCGAACTTAACGTCGCTCATAAAAAACACAAAAAGAACTTGGTCCAAACTACGTTGACTCTGAATTCCCCATTGCACAAAGGGGGTACGTAGGCCTAGGACGTCGACGTCCTACCGAGTCGGTCTTTATCTTTCCCTCTCAGTTTTAGTACAACCCTAGATGATAGTGTAACTCACCCTTAGAATAGACAACAAGCGTGGATCCCATCAAGTACGATGGACGTGTGGGGTGCTAGCACCTTCCCCTCGCGTAACCGACTCCCGAACCCAGGTTATGGTTGCGATGACCATTCCTTTCCCTCTTCCTCAGGTTTATGCGGTGTTCCCTTTCCCTCTCGTGGGATAAATTTACACGGCTGGCGACTCTGTTTTTCCGCGCCACTCTCGCGGTTTTACCTGGATGAAAATCCTGGGAGCGACAAGGGGCCGTCATAATTCGGAGTCCATTTGCCCCGGGAATCAGTGAGAAATGATTGTATTTTCTTGAGCACAAGGTCTCCTTTCCTGAACACGTGAGGTCGGACCTTTTTGTCAAACTCCTTCTTCATCCTTTGCTGATACAACTGACCGTGGCATAGAGCCGTTATTCGCTTTTCTTCGATCAGATTCAGCTCATCATGTCTGCTTTGACACCACTCAGCCTCTGTTAGCTTAGCTTCCATCAATACCCGTATTGATGGGATCTCTACTTCTACAGGGCGCACTACCTCCATGCCATATACTAGAGAGAAAGGGGTTGCCCCTGTTGAAGTGCAGGCAGATGTGCGATAACTGTGAAGAGCAAATGGTAGCATCTTGTGCCAGTCTTTGTAGGTTACAACCATCTTTTGAACAATCTTCTTGATGTTCTTGTTAGCTGCTTCTACTGCTCCATTCATCTTGGATCGGTAGGGAGATGAGTTATGGTGTTCGATTTTGAACTCAGCACACAACTCTTTCATCATCTTGTTGTTCAAGTTAGATCCATTATTAGTAATGATCTGGCTTGGAACACCATAACGGCAGATGAGATTGTTTTTGATAAATTGAACCACCACTTGTCGGGTTACATTGGCGCTTCGACCCACTTGGTGAAGTAATCAATGGCTACCAGGATAAACCGATGTCTGTTCGAAGCTTTGGGTTCGATCATACCAATCATGTTGTTTCTCCATATAGAAAAAGGCCATGGGGAAGAAAGAACTTTGAGATGCGTTGGCGGTATATGGATTTTATTTGAGTATATCTAACACTTGTGACACCTTCTCATGTACTTGTAGCAATCGGATTCCATTGTCAGCCAATAGTACCCTGCTCTTAGAATTTTTCACGCCATTATGTGTCTGTTGGCATGAGTGCCAAAAGATCCTTCGTGAATTTCTTTCATCAGCATGTTTGCTTCTGGTCTGTCTATGCATCATAGTAGGACTATGTCAAAGTTTCTCTTATAGAGTGTGTCACCGCTCAGGAAGAAATTGTTTGCCAGCCTTCTGAGGGTTTTCCTGCCTTTTCTGGATGCCCCAAGTGGATACTCTTGTTTTTGAAGGAAGCATTTGATATCATGATACCAAGGTTTGTCGTCTATGACTGCTTTGATCGCGAATATGTAAGCGGGCCTTTCTAGGCGCATTATGTTATTCTTAGGTATGTCATTCCATTGACATACACTAATCATGGAAGAGAGAGTGGCTAATACATCAGCCATGTGATTCTCTTCACAAGGGATGTGATGAAGCTCGATTCTGTTGAAGAATGGTAACAACCTTCTCGCGTAATCTTTGTAAGCAATCAATCCTGATTGACATGTGTCCCAATCTCCTTTGATCTGATTGATAACCAGGGTTGAGTCTCTATACACATCCAAGTTCTTGATTCTTAAGTCAATCGCTTCTTCGAGACCCATGATACAAGCTTTGTATTCAGCCTCATTGTTTGTACACTTGAATGTCAGTCGGGCGGTGAAAGGAATGTGGGTACCTGAGGTGTGTAGCGAGCGATTTTGGACGCGGTTCTTAAGCGCTGGTCGCTCTCTGCGGTTTGAGCTTAAACTACAGGTCAATTCATTTTTTATCCTATTGTGAGCTGATTAAGGAAGGGAAATAGATGTCTCCAATTAACCCTGCTTTGCAAACTGAGTTTAAACAGTGGTCTGTTAGGTTACGATTACTATCAATGTGGGGGGCCCTTGTACTGGTTATTTGTATTTTCGCCAATACGATTCTTCTTTCTTTCTAGGATCTTATGGCGGGGAACAAGTGTTAGGATGTTAGGACTGATGCTTTTGAATGTGAGAGTATGGGATTTTGGGTTTTTGTTTAGTATGCTCGCTAAGATCTTTTCTTTCGATCTTATGCCTACGTATTCCCGTTTACCGAAACAGGGAAATCAGAGCGTTCGTAGTTCCTCCTATTCTATGGGAGGAAATGGTTGTTTTTGGTGTCTTGTTCAAAGCCCAAGATGTGAAGCTAAAAGGTAGTTTATATCTTGTTCAAAGCCCAAGATATGAAGCTGAAAGGTTTATTTGTATCTTGTTCAAAGCCCAAGATATGAAGCTAAAAGGTCTCAACTTTAGAGAGAATTTGTCATCTCTAAAGAGGGTCTGTTTGTCACAACTGTTTATAAAGGAGAATTACTTTAACCAGGATACGCGGATCCTAGAAATGCCATAATTTCCTTTATAGGGGGTTTTAACCTGAAGGGGAAGACTTTAACTCAGTGTAGAGCAATGCTATCTTTCCTTAGGAATTTCTCATGCTAAAAGAGGGACAGTGGCATAGATGTAGATGATCCAGAGGCTTCCCGCTTACAGCGATTAGATGAAGGGAGTTGTTTGATGTTCGTGTACTGTGAACGAGGCAAAGTTTTGATGCTAAAAGGTTAATTGGATTAACCTGTGATTTTCTTATACAAAGCCTAAGAGGAGGCTAATATGTGTCTCGTACAAAGCCCGAGAGAGAGGCTAAAAGGTTTTGACTCAACGAGGGAATCTTTTGGTATCTCGTATAAAGCCCGAGATGGAGGCTATTTGACTCAACAAGAGAGATTTTTTTGTATCTTGTACGAAGCCCGAGATGGAGGCTAAAAGGGTGATTGACTCAACGAGGGAGTCTCTTATGTGTCTCGTACAAAGCCCGAGAGAGAGGCTAAACGTTGTTTGACTCCGCTGGGGAGAATCATTGTACAAAGCCCAAGAGGAGGCCATGTAACTATTTCAGTTGAGTGACAGGTCCAATATACTGATTTTGAAAGAGAAAATCAGTTCTTATATGAGCAACACTATACTCAAGGATTTGATTCAAGGATCCGGGTTATTCCTGTTCTTTAAGGAAGCGGGAAATCCGAAGGGTATTGACTGTCCGAGTCTATGGGTTTCCTTCCTATTTAACGAAGGGGGCACTTGAGAATGTCTTTGAGACTCAAGGAGATTAGACTGTCCAAGTCTAGAGTTTTGTCTTTGTACTATGCTTTGAGAAACAGTAGTAGACTCTTTGAAAGGACGGCTCTATGCAAATGACTAAGTTCTGTTCCTATACCTCTAGGAGGTCGTCGGGATAATTTGTACGAAACCCAAGAGGAGGCTGGAAACTTTTAAGAAGCCGACGGGTCCTTGTACTAAGCCCAAGAGGAGGCTATCATTCCCGGAGGAAGAGATCATTATACGAAGCCTAAGAGGAGGTTGTGAATACTTCTAAGAAGCCGTAGGGTCCTTGTACTAAGCCCAAGAGGAGGCTGGGTTGCTTTTAGGAAGCCTGTGGGTCCTTGTACGATGCCCAAGAGGAGGCCGATGCTTTTAAGAAGCCCGTGGGTCCCCAAACCCCGAGAAATTCAAGGCAATTCTATTCACCGAGAATAGATCAAAGTCAGGAAAGTTCGAGAATTTGGAAGAAACTCAAAGATGCCATTCATGGAGAATACATTCATTTCTGAGAATAAAGTTTCTTGACAATTCCTAATGAGGACAGCTGAAGAGAAGACTGTATCTGGTGATCCTATTGGGGATCTAGTTGTCTATTTCTACGAATAAACGAAACGGCATCACCTAGTTCTAGACGTAGTTGTCGGGGAAACTCAAAATATCTATACTATTATTACACAGTTGATATGAGTTTATGAAAGAAGACTTATAGTGAAACAGTCCCACAATACAGTTATATGTATATGAAAGCGGTAAATGAAAGCAATAACCACTTACTCGGTTGTAGAGCTTCCATGTTGTTTGGTTAGTTGTTCAACAAAGAAAGATTGAAAACAACAGTATATTCAAAATCAAAGGAGAAAGTGCTTTGAAAAAGAAAGTTTTGGGGCTTACAGCTCAAGGAGAGGCTCAGGGTTTTATCAGTGAGCGCACTGTTATTTTTGTACAGAGGGACTTATACAAGTGACTGAGGCCCAAAAATGTTTTTCTGTACAAAGGGATGGGTCTTACACTCTCTCAAGAGGCCCAAAAAGTTTAATGAAAAAGAGTGGGGCTTATAACACGAGGGTAGGCCCAGATGATTTTTCCGTTTGAAATGGCGATCGCGCCGAGGTTTTCTTTTAACGCAGAGGGACTTATACAATAAGTGAGGCCCAAAAAGATTTTGGTTAAAAGGGGATTGGGTCTTACACTCTAATAGAGGCCCAAAATGTTTTTGAATGGGTCTTATAGCTCAAGGAGGGGCCCAGTTGATTCTTTGAATAGGCGACGATCGCGCCGTTTATTTTTTACGGTATCGGGACTTATACAATACACTGAGGCCCAAAATGATTTGGTCAAAAAAAAAGATTGGGTCTTACACTCTATTAGAGGCCCAAAGTGTTTTGAAAATGATTTATGAGGGTTGAATTAATCCAAAAACCCTAATTTGTTTTCAAAAATGTATTTAATTGAATAAAAATTCAATTAAAATGATCAAAATTGTTTAACATGTGAAAAACAAATTGTGATTTTGGATTAATGCTTCAAAAATTAAGTATTGACCTACAAAATAATTAGAAAGCATTAAAAGTTGCAAAATCAATGTAGAAAAAATATTTAATATGTCAAAAACAATTAAAATATTAATTCTTTGCAAAAATATCAATTATATGAAATAAATAATATTTTTGGGTTTTTTGATAAAATAAAATATTTTAACATTTTTGTGAATTATTAAAAAAAGAATCAACTCAAAATCATTAAAACTCAGAGAGAAATTAATTTTTGAATCAATTAAATAAAATCACAAAATTCAAATATTTGAATTATTCAAAAATGGCGCCAAGAACACACCAAGAACACGCGCATGTTCTGGGTTTGGCTGATTTGCATTTTCTCCTCAATCTCACTGAATACTTGATTATATCATGCAATCCACATATCATTATGCTCGTCTCAACCTCACGATCATGTCTATAGCACTTAATTTCATTTAAATTAAACATAAAACATGAAATCACGAAGAAACCTCAAGAACCCTAATTTATGCATGAAGGCTAGGATTTTTGATACACGATTCAAACAATGCAATTAATTGAGGGAAAACATTTCATGCATGATTATGAACATATGGCCAAATTATTGTGCGAGGAAATATGCATAGATTGAGAGATGACCAAGTATATGCTTACCTCTAAGCCGTGACAGCAAGTGCAATGTGATTTTTGATTTGGAGGTGTTACAAATGAGTGGTGATGATCTGAACAGCTTCCCTACACCCTATGGAGTGTGTTTGAATGGTTGGACTTGATTGAAATTGGCTGGATCAATTTGTGGTACCTCAGCTGCAACTTGATTGAAAATTTGAGCAACCAGCTGGTGATTTTGTGAAATTGGTGTTTCAGAAGTGATCTAAGTGTTTGATCAGCTCATATGTGATGTATGTGAGGTGTGTGAGTGATTGGTTTGATTGGAATTGCTCTCAAACTCAAAACCCGATAGCTACCTTGCTAAGAAAGGCATTTTTGCCAAGAGAAAGAGATTTTGAGGAAAGCATCTGTTAGATGGCTTTGGTGTACTCAAACTGATCACAATTGAGCTCTATTTATAGTGGAGCAAGTTTGTTTTGCAAGGAATAGTGAATGGCAGCTGGTAAGTAGGTTTGGCCAATGTTGGCAAATGAAAATCCAAGTCTCCTCTAGCCATTGACTAGAGGTTAGGGCACAGAGCTTTCGTTCCCTTGGTCTTAGATAAGTCTTGACTGATTTCAGATGAGAATGGCTCAGTCCATGCCACCTTGATGCTTCCATTGAATGCTTCAATCCATTTTGGTGAAAAATCTCAAAAAGTCAAAGTTGACTTTTGTGCACAGTTGACTTTTTATCAGATGAATTCCAAATTGTGCAATTCTTTAGGAAATCATGTCCTTGACCTAAATCAAACTTGATGGACATGTTCCATGGGTGTCATAGGGTATATTGAGGCATGTCCTAGGGTTTGGGAGCATGTCCTGGTCAAAAGTCAAAGTTACAGTTGACTTTTCCCTTAAAACCCTAATTGTGGTGCAGATGAAATTGAGACTTGTTGCTCAAGCTTCTTGGATTAATCCATTGTTCCAAATGGATCAATATAGTTCATTAGAGACCCTCAAATCATGTCTTGAGGTCTTGGCTCTTGATTTGTCCCAAAAGTCAACTTAGGGGTGAATTAGGTCAAGAAACCCTAATTCCTGATTTTTGATGTATGCATCCCTTGAGGCCAAATTGACTTGATGATTGGGTCCATGAGGTTCCATGGAGTATATTAGGATATGTTTTGGAACATTGGCTCATGCCCAGATGAAAAATTTCCATTTGGAGGACCTGGTCGACCAAAACCCTAATATGGTGACACTGACAATCTTGAATCTTGATCCACCTAGAAGGGAGCAACCTTGTGCTTAATCCTTGAAGTGGGAGTCCTTTTTTATCCATTGTGGATGTTTGAGAGGTTAGACAAGTTTAAGATCATGTCATTCCTTGATTGATCCTTTGTCTAAGGCTCTGAGAGGGTTTAAAACCCTAATTTTGATTGTAGTGAATGCTCAACAACCCTTGAGGCATGATGGTTCATCCATATTGTGATGATGATTTGCACAATGATGGGAAATCTTAGTGGTCAAAATTTGGGGTATTACAGATGCCCCTATTTAATCTTCTTGGACCCGGAGGTGCGAATGACGAAGGTATTCGGGCATTCGGGTTGCAAGAGGATTAAATATCGGAATACCCGAAATTTTGATGGTGGTTATGAATGGTAGCTTGCGCATTCATCTTCTTTTGCTAAGCAATGATGCTTAGAAAAGGTAAACTTCCCCTCGATCCTGGTCTTCAGCCAAGGAACTGGTCTTAGTTGCGGAAACAAACTTCCCCTCGATTCTGGTTTCCTACCAAGGAACTGGTCTTAGTTTCTTTTTTAAACTTCCCCTTGATCCTGGTTTCCTACCAAGGAACTGGTCTTAGTTTCTGTTGTAAACTTCCCCTCGATCCTGGTTTCCTACCAAGGAACTGGTCTTAATTTCTTTTGTCAATAAACTTTATTGACAAGGGACGTTATGCGTAGCGGCTTTCCTTCAAACTTCTCGCCGAATTTTCCTGGGGAGATGCCATTTGACGGAAAAAGGTCTGATGTCAGACTTGCTGGGGAACCCAGTCGTCTGAGTTGTAGAGGTGCACAAACTTCTCTGTTGGAGACGCCATTTGTCAATTCTACTGGGGGAAAGCGAGTATCTTGAGAGACTGTTTCCACTTGGGGATCTTACATCATACTTTTCTCGGGATCTTCCCAGAGAAATGTCATATGATGGGGTCCAATTTTGAGGTGCCGATGACCTTTTCATCAGCGGATCTTTTCGGAGCGAAACTGGCATGCTGCCGAATCTCTGATTATGAGGCTTTCTCTGGGGATTTTCTTTAACCCGGGAAAGCAAGGATATCATCTTCAATGGCTAAGAGTGACATCTGTCGAAGGTTCTCTGGCTCTTCAGAGGTTCAAGTTATCAAAGTGGTCGAGTGCCGACTCTGATCTAAAGATACACTGGTGGCGAGATTGTTTAGATGATTCACTTCCCAACGAGGAAAGGTCCGACAACTCGATTGAGAGGACTTTTATCACTAGGGGATAAGATCGACTAGAGTGATAGCGATGTAATATGAAATGTAAATGCAAATCAATAATGCATGATGTATGTATGTATATGCTGACAAAACTGACGCGACACACAAACTAAAAGATGAACATGACTGGATACTCGGCCATCGCGGGGCGTATAGAGATATCGCTGGTTCAAGATAGCAATTCCACCTTGCTTAGGAGAGATAATCCCTGCGGGGAATACCGTTGATCGGGCTTAGGAGGTAAGAACTCTGCCGTGGATGTCAGACGAAACAAGGTCTCTGACACAGTTGATCCCTTTATTCAGGCGTACTAGTCTAGAAGGAGTACTTTGATTCTGCACTTTGAGGTTCGAACACCTTTGGAGACGCGATTGATGTTCTTTCGATGTTTAACAGTCAAAAGAAATTGCCATCTTTATTTTAAAAGCAGAAAAAGTTTTAACAAGTAAATTCATTTTTGTTTCATTTCAAGAATCGTTAATCATGTTAACAACGTCGTTCTGTAAAGCTAAAACAAGCAAGAATTACAAACAAAAGCACAAGGGCTCAAATTTTATTGATAAGATGGAGATCAGCCAAATGCGTGATTCCATTGAGTATTTACAAAGTTTAAAAATGGTAATTTACAGGGAAAAGGGCTACGTTGAAACATGACGACCACTATCCTTCTACCAACTTTGAATTCAGGGCATCCTGAGCTTCTGTCGAAGATGACCGCAACTGGAGTTTTCTTCCGATGATGTAACCGCTGCTGCTGAGGGACTTGCCTCTGTTGAACATAGTTACTTGCCATTATCCCTAATTTTTTCCTGGATTGTACTATGATGTTTCCAATCCACCGGGATGATTTTTTTTATTTTGTCTCTAACTTTTGCCTGGACCGCCCTTTCGGGTTTTCAATCCACCGAGACATTTTTTTTAGGCGAAGTATTTCTTGACTACATCAACATTCGTGGGATAGGCAAATTCCTCTCCGTCCATGGTTGCAAGTCTCAAGGCACCACCTGAGAAAGCTATCGTGACCACATAGGGGCCATCATAATTTGGAGTCCATTTGCCCCGAGAATCAGTGAGAAATGATTGAATCTATTTTAGCACGAGGTCTCCTTTCCTGAAGACACGAGGTCGGACCTTTTTGTCGAACGCCCTCTTCATTCTCTGTTGATACAACTGACTGTGGCATAGTGCCGTTATTCTCTTTTCTTCGATCAGATTCAGTTCATCGTGTCGGTTTTGACACCATTCAGCTTCGGTGAGCTTCGCTTCCATCAATACTCGGATTGACGGGATCTCTACTTCTATGGGGAGAACTGCCTCCATGCCATACACTAGAGAGAAAGGGGTTGCCCCTGTTGAAGTGCGGACATATGTTCGATAACCATGAAGAGCAAAGGGTAACATCTCGTGCCAATCTTTATGGCTGGGCGAGCCAGCTTGGCAATATGCGTATGGCTTAGGGCAATACGCGTACGGCCAGGAGGGTGCAGAATTGTGTTTTTCGCGATACCATTTCTCGTGGTGTCCATAACTTTTGACTCGGTTATTCATTTTTAACATTCTTGATATCGTTGGAAACCTAACAAAGTGTACTTTCTTATGAATATGGTTTTAAGGTTGTTGGTCGATTTTCTTATGTCAGGATTTTTGGAATAGTGCGGTTTTGTCGACTTTTATCGTTTAATGATGAGTAATTGTTGTTGAATATGTATGCATGATAAAATACGGAATAGGTAGAGTGAGGAACATTACCATAAGCAATGTTAGAAAAATATAGAATGAATAAACACTAGTATGGAACATGCGTGTTAACCGTTTAGTTGTGATAAGGCATAATGGCCTTGTGATTGTCGAATACAATCACGTTTGTGTGTGATCACGTAATCGTAACCGGTTATTTTGTGAGTGTGTTTCATGGGTCTCGAGCTCCTCTGAAACATGTGCACAACTACTTGGCAGGTTTGATTCCCGCGTACAGTACGAATGGCGCTCTGAGAGCGTATGCTTGTGACGGTTAATGGCCTGTGTGAAGCGACGATTCATAACAGTTTATGGCCCGTAGAATTCGAATCCATTCGTATGTCAAGTAGGTTACCAGGATCCATGACTCTGGTCGACTTCTAGACGTAGAAGCGGACGGGAACAGGGGATGCCTTGGTGTTGTTACCGATTAGTGATATTGTGAGTTGATGAACTCATGGCATGTTTCCATATAGTGTGTGTGTGTACTCGAAGTCACTTCCCTTACCTTTTGACTTGAGTTAGGTCTATTAGAACCTTGTAGAGCCGAGAGGACTTTAAGATAGGGAACTCACTGAGATTTGATGTATCTCACCCAACTGTTGTTGTTTACATCACAGGTACTGCAGGTTCCGCAAAGGGTAAGGATAAGACCGTGTGATTATCCTTACTTATCTGATGGCTTTGCTTCCGTTGTGGATTTTTTGAGATCATTAGTGATCTAGTTCTTAGTATTTGTCTTTGGAACATCTTGTAGATATACTATGTCGTAGTATTTTTTTTTTGTATTAGGCTTTTTGGGCATGTATATGTATAATGTGTTTACTAGGAACTTATTGCATATTTCAGTACCAAAAGTGGAATTCATGTATAATATATGCTTTGATGTATGTATATATATATATGGGCTTTACAAGATCCTTTACCCACAACAAAACAAGTATCAACAATTGCTCACATGCATATTACGACTACACTACGCAATTTATATCGAATTTCATCCGTTAGATTTCATTTTCTCTCAAATCTAACCTAAGTCCAAAACTTATATTTCTAGAGCTTAGAGTGTCTAACTAGAACTCACCTGATAATCGAAGAGGAGGTTGAAGAAGATGATGATCCAAGCTTTTCTCTCTTCTTCCTCTTTCCCTCTTCTCTTCTCTTCTTTCCTCTTCTTTCCCTTTTTCTTACCAAATATATATATATATATATATATATATATATATATATATATATATATATATATATATATATATATATATATATATATATATATATATATATATAACCTTATTATATATTATAAATACAACTGGGTAAAGTATCTCCAATTGATATTTTATCGTCTAACACCGAACGATCAATTATTAGAGTTACCTCAAAAATCCTTTCTTGAATTAAAATAATTAATCTCTTCAGAGTTCACCAGTTGCTCTATTGATCCCAATTGACCTTACTTAAAACACTTAGAGGATCCCATTAATCTAATTAACCAAAGATAGAGCACATAGATACTCACCTGATCTCATCTGATATCCAATTGAGCACTTAATTAATATGGGGTATTACATTTGAGGCTTATCTGGTGTTGGTGGTGATTCTATTGGGCCTAGACCTGATGGAACAAGTCTTTGTATTTCATAGTTGAAATCAAAATATTGTGTTGGAGGCTTATAGGGTGTTGGTGGTGATTCTAATGGGTCGGGACCTGATGGAATAAGCCTTTTTATTTCATAGTTGAAATCAAAATGTTGTGTTGGAGGCTTATCTGGTGTCGGTGGTGATTTTATTGGGTCTAGACCTGATGGAACAAGTCTTTTTATTTCATAGTTGAAATCAAAATGTTGTGTTAGAGGCTTATCTGGTGTCGGTGGTGATTCTATTGGATTTGGACCTGATGGAACAAGCCTTTATATTTCATAGTTGAAAACAAAATGTTGTGCTAGAGGCTTATCTGGTGTTGGTGGTGATTCTATTGGGTCTGGACCGGATGGAACAAGCCTTTTTATTTCATAGTTGAAATTAAAGTGTTGTGTAGGAGGCTTATCTGGTGTTGGTGGTGATTCAATTGGGTCTGGACCTGATGGAACAAGCCTTTTTATTTCATAGTCGAAATCAAAATGTTGTGTTGGAGACTTTTTTAATGCTGATGGCGATTCTATTGGATTTGGACCCGATGGAACCAACCTTTTATTGTCATAATTTATGAAATTTTCTCCTACGACAAAAGAAATGAGTAAGATTGATATAATACCAACAACATAAACCTTTGAAATTGTCATTCTCACTTTGTTTTGAATTTTGGTTTGT
Source organism: Lathyrus tuberosus (assembly GCA_022829125.1). Classification (NCBI taxonomy): domain Eukaryota; kingdom Viridiplantae; phylum Streptophyta; class Magnoliopsida; order Fabales; family Fabaceae; genus Lathyrus; species Lathyrus tuberosus. The sequence goes on from JALAZF010000563.1 coordinate 1,396,528, forward strand.
CGTAATCCTCTATTTATATAAAACTTCTCTGGTGTATTTTTTAAAACTTTTAATGATTTTTCATTTTAGAATGATACACAAAAGATACAACTTTGAATGTCAACCATTCCTTTCTATTTTTTCAAATCAACAACTTTTTTCAATTCCTTTTATTAGAGATTACTTTGTGAGTCAAATTTTTATTTTAATATCAATCTTGTATTTCATTTTCTTTTGTAGAAATTGTTATAAGTTTATCGTTAGTATATAGCAATACATCCTTTAAATTTCTTTGGTGTTTCTTTTTTAATCTTTGATTAATTTTCAATTTTAAAAGGATCATAATACATAAACAAATTTTTTATATATTTTTATTCTTTCCATTTCAGCCATGTTTTCAATTTTTTTTTTCAATTCTATAATATTTTTCATTCTTTTTATTAGGGATTATTTTATGAGTCAAATTTATTTTTGTTAAACCAAACTTTTGTTTAAATTTTTTTAATGACAAATTATTAGTAATTAATTGTTACTATATATCACTTCATCTTTTAAATTTTTATGGTGTGTCCTTTTTAATCTTTGAATGATTTCCATTTTTATAAGGAGAAACTCTTTGAATGATTTTAATCTTTTTTAACCTTTAATTGAATTTCTTTTTTTAATTTTCAATTTTAGAAGGATCATAATCCAATTACAAAGTTTTTATATATATTTATCCTTTCCATTTCACCATGCTTTCCATTTTTCCAATCCAACAAAATTTATTCTCATTATTTTTATTAAGGATTACTTTATCTGTCAAATAATTATTTTAAAACTAAACTTGTATTTCAAATTTTTTAATGAAAAATTATTAGTAATTACATTTTAGTACATAACACTTCATCCTTTAAATCTTTGGGTGTTTTTTTTAACCTTCAATGATTTTCCATTTTAAAAGGATCGTAATTAAATTACATAGTTTTCATATATTTTTATTCTTTTTATTTCAGCAAATGTTTTCTATTTTTCCAATTCTGCAATTTTTTTCCATTCTTTTTATTAGCGATGACTTTATGGAATAATTTTTTTCTTAAATCAAATTTGTATTTTTATTTTTTTAATGAAATATTATTAGTAGTTAAATGTTACTAAATATCAGTAGTTAATTTTTAGTATATGTTAGTTTAACTATTTCAAGCCAGTTGAATTATCCCTTAATGCAAACATGTATTTCTATTAAGACATAGTATCAAAATGTTAATTTAATTATATATTTTTTTTTGTTTTATTTTTCTTTTAAAATCTTTTTTTTTTGTTTTCATAAAGGGTTAATTGTGATTTACCCCCCTGACATATGAGCGAGTTTTGATTTACCCCCCTCCATGCCTTTAGGCAACGGTTTTTTTGAAAAAACCGTTGCCAAAACCTGCCTATGGCAACGATGGGGGGGTAAACCAAAACACGCTCATATGTCAGGGGGGTAAATCACAATTAACCCTTTCATAAATTAGAAAAGTATTATAGAAAGTTGAACCATATGGTGGTTTGATATAATTACTCTTATTAAAACAGATACCACTATATATTTGATTGTGTAAATTGTGTCGAAGTTTTTTTTTAACAACAAAATTTGTATTTCAACTAATACATGATATCTTGTAATACCCCGTAAACTATTTCACTCTGGATAATATTATTATGATCAACTGGGTTCCGGTTTACTCTGAGAATTTATTGGATGAAAATAATTAGAGTAAACTGATGAGCTCAGAGCAGATCAAATTAATATTATCTGACTCTAAGGTTTTAACTTTTGGCGTTATAGAGACGTTTTGGATATTTAATAGTGTTACTAACTAATGACATTTCTCTATATCATCTCTTTTTCCTTTTTCTCTTCATTTGGAACAAAAGATAGAAAGAAAGAGAAAGTAGAGAGAAGGAAAAGGAAAAGAAAGAAAAAGAAGAAAAGTTCAAGAGCTCAAGATCAACAACCATCCTCAACTCTTCATCTTTTCATCTCAGCTTCATCATCATCTCTTCTAATTAAGGTGGGTTCTAGATAGATACTTTAGTTGTAGAGTTTCATGAGTTTTAGAGTTAGGTTTGATATTGTGTGAAAACATTTATTCTTGCTAAAATCATGAATCTAACAGTTGAAAATCGATATAAATTGTGTAGTATGATCATAATATGCATATGAATATTTATAACGCTTGTTGGTGCTGTTTGGGGATGATTTGAGTTGAGGAAGATGGATTTTCAACCATTGGAACAAGAAAAAACGCAGCTGAGCATGGCTGTTCTGGTGCAGAGCGTCGGGCGGTGCTCAGAGCGTCGGGCGATTCGAGGCAAGCGCCCCTGCTTCGTCGGGCGATGCCTAAGTGGCGCAGCATGTAACACCCCTGTAACTTTCAAGTTTTTGAAGAAGTGTTTACGCCCCTGCTTCGTCGGGCGAAGCAGAGGCGAAGGGGGACGCCGTCGGGAGATGGTTGGAGCGTCGGGCGCTCCTGAGACTTTTGCAAAGGCTCCCCTTTTCTTATAAATTCTATAACTTTTGATCCGCTTATCCAATTTAAGTGTTCTTGATACCGATAGAAAGCTGTGAGAATAATCTATCTGTTGAAGATGGAAAGGTCAGTTTTATTGCTCCATTAAATAATCGGAGGAAACCCAAAAGTGGGGTAATTGTGATGAATTACTATGTGTGTTTCTATTGTACAGTTATAATATGCTTTTCTTTTTCTATTGTTGATTAAACATGATCGTGAGTGAATATGTATGTTAAAATGAAAATGGGATAGGTATAGTGAGGACTATCACCATGGAATTATGTTGGAACCTAGTAACGGCTAGGAAATTGTTGAATAACGTAATGTCGGCGATCGTGCGTGAGGGGCCGAGGCGTGCGTCCATTACCGAATGGTATGGAAATAATTACACTAGTATGGATTATTTTTTAATGTGTTTCGATTGAGAAAGACAAAGAGGTCTTGAGGCAAATGTGGCCTCGTGATTGTTGAATACAATCCCATTTGTGTGTTTGTGATCACGTAATCGTAACCGTTTATTTTGGGTGCAGTTTCATGGGTCTCGAGCTCCTCTGAAACGTATGCACAATTACTTGACATGTTTGATTCACGTGTGTAGTACGAATGGAACCTAAGGGTAGAGACTTATGATGGTTAACAGGCCATGTGAAGTGACGGAACACGGCTAACACGCCGTTGTTCCCGAATCCATTTCGTATGTCAAGTAAATGACAAATCCATGACTCGAGTCGACTTCTAGACGTAGAAAAGGACGGGAAAAGGGGATGCCTTAGTAAGGATATTGATTAGTGATAATGTGAGTTAACAAGACTCATGAACATGGATCCATATAGTGTGTGTGAGTACTCAAAGTCATTTCCCTTCCCCTTTTGACTTGAGTTAGGTGATAGAACCTTGTAAAGCCGAGCGGACCTATAAGATAGGGAACTCACTGAGATTTGATGTATCTCACCCCACGTTGTTGATTATTTTACAGGTATTACAGGTTCGGCGAAGGGTAAGGATAAGGTTGTTTGACTTTCCTTACTATCTTAGCTTTTGGGATGGCAAGACTTCCGTTGTGAAGACTATTTTGAGATCATTATTTGATCTAGTTCTTAGTGTTGGGACATCTTGTATATATGATGCCATAGTTTTTGTATTAGGTATTTTGGGCATGTATATGTATAATGTGTTAACTAGGGACTTATGGTATTTCAGTACCAAAACGTGAATTCATGTATGATATGGATGCTTTGATGTATTATATTATATATGGGTGTTACATATCTAAACATTAATTTATTTGCTAACGTATGTAGCGCACGATTTTTGTCGGTGACGCGACCACCTTATCGCGGAATTGGGTTTTCTCCTCAATGAAGAGGAGAGGGATGCTACTTTTTGATTTCTTATTTATCCCATGAAGCTGGAAGGGAAAGGGAAGCTATCTAAAACTAACCTTGCACGCGAATGTTTAACTGAACAAACGCTTGAAGAGATTCGGGGACTTCGGGGCCAGGTTATACAATGGGGAGTTGTCAGTTACCCATCCTATATGTGGTTATCCACAGGATGTTAGCTTTAGGTTTCGCTTTGTACTTGATGGTGTTTATCGTTAATGGGTTGGGAAAGTTTCTTGGGAAATATGAGAGAGTGAGTGAGTTTTTGTTGATGTTCGGGTATTCCCGATGTTTTTGGTAAGGTACTAGACCTAGAGTTTTTGATTGGTATGCTCGTTAAGATTTCGTAATCTTATGCCTACGTATTCCCGTTTAAACGAAACAGGGAAATCAGAGCAATCGTAGTTCCTCCTATTCTAAGGAAGGAAAGAGATATTTTGGTGTCTTGTTCAAAGCCCAAGATTGAAGTTAAAAGGGTTATTTTGTGTCTTGTTCAAAGCCAAGATTGAAGCTAAAAGGTTTGACTGAGACAGAATTTGTCATCTCTAAAGGGAGAAATTTGGTATGTTTATCACAACTGTTGGGTGACTATTTATAAAGGAGAATTACTTTAACTGGGATATATGAATCCAGCAATGCCATAATTTCCTTTATAGAGGATTGGTCCTGAAGGAGATAACTTTAACTCAGTGTAGAGCAAAGCTATTTTTCCTTAGGAATTTCTCATGCTAAGAGATGGACAGTAGCATGGATGTAAATGATCCAGAGACTTGCCATTTACAGCAATTAGATGAAAGAGAGGATTTACTGGGATAAAAGATGGACGACAGCTTGGATATTTGAATCAACAAGTGTGCCTCTTACAGCAATTATCTGGGATTCGGATTTGTTTTGATTTATCTATTTTAATAAGTGACAAACAGAGAAATGACTTCCTACAGAGACATTTTGATTTTCTCTTAGGGGATGTTGATTTTTGTGTGCCTTGATCAAAGCCCAAGGTTGAAGCTAAGAGGTTGATTGACTCCACTGACTCAGTGGGAAAGAAATCTTTATCTGCCTCGTACAAAGCCCAAGATTTGAGGCTAATGTAATGCTATGTATAATATATATCTAGAATAATACAATACAAGCATTTTATTTGGTACTGACACCATCATAAGTGCCTAATGGTGTAATTCACATACTTGACCAATTCTAAAACATAAATACAATCTATGGCGCAAGATATGGAAACTAGCCAAAATAATAAAAACTAAGAGCATTATACAATATTCCTCACTGTACAAGAAAATAATACACAGCAGAAATAAGCTCAACTAAGCTTCTCTTGAAACATCCAAGCATAGCTCCACTTGTAAATCAAACCTGCAAATACCTCCTGAAAATAATCAACAATAGTGGGGTGAGATACATCAAATCTTAGTGAGTTCCCTATCCTATGGATTCTCTCGGCTTTACTAGGTTCTAACCAATCCTAACTCAAGTCAAGGGGAAGGGAAATGACCTTGAGTTCACAATCTCACACTCGATCCGGGGTGCAAGAGGATTAAATATCGGAATACCCGAAATTTTGATGTTGGTTATGAATGGCAGTTTGCTCATTCATCTTCTTTTGCTAAGAAATGATGCTTAGAAAAGGGTAGAAACTTCCCCTCGATCCGGGTCTTCAGCCGCGGAACTGGTCTCAGTTTCTGAAATAAACTTCCCCTCGATCCTGGTCTTCAGCCACAGAATTGGTCTCAGTTTCTTTTGTCAATAAACTTTCTTGACAATGGACGCTATTTGTTAGCGGTTTTCCTCAAACTTCTCGCCGAATTTTCCTGGGGAGATGCCATTTGATGGGAAAATATTTTGATGTCAGACTTGCTGGGGAAACCCATTCGTCTGAGCTGTAGAGGTGTGCAAACTTCTCTGTTGGAGACGCCATTTGTTGAATCTACTGGGGAAAACGAGTCTCTTGAGAGACTATTTTCTGCTTGGGGATATTACTTCATACTTTTCCTCGAGATCTTCTCGAAGAAATGCCATGTGATGTAATCCAATTTTGAGGTGTTGATGACTTCATTATCATTGACTCTCTTGGAGAGAAAAATCAGTGTGTTGCTGCGAGTCTTTGGTTGTGAGGCTTTCTCTGGGGATTTTCCTTAATTCGGGAAAGCGAAGATATCATATTCAATGGCGAAGACTGACACAACATACGGACTAGTGAACACGGCTGGATACTCGGCCACTGCTGGGGACGAAGAAGTACCATTTGGTCCAAAATAGCAATTCTGCCTTGCTTAGGAGAGATAGTCCCTGTGGGGAACAACCTTGGTCGGGCTTAGGAGGTAAGAACTTTACCGTGGATGTCAGATGAAACATGGTCTCTGACACAATTGATCCTTCATTCAGGCGCACTAGTTTAGAAGGAATACTTTGATTCTGCACTTTGAAGCTTAATCGCCTTTAGAGTAGCAATCGATGTTCTTTCGATGTTCAACAGTCAAAAGAAATTGCAACCTTTATTTTAAAAGCAGAAAAATGTTGAAAAGTAAATTCATTTTTGTTTTATTTCAAGAACCTTTAATCATGTTAAAATATCGTTCTGTAAAGCTAAAAACAATAAGAATTGCAAACAAAAGCACTAAGGCTCAAATTTTATTGATAGGATGGAAATCAGCCAAACGGGTGATTCCATGGAGTATTTACAAAGTTTAAAAAATGGTAATTTAAGGGAAAAGGGCTACATTGAAACATAACAGTTGTTATCCTTTTACCAACTTTGAATTATGGACATCCTGAGCTTTTGTCGAAGATGACCTTGACTAGAGTTTTCCTGATGGATGGCATGACTGTTGCTGGGGGATTTGCCCCTTTGTTGGACATAGTTACTTTCCATGAATCCCTAACTTTTGTCTGGATTGTACTTTGATGTTTTCAATCCATCGGGATGATTTTTGCTTATGTCTCTAATTTTTGCCTGGACCGCCCTTTCGGGTTTTTAATCCACCGAGACGTTTTTTTTAATTTAGGCGAAGTATTTCTTGACTATGTCAATATTTGTAGGATAGGCAAATTCTTCTCCATCCATAGTTGTGAGTCTCAAGGCGCCGCCTAAGAAGGCTTTCTTGACCACATAGGGGCTGTCATAATTCGGAGTCCATTTGCCCCGGGAATCAGTGAGAAATGATTGTATTTTTTTTAGCACAAGGTCTCCTTTCCTGAACACGCGAGGTCGGACCTTTTTGTCAAACTCCTTCTTCATTCTTTGCTGATACAACTGGCCGTGGCATAGAGCCGTTATTCACTTTTCTTAGATCAGATTCAGTTCATCATGTCTGCTTTGACACCACTCAGCCTCTGTTAGCTTAGCTTCCATCAATACCCGTATTGATGGGATCTCTACTTCTACAGGGAGCACTGCCTCCATGCCATATACTAGAGAGAAAGGGGTTGCCCCTGTTGAAGTGCAGACAGATGTGCGATAACCGTGAAGAGAAAAGGGTAGCATCTTGTGCCAGTCTTTGTAGGTTACAACCATATTTTGAACAATCTTCTTGATGTTCTTGTTAGCTGCTTCTACTGCTCCATTCATCTTGGATCGGTAGGGAGATGAGTTATGGTGTTAGATTTTGAACTCAGCACGTCAAAAGTCAATGTTACAATTGACTTTTCCCTTAAAACCCTAATTGTGGTGCAGATGAAATTGAGACTTGTTGCTCAAGCTTCTTGGATTAATCCATTATTCCAAATGGATCAATATAGTTCATTAGAGACCCTCAAATCATGTCTTGAGGTCTTGGCTCTTGATTTGTCCCAAAAGTCAACTTAGGGGTGAATTAGGTCAAGAAACCCTAATTCCTGATTTTTGATGTATGCACCCCTTGAGGCCAAATTGACTTGATGATTGGGTCCATGAGGTTCCATGGAGTATATTAGGATATGTTTTGGAACATTGGCTCATGCCCAGATGAAAAATTTCCATTTGGAGGACCTGGTCGACCAAAACCCTAATATGGTTACACTGACAATCTTGAATCTTGATCCACCTAGAAGGGAGCAACCTTGTGCTTAATGCTTGAATTGGGAGTCCTTTTTGATCCATTGTGGATGTTTGAGAGGTTAGACAAGTTGAAGATCATGCCATTCCTTGATTGATCCTTTGTCTAAGGCTCTGAGAGGGCTTAAAACCCTAATTTTGATTGTAGTGAATGCTCAACAACCCTTGAGGCATTTGGTGAGGCATGATGGTTCATCCATATTGTGATGATGATTTGCACAATGATGGGAAATCTTAGTGGTCAAAATTTGGGGTATTACAGATGCCCCTATTTAATCTTCTTGGACCCGAAGGTGTGAATGACGAAGGTATTCGGGCATTCGGGGTGCAAGAGGATTAAATATCGGAATACCCGAAATTTTGATGGTGGTTATGAATGGTAGCTTGTGCATTCATCTTCTTTTGCTAAGCAATGATGCTTAGAAAAGGTAAACTTCCCCTCGATCCTGGACTTCAGCCAAGGATTTGGTCTTAGTTGCGGAAACAAACTTCCCCTCGATTCTGGTTTCCTACCAAGGAACTGGTCTTAGTTTCTTTTTTAAACTTCCCCTTGATCCTGGTTTCCTACCAAGGAACTGGTCTTAGTTTCTGTTGTAAACTTCCCCTCGATCCTGGTTTCCTACCAAGGAACTGGTCTTAGTTTCTTTTATCAATAAACTTTATTGACAAGGGACGCTATGCGTAGCGGCTTTCCTTCAAACTTCTCGCCGAATTTTCCTGGGGAGATGCCATTTCACGGGAAAAGGTCCGATGTCAGACTTGCTGGGGAACCCAGTCGTCTGAGTTGTAGAGGTGCACAAACCTCTCTGTTGGAGATGCCATTTGTCGATTCTACTGGGGGAAAGCGAGTATCTTGAGAGACTATTTCCACTTGGGGATCTTACATCATACTTTTCTCGGGATCTTCCCAGAGAAATGCCATATGATGGGGTCCAATTTTGAGGTGCCGATGACCTTTTCATCAGCGGATCTTTTCGGAGCGAAACTGGCATGCTGCCGAATCTCTGATTATGAGGCTTTCTCTGGGGATTTTCTTTAACCCTGGAAAGCAAGGATATCATCTTCAATGGCTAAGAGTGACATCTGTCTAAGGTTCTCTGGCTCTTCAGAGGTTCAAGTTATCAAAGTGGTCGAGTGCCGACTCTGATCTAAAGATACACTGGTGGCGAGATTGTTTAGATGATTCACTTCCCAACGAGGAAAGGTCCGGCAACTCGATTGAGAGGACTTTTATCACTAGGGGATAAGACCGACTAGAGTGATAGCGATGCAATATGAAATGTAAATGCAAATCAATAATGCATGATGTATGTATGTATATGCTGACAAAACTGACGCGACACACAAACTAAAAGATGAACATGACTGGATACTCATCCATCGTGGGGCGTATAGAGATATTGCTGGTTCAAGATAGCAATTCCACCTTGCTTAGGAGAGATAATCCCTGCGGGGAATACCGTTGATCTGGCTTAGGAGGTAAGAACTCTACAGTGGATGTCAGACGAAACAAGGTCTCTGACACAGTTGATCCCTTTATTCAGGCGTACTGGTATAGAAGGAGTACTTTGATTCTACACTTTGAGGTTCGAACACCTTTGGAGACGCGATTGATGTTCTTTCGATGTTTAACAGTCAAAAGAAATTGCCATCTTTATTTTAAAAGCAGAAAAAGTTTTAACAAGTAAATTCATTTTTGTTTCATTTCAAGAATCATTAATCATGTTAACAACGTCGTTCTGTAAAGCTAAAACAAGCAAGAATTACAAACAAAAGCACAAGGGCTCAAATTTTATTGATAAGATGGAGATCAGCCAAACGCGTGATTCCATTGAGTATTTACAAAGTTTAAAAATGGTAATTTACAGGGAAAAGGGCTACGTTGAAACATGACGACCACTATCCTTCTACCAACTTTGAATTCAGGGCATCCTGAGCTTCTGTCGAAGATGACCGCAACTGGAGTTTTCTTCCGATGATGTAACCGCTGCTGCTGAGGGACTTGCCTCTGTTGAACATAGTTACTTGCCATTATCCCTAATTTTTTCCTGGATTGTACTATGATGTTTCCAATCCACCGGGATGATTTTTTTTATTTTGTCTCTAACTTTTGCCTGGACCGCCCTTTCGGGTTTTCAATCCACCGAGACGTTTTTTTTTTTTAGGCGAAGTATTTCTTGACTACATCAACATTCGTGGGGAGAACTGCCTCCATGCCATACACTAGAGAGAAAGGGGTTGCCCCTGTTGAAGTACGGACAGATGTTCGATAACCATGAAGAGCAAAGGGTAACATCTCGTGCCAATCTTTATAGGTTACAACCATCTTTTGAACGATCTTTTTGATGTTCTTGTTAGCCGCTTCTACCGCTCCGTTCATCTTGGGTCGGTAGGGAGATGAGTTATGGTGTTCGATCTTGAACTCTGCGCACAACTCTTTCATCATCTTATTGTTCAAGTTAGATCCATTAACAGTAATGATCTGGCTCAGAACACCATAACGGCAGATGATATTGTTTTTGATAAATCGAACCACCACTTGTCGGGTTACATTAGTGAATGACGCTGCTTCGACCCACTTGGTGAAGTAGTCAATGGCTACTAGAATGAACCGATGTCCGTTTGAAGCCTTGGGCTCAATCATGCCAATCATGTTGATTCCCCATATCGAGAATGGCCATGGGGAAGAAAGAACTTTGAGAAGTGATGGCGGTACATGAATTTTGTCGGAGTATATCTGACACTTGTGACACCTTCTCATGTACTTGTAGCAGTCGGATTCCATGGTCAACCAGTAATACCCTGCTCTCAAAAATTTTCTCGCCATTGTGTGCCTGTTGGCATGAGTGCCAAAGGATCCTTCATGAATTTCTTTCATAAGCATGTCTGCTTCTGGTCTGTCTATGCATCGGAGCAAGACCATGTCAAAATTTCTCTTATAAAGTGTATCGCCGCTCAGGAAGAAGTTGCCTGCTGGTCTTCTGAGGGTCTTCCTGTCTTTTCTAGATGCCCCAGGTGGGTATCCTTGTTTCTGAAGGAAGCATTCGATATCATGGTACCAAGATTTGTCATCTATGACTGCTTCAATTGTGAAGATGTAGGCGGGCCGTTCAAGGCGCATTATGTCGATCTTAGGTATGTCATTCCATTGACCTACACTAATCATGGAAGAGATAGTGGCTAATGCATCAGCCATGTGATTCTTATCACGAGGGATGTGATGAAACTCAACTCTGTTGAAGAAGGGTAACAACCTTCTTGCATAGTGTTTGTAAGGAATCAATCCTGATTGGTATGTGTTCCAATCTCCTTTTATCTGATTGATAACCAAAGCTGAGTCACCATATACATCCAAGTTTTTGATCCTTAAATCAATCGCTTCCTCGAGACCCATGATACATGCTTCATATTCGGCCTCGTTATTCATACATTTGAACGTAAGTCTGGCAGTGAAAGGAATGTGGGTACCCTGAGGGGTAACAATGATTGCCCCAATTCCATTTCCATAATGATTAACTACTCCGTCAAAGATAAGTCCCCATTAGGAACCTGGTTCTGGCCCTTCACTGGGTAGCGGTTCATCGCAGTCTTTCATTTTTAAATACATGACATCTTCGTCTGGGAAGTCAAACCCGATTGATTCTTGATCGTCAATCGGTTGATGAGCCAAATGATCGGCTAAAATACTTCCCTTAACGGCTTTTTGAGCGTGGTACTCTATGTCATATTCTGATAACAGCATCTGCCAACGGGCAATCCTTCCCGTAAGAGCAGGTTTTTCGAAGACATATTTGATTGGATCCATTTCGGAGACCAACCAAGTAGTATGACGAATCATGTATTGACGTAGACGTTTGGCTGCCCAAGCCAAAGCACAGCAAGTTTTCTCAAGCATTGTGTACCGAGTTTCGCAGTCGGTGAATTTCTTGCTCAGATAGTAAATGGCAGACTCTTTCCGTTTAGTTTCGTCTTGTTGGCCAAGTACACATCCCATTGAGTCCTCTAGAACTGTGAGGTAAATGATCAGTGGTCTTCCTTCCACTGGAGGTGATAGAATCGGAGGATTCAACAGATATTCCTTGATACTGTCGAAGGCGGTTTGACAATCTTCTGTCCAAACGCAATCCTGGTTCTTTTTTAGTAACTTGAAAATCGGCGCACACGTGGCGGTCATGAGGAATATGAATCTGGAGATGTAGTTCAAACGTCCCAGGAATCCTCTGACTTGTTTTTCAATTTTCGGAGAAGGCATTTCTTGAATGGCCTTGACCTTGTCAGGATCAACCTCAATTCCTTTCTGGCTGACGATGAACCCTAGTAGTTTCCCTGAACGGACACCGAAGGTGCACTTATTGGGATTCAAGCGGAGCTTGAATTTTCTCAAACGTTCGAACAATTTTGACAGATGTTCAACGTGCTCCCTCTCTGTTTTCGATTTTGCAATCATATCATCGACATATACCTCGATTTCCTTATGTATCATGTCATGAAACAGAGTAGTCATGGCCCTTTGATAGGTTTCCCCGACGTTCTTCAAACCGAATGGCATAACCTTGTAACAAAAGGTACCCCAAGGGGTAATGAACGAAGTTTTCTCCATGTCTTTCGGCGCCATTTTGATCTGGTTGTAGCCCGAAAATCCATCCATGAAGGAGAAAACTTTGAACTTTGATGTGCTGTCTACCAGCATGTCAATGTGTGGTAAAGGAAAGTCGTCCTTTGGACTTGCCTTGTTCAAATCTCTGTAATCAACACACATTCTGACTTTTCCGTCCTTTTTGGGAACGGGTACGATGTTGGCTAACCATTGAGGATATTCAGATGTGGCGAGGAAACCCGCGTCAATCTGTTTCTGTACCTCCTCCTTGATTTTGATGGCCATGTCCGGGTGAGTGCGTCTCAACCTTTGCTTTACTGGCGGACATTCCGATCTCAATGGTAAGTGATGTTCCACGATGCTGGTATCCAACCCTGGCATATCCTGATAAGACCAAGCTAATACATCGGGAAATTCTCTGAGAAGCTTTATCAAACTCTCTCTGGCAGTTGGACTGAGCAGTGCCCCGATCCTGATTTCTTTTCTCTCTTTTTTTAAACCCAAGTTTATCGTTTCCAATGGTTCTTTGTGAGGTTCAATAGACCTTTCCTCTTGTCTGAGTAGTCGGGAGATTTCTTCTGGAATTTTGTTGTCATTTTCTTCTTCAGCCCCGAATACCGGGAACTCAAAGTTGGGCGAAGGCATCGGATCGTATGTTTCAACTGGGTTTAAAACAAGCAATCTGCATGACGTGATGATTCGTGTTTAGAAGAGGTAGAGAAAAATGCAATTGTGTGCAGTGTTTTATTTTACTGCTTGTTTTTTATAGTTTTGTTTTTTAGGATTACCATTTTCTTTGAAAAAGTAAAAAGAGAAAACAGCAATTAATGCGGAAATTACAGAACGACGTTATTTTATTAATGAACAAGTCGATCCTTGAAACTATAGCCCTATAAAATAAAACTCTGTTGCTTTGGGCAAAGCAAAGAGGGAAATTTACAGAAAGCGAGCCCTATCAAAACATCTGTTTCACCTGGGCAGGGTGAAAGGTTAAAAGATGGCAATTACTTTGACTGATGAACGACCTTCGGAACCTCGATGGCAACCCATTGGCGGCGAACTCCTCGGTGAATCACAAAGTCTGGCACCTTCCTTGATTTGTCTTCAGAAATGACATTGATTTCTGGTGGAGCGGGATCATTGGAATCTGTCTCCCAGGCAGAATTGTCGTAGGAGAATTCCTCTGTGGCATTTTGCATAGCATTTGTGCTCTCAGGTACATCTCCCCATCCAGTTGCCTGGATATCCTCGAGCCTGATACGAGAGCTTCCGGGAGCGGTGTATTTGACCATATAGTCGTATTTTACACTCGATTGTCCCAAGGTGTCCCACACTTCTTTTGAACTGGAGGAGTCATTTCTCTCGATGACGTTGACCTCGGGAAAAGCATAGTTGATGAACTCAAGTCCTGCAAACGTTGCGAATTCATCTTCATGTTGAGTAGTCTCTAAATGACCTGAGTGTTGATCCCATGGCATGGTGGGGACACAGGTATTCCGTTCAATGACGGTCAGCTGATTTTCATTGTTCGGCTGACTTTCTTGCCCCAAGTTTCCTGGGTAAGGTTGCCACATTGGCAGACCATCCATTGGGCCATAGTAGGTGTAGTCAAAATTATCTTTCATCGGAGTGTCTTCCCTTAATGAATTTGGCGGAGCACGGCATCCTTCCGGATCACAATCTCCATATATCATTTTGACATCTGACCTTGGTATAAATCTCGGACTTTCTGTAGGAAAGCAAAATGGTGTAGGCACCTCTTCCTGAGACATATAACCGTCCTCGTTCAGATAGGACTTCCACTCTTCATCCGTGTCAGAGGGATCTTCCTCATTAATAGCATAAACTGTCTGAGACACTGGGTGAAGAAAACCTCCACTGTGGAATAAGTTTTGAAGGGGATGAAGACTTTCATCGTTGGTAGCTGTCTGGGTACAGGTTGTAGAAAAACCAAGACCCTTCTTTGTTTTATTGTCAATGGGAATGACAAGCTGTCCCCATCCTGTCATATCGGTACTCTCGACCGCTTTAATAGCATCTTTGTATGAGGAAATCGAGGTTCCTCCTCTGAACTGATTGTTCTCGCTTACCAACAGTGCTTGGAACTGAGTTCCAATAACCTCCTCGGGTTCTATACCAGTAGATGATGACAAGTTACTCATAAGCAAGGCTTGTTCCCCACAAACTGTGACAAGTTGATCGTTCTTGACGAACTTTAGCTTTTGGTGGAGGGTTGAAGTAACCGCTCCAGCCTGGTGTATCCAAGGTCTTCCTAATAAACAACTGTATGTTGCCCGGATGTCCATGACCTGGAAAGTGACTTGGAAAGTGTGAGGACCAATAATTATGGGAAGATCAACTTCGCCGATAATTGTTTTTCTGGATCCGTCGAATGCTTTGACGACAACCTCGCTAACCCTCATCGGAGGTCCTTTGAATGATAATTGCATCAAAGTGGACTTCGGCATAACATTCAGGACTGACCCTGTGTCTACCAGTACGCTGGCTAAAGCATCGTCCTGGCAGTTAACTGTGATATTGAGCGCCATGTTATGACGACGACCCTCTTCAGGTAATTCCTCATCACTAAATCCCAAATTGTTGCAGGAAGTGATGTTAGAGACAATGCTATCGAACTGTCTGATTGTTACATCCTGTTCCACAAAGGCTTGCTCCAAGACTTTCTGTAGAGCCTCTCTGTGTGCTTCTGAACTGAGTAACAATGATAATACCGAGATCTTTGAAGGAGTCTGTAACAGTTGATCGACAATGTTGTATTCACTCCTTTGGATGAGCTTCAGCATCTTATCATTGTTTTTCGAAAGGTCGGGATCACTGGATTGACCGACTGGTGTATCGGGAGCTTCTGTCTGAAGTTCCTTTTCTTTGTTAAGTTCTCCAACTCCTCGGTTGAAGATTCGACCGCTCCGTGTTACACGACTGATGTCTGCAATATTCACGACGGAGGGTAATGGAATTTCCTTTCCATTTTCAACTGTCGTTGCACCGTATTTGTAAGGGATAGCCTTAGTTGATTCATACGGTAGTGGTCCCGGTAGATAGATGACTATGGGAACCTTCTGATTTTTCTGACCATCGTAAGTAATCTCGATTCGTTCCTGGTTGGGAACTTTAGATTCGTCAAGTAGAGGAATAATGGCAAAAACATCCCTGGTCCTGTGATGACCCGAGATTGTGACAACATCCTCAACTTGCTCGGTAAGGTAGTTCGGCGACCAGTTGATGGGTCCAGAACCCGAATAGGGACGAATTTCTCCATGATCGACCTGACCCTGAAGAGCTGCTCTCACAAGGTAATACCCTTGGTTACTTTCCGAACAGACGCTATAACTGTCATAGTTGTGTGGTGGCACCTGGCCACGCCCACTTTGAATACAATGTAACCTCACTAGGTTAGCTTCCACTGATCGGACATCCTGACTCTGACGCCGAGTGGGGTTTCTATTACTGATACTAATTTGCTGAGTATCTTCATCCATGTAGATTGGCATCCACCAATGATTTAACAAGTGCTGAAGTGCCTCCTGGACAAGGGTACAACCTCAATCGTTTTCGCAACCCGCTTTACAGCTTTGATAGTCATGTGATATTAAGAATCTGAGTCGGACCTGCTCAGCATGTAACTCTACCAGGTTGGTATTCATCACGCGAATGTCAAAGATCTGAACCATGTTGATTTGATAGGAGTTCCTATCATGGTAGTCTTGGATCCATCCAAGA
The DNA here is from genome assembly GCA_022829125.1 of Lathyrus tuberosus. Taxonomy (NCBI): domain Eukaryota; kingdom Viridiplantae; phylum Streptophyta; class Magnoliopsida; order Fabales; family Fabaceae; genus Lathyrus; species Lathyrus tuberosus. Next base: position 1,412,809 of record JALAZF010000563.1, read on the forward strand.
TCCATCTGACACTGGAGGGCCTCTTGTAGGAAAGAGCATCCCTGTTTGTTTACCGAGCAAATCAGACAGGAACTGTAATCGTGCCGCGGCAGATTATGATACTGGCTTTGCCTTGAGTGCATTGCCACCAAGTTGACATTCATTGCACGGATGTCGTGGTTCTGAATGACGTTAGAATTTGTGTAGACCATGTTAACTCTACGAACTCGGTGCTCTTGGATCCATCCGAGATCCATTTGTTCCTGTAGAGCTGCTTGCACTACCGAACATCCTTGATTGTCTTTAGAGCAGATATCACACTGATGATAATTATGAGGTGGCACATGGCCATATCCACTCTGTCTATAATGCATCTTAACCAGATTGGTTTTCAACAAGAGTACATCGTAAATTTGATAGACATTGTTAGTCTCTCCTTCTATCAAATTGATCGCAGCCTTCTCGTGTTGAGGTAGCGGATTCGTGAGAACATTAGGATTTGTATCCTTGAAGGATAATACCCCGTTCCTAACAAGTTTTTGCACGTCGGACTTGAAATTGAGACAAGTCTCTATGTTATGCCCTGAACCTCCTTGATGATAAGGGCAAGTTTGATCCACCTTAAACCAAAAAGGCGGATTTTTCGGTACTGTAAGAGGAGACTTAGTATGAATGTGCCCCTTAGCCAGTAGTAATGGAAACAGCTCTGCGTACATCACAGGTATAGGATCAAATCCTGGTGGCCGTGTTGTACGGTTGTTATTGTATGGAGGACGAGCCTGCTGAAGAGGCTGTTGTGTCCTTTGCTGGTCAGGTTGGCTCTGCGCAACCTGAGGTTGATACGTAGGAATAGACGCAGGGTAGATAGCAGGAGTCACAGATGCTACCGGTTGATAATGTCGTCTTTGCTTTCCGAGGGAGATATTACCAATATCTTGCTCTTTTTTCTTAGGGAGAGCACTACCGTATTTTTTAGTGTCGCTCATCGATCCAGTGTCTTTTGCCAAACGTCCTTCTCGGACGGCTTCCTCAAGACGTACACCCATGCCGACCATTTCGGTGAAATCACTGGGCGCACTGGCAACCATTCGGTCATAGTAAAATGAGCTTAAGGTCTTTAAGAAGATCTTTGTCATCTCTTTTTCCTCAAGAGGCAGACAAATTTGAGAGGCAATTTCGCGCCATCTCTGAGCATACTCCTTAAAGGTTTCCTTGTCCTTTTGCGACATCAATCTGAGTTGATCTCTGTCGGGTGCCATGTCCAAATTGTATTTGTATTGTTGGACGAAGGCAGTGCCAAGATCTCTGAATGTGTTGATCGTAGTACGGTTTAAACCCATGTACCATTTGAGTGCGGCACCGGTTAAACTATCCTGAAAGTAGTGAATCAGTAGGTCCTGATTCTCCGTCTGAGCTGACATCCGCCGAGCGTACATCACCAGATGGCTTTGAGGGCAAGAGTTACCCTTGTATTTTTCAAAGTCGGGCACTTGAAATTTGTGCGGGACTTTCACATTTGGGACCAAGCAGAGATCTGCGGCGTCATTTCCAAATAAATCCTGATCGCGAATGGCCTGCAGTTCCTTCTGCATTTCCAAGAACTGTTCCTGGAATTCATCCATTCTGTCAAACATAGTTTCCTTCTTACCAGAAGGTGTTGGTGGAATATGTCCTTCTGGGACAGTGTGCACCACAGGGGGTGGTACCGTGACTACGGCAGTGAGTCTTGGCGTTTCCCGAAGTTTGTAACCTTCAGGAGTCTTCAGTATGCCCCTGGAATCTTTGCTTTCCCGAAGTTTGTAACCTTCAGGCCAAGCGGATTCTGTTGTGATTTCCTGATCCTCAGTGATCGGCGGAACATATCCTTCCGGGATATAGTTAACAGGCATGCCCCAAGGATGATCTTTCGGTATCTGATACCTAGGATCATACCTCTCCACTACGGGCGTTGAGGTGATCTCTGAGATCACAGTTCTTTGTAGCTGAGCTTCTGCCATGGCTTGCATGTCGTTACGAAGCTTTCTCATATCCTCTCTTAGAGCGTCGATCTCTTCTTTCAACTCTCTATTTTCTTCCTCAAGATCATTCATCCTTTTCTGACGATTGGCCCGAGTATTATACGAATGAGACAGTTTGACTCTAGAATCGAGACACAAACGTGAGATTCGTAGGGAAGAAGAATACGCGATGCGAGAATGATGAATGCAATGATTATATTAATTGTTTTTTTGGTTTAATCAAAATAAACTTCGACAATTAGATTGCAAATATCAAACAGTGGGGAAACCCCTTTTTATTGAAATTCAAAGGATTACAGAAATGGAAATACAGTAGATTACAAAGTGCAGAAACAGAAACCTAAGCTAATGGGTCCCGAGTCCTCTCTGAAGAGAAATCGGGTGTTGACTCTGGTACTTTCCTTTTCTTTGACCGGGGCTCTTGGGCCGTTGTCAGGTTGTCATTCCTTTTCCAGGTGAAAGGAGTGAGCAAATTCCTTTGGTCATCTTGATTCTCTACAGCATGTTGCTCCAAAATCTCAATCAGAGCATCTTTCTCTTTTAGTAATTGTTGTATTTTGATGCACTCTATGTCGAGGGTGCGGTACTTGTTATTCCATGACCTTCTCTCCTTCTGAACTTTGTTGAGAGTAACCTGAAGCTTTTCAGTTTCCGTCATGAAGTACATGACAGATTCCCTCGGCGGAAGAATTCCGTAACGAGGATAAGGCATCTTTAGCTTGAGAGCTCTAGTTTGTACCCAATGGAGATAAGGCTCCACCGAGACACAGTCCGGTTTTCCCAGAGACTCTCGTCCTTTCTTATGAATATGCTTCCAAGCGTGCACTATTTCCATCTTTAGTGCTCTGTCGTTTTCTCCTTCTTTGAAGAAAAGACCTTCCAGATGAACACCCAGTGGGATGTGCCTCTTCGGGTATCCAAATTGACGGCGAACCAATACCGGATGGTAGTTGATTTCCCCCTTAGTTCCTATAAGGGGTACGTTGGGGAAGTTTCCACAACGGTCAATGATCCTGATTCCCTCATAAATCCTATTACACCAATCTATATCAGAGTTGGTAAGAGACATGATCTTCTGCGACCAACGTAAGGCACTCTTGCAATCCCCAAAAGCAGCAGACTTGGGCAAGTGAGAGATAAACCATTTGTAAAGCAAAGGTACACAGTATGTGATCTCCCCTCCGCTGTACAAATTTCCCAGGTGTACAGAATGATACGCATCTGCGAGCAAAGTCGACAGAGGATTTCCAATAAGAAAAACCTAAATGGAGTTAATATCGACGAAGTTATTGATGTTGGGAAACAAAAATAACCCGTAGGTGAGCAAGATAAAGATGCTTTCAAAAGCAGTTATGTTTCCTATACTGGCAAAATATAGGGCCTTCTTTGTCAAGAACTGGGCTGGCAAACCTTGGATGCCACCCTTAGTGGTTAGGTGAGTCCTAACCTCAGACTCGTCCAAATGAATTGCTCTTGTAATAGTCTGATTCTTTGGAATTTCTTCCAGTCCAAAAAATGGAGCTCGATCCGTAATGTGTAGATCGATCAGGTGAGAATACTCCTCCAGCGTTGGTGCAAGTTGGTAATCCGGGAATGTGAAACAGTGATAGACCGGATCATAGAACTGGATTAGTGCATCCATGATTCCCTCAATCACATGGACTCTTAATAGTGGTAGCAAACCTCCGTGCTTGGCTCTGAAAGCCTCTGGGTTAGTGATCATCCTCGCTAACCTTCTCAAATCCTCTAGTTTTCGAACCTTGAAGGTATACTGGTGAGTTCTCCTTCTACCGAAATCCATTAGTGCAATCCTTTTCTCTGATATTTGCAATCACAGTCTTAGTTTATTTTGAGAGAACAGAGAGACTAGAAGAGAAGATTTTTTGAATGTTTTAATGTTTTTTAGATGAATGCATGAATGCAGCACACAAAAACATAGAAAAAACATGGGGTCAAAGGGTCGTTGTCATGAAGTCAAGGCTCTACCCATCCCCAAAGGTTTATACTAGGGTGACTTTTGTACCTGTACTCATTATCATTAGCTCCTCCCAGGAAAGCAAAACAACAAGCGGATCGCCAGCGAGTTGTAGAGCAATCTTAGAGTAAGTGCCATTTACCGAGAATAGATCACCAGCCTCAAATGAGGGTAGTATCGCGTAACAACTATTTTCGATAGTTTCCGCACTACGAAAGGGTTTGGCTCCTCAGCTTCTCAGACTTAACAACCGGCCCATTGTCTGGGTGAGAGAATGGGTTGCGTTGGTCAGCCTCCACTGAGGTTGATGGTCGACCCCGCCGCCATCACTTATCTTAAGTGTATACTCATTCTTTCCACATACGGAATCACCCGCATTCCCATTAGCAAAAAAATAAACTTGTATAGCAATTAGGAAAAGCAGTATATATATTTGTCCTAAACATCCTAGACCATTAAAGTTATGAATCCTAAGTTCTTGACAGAAATGGGTTCCCCGGCGGAAGCCCCAATCTGTGGTATCATAAAAGTGAAGAAAAAAGTTTGACAAAAAAGAGCCCCACGGTGGGTGCCATTTTTTTGTAGCGAGCGATTTTGGACGCGGTTCTTAAGCGTTGGTCGCCCTCTGCGGTTTGAGCTTAAACTACAGGTCGATTCATTTTTTATCCTATTGTGAGCTAATTAAGGAAGGGAAATAGATGTCTCCAATTAAACCTACTTTGTAAACTGAGTTTAAACAGCGGTCTGTTAGGTTACGAATGCTATCAATGTGGGGGGCCCTTGTACTGGTTATTTGTATTTTTGCCAATACGGTTCTTCTTTCTTTCTAGGATCTTCTGGCGGGGAACAAGTGTTAGGATGTTAGGACTGGTGCTTTTGAATGTGAGAGTATGGGATTTTGGGTTTTTATTTAGTGTGCTCGCTAAGATCTTTTCTTTCGGGTTGTTTTTGGTGTCTTGTTCAAAGCCCAAGACGTGAAGCTAAAAGGTAGTTTGTATCTTGTTCAAAGCCCAAGATATGAAGCTGAAAGGTTTATTTGTATCTTGTTCAAAGCCCAAGATATGAAGCTAAAAGGTCTCAACTTTAGAGAGAATTTGTCATCTCTAAAGAGGGTCTGTTTGTCACAACTGTTTATAAAGGAGAATTACTTTAACCAGGATACGCGGATCCTAGCAATGCCATAATTTCCTTTATAGGGGGTTTTAACCTGAAGGGGAAGACTTTAACTCAGTGTAGAGCAATGCTATCTTTCCTTAGGAATTTCTCATGCTAAAAGAGGGACAGTGGCATGGATGTAGATGATCCAGAGGCTTGCCGCTTACAGTGATTAGATGAAGGGAGTTGTTTGATGTTCGTGTACTGTGAACGAGGCACAGTTTTGATGCTAAAAGGTTAATTGGATTAACCAGTGATTTTCTTATACAAAGCCTAAGAGGGGGCTAATATGTGTCTCGTACAAAGCCCGAGAGAGAGGCTAAAAGGTTTTGACTCAACGAGGGAATCTTTTGGTATCTCGTATAAAGCCCGAGATGGAGGCTATTTGACTCAACAAGAGAGATTTTTTTGTATCTCGTACGAAGCCCGAGATGGAGGCTAAAAGGGTGATTGACTCAACGAGGGAGTCTCTTATGTGTCTCATACAAAGCCCGAGAGAGAGGCTAAACGTTGTATGACTCCGCTGGGGAGAATCATTGTACAAAGCCCAAGAGGAGGCCATGTAACTGTTTCAGTTGAGTGACAGGTCCAATATACTGATTTTGAAAGAGAAAATCAGTTCTTATATGAGCAACACTGTACTCAAGGATTTGATTCAAGGATCCGGGTTATTCCAGTTCTTTAAGGAAGCGGGAAATCCGAAGGGTATTGACTGTCCGAGTCTACGGGTTTCCTTCCTATTTAACGAAGGGGGCACTTGAGAATGTCTTTGAGACTCAAGGAGATTAGACTGTCCAAGTCTAGAGTTTCGTCTTTTGTACTATGCTTTGAGAAACAGTAATAGACTCTTTGAAAGGACGGCTCTATGCAAATGACTAAGTTCTGTTCCTATACCTCTAGGAGGTCGTCAGGATAATTTGTACGAAGCCCAAGAGGAGGCTGGAAACTTTTAAGAAGCCGAAGGGTCCTTGTACTAAGCCCAAGAGGAGGCTATCATTCCCGGAGGAAGAGATCATTATACGAAGCCTAAGAGGAGGTTGTGAATACTTCTAAGAAGCCGTAGGGTCCTTGTACTAAGCCCAAGAGGAGGATGGGTTACTTTTAGGAAGCCTGTGGGTCCTTGTACGATGCCCAAGAGGAGGCCGATGCTTTTAAGAAGCCCGTGGGTCCCCAAACCCCGAGAAATTCAAGGCAATGCTATTCACCGAGAATAGATCAAAGTCAGGAAAGTTCGAGAATTTGGAAGAAACTCAAAGATTCCATTCACGGAGAATACATTCATCCCTGGGAATAGAGTTTCTTGACAATTCCTAATGAGGACAGCCGAAGAGAAGACTGTATCTGGTGATCCTATTGGGGATCTAGTTGTCTATTTCTACGAATAAACGAAACGGCATCACCTAGTTCTAGACGTAGTTGTCGGGGAAACTCGAAATATCTATACTATTATTACACAGTTGATATGAGTTTATGAAAGAAGACTTATAGTGAAACAGCCCCACAATACAGTTATATGTATATGAAAGCGGTAAATAAAAGCAATAACCACTTACTCGGTTGTAGAGCTTCCATGCTGTTTGGTTAGTTGTTCAACAAAGAAAGATTGAAAACAACAGTATATTCAAAATCAAAGGAGAAAGTGCTTTGAAAAAGAAAGTTTTGGGGCTTACAGCTCAAGGAGAGGCGCAGGGTTTTATCAGTGAGCGCACTATTATTTTTGTACAGATGGACTTATACAAGTGACTGAGGCCCAAAAATGTTTTTCTGTACAAAGGGATGGGTCTTACACTCTCTCAAGAGGCCCAAAAAGTTTAATGAAAAAGAGTGGGGCTTATAACACGAGGGTAGGCCCAGATGATTTTTCCGTTTGAAATGGCGATCGCGTCGAGGTTTTCTTTTAACGCAGAGGGACTTATACAATAAGTGAGGCCCAAAAAGATTTTGGTTAAAATGGGATTGGGTCTTACACTCTAATAGAGGCCCAAAATGTTTTTGAATGGGTCTTATAGCTCAAGGAGGGGCCCAGTTGATTCTTTGAATAGGCGACGATCGCGCCGTTTGTTTTTTACGGTATCAGGACTTATACAATACACTGAGGCCCAAAATGATTTGGTCAAAAAAAGATTGGGTCTTACACTCTATTAGAGGCCCAAAGTGTTTTGAAAATGATTTATGAGGGTTGAATTAATCCAAAAACCCTAATTTGTTTTCAAAAATGTATTTAATTGAATAAAAATTCAATTAAAATGATCAAAATTGTTTAACATGTGAAAAACAAATTGTGATTTTGGATTAATGCTTCAAAAATTAAGTATTGACCTACAAAATAATTAGAAAGCATTAAAAGTTGCAAAATCAATGTAGAAAAAATATTTAATATGTCAAAAACAATTAAAATATTAATTCTTTGCAAAAATATCAATTATATGAAATAAATAATATTTTTGAGATTTTTTGATAAAATAAAATATTTTAACATTTTTGTGAATTATTAAAAAAAGAATCAACTCAAAATCATTAAAACTCAGAGAGAAATTAATTTTTGAATCAATTAAATAAAATCACAAAATTCAAATATTTGAATTATTCAAAAATGGCGCCAAGAACACGCGCGTGTTCTGGGTTTGGCTGATTTGCATTTTCTCCTCAATCTCACTGAATACTTGATTATATCATGCAATCCACATATCATTATGCTCGTCTCAACCTCACGATCATGTTTATAGCACTTAATTTCATTTAAATTAAACATAAAACATGAAATCACGAAGAAACCTCAAGAACCCTAATTTCTGCATGAAGGCTAGGATTTTTGATACACGATTCAAACAATGCAATTAATTGAGGGAAAACATTCCATGCATGATTATGAACATATGGCCAAATTATTGTGCGAGGAAATATGCATAGATTGAGAGATGACCAAGTATATGCTTACCTCTAAGTCGTGACAGCAAGTGCAATGTGATTTTTGATTTGGAGGTGTTACAGATGAGTGGTGAAGATCTGAACAGCTTCCCTACATCCTATGGAGTGTGTTTGAATGGTTGGACTTGATTGAAATTGGCTGGATCAATTTGTGGTACCTCAGCTGCAACTTGATTGAAAATTTGAGCAATCAGCTGGTGATTTTGTGAAATTGGTGTTTCAGAAGTGATCTAAATGTTTGATCAGCTCATATGTGATGTATGTGAGGTGTGTGAGTGATTGGTTTGATTGGAATTGCTCTCAAACTCAAAACCCGATAGCTACCTTGCTAAGAAAGGCATTTTTGCCAAGAGAAAGAGATTTTGAGGAAAGCATCTGTTAGATGGCTTTAGTGTACTCAAACTGATCACAATTGAGCTCTATTTATAGTAGAGCAAGTTTGTTTTGCAAGGAATAGTGAATGGCAGCTGGTAAGTAGGTTTGGCCAATGTTGGCAAATGAAAATCCAAGTCTCCTCTAGCCATTGACTAGAGGTTAGGGCACAGAGCTTTGGTTCCCTTGGTCTTGGATAAGTCTTGACTGATTTCAGATGAGAATGGCTCAGTCCATGCCACCTTGATGCTTCCATTGAATGCTTCAATCCAAATTTGAAGTCTTGTCCCTATTTTGGCCATTCTAGGTTCAACATGCTATTTCTTGTTCCATGGACTTTGGAGGCTTGGCTCAGTGATTGTCCCCTTTAGATTCAATCCTCAGATGTGTCCAAGTGGATAGGAGCATTTGAATTTGGCTGATTTTGGCAAATCGAGCAAAATTGTAAATTCTGCCTTGCCTTGATAGATTTCAGCAAGGCAACTTGCCAATGTCATATCTCATGGTGTAAGTTGAATTTGGTAATGCTCTTGACCATTTTGGAAAGCCCTTACATGATACAACAACTGTTTGAACAAGTTTGGTTTTGATCTCTTTTGATTCCAAGTGAAAAATCCCTCTACATTTGGCAAAAAGTGAAGCAAAATCTGACTTAGTGAAATTTTCACTAAGTGTTGGAACAAAGTGTGATTTCTTGATTTTGATCACTCCATAACTCAAAATCCTTAATGAATTGGACTTAGGTCTAGTTGAAGTTTTTGTAGAGGGTAATGAGGGCTACAAATCCATCTTTGGATGAAAAAAATTGGCCTTGTGGTTTAGGAGTTATGGTCCTCCAAAGTTGGTGCATTAGTGGTACTTTTTCCATAACTTAGAAAAATTTCTAAGTTTTATGGTTACCCCTTTTACAAGTTATCCAACTTTTCTTGATTTTTCTTGACGAATGATGATTCAAATCATACATTAACATCATTTTAGGGTTAAATATCCATTTTGGTGAAAAATCTCAAAAAGTCAAAGTTGACTTTTATGCACAGTTGACTTTTTATCAGATGAATTCCAAATTGTGCAATTCTTCAGGAAATCATGTCCTTGACCTAAATCAAACTTGATGGACATGTTCCATGGGTGTCATAGGGTATATTGAGGCATGTCCTAGGGTTTGGGAGCATGTCCTGGTCAAAAGTCAAAGTTACAGTTGACTTTTCCCTTAAAACCCTAATTGTGGTGCAGATGAAATTGAGACGTGTTGCTCAAGCTTCTTGGATTAATCCATTGTTCCAAATGGATTAATATAGTTCATTAGAGACCCTCAAATCATGTCTTGAGGTCTTGGCTCTTGATTTGTCCCAAAAGTCAACTTAGGGGTGAATTAGGTCAAGAAACCCTAATTCCTGATTTTTTATGTATGCATCCCTTGAGGCCAAATTGACTTGATGATTGGGTCCATGAGGTTCCATGGAGTATATTAGGATATGTTTTGGAACATTGGCTCATGCCCAGATGAAAAATTTCCATTTGGAGGACCTGGTCGACCAAAACCCTAATATGGTGACACTGACAATCTTGAATCTTGATCTACCTAGAAGGGAGCAACCTTGTGCTTAATCCTTGAAGTGGGAGTCCTTTTTGATCCATTGTGGATGTTTGAGAGGTTAGACAAGTTGAAGATCATGTCATTCCTTGATTGATCCTTTGTCTAAGGCTCTGAGAGGGCTTAAAACCCTAATTTTGATTGTAGTGAATGCTCAACAACCCTTGAGGCATTTGGTGAGGCATGATGGTTCATCCATATTGTGATGATGATTTGCACAATGATGGGAAATCTTAGTGGTTAAAATTTGGGGTTTTACAAGGTGTTATAATGATTGCCCCAATTCCGTTTCCATAATGATTGACAGCTCCGTCAAAGAATAGTCCACATTGGGAACCTGGTTCTGGCCCTTCACTGGGTAGTGGTTCATCGCAATCTTTCAATTTCAAGTACATGACATATTCATCTGGGAAGTCAAATGTGACAGATTCTTGATCTTCAATCGGTTTATGAGCCAAATGATCGCCTAAAACACTTCCTTTGACGACTTTCTGAGCATGGTACTCGATGTCGTATTCGAAAAACAACATCTGCCAACGGGAAATCCTTCCCTTGAGAGCAGGCTTTTCAAAGACGTACTTGATTGGATCCATTTCTGAGATTAACCAAGTAGTGTGACGAATCATATACCGGTGAAGACGTTTGGCTGCCCAAGCCAGAGCACAACAAGTTTTCTCAAGCATAGTATACTGAGTCTCGCAGTCGGTAAATTTCTTGCTCAGATAGTAGACGGCAGACTCTTTTCTTTTTGTTTCCTCTTGTTGGCCAAGTACATAACCCATTGAGTCTTTCAAGACTGTCAGGTAGATGATCAGTGGTCTTCCCTCCACTGGAGGTGATAGAATCGGTGGATTCAATAGGTATTCCTTGATACTGTCGAAGGTGGTTTGGCAGTCTTCTGTCCAAACTCAGTCCTGATTCTTTTTGAGTAATTTGAAGATCGGCGCACATGTCGCAGTCATGAGGAATATAAATCAGGAAATATAGTTCAAACGTCCCAGGAATCCCCTGACTTGTTTTTCAGTCTTTGGAGAAGGCATTTCTTGAATGGCCATGACCTTGTCAAGATCAACCTCAATTCCTTTCTGGCTGACGATGAATCCTAAAAATTTCCCCGAACGGACACCAAACATGCATTTGTTGGGATTCAAGCGGAGTTTGTACTTCCTCAAACGCTCGAATAGTTTTGACAGGTGGGTCACATGCTCCTCTTCTGTCTTAGATTTGACAATCATATCATTGACATACACTTCTATTTCTTTGTGTATCATGTCATGAAACAGAGTAGTCATGGCCTTTTGATAGGTTTCCCAAGCGTTCTTCAAATCGAACGACATTACCTTGTAACAAAAAATGCCCCATGAGGTGATGAATGAAGTTTTATCCATATCGTTCGGCGCCATTTTGATTTGATTATAGCCCGAGAGTCCATCTATGAAGGAGAATACTTTGAATTTTGTTGTACTGTCTACTAGCATGTCTATGTGTGGTAGGGGAAAGTCATCATTTAGACTGGCTTTGTTTAGATCCCTGTAATCTACACATATCCCGACCTTTCCGTCCTTTTTTGCAACCGGTACTATGTTGGCTAACCATTGAGGATATTCTGATGTGGCAAGGAAACCCGCGTCAATCTGCTTCTGTACCTCCTCTTTGATTTTGATGGCCATGTCTGGATGAGTCCGCTTAGTCTTTGTTTTACTGGCGGACATTCTGGTCTCAATGGTAGATGATGTTCCACGATGCTGGTATCCAACCCTGGCATGTCCTGATAAGATCAAGCAAATACATCAGGAAACTCTTTGAGAAACTTTATCAAACTTTCTTTGACAGTCGGACTGAGCAGTGCCCCAATCTTGACTTCTTTTCTCTCTTCTTCTGAACCCAAGTTGACTGTTTCCAACGGCTCTTTGTAAGGTTCAATGGACCTTTCCTCTTGTCTGAGTAATTGGGAGATCTCTTCTGGAATTTCTTCGTCATTTTCTTCTTCAGCCTCAGATACCTGGAATTCAAAGTTGGGAGAAAACATTGGATCGTATGTTTCAATGGGATTTAAAACAAGCAATCTGCATGACGTGATGATTGTTTTTAGAAGAGATAGAGAGAATGCAAGAGTGTGTGCAGTGTATTTTCTGAAAAATGCTTGTTTTTATTATTTGAGTTGTTTTTAGGATTACCATTTTCTGAAAAAGCGAAAAGAGAAAAGAGCAATAAATGCGGAAATTACAGAATGACGTTATTTTATTTATGATTTTGTAGATCTTGAAACTACGGCCCTATAAAACAAAACTCTGTCGCTTTGGGCAAAGCGAAGAGGGACATTTACAGAAAGTGAGCCCTATAACAACATATGTTTCACCTGGGCAGGGTGAAAGGTTAAAATAAAGACGGAAATTACTTAGGCTTATGGACGACTTTCGAAACATCGACAGTAACCCATTGGCGACGAACTCCTTGGTGAATCACAAAGTCTGGTACCTTCCTTTTTTATTTGTCTTCATAAATAACGCTGATTTCTGGTGGAGTATGATCGTTGGAATCTGTCTCCTAGGCAGAGTTGTCGTAGGCGAACTCTTCTGTTGTATCTTGCACAATGTTTGCACTCTCAGGCGGATTTCCCCATCCAGTTGGCCGGATGTCTTCGAGCCTGATACTAGAGCATTTAGGAGCGGTGTACTTGACCAGGAAGTCGTACTTTCCACTCGGTTGTCCTAAGGTGTCCCGCACATCTTTGGAACTGGAGGAGTCATCCCTTTCGATGACGTTGACCTCGGGAAAAGCATAGTTGATGAACTCTAGTCCTGCAATCTTTGCAAATTCATCATCGTGCTGGATGTTTTCTGAATGCCCTGAGTAATGATCCCATAATTCGGTGGAGACGCAGGTATTCTTTTCAATGATGCTCAGCTGATATGCATCGTTGGGCTGACTCTTTTGCCCCAAGTCTCCTGGGTACGGCTACCAGATAGGCAGGTCATCCGTTGGACAATAATAGTCGTGGTCAAAGTTGTCTTTCATCTAAGTGTCTTCCTCTAATGAGTTTGCTGGAGAACGACACCCTTCCAGATCACAATCTCCGTACATCATCTTGACATCTGATCTTGGTATATATCTCGGACTCTCTGCGGGATAGCAAAATGACGTATGCACCTCTCCTTGAGACATATAATCGTCCTCGTTAATATAGGACTTCCACTCTTCATCTGTATCAGAGGAATCACCTTTGTTGATGGTATGTACTTCTTGAGACACTGGGTGAAGGAAACCTCCACTGTGGAAGAAGTCTTGAATAGGATGAAAACTTCCATCGTTAGTAGCAGTCTGGGTACAGGTTGAGGAAAAACCAAGACCTTTCTTTGTCTTGTTATCAGTAGGAATGACAAGTTGTCCCCATCCTTTTGCATTGTTACTTTTGATTACTTCGAGAGCCTCTTTATACGAGGAAATAGATGTTCCTCTTTCTGATTGATTGCCATTGCTCCCCAAAAGTGCTTGGAATTGGGTTCCAACAACCTCCTCTGGTTCTACTCAAGTGGATGACGATAAGTTACTCACGATCAAGGCTTGCTCTCCGCAGACTGTGACTAGTTGGTCGTTCTTGACGAACTTCAGCTTCTGGTGAAGTGTCGAAGTGACTGCCCCAGCCTCGTGTATCCAAGGTCTTCCTAACAAATAGATGTATGCTGCCCAGATGTCCATGACCTGGAAAGTGACTTGGAAAGTGTGAGGACCGATATTTATGGGAAGGTCGACTTTGCTGATAACCGTTTTTCGGGATCCATCAAATGCTTTGACGATGACCTCACTTCCTCTCATCGAAGATCCTTTAAATGATAGTCGCATTAGAGTGGACTTCAGCATAACATTCAGAGTCGATCCGGTGTCCACCAGTACACTAGCTAAAGCATCGTCCTAGCAGTTGACTGTAATATTTAGCACCATGTTATGATTTTGGCCCTCTTCCGGCAGTTCCTCATCACTAAACCCCAAGTTGTTGTAGGAAGTGATGTTGGAGATGATGCTGTCGAATTTTCTTATTGTTACATCTTTTTCCACAAAGGCTTGCTCTAAGACTTTTTGTAGATCCTCCCTGTGAGCTTCGGAACTGAGTAAAAGAGATAGCACAGAGATTTTTGAAGGAGATTGTAGCAGTTGATCAACAATGTTATACTCACTCTTTTGGATGAGCTTTAGCATCTCATCATTGTTCTTTGAAAGGTCAGGATCACTGAATTGATCGACTGGTTGAATTGGACCTTCTGTTTGAGGTTCCTTTTCTCTGGTGGGTTCTCCAACTCCTCTTTTGAAGATCCGACCGCTCCGTGTCACTCGACTGATGTCTGCACTATTCACGATGGAAGGTAATGGGGTTTCCTTTCCATTCTCAATTGTTGTTGCACCGTATTTGCAAGGGATAGCTTTATTGGATTTATACGGTACTGTTCCCGGAAGATAGATAACTACATGAACCTTTTGATTTTTCTGACCATCGTAGTCGGCCTCAATTGGTTCTAGGTTGAGAATCTTTCCACTATCAAGAGGAACTCTCGATTCATGGAGTAAAAGGATTATGGCACATACATCTTTGGCCACTTCTGTTTAGGGATCAAGACAACTTCTTTGCCTCAATTGGGAAGATAATCTGACATTATGCTAATTGAACCAGAGCTTGAACATGGTTGAACCTCTTTGTGGTCCAAATGACTCTGAAGGGCTTCTCGCACGAGGTAGCATCCTTGGTTATCCTCTGAGCAAACTCTACAACGCTCATAGTTGTATGGTGGCACCCGGCCACGTCTGCTTTGTATGCAGTGTGACCTCACTTGATCTGTCTCCATAGATCGAACATCCTGACTTTGATGCCTAGTAGGGTTCCCATTAACCATGTTGACTTGTTGTGTGTCTTCATCTAGATAGATAGGAAGCCACCAGTGGTTCAACAAGTGTTGAAGTGTTCTTTGAACAAGAGCACATCCTTGGTAACTTTCACGACATACTTTACAGTTCTGATAATAATATGAAGTCAGAAAACCAAGCTGGACTTGCTTAGCGTGTAATTCCATCAAGCTGGTATTCATCAAGCGAACATCAAGATTTGGATCATGTTAACTTGATAATGATTTTTATCACGGGAGTCCTGAATCCATCCCAGATCCATCTGACGCTGGAGGGCCTCTTGCACAAAAGAGCATCCCTGATTGTTTACCGAGCAGATCAGACAGGAATCATAATCGTGTCGTGGCAGGTTATGATGTTGGCCTTGCCTAGAGTGCATTGCCATCAAGTTGACATTCATCGCACGAATGTCATGGTTTTGAATGATGTTGGAATTTGTATAAGTCATGTTGACCTCATGAATTCGGTGATCTTGGATCCATCCAAGATCCATCTGTTCCTGTAGAGCTGATTGCACCACAGAACATCCTTGATTATTTTTAGAGCAGATATCACACTGATGATAGTTATGAGACGGTACATGCCCATATCCGCTCTGTCTGCAATGCATTTTGACTAGGTTAGTTCCTAATAAGAGTACATCATGAATTTGATAGCTGTGGTTAGACTCTTCCTCTATCAAATTTACCACAGCTTTCTCGTGTTGAGGCAACGGGTTCGTCTGAACATTTGGATTTGTATCCTTAAAGGATAAGACCCCGTTCCTGACAAGCTTCTGCACATCAAATTTAAAGCTGAGATAGTTTTCTATGTTATGCCCTGGTCCTCCTTGATGGTAAGGGCAAGTCTGATCCGCTTTGAACCAAAAAGGCAGATTCTCCGATACTGTAAGAGGAGACCTGGTTTGGATGTGCCCCTTAACCAGTAATAGTGGAAACAGTTCTGCGTACAACATTGGTATAGGGTTGAACCCTGGTGGTCGCGTAGTACGGTTGTTGTTGTACTGAGGACGAGCCTGCTGAAGAGGTTGGTGTGTCCTTTTCTAATATTGTTGTTGATTTGGTTGGCTCTGAGAAACCTGAGAGGTTGATACATTGGAACATGCGCAGGGTTGATAGCAGGAGTTATAGCTGCTACTGGTTGGTATCGTCGCCTTTGTTTTCCGAGAGAGATATTACCAATATCTTGCTTTTTTTCTTAGGGAAAGCACTACCGTATCTTTTGGTACTGCTTGATGGTCCTGCATCTTTGACTAGACGTCCTTCTCGGACTGCTTCTTCAAGGCGTACTCCCATGTTCACCATTTCAGTGAAGTCACTGGACACACTGGCGACCATTCGGTCATAGTAGAATAAGCTCAAGGTTTTCAAAAAGATCTTTGTCATCTCTTTTTCCTCAAGAGGTGGACAAATCTGGGTGGCAATTTCACGCCATCTCTGAGCATATTCCTTAAAGGTTTCCTTATCTTTCTGTGACATGGCTCTGAGTTGATCTTTGTCCGGAGCCATGTCCAGGTTATACTTATATTGCTGAACGAAGCCAGCGCCAAGATCTCTGAAAGTAACGATCTTGGTGTGGTTTAAACCCATGTACCATTTGAGTATGGCACCGATTAAATTATCTTGGAAATAGTGGATCAGTAGCTGTTGGTTCTCTGTCTGAGTTGACATTTTTCGAGCGTACATCACCAAATGACTTTGAGGGCAAGAGTTTCCCTTGTATTTCTCAAATTCGGGCACCTTGAATTTGTGCGTAATTTTCACATTGGGGACCAAATAAAGGTCTGCGGCATCCTTTCCGAATAGATCCTGACCGCGAATGGCATGCAGTTCCTTTTGCATCTCCAGGAATTGTTCCTGGAACTCATTCATTCTGACGTACATACTTTCGTTTCCACCAGAAGGTATCTGAGGAATTTGTCCTTCTGGGACAGTGTGTACCATGGGTGGTGGTATAATCATTACGGCAGTGACTCTTAGTGCTTCCCTATCCCGAAGTTTGTAACCTTCAGGAGTTGCTGTCATGCCCCTTGCATCTTCGCCTTCCTGAAGTTTGTAACCTTCAGGCCCAGCGGTTCCTGCTACAATTTTTGGATCTTCTGTGATTGGCGGAATATATCCTTCCAGGATATAGTTGAGTGGCATGCCCCAGGGACGATCTTTAGGCATTTTGTACCAAGGATCATATGTCTCCAATATGGGCGTAGATATGATCTCTGAGATCACATTCCTTTGTTGTTGTTTCTGGGCTGCTGCCAGAGATTGCATGTCATTGTGAAGTTTTCTCAGATCTTCTTTCAGAGTGTCGATTTCTTCTCTCAACTCTCTGTTCTCTTCCTCGAGATCATCCATTTTCTTTTGTCGATTGTCTCGAGTATTGTACGAATTTGACAACTTGACTCTAGAATCGAGACACAAACGTGAGATTCGTATGTAAGAAGAATGCGTTATGTGAGAATGATGAATGATATGCAATAATTATATTTTAATTAATTTTAATCAAAAGAAACTTCAACAATTGGATTGCAAATATCATATAGTGGGGAAACCCCGTTTTATTAAATTCAAAGATTGTGGAAATGGAAATACAGTCATTTACAAAGTGCTGTAAAAGGAAATGTCTAAGCTTATGGATCCTGAGTCCTCTCTGAGGAGGGCTCAGGTGCTGGTTCTGGTATTTTCCTTTTCTTTGACCGGGGCTCTTGAGCCGTTGTCGGGTTGTCATTCCTTTTCCAAGTGAAAGGAGCGAGCAAATTCCTTTGGTCTTCTTGATTCTCTACAGCATGTTGCTCTAAAATCTCGATCAGAGCACCTTTGTCTTTTAATAGTTTCTGTATTTTGGTACACTCCACATTAAGAATGCGGTACTTATTCTTCCAAGA
Organism: Lathyrus tuberosus; assembly: GCA_022829125.1. Classification (NCBI taxonomy): domain Eukaryota; kingdom Viridiplantae; phylum Streptophyta; class Magnoliopsida; order Fabales; family Fabaceae; genus Lathyrus; species Lathyrus tuberosus. Next base: position 1,430,607 of record JALAZF010000563.1, read on the forward strand.
TTTCTTTTCCCGTTGAACTTTGTTGAGAGTGACCTGGAGTTTTTCCGTATCAGACATAAAATAAAGGACAGATTCCTTTAACAGAAGAACTTCTTGACGAGGGTAAGGCATCCTCAGCTTGAGAGCTCTAGTTTGTACCCAGTGGAGATAAGGTTCCACGGAGACACAGTTTGGTTTTCCTAGAGACTCTCTTCCTTTCCTATGAACATGTTTCCAGGCATGCACTATTTGTGTCTTTAGTGCCCTGTCATTTTCTCCTTCCTTGAAGAAAAGACCTTCCAGATGAACATTACGCGGAATATGTCTCATTGGGTATCCGAATTGACGACGAACTAAAACTGGATGATAGTTGATTCCCCCTTTAGTTCCTATGAGGGGTATATTAGGGAAATTTCCACAACAGTCAATGATTCTTATCCCGTCATAGATCCGATTGTACCAATCTACGTCAGAGTTGGTAAGAGACATGATTCTCTGTGACCAACGTAGAGTACTCTTATGATTTCAAAAAGCAGCAGACTTGGGTAAATGGGAAGTGAACCATTTGTATAGCAGGGGTACACAGTATGTGATCATTCCTCCGCTGTACAAATTCCTTAAGTGTACAGAATGATAAGCATCTGCGAGCAAGGTCGGTACAGGGTTTCCAATTAAAAATATCTTAATGGCATTGGTATCAACGAAGTTATCAATGTTGGGAAACAGAAATAACTCGTAGGTAAGCAGAACAAAGATGCTCTCGAAAGCAGTCATGTTCCCTATACTAGCCAAGTACAGAGCTTTCTTTACCAGAAACTGAGCTGGTAAACCTTGGATTCCACCCTTAATGGTCAGTGAGTCCTGATTTCTGACTCGTCCAAATAGATTGTTCTTGCAATGGTTTGATCCTTTGGAATTTCTTCCAGTCCAGAAAAGAGAGACTGGTCAGTGATGGGTAATCAGTCAGGTAAGAGTACTCCTACAGTGTTGGAGCTAGCTGATAATTCGGGAATGTGAAACAGTAATAGACCGAATCATAAAACGGAATCAGCATAGACAGGATTCCTTCAATTACATGGACCCTTAACAGAGACAGCCGTCCTCCATACTTAGCTCTGAAAGCATCAGGGTTGGTGATCATCCTTGCCAACCCTCTTAAATCCTCTAGTTTTGGAACCTTGAAGGTGTACTTGTGCATCTTCCTTCTACCGAAATCCATAACACAATCTTTCTCTCTGATATTTGCAATCATTGTCTTAGTTTAATTTGAAAAAAGAGCGAGTAGAAGAGAAAAAATTTTCTTTGTTTAAAGTTTTATAGATGAAATGAATGCATGAATGCAACACACAAAAACATAGAAAAAACATGGGGTCAAAGGTTCAGCGTCATGAAGCCATGGCTCTACCCATCCCCAAAGGTTGTACTATGGTGAATTTTTGTACCTGTCCTCAAAATCATTAACCCCGCTTGGGATAACAACAGCAAGCTGGTTCACCCGAGCGAGCTGTCGTATCTTAGGGTAATCTCAACGGAAGGTAGTATCGCGTGACAACTATTTATGATAGCTTCCGCACTACAAAATAATCACATGGTCTCAGTCTACTAAATCCTCAATTTCATGGACACCACAATCGAACAATCTGCTTTTAACAACCGAAGTCGTTTAGAAATTGAATCCGCAAAGGGTATCTCCACTGATTCAATGGTCTACCGGGATCGCTTATTCGAGAGTCACTCCCTGTAAGATTACCCGTCTATGCCATCGCTTATCTTAGGTATCACTCAAACTTTGCAGATACGGCATTACCCAAAGTCCCATTAGCAGAAAAATAAACACGGATATCAAGTAGGAAAAGCGATATATATATATATATATATATATATATATTCATTCCTAAAACTAACATCCTAGACCTCTTAGGAGCTATAATCCTAGTCCTAAACAAATAAAATGACTCCCCAGCAGAGTCGCCATTTTACCGTAGCGCACGATTTTTGTCGGTGACGCGACCACCTTATCGCGGAATTAGGTTTTCTCCTTAATGAATAGGAGGGGGTGCTACTTTCTGATTTCTTATTTATCCCATGAAGCTGGAATGGAAAGGGAAGCTATCTAAAACTAACCTTGCACGCGAATGTTTAACTAAACAAACGCTTAAAGAGATTCGGGGAGTTCGGGTCAGGTTATACAATGGGGAGTTGTCAGTTACCCATCCTATATGTGGTTATCCACAGGATGTTAACATTAGGCTTTGCTTTGTACTTGATGGAGTTTATCCGTTAATGGGTTGGGAAAGTTTCTTGGGAAATATGAGAGAGAGAGCGAGTTTTTTTTTATGTTCGGGTTTTCCCGATGTTTTTGGTAAGGTATTGGACCTAGAGTTTTTTATTAGTATACTCGCTAAGATTTCGCAATCTTATGCCTACGTATTCCCGTTTAAACGAAACAGGGAAATCAGAGCAATCGTAATTCCTCCTATTTTAAGGGAGGAAAGAGATATTTTGGTGTCTTGTTCAAAGTCTAAGATTGAAGCTAAAAGGGTTATTTTGTGTCTTGTTCAAAGCCCAAGATTGAAGCTAAAAGGCTTGACTGAGAGAGAATTTGTCATCCCTAAAGGGAGAAATTTGGTCTGTTTAACACAACTATTGGGCAACTGTTTATAAAGGTTAATTACTTTAACTGGGATATATGAATCTAGCAATGCCATAATTTCCTTTATGGGGAATTGGTCCTGAAGGAGAAAACTTTAACTCAGTGTAGAGCAATATTATTTTCCTTAGGAATTTCTCATAGTAAAAGAGGGACAGTAGCATGGATGTAAATGATTTAGAGGCTTGCCGCTTACAGCAATTAGATGAAAGAGAGGATTTACTGGGGTAAAAGATGGACGACAACTTGGATATTTGAATCAACAAGTGTGCCAATTACAACAGTTATCTGGGATTAGGATTTGTTTTGATTTATCTATTTTAATAAGTGACAAACAAAGAAATGACTTCCTACAAAGACATTTTGATTTTCTCAGAGGGGATGTTGATTTTTGTGTGCCTTGATCAAAGCCCAAGGTTGAAGATAAGAGGTTGATTGACTCAACTAGAGAAGTCTTTATACAAAGCCTAAGAGGAGGCTAGAAATGACCGACTCAACAAGGGAGTGTTTATCTGTCTTGTATAAAGCCCAAGATTGAGGCAAAAAAAGAGACTTACTCTTTGGGGATATCATTATACAAAGCCTAAGAGGAGGCTAAAAGTTTGACTTTTCCAGGGAAAATGTTATGTTTGTCTTGTACAAAGCCCAAGATTGAGGCTGAAAGGATTTTGACTCCGTTGGGGAGAGTTCGTATGTATCTTGTAGAAAGCCCAAGATAAAGGCTGAAAAGAAACTGACTCAGTGGGAAAGAAATCTTTATCCGCCTCGTACAAAGCCCAAGATTTGAGGCTAATCAGAGACTTTACTGACTTGGTTAAGGATATTTTAGGTATCTCATACAAAGCCCAAGATAGGGGCTGAAATGAGTTTGACTCGGCGGGAGAGTATTATCTATCTTGTACAAAGCCCAAGATTGAGGTTGAGATATGTTTGACTCAGCTTAGGGAATTTCTTCTCAAAGCCTAAAAGAAGGCTGGGAGGAATTGACTCCGTTGGGGAAGATATTTGTCCCCAAGCTTAAGAGAAGGTTATGAATATTTTTGTCTTGTACAAGGCCCAAGATTGAGGCTAAAAGGGTTGGACTCAACAAGAGAATGCTTTTATCTGTCCTGTACAAAACCCAGGATTGTGGCTGAACAAGCTGGAGAAATCATTATACAAAGCGTAAGAGGAGGCTAACTTTTGCTAGGGGAAATCTTTATACCAAACCTAAAAGGAGGTTGGAAAAGATTGACTCAACAGAGGGTTTTTATTTGTCTCGTACAAAGTCCAAGATTGGGGCTAAAAGGGTTGACTCAACAAGAGAGTGTTGAAAGGTGATCGACTCAACAAGAGAGTCTGAAAAGGTGATTGACTCAAGGAGAGAGTCTGAAAAGTGATTAACTCAACAAGAGAGTCTGAAAAGGTTAGCTCCACTGGGGAGAATCATTATACAAAGCCCAAGTGGAGGCTGACTGTGCTGAGGAAAGGAAGGATCATTATACAAAGCCTAAGAGGAGGCTAACTTCTGCCGGGGATTTATTGAGATCTCGAGGCAGGTCCAAATGGGGAATCAACTCTTGCTAAGGGTTACAGCAGAGTTGATGTATCAGATGCCTTGAGGTTCTGATACTGGTGATAAACTGACCCTGGCTAGGGGATTTTTAGGAGAGAGACTGGGTTTAGAACTCATGGGTTTTATCTCTACTGGATATTGATAAAAAATGACCGGGGTTTCTTCCTATGTTTTTGTACGGAACTTGAAAATGTCTTTGAGACTCAAGAGGAGATTAGACTGTCCAAGTCTACTGGTGTGGAAGAGTTTTATCTTTTGTATGATGCCCAAGAGGAGGCAGGTGTTTTAAAGGATGAGAATCAACCCTAAATTGGTCTGAGATTTGACACTAGAAAGACTGCTCTAGCAAAGGATGCCTAAGTTCTGTCTTATACCTTTAAGAGGTCTTCAGGGTCCTTGTATTAAGCCCAAGAGAAGGCATGAGAACTTCTAAGAAGCCGGAGGGTCCTTGTACAAAGCCCAAGAGGAGGCGGGGATGCTTTTAGGAAGCCTGTGGGTCCCAAACCCAGAAAAGTTCAAGAAATGCTATTCAACGAGAATAGATCATTTAGTGAAAGTTCTGAGGTTTGAAGAAATTCAAGAGATGCTATTCACCGAGAATAGATCAACTCTGGGGAATAGAATTTCTTTGACAATTTCTAATAGTGACAACCTGAGAAAAAGTTCACTGAGAATAATACCTTTCTCTTTGTTCCATATTGTTTAAGCCCAAGAGAAGGCAAGACTGTATCTTGAAGTCCTATGGGGATCTAGTTTTGACCGTATTAAAGAGTGACCAACTGGCTTTACCTAGTTCTAGACCTAGTTGCCGGGGAAAACTCTATATAACTATACTAGTATATATACAGTTGATATATGACAAGTATTTAAAAGGGTATGAAAGAAGGACTTACAGGGGAGCAGCTTCCCACAATACAGTTATATATATATGAAGGCGAGTAAAGAAAGCTGTTAAAACTTACAGGTGAGCAAGCTTCCATGTTGTATTGTTAGTTGTTCAAAAGAAATTAAAGAAAGTTTTGATAACAACAGGTATATTTGAATCTAAATCAAAAGAGAAGTTATTTTTGAAAAGATCGATGGGGCTTACAACTCAAGGAGAGGCCCAAAAATAACAGTGATCGCACCGTTCTTTTGAAAATTGTATCGGGACTTATACAATGACTGAGGCCCAGAATAGTTTTGGTTGAAAAGGGATTGGGTCTTACACTCTACTAGAGGCCCAAAAGATATTTTGAAAGAGAAAGGTTGGACTTACAACACGAGGGGAGGCCCAGATGATTTCGTTTTGGAATGGCGATCGCGCCAAGATTATTTTTGAAAATGCTGAGGGACTTATACAATGTCTGAGGCCCAATTATTTTATTTACAGAGGGATGGGACTTACACTCTACCAAGAGGCCCAAAAGATGTTTAAAATTTAAAATCAAGAAGAAGCCCTAATTCTAAATTAAAATGTTTATTTTTCAAAGGAAATTAAATAAAAAATGATACAAAATACCAAATATATTCAAAAATAAGTTGTACACCTTGAAAAATATTTTAAAAAATCATGTTTAATTACATGGGAGTTTGAAATTCAATTGGTTTTGAAAGATCAAAGTGGAAATTCCATTTTAAAATGTTTAAAAACAATTAAAATGAAATTAATTACAAAAATTATAACTATATTAAATAAATAATATAAATTAGATTTTTTTGTAAAATAAAATAATTTAACATTTTTCTGAATTTTAAGAAAAAGAATCAATTCAAAAACATAAAATATTCAGAGAGAAATTAATTTTTGAATCAATTAACAAAAATAACAAAATATTCAAATATTTGAAAATTTGAAAATTTGAAAAAGGGTGCCAAGAACACCAAGTTCTTGCCCGCGTGCCCTGTTTCTGCAGATTTGCATTTTCTCACTTTTCTCCATGATTTCTCAATGATTTTGCACGATTCAAGTATCAATCTTGTTCGCTTTTGAACAAGGATCACAACCATATAGTTTAATTGCATTTATTTTGAGTATTGAGTGAGAAATCAGAAGAAAACCTCAAGAACCCTTATTTCAGCATGAACACAATGAAATTTCATACACGATTGATTCGTGGCAATTGATTGAGGGTTATCACTTCATACATGATTATGAACATGTGTCAAAATTATTGTGTAGTATGCATCATGGAGTTTGAAGAGCTCATGCTTACCTCTTGCAGCTGGTGATCGAGTTTGGTGATGGAGGTGTTGTAAGTTGGTTCCAATGATCTAGACAGCTTCCTTAGGTGCTAAGGAGTGTGTTTGATTGCTTGGAGTGGTTTGAAATGAAATGGAACTTGAGATGGTACCCCAACTGCAAATCTGTCAAGAAATTGAGCAGTTGGCTGGTGATTTTGTGAAATTGATGTTCCAAATGTTATGTAAGAGTTTGGATCACTTCTATATGTTATATGTGAGGTGTGTGAACCATTGGTTTAGTTGGAATTTCTCTCAAACTCAAAATCTGATGGTGACTTGAGTTAAAAGGTAAAATTGGAGTGAAAGTGGTGATTTTGAGGAAAGCATCAGTTTAGGTGCTTTGGTGTACTCAAACTGATCACAAATGAGGCCTATTTATAGTGTGTCAATTTTGTTTTGCAAGCAACAGTGTGTGGCAACTGCAGCAGGCCTTTGGCCAATTATGATCAAATGGAATCTCAAGTCTCCTCTAGCCATTGACTTGAGGTTAGAGCACAGACCTATGGTTCTCTGTTGTATGAGCTTATCTTGACTCATTTGGCTGATCATGGACTGATACACGCCAGCTCTATGCATCCATTGAATGCCTCAAAACAAAATTGGAGTCTTGAGGCATCTTTAACTTTTAGGGATGCCAAGCCTATGTGTATTTCCAAAGACTTGGGAGGCTCGTGGATCAGTGCTTGTCCATTGGTTGTTCCCCCTTGAGGTGTGAAGATGGATAAACATGTTTGAATTTCCCCAAATTGATCAATTCGAGCACTAAGGTACAAATCTGCCTTGCAAAAACAGTTTGCAGCAAGGCATGTTGTAGCTGTCATAACCTCTAGCTCAGGTGGAGTTTGATGGAGTTCTTAGACATTTTGGAAAGCTGACATATCCTATTTCAACATGATGTCCAACTTTGGTTTTGAATCAACTTGAATTACAATGAAAACGGTCTCTACATTTTGGAAAAAAATAAGGCAGATTCTGACTTAGTGAAAATTTCACTAAGTGTTGGAAAAATGTCATTTTCATGTTTTTTGTGATTTTGCTCAAACAATAACTCAAAATCCATGATGAATTGGAATGAGGTCTAGTTGACATATTTGAAGTATGTAACATGAACTTCAATTTGAGCTTTGAATGGGAGAAAAAGACCTTAGGGTTTGGGAGATATGGCCTTGCAAAGTTGGTACCCTTGCCACTTTGTTCATAACTTAGAAAAATTCTAAGTTTTTTATGGTTACCCCTTTTACAAGTTAACTCACTTTCTCTGATTTTTCTTGATGAATGATGATTCAAATCACATATTATCATTGTTTTAGGGTTAAGGAACCTTGGTTGACCAAAAATCCAAAAAGTCAAACTTGGATTTTTGTACAGTTGACTTTTTCATCAGATGAAATTTTGACTTTGTGATCCTTTTGTGAAATCAGTCCTTGGGCTCAATTCAACTTCATGTATGGCCTCCAAGGGTATTTAGGAATGTCTTGGACCCCTCCCCAAGGTTTGAGATCAAGGGTAGGTCAACAGTCAAGGATATGGTTGACTTTTTCCATCAGAAGCCCTAATTTGTGATCAGATGGTTTTGAGTTCTTGTGGCTTATGATTTGAGCTCTTTGAGTTAATAAAATCTTGTAACCATGTCAATATGATGTATTTGAGGTCCTTGAAGTTCATTTTGAAGCTTCAAGCCAGACCTCACTTCACAAGTTAACTCAAGGGTTGAATTAAGTCAAAACCCTAATTCCTGATTTTTTGATAGATGGACCCTCAAGGTGATTTTACCATTGTGGATGGGATCTTAAGATTCCTTTGAGATTAATGGACCAAATATTGAGGCATTGGATCATGCCCAGATGGAAATTTTCATCTGGAGGCCTTGGTCGACCAAAACCCTAATTTGGTGACACTGGCGATCCTGAGGCTTGATCCACTTGGAATGTTGCAATCTTGTGCTTGATTCTTGATGTGGGAGTCCTCTTGATCCTTGGTGAGTGTTTGAGAGGCTATAAAAGTTGAATATCATGTCATTTCTTGATTGATCCTTTGTCTAAGTGCTCTGAGAGGGCTCAAATCCCAAATCTTTGATTGTAGTGAATGCTCAACAATCATTAAGGAGATTGATGAGGCATGATGGTTCATCCATATTATGATGATGATTTGCACAATGATGGGAAATTTTGGTGGCCAAAATTTGGGGTATGACAACGTAGACCCACTTATTTTTATGAAAGTATGTTTTAGCAACTTGCACCTTAAGTTGCATTTAAGCATTTATATATATATATATATATATATATATATATATATATATATATATATATATATATATATATATATATATATATATATATATATATATATATATATATGTCGTACCCCAAATTTTGACCACTAACTAACTTCGGGTTTAGATCACTAACACATCCCAGAAGCCATATGAGTCATTTGGTCAAATAGAAGGACCTAAAAAGTTAAAGAGGGACCATTTTGACTCTTTAGGAGTTTTGATCTCGTCATAGTTTAGTTGCTTTTTTTAGGGTATAATTTTAATTTCATTTTGGTATATAATTTCTTTTAATTAACTAGTTAGGATAGTATATAATCATTTTAGAAAAATTTAGGACTAACCTATTAGAAGAATATTTAGAAGTTTTTTAGTGGCTATTATTATTAGTTAGGAATTAATTAGGGTTAATCAGTAAAGTTAAATAAGTCATTAGGAGCATTTCATTTCAACTAAATACAATAGTCAATTTGGTAGAGAAGTAGGCCTAAAGATTGTAAGGGAAAGTGCATGAGTTCGAATCCTACCTTATCCACTTTTAGTTTTTTCCTTTATTACTAACTTTTCTATTTTATTTTTGAACCATAAAAAAATACCAAAAAATAGTTTTTTATTATTTTAATATTAATTTTCGTATTTTAATTAATTAATATTTTAAAATATCGATTTTTTTCATTAAAATCATGTTTTTATGAAAATATCTTCAAAAAATCATATTAGTCAAATCAAATCAAATCTTTTTTCCATTTTAATTATTAGACTTTTTATTTTATTTTTATTTTTATTATTTATTCAAATTTACCAAGCCATGAATCCATCCAGATTCATTGGCTTGGGCCTTAAGAAATAGAGAAAATCAGGTCAAATTGCATCCTTCCTAAATTAGACAATCACATTCAATTTTTTGACCTAATTCTACCCTATAAATTGAACCTCCTTTTCTCATATTTTCTCACCCACAATTCACATATTCTTACCTCAAAGTTGTTGTTCTTTACACCGAAGAACAACAACAAATATACCTAAGCCTCCATAATCATCAATCTTTTCAAAGAAGGAGTCTAAGATCAAGAACGCAAAGGGGGAAGGAAAATATAGACGAAAGCGAAAGATAGGGATCAAAGGACATGAATCAACCGTGGGAAAAAGGAGATAGCTCAAAAGGTTAATTATTTTGCTCACCGGGATAAACCTCGATCCCGTAGGTCGGTTTCTCTTTGCTCGAATAAAAACCGTATATATTTTGTTTGATGCATGTACCTATTTGGTTATGGATTGTTTGGTTAGGGATTGTGTTTGGTATAGAATTTTCGTTTTGTTCTAATAAATTAATTATAATTTCACAAGGAAAAATCATAAGATATTTTAACCATTTTAAATTGTAAAAAATAATAATAATAATTTAGTTATTAGTAATTTAGGATTAATGGAATTTGTTTAGTAATTATTTGTTTTTGTGGGTTGTAATAATTATTTTAAATACTATTTAATATTAAATAATTATTGGGTTTAACACACAGTTTAATAAAAATTATTTGGAGATTAATATTTCTTTTAACATTTAAGGGGGAAAACTTTTGAGGAATTGATTTGGATAAAGGGATTAATATTTTAAAATAAATAAGGATATTTTTCTTATTTTTTTAATAGGGTTCTTGCACTAATTATTTTTAAGATTTATACCTTGAAATTTAATTATATTTTTGGGGTTTTAAATATGGTTATAATACCATTATTTTGGGTTTAAAAGGGGATTATCATTAATATATTTTAAAATGTAGATTAAAAAAGTGGTTTAATTATGGGTTTATTCAATCAAAGGGAAACCATTATTAATTTATTTTGTGGGTGATTTATATCATGGAGCATATTTTCGGGATTTAAAACATGGATTTTGATATTATTATTATATTTAAGGGATTATTAATATATCTTTAAAATATGGAGTTAATTTTAAAATTTGGGAGTTTATTACTATTTTACTAAATAAGTTAATTTATTTTGAGATTGAAATTATTAAATAAATTTTGGGATTGAAATTAAATATTTTTGGGATTGGAATTACTAAGTAATTTTTAGGGATTAAAATATCAATTTTGGGGTTGTATTTTATTAAATTTTCTTGGGGTTCATTCTAATAACTATGGGATTTAATTTATTATTGGGAATTTAAATTGGATTGTGGGGTTGGATTCAAAATGTTATTTTGGGGATTTAATTAAATTTTTGGGATTGATTTTAAAACATGGGGTTTCACTTTTGGGGTTTTAATGACATATGGGGTTTTATTAAGAATTTTGGAGGTTTCATCTAAGGAATATTAAATGGGATTTTACAAAGGAAATATGGGGTTTTATAATGAATGTTAAGGGGTTCTAATTAGGGTTTAAGAATTTAGTTAAGGGGTAGTAATGAGATAGTGCTCTTGATATCCGAGAGTATAAATAAAAGGATTAAGGGATAAAACTCTTCCTCCGAGAGTCTAAATAATGGATAGGGATTTAAGGGATTTAAGGGATAGAACTCCTCATCTAGGAGTATAAACACTAGATTTAAGGGATAGAACTCTTTATTCAAGAGTATAAATAGTGGATGGGATTTAGGGATAGGTTTTGGGATTTAGGAATAGGATTAGGGGGTAGGAATAAGGGAGGTGAACTGCGGTTACTTTGATCCATCAAATTGAGGGTACGTAGGCATAGGGTTGCAAACCAACCCTAGCGAGTATAATTAATAAAAAACTTAGGTTTTTCTATAACTTAGATAAACAAATATACCCTAAATTCAAAGGTGGATCCCATTGAGTACAATGGAAGTGAGGGGTGCCTAACACCTTCCCTTCACTTAACCGACTCCCGAACCTGAGGAATCTCTACCCTTGAGATTAAGGCTTTTTAGGTTTATAATTATTTTCCTTAGAAAAAATATGATGGCGACTCGAAATTTTTGCCGGCCGCGACAGCTGGCGACTCTGCTGGGGACTCCTTCCTAGCGAGAGTCAATCCTAGCCTTAGGATTTAGGGATTTGTTTGTCTTGGATGTTATTTTGGTTTTTTATTTTTTTATTGTTATTTATTTATTTTTATTTCATATATTTATTTATTTAACATTTTGTTTTTTTTATTATCATGCAAGGGATTGGGACATAAAAAAAAGGAGTGAAGCTAAAACCCAAAGCTTGGAGGATAACCCTAGAACCTAAAGTGGAACGGAAATGTTTTTGCGGGGGACGCAACATCCCCTAAAATGCATTGATGCCACACTCAGAGTAGATCCTTCCAAAATTGTCCTCACGAAAGGGCTAGCTCCTCTCGTAGTGGAATGATTTGGATGTGTTCCGTGACTCTAAGAACCTTAACATACCCTACACCAATCATGGACCCTACGTATTCAACCCTCAAGGGCTGTTACTAGGCTTCTACCCCAAATGAGATTTATCTCGAAGGATTACCATAGGAAGGCTTGCTCTTTCTCATGGTAAAACAAGGGTATAGTCTGAACATTTTGGGGTCGTTATGCCGTCCAAATTTGTATAACCTACATGTGAGGGGATTGGGTAGATAAGCTTTAGATCTAAACCTATTATAGGGAGCCTACCTAGTTAGGGTCATGCTTACCAAGTAAAAAACAAAAAAATCAAAGTGTCCATGTCATCATGCATTTAAAAACTTTTTTTGCATATATACATTTTTATGGGGAATTTCAAGATGCATTGTAGGAATATGGGAAAGATTGATTCAAACAAAAGGGCTACCCTACGCATTAGAGTGCTAAGTGTCGATTTACAAAGTCTCAAGGACCTTTGAGACTTAATGTCGAATCTGCTCAAAGGATGTTTACACCCAAGTATGGAAGGATCCTCGACCTCTTAGGGATCCCTATGAAGGTAGAGGCCATAATTGCTTTTGCACAACTTTATGATCCTTCTATATGTGACTTCCTCTTCAAGGATTTTTAACTAGCTCTTACGCTATACTCGAATTTACAAGGAAAAAAACTTACAAAGGGACATGGGGGCTAAAAAAGGAAAAAATAGCAAAAAATAATAATCAAAAGAAAAAGAAAAATGGTCAAGAAAAAAAAACTCAGTTGTACCCCTTGAAGATCCATCACCTCACTACAAGGAGGATAGGGGAGTGCAAGGGCTCAAGCAAGGATACTTGGAGGAGGTTAAAGCCCATTTGAAAAGGCATTAGGGCCATTTATGTAGTTTACGCCTTCTAAGGTTCAAGATTTACCATTTTTTGGGATTGTTATGGGCTATTCCCGAGGAATTACCGTTATAAGTTTGGAAGTCATTTTGGATTTGGGATTGGCTAACGGATTTGGATTTGACATTCTACGTGTGGGTTTTCATCCTTTGGGTATATTCATCTATAACTACAATGGATTTTGGAATTCCCCCCAAATAAAAATTTTAAAAATTATTTAGCATACATCATGCATATTCATACATTCATCACCAACACGCATTCAATATAAGGAAAAATACAAAAAAAATCATTTTTTTTCAAACTTCGTCTCAGGCATAACAATCTGACTTCCCAAAGGAAAGCTATGGATCAGATGGAGAAGGATATGGTTACTCTAAGAGGAGAAATGGATACTGTCAAGGAGAACGTGGAAGAAATAAAAAGCCAGATTAATCAACTGACACTTGTCGTCTAGAATTTGATAGCCATAAGAACCAATTCAAGCCATCAAAGGAAGGTTCCTACTCCTACCTCCCATGTTGAAGACAATAACCCCCTACTAGGGTTCCTCCATGATCTAGAACATGAGGAGACTGAGACTGCTAAGCACAAAACTGTTAACCAACCGCTCGAGGGAACCGTCTCTCCACCTATTTCCAATGGGGCACCTCGTACTACTTACAGACCTACCCCACGTGAGAACTACTCATACGAGGGTGAAAATCTGAGACGAGTGGCCCTCGAAAATAAAGGAACCACTGTTAGGGAAAGGAGAAGGATTGATGATAAGTAGAAAGCACTTGAGGAAAGGCTAAAGGTCGTGGAGGGACTCAATGTTCTTGGAGTGGATGCCTTGGAAATGTGTCTGGTGCCCGATGTGGTCATACCTCCTAAGTTTAAGACACCTAACTTCGAGATGTATAAAGGAGTTAGTTGTCCTAAAAATCACATCCGGATGTTTTCTCGAAAGATGGGGGCGCATGCTAAAAATAAAAAGCTGATGATGCATGTTTTCCAAGACAGCCTTAGTGGGGCATCCTTGGACTGGTATGTACGACTAGAAAGGACTCACATCAAGAACTAGGAGGATCTGGCAAGTGCCTTTATAAGGCAATACCAATATAATGTAGACATGGCCCCTAATCGCATACAATTACAAAACATGTCTAAAAAAGGGAACGAATCTTTTAAGGAGTATGCCCAGAGATGGAGGGAGCTGACCTCTCGTGTGCAACCTCCATTGGGGGAAAGCGAGTTAGTGGATACATTCATGGGAACACTGCAAGGACTATACTATGAAAGGATGATTGGGGCAGTCTCAACGGGATTCACTGACTTGGTTATCATTAGAGAGAGGATTGAGAACGGTTTAAAGACAGGAAAGATTGGGCAGTCATCCTCCGACCAGCATAACAATAAGGGGTACCCCGAAAACAACTCAAAGGAAAATGATGTCAGTGTTATAGACCCTGAAGATCCAAATCTGGGAGATAATGCGTTACTGGGGCACATTGGGGCAATAGTCAACGCCATGGAAGAGATGGGGGATGAATTCCTTATTAATAAGGAATACATGACAAACTGGGGCAAACAATGGGAGTCACCTGAGGAGAAGGATTTGTTTGGGTTGGGTTACAAATCGGCTAATGAAGGATTAGAAGACAATTTCTATGGCGTGGGATTTGGAATTTGGGATCATGTGGCCTTAATGGGAGGGGAAGAAAGGAATGCCTAATCTCGACAATTGGAGAACCATCGGGATTTCTGAGATGATTTATGTTTCGAAGTAATTTACTTTTTCTTAAAATAATAATAAGTCCCTTGCTATGCCCAAGGCAAGTGGACAAAGCTTTGTAGGGCCACCTTTTATTTCATTGGATTATTTCTATCAATCAATTTGCATTTTGTTTTCAATCAAGATCTTTTTCTTTCATTTTCTGTTTATTCAAAATGGCAATATACCTTCTTTCAATATTGTTATTTCTAGCACTTCGTTCCAAAAGGGATAAAAAAATAGAAAAAAATCTTCGTCTCCATGCAAATTTAAAAATGAACCTATTAAAAATGACACCGCTATAATCTCGAATGACTTCGGATTATCGATTAACTAAGCGGAAGAGGGTGATGAGGACGAGTGGGAGCTTCCCGAAGAGTTAGCCAGACTGTTGAGGCAAGAGGACGGGGAGATACAACCTCATCAAAAACCAGTGGATGTGATCAATCTGGGAACTGAGGAAGATAGGAAAGAGGTCAAAGTCGTGTTTCTCCGGATAAGGATATAAAGGAAAGACTGATCGAGCTATTGTACGGATACTCTGACATGTTCGCACGGTCATACCAAGATACGCCAGGACTTGATACAAGCATCGTCGAGCACGAACCACTACTCAAACTAGAATGCACGCCAATCAAGCAAAAGCTGAGGAGGACTAGATCAGATATGATCCTCCAGATCAGGGAAGAACGCAAGAAGTAATTCGACTTTTTGTCACAAGGTAATGCCTGTTGGGTTAAAAAAAACGTAGGAGTAACTTAAGAAAAGGACTATGGTAATATGGGGCATAAGGAGATAGAGGTTCGTATAGATGATACGATTACCAAGTCACAAAAGGACGAAGATCACATAACTAACTTGTAAAAGTTTTTAGATCAGTTAAGGAAATTCAAGTTACGACTACAGCCCACAAGGTGTAATCGTGGAATCAGATCTGGAAAATATCAGGGTCCACGGCCAGTCAAAAGGGAGAAAGGACAAAATGAAAGCCACCAATATTGGTGCCACCAGTCCCAAGGAGACCACTCATGATGTACTTAACAAAATTTGAGAATCCCATGGATTGTGAAACTTTGGACTCCTATGAAGGACCTAGACCTGGATCTCAAGGGAAACTTATATCTGCAGGGGCTATCAAGCGGAATTTAGGATCATAAAGGAAGCTAATCTGGATAAGGAAGAATGGGTGCAAACTAGGCTCGATCAGCTAACCTCGTATAAGGGAAACGTGTGGTTATGGGCAGTTATATCCACATGGGAATTAAGAGAGCATTTGACAAAGAAATTCGTCCTCGCCCACGCGAAGAGGGAGACTTGGGGTTAAGGAAAATATTACTCATCCATAAAGACCACCACGTCAAATGGACCCCACCCTATGAAGGGCCATATGTCATGAGGAGTGCCTCCTCTGGCGGAGCACTAATAGTAACAACCGTGGATGGAGCGGATTCACCGCGACCGGTGAACTCCGATTCGGTCAAAAATGCTATGCCTAGAAAAAAGAGGATAAAAGCTCGCTAAGTCGAAAACCCTAAAGGGCGACTTAGGCAAAAATTAGGGCGTCACGGTGGATTGAAAACTCGAAAGAGCAATCCAGGCAAAAATTAGGGATTTGGATAAAAATGATACCCGACAAGTCGAAAACCCTAAAGGGCGGCTTAGTCGAAAAAAAATGGTATATCATCCCGGTGGACTAAGACTCTAAAAAGAGCGGTTCAGGCAAAAGTTAGGGATATCCAAAAGGCATATGACTGAAAACACTCAAGTCACCCCGTAACAGGAATTCAGAAGGGAGCGATCATTCCAGCCGTCATCCTCAGAAGCGAAGTGTCGTGATCCTGGAGTCTTAGGGATATTAGCTGGTGTTAAGTTTAATAGGGACATAAATAAATTTGTTTTCTTATTGCCATTTTACATTTTTCTGGATTTTCGGTAATATCTCCTTATGAGAATTACCCTCCTTGCTTATCATTGCCCATTTGCGGGCCAATTCTCAATAAATTTGCTTTTCAAATACATTTCTTTGCCTCCTAAATCATTTCGCTTGATTACAAGTGTCGATTAATTGTGAAATAATGCATTGAAATATCGGGTATAAATAAAAGCTTTAAAAAGGGAAAATGGATTTTACTTCGGTTTTTGAAATCATCAAAGGGATCATACTCTTCCATAGAAGGATGTAGGGTCTATACGCTGACAGGAATATACGTTACAATCTGACCAACATGGGAGGTTTTTAACGGCATGTTAAATAGGAATCAAGTGTATCATGGCTTACAATAATTATCAAGGTTCAAGGGTCAGGGAGTCGGGACGTTATGGAAAGTATTATTTCAAACAAAGACATACATTGCATATCATAAAAGAGGCGTTAGCCCAAATAATGCATCATACATAAGAGCACGCATACATGCACTCATATACACAAAACATGCATACATGCATAGGGTTCATAATCGCCCAAGGTATTTCACCAACGGATTTTATCAGGGGATTCTGTTAAGGGTTTTTTTATTTAAGTTTTAAGGGGTTCATCAAAAGGAGTTATCAGGGGGTTCCACTAAAAAAGGTTTTTCAAGGGGTTCAATTGAGTATTTTGCCAAGGGTTTATTACCAGGGATATTATACACAGGGATATTGGGATACTAACGGAGCATCTGGAATCGGTCCACACAGACGCTGAACCTACCAACTCAGCGGTCAAAATTAGGGTTCCTTTATATTTAATCATCTCCTCCTCGCGTAGATGAAGACTCACCGTCATCATCATCCCAGTTTGAAGCTGATTAAATAGGGGCAGCTGTCGTACCCCAAATTTTAACCACTAACTAACTTAGGGTTTAGATCACTAACACATCCCAGAAGCCATATGAGTCATTTGGTCAAATAGAAGGACCTAAAAAGTTAAAGAGGGACCATTTTGACTCTTTAGGAGTTTTGATCTCGTCATAGTTTAGTTGCTTTTTTTAGGGTATAATTTTAATTTCATTTTGGTATATAATTTCTTTTAATTAACTAGTTAGGATAGTATATACCAATGTATGTTATATACACTATGGTAACCGTTTTTTATGTAGCAATTGTATACACCTATGCTAATTTCTACTATATCACATAAGCGTTGGACTTCATGTTAATTGTTGTTGCCAGGGCTGGCCCTGTGCAAGTGCAGCAAGCGCTACAGCACAGGGTCCCAAATTTTGGAAGGTCCCCAATTTTAAAATGTTAAATTTTTTTCCATAAATGTTAATAAAATTAAATAAAATGTTATAATAAAAACTCAATAAATCAAAAAATACTACCATAAAAACCCAATACATATAAAAATTGAGATTAATCAAAACTCAAAATAATTATAATTAAATTCAATTTTTTATTAATACATAATTGTATTTTTGATGTGTCTTTTTTAATTATTGTAATTGTATTTTTATTTTATAAATTTGGGCCTTTTTTTAAAATCAGAACGGGGCCTCCGTGAGGTGATTGGGTCGGCCCTGACTGTTGCTATGGTATATACATGCATCATGGTTATTTAATTTGTTTCCAATTCATGCTTTGTTAGTCTATGTCTTTTGGTATGTGATGTCTTTATATTCTCATGATGCTTACTTTTAAGATATTAACCATTACTTATTTTTTATGTAGGTGACTTCAAAGAATATTTAAGTAGTAATTCAATTGATAGAAAGAAGCCAATCATAATGATGCATTTGAGCATTTTACACCAGACTTTTTGAGTTGTCTTAAAACTTCTGAACTGCCAAACCACTCCATTAAATTGAAAATTGGCACAACCATCATATTGATAAGGAATTTGGATCAATCAGAAGGGTTTTGCAATGGTACAAGGTTGAGAGTTACTAGGTTGGTCAACCATGTAATCGAAGCAAAAATTATTTCAGGCACAAATATTAGAAACACTATATATATCTTGAGAATGTCTTTGTCTCCTTCTCAATCGCCATGACAATTTAAACTCATCAGACGACAATTTTCAATTATAGTGTCATTTGCTATGACAATAAAAAAATCTCAAGGTCAATCTTTAGATTATGTCGGTTTATATTTGCCCAAGAATGTTTTCAGTCACAGACAACTATATGTCGCTATTTCTAGAGTTAAGAGTAAAGCTGGTCTGAAAATCTTTATACACGACAAAGACAATAACTCCTTATCTCAAACCACAAGTGTTGTCTTCAAAGAAGTTTTTCATAACATCATCTAAGTACCAATTATTTTATGCATATTACTATCTCATTTTATTTGTTTGTCAAAATAACAATCTTTCTATCTATAACTCTAATATATAACTAATTCACAATTCTTTAAACATGTTTGTAGGTTATGTCATCTCTACAATTTGGCCTATCAATTCCTTAAATAACATGAAGTTCGTACCAATTATTAGAACTTCACTTTTTAATACTTTTTGTTGGACAATTTATGATTTTGTTATTCAAAGTCTTTGTATTATTATGAAGTTTATTTCGATTACTATATTTTTCATTGTTGTAATTTTGATACTGTTATATCTATTATAATGTCTGCATTTCAATTTGAAATTTCTTATTTCTTATAATCTTCTTTTTGAAATGAAATGTTTATCGTCGATTAATTTATACGTTGAGACTTACCCGTGCGGACGCACGGGTCTTCGACTAGTTATCAAATAACAACAAAATACTTAAAGCTACCTAGTGTTTTAGCTTTTAAATATTCCTCATAAAATCAAATAAATTTCTTAATTTATTTAACAATGAAATTCAAATGGATTAACAAAATGTTTAGTCCTAATCTTGCTCGTCGCTATATACTTTGCTTGTTCAAACCCAAATAATAAAGTGAAAATCAACAATTCATTCGTTCGGTTTGTAATAATGGATAAGATATGGTAACAATGGTATAGTAACTATTAATAACTAAATAACTCCTAAGGGTTGGTCTGGTGGAGGCTTGGGTTTTGAGAGTGCGTTCCTTTCAAGGTCTCAGATTCAAATCCTATTAAGTGCAATCAACCCTTATGTGAGGCAGTCTATATGGAACTTTGCTCCGGCTTTAAACGGAGTCCCCGCTAGTGGACGGTGGGATTGGTCCCTCTTAGATTAGTCGGTCGCAAGACCGGATACCAAAATTTCCAAAAAAAAAAAAACTATTAATAACTAAATAATTTAAATATCTCTGGTTTTATATTAATATATAAATATTAAAAAAAATATTGTTCATAAAAATTGAATCATAAACTAGTAATTTACACTCATTTAACACAACTAACCATTACTAGATACTATCCACCCTAATAACCAAATATTTTATAACTAGTTAATTCAATATTTAATTATCATGAATTGTTTTTTTCACATATGACATAACTTTAATCCCAGGTTTGACCAAACGCGTCGTCGTCCTAGATTGTAGTTTCACTTTGATTGAACTTAAGGTTCGAGTAAGTTTTATAGTTGGATTTCAAATGTATTTACAAAAGGTATATTGGTGTAACCTCACCGATGTAGAACCAATAAAGTCAGTTATATTTAATTTATAAATTACTTAAATGTTTCTTCGTTCATCATTGATCTTAGTCATTATGACTATTACCTTGTTTGTCTTCTTGTCTAAGCGTGGATTTTATGGTCATTAACGGCCTTGTCTTTTTGTCTAAGTGTGACCGTTATAACCATTAACATCATTGTCTTCTTGTATGTGAATGTGAATACCAGTAAGACTTGGAATTAGCCTATGACTTAAGATCGACC
Organism: Lathyrus tuberosus; assembly: GCA_022829125.1. NCBI lineage: Eukaryota > Viridiplantae > Streptophyta > Magnoliopsida > Fabales > Fabaceae > Lathyrus > Lathyrus tuberosus. Next base: position 1,451,012 of record JALAZF010000563.1, read on the forward strand.
ACGCCTACACCACTTTGAGTCATTATAGGAATATTGATACATAGTGTCTCAAATATGAGGTCGGGAAGGAAAAAGAGATTTAAGTAAGAAAATTTGAAAGTACAATATTAAATTGGTCCTAGGGTCACAAGGAGTCGCACTAGCTATCCAATATCGAGTCAGCCTCATGATAAAGAGAGGTATCTTTCACTTTGTAACAATGAATTCAACAAATCATAATCTAGATCAGTCAGAGCTCGCCCACCCACCTTTTAAGTATTTTGGTACGTCAATAAAAATATTGTTCATAAAAATTGAATCATAAACTAGTAATTTACACTCATTTAACACAACTAACCATTACTAGATACTATCCACCCTAATAACCAAATATTTTATAACTAGTTAATTCAATATTTAATTATCATGAATTGTTTTCTTCACAAATGACATAACTTTAATCCCAGGTTTGGCCAAACGCGTTGTCGTCCTAGATTGTAGTTTCACTTTGATTGAACTTAAGGTTCGAGTAAGTTTTATAGTTGGGTTTCAAATGTATTTACAAAAGATATATTGGTGTAACCTCACCGATGTAGAACCAATAAAGTCAGTTATATTTAATTTATGAATTACTTAAATTTTTCTTCGTTCATCATTGATCTTAGTCATTATGAATATCACCTTGTTTGTCTTCTTGTCTAAGTGTGGATTTTATGGTCATTAACGGCCTTGTCTTTTTGTCTGAGTGTGACCGTTATAACCATTAACATCATTGTCTTCTTGTATGTGAATGTGAATACCAGTAAGACTTGGAATTAGTCTATGACTTAAGATCGACCATGCCTACACCACTTTGAGTCATTATAGGAATATTGATACACAGTGTCTCAAATATGAGGTCGGAAAGGAAAATGTGATTTAAGTAAGAAAATTTGAAAGTACAATATTAAATTGGTCCTAGGGTCACAAGGAGTCGAGTCAGCCTCATGATAAAGAGAGGTATCTTTCACTTTGTAACGGTGAATTCAACAAATCATAATCGAGATCAGTCAGAGCTCGCCCACCCACATTTTAAGTATTTTGGTATGTCAATATAAATGTACCGATCGAGTCCTTCAAGCACAGTACCAATGACTTAAAATTGATATAATAAAAGTTAAGTTATAAACCAAAATACACTTATTTCATATCTTATAGTTAAATTAGACTTGAGTGTAAATTTTCTACCTAGCCTATAAGCAAATAAGCTAAAACTTAACCCAATAATAAAATACAGTTAGATCATCTGCATCAGCTACAGAGGTGTTACGACAACACAATCATTATTTCTTAAAATCTACTATTAGATTGTAGTTGCAGAACTAATTTATCAAAATTTAGGTTAAATTTTGATATAATGGTTCTCTAGCAACATTAGTTTTTAATTGTGTTCCATGTCAATGTAGTGTTGCTTGGGAACTTCAACACATTCATCATCATTAACTCCTTTAACGGTAGCCCACCCACATTCAAAAGGAGCATCCAAAAAATAGAGCAAGAAAACAAGTGAAAAGCAAGAAAAAAACATAGGAATAGGTCCAAAGATCCACATGAAAAGAGGGAAAGAGAAGTAAAACGCACGCAACCCAAGTGACCAGAAATAGCTTCCACGGCTCAAAGTATTCACAACATACTCAGTAGTTTGTTTCTGTCGTCTAAGATTTGATGACAGTTTCTTGAATGGAACATTGATGAGTATACTTGCATGACTATAGTATCTTATTGATTGAATATTCAATAAGAAAGCCAACAAGAAACAAATCAATATTGAGAGAAACTTCATTAATAAAACTAGCTCAGTCCTATCACCAAACACCATAGATACAACACCTCCATCGTTTGGATTAGTCATCAACACCGCGATAAGAGAACTCAGCATGATTGCAGTTGAAGCCAAAAGGGTTGATGCCATTAAGTTGTTTCTCAATGATTGCACTGCCAAAACTCCATTTTTGGACACATCCTAACAAAACAAAACATGAGAACAAAGAAAGGAGAATTAAGGAAAAAGGAAAGAACTTTATAAGAGTTATATGAATTTACCTCCATCATTGCTTGAACCCATAAGCGACGATTGATTGAATTGACACCAATGACAGTTTTTGTGGGGTGTTTGATGATTCGGTAGAGAAGCCATAGATGGTATGTGATCATTATAAAGAGACCAGTAGGGACTAATACGATATCAAGGATTTCAATTTCCATTGTATGAGATTAATAGAATATGAGATTGAAAAGATGGAAGATAGAAAAGAAAGTATAAGTGCTAAACCGGTGTTGCCTTGTTTGTTTGGTAACAGAAATGAGTAGTTAAGGGGGTTTTATAATGAGTTGTGATATTTTGATACACTAGTTTCATAGCAAAATTATACTTTTAAAATGGCTAATATTCTGTTCACCCTATGCTATTTGCGGGTGGTCCGAAAAAAAATTTTCTTTTATAATATGAAGATTTATTTTTTATCCTTACTACTGAATTCTTTTATAATAGAAAGTATATAGAAAAAGTATATAGAAAATGTGTTTATAAATGAAGATAATTTTCATCCTATAAATTAGTTTTATATGAATAAATTAAATCAAATCACATTTCTTAACATAGTATCACGGTTTAAGATCTGTTGGATTACTTGCTATATCATGTTTCTGCTATTGGATCACCAACGATTTATTTCAACGCTCAAGATATTCAGTCTGGACGTGAAAAAATATGTTAAAAGTTTCATATAAATCGATATATCGTCTGAACACGTGCTTATAAGTGTAATCAACTCTCATCCAACAAACCAATTTTATAAAGATGGGTATTTTATAAAGATGAGTTAGGCCTCCACCACAATTCTTAACACCTCCCTTTCAATATATATCTTCTTTGCACCAGTGAGGCTTTTTCTCCTACAAGATTTCTGCTCCTTCTTTCTTGCAAGCACCCTCAAAGAACCACCATTGTAAGGAGTCACACATGAACCACGATATTATATTAGCTAATTTATAAAATATAGTCATAATGTGAGAGAAAGAGATGGGAAGCCTTCATAAGCTTCTTCTGCCTTGCTCAACGTTAACGTTGTTCACACTTCTCAATAAACCAAACATAATTCCAAAAATATTCCTTCCACGAAAACATAATTCCAAACCTGACATGGCTTTTTAGAACCAAAATCGGTCACCCCAAAGCACCTCCAACATAACCTCTTTCTCTATTACGCTTTGTTTTTGTATTTTCTAAATCCTATGATGTTAAGAGAGATGAACATGTTGAGATTCCTTAAATAACTCCTATAACCAGAAAAACAGACTATCAAATGCTCCTATAACCAGCAGGAAAAAAAAACAGAAGCAGCTTAAATAACTCCTGATCCAACTGACTTAGACTACTGACAGATTAAAAAATGCATACTGTTCAAAACAGGAAGCCCAGAGAATAAAACTTCGATATCACTGCTCCAAACACGAAAACTTCACCAAAAACACTGAACCGCAAGCCTGATCAGATGGACAGGTGGGGAACGAGAAGCACATCAACTATGGCCCACCAATCTAATCTTACACAATAGCACTAAACTTTGTATTGTATGGATCAGCCCTAGGAATATAAAACTGTTCACATTTATCACAAAAGTGAAGCATTTGACTATTTTCTGAAGTGACTCTGATACTCTCACCAGTGAGAAAAAGAAAAGTTTCATTTGATAAGTGATATATAAGAATAATTGGCTTTAATTTCCTTCAAGGAAAACACTGTTTGAAATTAGTATAAATGCTAATCAATAAGTACATTGCATCACTTACTAAAATTCTAAACAATTGAAATGAAGACAAATAAAAGAAACTAGCTGCACACTCAGAAGTTAAAAAAAATTGAACTACAATGGATTTGCAATTTTGAAACCAAAGAAAGGTGCAAATTTCCACATTCCACAAGCCTCTTCACTCATGGTTAAAGCTGTAACTATACCATATGCTAGTAAAACCACAATACATTTATCTTCTGTAAGATAGTACAGAACTAGCATAGATAATATTAATGTTATGATTATAATTAGAGATTTAAACATCACGAATCACACGATGTCTAATGCGGCAATTTGTGACTGAATACAGACTAATCACGTGAAACTGAGAAGGCTTACTGAGGCCCTTGATGATGGCCAAGTATTCAGTGCTCCAAAAGTTCAATCTTTGCAAGATGATTATTCATTCGATGCGTATCGTCAGCTGATAATCGATCACCAACCATAAGTTTGTACTGTTCAAATTTTGCTTTTTCGCACTTTAATGCGGCGGTTTTAGAAGCCTGTAAATTTCCTGAACCAAAGGTACAATTCCATTAGATTTATACGTTCCTGAATCAAACTAATATGCAAAACAATATAGCGCGATGCATCATGAATTGCTATGTTAATTGAAAAATAAAAGAAAAGTAATGCAATCTATATCTAAATGTTACAAAAACACAGTCCATAGTACCATATCAATTTCAACCCTGTAGTATTTGTTCTTACCAGATAAATCAAGTAAATTAAACACCACTGGAAAATTTCCAATACTTCTAACCATTGTAATGGAAGCCCATACTTTTTCATGCTCCTCTCTTGAAGCTCTAATGATACACACATTAGTGATTGGATTCACATACTTAACTGAACAAAATCCAAAAGTGAAAACTATCAAATACGAAAAATAGAATTTAACTGAGGAAATTACTAGACAGAAAGAAAACAATAGAAAAAGAATCATCAGCAACCTGTTTGTTACTCACCCTGAAATGATCCTAGTGATGCAGCCAAACCACACTCGCCAAAATTCAACAAGATGCTATCTTTTATAGCATTAGAGACATTAAACTGGGTAATTATAATAGAATCACCCGATGCTTGGTCTCTATTAGGGTTCATAAAAACCTCCATCACCATGTACCTGTTTTTGAACACCATCGCTCTTTTTCTACAACCCTAAAACAAAGTTTCAAAGTATCAGAATACAAATCAATTGAGACGGTTCAAACCTACACACGAAGAAAAATCAAATCTGAAAAACCTAGAAACAAACTAAACCTAACCTGCGCAAAATCTAGAAACAAAATCCGGAAAATCAAAAGCAATTGCGCAAGTAAAGAGGAAGACGACAAACCTGTGAGAAACGCACAACCGAGAGAGAGGGAGAGAAGAGAAGTTTAGGGTGTGGAGGATCTACAGTAAGTCTGGTGCACCAATTCAATCTAACGGTATAAATGTATCTCAGCTGGGATCACCATTGACTAAGGTGGAGGCGATTATTGATGTAAGAAACCCTAGAAATTAAAATGATCGTTTTCGGGTTAAGGGCTATTGGGCCGTTAAGCCCAAGTTTGGACCCAATTATTTTCTGACACGTGTTGATTTCTGATAGGAAAAGAGAGTTTGTAACGGCCTTTTATCTCTCGTTCTTATCCGGTTTTAATTTTTTTTAAATACTCCTTTCATCCTATAATAAGTGACCCAGTTAATTTTTCACACAGATTAAGAAAAAGAGAATAAATAAAAGAGAGAGAATGATATTTTTACTAAAATATCCTTATGATGTATTAAGAATGATGAAAGTAATATTAATTAGAGAGTAAAATAAGAAAAGTTGTATTGAACATTGAAATGGGTCATATATTTTGGAACACCATTTTATTCTAAATGGGTCACTCATTGTGGGACGGATGGAGTAATAAAATTACTCCCTTCGTCCTAAATTATAAGTCACTTTGTCAAAAAAAATTTATCCCAAATTATAAATCACCTTACATTCTTAATGCAATATAAATGACATATTTTCCAATATATCCTCAAATATTTATTATTATTTATTTTTTCAACTCTTTTAATTTCTCTCTCCTATATAATTATGAGGAGTATTACTATAAAGATATACATATTTTGTCTTTCTATAAAGTAATAATTAAGTTTCTTAATTTGTGTGAAAAATTCAAAATGTCTTATAATTTAGGACGGAGGGAGTAAATAATTATCTTAAATTAATTAACACATTGAGAGCGTGGAGATTTGTTGCGGAACACGTGCTCCAAAATAAAATAAAAAGAGATCTATAAAGATTTTTTGGTAAGATTCATAAAGACGTTACTAAAACTTTTTTTCTTTTGGTAGTACAAGAGACCGTTACTAAGGCTCTTTTGGGCAAGATATATTTTTTGACTTCTATTATCTATATATACAAATTCAATTATATGAATTTTTTAAATTATCCTTTCATCACAAATTATTTACATGACTAAAAAGATATTTTAGTAATTAATTAATGTTTATTTTTTTTCATTCTTATCTACTACTACAACATGACAAGTGACACTCATTCTCTCTCTTCATTAAAATTTTAAGTTTCTTTCACATTTTTTTTCCCACACTTTCTTACTTTCATTTTAATTTATTTTCTATTTATTTATTATCACTTAAAATATTAATAATATATTTTTTTTTATTTTAATAAAATTAAAATTTTATTTATCTCACGGGTCACTATCAACACAATATCTATTTTATTTTAATTAACAATTATTTTAATTTGTGAGACAAAATCTTTTTTAAAATATTAATTTTTTTCTTTCTCCATCTAACAATTTAATTTTTTTCTAGTTTTAATATAATTACTTAATACAATTAAATTTATAGATTATTAGTAATTTAACAATTAAGTAAATCATTTTAAATTTTGTATTTGTATTTAAATACATTTTATATCACATCAAATATTTTTTATTTCACGAGTTATTATCAGCACAATGTCTATTTTATTTTTATCAACAGTTTGTCTTAATTTGAAAGACAAAATCTTTATTTCAAAATAAATAAAAAATATTTTTTATCTTTCTTCATCTCACGAGTCATTTTTTTCTTTTTGCATAATTACATCTGTATGTAAATACATTTATATTATATCAAATCAACTTTATATTTCACGAGTCACTATCAGCACAATACATATTTTATTTTAATCAATAATTACCTTAATTTTAAAGGTAAAATCCTTATTTTCAAATATTAAATATTATTTTTTTTTATCTCATGAGTCTCTTTTTTTCTCTTTATATTTTAATACAATTTAATTTATATAATTATTATTTATTTTAAAATTAATATCTAATTTCATAGTTAGATATGTATATAAATACATTTTATATCATACCAAATTTATATATACATTTAAATATCTTTTATACCATATCAAATAATTTTACCCGTGCGGGAGCACGGGTATCTTACTAGTTATAGGTTATAAACTCATATAAATATTTGGTAATAGTTTATTTATGAATAGTTTATTAATTTATAATTTATTTTTCAGATATTATTTTAAATAGCATTTTAGTTTATAGTTTATCATTTTTTTCACTTTTATCTTTATTATTTTAATCAAAAATCAATTTTATCTTTTATAATTTATTTTAATTAAAAATAAAATAATTATGTATTAAAAACAATTCAATTAGCTTATCAATTATTAATTATCAAATTCATGACTTATAAACTGATCGTACCTGGATCAGACAGTTACTGGTGGCCAACGACGTCCGTCGAACATGTTTGTGGTATGTTATTACACTTCAAATTGCTGTTTTTCTGAGTTTTAGGTGAAGAAATTGGATGATTGGGGGGGGGTGTACCTGCAAGGCACTCCGACGCTCAAGTAAGGTAACTGTCAGAGAAATAGCAAGTACAGAGGTGAGTAAGAAAATGAACTTAACCTGACCCTCTCAAGTGAGAGGGTATTTATAGAGAGCCCCCAGCGCGTTTTGGGAACAATTGCGGGATATTTGAGTGTGGGGGTATTTTGGACATTTCATAGATATTTTTACTAAGTTAGTAAGAAAGAAAAGAAAATAGAAAAGAAAAGGGAAAGAAAAATAGAGAGAAAGAAATAAGAAAGAAGGAAAAAGAGAAGAAAAGAGGAGAAGAGAGAAAATTGGAGAAAGAGTGGAAAAATCATCAAGAACAATTTCTAGGAATCGATTAATCGGGTAAGGGTGCGAAACTCGATTATTCTATGATTGTATACGATTATGTATGTGTTTTGTTGTTGTTTTTGGATTGATTTGGAGAATATTAGTAAAACCTAGATTGTGTAAAAATTGATTAGAAATGAATTTGATTGTGGTAAAAATCTTGTTGAATGCATTGTTGATTGCTCATACATGTTTGTGGTATGTTATTACACTTCAAATTGCTGTTTTTCTGAGTTTTAGGTGAAGAAATTGGATGATTGGGGGGGGGTGTACCTGCAAGGCACTCCGACGCTCAAGTAAGGTAACTGTCAGAGAAATAGCAAGTACAGAGGTGAGTAAGAAAATGAACTTAACCTGACCCTCTCAAGTGAGAGGGTATTTATAGAGAGCCCCCAGCGCGTTTTGGGAACAATTGCGGGATATTTGAGTGTGGGGGTATTTTGGACATTTCATAGATATTTTTACTAAGTTAGTAAGAAAGAAAAGAAAATAGAAAAGAAAAGGGAAAGAAAAATAGAGAGAAAGAAATAAGAAAGAAGGAAAAAGAGAAGAAAAGAGGAGAAGAGAGAAAATTGGAGAAAGAGTGGAAAAATCATCAAGAACAATTTCTAGGAATCGATTAATCGGGTAAGGGTGCGAAACTCGATTATTCTATGATTGTATACGATTATGTATGTGTTTTGTTGTTGTTTTTGGATTGATTTGGAGAATATTAGTAAAACCTAGATTGTGTAAAAATTGATTAGAAATGAATTTGATTGTGGTAAAAATCTTGTTGAATGCATTGTTGATTGCTCATACATGTTTGTGGTATGTTATTACACTTCAAATTGCTGTTTTTCTGAGTTTTAGGTGAAGAAATTGGATGATTGGGGTGAAAAAACGCAGAACATTGTTCTGCAGAATTTTTCTGAGATTTCCAGGTCATACGCGTATGGGACATGTTCATACGCGTATGAACCTTGGCGTTACGCGTATGGTGGGCGAGCCATGAGGGCAATACGCGTATGGGCTGCTGGTTTTCTCGGCCATCTGCCCATTTGCGTATGATACGCGTAGCATTTCATGGCAATCCGCGTACGAGAGAGGGCATTACGCGTATGGGTTTTTACACGTGAACTTTGGGAAAATGAGATCTCTGCTCATACGCGTACGGCTCATAGTGATACGCGTACGGGCAGGACTTTTGCAAAATGTGACTTTTCAAAATATCATTTTCGTTTTCGTCCGTAACTTTGGTTCCGATTATCCGATTTTTGAATTCTTGGTGTCGTTAGAAAGGTATCGAGTTGTACTTTATGATTATGAGGTTTTTGAGAATGATTAGCCGATTAAATTTTGTCGGGAAATATGAATAGTGTCGGTTATCGATTTTTGTCATTTTAATGGTGTGGAATTGACGTGTATTATGCCGTATGTTGTTGTTTTGTACGTGAGATGACTTATGTGCTGTTGTGATGATGCTTTGTGGCCGAAAGGCAAGAAAATGCTAAGTGTGGTATTTGATAAATGTGCATGATTATGAATATGTGCATGGATGCAATGTGAGTGTCATGAGTCATTGTATGCCAAGCATCATAATGTGCATTGTGGAAACGTCCTGAGTGACGGTTTAATTCCTGAGGGAAATTGCTATAACATCGTGTGCCTCGAAAATATGAGGCGATGCCTGAGGACCTAAAGCGGTGGTTATAGACGATTGTGGGCTCCTTCGGAGACTTAAAGCAATCCTTAACGTCGTGTGCCTCGAAAATATGAGGCGATGCCTGAGGACCTAAAGCGACGGGTGAACATCGTAGGCCCGACGGGGAGTTACTTGAGATTCTCAGTAACGAGCGATGGTTCCAATAGTTCCTGAGTGAACTGATGATGAGACAAGAGACATTGGAAGTCGGTACCGCATGGCATGTGCATAGAGTCGTTGTGTCGGTCTATGTGCATTGCATAAATCATGAATTAATTGTGTGTGAATTTGTGACTGTGGTTGATGATTGTATGGTATATGTGTGGTGTGTAATTGGTATCCGATGTTTGAGAATTGTGCGGTATTATGTTATATGTGGTTGTGGTGAGAATGCGTTACGTGTACAATTCTGTGTTATTATATATAACTTTATTCAATTATATTATGGTTGTTTTTCTCACCCTTCTGCTGTTTTATAACGCTCTATGAGGCATTACAGATTAGAGTTGCTGGAGGTATTCTTTTTGTGAAGCTTTGCGTCTTCATTCTTTTGTCGGTCGGCTCTGATATGTGACTCCGGGTAGCTAGGGTGGCCGTTTGCGATTATTTTGTATATCTGATGATATATTTTGGTTGTACATATGCTACCTGATGTATGACAAACTGTTTACATGTGTATATGTATATATGTTAATCAGATTTTAGATTTTCCGCTTTAATTCTAATTTCTGAAAAGTGGGTGTAAGGAACAAAGTTTCCTCTGTATGATTGCTACCCCACAGTTGCATGTCTTTATGAGCAGGTGTTGTATGCTATGTTTTGTTTCAATTGATGTGATTCCTCCCTTTCTATGCCGGAATTTCAAATGTACTCTGACGAAATTTCGAATTTTCTTTTAGTGCTTTAATTTCCTGTTAATTGGGGGTATAGATTGGGGGCGTCACATTAAGTGGTATCAGAGCCAGTCCGTGTCAGTTGTGTCTGTTGTGTCTGGCATATTGGGCGAGTTGTGTTGGACGAGTTGTTGTTTAACCATAGTTTCTGTATTTGGACGAACAGAATATGGCTGGTCGTAATGATGCTGCTTTGGCTGCTGCGATGGAGGCTATGGCACGAGCTGTGCAGGGTGCACCGAATGCTGCAGGAAATGATGAGTTTAGAAAGAATAAGCCGCCGGTCTTTAAAGGGAAACATGATCCGGATGGTGCGCAGTTGTGGTTGAAAGAGATTGAGAGGATTTTTAGGGTAATGGATTGTGATGACGATGATGATAAAGTGAGGTTGGGCACTCATATGCTACACGAAGAGGCTGATGACTGGTGGGTCAGTACTCGTCAGGTGTTGGAAGCTGAGGAGGAAGAAGAAGAGATTACTTGGGAAGTGCTTAGCCGAGAGTTTCTAAGGAAGTATTTTCTGGAGGATGTCCGAGGAAAGAAAGAGATTGAGTTTTTAGAGCTAAAACAAGGTAATATGTCGGTTATTGACTATACTGCTAAGTTTGTGGAACTTGTGCAGTTTTATCCTCATTATGTGGAAGCGACTGCTGAATTTTCAAAGTGTGTGAAGTATGAAAGTGGTTTGCGTCCTAAGATAAAGCAGGCTATTGGTTATCAGAGGATTCGAAGGTTTGCTGATTTGGTAGAATGCTGTAGGATTTATGATGAAGATAGTAAGGCTCGTTCCGCTCACTATAAAAGTGTAAGTGACAGGAAAGGCAAACAACAGTTCCGTGGTGGTCCGTATGTGTCACCGGCTGATAAAGGTAAACAAAGGGGTAATTTTGATCGAAGGTCAAGTGGAGGAGGTATGTCTAATGCTCCTAGGTGTTTTAAATGTGGTGAATTGGGTAATCACCAGATGGAATGTAGGAAGAAAGTGGATAAGTGTTCTAATTGTGGTGGTATCGGACATGTTTTAGCTGATTGTAAAAGGAAGAATGTAGTGAAGTGTTATAACTGTGGGGAACCTGGTCACATTAGCTCGAAGTGTCCGAATCAGAAGAAAGCTCCGACTAGTGGGAAAGTGTTTTCATTGGCGGGAACTCAAACTTCAAGTGCTGATCGTCTGATAAGAGGTACTTGCTTTATTAATAATACGCCTTTAATTGCTATTATTGATACTGGAGCGACTCATTCGTTTATTTCGTCTGAGTGCGCGGAACGTTTGAATCTTGGGTTGTCTTCGATGGATGGTGAGATGGTTATTGATACTCCAGCGATGGGGTCAGTAACTACTTCTTTAGTGTGTTTGAGTTGTCCTTTGACCATTTATGGTAAAGACTTTGCGATGGATTTGGTGTGTTTACCGTTGGAAGGTTTAGATGTGGTGTTGGGAATGAATTGGTTGCAATTCAATCGGGTGCACATTGATTGTTATCATAAGCTTGTAAGGTTTCCTTCTCTTGAGGAAGACGAAGACTCGAGTTTCTTATCTTCCAAAGAGTTGAAGAAACTTTTGGCGAATGAAGCTCAGTTGTTTGGTTTGTTTGCATCTTTGACTGTGGATAGTCAAGTTTCATTGGAGGTGTTTCCTGTTGTGTGCGAATTTCCTGATGATATTTCAGATGTACCGCCAGAGAGAGAAGTTGAATTTTCTATAGATCTAGTTCCTGGTACTAGACCTGTTTCTATGGCACCTTATAGAATGTCGGCATCTGAATTGGTGGAGTTGAAAAAGCAGTTAAGTGACTTATTGGAGAAGAGGTTCGTGAGACCAAGTGTTTCTCCTTGGGGTGCTCCAGTTTTGTTAGTGAAAAAGAAAGATGGGAGTATGCGATTATGTATTGATTATCGCCAGTTGAACAAAGTGACGATTAAGAATAAGTATCCGCTTCCAAGGATTGATGATCTGATGGATCAGTTGGTTGGTGCTTGTGTATTTAGTAAGATTGATTTGAGATCGGGGTACCATCAGATAAGAGTGAAAGAAGAGGATATTCAGAAGACGGCCTTTAGAACACGGTACGGTCATTATGAATATTCGGTGATGCCGTTCGGGGTTTCTAACGCGCCTGGTGTGTTTATGGAATACATGAATCAGATTTTCCACGAGCATTTGGATCGTTTTGTGGTGGTGTTTATTGATGATATTTTAATCTATTCTAAGTCTCGTGAGGAACATGCAGAGCATTTGCGTATTGTTTTGCAGGTGTTGAAGGAAAGGAAGCTTTTTGCCAAATTGTCCAAGTGTGAATTCTGGTTGTCTGAGGTGAGTTTTCTTGGGCACGTAATTTCAGGTAATGGTATTGCTGTGGATCCATCTAAAGTAGAAGCAGTTCTACAATGGGAGGCTCCTAGATCCGTTACTGAAATTCAAAGCTTTTTGGGTTTGGCTGGTTATTACCGGAGGTTCATTGAAGGTTTTTCTAAGCTAGCTCTTCCTTTGACGCAGTTGACTTGTAAGGGCAAAGCATTCATTTGGGATATTCAATGTGAAGAAAGTTTTTGTGAGCTGAAGAGAAGATTGACGACAGCTCCGATTCTGATTTTACCTGATCCTAATGAACCATTTGTTGTGTGCTGCGATGCTTCTTTAATTGGTTTGGGTGGTGTTTTGATGCAGGAAGGTAAGGTTGTAGCTTATGCTTCAAGGCAGTTAAGAGTTCATGAGAAAAACTATCCTACTCATGATCTTGAATTAGCGGCTGTGGTTTTTGTGTTGAAGATTTGGAGGCACTATCTCTATGGTGCGAGGTTCGAAGTCTTTAGTGATCATAAAAGCTTGAAATATTTATTTGATCAGAAAGAGTTGAACATGAGACAGCGGAGATGGTTGGAATTCTTGAAAGACTACGACTTTGGCTTGAATTACCATCCTGGTAAAGCTAATGTGGTAGCCGATGCATTGAGCCGGAAATCGTTGCATATGTCCGCATTGATGGTGAAAGAGTTGGAACTTTTGGAGTCGTTTAGAGACTTGAGTTTGGTATGTGAAGTGACATCGGTTAGTGTAAGGCTTGGAATGTTGAAAGTTACTAATGAATTTTTGTTGTCGGTAAGTGAGAAACAAAAACTGGATTTGAAATTCGTTGATTTGATGAGGAATGGGAATGTGGATTTCAAGGTGGATAATTTTGGTGTTTTGAGGTTTCGTGGTCGTATTTGTATTCCTGATGATGCGGAGTTGAAAAGAATGATTTTGGAGGAAGGACACCGGAGTAATTTAAGTATGCATCCGGGTGCGAATAAGATGTACCAAGATTTGAAGAAGATTTTCTGGTGGTCTGGTTTGAAAAGAGACGTGGCTCAGTTTGTGTATGCATGTTTGACTTGTCAGAAATCGAAAGTGGAACATTTGAGACCTAGTGGTTTGTTGCAACCGTTGGATATTCCTGAGTGGAAATGGGATAGCATTTCGATGGATTTTGTGACGGGATTACCGAACACTCAGCGTGGGCATAATGCTATTTGGGTGATTGTTGACAGGCTGACTAAATCGGCGCATTTTATTCCGATTGACATCAGTTTTTCTTTGGAACGGTTAGCTGAGATCTATATCAGTGTGGTGGTGAAATTGCATGGGATTCCATTGAGTATTGTTTCTGATCGAGATCCTAGATTTACATCTAGATTTTGGGAAAGTTTACAAAAGGTTTGGGTTCTAGATTGAGGTTAAGTTCGGCTTATCATCCGCAGACAGATGGTCAGACCGAAAGAACGATTCAGTCTTTGGAGGATTTGTTGAGAGCGTGTGTTTTGGAACAAGGTGGTGCGTGGGACGGTTATCTTGCTTTGGTTGAGTTCACGTATAATAATAGTTTCCATTCTAGTATCGGAATGGCACCTTTTGAGGCCTTATATGGACGAAGATGTAGAACGCCGTTGTGTTGGCACGAAACAGGTGAAAGTTCGGTGGTTGGACCGGATTTGGTGCAACAAACGACGGAAAAGGTAAAGTTTATTCGTGAGAAAATGAAGGCTTCTCAGGATAGACAAAAGAGTTATCATGATCGGAGACGGAAGGATCTTGAGTTTCAAGAGGGAGATCACGTATTTCTGAGAGTTACGCCGGTAACGGACGTTGGTCGTGCTTTGAAATCTAAGAAGCTTACTTCTCGATTTATTGGTCCTTACCAGATATCTGCGAGAGTTGGTGCTGTGGCGTATCGTGTGGCGTTGTCGCCGAATCTGTCGAATTTGCATGATGTGTTTCATGTTTCACAGCTTCGGAAGTATGTTCCGGACCCTTCACATGTTATTCCAATGGACGAGGTTGAGGTAAGGGATAACCTTACGGTCGAGACTTTACCAGTTAGGATTTTGGATCGCGAGGTGAAGCGGTTGAGGGGCAAGGAGATTACACTTGTGAAAGTGGCGTGGGGAGGCGCTGCTGATGGTAACTTGACGTGGGAGTTAGAGAGTAGGATGCAGGAGTCGTATCCAGAGTTGTTTGTATCAGGTAAGATTTTCGAGGACGAAAATTTCTAAGTGGGGGAGAACTGTAACGCCCCGTTTTGCCAATTTTATTTTATTAAGTCTTTTTGGATTATTTTATTATTATTTTATTTTATTCTCGACTTTTATGTGAAAATATGTTATTTTTCGTCGTGATTATATTTTATCGCGTTTTGGGAACAATTGCGGGATATTTGAGTGTGGGGGTATTTTGGACATTTCATAGATATTTTTACTAAGTTAGTAAGAAAGAAAAGAAAATAGAAAAGAAAAGGGAAAGAAAAATAGAGAGAAAGAAAGAAGAAAGAAGGAAAAAGAGAAGAAAAGAGGAGAAGAGAGAAAATTGGAGAAAGAGTGGAAAAATCATCAAGAACAATTTCTAGGAATCGATTAATCGGGTAAGGGTGCGAAACTCGATTATTCTATGATTGTATACGATTATGTATGTGTTTTGTTGTTGTTTTTGGATTGATTTGGAGAATATTAGTAAAACCTAGATTGTGTAAAAATTGATTAGAAATGAATTTGATTGTGGTAAAAATCTTGTTGAATGCATTGTTGATTGCTCATACATGTTTGTGGTATGTTATTACACTTCAAATTGCTGTTTTTCTGAGTTTTAGGTGAAGAAATTGGATGATTGGGGTGAAAAAACGCAGAACATTGTTCTGCTGAATTTTTCTGAGATTTCCAGGTCATACGCGTATGGGACATGTTCATACGCGTATGAACCTTGGCGTTACGCGTATGGTGGGCGAGCCATGAGGGCAATACGCGTATGGGCTGCTGGTTTTCTCGGCCATCTGCCCATTTGCGTATGATACGCGTAGCATTTCATGGCAATACGCGTACGAGAGAGGGCATTACGCGTATGGGTTTTTACACGTGAACTTTGGGAAAATGAGATCTCTGCTCATACGCGTACGGCTCATAGTGATACGCGTACGGGCAGGACTTTTGCAAAATGTGACTTTTCAAAATATCATTTTCGTTTTCGTCCGTAACTTTGGTTCCGATTATCCGATTTTTGAATTCTTGGTGTCGTTAGAAAGGTATCGAGTTGTACTTTATGATTATGAGGTTTTTGAGAATGATTAGCCGATTAAATTTTGTCGGGAAATGTGAATAGTGTCGGTTATCGATTTTTGTCATTTTAATGGTGTGGAATTGACGTGTATTATGCCGTATGTTGTTGTTTTGTACGTGAGATGACTTATGTGCTGTTGTGATGATGCTTTGTGGCCGAAAGGCAAGAAAATGCTAAGTGTGGTATTTGATAAATGTGCATGATTATGAATATGTGCATGGATGCAATGTGAGTGTCATGAGTCATTGTATGCCAAGCATCATAATGTGCATTGTGGAAACGTCCTGAGTGACGGTTTAATTCCTGAGGGAAATTGCTATAACATCGTGTGCCTCGAAAATATGAGGCGATGCCTGAGGACCTAAAGCGGTGGTTATAGACGATTGTGGGCTCCTTCGGAGACTTAAAGCAATCCTTAACGTCGTGTGCCTCAAAAATATGAGGCGATGCCTGAGGACCTAAAGCGACGGGTGAACATTGTAGGCCCGACGGGGAGTTACTTGAGATTCTCAGTAACGAGCGATGGTTCCAATAGTTCCTGAGTGAACTGATGATGAGACAAGAGACATTGGAAGTCGGTACCGCATGGCATGTGCATAGAGTCGTTGTGTCGGTCTATGTGCATTGCATAAATCATGAATTAATTGTGTGTGAATTTGTGACTGTGGTTGATGATTGTATGGTATATGTATGGTGTGTAATTGGTATCCGATGTTTGAGAATTGTGCGGTATTATGTTATATGTGGTTGTGGTGAGAATGCGTTACGTGTACAATTCTGTGTTATTATATATAACTTTATTCAATTATATTATGGTTGTTTTTCTCACCCTTCTGCTATTTTATAACGCTCTATGAGGCGTTACAGATTAGAGTTGCTGGAGGTATTCTTTTTGTGAAGCTTTGCGTCTTCATTCTTTTGTCGGTCGGCTCTGATATGTGACTCCGGGTAGCTAGGGTGGCCGTTTGCGATTATTTTGTATATCTGATGATATATTTTGGTTGTACATATGCTACCTGATGTATGACAAACTATTTACATGTGTATATGTATATATGTTAATCAGATTTTAGATTTTCCGCTTTAATTCTAATTTCTGAAAAGTGGGTGTAAGGAACAAAGTTTCCTCTGTATGATTGCTACCCCACAGTTGCATATCTTTATGAGCAGGTGTTGTATGCTATGTTTTGTTTCAATTGATGTGATTCCTCCCTTTCTATGCCGGAATTTCAAATGTACTCTGACGAAATTTCGAATTTTCTTTTAGTGCTTTAATTTCCTGTTAATTGGGGGTATAGATTGGGGGCGTCACATTAAGTGGTATCAGAGCCAGTCCGTGTCAGTTGTGTCTGTTGTGTCTGTTGTGTCTGGCATATTGGGCGAGTTGTGTTGGACGAGTTGTTGTTTAACCATAGTTTCTGTATTTGGACGAACAGAATATGGCTGGTCGTAATGATGCTGCTTTGGCTGCTGCGATGGAGGCTATGGCACGAGCTGTGCAGGGTGCACCGAATGCTGCAGGAAATGATGAGTTTAGAAAGAATAAGCCGCCGGTCTTTAAAGGGAAACATGATCCGGATGGTGCGCAGTTGTGGTTGAAAGAGATTGAGAGGATTTTTAGGGTAATGGATTGTGATGATGATGATAAAGTCGCGGTGCTAGTGAGCCGCGGGCAGTGTTTAACTGTAATATTGTTTTAGCTTTTCAGCGTTCCATGGTCGAGCAAGTTCTTCCCCGTGCAGATTTTCGAGGAAATAGGCTCCTGTCCCCGTTTTCGCGCGGACGCGGTACGGGTCCTCCCAGTTCGTGGCGAGTTTGCCTTCTCGCGAGTCTTTCTGGTTCCTTCGTAGGACGAGGGTGCCCACCTGAAAATCATGTTTAATGACTCTGTCGTTATAACGTAGTGTTATTTTTTGTTTAAGTGACGCCTCTCGGAGAGAAGCGCCCGAGCGTGTTTCCTCGACGAAGTCGAGTTCTTCCCTCAAGGCTTCATCGTTCGCGTTGCTGTCGAGGGGGGCTTCCGTCCTCCTCGAGGGTTCCCTGATCTCCACGGGGATCACTGCCTCCGTTCCATAGGTCAAATGGAAAGGGGTCTCCCCGGTCGTGGAATGTGGGGTTGTTCGGTAGGCCCAGAGAACGCTGTGTAGCTCTTCGACCCACCGTTGTTTGGCGTCGCCCAGTCGGCGTCTTAATCCTCGAAGGATCACTCTGTTCGCGGCCTCAGCCTGTCCGTTCGTTTGAGGGTGCTCGACCGACGTGAAGTGCTGCTTCGTGCCTAGTTTTGTGACGAAGTCCTGGAAGTTCCTGTCGGTGAGCTGGGTTCCGTTGTCGGTGACGATGGCTTGAGGCACTCCGAACCGGGCGAGGATATTTCTTTTGTAGAAATGTAGTATGTTGAAGGCAGTGATTTTGGCCAATGCTTCTGCTTCAATCCACTTCGTGAAGTAATCTACCCCGACGATGAGGTATTTGTTTTGATACGACCCCTGGACAAAAGGTCCGAGGATATCCATCCCCCACCATGCGAACGGCCACGGGGAGGATAGCGACGTGAGCTCGCTGGGAGGAGCGAGGTGCATGTCCCCGTGCCGTTGGCATTTATCGCACTTCTTGACGTGCTCCTTGGCGTCTTGTTGCATGGTGGGCCAGTAATATCCTGCCCGGAGTGCTTTACGAGCTAGCGATCGTCCGCCGAGGTGCTGCGCATTGATTCCCTCATGGATCTCCTGGAGTATGCCGGGGACCTTGGTATCCTCGACACATCTGAGGAGGGGAATAGAGAATCCTCGCCGGTATAGCTTATCCTCGACTATAGTGTACGAGCACGCCCGTCTCTTGACCATTCTTGCTTCTTTGGGATCTTCGGGCAGTTTGCCCATCGTGAGGTATTCGTATACCGGGGTCATCCAGCAATCGCTGTCCCCGATGGCGTTGATGTCTGAAATCATGCCTGGTTTGTCAATGCTCGGGCGGGAAAGGACCTCTTGTATGACGGACTTGTTCCCGCCTTTCTTTTTCGTGCTCGCCAATTTTGACAGAACGTCCGCTCGGGCATTATGCTCCCGGGGGATGTGAGTTACTTCCGCCGAGGTGAACTTTTTCATCTTCTCTTTTACCAAGGCCAAGTATTATATGAGACTGTCGTTCTTGGCTTGGTACTCTCCTCGGACTTGCGAGGCTACGAGCTGAGAATTGGTGAAAAGTTTGACCTCTTTGGCGCCAAGGTCCTCGGCCAGCCTGAGTCCCGCGAGGAAGGCCTCGTATTCGGCTTGGTTGTTCGAAGTCGGGAAGGACAGTTCGAGGGACACCTCGATGAGGATGCCTTCCTCGTTTTCGAGGATGATTCCCGCTCCGCTTCCTTTCGGGCTGAATGCTCCGTCAACATAGATTGTCCATTTCTGTGACCCGTTGGTTGAGGGTTCCGGGACGGTCATCTCTGCTACAAAGTCGGCCAGTACCTGTGCCTTCAAGGCTTTCCTCCCTTCATATCGGATGTCGAATTCGGCCAGCTCGAGTGACCACCTGAGCATCCTCCCCGCCATATCCGGTCGTCTGAGGAGTTGCCTGATCGGCTGGTCGGTCCTCACGACGACGGTATGGGCGAGGAAGTAGTGGCGTAGTCTTCTGGCAGCGGTGACGAGGCCCAGTGTGACTTTCTCGATCTACTGATACCTGAGCTCGGGGCCTTGGAGAGCTTTGCTTGTGAAGTAAACTGGCTTCTGTCCGTCCGGTGTTTCCCGAATGAGGACGGCGCTGACCGCTTCGCTCGTGATCGCAAGATATAAGAAAAGTGTTACCCCGTTCTCGGGTCGCGAGAGGACCGGGGGTTGCGATAGGACTTGTTTCAAGTGTGCGAGTGCTTGTTCGCATTCCTCGCTCCACTCAAACTCCGCATTTTGCCGGAGAAGTTTGAAAAATGGGAGTGCATACTGTGCGGATTTGGCGACGAACCGGGAAAGGGCGGTGAGCATTCCGTTCAATGATTGTATTGACTTCTTCGAGCCCGGAGTAGGGAGCTCGGAAAAGGCTCTACACTTGTCGGGGTTTGCCTCGATTCCTCGTTCCATGAGGTAAAATCCGAGGAACTTTCCCGCCCGGACACCGAAGGTGCATTTGTCGGGATTAAACCTCATGTGGCATCTCCTCGCCGTGTCGAACACCTTCTGGAGGTGTGCGGCGTGGTTGACTTCTTCTGCAGACTTGATGATCATGTCGTCCATGTAGACTTCAAGCATGTCGCCGATTTCAGTCCAGAAGACCTTGTTCATCATCCGTTGATAGGTCGCACCGGCATTCTTCAGACTGAAGGGCATTACGTTGTAATAGTAGTTGCCTGACGTGGTCATGAAGGTCGTGTGTTGCTTGTCGACCTTGTCCGTGGGAATTTGGTTGTATCCTGAATAGGCGTCCATGAAAGATAGTAGTTTGTAACCTGCAGAATTGTCGACCAGTTGGTCGATGTTAGGCAAGGGATAACAGTCTTTCGGGCAAGCCCGGTTGAGATCAGTATAATCAACGCACATTCTCCATTTTCCATTATTTTTATTAACAAGTACAACGTTGGACAACCATGTCGTGTATTTGGCTTCCGAAATAAAATTTGCCTCTAGGAGGTCTTTTACAGCTTTCTCAGCAGCCTCCGCTTTCTCGGGGGACTGCTTGCGCCTACGTTGTGCTACGGCCCTAGCGGCCGGATCTACCGCGAGCTGATGGCAGGCTACTTCGGGGTCGAGGCCAGGCATCTCGGATGCGCTCCACGCGAAGAGGTCCGCATTCTCCCTCAGATACGCTTTCAGCTGTTCGTTGGCTAGGTCGGGGATCCCGGTGCCGATCTTCACGTTGCGATCTGGGTCGTCTCCGAGGTCCACGAGCTCGAAATCTCCATCTGGGATGGGGCGCGCTGGGTGGAGAGGCTGCCCGTTGTTTTCCGCCTGGTGGTCGGGGTCTTCGACTCTGACTTCATCGGGCTCGTCGGAGAACCTGCTGTCGAGGTCGACCGCGTTGACGCGCGGGAGAGGTACCTGTCCGACGTCCGGGGGTGGTTTGGCCACGGCCTTAGGTTTGGGACCAATGGAACTTAGGCCCTTGACGGCGGCGTCGAAGCATCTTCTGGGCGCGTCGATGTCCCCGTGCATCGTCACTACTCGTCCCCTCCTCTTGTAGTACTTCATTCTGAGGTGGACCGTCGACGGGACCGCCGTGAGTTCAGCAAGGGTGGTCCTTCCGAGGATGCCGTTGTAAAGGGATGGGCATTCAACCACCAGGAAACAGATCTTCACCTGTCGGGCCATGTCCTCGGCCCCGAACGTAACCATTAGCTCCACGTAACCCCATGGTCTGGTGGTGGTTCCATTGAACCCCTGTAGGTCTGACCCGACGTACGGGGTCAAATGCCTCTCGTCCAGCTGAAGGGTCCCGAACAAATGAGAATACATGATGTCGACCGAGCTCCCCTGGTCGACTAGGATTCTTCGGACGTCAAAGTTCGCCATTTGTGCCCTGACCAGGAGGGGGATAGTGGCGTTTGGTGCTCCCCCGGGGAGTTTCTCGAGGTAGAAGGTGATGGGATTGGAGTTTCCCCGCACTTTCTCGAGGGTGGTCGCCTTCGACGATGTCGCGGATTCCAGTTCGTCAAACTTCCGTTTGATCGACCCAACCGATATTTTCCCGGGATCGCCTCCAGAGATAACCATTGCTTTGGGGAAGCCTTCCCAGGTACTGCGGGCCGTGACGGGGCTCTCGTCGGGGAAAGTCGCCCACATGTTGCGGATTGCCTCTTCGCCCTCGATGATTGGGGGGACGAAGAAGTCCTCGGGTCGAGTGACGCTGAGGGCGACCTGGAGCTGGCTGTCGACGGGAGGAGGTGTTGCCTCCTCGACGTTATGTGCTTCCTTTGAGCGAGGAGGGTCGTTCTGTTGGGCATACTTCTTCAAGTGCCCTTCTTTGATGAGAATCTCAATGGCATCCTTGAGGTGGATGCAATCTTCGGTCACGTGCCCGTGGCTTCGGTGGAACCTGCAGTACTTAGATTTGTCAACGTTTGGTTTGGGAGCCGCGGGCTTCGGGAAGCGAACTCCTCCTTTCACAAACTCGGAATTCTGGCAGTCTGAGAGGATCCGAGACCGAGAAGTGTTGAGCAGCGTGTACTCCGTGAATCGGCCAGCTGGCTCGCGCTGTTCCCGGGGATCTCGATTGCGGTTTTCTTTCTTCTTTTCTCCTCCCCGTCGGGGAGAAGCGTCATCGTCTTTGTGGCCGCGGGGGCCTTCCCTACGTCTTGTCTCAAGAGCGATCTGGGCTACTTCCGTCTCTTCGAGTTCGATGTACTTCTGGGCTCGAGAGAGAAGGTCCTCGAGACGTCGGGGTCTTCGGAGGCCAATGGATTTGGCAAAGTCCGACCCGGCGCGTAGTCCGTGAATAATTAAGTATTTCTTTATGTCGTCAGTCGTATAGACCTCGACGGCTTCCTTGTTAAACCTCTCAATGTAATTTCGAAGGGATTCGTTCCTCCCTTGGAAGATCTTTTCTAGGGCAGCCTCTGTCTTCAGGTGTCGACGAGATGCGGTGAAGTGTTTGGTGAAGCGTTGCTTCAGTTGTTTCCATGACGTGATCGAACCAGGTTCCAGACCCTTGTACCATGTCACGGCTCCCTTCCGCAAGGTGGTGGGGAATAGCCTGCACCTGATGGTTCCCCTGACGTTTCGGAAGTCGAGCATCGCTTAGAAACTCTCCACGTGATCGTCGGGGTCGGTCAGTCCGTCGTAGGTCCCCAATGGTGGTGGTTTCTCCATGCCTGGAGGGATTGGGGCGTCCATGATTTCCCACGACAAGGGGGTCCTTTGGTCCTCGTCGTCGCTACCAACCGGGGATCTCGAAGGTGATCCATGGTGCCGTGGAGGGGAGTTCCTCGAACGGTTCTTTGGTCTCTCTTCAGTCTGCTTGGACTTCTTGGAGATGGTGGAGGCCCTGGGTTCCTTCCGAGGCCGGGAACGAGGGCGCTTCTAGGTGATCGCCGGCTGGGGGCGCTCGAGACGCGGTCGTCGACCATGGCGTACGGGAGACGGGGTCCGGGAATCTTCGGAAGGGGTCCTTCGCGGGGAAGGAGAGCGGCGAGGTGACGGGGGACGATGATGTCTTCGCGGGGAAGATCGTTGCGCCCGTCCTTGCTCCAAGGCTTCGATTCTGGTGTTCTGTTGCGCGATCAGCTGATTGGTCTGGTTGATTAATGCAAACAGGGCCACGGTGCTTGGGTCCGTGTTGGGCGGCGGAGCAACTGGCTGGAGAGTGGTTTGCTGGTCGTCCATGCGGACGACGCGGTTGGTCGCATCCTGGGAGTCCGAGGAGGCGGTCTGTCCGTCTCTTATGTCGCCTTCACCGCCGTGGAGGATGACGGCGTCCTCACGGTGGCTCCCGTTCTCCAGTTGTGCGAGCACGGTGTCCAGAGCCTGGTTGACGATCGGATTGGCGATGTTGGTGATGAATAGAGGAAGCTTTGGTTTATCGAGGAGAAAACGGGGAAGCTTATAGAGTTCCCACAGACGGCGCCACTGATCGTACCTGGATCAGACAGTTACTGGTGGCCAACGACGTCCGTCGAACTCCGGCTCCGGTGAGGTTGAAGGACGGCGCGGGGAGGGGTGTACCTGCAAGGCACTCCGACGCTCAAGTAAGGTGACTGTCAGAGAAATAGCAAGTACAGAGGTGAGTAAGAAAATGAACTTAACCTGACCCTCTCAAGTGAGAGGGTATTTATAGAGAGCCCCCAGCGCGGGGCCAACGGTTACTTGCATTGGGCTGGATTGCCAGGCCCAACCCAAGTAACTGCCAGGGCTTACGTGGCGTAGTGAAGACCAGCACGTGGTCTTCGCCCTAGGGTAACCGCTCCTAGATTTCCGGGATTAGGGCAAACCAAATCCTTCGGGAGTGGAGCGGTTACTTGGAACGTGTCCACGTGGTACGGACCGTTGGACACTCCTCGCGGGGGAGGAGCCTTATGTGTCGAGGACCAATCAAGTCGTACGACGGACATGGCCTCGCGGGGAGGAGCTATGTCTGTCGAGGAGTGATATGTGTCATCCTCGCGGGGGAGAAGTTGGTATGTCGAGGAAGTACCTCTCCGCCGGGGCGAGGTTCTCCTGCCCTGCTGGCCAAGTACCCGACACTGCAAAGTGCCCGGGGGGAACCGGTGGTATGCTCGCAGTAGTCAAGTGCCCCGCGGAGGGGTCTTATTGGGCCTCCCCATGTTGTATGGGTTGGGCCTGCTCGACTGTTGGGCAGCCTCGGCCCAGTCCAGAACATAAACTATAAACTATAAACCATAAACTAATTATATTATATAAAAATAAAATAAAAAAATTATGAAAATATCAATCTTTTAAACAACTTAATTGATGTTCTGGACTGGGTCAAGGGTTGTTCCACTGTCGGACACGGCCTAACCCAGCTCTACATCGGGGAGGGCCCAACACAGGCCCAATCAACCATCTCCGCAGGAGGAAACGTTCCTCACACGTCTTTCCCACGTTCTCTACATGCTCCCCACGCAGGGACACATCATCAACTGAACCTGTCCTTCTCAGAGCAGTTGACCCAGGACGAAGACCACGTGTTGGTCTTTCCTACTCGCACGTAGGATCCTGGCAGTCATCCGTAATGGGCCTGATGATCCAACCTACGACTAATGATCTTTGGCCCAACGTTGGGGGCACTTCATAAATACCCTCCTCCACAGGAGGGTCAAGTATTCTAATTCATACTCACTTTCTATTGTTGCACTCTCTCTCTTTCACTCTGAACCTCACTTTGACATCGAAGTGTCTTGCAGATACACCCCCTCCTCTTCTCCACCACCGTTGAACTTGGAGCTCACAACGTGTTACTCGCCACCGATATTCTTCTAATCCCGGTAATATTCGTGGCGCTGTCTGTGGGAACTCTTTGCTCCCCCGTCTTTTCTTTCATCGAAACTTAAAGACTAAAGCAACTTCTCAAATACTTACCAGCCATCATGGTCGATCAACATGTCGACGATCACGTTCACAAAACTGCTTTCACTATCGGCGGTGACCACAACGACAACGGAATTGTCGTTGTCGAAGAGGGTGGCCCTAGAGACGGACTCACCGCATCTCCCTCCTCTGACGATACGGCCTATAACGACGTCCACAGCATTAGTATTTTGAGAATCCGGGAGTTTTTCAACCAATTCTCGTACCACCTGACGCTGATCCTACCACGGTGACCCTGTTCGCTGCTATCAACCAAACCAATTTCAAGATCTTTCAACAGAATGAAAGGATTGGAATGCTAGAGAAAGACCGTCAGTCACGCTCTCCCCCACGTAGACACTAACATTCTGACCCTCGTAGCTCGTCCTCGGGACGACGAGATACCCATCCACACTCTCCCCTAGGAGACACCAACGGGATGAGTCTCAAACCCTCTCCCCGCAACAACCCGGACGTCGACCGCGACTAGAGAGGCCACAACCTGCAATTACCCAAAAGCGGGATCGCACTCCTCCCTGCAAAGAGCGATGTTCCCCAGCTCCCAAAAGGAGTAAAGTTGGCGGGCAGCTAGAAAAGTAAAAGGATCGACCAAGAAACTCGTCGCCCTGCGGCAGAAGTCCTCTGTACGACCACTCTCTGTCGCACTCACCAGTCTGAAGCGATAAAAACGACCCCCACGGTCTGTTGTCCTGAGCAATTATGGAGACTCCCCTCCCCGTCGGGATGGAAAAACCATTGATCTTGGCAACCTACGATGGCACGACGGACCAAGACGATCACATCGAGAACATCGATGCGATGCTCGACTATCGCAACGTCAGAGGCACCATCAAGTGTCAATTCTTCTCCATGACTCTGAGGAAGGGTGTCATGGCATGGTATAAGAGCCTCGACTCTGAGTTCATCACCTCCTAGAAGGACCTGAAGATGTAATTCAACAGGCACTTCACCGCCTCTCGTCGACACCCGAAATCAGAGGCGTCGCTCAAAGCCATCATTCAGGGGAAGGACGGATCTCTTCGAGATTATATAGAGAGGTTCAACCGAGAGGTCGTTCAGATCGCCACGACTGACCGGATGAAGAGATACCTGCTTGAGCGAGGGTTGCGCCCCCAAAGTGACTTCTCCAAAGTAGTGGGCATCAAGACACCCCATTCGCTAGACGACCTCCTCCTCAAGGCCCAGGCCTACATCCAATACGAAGAGATAGATGCCTCCAACAACGCCCGCGACTCACGGAACCAATAGAACACCAAGGTCTCGAGGTACGACGACTATGCGACGGCTCTTTGATGGTGCGGGGAGAAAATGAGGGATGCCAAGCCACGTGACTCCCACGAACACAGGGGACCAGCAGGCCATTTCGCTGAGTACACGCTGTTGACCGCTCCCTGCGAGCGCATCCTGGCCGAGTGTATGAACTCAGATTTCCAACAGAGTGGGGTTCGTTTCCCCAAGCCAACGCCCCTAAGCCGAACATCGACATATCCAAGTACTGCCGATTCCAGAGGAGCCACAGGCACGTCACGAAAGATTGTATCCACCTCAAGGATGCAATCGAAATCCTAATCAAGGAAGGACGCCTGAAATAATACGTCAAAAGGAGTGAAGCTCCTCGACAGGCCGTACACGAAGCGAAGAAGGTTGAGGAGGAAATACCACCTTCTGAAGACGTCGGTCTACAGGTCACTCTATGCGTCTCTCGGCCTGATGACTTTTACATTCCCAACGAGGTCGCTGTGACGCCCCCAATCTATACCCCCAATTAACAGGCAATTAAAGCACTAAAAGAAAATTCGAAATTTCGTCAGAGTACATTTGAATTCGCGGCATAGAAAGGGAGGAATCACATCAACTGTAACAAAACATAGCATACAACACCTTCCCATAAAGATATGCAACTGTGGGGTAGCAATCAACAGAGGAAACTTAGTTCCTTACACCCACTTTTCAGAAATTAGAATTAAAGCGGAAAAATCTAAAATCTGAACAACATATATACATATATACATATAAACATATAAACATGTCTATCATACACCCAGTTATACATATAAACAACCACAATATATCATCGGATATACACAATAATCGCAAACGGCCACCCTAGCTACCCGGAGTCACATATCAGAGCCGACCGACAAAAGAATGAAGACGCAACGCTTCACAAAAAGAATACCTCCAGCAGCTCTAATCTGCAACGCCTCATAGAGCGTTATAAAACAGCAGAAGGGTGAGAAAAACAACCATAATATAATTGAATAAAATTATATATAATAACACAGAATTGTACAAGTAACACATTCTCACCACAACCACATATAACATAATACCATACAATCATTAATCACATTCACAATTCACACACAATTAATTCATGATTTATGCAATGCACATAGACCGACACAACGACTCTATGCACATGCCATGCGGTACCGACTTCCAATGTCTCGTGTCTCATCATCAGTTCACTCAGGAACTATTGGAACCATCGCTCGTTACTGAGAATCTCAAGTAACTCCCCGTCGGGCCTACGATGTTCACCCGTCGCTTTAGGTCCTCAGGCAACGCCTCATATTTTCGAGGCACACGACGTTAAGGATTGCTTTAAGTCTCCAAAGGAGCCCACAATCGTCTATAACCACCGCTTTAGGTCCTCAGGCAGCGCCTCATATTTTTGAGGCACACGATGTTATAGCATATTCCCCTCGGGAATCAAACCGTCACTCAGGACGTTTCCACAATGCACACTATGATGCTTGGCATACAATGACTCATGACATTCACATTGCATCCATACACACATTCATAATCATGCGCATTTATCAAATACCACACTTAGCATGTTCTTGCCTTTCGGCCACAAATCATCAACACAACGGCACATAAGTCATACCACATTCAAAGCAACACCATATAGCATAATACACGTCAAATACACACCATTAAAGCGACAAAAGTCGAGATTCGACACTATTCACATTTCCCGACAAAATTTAATCGGCTAACAATTCTCAAAACCTCATAATCACAAAATACACCTCGATACCTTTCCAACGACACCAAGAATGCAAAAATCGGACAAACGGATCAAAAGTTACGAACGAAAACGAAAAATGATATTTTGAAAAGTCACATTCTGCAAGAGCTCTGTCCATACGCGTACCACCATGAGCCATACGCGTATGGGCAGAGACTCATTTTCCCAAAGTTCACGTGTAAAAACCAATACGCGTATTGCCCTCTCTCGTACGCGTATTGCCATGAAATGCTACGCGTATCGTACGCAAATGGGCAGATGGCCGAGAAAACAAGCAGCCCATACGCGTATTGCCCTCATGGCTCGCCCACCATACGCGTAACGCCAAGGTTCATACGCGTATGAACATGCCCCATACGCGTATGACCTGGAAAAACCAGAAAAATTCCTGCATAATTTGTCCCACGATTTTCCACTCAAAAACCTCCAATTCATCATCCAAATCTCAGAAAAACAGCAATTTGAAGTGTAATAACATACCACAAACATGTATGAACAATCAACAATGCATTCAACAAGATTTTTACCACAATCAAATTCATTTCTAATCAATTTTTACACAATCTAGGTTTTACTAATATTCTCCAATTCAATCCAAAAACAAAAGCAAAACACATACATAATCGTATACAATCATAGAATAATCGAGTTTCGCACCCTTACCCGATTTAATCGACTCTAGAACTTGCTCTTGATGATTTTTCCACTCTTTTCTTCAATTTCTCTCTTCTCCTCTTTTTCTCTTTCTTTTTTCTCTCTTTTTCTCTTTTTCTTTCTATTTTTCTTTTTCTTTCTTACTAACTTAGTGAAAATAAGTGGGAAAAGACCAAAATACCCCCCACACTCAAATATCTCCTAAACGATCCCAAAACGCGATAAAATATATTCCCGCCGAAAAATAACATATTTTCACATAAAAGTCGAAAATAAAATAAAATAATAATAAAATAATCAAAAGACTCAATAAAAATAAAATTGGCAAAACGGGGCGTTACAGTCGCCATGCATGTGTCCCCTCATAGCACGTGGGAGAACTTTCCCTCGGCTATGGTCATATCCGGCAGAGGATTCAACAAGCTCACCACGGGGTCGGTGAAGCGGAAGTTTGGCGAGCTGATCGACGCGTGCTCAAACCAGAATGCAACCCTCGATAAGTTTCAATGAAAGTTAAATCCCATCACCTTCCACCTCGAGAAGCTGCCAGGCGGGTTTCCCAACTCCAGCATTCCTTTGCTCTTCAGAGCGCAAATGGCAAACTTTAACATCCGCCGCATCCTAGTCGACCAAGGGAGCTTCGTCGACATTATGTAGGCTTATCTGTTCACCACTCTCCAGCTCGACGAGAGACATCTGACTCCGTACATAGGTTCCAACTTGCAAGGTTTCAATGGCACAACCACGAAGCTGTGGGGCTATGTCGAGATCCTCGCCACTTTCGAATCCGAGGAGATCGTCAGATAGGTCAAAGTTCGCTTCTTGGTGATAGAGTGCTTGTCTCTGTACCAGTGTATTCTTGGAAGACCAAATTTGGCTGAGCTGACCGTTGTGCCCTCCACGATCCACTTGAAGATGAAGTAATATACGACCAGGGGTCATGTCGTCACTTTTCACGGGGACATTGAAGCCACGAGAAGATGCTTCGAAGCGACCATAAAGGGGCTGAACTCAATCAACATGACACCCAAGACTGCCAGCAAACTAGCTCATCCTGAGGAGCAGAAGTCGTTGCCTCGCGTCAACTCGGTCGACCTCGACATCCGCTTCACTAACGGGTATGAGCAGAACGAAGCAGCATCAGGTGCTTCTCCAGCAGCTCATGGCGACGGGAAGCCTCTTCACCTTATGCTCCCCATTCCAGATGGCGTCTTCGAGTTCATTACCCTCGACGATAACCCAAACAGAAGCGTGAAGATCGGAACGGGGCTCCCCGACTTAGCAAGGAAGCAACTTAAGGCCTGTCTCAGGGAGAACGCTGATTTGTTCGCATAGAGCGCTGCAGAGATACCCAGGTTGGACCCCGACGTTGCCTGCCATCTGCTAGCCATAGATCCGGCCGCTAGTGCTGTAGTACAACGTAGGCGTATGCAATCTCCTGAAAAAGCGGAGGCTCCTGAATTAGCTGTAAAAGACCTCCTAGAGGAAAATTTTATTTCTAAAGCCCAATACACAACATGGTTGTCTAACGTTGTACTAGTTAAAAAAATCTAATGGAAAGTGGAGAATGTTTGTTGACTATACCGATTTTAATAAGGCATGCCCTAAAGATGCATATCCATTGCCTAACATCGATAAATTAGTCGACAATTCTGCAGGTTTCAAGCTATTGTCGTTCATGGACGCATACTCGTGGTACAACCAAATCCCCATGGCAAAAACAAACAAATAATACACGGCTTTCATGACCGAGTCGGGTAACTATTACTACAACGTAATGCCATTCGGCCTGAAAAACGTCGGCGCTACTGTAGCGAGCGATTTTTGTCGGTGACGCGACCACCTTATCGCTGGGTTTTCCTCACCGCAATGGTAGGAGGGGTGCTACTTTCTGATTTCTTATTTATCCCATGAAGCTGGAAGGGAAAGGGAAGCTATCTAAAACTAACCTTGCACGCAAATATTTAACTGAACAAACGCTTAAAGAGATTCGGGAAGTCGGGGTCAGGTTATACAATGGGTAGTTATCAATTACCCATCCTATATGTGGTTATCCATAGGATATTAGCTTTAGGTTTTGCTTTGTACTTGATGGTGTTTATCCGTTAATGGGTTGGGAAAGTTTCTTGGGAAATATGACAGGGAGAGTGAGTTTTTTGTTGATGTTTTTGGGAAGGTATTGGACCTAAGTTTTGATTGATGTATGTAGGTATTGGACCTAGAGTTTTTTATTAGTATGCTCGCTAAGATTTCGCAATCTTATACCTACGTATTCCCGTTTAAACGAAACAGGGAAATCAGAGCAATCGTAGTTCCTCCTATTCTAAAGGAGGGAAAAGATGTTTTGGTGTCTTGTTCAAAGCCCAAGACAGAGGCTAAAAGGAGTATTTGTATCTTGTTCAAAGGCCAAGATTGAAGCTAAAAGGTTGACTGAAAGAGAATTTGTCATCTCTAAGGAGGGATTGTTGATTTTTGTGTGCCTTGATCAAAGCCCAATATTGAAGCTAAGAGGTTGATTGACTCCACTAGGGAAGTCCTTATACAAAGCCTAAGAGGAGGTTGTATGAGACCGACTCAACAAGAGAATGGATATATTGGTGTCTTGTATAAAGCCCAAGACAGAAGCATAAAATGTGTTTTATATCATTCTTGATGCTTTAGGTCGACCCATACAGAGCTTATGATAGCACACAGACTAAGGAGAAGGGTAAACCCGTCATTTGGAGGGTTTATCAAAGGAGAAATAAAATAAATAAGTAATATAATTTTAGTATGTTAGTTTAAATTCATATAGTTAGTTATTGGCTGATGTTGTGGATTGTATATAAGTTGTTTATTGTTTTTAGGGGAGTTATTATTGGGAAGTTTATTGGGAAGTTATTAGGCCAGAAGAAGTTATCTTCTGAGAGAGCAAACTGCTCTTGTATTTCAGATTGTATTTCCTTTGTTTATCAATGAAAAACCGCAAGTTTCTTGCAATTTCTCTTTCTCTATAATTCTGTTCTATTGGGGTATTGTTCATCGTATTAAATTGGTCCGACCTACCGGATGCCGCCGAAGAAGATGGAGGCCATAGTGACTGCACTTGAAGAGAAACTCGAAACTTTGGAGGTTTCTTTACATGAAATGCAGATTCAAAATAAAGAGAATCAAGAGAAGATAATCTCTTTATTAAATTTGAATAAGGAGAGGGATGTGGAAGAATTGTCGCACGATAATGGGTCATTTGGTACCAAAAAGAAAAATTCTAGCTTACAGGGTGAAGCTTTGGATGAATTTCGCCTATCTGTGAAGAAGGTGGAATTACCGATGTTTAATGGTGAAGATCCCGCTGGTTGGATTGCTAGGGCGGAAGTCTATTTCAATGTGCAGAATACTATACCTGAAATCAAAGTGAATTTGGCACAATTATGTGTGGATGGTCCTACAATTCATTTTTTCAAAGGACTGTTGGAGGAGAATGAAACATTGACATGGGAGAATTTGAAAGATGCACTTCTTGAGAGGTTTGGTGGTGTAAGTGATGGGAATGTATTTGAATAACTTTCCACGCATCAACGGGAAGGAACAATTGAAGAATACAATGAAGATTTTGAGAGGTTAGTAGCACAACTGCCCCGATTACCCAATGACCAATATTTGGGTTATTTCGTTCATGGTTTGAAGGAAAAAATAAGGGGAAAGGTTCGCAGCATGATCGCTATGGGTCCTATGTCAAGAGCGAAGTTAATGAATATGGCTTGAGCAGTAGAACGTGAATTGGAAGAAGGGCGAAAAGACTGGACACCGCGAAGGTCACATGGGCCACTGTCCCGATCTGTTTTTGGTAATAAGGTTGTCACACAGAATGACGGCAAAAATGGCGATTGGGTTATGGTTCGTAATAATAAAGACAATGGGGATCTTTTTTTAAGAGGAAAATTAACAGGTGGTTCACGTGGAATATCTGGTTTCAGACAAAACAAAATGCACACTGCCAGCACTGGAAATTGGCGTGACCGAACTATGAGAAGTCTGTCTTCACAGAAGATTGCTGACCACCGTAAAAAAGGGCTCTGTTTTAAATGTGGAGGGAAGTATCATCCTCGCCATCAATGTCCTGATAAAAATCTGCGTGTTATGGTGCTTGAGGATGACTCTGAAGAGGAAAACAAGGTCAGAGTGTTGAACAATAAAGATGTTGAAACAAGTGCAGAAGAATTGCAATTGAATGTGTTGTCTTTTGAAAATATATTGACTTTTGATAAACAAACTGAGTATTATCAAGATAAGCTTCAATGCATCAAGTTGCAAGGGATGGTAGGAGCATTACCGGTGTTGATGTTGGTTGATAGTGGAGCAAACAAAAACTTCATGTCAAGGCGTCTATCTTTGGCTTTGGGTTTACGAATTACTGGAACTTCTACTAGACAAATCAGATTGGGTGACGGTTATGCGGCTCCGACGTTAGGAGAATGCCAAGGTGTTATTATTCATGTTCAAGGGGTGAAATGGGAGATAGATGTTGTGCTGTTTGAATTGGGCGGTTATGATCTAGTATTAGGGATGGAATGGTTGACACAAATTGGATGCACATACATTGATTGGGTTGAGAAGAAATTGCGTTTCACATATAAGGGGGATGTTTTGAGATCGTAAGGGTTCGTACGAGAGAGTGTATTCCACTTAAAATGTTAATAATCTATTTTTTTTAATTTTAATAAAATTAAAATTTTATTTATCTTACGGGTCACTATCAACACAATATCTATTTTATTTTAATTAACAATTGTTTTAATTTGTGAGACAAAATCTTTTTTAAAATATTAATTTTTTTCTTTCTTCATCTAACAATTTAATTTTTTTTCTACTTTTAATATAATTACTTAATACAATTAAATTTATAGATTATTAGTAATTTAACAATTAAGTAAATCATTTTAAATTTTGTATTTGTATCTAAATACATTTTATATCACATCAAATATTTTTTATTTCACGAGTTATTATCAGCACAATGTCTATTTTATTTTTATCAACGGTTTGTCTTAATTTGAAAGACAAAATCTTTATTTCAAAATAAATAAAAAATATTTTTTATCTTTCTTCATCTCACGAGTCATTTTTTTCTTTTTGCGTAATTACATCTGTATGTAAATATATTTATATTATATCAAATAAATTTTATATTTCACGAGTCACTATTAGCACAATACATATTTTATTTTAATCAACAATTACCTCAATTTTAAAGGTAAAATCCTTATTTTCAAATATTAAATATTATTTTTTTTATCTCACGAGTCTCTTTTTTTCTCTTTATATTTTAATACAATTTAATTTATATAATTATTATTTATTTTAAAATTAATATCTAATTTCATAGTTAGATATGTATATAAATACATTTTATATCATACAAATTTTATATATACATTTAAATATCTTTTATACCGTATCAAATAATTTTATAAACTAGTTATAGGGTATAAACTCATATAAATATTTGGTAATAGTTTATTTATCAATAGTTTATTAATTTATAATTTATTTTTCAGATATTATTTTAAATAGAATTTTAGTTTATAGTTTATCATTTTTTTCACTTCTATCTTTATTATTTTAATAAAAATTCAATTTTATTTTTTATAATTTATTTTAATTAAAAATAAAATAATTATGTATTAAAAACAATTAAATTAGCTTATCAATTATTAATTATAAAATTCATGACTTATAAACTATAAACTATAAACCATAAACTAATTATATTATATAAAAATAAAATAAAAAAATTATGAAAATATCAATCTTTTAAACAACTTAATTGATGTTTTGGACTGAGTCAAGGGTTGTTCCACTGTCGGACACGGCCTAACCCAGCTCTACATCGGGGAGGGCCCAACACAGGCCCAATCAACCATCTCCGCAGGAGGAAACGTTCCTCACACGTCTTCCCCACGTTCTCTACATGCTCCCCACGCAGGGACACGTCATCAACTGAACCTGTCCTTCTCAGAGCAGTTGACCCAGGACGAAGACCACGTGTTGGTCTTTCCTACTCGCACGTAGGATCCTGGCAGTCATCCGTAATGGGCCTGATGATCCAACCTACGACAAATGATCGTTGGCCCAACATTGGAGGCACTTTATAAATACCCTCCTCCATAGGAGGGTCAAGTATTCTAATTCATACTCACTTTGTGTACTTGCACTCTCTCTCTTTCACTCTGAACCTCACTTTGACATCGAAGTGTCTTGCAGATACACCCCCTCCTCTTCTCCACCACCATTGAACTTGGAGCTCACAACGTGTTACTGGCCACCGATATTCTTCTGATCCCGGTAAGATTCGTGGCGCCGTCTGTGGGAACTCTTTGCTCCCCCGTCTTTTCTTTCACCGAAACTTAAAGACCAAAGCAACTTCTCAAATACTTACCAGCCATCATGGCCGATCAACATGTCGATGATCACGTTCACGAAACTGCTTTCACTACCGGCGGTGACCACAACGACAACAGAATTGTCATTGTCGAAGAGGGTGACCCTAGAGACGGACTCACCGCATCTCCCTCCTCTGACGATACGGCCTACAACGACGTCCACAACATTAGCATTTTGAGAATTCGGGAGTTTTTCAACCAATTCTCGTACCACCTGACGCTGATCCTACCACGGTGACCCTGTTCGCTGCTATCAACCAAACCAATTTCAAGATCTTTCAACAGAATAAAAGAATTGGAATGCTAGAGAAAGACCGTCAGTCACGCTCTCCTCCGCAGAGACACTAACATTCTGACCTTCGTAGCTCATCCTCGCGACGACGAGATACCCATCCACACTCTCCCCTACGGAGATACCAATGGGATGAGTCTCAAACCCTCTCCCCGCAACAACCCGGACGTCGACCGCGACTAAAGAGGCCACTACCTGTAACAACCCAAAAGCGGGATCGCACTCCTCCCTGCAAAGAACGATGTTCCCCGGCTCCTAAAAGGAGTAAAGTTGGCGGGCAGCTAGAGAAGTAAAAGGATCGACCAAGAAACTCGTCGCCCTGCGGCAGAAGTCCTCTGTACGACCACTCCCCGTCGCACTCACCAGTCTGAAGCGATAAAAACGACCCCCGCAGTCTATTGTCCTGAGAAATTATGGAGACTCCCCTCCCAGTCGGGATAGAAAAACCATTGATCTTGGCAACCTACGATGGCACGACGGACCCAGACGATCACATCGAGAGCATCGATGCGATGCTAGACTATCGCAACGTCAGAGGCACCATCAATTGTCGATTCTTCTCCATGACTCTGAGGAAGGGTGTTATGGCATGGTATAAGAGCCTCAACTCTGAGTCCATCACCTCCTAGAAGGACCTGAAGACGCAATTCAACAGGCACTTCACCGCCTCTCGTCGACACCCAAAATCAGAGGCGTCGCTCGAAGCCATCATTCAGGGGAAGGACGAATCTCTCCGAGATTATATAGAGAGGTTCAACCGAGAGGTCGTTCAGATCGCCACGACTGATTGGATGAAGAGATACCTGCTCGAGCGAGGGCTGCGCCCCCAAAGTGACTTCTCCAAAGTAGGGGGCATCAAGACACCTCATTCGCTAGACGACCTCCTCCCCAAGGCCCAAGCCTACATCCAATACGAGGAGAGATATGCCTCTAACAACGCCCGCGACTCATGGAACCAATAGAACACCAAGGTCTCGAGGTACGACGACTCTGTAGCGGCTCTTTGATGGTGCGGGGAGAAAATGAGGGATGACAAGCCACGTGACTGCCACGAACACAGGGGACCAGCAGGCCATTTCGCTGAGTACACGCTGTTGACCGCTCCCTGCGAGCGCATCCTGGCCGAGTGTATAAACTCGGATTTCCAACAGAGTTGGGTTCGTTTCCCCAAGCCAACGCCCCTAAGTCGAACGTCGACATATCCAAGTACTGCCGATTCCAGAGGAGCCACGGGCACGTCACGGAAGATTGCATCCACCTCAAGGATGCAATCGAAATCCTGATCAAGGAAGGACGCCTGAAATAATACGTCAAAAGGAGTGAAGCTCCTTGATAGTTCGTACACTAAGCGAAGAAGGTTGAGGAGGAAATACCACCTTCTGGAGACGTGGTCTACAGGTCGTTCTGTGCGTCTCTCAGCCTGATGACTTTTACATTCCCAATGAGGTCGCCATGCATGTGTCCACTCACAGCACGTGGGAGAACTTTCCCTCTGCTATGGTCATATCCAGCAGAGGATTCAACAAGCTCACCGCGGGGTCGGTGAAGCGGAAGTTTGGCGAGCTGATCGACGCGTGCTCAAACCAGAATGCAACCCTCGATAGGTTTCAATGAAAGTTAAATCCCATCACCTTCCACCTCGAGGAGCTGCCAGACGGGTCTCCCAACTCCAGCATTCCTTTGCTCTTCAGAGCGCAAATGGCAAACTTTAACATCCGCCACATCCTAGTCGACCAAGGGAGCTTCGTCGACATTATGTAGGCTCATTTGTTCACCACTCTCCAGCTCGACGAGAGACATTTGACTCTGTACTTAGGTTCCAACTTGCAAGGATTCAATGGCACAACCACGAAGCTGTGGGGCTATGTCGAGCTCCTCGCCACTTTCGAATCCGAGGAAACCGTCAGATAGGTCAAAGTTCGCTTCTTGGTGATAGAGTGCTTGTCTCTGTACCAGTGCATTCTTGGAAGACCAAATTTGGCTGAGTTGACCGTTGTGCCCTCCACGTTCCACTTGAAGATGAAGTAATATACGACCAGGGGTCATGTCGTCACTTTTCACGGGGACATTGAAGCCACGAGAAGATGCTTCGAAGCGGCCATAAAGGGGCTGAACTCAATCAACATGACACCCAAGACTGCCAGCAAACTAGCCCATTCTGAGGAGCAGAAGTCGTTGCCTCGTGTCAACTCGGTCGACCTCGACATCCGCTTCACCAACGGGTACGAGCAGAATGAAGCAGCACCAGGTGCTTCTCCGGCAGCTCATGGCGACGGGAAGACTCTTCACCTTATGCTCCCCATTCCAGATGGCGACTTCAAGTTCATTACCCTCGACGATAACCCAAACAGAAGCGTGAAGATCGGAACGGGGCTCCCCGACTTAGCAAGGAAGCAACTTAAGGCCTGCCTCAGGGAAAACGCTGATTTGTTCGCATGGAGCACTGCAGAGATACCCAGGCTGGACCCCGACGTTTCCTGCCATCAGCTAGCCATAGATCCGGCCGCTAGGGCTGTAGTACAACGTAGGCGTATGCAATCTCCCGAAAAAGCGGAGGCTCCTAAATTAGCTGTAAAAGACCTCCTAGAGGAAAATTTTATTTCTAAAGCCCAATACACAACATGGTTGTCTAACGTTGTACTAGTTAAAAAATCTAATGGAAAGTGGAGAATGTGTGTTGACTATACCGATCTTAATAAGACATGCCCCAAAGATGCATATCCATTGCCTAACATCGATAAATTAGTCGACAATTCTGCAGGTTTCAAGCTATTGTCGTTCATGGACGCATACTCGTGGTACAACCAAATCCCCATGGCAAAAATAAACAAATAATACACGGCTTTCATGACCGAGTCGGGCAACTATTACTACAACGTAATGCCATTCGGCCTGAAAAACGTCGGCGCTACTGTAGCGATCGATTTTTGTCGGTGACGCGACCACCTTATCGCTGGGTTTTCATCACCGGAATGGTAGGAGGGGGTGCTACTTTCTGATTTCTTATTTATCCCATGAAGCGGGAAGGAAAAGGGAAGCTATCTAAAACTAACCTTGCACGCGAATGTTTAACTGAACAAACGCTTAAAGAGATTTGGGAAGTCAGGGTAAGGTTATACAATGGGTAGTTATCAATTACCCATCCTATATGTGGTTATCCACAAGATATTAGCTTTAGGTTTTGCTTTGTACTTGATGGTGTTTATCCGTTCATGGGTTAGGAAAGTTTCTTGGGAAATATGACAGGGAGAGTGAGTTTTTTGTTGATGTTTTTGGGAAGGTACTGGACCTAAGTTTTGATTGATGTATGTAGGTATTGGACCTAGAGTTTTTGATTAGTATGCTCGCTAAGATTTCGCAATCTTATGCCTATGTATTCCGGTTTAAATGAAACAGGGAAATCAGAGCAATCGTAGTTCCTCCTATTCTAAGGGAGGAAAAAGATGTTTTGGTGTCTTATTCAACGCCCAAGACAGAGGCTAAAAGGAGTATTTGTATCTTGTTTAAAGCCCACGATTGAAGCTAAAAGGTTGACTGAAAGAGAATTTGTCATCTCTAAAGAGGGATTATTTATTTTTGTGTGCCTTGATCAAAGCCCAATGTTGAAGCTAAGAGGTTGATTGACTCCATTGGGGAAGTCCTTATACAAAGCCTAAGAGGAGGTTGTATGAGACCGACTCAACAAGAGAATGGATATATTGGTGTCTTGTACAAAGCCCAAGACAGAAGCATAAAATGTGTTTTATATCATTCTTGATGCTTTAGGTTGACCCATACAGAGCTTATGATAGCACACAGACTAAGGAGAAGGGTAAACCCGTCATTTGGAGGGTTTATCAAAGGAGAAATAAAATAAATAAGTAATATAATTTTAGTATGTTAGTTTAAATTCATATAGTTAGTTATTGGCTGGTGTTGTGGATTGTATTTAAGTTGCTTATTGTTTTTAGGGGAGTTATTATTGGGAAGTTATTAGGCCAGAAGAAGTTATCTTCTGAGAGAGCAAACTGCTCTTGTATTTCAGATTGTATTTCCTTTGTTTATCAATGAAAAATCGCAAGTTTCTTGCAATTTCTCTTTCTCTATAATTCTGTTCTATCAGGGTATTGTTCATCGTATTAAATTGGTCCGACCTACCGGATGCCGCCGAAGAAGATGGAGGCCATAGTGACTGCACTTGAAGAGAAACTCGAAACTTTGGAGGTTTCTTTACATGAAATGCAGATTCAAAATAAAGACAATCAGGAGAAGATAATCTCTTTATTAAATTTGAATAAGGAGAGGGATGTGGGAGAATCGTCGCACGATAATGGGTCATTTGGTACCAAAAAGAAAAATTCTGGCTTACAGGGTGAAGCTTTGGATGAATTTCGCCTATCTGTGAAGAATGTGGAATTACCGATGTTTAATGGTGAAGATCCTGCTGGTTGGATTGCTAGGGCGGAAGTCTATTTCAATGTGCAGAATACTATACCTGAAATCAAAGTGAATTTGGCACAATTATGTGTGGATGGTCATATAATTCATTTTTTTAAAGGACTGTTGGAGGAGAATGAAACATTGACATGGGAGAATTTGAAAGATGCACTTCTTGAGAGGTATGGTGGTGTAAGTGATGGGAATGTATTTGAACAACTTTCTGCGCTTCAACGGGTAGGAACAATTGAAGAATACATCGAAGATTTTGAGAGGTTAGTAGCACAACTGCCCCGATTACCCAATGACCAATATTTGGGTTATTTCGTTCATGGTTTGAAGGAAAAAATCAGGGGAAAGGTTCGCAGCATGATTGCTATGGGACCTATGTCAAGAGCGAAGTTAATGAACGTGGCTCGAGCAGTAGAACATGAATTGGAAGAAGGGCGAAAAGACTGGACACCGCGAAGGTCACATGGGCCGCTATCCCGATCTGTTTTTGGTAATAAGGTTGTCACACAGAATGACGGCAGAAATGGCGATTGGGTTATGGTTCGTAATAATAAAGACAACGGGGATATTTTTTCAAGAGGAAAATTAACAGGTGGTTCACGTGGAATATCTGGTTTTGGACAAAACAAAATGCACACTGCCAGCACTGGAAATTGGCGTGACCGAACTGTGAGAAGTCTGTCTTCACAGAAGATTGCTGACCGCCGTAAAAAAGGGCTCTGTTTTAAATGTGGAGGGAAGTATCATCCTCGCCATTAATGTCCTGATAAAAATCTGCGTGTTATGGTGCTTGAGGATGACTCTGAAGAGGAAAACAAGGTCAGAGTGTTGAATAATAAAGATGTTGAAACAAGTGCAGAAGAATTGCAATTGAATGTGTTATCTTTTGAAAATATATTGACTTTTGATAAACAAACTGAGTATTATCAAGATAAGCTTCAATGCATCAAGTTGCAAGGGACGGTAGGAATGTTACCGGTGTTGATGTTGGTTGATAGTGGAGCAAACAAAAACTTCATGTCAAGGCGTCTAGCTTTGGCTTTGGGTTTACGAATTACTGGAACTCCTGCTAGACAAATTAGATTGGGTGACGGTTATGCGGCTCCGACGTTAGGAGAATTCCAAGGTGTTATTATTCATGTTCAAGGGGTGAAATGGGAGATAGATGTTGTGCTGTTTGAATTGGGCGGTTATGATCTAGTATTAGGGATGAAATGGTTGACACAAATTGGATGCACATACATTGATTGGGTTGAGAAGAAATTACGTTTCACATATAAGGGGGATGTTTTAAGATCGTAGGAGTTCGTACGAGAGAGTGTATTCCATTACAGAACTATGTTGATGAAAACCATTTTGCCCAGTTGCATTGTGATATCCAAGCAGGTATGGTAACACCAACTCAACAACTAGAGATGAAATCAGTACTGCACAGATTTGATAATGTTTTCAAGGAACCACAAGGATTACCTCCTGAACGACATCAAGAACATGCTATACACATGCTGACTGGCCAGGGCCCAGTTAATGTTCGACCGTATCGCTACCCTCACCTCTACAAGACAGAAATTGAGAAACAAGTGAAGGAGTTGCTGCTGTCCGGTGTGATTAGACCTAGCTAGAGTGCCTTTTCAAGTCCAGTTATTCTAGTCAAGAAGAAGGATAACTCTTGGAGG
Source organism: Lathyrus tuberosus (assembly GCA_022829125.1). Lineage (NCBI taxonomy): Eukaryota > Viridiplantae > Streptophyta > Magnoliopsida > Fabales > Fabaceae > Lathyrus > Lathyrus tuberosus. The sequence continues at coordinate 1,492,698 of JALAZF010000563.1, forward strand.
ATGTGTGTTGACTACCTAGCTTTGAATAAGGTAACTATTCCGGATAAGTTTCCTATTTCAGTCATTGATGAGTTATTGGATGAGTTACATGGTGCACGATATTTTTCTAAAATTGATCTTAAGTCTGGCTACCACCAAGTACATATGCGAAAAGAAGACATTCATAAAATAACTTTCCGCACTCATGAGGGTCATTATGAATTCTTAGTGATGCCTTTTGGGTTAACAAATGCTCCACCCACCTTTCAAGAATTAATGAATGAAGTTTTCAAGCCAATGCTGCAGAGATATGTTTTAGTATTTTTTGACGACATTTTGGTGTATAGTATGACGTGGCCAGACCATATTCTGCATGTGAATTCAGTTTTAAGTGTGCTAGCTGAGCAACAATTGGTGCCCAATAAAAAGAAATGTTCGTTTGGTCAATTGTCGGTTGAGTATTTGGGTCACGTGATTGCTCATGAAGGGGTTTCTATGGATCCATCGAAAATTAGCAGTGTGTTAGAATGGCCTGTGCCAAAGAATGTCAAAGGTGTCTGAGGATTTTTGGGTTTGACCGGATATTACAGAAAATTCATTCATGACTATGGTAAGATTGCAAGACCATTAACTGATTTGACTAAGAAAGAGGGTTTTAAGCGGGGAGCCAAGGAACAAGCAGCTTTTGAGGAACTTAAGCACAAGGTAACTTCAGCCCCAGTTTTAGCATTGTCTGACTTCACCAAAAAAAATTTCATTGAGAGTGATGCGTCCGGAAATGGGTTGGGTGCAATCTTGATACAAGACAAAAAGCCTATCACATTTTTCAGCAAGGGATTAAGTGATCGTAATTTGAACAAGTCAGCATATGAAAAAGAATTAATGGTTGTGGCTCTCGCAATCCAACATTGGCGCCCATATCTCATAGGGAACAAGTTCATGGTGTGCACAGATCAAAAGAGTTTGAAACAATTAATGTAGCAGCGTGTAACCACAATGGATCAACAAAATTGGGTGGCTAAGCTTTTGGGATATCAATTTGATGTAGTTTATAAACCTGGTCTAGAGAACAAGGGTGCTGATGCATTGTCCCGACAGTTTGATACTTCTCCAAACTACACCATGGCGGTCCTTGCCGATTTAGATGACAGGTTAATGCTTAATTCTATGATTTTCCGTCCATGAAGAAGTACAACAAGATCCAACATTACAGGCAATCATTTCGGCTTTACAAAAGGGGGAAACCACAAAACCTGGTTTTGCACTACAAAATGGGGTTCTTTTGTATCAGGACAAATTAGTTATGTCTGCTTCATCTACTTTTATTCCTACAATTCTCAAGGAATTTCATAGTACCCCTCAGGGTGGGCATTCCGGGTTTTATCGCACTTATCTTCGTTTGGCTGCTAATTTGTATTGGATTGGTATGAAGAAGGATATCCAAAATTTTGTACAGAAATGTACTGTCTGTCAATGCAACAAGTATGCAACTTCAACACCCGGTGGTCTTCTCCAGCCACTTCCAATACCAAATCAAGTGTGGGCAGATATTTCTATGGACTTCATTACTGATCTTCCAAAGTCCAAGGGATTCGAAGCTATTTTCGTGTATTTTTGTGGTGGTAGACAGGCTGTCCAAATATGCGCATTTCATCCTTCTTAAGCGTCCCTATTCTGCAAGATCTTTGGCTGAAACTTTCACCAAAGAAGTGGTCTGACTTCATGGAATTTTGGCATCTATTGTGAGTGACAGAGATCCCATCTTTGTTAGTAATTTCTGGCAGGAACTCTTTAAGCAATAAGGTACATATTTGAAGCTCAGCACTACATACCACCCTCAGACTAATGGTCAGACATAAGTCGTTAACCACTGTTTGGAGACTTTTCTTCGATGTTTTATTGCTGACCAACCTAAGACTTGGGCTATGTGGATTTCTTGGGCAGAATATTGGTACAACACTACCTTTCATGCTTCTACAGGTACAACTCCATTTGAAGTGGTGTATGGTCGTGCCCCTCCGGTAATCACTAATTATTTACCGGGCGAAGTTAAAGTGGAGGTTGTACAACGAGACTTGGATGATCGTGATGAATGCTTGCGACAACTGAAGCATCATCTATCCCGTGCTCGTGACCAGATGAAAACACAGGCAGATAGACATCGTAAAGAACACTCTTTTGCAGTTGGTGATTTGGTTTTCTTGAAGTTGAGACCTCATGTGCAACAATCTATTGTGGCTAGAATCTGACCTAAGTTGACTCCAAGGTATTTTGGTTCGTTTAAGGTGATTGAACGTGTTGGGGCTGTTGCTTACAGGTTGGAGTTACCTCCTACATCTCGGATCCATCTTGTTTTTCATGTTTCTTTGCTTAAGAAAGCGGTTTGTGATGTTTTTGTTAATCCAACTCTCCCTACTAGTTTAGAGATTAATGAAGACTATGTGTGGGAACCAGAGACAACTTTAGATCAAAGGACGGTGGTTCGACATGGTAAATCGACTTCTCAAGTTCTTATCCATTGGAAGAACAAGACTATTGAGGAAGCTACTTGGGAAGATAAGGACTTCATCACTGTTCAATTTCCTTCCTTCAGCCTTGAGGACAAGGTTGTTTCTCTTGGAGGCGACATTGATAGCACACAGACTAAGGAGAAGGGTAAACCCGTCATTTGGAGGGTTTATCAAAGGAGAAATAAAATAAATAAGTAATATAATTTTAGTATGTTAGTTTAAATTCAAATAGTTAGTTATTGGCTGATGTTGTGGATTGTATTTAAGTTGTTTATTGTTTTTAGGGGAGTTATTATTGGGAAGTTATTAGGCCAGAATAAGTTATCTTTTAAGAGAGCAAACTGCTCTTGTATTTCAGATTGTATTTTCTTTGTTTATCAATGAAAAATCGCAAGTTTCTTGCAATTTCTCTTTCTCTATAATTCTGTTCTACCGGGGTATTGTTCATCGTATCAGCTTAAGTCGACTCAAAATTGATAAAAAAAATAGTGTTTGTGGCATTCTAGAACCCTTGCATCGACTCACAGTTACTGTGGAGGTCGACGCATACTGATTGAAAATAATCTTTGTGCTCTCGGGTGCCCATGCGTCGACGCATGATTAGGTTCAGGCCGACGCACAGTTTCATTTTGTGCGCAGGATTGCTTTCTGGTATGTTCAGGTCGACCTCTTGCTCATTTAAGCATATTTTTCTGCATTTTTGTGATTCAAAAAGCTGTTAATTCTGTTATGCTTTCATAGTCACACACACACACACACACACACACACACACACACATATATATATATATAGGCTTAAATAATGTTTTCGTCCCTGTAAGTTGGCGAGTTTTTGGTTTTCGTCCCTGAATCTTTTTTTTTTCCGGTTTTAGTCCCTCTATTTCACTTTTTGTTGGTGTTTAGTCCCTAAAGCCAAAATTCGCAGGAAAATCCGAAGGTTTCCTGCGGATTTTGGTTTTAAGGAAAATCCGCAGGAAACCTTCGGATTTTCCTGCGGATTTTGGCTTTAGAGACTAAACACCAACAAAAAGTAAAATACAGGGACTAAAACCGAAAAAAAAAGATTCAGGGACGAAAACTAAAAACTCGCCAACTTACAGGGACGAAAATACTATTTAAGCTATATATATGCATCATCTTTTGTACATGAACTAACAAGAAAATTGAAAATATACATTAAATTGCTCTTCATTTTCATTCTCACACTTGCATTCTTCAACAATCACACATAATCATCTTTGTTGATCTGTGCATTTTCGAGGTGATAACGTCCAAACGTATGATTTGTATATCTAGTTTGTGTTGAGATTTCAGTGGGATTTTCTTCAATAAAACCATTGGGGTTTTGTCCTCCAAGATCTTGATGGATTTGAGGGTTTTTACACAAATCTTTGCATCACAAATTCAACTGAGTGAAAGGCTTGAAGAACAGCGGGTTCGGTCAAGTAAGTAGCGGTAGCCGAAGGATTGTGTTGAAAGATTTGGGGTCGAACGTCTTGCAATCGAAATCAACCGAGTGAAATACTTGAAGATTCAAGTGAGTAGCGGTAACCAGAGGTTTGTTCGAAGCGTTTGATGCACTTGATTCGGCTAGAATCAAGGGAAGAGAAGTGGATAGAATCAACATCATCATTTAAGTTTGAGTGTGTGGTAGCTATAACTTCTCTTGTACAAAACTTTGCAACTTGATATTATACATATCTCAATTCTAGTTTTAGAATTGGGGGCAGACGTACCGAAGCGAGGACGAAAGGGGAACTGCCTAAATAAATCGGGTGTCGTTCTCTCTCTCTCTCTCTCTATATATATATATATATATATATATATATACTTTTTGGTGTTAACGTTTGTGTGCAATCAATTGTTCGATAAATTTCCACTGTTGTGTAGTGATGAAAAACTCTTTTGGAAATTCATTGCAATCACTTGGATTGTAATTGCGAAAAATTATGCACTATCATTTCATAGGAAATTGAACTTGGAGTGTTGTGCACACCAAGAGTTCGACGTATTGATCGCACACAAACTGTTCGTAAAATTGTAAATTCGATTTTTCCATCTATAATTCATTGGAAACTGGTGAATTCAAAGTGGTCATATTTGAATTGGTTGATGACATCAGTATTGATTCCGTTATCTCGTCAATATTATTCCATTCGGCTTCGCATATCCGATCTTACCAATAACGGTTCGTTTAGACGATTTTAAATTCAAGGCCGCTTCCGCACATTTTTTAAACAATTTTTTTAAACGCCGATTTTATCAAAAATTAGTGATCTATTCAACTCCTTTCTAGATTATTGCCATCGTCTAACACACCACTCCTCTACTCCCATGAATTTGGTACGATCACCGAACTCAAAGCTTATTTCCCTGAGTTCTAATAGATTAAGAGGATAAATGAGCTACACATTTAAATTGGCTGTATCAAAATTAATTATTTTTTCAATAATATTTTCATATTATTAAATATTTGACTTAATTATTTCAATTTTCATCACAACTACCTTCAACTACCACCATTAATATAAACATATTTTAGTTTTCCTTAATTATTATTTTTTATCTACGTTATTTCAATCTAAAAATAATAATCATTTTGTTTTATAAAACAATTAATTATTTTCTATAAATGTAAAATTTTAAAATTCAAACAGACACTTATAATGAAAAAAAATGATATAATTATTACTAATATTTAATTTAATAAAAAGAAATAAGAAAGCGACAGGTTGAGAAAAAACGTTGGAGTTGGATCCGATAGTTAATCCAAAATAGATGGAAACACTGACACCTTACACAACCCGACCCGATTTCAACACAATCCGCATTTGGATCAAATTTACCCGAAATTTAACTCACATTTAGTTTTGTCCTATATCGCTATATGTCCCACCCACAAGTCCACAGTGTCCGTAAGTGGATCACTTTCTATAAATACTCGGTCCCATTCCTCTCCTTCCTTGCTAATTTCCATTTTGTTAGTTCGGTTTAGGTGCAGAGAGAGAAGAGAGAGAAGAGAGAGAGTGTCTTGAGAATTTTTTCTTCCTTTTCTTATTAATTTCTGTGTATTTGTTAGGTTTTTTTTCTCTTTCTTCGTTTTTGTAGGTATATTGTGGAAGAAGACTTTGTAGCTTGACTTTGTTCAAAAACACGTGAGTTCATTTTCTCCTTGATATTAGTTTGTTACAACTCGATTTTTATTTTCAGAATTTTTCTGAATACAGTTTTTTTAAATATATTTTTATTACAATTTATTGAAAATAATTAATTATTTTCATAATTTATTGAAAATATTTAATTATTTTCATGATTTGTGTTAATTATGTTGTTTTTTTTTGTTAATCATGATTTGGTACTGGTTTAGATCTACCACATGTGGATATTTGTTTGTTCATAGAATGAGTAGGGTTTGTCTTATTAGCATGAGAGGGACATGATGGTAATAAAAATATGAAGATATTTTATATGTCATTTTGTGATGAGATATTGTTGAGAATCCATTTGGATTTCTCTCATTTGATAAAGGATTGTTTATTCTGTGTTAGGTTAATGGATTGAGATCTAGATTTATGTAAGCAATTATTATTATTATTATTTTTATTTTAAGAAAATTAATTTTTAAATGATATAATTAGGTTTAATAAGTTTGTGATTAGTTTATTGTTAGAAGGAAATTAAAGTGGAATTAGTGTATGAGTTAAGTAATTAGACAGAAGCAGATGAGTTTCTGTTGAGTTTGACTGAATTCTGTGTTGTTGTGGTGGGCCCTGCAGACGATTCAGGGAAGGCCGTAAAGTTGGAGTGAAATTAGATTGAAATCTTGGAAGATTCTATTTGGATTGAAGAAATGGAGGTATATGGAAATTCTATGGTTGCAGCTCCTTCAAATGTTATTTATCTGTCAAGTATTTTGGGCCATGATTGTCCGAGTTCTGTTCACAAATGCGACTGGAAATGCCAGAACGAACGTGTTTGCGGAAACATGTTTCGCTGCAAGCTCACAGGGCTGACACACATCTGTGATAAAAACTGTAACCAGAGAATTCTGTATGATAACCATAGCTCCCTTTGCCGAGCAAGTCGTCAGATTTTCCCCCTGACTCCAACAGAAGAACAGGCCGTGAGAGGCATTCGAAGGAAGCTTGACGCAGCGGAGAGTGCGCCTGTTGATAACATCGGTTGTAAGCGTAGGCGGGATGCACAGTTCCATCCTTCTCCTTTTGAGAGATCTTTCTCTGCTGTCAGTCCCATCTGCAGCCAAGTTGGAGATGGCATGGATACAAACTAGATATCGGGATTCATATAACTGAAGGAGATCTTTATCGTTTTTTTTTCGTCCTTTTTTTTTTGCTTTATTACTGATGAGTATCCATAACTGAACTTGAACAATTATGAATCGCCGATTGGTGGACATGATGTGTCCCCATTCGCCGTAGGTCGTATTTACGTTTCTAGTAATAATGTAATGCAGTATTTTAAGTAGCTTGACTGTTGAATGGAGATTTGAGCTGGCTGTGTGTAAACAGTTATGAGACTTGAATTGAAATCCGTTTCGTGCCAACTTACCGAGAATCTGACTCTTATAGCTTACCACAGGATATGTTCCGGCATTCTATGATGCTTTAATTTAATATGGACCTGGTTGATGTAATTATTAGCAATGTTTCTCATTTTCATGTATATGTAATCACAATGCGTACATATTCTAGTATTAGAGTGGCACACTTGTGTATTCTTCCACTTTTGTTTACTATGGTTCTGTTAAAACAGAAAAAAGTATCGATCTTATTCCTGCTGATAGCTCAGGTTCTATCCAGTTCTTCATATGCAAGTTTTTGGATTCTTATGAAGGCTGGTTTACTAACTTTTCTTCATATGCTAGTTACAGGCTCGAGGGAGATGATACTAGTTCGCATTCGAACTTGTTTTAATTGAATTTCTGTTATTTTTTGTGGTTAGAAATTGATTGACAGATGGATGTGTGGGTTGAATGTAAATTGTGCAGGTTTTGAAGCATATGTGCTAGGAAGGTGCCTTCAAAATATTTGTGTTGCAATACTATATGATTATTTCCAATGATATAGATTTTCTCTATGTTATAATAAGATAAAATGTTGATAAATGTTTCATTTTCTTGGTGTAGGTACATGCATTGCAAGTTTAGCTTGTGTCTCTCTATCTTTGCCGAGGTTTGGAGAATGGAGCTGTGAAGAGTTAAAAGGATATTTTGACGCTACAAGATGTCAAAATAATTGAGGCAGGAGCAGTTATGACACTAAATCGAAGGCTGATAAGGTAGGTAGTGCTAATCTTAAATATTCATTTTCATTGAAATTTCATACCACATTGTGTTTGATTTCTCCATTATATATGATCTATTTCTTGTAGAATCTGAGGTGAAATTGAGCAAACAAAGGGTTGCCCTCACCAAGAAATCGCCCTCACCAAGAAATCTGTTATCACTGTCACCATAAATATCTGCATAATGTGTTCAAGGATTGAAAGTAGGGCTTCCTTTGAGGGTGTGTAAGATGGACTACAATGCATGTTCTCAAATTTATCACAGTAAATTGTGGTTAAATAAGGTCTCATACTAGATTTGTTAGAGTTAAACCATGATTAAATATGGTTGATAATCATGGTTAATCTATCCAGGGTTGTCTTCAAAAACTTAAGACAACCCTGACTGAAAGTAATAGGCACTGAAAGTAATAGGCTGTTTTTGAATTGAAGGATTGAATGTAACTTGTCTGAATTGCCTGTTTCATGGCATCAGCTGAATTTCATACTTCTGTTACATTCTTAGCATATTTGTGAAGCTCTTTTTTCTAACTTTGATGTCTCTATTTCATACCTTGTTTCTTGTAAGTATCCAATCAATGAAATTTCTTTTCATGTAAATGCAGCTATCCTAATGGTGGATGTTCAGATTTGCTTTTACTTTTAATGTCATTTTCCTTTGCCAAAAAAATGATATAAAGTCAGGCAAGTTTAATTAAAATGTGCCAAGAAGTTTCAATTTTCTTTTATTATTAGTATTACATGTGGGTGTTAAAGCTAAAAAATTGAATTCAAATTTCTACCAGCTTTGTTCCAGAAGTTTGTGAGGTGGGTCTAGTCTTCCTTCCAACGGGAGGAATTGATAAATAATTGAGGTCATAATCAAATTTTCAATTGAAAAGTTATTGTTTACTACCTCACATGATTAAAGTTCAACAATTGTTATATGTCAATGTTTTAAAGTCGCCACTAAGATGTCAAAGGGAGCAGTTTGAATAATACTAATTGTGTGTTTGAAAAATCACGGTGCAACAGAAACTTTATATATCAGAAACTATACATATCAACTTTTTCAAAATCACGGTGATAGAGACCTTAAACGTGTGTCTGCGGTGGTTCACCGTCCTAACAAGTTTCCATATACCTAGTCAATACTTTTCTATCTGGGAGGAATAATAGGTCACTTCTTTATAGGATAATCCTATGCAACTTGCCATCTTTTTTGCAATCTCGAATCCCCTTTTCTTTACTAGATTCTTTTGTCATAGATTTTCTTTCAATAGAGATTTCCTTATTTTGTAGATTTTCTTTTTTCCAATGAAATAGAAAATGCAAAGAATTGCTTCTAAGTTAGGCTATCCAGTATCCACAATAAAAAGAAATACTAAACCTATAAAGCTAGTCTTGCGGCTAAGAATTTCATCAAAGCAAAGTAATGTTTGGGTTTTTTCTAATACCAAAGAGACTCATAATTCATCATCATAGCATATCACACAAACACTTTATATTACAAATATGAGAAACATTATAAGTCTATTATTTCTACCTCCTCTATTGTCAATCTTTTCTATTTTTATAACCATAAAACAGCAAACAACTATAATCATTGATAATGCCAATAGTTGTTGTACCTTGGAAACTCCTAAGTTTCTTATTTGTTCTTTTCACTTTGTTATCTTGCACTTTCTCTAACATATTCACCATAACAAACAATTGTCCTTATACTATATGGCCCGGCACGCTAGCTGGCGCAGGAACGCCGCCGCTTCCAACGACCGGATTCCAGCTTGACTCAGGTCAAGCTGTGAAACTAACGAGCGTTCCTGGTTGGTCGGGTCGGATATGGGCGAGGACCGGTTGCACGTTTGATGCAACAGGAATTGGGAAATGCCAAACAGGTGATTGTGGTGGAAGGCTTGAATGTGACGGGAATGGTGCGGCTCCACCAACTTCACTCTTTGAGATTACACTTGGACAAGGTAACCAACAAGATTACTATGATGTTAGCATGGTTGATGGCTACAATTTGCCATTGCTTGTTCTACCAAGAGGTGTATATGGTAAAAGTGCCTGTAATTCTACAGGTTGTGTGACTGATCTTAACAGAGGTATGAGTTCTAAACTAATGAGGCCATTAAGTATATAACATGGTTCATTTGTCATGGTTGTGTGCAGAGCCGTCTTAAGTTTTCAGAGACTATGTGTAGGTTTGCCACAGTTTAAATGTGGCAAAACAAGTAGGGGATCTATTTTGCCAACGTTTAACCGTGACAAATATTATATGAGATCCTCTTTAGCACGGTTTAACAATGTAAAATTTTGAATCTTGGGCGGTAGCTCACCTTGTAGGCCCTAAAAGACGGTCCTGATTGTGTAACTGATATACTTTTTTGATTCAAAATTTCCAATTGTATAGGTTGTCCAAAAGAACTTCAAGTAGTTGATGGTGATGGATACCAAGGAAGTGTAATTGGTTGTAAGAGTGCCTGCGAAGCATTTGGATCAGATCAGTACTGCTGCAGTGGACAATTTGCTAATCCAACAATATGTCAACCTTCCTATTATTCTACAATTTTCAAGAAGGCTTGTCCAAGAGCTTATAGCTATGCATTTGATGATGGCACCAGCACTTTCACCTGCAAAGCTTATGAATATGACATTGTGTTCTGTCCTACCAGCAGCAAGTATATGTTTATTTTCTCCCTCAAATATTATTACGAGTTTTCCATTTTCTTTCAATTTATTGTGTGACGTGCATCAGATACTTGCAAACAAAAACCTATGAAGTCCAAACACTCCTAGGATTAGACGTGTCCTCGTGTTCAACACGCATAAACTCATATATATAATGGACGTCTTTTCTAAAATGATTCTAACTCTCTTAACATTTTAAATTGCAACAGGATTAACAAACCAAATGGCACATTTCCTCCACCACCACCGCCATCGGGATTTCCTTACGAGAAGGTTCAGCAAGACAGTTCTTCTTCAAGTATTATTATCTTGCCCTTACAAGAAACAATGTTTCTCCTAGTTGCTACAATCTCTATGTTTATAGTGAAGACATGGCCACTGATTTGAGATAATGCTGGTAGTAGAGAATCACACAGGTTTTTCTTGGAAAGTTAGATAGAAACATGGAAAAAGTCCACAGAAGATGGAAAATGATATGCAGTGAAGAACCAGAGACTCTATTAAACAACAGCTAGTCATAGTTTCAAGTTAGGCTTGTAAATCCTCCAATAAAAAAAACTTTGGAATAAATTAAGATAATAGTGAGTTATTTGCAATGTAACCAGGATTAGAGAAACTCAAATTAGTCATTCTATCAAATGTTTATAGCCAAATTAGTACTTGTGTATAAACTATTTCAATAGCAAAAGATGAAATAAAGTCAAACTATTTCATGTAACGTGGATATACTATGATGGACGTCAATGTTCTTTTGTGAACTTTTGTTAACTTATGAGGTAGATCACTTGGACTTGTGATGTAACCTTTATGTCATTGAGTTTGATATCCTCATGTGATAACTTTAATCTTTTTGCATTCTTCTCGTAAGCTTCTTCTTCAAGTTGGAGGGAGATGTTTGCAAAGACACTTTGATGTTGAAGTAAGACGAAGTGTATGCAGATAATGAATAGGTGCATTAATGGAGTGATCAGACCAGATGAAGGGTGAACCCATATTTATAAAGTGATTGAACTAACATATGCTTCATACATTTTTTTTAACTGCATTGATCTATGAGATCAACAATGGACAAACACTACTTTGTTATCTTAACAAAATTAAAGATAAGCAATGATACATGTCATTTTGAATACGCCCATGTAATCATGTAAGTTTTTTTATTGGGATGATGTTAGGAATAGTTTTCCATGATTAGTCATCTTTTATGTCGAAGTGTGAGCTCCTCGTTCTCCAATACAATTGATTTCATTATTGAGTTTCTTACATTTTTTGAAATGTTAAATTTCTTAATAAACAATCCATATATTTAGATAAAGTCTCTTAGTACATTACATAATATATTTTAAAAATTAATAATTAGATGATCAAAGAGATTGAACTGATATGATGTGGTGGTGATTCAAAGCACCGACGCGGTGGAGTGGGCCTGATTGAGAAGGTTAGAATTCCAATCTCAAAGTTAGTAAAAAAGTGAGAAATATAGTGTAAGTGCGAAGTTAAGTTCGTCCCTGAGAAATGACGCAATTATCTTTTTAAATAGAAGAGTTGGTTACTAATAGAATGCAAACAAGCTTAGGTTAGGATAACGAGCAAGCTAGCACGAGGGATATGAGATATGAAATCCATTTTTTGGCCTCGTTATGCCTTCTACCGATATTTGGCCTTTTATGTTTCTTTAAACCTTATGGGTGGCCAAGAACACTTTCCCTCAAACCTTTGTTTCTGCTCTACAGGGTGAGGGTTTGTAATGAATTCTCTTATTCGGTCAGGGAGTCCCAAGAACAAACTTCTTTGATGGGATGTCGTCGTCTTTGGGAACCAGCGAACTCAACCACCATATCTGCGAGGCAATATTTGGTGCTGAGAATGGATGACATGTGTCCTAGTCCTAGCTAGTAATGATGCTCTACCTCCATTGAGTGTACTCGAGTGTCTCTCGAATCGTTTTGAGTTGATCTCAAATATTGATGGCACAGAGTAATCGTACGACCTTCAACTTTATAAGGAAGGATATAAGACTTTCGGAGGGCTATCGTCGTCTCCTTTCGAGCATTATTGACCATGTATAAGTCACTTATCCTTCCTCTACATATTTTTCGGAAACATTCTAGGGCGAGCATATATTTGTGTATGGAGATTTCCTCCACCAACTTCTATATATGCAACTGTTTTCCCATTTAGTTTCTAGGTCCTGACCTATGTCCTTCTGTCTTCATCTTTGTTTAACCCTTTTTAGGGTTTTTGAAGCGGCAAACATTTGAGTTAATTTTTCGTATTAGCTATTATCTGCACTAGTTCTTGGTACCATTAGTCATGGTTATCACATTAATATCAACCAGGAAAACCAACAAAGACATTTTTAGGAGTTTGGGTGATTTCTGAGATACTAGAACTTGTCTTTGTCTTCTCTTGTGCCGACAGTTTTGAAGGTATGAAAAGTACACAAGAAGGGGGAGTTGAATTGTGTTTCGCATTTTCTTTTAATTTAACTTCTGATCAGAGTTTTAGAATCAGAACTGGTGTTCAGATTCTGTTTTAATTCATTGACAGCAGATATAACAGAAGTAAATAAAATAACAGCAGAAGACACAAAAGATTTATCCCGGTTCCTGTCTTAACTGAGAGTACTTCAGTCCCCTTGCCTCACAAGTGATTTTCATTATAACCACTTCATGATTACAATCGCTTATGCTTTTCCATAAGACTTTTACACATGCTCAAACCAATTGTCTGAGACTTCCTTTGCTTAGAGCACATGTCGAAGACTTCCCTTGCTCACACCTTCTGACTGAGCCATCTGCTCAAAGTTCTTCTATTTGAGACTTCCCCTTACTTAGAGCACATGTCTAAAACTTATCTTGCTCACGTCCTCTGACCAATCCACCTGCTCTTCTGGCCATCCAGACGGAGACTTCCCTTTGCTCAATCAGACTAGATGAATATGACTTTCACAACTCAAGCACTTAAGCAATGAGCCTTACGTGGCTTAAGCATCTTGGCTCAAGACTTGTTGCTTGAATCCCAATGAGACAAAACTTTTGCTCAAGCACATAGCAAGAGACTTAATCTAAACTACTGAAGACTCAGCATAATAGAGAACAAGGTGTACATGATGCAAGTATTAGAGGTATAGGAAATTAGCATAACAAAGACCTAAAGCTCTTAAGATTTGTAAGATATTTAATGGTAAGAAATCTTAAGGTTTTTACAATTACAACCTAAAACAGAAAATCTGCATATAACATTAGAGTTGATAATTGCTTAATCTTGCTACTCCTTCATCATAAGAATGCTTGTTGAGATTCAAACTTGAATCTTCAGCCATATATATAGCCTTTGCAGAAACTAGTCGTTGAGGAAGTGACTTGATAAAGTGTATTTGCCTTTACTCCATAGTACAAGAGACGTTGAAGATGGATGAACATTAGATTCTGAATCCAGTGTGTAACGCGTTTAACCTTTGAGTCTTTAAGAGATTTTGTACTAAAAGAGCCGTTGGGAGCAGACGTCCGTAGAGCATGTCAACCTTTCTTGAGCCTTGCAATCTTGTCGACTCTAGCTGACAAGCTGATAAGATAATACAACTTGCTTTTTGCAGTACAGAAAATCCACAACTTTATCACCAACTCTGAATGGTACCAGATGCTAATATATAATTACCAAGTGTAGTAACTCGTCTGAATGTTGAGGCCTTCAGCTCAGAGTCCGCGCCAAGCCAGACTAGCAATTATTCTTCAGACACTACCACCAGAAGCTAGCAATGAAGTAACTCCCAAGTGTGTTTAAGTAAAACAAATTCTGATTATTTATGTACAAGAACAATAACCTGCATAAATAAAACACAATAAACCATTGTTCTTTTAATACTTTTGTTATCATCAAAACTAAAAGAGAATATGTCATGAACAAATCTTGTTCTAACAATCTCCCCCTTTTTGATGATGGCAAACACAAGTATTTAAAGGACAATGTTGGGCATTTAATTTTCTCTGCAACAACAGGGTATTAGGTTTGTAAGCTCCCTATGAGTCTGATAGTTCATAGATGAGTTCTATTGACTCTAACACCAAGAACTATTTTTCAAGAAAAAATAAATTAGTCTTCTTAGTAACACCAGGGTCTGAGGTTTGCAAGATCCCCCTGAGTCAAACAGTTCCAAGGTTGAAATTTGTAAGCTCCCCCTTAGTTCCATATTTAAGAAAACCAAAATAACAACATTTTAACTTCCTTTGATAACATCAGAATACGAGGTTTGTAAGCTTCTTCTGAGTCTAATAGGCTAAGTCAGAGGTTTGTAAGCTCTCACTTAACACTATGTACAAGAGAGTTAAAATATGTTGCCCCTTTTAACTTTCTTTGGCAACACTAGAATATGAGGTTTGCAAGCTCCTTCTGGGTCTGATAGGCTAATTCTGATGTTTGTAAGCTTTTCCTTAGACCTTTGTACAAGAAAGTTAAAAATACGCCCTGGGCAAGGTAACCATAAAAACAGAAAATAAATGACAAGAAAATAAATGACCAATATGTACAGAACAGGTATTCAATGGGTTCAGTTTCCACTTAAATGCTTACTATTATTTCTCCCCCTTTTGTCACATCAAAAAGAATAAAAGGAAAAGACAGGAAAGAGAAAGCATATCACAAATAAATGTATCTCAAATCATTGTTACTGGATCAGTTTCCAAATAGGAAAAGTAATCAAGTAATAAAAGTCATTAAGGCTTGTAAAGTGCATGCTTTGAAGTCTTAGTGGTTGTTACTATTCCAAGAATTAAACAAGGATTAATTTCATACTTTTGGCACTACAGAAGCCATTATAAAAACACCCAGCTCCCAAGTCATTTTCATCAATCATCAACCAAGAGATATGGAGTCATCAACTGAGAGTCATAATACATACGTCGTAACAGATGCAACCGAGAGCTCTACTAGTTTAGCAACCCAACCCCCTCAGAGGCGAGCTGCTTCTGAGTTCTCTACAACTGAGCCTTTACCCTCAGCAATACTTGCTTCAAAAGAGGCAACATCGGTAGTACCCGAATGACCTTCAGAAGGAGGTTCAGTAGTAGCTGCTTTGAAGCAAAAGAGAAAAAGCATGAAGAGGTCAAAGAAGAAAAGAAGGGTCAACAAGCAGTTCTACCGCTCTCTCCCAGTCATAGAAGAGGAAGAAGTGATTGATTCTAAGACGAGGAGGTGGACTATGGCAATAGTGGACGCCATTGGGCACAAGATGCTCTAGCTAGGGATCTCTTCTAGAATCATATTGTTCCTTTTTTTTTGTAATCCATCAATTTAATATTAATGAAATAGTTTATTTGACCAAGAATTCTTTTCAGCATGCAAGTACATTCCAGTAGTTTCTTTAGATTTTCTAAAAGTAAATTAATCAAAGTAAAACTGACACAGAAACGACAGTTAAACAGATCAAACATAAATTCATAGTTATTTATAGAATCTTAATAGGTTAGACTTGCTATATTACATTTCCAAGAGTCATTATTAGAGTACTTATAAGATTTAATCAACACTTAAATAATATTAAACTCAAGACAATGTATGTAACCCGTCTATAAAAAGAACTCTAGTAAGCTCTCTTCCATCATCACTTAATCCTTAAAACAACAAGATGTATAAGCAAAAGCAAATATGGGTTCCAAAGAGAGATTTCAGGAAGGCAACACTACTGAATGCAGCAACTCAAGCAAACCAAGGCAAGGCAGCACCTGAAGAATCTGCAAGCAAGCAGACAGCCTCTGAAGTGCTCTCTTCTGCAGCATCCTTTGTGAAGACACGCAGAAGAAGAAGATCTTCTGGATCCAGACGCAGAAACAAACTGAGAAAGGAGGCTTTGGAGTTTGCTAAAGAAGAATAGCGAGATTTCTTAGATATTCTAGACATGTCAGATGATCCAAGGGAATTCCTAAGGGCTCATCCATTAGACTAGAAAATCCAATTGTCTTATAATAGCTTCCTTTTTATTAAAGAAATAAGTTTCAAACAATTAAGTTCTTTTAACTATTTCAGATTCTCATTGAACAGAAATAATAAATATTAATCAGTTATAACTGAACACAAGCATGAACAAACTCTGAATTTATTAATAAGATGCTTAATACAAAGATTTCAACAACATACAAAGCATAACTTATGCAGAAATCTAACATCAGAATCTTTCATAGATAGCTTCAAACTTGTCTCTCCAAATCTTGGAAGAACTACCCTCAGAACTTATGTTAACCCCTTGGTGAACAAGTATTTCAGAAATAACTCGTCCATAAGGAATGGAGAAGGTCTTTCCCTTTTGAAAAGAAGAAAGAGACTTCTTCAGATGGTCAAACATAACTTGAGGAAGATCAATCTTAAAATCTGAATTAAGAAGTAGAAGCAGATCTTTTTCAATAGGGTCCACTTGGTCTAAATCCTTATCCTTAGGAAGTAAATTTGAAATCAGAATCTAATTCCAAACAACAGCATCAGGAAGAAGATTTGAGACCTCTGATGTAATAGATGGGTCTACAAAGATACACCACGTAGGAAGATAGTGTTCCTAAACAAGAGTTCCTAAGATTTCACCAATCCCCTCACAATTAATCACATTTGCAACCGCTTTAGAGGTTACTGTAATAGAAACACCAGTTACTCTAGACAGAATAACATACTCTGAATTCAGCTCAACAATGGAGGCATTGATCCAAAACTCTTTGACAAGACTTGGATAAGTGAAACCACAAAGCATCTCAAAGTAGTCATTCCAGCCTTGTTTAGACACAGTCTTCCAGAAGTTGAAACCAATCTTAAGCAACTTGTTACAACCCAAAATTATTAGAATATTTATTTAATTTATTTATTATAAATATTCGTGATTTTTGGTGAATTTTGGAGAAATATTTTGATGTCTGATGATTTGTGTCGTGGGGTATTGATGATGTTAAGAGGGTGTTGAGGATATTTAGAAGTGCATGATTTATTAGAATTGTTTTGATAATAATAATAGTGGAATAATGTGAATAAAATTGTTTAGACCATTATTATTATTCTAAATAAAAAGAGTGGAACACTAAGGGAAGATGGTAATGTTGGGTGGAATAAGTGAGGACGAAGTTGGGAAATCATAATAGGGGTCCAAGGGGTATGTTGGACAAAAAGGAAAATAAGGAAGTGAGGAATTCATTCTGAATAATCGTGTTTTTGGAGAGCGACTCTGAGGAAACGAAAATAAGGAAGCTAGGCCTCAGAGCAATTCCTGAAGCACTAAAGAGGAGGATCGGAATCGAATTCTAAGGTATAGGGAGTAACGTTTGTCATTATATTTGATATAAGGTTAGAGGTATGTTGGTAGTTGTGGTTTTAAGGGGTTTTGGAGTTTTAGGGGATTATGACGAATTTTGTGATTTGGGGAGGGTAGAATGAAGGGAAATGATGTATATGCTGTCTAGTATGACATATTGTTGTTGTAGTATTGATTTACTTGTGATCGATGTGTATTTTTGGACGGACTGGTATTGGAAATCGTAAGAAATTTGGGTCTGAACTGGTTGATAACAATCCAAAAGACAATGTATCATTAGTCGAAACTCAAACGAATTACTTTGTTCCTTTGCATTTTGTATGAGAATTGACTAACAAAAGACCCAAAAGGTTGGTACTTGTGAATTTGTGTGGTTTTACAGGTATTAGGCATGAAGAAAACTAGTTGGACAAAGAGAAATACAATGCCCTGCAACTTTCGCATCGCGACCAAAAGCTTCGCTACGCGAGCATCACTATGCGAAAGGAAGCGAGATTTAGAAGAACAAAATATAATCAAATTAATCAAACTTCACTTGAAGTGAAGAAAGCGAAGGATTTCGCTTGAAGATCGCTATGTGTCGCATAGCGAAGGTCGCGACGCGAGGAAAAGTGAGGAACCAGCTGTCGCGGTGAAAATTGGATATCAAGCTATTAGTTAACTTGTATCGCATTTTTTAATGTCACCACCGTCTTTGATTTTATCCAAGGGAATGGAGAAAGACCGAATACCCACAATGCAATGCAAATGCACTAAGATTCTAAGTTCGGGGGTTGGTTATACCTAGGGAAGGTGTTAGCATCCTAGATATCTGTAGTACTCTACAGGAACCTCTTGATTTATTTTATGTTATCTGTTATCTGTTATCTGTTTTGGTAAGGGTTTAAGGGTAGGTGATTTATTATTCTTTTTTTCCTAAGTGTGCTCGACAAGATATCGCATCTTGTGCCTACATATCCTGTTAGGAGGGAATCAGAGCACTTGTAGTTCCTTAATATTAAGGGTACTAAATGTTTTAAAGGTTTAGGAAAAGAAGATGAGTCATCATCTTAAAAAAGACCACCACAGTTTTGAAAATGTTTGTATTTTGTGGGGTATGGGATTGTATGTCCCTTTCTTTGAGATGATTAACATCTAATTCTCTTGTGTGGAGAATTAGGTGGGCTAAAGTTTGATTCAAAAATCAAAATTGAGGGGGGACTAACCTAGGAAATCTATCTTAAGTTGTCTAATAGTATTATCTTAAGGGCGTCGAGTATGAATGCAAATGATGTGCACCATGCACAATAACATGGTTATCATGCATGGGATTTTCCCTTGGATATTTAGCGATTAAATTATTGTTATTTAGGCGAGGGTGCTAGCAAAGTGATGCTAGACTTGTGTCTTGTGATCGGTAGGTCGAATGCGATGCCCTAAGGCGATCGACTTATATAGGTAGAAAATGGGCTCGACGTTGGATCGAGAAATTTTTATATTTTTGAAAGGGTTTAGACATGAACATAAATTAAGTAAAGAACATACAAGCAAGCAAACGAAGGTCTACACACGAGCGTTCACGAACCTAGGACTAAGCGAGAGGTTTCTAACTAGAGGACGATTTATTGAGGAAAGAGTTTTGATTTTAGGGGAAATTAGAAAAGGTTATTTATTATTTTTAGAATTTGTTAAAGATTATTATTAGTTTGAAAAAGGTTAAAGGTTTTTTATTATTAAATAAAAAGAAATTAATTTTATTATCTAGTAAAAAAAGGTTTTCCAAAATCGTTTATTTCTTTTAAGTTATAAAAGTAAAAGAATTTTCTTATTAATAAAAGTTCTTATTATTATTTTATTTTAAAGTTATATTAAAAAGTTAATAAAGTTTTCTTATTAATTAGAAAAAGATTTTAATTTTAATATTTTAATAAATAAAAGTTTTTATTATTCTTTTAGTTTTAAAGTTAAAAAAAAAGGTTTTTTTATTAATTAGAAAAAAGATTTTAATTATTTCTAAAGTTTTAATTATTATTTTTATTTTAGTTTTTAAAGTTATGTTAAGAAAGTTAACTAGAAAAAAAGTTCCATATTAATTTAGAAAAAGGTTTTAATTTTAATAAATAATGGTTTTTATTAAAGGTTTTTGCTAATTACAAAAGGTTTTTAAAATCATTTACTTAGTCATATTAAAAGATATATTATATTAGTAAGATAAAAGCTAGATTTATTTTAGATAGAAGTGATTATAATAAGATTTAGATTTGATTATTATATAAAAAAATTTAAAATAAAAGAAAAAGGAAAAGGAGGGATCCGGTGGGCCACACGATCTAACCAGGCTATGATCTAACGCAAACGTGCCAAGGGTGCACGATAGTGCATGTGCGTGCGGTGTACATGATTAATCGTTAGCACAAAAGAAAAGGGAGAAAACTCAGTCGTACCTCACAGTCCCTCTCTCGTAGCTCTCTCCTCTCACAGCTCTCTCCTCTCACAATACTCTCTCTTTCAGTCCCTCATCTCCTTAAGCGTTCAAACCCTAATCCCCGTCGCAGACCCCAAATCAGCCGCTCTCAAACTCTCTCCGTTTCCTCTTCATTTCCCTCTCGATCAAACAAACAAATATAAACCCTAACCCCAACAGTCCCATACCCCAATTCATTAGCACTATCACGATTACAAATTACAGAAATTGAATAAAAGGGAAAGGTCGTCGAAGATGGAAGCTGGTGAGGGCCTTCGAGCTTTCACGGACCGCCGACGTACAGATAAGTCCTCCTCTTTCTTCTCCGTCTTCTTGCGAGTTATTGTTGTTGATGCGTTCATGAGCTATGTGCGTAGTGATTTTTTTTCCAGCTTTGTGTGTTTGTGAGTTTCTGGTATGCTTGTTTTTGGTTTTAAATGGATTGGTTGTTGTGATATGAGAGAATGGTTTTTGGTCTTGTCCCCCTGATTTGTATGGTTCGGTCCCCTTTTGTGAATGATATTGTCTTCTTTTATAGACCTTGCTTAAGACAATGAGTTGATTTCCAAATTGAATGTTGAGATTGCCTTGTCACTTCTGATTTTGGGATGTTTTTAAATTGTGTCTGACCATGTTTGATATGGTGTTGGAAACAAATTGATGGTGATATTGAATTTTCCTTTTGTGTACGAGCATGTTTGTGATTTGCTTGATGACGTATTGGGAAGTTTCTGAATAGCTGTGAATTTATGACATCATTTCCCCTTTGGTTTAGACATGTTGGGACAAGTTTTATTCGACTTAATCTCTCCTTGAATGTTGTTTTGAGTATGCTCTATGATTATTGATGACTAGATTTCTTCAATTTGGGCTGATTATGTTTGGATATAGAAATTAAAACTTGCCATGATCCACCTCTGTTTCAATTCTACAGTTTTGGAAAGGTAATCGAAAGGATTTTGATGCTATGGTTCTTTTGAACGTGATTGTTCTCTTTTGAAATCCTGACCTTCTCTTGTATCAGTGACTTAATTGATGTCTTTGAATTGTAGGTCATCCTCAAGTCTTTACCTAATTTGCAGTTCCTTGAATGTCCATCCTTGTGAGGAACCTTGGTGCAACAAAATGGGATGCTGATATTCAAAGCTTTTTCCATGCCAGAAACAGCGAAGTGGAAGGCCACGAACCGAGTAATTCTCTGGCTGCGAGCTCGGGCTCCCATTTTAGAATTCAACTTCATCTTCAATTTTCCAGTTCAAATGGTGTGTATCAATGGCAATTTGAATTCTTGGACATTTGAGGTCCTCTATTGTCAAGAAAATTTGCATGGGTAATGGAGCTACGGTTGTTGTCTTTATTTTATTTTCTGCAGGATGATAATTGTTGGAATGTTTTAATTATGTCTGGAATTGGTTTTAGAAACATCATATCCTTTCAATTATGTTTGGACCGCATAAGTCATAATCTTTTGTTTGGGACATTTTGGTTTTATTTTAATTACTCTTAACTCTTGATACAGGTTGAGGGAGGGTTCTTTGTTCAGAAGTTTCACTGGCTCACATTTGCGATGGGTCAGACTTCAGATTGGAGAGAAAACGCAACTGCAGTTGGATGGCACCAGGATGTAAATTAATTCTATGGAACTTGAAACTTTTACTCGAAGCATCCTCCAACTTGAATACTCTCAACACTCCGTCATCACAAGCTGTTGCTAAGTTGTGTCCATCGGGAAAGAAGCTTAACCCTGTAACTACATCACCATGGCCTTTCAAGGTATTCAAATCCAACGGGCTTTGCTTGTAAATTCTTGGCATCATGGTGCCCCTTGATAATTCTTGTTATCTGGAGCATAGTGTGGTGTTTATGAGTTGTGCTAAACTTGATGCAAGTCTTTTCGTCAAATGACAAATCCCTGCTTTGAAATTGTTGCAGGTCTGTTCTTGTGTACAACTTCAAATTCTGGTAGATTGTACTTAGAAGGAAATGGCTCTATTGGAATATGGGAACTTGTTTGTGATGAATATGCCGGCACGGTTCTTAGTGCGGTTTGCTGCTGTTGTACCTTTAGATGGTGAGAACCAGAATTTGGTATACAACATAATGCCTTGTTTAATGACCAAACATTGTAGAAGATTTCATGTATTTGCGTCTTAATTGATTTCGCTACTTGTAGTTGTTCAACAATTGCATACTGTATGTAAAGTGCAACTTTGCACGTAACAATACTGATTAAGACTCACACATCATATGTTTTGTGAGATTTATTCAAATTATATTCCCAAAAGTCCTGAGGAAAGAACTTGCTTAATCCGGCAATGAATATGTAAGCACATTCCCTTATAATGTCATATCAGGAACCAATCTGTTTTTCTTGCAATGGAGTTATAGTTGGAAATGTACGAGTGGTTTGAGCATTCAAATTATAGCGATTCTCATATTATGGATTTGGCTCGTAAACCACGTTTGAACATTATTGAATTTTGAGCTTTCTAATTCTTCCATTCTGTTGTACTTTAAATAATAAAAGATGAACTCGTTTTTGACAAGACGAACATCCTTGAGTTTTGAATGGTGACAAAATGATATTGGCTTAAATCTTGAGCTTAACTTGCAGCTTTGAACCTTGGGATTAAAATTTAACTAAAATCTCTTTGTAAATTTACGATGACACTTGTTCTTCCCTAATTTCGGATTTGCAACTTGTATGTTTTGAGCATGACTTTCAAAGGACATTTGATTGAGTGATTTTGAATTTACCTGAAGCAAACTTGAACCCAAAGTCAAAACCAAATGGGTCCACATTTACCACAAACTTAATTGAATTACACATGACTTTAGGACACGAAAAGAGACCAAACAAGTCTTGAAAACTTAGGCTACAATCAAAGACCTTGAACCGAATTAAATTCTCAAATGAGAGTTGCCTTGTAAACAATTCTTGGATCTAAATATGGATTTCAACTTGAATTTTGTAAACAACATGCTATGTATTTCCAAGAGTTTGGAAAGTACAAGGGATAGGCCTTTGAATAATGGCTTGATGGACTAACATTCCACAACCAAACCTGGCTATAGCATCCCACTTCTTTATCAACAATATTAATAAGCAAATCTTTCACCAATGATCAAAATTCCAATAGATCTTCAAATTTGCTCGAAGAATACCCAAACATTTTACTTGAAATAGAAGGTACGAGCCTCATACTCGAATCATATGGGAATATGGTCATAGGAGTGATGTAGGACTTCAAAACTGATCTTGTAAACTTGTGACAACAAATAGATTTGAATTTGTACTTTGAATTCCGAACTTCTAATTCCTTTCTAATTGAACTTTCTCTGATGGACCATTATTTAAAACACAGAGCAAACACATTTCTTAACCTTGAAGAGCTTACAGAAGGGGGAAGATGCCATCTTGTGATATAACTTTACCACACAATCAGTGACCAGTCTTCAGGGGACCAAATTTCATATCAGAGGGTATAAGGACTTAATCCGTGGGGGGAAACTGAGGAGTCTTGATAGGGGAAAAGGCTTGGTAGTGGTTTAGGGATAAAAAAAGGGTGAAGGCATAACTCACAGGACCAGAGAACCTCCACAATCACACACACAACACAACCTTCAGGACCTTGAATCTACTGCAGCAACACTTGTCCTCACAAAAGAAACAAGCAGCCAAAAACTAGATAACACGGTTAGTTATGCACGAATGATGACGTAATATGTTATGCAAAAGAAAAGGGGATCTTAGGGTAAAAAATTAGGGTGCGACACCAGCAACTCAAAACAGAACCAAAATGGCCAATCTTCGCTTGAAGCGAGAGAAAGCAACCAAAGTTCGCGACGCGAACTATACTTCACATAGCGAAGTTTGGCGGTGTCTGAAAGGCGGTTGAATTCAAAACTTAATGGAGAAGGAAAGGAAGTTCGCATAGCGAACTTTCTCTCGCTATGCGAACTTAGGCGGCCAAGAACAATATAAAAAGGGATCAAGTGCATTACAGAAGGCATCTCATGTTTTTCTTAATACATTTCTATCATAAATAGTCTGTAATAGATAGAAGTGAGGATTAGAGGAAGAGGAGTTGGATACGCATCAACAGTCAGGAAATCGTCGTTGATGCTCTTTCAACTCAATTCTTCCATTATGCTTCAAGCTACCATGAGTAGCTAAATCTCTCTCTTGTTGGGATTGGTCGTAGTTCACCGAAATAGTATGTATTTTCTTTAACCATGGCGTTATACGAAATTTATGTATGAATCATTATTGATGTTATCTTAGTTTCATCGTTTATTTCATGAATTGAATTGATATTGACAAATACAATTCTAATCTCAATCTAAGATAACATCTATTAAATCCTAAATGCTAGACATTGATTTAGGCTTAATATTCACAAAAGTATCGAATCTTAATGCTGCCGTATTGTTTAATCGGCTGAGAAATCGTCGATTAAACCATAAGGTAGAAATCTCCTCAAAGTTTAGACATAAACTCTGTTTGTGAGCGATACGTGATAATATTGAAACATGCTTAAATTGTGTATAACTGATTTATGATATGCATATTGAATCGGTGAATGAAAACCAAATTCCCAACAAGCCTATTCCTCAGAAACTTATCTTTATTTATTAATCCGCATTTACTTTTCGTAACTTATAAACCAAACATCTCGAACTTTTGCTTAGAATCATAGAAAGTGTTGAACGGTTTTGATATCGCTCCAATCCCTGTGGATACGATAAAACTAAATACTTGCATTTGATTGTACTAAACATCAAATTGGCGCCGTTGCCGGGGATTGACGTTTAAGATATTAAAACATCGCAATAGTTTCTATACTTCTAAGTTGTTATATATTGTATATATTTGTTTTCCGCAACGTTTGTTCAAGTGTGGGATAGGTGATGAAACTTCTGTTTATGCTTCGAGGCAAGACTTCGGAAGAACAACTTCTTTTTGATCTCGAGATCGAAAGTACAATCCGAAAGAACAAAAGACAAAAGAAGCAACTATCCAAGAAGAAAAATCACAAAGGAGCTTCCGCATCAACTTCTTCAACAAATCCAACAAAAGAAACAATGGCTGAAGTTGTCAGCGGTGGACCTTGTCGGAGCAGTCCAAGACGATTAGCTCGTCTCACCTACACTCCAAATAACCGACAAGCTGAAATGAAAATGGGACCGCTGCAGATTATTTACGCTAACCCTTTTTCAGGTTTGGATAATGAAGATCCATACTCCCACCTCACAAAGTTCTATGAACTGGCCGGTACATTAGGTGCACCCGAAGCTGAAGAAGAAGTAGTATTTATGAGGTTATTCCCACATTCTTTGATCAGTAAAGCAAAAGATTGGTATCTTGACCAACCTACTGAAACCATGACGAACTGGAATATCTTGGAAGAAAATTTTCTGAACAAAATTTTCCGTCACAACCGGTTCATGGATGCAAAAACATCCATTGTAGCGTTTGCTTAATCTGCAAATGAAACTCTATGTGAAGCTTGGGAATGTTACAAATCCATGTTGTGGAAATTTCTGAATCATAATTTTGACAGTCTAACACAAGTCCACATCTTCCGCAATGGATTGCAGACCCAACCAAAACTCTTACTTGACGCAACAGCCGGTGGTTCTTTATTGGCAAAAAGCGCAGAAGAAGCAGTTTCAATCTTCCACAACAACTCAAACACCTGCACGAAGCACCTAAACCACAACAAGTAGCCATGTGCGAACTTTGTACAGAAGACCACCCAACCGGTCTTTGTCCTCCGATTAATGAAGAGGTCAATTATTTGGGAAACCAGCAGCAGAGACAGGTTCCGTACCAAAACAATCAAGGTTATCCATACAACAACAACGCAAGCTATGGTCAAAACAGGCAAATTCAATACCAAATCTACACTTAACCAGATAAACTTACAAAGATAGAAGAGACCTTGAATCAATTTATGCAGATGTCCATGGCAAACCAGAAAAATACAGGTGCATCAATCAGAAATCTTGAAACACAAGTAGGGCAAATTGTAAAGCAGTTGAATGAGCAACAACAAGGACCATTCTCTGCCGCCACTCAAACTAATCCAAAAGAAACGTGCAATTCAGTCACAACAAAGATTGGAAAAATGGATGAAACAAAAATTGGAGAGAAAGCCAAAGAAAAGAGAATTATCGTGGAAAAGCAAGAAGAAAATTTTGAGAAAAAGGAGGAAGAAAACAATGTTGATCCTGGAAGCGTTACAGTACCAGTTACCATTGGAAATATAAATTTTGATAAAGCTTTGATTGATCTTGGTTCATGCACCAACCTCCCTCTGTTTTCCATTCTTAAAAAGATCGGCAATCCTGAAATAGAACCTACAACAATGGTGTTACAACTTGCTAACAAATCAATCACAAAACCAGTTGGCATGATAAAAGATGTAATGGTCAAACTTGAGAGATTCCTATTTCCAACAGATTTTGTGGTGATAAATATTGAAGAAGATGATGACATTCCTCTGATATTGGGACGTCCCTTCATAAAAACAGCCCGAATGATGATCGACGTAGATGAAGGCAAGATGAAAGTAAGGTACAAAGATGAAGAAGTCAATTTCAAATTGTTTTAACACAAAGAGGATGACTATTACAAGATTGAGGCTCCTGATGAAATAGGCCTGGAATTAAAGATAAAGAATGGCAAAGAAAGGCCAAAGGATAGTGGCATAGATGCTTTGACAAATTCATACAAACGACCTTAATCTCACTTGAAACAGGCGTCGAGCTAACGACGTTAAACAAGCGCTGGTTGGAAGGCAACCTAACGTCGTAAGACATTTCATTTTTATTTCAGTTCTTTCAGTTTCAGTTCCAATTTAGTACTTTCTTTTAACGCTTGGTGTTGGTATGCTGCAAATTCGGTGTAAAAATTTGTTGTTATGTCCTGTTATATCCTCATCCTAAGCATTTAGTACCTTTTCTAATATTTTTAACAAAGGCCAAGTCAAGTATCTTGAACATTCAACAAGGAAGGAGAGTGAGTGGTAATGACAAGAATCAGAAGAAAATCAAGCAAGGTACATGTTTACTTGATTTGTAGAATTTAGCATGATTTTGAATTTTGTTTTCTCTTATAAACTCATATCATGTCTCATTTTACATTGTATACACTTGCTTGGATCATTTAGCAAAAACTAGTAAAGTGAGGTGAACTTCCATTGTTTACAAAAACTGCAAAATCCTTGTGTTTAACTAGGTTGATTCATATTCAACCTGAAAATTCCATTTGAGCTTTGTAAAGATATAAAGATGATAAAGGCAATTGTTTGATTTTGAGAAAAACCACCTGTCGCGGCCGGCAAAATTATCGAGTCGCCATCATATTTTTTAAGAAAAATAATGATAAATCTAAGATCCTAATCCCAAGGGCAGAGATTCCTATGGTTCGGGAGTCGGTTAAGTGAGGGGAAGGTGTTAGGCACCCCTCACTTCCATTGTACTCAATGGGATCCTCCTTAGATTTTAGGGTATGCTTGTTTATTTATCTAAATGATTTATTTACAAAAGAATCCTAAGTTTTTTATTATGATACTCGCTAGGGTTCACAACCCTATGCCTACGTATCTTCAATTTGAAGGATCAGAGTAACCGTAGTTCACCTCCCCTATTCCTACCCCATAATCCTATTCCTAACCCTAATCCCAAACCCAGTCCATTATTTATACTCTTGGATAAAGAGTTATATCCCTTGATCTGTTGTTTATACTCCTAGATAAGGAGTTTTATCCCTTAATCTAATATTTATACTCCTAGACAAGGAGTTCTATCCCTTTATCTATATTTATACTCCTAGATAAGGAGTTCTATCCCTTTATCTATATTTATACTCCTAGATAAGGAGTTCTATCCCTTGTCCATTGTTTATACTCTCGGACGGAGAGTTCTATCCCTTAATCTATTTATTTATACTCTCGGATATCAAGAGTTCTATCCCCTAATCCATTTATTTATACTCTCGGATGTCAAAAGTTCTATCCCTTAATCCATTTATTTATACTCTCGGATCTCAAGAGTTCTATCCCTTATCCATTGTTTATACTCTCGGACGGAGAGTTCTATCCCTTAATCCATTTATTTATACTCTCGGATATCAAGAGTTCTATCCCTAATCCATTTATTTATACTCTCGGATGTCAAGAGTTTTATCCCTTATCCCATCCCTCATTTAGGCTCTCGGACCAAGAGCATTATCCCTAGTTTAGATCCCTTTTTGTATCCCTTAAGATGAATTTCCAAAATTTAAGAAAAATAAGCATCCCAAAACTTTATATTGAAAAAAACCAAACAACCCCTTTATTTCTCTCTTTAAGATGTAATTTACCAAAAAATGTCAAACAGTTAAGTTAATTAATTTAAACAAATAGAACCTAATTTCATAATTAAGTTAAGGAATTAACTTAATTACAACAAAACCCTAAAATTTTTTTAATATTTAATTAAATAATTAAGTTAAGGAATTAACTTAATTACAACAAAACCCTAAAAAAAAATTAATATTTAATTAAATAATTAAGTTAAGGAATTAACTTAATTATCACAAGAAAACCTAAATTAAAAAACCCAATTAAATAATTAAGTTAAGGAATTAACTTAATTATCACTAAAACCTAAATTTAAAAACCCAATTAAATAATTAAGTTAAGGAATTAACTTAATTATCTAAGAAGCCTAAATTAAAAAATTGTAACATAATTAAGTTAAGGAATTAACTTAATTATAAGAAGAAGAAAAAAACCAAAATTAAAACTACATCCTAAAAAAAAATTAATTTATTGCTTTATTTAAAAAACAGGGGGGGGGGGGGGGGGGTACATTTCCTTTGAATAAGCACTGGGCTTAAAAACTGGGGGGTGCTGGTAGTGTTTGGGCGCAAGGCCCAATCCCTAAAAAAAATCCAAGTCAGAAACCCAAAAAAAAAAAAACTCACGGTGGAGAGAAATCCACCTGTCTGATTCTCCCTGACCATTGGATGGAGATCACACGGATCTCTCAGAAACTAATCCTATCCATTGATCCCTAGGTATCCTGAACGTATGGCCATGATTGAGAGTCAATACGGACTCACGGTGAGCATGCAAGCATTGGATCCTTTGGTTGACTGGAAAGTCAACCGATCTTGGAAGTCCCAAGGACGCCACTTGGCATAGATCCAAGGGCGTGCAGAAGGGGTATAAGACCCCACTTCTCTTCAGTCTCTCCCTCATTCTCCACTTCCTTTATCTCTCTTACTCACTTCGTCTCTCTCTAAAACCTCTCTCTTCTCTCTTCTTTCCATCGCCGGTATGGCCTCTGGCCACCGCGCAAAGCCCAACCAACCACCCCTAACCCAGGTTTCCGGTTGAAGTTCAACCGGAACCTTCATGCCTCATAAACCCTAACCCTTCCCCAGCCCAGAAACCCATGGTTCTTTAGGGTTCGTGAAGAACCCCAAGAACCCTAAGGGGTTCTGGGATGAACCCTAACCCTACCATGAGGAACCCTAACCCTAATTCACCCAGAAACCCTAAATAAACCCCAACAACCAACCGAACCCAGAATCAACAACAACCACACGAAGTAATAATGATTCTACAGCGACAACATTAAAAGCTAAGGATCACTTACCCTCCTTGCCGTGACACTGGTCGCAAATTGTCCTATGGTCTTTGTTTCTTTTTCTCCTATAATCTCTCTCTCTCTCTCTTGTTTATTTTTGCAGGTAATCAAAGAGATGTTTAGAATTCGTGCCGTTGGATTCATTCCTCAGACCCCCCTTTTTGATTTTTTTGTTTTAGTTTTTATATCTTAGGAATTAGGTTAAGGAATTGAATTGTCAGATTCAGCTTAGGAAAGTTTTGATTTTATTTGGTTCGATCTTATTTTGTTTTAATTTTTAGACTTAGGGTTTTTACATCTGAGTTGTAATTTTTGATCTGATTTTAAATTGTTGTACCAAAATTGATTTGAAAAATTAATGTAAATGAGCTTAACTTGATTTTGCTCAGATACGATCCACTCTGTGCGCAGTTAGGGTTTGGAGACTTGGGGAAAGGGACGACCCACTCGGGTCAACACGTTTGACCGACAAAAAATAAAAAAATAAAAAAATAAAATAATACTAATAATGCATTCTGACTATATTAACAAATAAATAATAATATGAAAATAATAATAATCACGCTTGGCTCCTCCTAATTGTCACTTAAGCACCACCTAAATTCCAAATATTCCATTAATAATAAAAACTATCCCTAATTAATAATAATATTCTCTAAATTTAAAAATTACTTCTAATTAAACATAATATACTTAACCTAAACCTATTTAAATAATTCTAGAGACCTTAAAAAAAATAAAAAAAAATTTAAAAAAGACTAATTCTAGAGTAAAATCCTGATTATTATACTATTGAACTAAAAAGGCCCACACTTCCTAATTAACAAAAAAAATCCTAATAAAATATAAAAAATTAAACAAGCTCCCTCTAAATGAAAACAACTCTTTAGCAAAATAAAATTTAAACAAAAAAAGCCAAACTCTTATCCCACTAGCAAGTAAGAAGGAAGACTTCAAAAATCCTAGATATACACCCTTTCTGCTCAACTACCTCTGAAATGGGCCTAGAAATGCTAGCACTCTTAGAAGCCTAGACATCTAAATGACACCCCCCTGGTAGCACAAAAAAACCAAAAAAAGAATAAAAAATTGGTCAAAATTTAGGGTACTACAACTGCCCCTATTTAATCATCTTCGAATCAGAAGGACGATGTCGATGAGCCTTCCTCCTCAAAGGAGGAGACGATTAAATACAAGAAGGACCCTAATTTTGACCGCCGAACCTGATAGGTGCTTAAGTTGATATCCTAAAATCCTTGGTAGGAATCCCGTAGTGAAATATCCCATTGAACCCCTTGAAAACCTTTTTAGTGGAACCCCTTGATGAATCCCTTAAAATAAAAACCCCTTAACCGAATCCCCTGATAAAATCCCTTGGTGAAACCCTCTTTGATGAAAAATCCCCAGATAGGAATTTTTGTAGAACCCCTGATAAATCCCTTAATGAAAAATCCCTGAATAGGAATTTTTGTAAAACCCCTGATAAATCCCTTAATGAAATCCCCTTAACAAAAATACCCTGATAAAATCTCCAAATGAGACCCCTTTGGTGATTACGAACCCTATGCATGTATGCATGTTTGCGTAAATAAGTGTATGTATGCGTGCTAGAGCGTAGCGACATGATTGATGCATGACTTGGGCTAACGCCTCTTTTATGATATGCAATGCATGCGTTTGTCTGAAATAATACTTTTCATAACGTCCTAACTCCCTGACCCTTGAGACCTTGAAAATTGTAGTAAGCCATGATCCCCTTGATTCCTGTTTGACATGCCATTAAAGAATCTCCCCTGTTGGTTAGATCGTAATGTATATTCCTGTCAGTGTATAGACCCTATATCCTGCCTTGGAAGAATATGATCCCTTTGATGATTCCAAAAACCGAAGTAAAATCCATTTTCCTTTTTTAAAGATTTTATTTATACCCGATATTTCAATGCATTATTTCACAATTAATCGACACCTTGTAATCAAGCGGAATAATTTAGGAGGCAAAGAAATGTATTTGAAAAAGCAAATTTATTGAGAATTGGCCCGAAAATGGGCAATGATAAGCAAGGAGGGTAATTCTCATAAGGAGATATTACCGTAAAATCAAGAAAAAATGTAAAATGGCAATAAGAAAACAAATTTATTTATGTTCCTATTAAATTTAACACCAGCTAATATCCCTAGGACTCCAAGATCACGACACTTCGCTTTTGAAGATGACGGCTGGAATGATCGTTCCCTTCTGAATTCCTGTTACGGGGTGACTTGAGTGTTTTCAGTCATATGCCTTTTGGACATCCCTAACTTTTTCCTGGAATGCTCTTTTTAGAGTCTTAGTCCACCGGGATGATATACCATTTTTTCGACTAAGCCGCCCTTTAGGGTTTTCGACTTGTCGGGTATCATTTTTATCCAAATCCCTAATTTTTATCTGGATTGCTCTTTCGAGTTTTCAATCCACCGGGACGCCCTAATTTTTGCCTAAGTCGCCCTTTAGGGTTTTCGACTTAGCAGACTTTTATCCTCTTTTTCTAGGCATAGCATTTTTGACCGAATCAGAGTTCACCGGTCGCGGTAAATCCGCTCCATCCACGGTTGTTAATATTAGTGCTCAGCCAGAGGAGGCACTCTTCACGACATGTGGCCCTTCATAGGGTGGGGGCCATTTGACGTGGTGGTCTTTATGGATGGGTAATATTTTCCTTAACCCCAAGTCTCCCTCTTCGCGTAGGCGAGGACGACTTTCTTTGTCAAACGCTCTCTTAATTCCCCGTGGATATAACTGCCCACAGCCACACGTTTCCCTTATATGAGGTTTAGCTGATCGAGCCTAGTTTGTACCCCTTCTGTCTTATCCAGTTTAGCTTCCTTGAAGATCCTAGACGATGAATTTTCTCCCCAATTGATAGCTCCTCTTTGAAGCCCATATCCTTATGCAAATAGAAGTTTCCATCGAGCTCCGGGTCCAGGTCCTTCATAGGAGTCCGAAGTTTCACAATCCATTGGATTCTCAAGTTTTGCTAAGTACAATATGAGAGGTCTCCTTGGGACTGGTATCACCAATATAGGTGGCTTTCATTTTGTCCTTTATTCCCTTTTGACTGACCATGGACCCTGATATTTTCCAGATCTGGTACCATAGGTACACCTTGTGGGCTTTAGTCGTAACTTGAATTTCCTTAACTGATCCAACAACTTTTGCAAGTTAGTTATGTGATCGTCTTCCTTTTACGACTTGGTAATCATATCATCCATATGACCCTCTATCTCCTTATGCCCCATATTACCATAGTCCTTTGATAAGTTACTCCTACGTTCTTTAACCCAACAGGCGTTGCCTTGTGACAAAATTTCGAATTGCTTCTTGACTTCTTCCCTGATCTGGAGGATCATAGCTGATCTAGTCTTCCTCAGCTTTTGCTTGATTAGCGTGCATTCTAGTTTGAGTAGTAATTCGTGCTCGATGATGTTCGTATCGCGTCCAGGCATATCTGTGTACCCTTGCAATAGCTCGATCAACCTTTCCTTTATATCCTTACTCGGAGAAGCACCGACTTTGACCTCTTTCCTATCTTCCTCAGTTCCCAGATTGATCACATCCACTGGCTCCTGGTGAGGTTGTATTTCCTTGTCCTCTTGCCTTAACAGTCTGGCTAACTCTTCGGGAAGCTCACACTCGTCCTCATCACCCTCTTCCGCTTGGTTAATCGGTAATATGAAGTTATTCGAGATTATAGCGGTGTCATTTTTAATAGGTTCATTTTGAATTTGCATGGGGAAGAAGATTTTTTTTTATCCCTTTTGGAATGAAAATATTGAAAGAAGGTATATTGCCATTTTGAATAAACAGAAAATGAAAGAAAAACAAGATCTTGATTGAAAACAAAATGCAATTTTATTGATAAAAATAATCCCATGAAATAAAAGGTGGCCTACAAAGCTTTGTCCACTTGCCTTGGGCATAGCAAGGGACTTATTATTATTTTAAGGAAAAAGTAAATTACTTCGAAACAAAAATCAATCTCAGAAATCCCGATGGTTCTCCAATTGTCGAAATTAGGAATTTTTTTCTTCCTCTTCCATTAAGGCCACGTGATCCCAAATTCCGAATCCCACATCATGGAAATCGCCTTCTAACCTTTCATTAGCTGGTTTGTAACCCAGTCCAAACAAATCCTTCTCCTCAGGTGACTCCCATTGTTTGCCCCAATTTGTTATGTCTCCCTTATTAATAACGAATTCATCCCCCATCTCTTCCATGGCGTTGACTGTTGCCCCAATGTACCCCAGTAATGCATTATCTCCCAAATTTGGACCTTCAGGGTCTACAACACTGACATCATTTTTCTTTGAGTTGTTCCCGGGATACCCCTTATTGTTATGTTAGTCGGAGGATGACTGCCCAATATTTCTTGTCTTTAAACCGTTCTCAATCCTCTCTCCAATGATAACCAAGTCAGTGAATCCCGTTGAGACTGCCCAAATCATCCTTTCATAGTATAGTCCATGCAGAGTTCCCATGAATGTATCTACTAGCTCACTTTCCCGCAATGGAGGTTGCACACGAGAGGCTAGCTCCCTCCATCTCTGGGCATACTCCTTAAAAGATTCGTTCCCTTTTTGAGACATGTTTTGTAATTGTATGCGATCAGGGGCCATGTCTACATTATATTGGTATTGCCTTATAAAGGCACTTGCCAGATCCTCCCAGTTCTTGATGTGAGTCTTTTCCAGTTGCATGTACCAATTCAAGGATGCCCACTAAGGCTGTCTTGGAAAACATGCATCATCAGCTTTTCATTTTTAGCATGAGCCCCCATCTTTCAGGAAAACATCCAGATGTGATTTTTGGGACAACTAACTCCTTTATACATCTCGAAGTTAGGTGCCTTAAACTTAGGAGGTATGACCACATCGGGCACCAGACACATTTCCAAGGCATCCACTCCAAGAACATTGAGTCCCTCCACGACCTTTAGCCTTTCCTCAAGTGCTTTTTACTTATCATCAATCCTTCTCCTTTCCCTAACAGTGGTTCCTTTATTTTCGAAGGCCACTTGTCTCGGATTTTCACCCTCGTAGTTCTCACGTGGGGTAGGTCTGTAAGTAGTACGAGGTGCCCCATTGGAAATAGGTGGAGAGACGGTTCCCTCGAGAGGTTGGTCAACAGTTTTGTGCTTAGTAGTTTCAGTCTCCTCACGTTCCAGATCATGGACAAACCCTAGTAGAGTGTTATTGTCTTCAACATGGGAGGTAGGAGTAGGAACCTTCCTTTGATGGCTTGACTTGGTTCTTCTGGCTATCAAATTCTGGACGGCAAGTGTCAGTTGATCAATCAGGCTTTTCATTTCTTCCACGTTTTCCTTGACAGTATCCATTTCTCCTCTTAGAGTAACCAGCTCCTTCTCCATCTGATCCATAGCTTTCCTTTGGTAAGCTCGAGTGCGAGGTCGGGAAGTCAGATTGTTATGCTCAATGACCCTGAGACGAAGTTTAAAAAAATGATTTTTTTTTCTTTTTTCCTTATGTTGAATGCATGTTGATGATGAATGTATGAATATGCATGATGTATGCTAAATAATTTTTTTAAAAATATATTTGGGGGGAATTCCAAAATCCACTGTAGTTATAGGTGAATATATCCAAAGGATGAACCCATACACATAGAATATCACATCCAAATCCATTAGTCAATCCCCAAATCCAACATGCCTTCCAAACTTATAACAATAATTCCTCGGGAATAACCCAAAACAATAATCCCAAAATGGAAGCTCCTGAACTTAAGAAGACGGAAACTAAATAGATGCCCCCAATGCCTTCTTAAAACTCCTCCAAGTACCCTTGCATTTCCCTATCCTCCTTGTGGTGGGATAATAGATCCTCAACAGGCACAGCTAAGTCTTTAGGCTTGACCCTTTTTCCTTTTAAGTTATTTTTTTATGTTTGTTTTTTTTCTTTTTTCTTTTTTTTCCTTTTTTGCCCCCATGCCCCTTGTAAGTTTTTTCTTCTCCTTGTAAATCCAAGTATAGCGTAAGAGCTAGTTGAAAATCCTTGAAGGGGAAGTCACGTAGAGGAGGATTGTGCAAGAGTAGTTATGGCCTCTACCTTTCTAGGAGTCCCTAAGAGATCGAGGATCCTTCCATGCTTGTGTATAACCATCCCTTGAGCAGATTTGGCATTAAGTCTTAAAGGCCTTTGAGACTTTGTAAATCAGCACTTAGCATTCTGATGCGTAGGGTAGCCCTTTTATTTGAATCAATCTTTCCCATATTCCTACAACGCATCTTGAAATTCCCCACAAAAATGTATATATGCAAAACAAATGTTTTTAAATGCATGATGACGTGGACACTTGGTTTTAGTGTTTTATTTGGTTAGGGTAAGGTGAAAATGCAAGCATGACCCTAACTAGATAGGCTCCCTATAATAGGTTTAGATCTAAAGCTTGTCTACCCAATCCCCTCACATGTAGGACATAAAAGTTTGGACAACATAACGACCCTACACTGTAGGGACCATACCCTTGTTTTACCATGAGAAGGAGCAAGCCTTCCTATGGTAATCCTTCGGGATAAGTCTCATCTGGGTAGGACCCTAGTAACAACCCTTGAGGGTTGAATATGTAGGGTCTCCATGAGTTGGTAAGGGGTAGGCTAAAAGTTCTCAGAGTCTCGGACCACATCCAAATCATCCTCTACGTTAGGGGCTAGCCCTTTCATGAGGACACCTTTGGAAGGATCTATTCTGAGTGTGGCATCAATGAATTGTTGGGGATGTCACATCCCCCCCAAAAACATTTCCGTTCCACGTCCTAATCTAGGGTTATACTCCAAGCTTGGGCTTTAGCTTCACACATCATTTCCCCAATCCAATGTATGATGACAAAAATAAAAATATTATAGACAAATATAATAAATAAAACCCAATTAAAACATAAAAAAAAAATCATAATACAAAATTAAAAAACAATAAACACCCAAAACAAACAAGGACCCTAAAACCTAAGGTTAGGAGGGACTCTCTTTAGGTTACCCCTTCCCCAGGGAAGTCGCCAGCTGTCGCGGCCGGCAAAATTATCGAGTCGCCATCATATTTTTTAAGGAAAATAATGATAAACCTAAGATCCTAATCCCAAGGGCAGAGATTCCTATGGTTCGGGAGTCGGTTAAGTGAGGGGAAGGTGTTAGGCACCCCTCACTTCCATTGCACCCAATGAGATCCTCCTTAGATTTTAGGGTATGCTTGTTTGTTTGTCTAAATGATTTATTTACAAAAGAACCCTAAGTTTTTTATTATTATACTCGCTAGGGTTCACAACCCTATGCCTACGTACCTTCAATTTGAAGGATCAGAGTAACCGTAGCTCACCTCCCCTATTCCTACCCCATAATCCTATTCCTAACCCTAATCCCAAACCCAGTCCATTATTTATACTCTTGGATAAAGAGTTATATCCCTTGATCTGTTGTTTATACTCTTAGATAAGGAGTTTTATCCCTTAATCTAATATTTATACCCCTAGACAAGGAGTTCTATCCCTTTATCTATATTTATACTCCTAGATAAGGAGTTCTATCCCTTTATCTATATTTATACTCCTAGATAAGGAGTTATATCCCTTGTCCATTATTTATACTCTCGGACGGAGAGTTCTATCCCTTAATCCATTTATTTATACTCTCGGATATCAAGAGTTCTATCCCCTAATCCATTTATTTATACTCTCGGATGTCAAGAGTTCTATCCCTTAATCCATTTATTTATACTCTCGGATCTCAAGAGTTCTATCCCTTATCCATTGTTTATACTCTCGGACAGAGAGTTCTATCCCTTAATCCATTTATTTATACTCTCGGATATCAAGAGTTCTATCCCTAATCCATTTATTTATACTCTCGGATGTCAAGAGTTTTATCCCTTATCCCATCCCTTATTTAGGCTCTCGGACCAAGAGCATTATCCCTAGTTTAGATCCCTTTTTGTATCCCTTAAGATGAATTTCCAAAATTTAAGAAAAATAAGCATCCCAAAACTTTATATTGAAAAAAACCAAACAACCCCTTTATTTCTCCCTTTAAGATGTAATTTACCAAAAAATGTCAAATAGTTAAGTTAATTAATTTAAACAAATAGAACCTAATTTCATAATTAAGTTAAGGAATTAATTTAATTACAACAAAACCCTAAAAAAAATTTAATTTTTAATTAAATAATTAAGTTAAGGAATTAACTTAATTACAACAAAACCCTAAAAAAAATTTAATATTTAATTAAATAATTAAGTTAAGGAATTAACTTAATTATCACAAGAAAACCTCAATTTAAAAACCCAATTAAATAATTAAGTTAATGAATTAACTTAATTATCACTAAAACCTAAATTTAAAAACCCAATTAAATAATTAAGTTAAGGAATTAACTTAATTATCTAAGAAGCCTAAATTAAAAAATTGTAACATAATTAAGTTAAGGAATTAACTTAATTATATGAAGAAGAAAAAAACCAAAATTAAAACTACATCCTAAAAAAAATTATTTTATTGCTTTATTTAAAAGACAGGGGGGGTGCATTTCCTTTGAATAAGCACCGGGCTTAAAAACTGGGGGGTGCTGGTAGTGTCTGGGCGCAAGGCCCAATCCCTAAAAAAAATCCAAGTCAGAAATCCAAAAAAAAAACTCACGATGGAGAGAAATCCACCCGTCTGATTCTCCTTGACCGTTGGATGGAGATCACACGGATCTCTCAGAAACTAATCCTATCCATTGATCCCTAGGTATGCTGAACGTATGGCTACGATTGAGAGTCAATACAGACTCATGGTGAGCACGCAAGCATTTGATCCTTTCCAGTCAACCGAGCCTGGAAGTCCCAAGGACGCCACTTAGCATAGATCCAAGGGCGCGCAGAAGGGGTCTAAGACCCTACTTCTCTTCAGTCTCTCCCTCATTCTCCACTTCCTTTCTCTCTCTTACTCACTCCGTCTCTCTCTAAAACCTCTCTCTTCTCTCCATCGTCGGTATGGCCTTCGGCCACCATGCAAAGCCCAACCAACCACCCCTAACCCAAGTTTCCGATTGAACTTCAATCGGAACCTTCATGCCTCATAAACCCTAACCCCTCCCCAGCCCAGAAACCCATGGTTCTTTAGGGTTCGTGAAGAACCCTAAGAACCCTAACCCTATTCTTCACTCAAACCCAGAAAAACCCTAAGAACCCCAAGAACCCTAAGGGGTTCTGGGATGAACCCTAACCCTACCACGAGGAACCCTAACCCTAATTCAACCAGAAACCATAAATCAAACACCAACAACCAACCGAACCCAGAATCAACAACAACCACACGAAGCAATAATGATTCTACGGCGACAACATTAAAAGCTAAGGATCACTTACCCTCCTTGCCGTGACACTGGTCGCAAATTGTCCTATGGTCTTTGTTTCTTTTTCTCCTCTAATCTCCCTCTCTCTTGTTTATTTTTGCAGGTAATCAAAGAGATGTTTAGAATTCGTGCCTCTGGATTCATTCCTCAGACCCCCCTTTCTGATTTTTTTGTTTTAGTTTTTATATCTTAGGAATTAGGTTAAGGAATTGAATTGTCAGATTCAGCTTAGGAAAGTTTTGATTTCATTTGGTTCGATCTTATTGTGTTGTAATTTTTAGACTTAGGGTTTTTACATCTGAGTTGTAATTTTTGATCTGATTTTAAATTGTTGTACCAAAATTGATTTGAAAAATTAATGGAAATGAGCTTAACTTGATTTTGCTCAGATACGATCCACTCTGTGCGCAGTTAGGGTTTGGAGACTTGGGGAAAGGGACGACCCACTCGGGTCAACACGTTTGACCGAAAAAAATAAAAAAATAAAAAAATAAAATAATACTAATAATACATTCTGACTATATTAACAAATAAATAATAATATGAAAATAATAATAATCACGCTTGGCCCCTCCTAATTGTCACTTAAGCACTACCTAAATTCCAAATCTTCCATTAATAATAAAAACTATCCCTAATTAATAATAA
This sequence comes from Lathyrus tuberosus, assembly GCA_022829125.1. Lineage (NCBI taxonomy): Eukaryota > Viridiplantae > Streptophyta > Magnoliopsida > Fabales > Fabaceae > Lathyrus > Lathyrus tuberosus. The sequence goes on from JALAZF010000563.1 coordinate 1,532,563, forward strand.
TATACTCTAAACTTAAAAATTACTTCTAATTAAACATAATATACTTAACCTAAACCTATTTAAATAATTCTAGAGACCTTAAAAAAATATAAAATAATTAAAAAAAGACTAATTCTAGAGTAAAATCCTGATTATTATACTATTGAACTAAAAAGGCCCACACTTCCTAATTAACAAAAAAAATCCTAATAAAATATGAAAAATTAAACAAGCTCCCTCTAAATGAAAACAACTCTTTAGAAAAATAAAATTTAAACAAAAAAAGCCAAACTCTTATCCCACTAGCAAGTAAGAAAGAAGACTTCAAAAATCCTAGATACACACCCTTTCTGCTCAACTACCTCTGAAATGGGCCTAGAAATGCTAGCACTCTTAGAAGCCCAGACATCTAAATGACACCCCCCTGGTAGCACAAAAAAACCAAAAAAAGAATTAAAAAATGGTCAAAATTTAGGGTACTACACCACCTTAGCAAAAAAAGACTTTCATCAAAACCAGTAAGTGAGTGAGCATTTGTGCACCTTCTTTGAACCAGAAAAATCAAAGGATGGATCAAATTTTGAAAATACAAAACCACTAAGAAAACCACTTAGTGAAGTTATGATCCATTCCAATTTATTTTTGCAACCTGAACCATAATAATACGAATAATCAAGAGCTTCACTTATGAAAAGAAATAAGTTGGGGAGAGAATGAATGATGATACCAAAAGGAAAAGAAAAAGAAAAGAAAGATAAAAAGAAATACAAAAAGCAGAAAAACTTGGTATCATGAAAAAAAGGAAAGATTGAAAAGGCAAAAGAAAAGTCAAAAGCATGGTGATGAAGCAAGAAGTGAAGCAAGTTACAAAAGTGGACAGATTTTTAAAAAATAGCCTTAGGAGAAAAACCATCTCTTTATAAAACCTGACCACATTATAACCTTCACAAGCCCTATGTGATTTATGCCTTCAATTGCTCAAATACTGAATTATTTAGATGAAAATATGAATCAACCCGGATGTTGACCAAGTGATTAGATGAGAGTCATCACACCGCATGATTAAAACAAGCTTCAAAATCTTCATCCTTTTTTTTTTATGAAGAATAGTGTTAGGAAAGATTCAAGTGAGTTGTGTCATTATATTTTTGAGTACACGATTTGATTTTGTGGGCGAAAACTTGATTTCATAATCATGCTCTGATTCTACAATCAGTTGAACGTGTTTCTTGCTTAACAAGTAATCATTTGAACCATTCATTTTTCAAAGTGTTATTTCAAATACTTGCTTGAAAATCCTGAAAACATTTCTTGAAAAGATCATGCTCTTGATTAAGGACAATCAAGAAACTAAGTTGGGAAGAATTTGATAACAATCTAAAAGACAATGTATCATTAGTCAAAACTTAAATGAATTACTTTGTTCCTTTGCATTTTGTATGAGAATTGACTAACAAAAGACCCAAAAGGTTCATACTTGTGAATTTGTGTGGTTTTCCAGGTATTAGGCATGAAGAAAACTAGTTGGACAAAGAGAAATACCATGCCCTGCAACTTTCGCTACGCGATCATCGCTATGCGAAAGGAAGCGAGATTCAGAAGAACAAAACAGAATCAAATGGATCAAACTTTGCTTGAAGCGAAGAAAGCGAGAGAAAGCAAAGGATTTCGCTTGAAGATCGCTATGTGTCGCATAGCAAAGGCCGCGACGTGAGGAAAGGCGAGGAACCAATAACTCAAAACAGAACCAAAATGGCCAATCTTTGCTTGAAGCAAGAGGAAGCGACCAAAGTTCGCGACGCGAACTATACTTCGCATAGCGAAGTTTGGCGGTGTTTGAAAGGCGGTTGAATTCAAAACTTAATAGAGAAGGAAAGGAAGTTCTCATAGCGAACTTTCTCTCGCTATGCGAACTTAGGCGGCCAAGAACAATATAAAAAGGGATCAAGTGCACTGCAGAAGGCATCTTATGTTTTTCTTAATACATTTCTGTCATAAATAGTTTGTAATAGATAGAAGTGAGGATTAGAGGAAGAGGAGTTGGATACGCATCAAGAGTCGGGAAATCATCGTTGATCTCTTTCAACTCAATTCTTCCATTATGCTTCAAGCTACCATGAGTAGCTAAATCCCTTTCTTGTTGGGATTGGTCGTAGTTCACTGAAACAGTATGTATTTTCTTTGATCATGGCGTTATACGTAATTTATGTATGAATCATTATTGATGTTATCTTTGTTTCATCGTTTATTTCATGGATTGAATTGATATTGACAAATACGATTCTAATCTCGATTTAAGATAACATCTATTAAATCCTAAATGCTAGACATAGATTTAGGTTTAATATTCACAAAAAGTATCGAATCTTAATGCTGCCATATTGTTTAATCGGCTGAGAAATCGTCGATTAAACCATAAGGTAGAAATCTCCTCAATGTTTAGATATAAACTCTGTTTGTGAGCGATACGTGATAATATTGAAACATGCTTAAATTGTGTATAACTGATTTATGATATGCATATTGAATCGGTGAATGAAAACCAAATTCCCAACAAGCCTATTCCTTTGAAACTTATCTTTATTTATTAATCCGCGTTTACTTTTCGTAACTTATAAACCAAACATCTCGAACTTTTGCTTAGAATCATAGAAAGTGTTGAACGGTTTTAATATCGCTCCAATCCTTGTAGATACGATAAAATTAAATACTTGCATTTGATTGTACTCAACATCACTGGTGCAGAATCGCAATTAAGAAGTTGCAGGTTTGCATAATTCGCCGGGCGAAATCCCGTGTCGCAGGGCGAAGTAATTTTGCTCCAGCCTCGCCAGGCGAAAATAGAGGCGAGCAAGAGGTGAAAAATGGGCGCTACTGGAAATTGTATGGGGGAGGGTTTTCGGCTCTGCTCCGTCGGGCGAAGCCCAGGCGAGTGAACTGCTTTGCCGGGCGAACACCAGGCGAGCAGGAGCTGTATGTTTTGTTTTGTTTTCTTTTTCGTGTTGCCTTGTGTCTTGTTGTCCGTATACCTTGAGTAATTGATGTGCTGCATTTTGATGACTATAACATGATGTTTTGTGATGTCATGTGAAGAATTGTGACGCATAATAATGATGTAATACTATGATGTTTTGGTGAGTTTTTTTTATGAATGATGATGCAACTTTAATGATCTGGTGATGATGATGATTATGAAGTTTTGCATCATGCATTCATATCATACTTTAGGACTTCGGTCCAATGTTGATGTTAGGACTTCGGTCCAGTGTTGATGATAGGATTTTGGTCCAGTGTTGGCTTCAATCTCATTGTGTGGATTGGGGTGTTTATGTTGTGCTCCGGTTCTTGTGTAGAATCGATCCTATTGGTGGGGATCTTTGGAGGGTGATGACCCAGTGTCCATCAACATGATGAATTGGTACCATATGCATGAGTCTATGTTGATGCATTTCATGTAAGGTGGCATTGTATATTTGTGAATGAATGATATATCCAATGACGTGATTTTAAATGACGCACGATGATGATGACTTAATGATGATTATGTTGATTAATGATTCTATGACGATGTATGTGAACTGTCAAATGTTGATGTATCTATATACCTTATATTTATATCTTGTATCATGATTTGTGATTACTCACCCTGCCTGTTTGAAAGTTACCTCCACGTGGGTAATGTGTAGGTGATCAGGATTAGCTCTCTTGGTGCGTGAAGGTTTAGCTTTGAAGTATTCTAGTTATTTCCGTTGAGTAGAGGGTCTTGCTCTGATATGTAACATCGGGTCAGGACGTTGGAGTCGAACCATTGTGTTGTTTTTCTTGTTGACATCATGATACTATGAGTTTCTTGTTTTAAGACGTTTTAAGTTATGAGCTATCTTATATTTTGATTTTCCGCTGCGTAGTATTTTATTGAATTTATGATGATAGAACCCGTGTTACAGAGTATGACATTATTATGAAGTTTTATGTTGAAATGTGACACCTTTTTGGTGATGTACTCTGATATACTTGCTTATATTTATCGTGAATGTTCTGTGGGGTAGAAGGATGTTACACAACTCATTAAAATTCACAAACTTTTCATTGATGAAAACCAGCTGATTCAAAGAAGAATTAACTGAAGAACTCATCTCAGGTTTGGTTTGATAAGCACACAAACAAGAAGAAAATAAGAAGAAGAGGAAGAAGAAAAATTGAACAAGTATCTTACAAGAATTAGAATCTTGTCAGAAAAAGGACACAATGATGTTTTACAAGACAGGGAATAATAACAGCAAGTACCAAAAGCGAAAACATCATTACCCAATGGTTCTTTATCCAACAAATATTTCAATTCCACTAGATGAGTTTCATCTTTATGAAAAGTTAAGTATTATAAAATTTTTTGGAAAAACTTTTTACTTAAACTGTCATGACAGTAAAAAAAATCTTCTTCTGAATCTAAGAATCTGACAACTTTCATAAGCTATCAACCATCAGAGTCTAATAGATCTAGTCTTAGACAAAGATATCATCTGTCAGTCACAAGTCTCTAAGATTCTATTCAGAACTAGCACTTTATCTTGAAACAAGAGTCATGAGTGATAGATGAATATTGAATTGTCTTCTTTAGACAGCTAACAAGCAACAATATCAACACACAAAGTGAGAAGATATTTCCATAAAAATGATCATCATCTGGCTTAATAAGACATTTAGTATAGACAAACACAACAGAGTTTCCTCTTAAAGAATTCTGAAGTTCTTCCTTCTTTTTTTTAAAAAGAACTTCTCTAAAAATCTAACAGAAACTTTGTATCTACATCTATACAAATGTTTCATTGAATCAAAAGATAAGCCAGTAAAGAACAAGCATACTTTTTTTTGTTGGCCAGACTCGATTCAGTATTCAAACTTGACCAATAGAGTCTGAACATGTAACACCCCATTTAATTATTTAGTCGTTTTATGATTTATTTTGTGTGATTGTTTGGCACTGTCTTGGTTAAGGGTAGGTGTGTTAAGGTGGGTGTGAGAGTTAGTGGAATGAATTAAATTAAATTAAATCTTAGGACAACATTGTAATAATAATATGAATAATGAGACACTTAATTAATACTAATATTATTTGTATTAATATTAATATTATTATTATTATGATTATTAATATTAGTATTATTATAATTATTAACATTATTATTACTAGGATTATTAAAGTATTATGACCATTATTATTACTATTGCTAGAAATAAGGAATTAAAAACATAATTTGGAGGGATTAGTGGAGAGGTTAGAGGATCAGTTTTCCACTACGTGAAAAGAGAAAGAGAAAAGAAAGAGGAAGAGCTAGGGCAAGAAGAATAAGAGGTTCCTCCATTGTTTAAGAGAGTAAAAGCTCAGAATTCAGGTAAGGGGGAGAATGAGATTCTGTAATGGTGATAATAACATGCGAGGGTAGCGAGGACTCCTTTCCCTCTTAGGTTCTGCGCATTTCTTCTCCTTCTTGTTTGATTTTCGTTTCTGGATAATTGTTGTGGTGAGTCGTATTTGTGTACTGATGCATGTATGAATATGTGTAAATTCTGCATTGTTGTTGTGTTCTGTCATGAGATGAATTCTAGAAAAATTATGGGTTTTGAGGGTTAACGAAAGTGGGTTCTAAACTGTAGAAAACTTGAGAAAATAGTAGATTAATGAAGCAGGATTAGGACTTTGAAATTATACTAAGTTAAAGATGGTTTTGGGTCTGAATTAGGAGCTTGGAAGTGCTCTAATGGGGGAAAATTCGTACTAATACGAAATCTGGGATTTTGGTATACAGAGTGGTCATACGCGTATGGGGGGAGGCCATACGCGTATGAGGGACACCCCTAGAGGCCGTACGCGTCTGGTACACGCCTTGTCCCCAGAGCCAGCATGGCCCTCTGCTGAAACGCATATGGGGAGTGGTCATACACGTATGGGCATGGCCATACGCGTATGGGAAGTTTTGGAGGAGTTTGAGAGAGAAATCACTCTCTGGTGATACGCGTACGACCTAAGGAAATACGCGTATGAGGCCTGGGCAGATAAGCCCTACGCGTATGATACGCAGGCCTGGGGCGAGAGAAATGCGTCCATACACATATGGGCATGGTCATACGCGTATGGGCAGGGCTGTAGCGAAAATTTCCCGTGTTCGCGATTTCTGCTCTGATTTCGCGTGTAATGCAATTTCTCTAAACCCGTAAAACTAAGATGGTATAATTGGACATAGGAGGAACTAGTAATGATGGTAAATAGGATAAAATATGGTATTTTATGAGAATTTCTGGTTGAGACGTGTTGGATGTTGTGAGCCAAGATTATCATATGTGGACGGTCTTGGGCTGTGGTGTTAATTCCGGTAGGAATTACGGTGAATATATGGCTCACGTGGGATCATTGGGGATCGTGAATTATGCTTGAATAATTAATATATTATGCATAATTTTGTGTCATGCATTCATGTCATGTGATGTGGAGATGAGCTAGGTGGGAATCCATGATGGGTGCCTAGTTTCGTCCAAACTCTATGTGGGAGTCGTGTGGAGATAAGTTATAGTTCAGAGGAACATATACGACTTATCTGGATTCCGACGAAAATCGGGTTCTAGGGTGAACCGTATGTGATTGTGATAGTACAACATGCATTGTGTTATGTCAGTTGAGTCGCATTGCATATGTATATGACTGAATGCGGGTTGATTATACCGAATGATGGTGCAACACTTGTTTGTGCATTGTAATTGTATGATTGGTGTGATTTGTGTGTTAACTACTTCCTGGGATGTGATTCTCACCGTGTATTATTGAATTTAGTTCTCACCCCTTTTCTGTTTGTTGTGTATGTGCTCCCTGGGGAGTACAGATGATCAAGTACCTGAGTAGTGCTTAGAGCATGTGTTGTTATTCGATCGATTTTTAGGAGTCGCTCTGATACGTAACACGAGAAGGATGGGGATTTCACATTTTCTTTATATTATTTGACTTTGTATTTGTTACGTATCTGGTTTTGATTTAATTGTTGTGGAACCACGCATTATGTGGAGATTTGATATAATTGGAGTTTAATGTTAAACCGTTGATTTAATTCCGCTGTTTAATCAAATTATTTGTTTTTAGAAATGAATAAAATATGAAGTGAATCGATACTTCATGATGTTGTTTTGTTGAATGTGACATCCTACGTGTGAAACTCTAATTAATTTCCGCAATTATTTGTCGTATTTTTAATTATTATACGGATGTGTATAATAAGGTGTTATAGAACACAACTTTGAGTGGATTCTGATTCAATGGGTGTCTAACCATTGATTTCACTACTTTCACCAAATTCAGTACCGCCAGTACTTGAATCTAGGCTTTTGGCTCTTCCTCCAATAAATGTTGTAAACAACCTGATGGAAGATGCCTCTGCTCCTTTCCTTGATATCTGTAGCAGATACATTATGATGCTTATATTTCTATAAGATCATACATGTAAGTACATATAGACTCTTCTTTTCCTTACATCTCAATCTAATAGCAAAATCATAAGTCACTCCAAAGTATAAGTCTATGATGAGATATGATAGGAACAAAATCTTATTCTAAGCAATGTCAATAATCGCATTTTCTGGGATTAAATCTTTTGACTCTGAAATCATTGACAAGCTCAGAACCAGATGGTGTTAGCTATCAGAATTTGACATAAAGCATATCAAAGTACTGCCTTAGTACGGCTGAATGAACTCAAAGAGAATTTGAAGATTTCTCATAGAAATATCTTTTAAAACAACTTCCATGATGGTCCGCAACTAAGAAGCAATGAAGTTTCTTAAGATATCACCTTAAAGAACAAACTCCACATTATCAAATATTTTGAAGCAAGATAGCTTTAACAATATCTCTTGCTCTTCAATACTTGATTTTTAACACATATGCTTCTTTTCACCTGTATCTTGCACTAATATCAGCTTCAAAAGATCAGACATTAAAGAGTGTCTGATATTAGGCTATGGTAGTGTTTCTTCTTGCTCTCAGATCTGGGAGATCAGTTAAAATACATATATTTCAAAAGCTTCTGAAGTTACTCTTCTAACAACATATATCACAATCCATTCAATTAGTATGGAGTTTTTTTTGACAAGAAACCTAAGTCTCTCATCATCAGTCATTCCAAGGAACTGAGCCAAATTGAGAAGGTGATCTGTTGAATAGTTTTTCATCATATAAGTTCATTTCTTTCCTTTGAAGATTGCAAGAAAAATTTTCCGAACACAACAGATTCAAGATGTAAACATAAAAGAAAATTGTGACTTTAGATTTAAGTCAAAGAGCAATCTTCTCAGAATTTGTTTGAAAAGATTAGATGAAGTGTAACTACTTCAAAGCTTCAAAAACTGATACTCACAAATCTGAGCACAAGAGTTCAAAGATAGTCCAAGCATCAGACATATCAATGATGTTGATATACTCAAAAGTGAGATAGAGCATCTACCAGAATGCAACCACCTCTGAAGATATTCAATATGCATCTTCTGAGTTTGTGAAAGAGATTTTTAAGATGATCATCTTTAACACCATCAACTTCTATAGTAATACCTCTTTCAAGGATATTTTATAGACCTTCAGCAACCCTTTATCAAGTCGAATGAGTTAAAAATATGTTTAACTTTTCCATCATTTAAATTCAGTGGAGTCATCCATTTGAATATAGTAGGAAAATTTGTATGATATTTTTCATGTGGCACTTGATTCCTTCTTGAAGAAGAAATATACTTTTCTTATTGGATCATTATCCGTGCCACTGTTAAGTGTTAAACAAATACCATGCTCTGATACCAATTGAAGGTGTGAAAAGTACACAAGAAGGGGGGTTAAATTGTGTTTCACGTTTTCTTTTAATTTAAATTCTGATAAGAGTTTTAGAATCAGAACTGGTGTCCTGATTCTGTTTTAATTCATTGGCAGTGGATATAACAGAAGTAAATACAATAACAAAAGAAGACACAAAATATTTATCCTTATTCCTCCCTTAACTGAGAGTACTCCAGTCCCCTTCCCTCACAAGAGATTTTCATTATAACCACTTCATGATTACAATCTCTTATGCTTCTGTATAAGACTTTTACACCTGCTCAGACAAAATGTCTGAGACTTCCTTTGCTTAGAGCACATGTCTAAGACTTCCCTTGCTCACACCTTTTGACCAAACTACCTGCTCCAAGGTCTTCTGGTTGAGACTTCCCATTGCTTAGAACACATGTCTAATAATTCTCTTGCTCACATCCTCTGGCCGAGCCACATGCTCTTCTGGCCATCCAGACTGAGACTTCCCTTTGCTCAATCAGACTAGCTGAATAAGACTTTCACAACTCAAGCACTTAAGCAATGAGACTTACATGGCTTAAGCATCTTGGATCAAGACTTATTGATTGAATCCCAATGAGACAAGACTTTTGTTCAAGCACATAGTAAGTGGCAGAATAGAGAACAAGGTGTACGTGATGCAAGTATCAGAGGCACAGGAAATTACCATAACAAAGACCTAAAGCTCTTAAGATTTCTAAGATATTTAATGGCAAGAAATCTTAAGGCTTTTACAATTACAACCTAAAACATAAAATCTGCATGTAACATTAGAGTTGATAATTGCTTGATCTTGCTACTCCTTCATCATAAGAATCCTTGTTGAGATTCAAACATGAATCTTTAGCCATATATATAGCCTTTGTAGAAACTAGCCATTAAGGAAGTGACTTGATTAAGTGTCTTTGCCTTTACACCATAGTACAAGAGACGTTGAAGATGGATGCACATCAGATTCTGAATCCAGTGTGTAACGCATTTAACCTTTGAGTCTTCAAGGGGTTTTATACTGAAAGAGCCATTGGGAGCAGATGTCTGTAGAGTATGTCAACCTTTCTTTAGCCTTGCAATCTTGTAGACTCTAGCCGACAAGCTGATAAGATAATACAACTTGCTTTTTGCAGTATGGAAAATCCACAACTTTATCACCAACTCTAAATGACACCAGATGCTAATATACAATTACCAAGTGTAGTAACTCATCTGAATGCTGAGGCCTTCAGCTCCGAGTTTGCACCAAGCCACACTAGCAATTGTTTTTCAGACTCTGCCACCAGAAGCTAGCAATGAAGCAACTCCCAAGTGTGTCTAAGTAAAACAGATTCTGATTATTTATATAAAAGAACAAGAACCTGCATAAATAAAACATACATCAAATAAACCATTATTCATTTAATACTTTTGTTATCATAAAAAACTAAAAGAGAATATGTCATGGACAAATCTTATTTTAACAGGTTTTGCTCATGCGGCTGCTGATGTTGGTTCACCAAAAGATTGGGGCGTATTTCCCCCAAAAGAGGGACAAAGAATCTGTGGCCAATATAGTGAGTGTGCAATCCCATTTCATGAATGCCTATTTTCCATATTGGTTACCCCTTTAAAGAATTTGAGATATGTGTCTTGAATCATTTACTCATCGCCCCTTTGCAATTTCATCTTGTGAGTTGTATGTTTGTTAAAGTTTTTCAACATTGGTGTGAATACAAGGGGAGAAAACCGACTGTGACATTGTTTTTCCATCTTTTCAAGGTACAAAATGGTGCTAAGTATGTCGATGGTTAGAGTTTTCTTTATTTGAGACAAAGTGATAAATATTTTGAGACTTACTCCGACATCGTGAAACATTTTAAGAATATTTTCTTCTTGGTTGTCCCTTTTAATGAGGAGGCTCTTGCAAAATTTTGTCATCTGGAGCTGGGTGTCATCCCTTCGTGCACAGATCTCTTTCACAAATACTGGACTTTGGGTCATTTTTTAACTAGAGTTATGATGTATCATTACCAGGAGGAAGACTTATACGAGGAATAATTATACTTGAAAATTAATTGGTAACCTTTCAAGAAAGACTTGGTTATGTGGGCGGAGTGACTCTATATGACTTGACTTTCATAACATGGATGAAAAGGTGTATCCAAACTGAAGTTGCTCTCCCCTATAGGGCTTTGATTTTGTTGCTTGTCTCGTTTATTATCGTTTATTATTTATCGCTTTTGTGATTGAGTCTCCTCTATTTAGATCTTTGCAAATATGTTAGAAGTGAGTACAATGCTTTTTAAATGGTGTTTTACATTGTGTAACGCCCCAAAATAATTAGAATATTTATTTAATTTATTTTTTATATATATTTGTATTTTTCGGTGAATTTTGGTGAAATTTTTGATGTCTAATGATTTGTGTTGTGGGGGTATTGTTGATGTTAAGAGGGTATTGAGGAATAATTAGAAGTGCATGATTTATTAGAATTATTTTGATAATAGTAAGAGTGGATAATGTGAATATCTTATTATTATTATTTTTTTAAATAAATAATTGGAACACTAAGGGCAAGATGGTAAAGTTGGGTGAATTAAGTGAGGATAAGGTTGGGAAATCATATTAAGGGTCCTAGGGGTAAGTTGGACAAAAAGGAAAATAGAGGGGAGAGAAATTCATTTGGTGCGACCGTATTTTGGAAAAGAGAGCTCTGAGGAAAAGGAGAAGAGAAAGCTAGGGTTCAGAGGGATTTTGGAAGAACTCAAGAGGAGGAATCAGACTCGAATTCTAAGGTATGAGGAGTATTACTTTTCATTATAATGGATATGGAGTGTAGATGTAGGTAGTTAGTTTTGGGGTTTTTTAGAATGGTGAGACTATGATGAATTTGGGGTTTTGGAGTTGTATGAGATGATATGTATAAACCTATTATGACGTGTTGTTGTTATTGTGTTGATTTTATCGTGATTGATGAGTAATTTTGAACTGAACTGTGTTGAAATCGCAAGGAGAACGGGGTTTGAACTGGTGCAGAATCGCAACTGAGAAGTTACCGGTTCGCGCTTTTTCGTTGGACGAACTTCCCATTTCGCTGGGCGAAGCATTTTCACCCCAACGTCGCCAGGCGAAAGGGAGGGGAACAGAGAGTGAAAATAGGAGTTCTTGGTTTTTTTATGGGGGAGGAAATTCGCTCCTGCTTCGCCGGGCGAAACCCAGGCGAGCAAGCTGCTTCGCCGGGCGAGCACCGGGCGAGCACCAGGTGAGCAGGAGCAATAGTTTTATTTTTCCTTCTTTTGTTGTGTTGCCTTGTGCCTTGTTGTTCGTATGCCTTGAGTGGTTGTTGTGTTGTATTTTGATGAGTATAACATGTTGATTTGTGATGTAATATGAGGACTTGTGATGCATAATGAGGATATAATGCCATGATGTTTTGATGAATTCTTATGGATGATGATGCAACCATGATGATCCTGTGATGATGAAGATTATGACGTTTTGCATCATGCATTCATAGCATAGTAGGACTTCGGTCCAGTGTTGTTGATAGGACTTTGGTCCAGTGTTGTTGATAGGACTTCGGTCCAGTGTTGGCTTCAATCCCATTGTGTGGATTGGGGAGTTTATGTTGTGCTCTGGTTCTTGTGTAGAATCAATCCTATTGGTGGAGATATTTGGAGGGTGATGGCCCAGTGTCCATCAACATGTTGATTTGGTACCACATGCATTAGTCTATGATGTTGCATTTCATGTTATGTGGCATTGCATCTATGTGAATGATTGTTTGTTATTGATGAGGTGATTTTAAAATTATGCTTGATAATAATGTGACCTAAGTGGTGTTTTGGTGATGAATTGTTGAGTTGATGACTTTTATGAATGATGATGTATATAGGAAACTATGACATGAAGGTGTGAGTAGATTACTTGGTAAATGATGATGATGTTGTTTTTGTATGAGGAATGGTATCTTAATATATCTTATCTTTATATCTTATATAATGATTTGTGATTACTCACCCTGCCTGTTTGAATGTTGCCTCCACGTGGGTAATGTGCAGGTGATCAGGATTAGCTATCTCGGTGCGTGAAGAACTAGCTCGAAGTGTTTTGGTTATTTCTATTGAGTAGAGGGTATTGCTCTGATATGTAACATCGGGTCAGTACGTTTGGAGTCAAACCATTGTGTTCTTTTTCTTGTTGACAATCATGATGTTTTGAGTTTCATGTTTTAAGACATTTTGGACTTATAAATTGTGTTGGATTTTGATTTTCCATTGCGTAGTAATTGATTGAAGCTATGATGAATAAAACCCGTGTTACGGAGTAAGACATTTTTGGTGATTTTATGACGAAATGTGGCACCCTTGCGGTGATATACTTTGATATAATTATTTTTAAATAATCGTGAATGCTTGAGGGGGTAGAAGGGTGTTACATTAGTGGTATCAGAGCAGGTCGGTCTGTCCGGCCAGGTTTTGTATAATGTCAGTCCCCTGTCAGTCGATGAGTGTGTGTACACTGTTGATGAATTTTATTTCTTCTAACGTTGTCGCCGATGCGTTGGAATAACTTGCCCAAGCGATGGCTCAGAACAATCAGAATGGTGAAGCTCTGGATGGGTTTCTTGCTTTGGGGAAGTTCCAGAGGAACAATCCACCAACTTTTGTGGGCACTCACGATCCAGATGGTGCACAGAAGTGGCTTAAGGTGATTGAAAAGATTTTTCGAGTGATGGCGTGTACTGGCGCTCAACAGGTGCAGTTTGGTACTCACATGCTATTAGAAGAGGTTGAAGATTGGTGGGATAATACCTGTCAGAGGTTGGAGGATGTTAGTACTGAGATAACTTGGGTGGTATTCAAGACAAAACTCTTGGGGAAGTATTTTCCTGAAGATGTTCGTGGCAAGAAAGAGATAAAGTTCCTTGAACTGAAGCAAGGAAACATGAGTGTGGCAGAGTATGCGACAAAGTTCGAGGCGCTGGTGGAGTTTTGTCCGCATTACAACCGTGCTGATGCTGAGATGTCCAAATGCCTCAAGTTTGAGAATGGGTTGAGACTAGAGATTAAGTAGGGTATTGGATACCAACAGATTCGCAGGTATGCTGATCTGGTGGATAAGAGTAGGATCTATAATGAGGATAGTCGAGCTCGATCTGCTCACTATAAGCATCTTAGTGAGAAGAAAGAGAAGGGTCAGTTTAGAGGAAAGCCTTATGTGACTCCAGCTGATAAAGGGAAACAAAAGGCTTCAGATGGGAAGAAGACAAGTGGGGGAGCAACTCCCGCTTCTATTAAGTGTTACAGGTGTGGCGAAAGGCCACCGTGCTGAAGTTTGCAACAATAGTGTGTTGAGGTGTTACAGATGTGGTAAGAGAGGCCATAGGGTTACCGATTGAAAGGATGAAGGTCTGACTTGTTTCAACTGTGGTGAAAATGGTCACATTAGTACCCAGTGCCAGAAGCCGAAGAAGACTGCCACTGTTGCTAAGACTAATGGCAGAGTGTTTGCTTTGACTGGTTCAGAAGTTCCCAAGAAGGATAACTTGATTTGAGGTACTTGTTTTATTAACAATGTTGAGTTGGTCACTATTATTGACACTGGTGCTACTCATTCGTTTATTTTGTTTGAATGTGCTACTAGATTGGGTTTAAAATTGTCTGATATGAATGGTAGTATGGTAATAGAAACTCCTGCTAATGGTTCTGTTACTACTACTTTTGTGTGTTCGAGATGTCCTTTGATGATTTTTGGGAAAAGTTCTGTGATGGATTTAGTGTGCTTACCCTTGCACCAAATTGATGTAATCCTGGGAATGAACCGGTTGGAGTTCAACTATGTTCATATCAACTGTTATAATAAGACCGTGGAGTTTCTTGAGTTTGGTGATAATGGAGAGTTGATGTTCTTGTCTGCTAAGCAAGTCGACGAACTTCTAGAAGACGAAGCCTTGATGTTTGCGTTGTTTGCGTCGTTGCAAGTTGATCGTGAAGCTGCGAGTATCGAATTACCTGTTTTTCTTGAATTTCTAGATGTGTTCCCGGATGACATAAGTGATTTACCTCTAGAACATGAAGTAGGGTTTACGGTGGATTCGATACCAGGTACGAGTTTGGTGTCAATGGATCCTTATCGGATGTCAGCTTCTGAGTTAGGAGAATTGAAGAAAAAATTGGAGGAATTGCTTGAGAAGAAGTTTGTTCGACTGAGTGTTTCTCCGTGGGGTGCTCCTGTGTTGTTAGTTACGAAGAAAGATGGTAGTATGAGGTTGTGTGTTGATTATCCGCAGTTGAATAAAGTGACTATCAAGAGTAAATATCCACTTCCGAGAATTCACGACTTGATGGATCAGCTAGATGGCGCTTATGTGTTCAGCAAGATTGATTTGAGGTCGGGTTATCATCAGATTCGTGTTAAGCCTGATGATATTACGAAGACAACTTTCAGGACGAGTTATGGCCACTATGAATACATTTTGATGTCGTTCGGTGTACCCAATGTACCAGGTGTGTTCATGGAGTATATGAATCAGATTTTTCATGAGTATTTGAATAAGTTTGTTGTGGTTTTCATTGATGATATTCTGATATACTCTAAATCTGAAGAAGAGCATGCGGAGCATTTGAGGACTGTGTTGTAAGTGTTGAGAAAGAAGAAGTTGTATATAAAATTGTCAAAGTGCGAGTTTTGGTTGAAAGAAGTGAGTTTTCTGGGCCATGTGATTTCAAGTGGTGGCATTGTTGTGGATCCTTCTAAGATTGATGTTGTGTTACAATGGGAGACTCCAAAGTCTGCTACGGAGATACGAAGTTTTCTTGGGTTGACAGGTTATTATCGCAAGTTTATAGAAGTTTTTTCTAGATTTTCTTTACCGTTGACTCAGTTGACTCGAAAGGGTCAAGCTTATGTGTGGAACGTTGCCTGTGAAGAGAACTTTGTGGAATTGAAGAAGAGATTTACGACCGCCCTAGTATTGATTTTGTCTAATCCGAATGAATCTTTTGTGGCATATTGTGATGCGTCGAAGATGGGCCTTGGTGGAGTATTGATGCAGAATGGATAGTTTGTTGCTTATGCTTCGAGACAATTGAGAGTTCATGAAAGGAATTATCCTACGCATGACTTAGAATTGGCAGCTGTGGTGTTCGTGTTGAAAATTTGGAGACACTATCATTTTGGCTCTAAATTTGAAGTGTTCAGTGATCATAAGAGTTTGAAGTACTTATTTGATCATAAAGAGTTGAATATGAGGAAAAGAAGGTGGTTGGAATTATTGAAGGATTATGATTTTGATTTAAGTTACCATCCGGGTAAAGTAAATGTAGTGGCTGATGCATTGAGCAGGAAGTCATTGCATATCTCGATGCTTATGGTGAAAGAATTGGAATTAATCAAACAGTTTCGAGATCTAAGTTGGTATGTGAAGAGACTCCTGACTGTGTGAAGTTAGGCATGTTCAAACTGACTAGTAGTATTCTGGAAGAAATTAGAGTGGGCCAGCAATCTGATTTAAAGTTGGTTGATCAGTTGATCTTAATTAACCAAGGTAACGGAGGTGAATTTCGGATAGATGAGAATGGTGTGATGAGGTCCAAAGACAGAGTGTGTGTTCCAGATGTTCCAGCAATTAAGAAGAGTATTCTTGAGGAAGGGCATCGAAGTAGATTGAGTATTCATCCCGGTGCTACGAAGATGTACCAGGATTTAAAGAAATTGTTTTGGTGGCTAGGAATGAAGAAGGATATTGCTGAGTTTGTATATGCGTGTTTGACTTGTCAGAAGTCAAAGATTGAACACCAGAAGCCTTTAGGTATGATGCAACTATTGAATATCCCAGAATGGAAATGGGATAGTATTTCCATGGATTTTGTGTCGGGAATGCCAAAAACTGCGAAAAGAAATGATTCAATTTGGGTGATTGTGGATAGGTTAACAAAATCGGCTCATTTCTTACCGATGAAGATTAACCATTCTATGCAGAAGTTAGCTAAGATGTACATTGAGGAAATTGTGAAGTTGCATGGGATACCTTCGAGTATTGTGTCAGATAGAGACCCGAGATTTACGTCGAGATTCTGGAAAAGTTTACAAGATGCTTTGGGTACTAAGTTGAGGATGAGTTCTGCCTATCATCCGCAGACAGATGGCCAGACAGAGAGGACTATCCAACCGTTGGAGGATTTACTGAGGGCTTGTGTGTAGGATCAAGAAGGGCCTTGGGATAACCATTTGTCATTGATTGAATTCACCTACAACAATAGTTTTCATGCTAATATTAGGATGACGTCGTATGAAGCTTTGTATGGAAGAAGGTGTAGAACTCCATTGTGTTGGTATGAGTCAGGCGAGAGTGTTGTACTCGGACCTGAGATTGTGTAGGAGACGAACGAGAAAATTAAGATGATCCAAGAGAGGATGAGAGCTTCGCAGAGTCGTTAGAAGAGTTATCATGATAAGAGAAGGAAGGCACTTGAATTCCAAGAGGGAGATCATGTGTTTCTGAGAGTTACGCCGGTGAATGGTGTGGGACGAGCTTTGAAATCTAGGAAGCTCACTCCACGTTTTATTGGTCTGTATCAGATTATGCAGAGGATAGGAGAGGTAGCCTATCAGATTGATTTACCGTCGTCGCTTATGAATTTACACGATGTGTTTCATGTGTCTCAGTTGAGGAAATACATTCTGGATCCATTGCATGTGATTCAGATGGATGACGTACAGGTGAGGGATAACTGGACTATTGAAGCATTACCTGTGCGGATTGATGGACGGGAAATGAAGCAACTGCGGGGTAAAGACATAGCTTTGGTGAAGGTGTTATGGGGTAGACCAGCTGGTGGGAGTTGGACTTAGGAACATGAAGGTCATATGAGGGAGTCGTATCCGACTCTGTTTCCTTCAGGTAATTTTCGAGGACGAAAATTCTTTAAGTGAGGGAGAGTTGTAACGCCCAAAAATAATTAGAATATTTATTATAAATATTCGTATTTTTCGGTGAATTTTGGTGAAATTTTTTATGTATGATGATTTGTGTTGTGGGGGTATTGTTGATGTTAAAAGGGAATTGAGGAATAATTAGAAGTGTATGATTTATTAGAATTATTTTGATAATATTAAGAGTGGATAATGTGAATATCTTATTATTATTATTTTAAATAAATAATTGGAACACTAAGGGAAAGATGGTAAAGTTGGGTGAAGTAAGTGAGGATAAGTTTGGGAAATCATACTAAGGGTCCTAAGGGTAAGTTGGACAAAAAGGAAACTAGAGAGGAGATGAATTCATTTGGTACGACCGTATTTTGGAAAAGAGAGCTCTGAGGAAAAGGAGAAGAGAAAGCTAGGGTTCAGAGGGATTTTAGAAGAACTCAAGAGGAGGAATCAAACTCGAATTCTAAGGTATGGGGAGTATTACTTTTCATTGTAATGGATATAGAGTGTAGATGTAGGTAGTTAGTTTTGGGGTTTTTGAGAATGGTGAGACTATGATGAATTTGGGGTTTTGGAGTTGTATGAGATGATATGTATGAACCTATTATGATGTGTTGTTGTTATTGTGTTGATTTTATCATGGTTGATGAGTATTTTTTGACTGAACTGTGTTGAAATCGCAAGGAGAATAGGGTCTGAACTAGTGCAGAATCGCAACTGAGTTGTTGCAGGTTCACGCGTTTTCGTTGGGCGAACTTCCCGTTTCGCTGGGCGAAGCATTTTTACCCCAACCTCGCCAGGAGAAAGGGAGGGGAACAGAGAGTGAAAAATAGGAGTTCCTGGTTTTTGTATAGGAGAGGAAATTCGCCCCTTCTTTGCCGGGCGAAACCCAGGCGAGCAGGAGTAGTAGTTTTATTTTCCCTTCCTTTTTTGTGTTGCCTTGTGCCTTGTTGTTCGTATGCCTTGAGTGGTTGTTGTGTTGTATTTTGATGAGTATAACATGTTGATTTGTGATGTAATATGAGGACTTGTGATGCCTAATGAAGATATGATGCCATAATGTTTTGATGAATTCTTATGGATGATGATGCAACCATAATGATCCTGTGATGATGACGTTTTGAATCATGCATTCATAGCATAGTAGGACTTTGGTCCAGTGTTGTTGATAGGACTTCCGTCCAATGTTGTTGATAGGACTTCGGTCCATTGTTGGCTTCAATCCCATTGCGTGGATTGGGGAGTTTATGTTGTGCTTCGGTTCTTGTGTAGAATCGATCCTATTGGTGGGGATCTTTGGAGGGTGATGGCCCAGTGTCCATCAACATGTTGATTTGGTACCACATGCATTAGTCTATGATGTTGCATTTCATGTTATGTGGCATTGCATCTATGTGAATGATTGTTTGTTATTGATGAGGTGATTTTAAAATTATGCTTGATAATAACGTGCCCTAAGTGGTGTTTTGGTGATGAATTGTTGAGTTGATGACTTTTATGAATGATGATATATATAGGAAACTATGATATGAAGGTGTGAGTAGATTACTTGGTAAATTATGATGATGTTGTTTTTGTATGAGGAATGCTATCTTAATATATATTATCTTTATATCTTATATAATGATTTGTGATTACTCACCCTGCCTGTTTGAATGTTGCCTCCATGTGGGTAACATGCAGGTGATCAGGATTACCTATCTCAGTGCGTGAAGAACTAGCTCGAAGTGTTTTGGTTATTTTTGTTGAGTAGACGGTCTTGCTCTGATATGTAACATCGGGTCGGGACGTTTGGAGTCGAACCTTTATGTTATTTTCTTGTTGACAATCATGATGTTTTGAGTTTCTTGTTTTAAGACATTTTGGACTTATAAATTGTGTTGAATTTTGATTTTCCGTTGCGTAGTAATTGATTAAAACTATGATGAATAAAACCCGTGTTACGGAGTAAGACGTTTTTGGTGATTTTATGACGAAATGTGGCACCCTTGCGATGATATACTATGATATAATTGTTTTTAAATAATCGTGAATGCTTGAGGGGGTAGAAGGGTGTTACACATTGAATCGTGTTTTTTTGCATGCATGAATCAAAATGTTTATTTTTTAGTGTAAGCAATATGTTTTAAGTCAATTAATCAAGTTTTTGGATCAAAAAACATATTTGATATTTGTTCAAGTCATGACATTATTAGAATCTCAAAACACCTTTAAAACTAGAAAAAATTGAGATTTTAGGTATGTGATTCGAACCACAAATCCTATAATTTAAATCGAATGAAACAAAGGTTTTCAGGAAATTTTGATGCTGTCATGATTTAACTCACACTGTTCACGATTTGAATCACAGAACTCTGTGACTCGAATCACACTGTTCACGATTTGAATCATAGAACTCTGTGACTCGAATCACACTGTTCCTGACTTGAATCATGAAGTGAAGAAAACTCCAAGATTTGCCTCTAACACGCTTGATTCGAATCACAATGTTCATGTCACGAATCATGACTTCAGTCTTGACTCGAATCACAGTATTCATGACTCAAATCATGGCTGAAATTGGTTTCTCATAAATGTAGATGTTGTTCCAAATTACTTTTCTACTTGTCTCAAATCATACATGTGCCTATGACTCGAATCAAACATCATTTTTACTCACTTTTGTGCTTAATCTCAAGCACCTATATAAATCATTTTCCTCTCTCCTTCACCATTAAGATTAAGTGATTATTGTGATGATAATCATAACTTTGTAAGTCTTTCTAAAAACTTGGAAACCCACTTTCAAAGAACATCTTTTCACATATATATTTGCATCTAAATTCATCCTCAACCTTTAGCAAGATTAACATCATTTTGTTATTAATTCATAGAGAATGTGAGATCTATTGTAGAAGAGGTTCATTCTTTTTTATGTTTGTGAACTTCATGAGTTGCAGGTCAAGGTTCAAATTGTGTGGTGTAAGTGAAGTTTGGCTATCCAGCAAGAAAAAGAAAAATTATTTTCTCCATGCTACTTTAGTAGAGTTGTGTGGAAGCCTACATACAAAGTCAAAGTTTCTGTGTTCTTTAGACAGATCATTATTCAAGAGACCGGTAGAAACGAGTAAAGGTTGCTGCAGAATGGAGGCTTGAAAGAATTATTGATTCTGAAAGAGTTAAGTTGAGACCAGGTGGATCATGCAAGATCGGCAAAGCAAGCAACATATACAACAAGAGAGGATCAAGGTAAAAATAATAACTATTTTCAGGAGTATATTGTATTAAGTGGTTGTATAATTTCTGTAAATGATTTTCATATTATTTTATAGCGGGAGAAAATAATTTTCAATGGGAAACCTTTGAAGAGTGGATTAAGCTCCTGCGAGGACGATAGAGCTAACCACTATATATTTAATGTATTACTCTCTCTCTCTCTCTCTCACATTTTTCGCATAGTTTTGCATGCTTAGGTTTGTATTACTTTCAATGAATAATATGTTGTTAGGATTTATTTGCTTGTAGCAATTTTGTGATTAAAGTTTAGGTATTGTGATAGATCTAGTAATTTGAACATTCTCTCTTGCGATTATTGTTGTATGAAATCTTGTTGTTAGATTGATAATTCAATTAATCAAATTCAATTTGAGCTTTGTGTGAAAATTGAATTATGATAATTATTGAATTTCTTGTTTAGTAAAATTCATATTTCTCAGTTGTTTTGATTACTGATAATCTAAGTTAACTATAATATCCATTTAATCGTATCTTTTATAAACTGTCGCTATCTTTCACTTTAGTTTGTAGTTTGTTTCCATGATATTAATAATTGGCCTTAGAGCGTGTAATATGGGCATTTGTTTGTAAAACTATGATATTCTAAAATGAAATGTTTTTTAAAATGGTTTTAGGGAAAATGTACATTCACCCCCTCTAGACCATTTGATCCCCATATCCTCCACCAGCACAAAACAATTGGCTTGTGGATGCTAAGTCTGACGATGAAAGGAAGAAAATATTTGATAATTGATTTTAGGATTTTGTCCCTCTTACCTCTTTTTCTTGTTCTCCTTTTGATGTATTCTTGTTTTCATAGATGCTATGAAGAGTGAAGATGATATGTTGTGTTTGAAGAAGGAAATATGTGCCTCCGCTTCTTTGTTTGGGATTCTGAACATACCCTTCTCCGGGGAAGTTTATTTTTCTTGCACATCTGTCAGGACCACTTCTATCTTAGTGGTTGGACATATTACTCAAGTCAATATCCCGTAGGTTGCAGGTGGTATTCAAGCTTCTCATATTCCTGTCATGGTAGAGGGAATTTTGTTGTCTCATTGTCAAGGAAGCGATGAAATGTTATCTTTTATTCTTGAGTTGGAGGAAGTTCAAAATGAGGATTCCCTTTATAAGTGTCTTTGACCTCAACCTGTAGGAGGACAAACCGATTTTTGGGGGGATTCTAATCTTGTGTTACTGGCCCACCCTGATCTGAGGACGAATATAGATTTTTGTTCTTCGATAATATGATGAGGAACATTCCTACTTTTGTGGGCTTTCTAAGGAGGTTTTTCAAAGGAATTCTTTGACCTGGATTATCACTGCCATCAACTATTAGTTGTTATAGCTTTTGGCGTTGCCGTTCGGGGAGAAGTTTCCTTACTTGATAATCTTTGTCAAGAGAGGGAGAGACTAAAAAATGGGTCAATGATCTTACCCTTGAGTGAAGCGGGTATCTAAAAGAGTTCCATGGCGCTTCCAATTCATTTATAGCCATAGAAACAACTTTTGAGACTTTTGGGTATCCCGAGCTCTGGTTGAAAGTGAAGCAACTTGTACAGGGGGTAGCTGAGAAGGATCAAGCTTTATAAGAGGCGAACCAGTCCTTAGAGTTTTCCCTAAAAAAGGAACAAAGATCTGGAGAAGGCTTTTAAAGAGTCTCGAGAGAATCAAACGAAGACTGAGGCTGGTCTTAACAACATACGTGAAGAGAATCATTCTTTTTGCAAGGAACTAACCAAGTCACTACAAGACAATTTCTCTATTGTCGGGTTTGGTTTTATGAATGCACTTAACTAGGTGGAATATTTCTATCCGATTAAGCCCATTTCTCGGGATCAGGTCCATCTTTACCAAATTATTGAAGAGGGGGATATGGTCTCTTTATATAGCTAATTGTTATAATTTTTTTAGGTCGACGTGCTTGAGTCTCACACTTGTGTAACTTTGATATTTTCATGTGGTGTTGTTTATAGCTTTGAGTCCTAATATTTATTTTCTAAGATTCAACTATTTGCTTTCGAGTTTTGTGTATAGAGTTTATTGGGCGTCTTTGGAAAATGTAACCGACCTAGGGTCATTACCCTTTCCCATGCCTCCAAGTGTAAATCTAGTTTGAGGTTGACGTATTGGCGGACCTACCATGTTCTTAAAGTGGCTAGATACAAAGAAGGGTATGGTGGGGGTGGGGTTGAGGGAGGGGGTAAATTGGTTATTTTCCATTTTAAAGTTGTTTTTTTGTTGTGTTTGTGTGTTGTTGTTGTTGTGGGGTTTTGATTGCTTTACTCATATGTTGTAAACATTTATGACAACTCCCTCGAGCCTTTGTGACGAGGCTCCGATTCTTCTGGTCGTACCCCGAACTCATCGCTACCTTTCATGATGACAAAGGAAAATGTAATTTAGTGAAATTTTTCTTTCTTTACTTCAATGGTTTTAGTACATCATGTATGTAATGCTTTTTTTTATTTACAATAACATGAATACAAAATTAACATAACAAAGTGGTCTTGCCACCACTTGTTCCCTTTTGGGGACAAACGTCGATTACTTTCAGTTTTCCTTTGGGTTTGCCACTTTTGTTTGTCAAACTAGACTGGTGTACTTTCCTAGTTGGAGGTTTAATGGCCATACCCTTAAGTTGATCAATTAGTGAAACCACTTTGATTTCCATGGCCTTGCCTCTGTCTTCTTTCTGATCCTACTACAAAGCCTGATAAATCCTCTTTGCTCTAGATAAGTTGATGTTGATAGTGATCTGTTCATTGTGCACATTATGGTACTTTATGTGGAACCATATTTTGTAGGTTAGAAATCAATGATGCTCTCTTTAATATGAACATGATTTTGATGATGACAATTAGTCTTTGATGATAACAACTAAAGTCAAGTATAAAATAGTTAAAGATGCAAGCAAACTAAGTAGTTTTTGATGAGTTTGATCCTGTAATGATGGCACATAAATGGGATATAAATCAAGCCTTATCACCAAGTAAAGGTCTAGTAAGTTTATATAAGATTAAAGTACCTGAAAATTCTTGAAGTGTGTGAAAGCTCTCCCTAATTCATCTGAGTGAACAATATATTATAAAATCATAAGGTCTTTCTCGTGAAGTTATTGACTAATCACACACACACACACACAAACATGTTTTAAAACCTATTTATCTTAAGAAAATATTTCTAATAATATCTTGAAATTGTTCCAGATGAATTAACATCTATTAGAAAAATTATGGGAAATTTTGTTGTATTGGCCAATTGAGTAACACTTATACCCAATCGATTGGGTTAGTGCAAAAGTTTGTCCTAAACATTTATGACAATGTATTAATGAACGACAACGTCTCTGGATCTATTTCTTTCCTTTTTAAAATTTCTAATTGATTAATTTTAGGTCAACCAATCGATTGGAGCATGAAGCCAATTGATTGGCTCATTAATTTTGGACATAAAATTTTTCCTTTTATTTTATGCCAACCTCTAGCCTATAAATAGAAGCCTCTTCCATCGTATTTTTACATCCATAATCTTGAGCTATCATATCTCACTAATCTCTCTCTGTCTCTCTCTGTCTGTCTGTCTGTCTGTCTGTCTCTCTCTCAAACTATTTTCTTACTTTATCTTACTTAGAAATTTAGTTGTAGTTCTTTCGAGAAAGTTGTTTTGCGAGTGAGGCGTTTATGTAAGTTTGGAAGGGTAGAATTGTAAATTCACTAAGGAACATTTTTACTTTGGTTGAATAATTTGTCCATATAGGGATTGTTTATTTGGCTTCGAAGCTAAACCCATTAAAATATTTGGTTTAGGTATTTAGTTACTAAGTCATCATTTCGGTTCGAAAGCTCATCCCGTTTAAAAGCTTTCTAAGGTTCGAGATCAACCCAGTATAAAATCTCACACTGGTTTGTGGTTATCTTGGTAAAAACCCCGATTCAGTTTGTAAGCTCATCCCGATTAAAAGCTTTTTAAGGTTGGAGATAATCCTGATTTAAAATCTCCTAGATTCGTGGTCAACCTGTCAAAACCCCGATCTAGTTTGAGTTCAACCCGTGTTAAAATCTCACTCAGGTTTGAGACGAGTTAGTGTAAAATCTCAGTTTAAAGCTTACAGATTAATCGCTTCAAGTTGTTGTTTGGAAAGAAGACTTACATCTTCAATCTGGTTTTTGGAAGGAAGGCTCAGCGCTTCTCTCCTTGTTTATTGTTTGGTTGGAAGTTAGCCAAAAACTTCATTTTCCTTGTTTAAGAGAGTATGAGAGTTTACCTTACTAAACACTCTTAATTTTATTGGATACTCTCAAGATCAAATCTTAGGGACATAACTATGTCTTTTGACTGAACCTGTATAATTCCCGGTGTCTTCTCTTTGTCCATTAACTCTTTATTTTCCTCACTTTATTTCTGCTACTTATTTCTAAAATCTTTTTAAATGAATTTAAACTCCGAAAGTGATCCAATTTTTTTTCAAACTCAAGTTTTTTTGAAACCCACAATTCACCCCCATCTTGTGTGTAGAGTCGTATCTCCAACAAGTAGTATCAGATCCTAACTCCTATTTAAGGACTAATCATCTTAGGAGGAAGATGAATTCAAACACATTTTTAAACAAGAGCTCTTTCCTAAACACACCTCCACCGTTTAATGGTGCTAGTTTTGAAATATGGAAAGTTAGATTTAGAATATTTATTTAAAGTATTAGTCTCGAATTGTGGAAAAATATAATCAATGGTCTGTTCATTCTTACTCATAAAATGAATTAGAAGTATTAGATAAACCTGATTCTCTTTGGACCGTAGAAGAAAAGAGAAAATCTGAAATTTATTTCAAAACCAATTTTTTAGTAATGACTTTAGATGATAGTAAACTTCCTTATATATAATTGTATAACCACCAAGGAAATATGATATACTCTTGATATGATATATGGAGTTTCTCTAAGTATTAAATAAGAGGAGATTAACATACAAGGCGAATAAGATGAAGATATCATTCATCAATGCTTTTTAAATTTTAGAATTGCTGAAAGTTGAATTGAAATATTCGTCGCTAATCAATATCTAAGAATTATTCCAATCCTTAAATCAAAATATAGGAATGTTTGTAAATTTCAGGAAAAATCCAAAGAGGGTGCAATACTAGAAAAATTAAATGAAATAGTTCAATTACATACAGATGAAGGTAATGGCTCAAGAACTAAAGAGTCACCAATTTTATCAAACTCATATCAAACAACTCCCATCTCTTTTATCGAAAGAACATATACTTAATAGTTGAACGATCTTCAGAAGATTTAACATCATATGAAGGAACCTCATGTGTAAGAAATTGTGAAGAAGAAGTATCTTCTAGTTGAATCTTCGAAAGAAGAAGAGACAAAGCATTCACAAGCAAAAAATAGGCAACCTTAGGGAGAATCAGAAAAATCCTCTTCAAATGAAGAAGATGACGTTTGCTTAAAAACATCATACAAGTAAGATGATTATGAGGGAACTAAACCTTCCTACAAGCAATTATTTAAACTTAGTTCTAAGTTGGTTGAAGAAAATGATAGGATTAAAAAACGTAACTTAGAAGTTAAAGAATATTTAGGGTTTCTTAAATAAATCAAATAAATCGCTTAAATAAAAAATAACCAATATTAGAAACTTAATAGAAGTTTGTGAGACTGTTAGATGTCAAACATGCTATATATTTGTATTTGATACTTGGCATTTTTTCAACACTTTCTTGTTTTAATTGAGGATTTTATTGTTCTTCAAACATTGTATTTATACCTTTGGTGCTTATAATGTGTGTGCTATTGTGCAGAAAAGTGCACTAATTGATCAAAGAAAGAAGACAGAAAGATATGATACAAGCTGCCAAAGAAAGAGGAAAACAACAGCAGGTTCGCTTTGCGAACTCTGGCGAACTTGCCAGCGAGCGTTCGCTTTGTGAACTCTGGTGAAGCTCCCAGCGAATTGCTCCAGAATTGGACAGAGGGAAAAGGGACTAAAGTTCGCTTTGCGAACTCCCAGCGAATGTTCGCTGCTTCACTCGCTTTGCGAAAAATCAGGAGAAGAACCCTTGGATATGGCAGTGGCAAAAGGACCCAAAATTCACTTTGCGAATGTTTTGGCGAGTGGTTCGCCTTGCGAATGAAACGTTCGCTTTGCGCACCCACGAAGACAGTCAAGGGCGGTTTAACTTTCAGAAGGAATTTAAGGTGCCATTTTCTTCATTCGCTAGGCGAATGGATCATTCGTAGTGCGAATGTATCAGATTTCAAGTGCATTATAAATAGATTTTTACACTTTCTTGGGATCATAACTTGATATTATCACACCAAAACCTATTTTTCTGAGTTTTCTTCATCTAAGAGAGATTTTACACTTTGAGAAGCTGAAGTCGCATCGGATCTCGATTATTCGACGCAGATGCTTTTTCATCTCCTCACGAAACTTGTGAAGCAAGCTACCATGAATATGTGTAGCTAAACACATCTTCTGTTAAGATTAGAGGTAGTTGATCTTGCTTATATGTATTTCTTTTGATCTTTTGTATATGAACAAGGTTGATGATCAATATAGATGACGTTGTTTGTTCTTAATGATATATTTGTGGATTGAATCACTCTAGACATATATTTTCCAAATCTTGACCTAATATCTTCATCTCTTAAAAACCAAACTCAAGACATAGATTTGGGGTTTATTATTCGCTTTGTATTGATCTTAACAGTTGTTGTTTCGATTGTTAGCATGAGACATCATCTAACGATTTAAACAACGTTACTCATGAATTTGCTTTAGACATAAACTTATTCGAGAGGATACGCGATTGTATTGATCGAAACTAAGTTCATATGCCTGATTAATCGAATATGTATGAAAAGGATTAGCGAAATCTAATATTGACATGCTTTTATCAAACTTTAAAACCAATCTTTTTACGGTTGAATTCTAAATTTTATGCAAACGTTACGAAACGAAAAACCAACCCTTTGTTACTATAAAGTTTGAAACACTTTTGACTATCGAACGACGGCAGTATACACAATCTCTGTGGATACGATAAAACACCCTCGAAATACTTTTCAACAAAATGGCGCCATTGCCGGGGATTGTTGTTATGTTGCGAGAATTGCAATAGTTATTGAGTTTTAAACTTGTTAACTTTTTCTTGTGCTTGTTGATTTGTTTAGTTTAGTGTGCAGACTCCGTTTTATGCGTGGGAAGTTACCCGCAGACCAACTTCTTTTTGATCCTGAAATCGAAATAACTGCGCATAAGTTGAATAGCAGAACACGACGGAGGAGGTAACTTGCCAAGGAAAGACAAGAACGAGAGGGAAGTTCAATTTCGACGCCAACCATGGCTGTACCACCACCACCACCACCACCACCTGCTTCAGTTCCTTGTACTAATAGTCTGCGATATACTGCACAATTTGCACGCAATGCTCTGAATGGTCGGCATTCAGAGATGAAGACAAGTATCCTCTCGCGTCTATATCAGAATCCTTTCACTGGTATGGATCACGAGGATCCTTTTACGCACCTGACTAAGTTCTATGAGATTGCGGGCGCGACTGGTGCACCCGAAGCTGAAGAAGAGTCCTTGATTAAGAGACTGTTCCCGCATTCCCTCTTTGGGAAGGCTAAGGAATGGTATCTTGACCAATCCACTGCAATAATGACTGACTGGAACATGCTTGAAGAAAAGTTTTTGGAACGATTTTTTCCTCAAAATCGTTTCATGGAGGCTAAAACGGCAATTGCAGTTTTCACTCAGGGTGGAAATGAATCTCTCAACGAAGCTTGAGAGAGATTCAAGTCCATGTTGAGAAAGTGTAAAGGGCACGGTTTCGATGAGCTTACTCAAGTTCACATTTTTAGAAATGGTCTTCAGTTGGTTCATAAAACATTGTCGGATGCCACCGCGGGTGGATCGCTAATGGCTAAAAGCGCCGAGGAGGCTATTTCTATCATCGACCGGATGGATCTAAATGACCATCAAGGGAACCATAACCGTGGCCCTTTGCAAAAGAAAGCGGGAGTGCTTGAGTTGGGAACTAATGATGCAATTCTTGCACAAAACAAACTGTTATCACAACAAGTGGAGTTGCTGACACAATAAATGGCAAAAATTCCACAACAAATAAAAGAGATGCAAGAAGTTCCCAACAACAACCAACTAATAGTGAATTGTGAGCTTTGTAGAGGAGATCACCCTACCAGGTATTGTCCTCCTGTAGTGGAAGAGGTAAATTATGCGGGGAATCAAAATCAAGGATACCAACCTCGACCACCTTACTAACAAGGCAACCAAGGTTACCAACCAAGAGGTAATCAAGGTTATCAACAACCGTGGAGACCTCAAGAAGACGGACCTTCAAATCGTCAACAATATCAAAATTACACTCAACCTCCACAAGCTCCAAGTGGAAATACAAAGATGGAGGACACTCTCACGCAGTTTATGCAAATGTCAATATCAAATCAAAAGAATACCGATGCGGCCATAAAGAATCTTGAAACGCAAGTCGGACAATTATCAAAACAATTGGCCGACCAACACAAGGGAACTTTTACAGCGAATACTCAACCAAATCCAAAAGAGCATTGTAAGGCTATTCTAACAAGAAGTGAAAGAGAGATTGATATGGGCATAGGTGAAGTTGTAGTGGAGGAGGAGGAGTAGTTGAAAAAGAAAAAGATAGTGATGAGATTGAAGTAGAAAAAAATGTTGAGGGAGATGTAGTTGAAAATGAAAAGAAAAAAAGTGAGGAAGAAAAAAGAAAGAGAGAAGAAAATTTGAAAAATACTAGGAAGGGGAAGGAACCATTGAGTACTATTCTGATCCAACATTTGCCATATCCTCATGCTCCTTCAAAGAAAGATAGTGCGAGGCACTATGCTCGGTTTATGGATATTTTCAAACAATTGCAAATAAATATTCCATTTTTCGAGGCTTTGGAGCAAATGCCGAAATATGCAAAATTCATGAAGGATACCCTCACAAAAAAGAAGAGGTATACGGATCAAGAGACTATCATGGTTGATGCTAATTGTAGCTCTATCATTCAACGGAATCTCCCGCGGAAAGAAAGTGATTCGGGACGAGTCACTTTGACGGTTACAATAGGAAATATCTATGTGGGCAATGGGTTGATCGATTTGGGCTCTAGTATCAATTTGATACCTTTGTCGATTGTGAAAAGGTTGGGACAGATGGAATTTAGAACCACTCAGATGACATAGCAACTTGCCGATAAATCCACTACTCGTCCTCACGGTGTAGCGGAAGATGTATTGGTTAAGGTGGACAAATTCTTATTTCCTATCGACTTTGTGGTGATTGAAATGGAGGAAGATGAAGACGCTCCATTGATTATTGGAAGACCATTTATGAAAACTGCAAGAATAGCCATTGATATGGACAACGGTCTTATGATGGTGAGAGTCCAAGACGAGGAGGTTTGTTTCAATCTATTTGAGGCCATGAAGCACAAAAAGGATAAAGGTGATTGTTTTAGAATAGATTCAACGGAGAAGGCGATTGAAGAAGTAAAGGAGCAATTACAAGTTCCAACTCCATTTTAAAAGGTTCTCACAAATGCTCTTCAAAGTATCGATGAAGCCGAAGAAAAAGAGATCGAAAAGTGTTTGCGAGAACTTGAAGAATTGGATGAAATTCCTCCTTTGAAAGAAAGGGTGGAAATCTTGAAGAAGGAAAATAACGAGGAAATAAAAATTGAATTGAAGTTGTTGGCATCTCATCTTAAGTATGTTTTTCTTGATGATGAGGGGCATAAATCGGTGATTATAAGCACGGAGCTAACCACAATGGAGGAGAAAAAATTAATGTGTGTTTTGAAGAAGAATCAAGAGGCAATGGGATGAACTCTTTCTGATCTAAAAGGAATAAGTCCCTCTTATTGTATGCATCGAATATTCATGGAAGAAGATTTCAAACCGGTAGCTCAACCGCAACGCTGCTTAAATCCTACCATGAAAGAGGCGGTTAGGAAGGAAGTGGTAAAAATGTTAGATGCCGGAATGATTTATCCCATTTCTGATAGCCCTTGGGTTAGCCCGGTACAAGTGATGCCGAAAAAAGGCGGATTGACGGTTATCCGAAACGAGAAAAATGAGTTAATCCCAACAAGAACTGTGACCGGGTGGAGAATGTGCATAGATTACCGTAGGTTAAACCATGCTACGAGGAAAGATCATTTCCCTTCCAGTTTATGGACCAAATGCTCGAGAGACTTTCTGGTCAACAATTCTATTGTTTGTTGGATGGTTATTCGGGTTACAATCAAATTATTTTGAACCCGGAGGATCATGAAAAAACTGCTTTCACATGCCCTTTTGGAATCTTCGCTTATAGGAGGATGCCGTTTGGGTTGTGTAATGAACCGATGACTTTTCAAAGGTGTATGCAAGCAATCTTCTCAGATTTGATCGAAAAGACAATTGAGGTTTTTATGGATGACTTCTCAGTTTTTGGGCAATCGTTTGATATTTGTTTGAAAAACTGGGAAGCGGCATTGGAACGGTGTGTGGAAACCAACTTGGTACTAAATCGGGAAAAATGTAACTTCATGGTGATCGAAGGAATTGTGCTCGACCATAAAGTTTCTTCAAAGGGCCTTGAAGTCGATCAAGCCAAGGTGGATGTTATTGAGAAATTGCCACCACCGTTGAATGTAAAAGGTATAAGGAGCTTCCTTGGACATGCGGGATATTATCGGAGGTTCATTAAGGATTTCGCAAAGATAACAAAGCCTTTGAGCAATTTGCTCAACAAAGATAAGTCCTTTGATTTTGATGAGTCTTGCATGGTCGCTTTTAATTCTTTAAAACAAAGTTTGACTACCACACCCATAATCATCGCGCCCAATTGGAAAATGGATTTTGAACTCATGTGTGACGCGAACGATTATGCGGTGGGTGCGGTATTGGGTCAACGGAAAACAAAAAATTTTCATGCTATACACTACGCGAGCAAAGTCTTGAATGAAGCTCAAGTAAACTATGTAACAACTGAAAAAGAGTTGCTTGTGATAGTGTATGCATTGGAGAAATTTCGTTCTTATTTAATTGGGTCTCGAGTAGTGGTTTACACGGATCACGCGGCGATTAAGTATTTGCTCACCAAGCCGGATTCAAAACAAAGGCTAATTTGTTGGATCCTCTTGTTACAAGAATTTGATTTGGAAATTTGTGACGAGAAAGGATCTGAGAATTTGGTGGCGGATCACTTATCCTGCCTTGTAAATGTTGAAGTGACCAAAAATGAATTAGAGGTCAAGGAGGAATTTCCGGACGAAAAGTTGTATATGGTGCAAGTTAGACCATGGTTCGCCGACATGACTAATCACAAAGCTGCCAGATTAATACCAGATGGTCTAACTCACCATCAGAAAAAGAAATTTTTATCGGACGCCAAGTCTTTTGTTTGGGATGAATCATATTTGTGTAAGCTTGGTGTCGATAACCTTTTGAGAAGATGTGTGTCAAAAGGTGAGGCCACTATCATACTTTGGCATTGTCACAACTGTCCTTATGGAGGGCATTTTAACAGAATAAGAATGGCAACAAAAGTCCTTAAATCGGGCTTTTATTGGCCTTCTTTATTCAAAGATGCACATGCGCATGCACAAAGTTGTGACAAGTGTTAAAGGAGTGGTGGAATTTCAAAACGGCATGAAATGCCTTTACAAAACATGTTGTAAATTGAGGTGTTTGATTGTCGGGGAATCGAATTTGTTGGACCTTTACCATCATCGTTTTCCAATGAGTATATTTTGGTCGCAGTTGATTACGTATCCAAATGGGTAGAGGCAATAGCATGTGCTAAAGCGGACGGAAAAACTGTGATAAAATTTTAGGAAAAAAAACATTTTTTCTCGATTTGGTACTCCGCGGGTGTTGATAAGTGACGGAGGATCCCACTTTTTCAACACTCAGCTTGAAAAAGCCTTGGAGCAATATGGTGTGAAGCACAAAGTTGCAACACCATATCATCCACATGCCAATGGGCAAGCGGAGGTATCAAACCGGGAAATTAAAAGAATTTTGGAAAAAACGGTGTCATCCTCAAGAAAGGATTGGTCAAATAAGCTCGACGATGCTTTGTGGGCCTATCGAACAGCTTTTAAAGCTCCGATTGGTCTCACACCTTTTAAATTGGTCTATGGTAAGAATTGTCATTTACCGGTGGAGTTGGAACATAAGGCATTTTGGGCCTTGAAATTTCTGAATTTTGATCCAACTTTAAGCGGAGAAAGAAGAAAGATGAAATTGCATGAAATGGAGGAATTGCTCCTCCAAGCGTATGATTCCAACAAGCTGTGCAAAGATCGAGTCAAAACTTACCATGACAGAAAGATAGTGACCAAACAGTTTGAAGTAGGGCAGCTGGTCCTGCTTTTCAATTCTCGATTAAAACTGTTCGCAGGAAAATTGAAATCTAAGTGGTCTGGTCCATTCCAGATTCGTGAGATCAACCAATATGGGGCAATAGTCATTGAAGACACAAAGTCAAATGAGAGTTGGACTGTAAATGGTCAGAGGTTAAAGATTTATCTCGGTGGTGATTTCGAGCGGAATCCATCTGTTGTGCCGTTTTGCGATCCTTGAGGTTGCATTGAACCGTCGAGCTTAGCCAACGTTAAACAAGCGCTTGTTGGGAGGCACCCTAACATTGTAAGTATTTATGTTTTCATTTGCTGTTTTGATGACATTAGTTATTTTAGAACTGGTTTAGGAACCAGCAGCAGTGCACAATTTTTTTTTCAAAATCCTGTCATGTTCGCTGGCTGGTTCGCTTTGCGAACCTGGGGCGAGCATTTGCTGCCTTGTTCCCCTTGCGAACTCAGCGAGACAGGGGAAGTTTGTTTGCTGCCACCTCAGTTTAAAAAGGGAGTTAATTTTATGGGTGGGCCATATATTTGGGCCCATGATCCTGTCATACCTCAAATTTTGACCACTAATACTTCCCATCATTGGGAAAATTATCATCACAATATGGATGTACCTTTATGCCTCATCAATCTCCTCAAGGAATTGTTGAGCATTCACTACTATCAAAGATTAAGGTTTCAAGCCCTCTCTGAGCCTTAGACAAGGGATCAATCAAGGAGTGACATGATCTTCAACTTGTCTAACCTCTCAAACATCCACAATGAATCAAGAGGACTCCCACAACAAGAATCAAGCACAATGTTGCAGCATTCCAGGTGGATCGAGCCTCAAGATCTCCAGTGTCACCAAATTAGGGTTTGGTCGACCAAGGCCTCCAGATGGAATTTTTCCTCTGGGCATGAGCCAATGCTTCAAAGCATAACCTAAATTACTCTAAGGGACCTCATGGACCCAAGCATCCAGTCAATTTAGACACAGGGGATGCATACATCAAAAATCAGGAATTAGGGTTTCTTGACCTAATTCACCCCTAAGTTGACTTTTGGGACAAATCATGAGCC
Source organism: Lathyrus tuberosus (assembly GCA_022829125.1). NCBI lineage: Eukaryota > Viridiplantae > Streptophyta > Magnoliopsida > Fabales > Fabaceae > Lathyrus > Lathyrus tuberosus. Next base: position 1,567,037 of record JALAZF010000563.1, read on the forward strand.
AAGACTTCAAGAGAAGATTTGAGGGTCTCTAATAAACTACATTGATCCATTTGCAATAATGGATTGATCCAAGAAGCTTGATCAACAAGTTTCAGTTTCATCTGAACCATAATTAGGGTTTTGATGAAAAAAAAAGTCAACAGTGCCTTTGACTTTTGACCAGGACATGATCCCAAACCCTAGGACATGATTCAATATACCCTATAACACCTATGAAATCAATCCATCAAGTTTGATTTAGGTCAAGGACTTGATTTCATATAGGATTGCACATTTTGGAATTCATCTGATAAAAAGTCAACTGTGCCAAAAAGTCAAAGTTTGACTTTTTGATTTTTTTGTCAATTATGGTTCCTTAACCCTAAAATGATGTTAATGTGTGATTTGAATCAACATTCATCAAGAAAAACCAAAGAAAGTGAGATAACTTGAAAAAGGGGTAACCATAAAAACTTAGAATTTTTTCTAAGTCATGAAATAAAGTGGCTAGGGTACCAACTTCCAAGGATCATAACTTGAGATCCAAGCAACCATTTTGGCTGATCCAAAGATGGACATGTAGCTCTCATGGCCCTCTAAAAAGCTTCAAACACAACTCATTCCAATTCCTCATGGATTTCAAGTTATGGTTGGATCAAAATCACTAAAAACATGAAAGTACAACTTTTCCAACACTTAGAAAAAATTCTGTCCAAGACATATTTTGTTGGAAACACCAAAACTTGTGGGATTTTTTCACACAGTTCCAAGCTGAATCAATTCAAGGTGTAAACATCAAAGTTGTTGTACATATTTCCTACAATCCAAGCAACTCATTGGCATGAAACCACTCCACTTGAGCCAAGAGTTATGGCTGCTACAACACACCATGTCAAGGCTGCCATGAAAAATCAGTTTGTGAGTTTTCTTGCCATCCACGATTTCTGAGTCAAAAGTAATGATCACTATGCCACATGCATTCAATCTGATCGTAAGCCAACTGATCCAACTGATAGGGCTGAGTCCAAAAGCCAAGGGATCTTCCAACTTGAGATTAATGCATTTTGGCATATATGCCTTGAATTCAAAGGTATTTATGTGAAATAGGGTACTTTCAACAAATCCACTCTACTCAGTCAAGTTCTCTAATTAAACAACAATAAAAACATCTGAAGAATGTGGATTTGGTCAAGACATAGCCCTGCTCTTGGGAGGGGCTAGGTTGCCTTGCATGAGAAGAAATCCACCAAGCCAAAGCCATTGAATGTGATCTGATCCAGCAGCCATTCACTATTCCTCCAAGATAATAATTGATCACCTATAAATAGAGGTTCCAATTGATCATTCAAATCACCACCAAGCAATTTACATCACTGCTTTCTCTCATTCTCTCTTAAGTACCAATTTTCTTTGTTTTTGAGCAACCACCATCGGGTTTTGAGTTGCAGCCTTAAGCAATCCATTCCAATTGCTCAAACACATCACATATGATGTATTTGAGGTGTCCAAACACTTAAACACCAACTGTAACACCTCTAGCTCAAAATCACTCTTCAACCAAGCCATTATGCCTCAATTATGCAGCTGGAGTCCTCCAACTTGATCCAAAGGTTTTCAAAGTGTTCCAAAGCTTGCAACACACTCCACAACATCCATTGAAGCTATAGGGATCATCAAATCACATTTGGAACACAGTTTGTGCAGAGATCACATTTCAGCTTGCATCAAGGTAAGCCTAAAACTACATCTTCATGATCCATGCATATTTCCTCGCATGATACTTTTGCCAATTGCTTGCCATCATATGTTGAGTATTTCCCCTCAAAATATTTGATCATAGCACTCACCAACATGTCTGCACGTTTGCTTTTGGAAAATTAGGGTTCATATGGCCATGTTGATATAACTTGTTATACACTGAAAATAAATGAAATCAAATATTGCCATCATGATCCTTGTGAAAAAACGCATGAGTTTGGTGTTTGAATCATGTCAAATGGTTGAGAAATGAGTGAGTTAGAGGGCTTCACGCATCTGAGCTTGAGGTTGAAGATGGCCATGGCGCCATGCTTGAGAAACCAACCAAGTTTGCCTTATATTTTTCCCTTGCCATGTTATTAATGAATTGGAATTACGCCTCAGTGGTTGATCAGCTGGTTTGTGTGTATTGGCAAGCGAGAGGTCTGGGGTTCGAATCCCCCTCGCCAAGAACCTCTTTTTATCACTTTTTCCTATTTTTTTGGTTTTTCATATTATTTTATTAATGATTTGGAAAATTAATAACTCCCTCAATTTTAATTATTTTTTATTGGTTCTTTTTGAAAAAAATCAAAAAAATGTTGAAATATTTTATTCCACAAAAATATTAAATTTATATTAGTTATTTAATATAATTAGTATTTTTCTGAATAAATTCATTTTTAATTGTTTTTAAACATTTAAAAGTGAATATTTACTTTGAAAATCAAAACCAAATGAGTTTTAATTCATCTTGTGATTAAACCCTCATTTTTCAAACCTTAAATAAAAATCACAAGTGGTTTATTCAAACTTATTTGGTATTTTTATCATTTTATTTGATTTTCTTTAAATATTTACTTTTAAAAGAAAACAAATTTAGGGTTTCTTTGATTTTCACCCAAACAAAACTTTTAAATAATCTTTTGGGCCTCTAATAGAGTGTAAGACCCAATCCCCCTTTGAAAATCAAAACATTTTTGGGCCTCAGTCATTGTATAAGACCCACGGTGTTTTCAAAGATCTCGGCGCGATCGCCTTTTCAAAAATAAACCCATGGGCTTTTCCTTGAGCTATAAGACCCATCTTTATTCATTTTCGAACTCTTTGGGCCTCTAATAGAGTGTAAGACCTAATCCCCTTTTAACCAAAACCTTTTTGGGCCTCATATATTGTATAAGTCCCTCTGCGTTAAAAAGAAAGTCTCGGGGCGATCGCCAGTTCAAAATCAAACCCTGGGCCTCTCCTTGAGCTGTAAGCCCCATCACTGGGACAAAAACACTTTGGGTCTCTATTAGAGTGTAAGACCCAACCCCCTTTGTAAATACACCACTTTTTGGGGCTCAGTCATCTTATAAGTCCCACTATATTTTCAAAAACAACGGCGCGATCGTCGTCTTTTTTTAGCAAAACCCTGGGCCTCTCCTTGAGCTGTAAGCCCCGCCACTTGTATAAAAATAAACCTTTGGGCCTCTTGAGAGAGTGTAAGACCCATCCCTTTGTACAAAAAACCTTTCCGGGCCTCAGTCACTTGTATAAGTCCCCGTATAAAACAACAGTGCGATCACTGATAAAACCTTGGGCCTCTCCTTGAGCTATAAGCCCCAACAAACTGTTCAAAGCACTTTCTCCTTTGATTTTGAATATCATATTGTTATCAAAGCTTTCTTTGTTGAACAACTAACCAAACAGCATGGGAGCTCTACAACCGAGTAAGTGTTTATCCGCTTTCATTTACCGTTTTCATGTATATATAACTATATTGTGGGGCTGCTCACTGTAAGTCTTCCTTCACAAACTTTTATATACTTGTCAAATATCAAATGTGTAATACTAGTATAGTTATTTAGAGTTTTCCCCAGCAACTACGTCTAGCACTAGGTAAAGCCCTGTTGGCCACTCTTAAATACAAACAAAACTAGATCCCCATATAATTACCAGACACAGTCTTCCCTCCTCTTGGGGTTAAACAATATGGAGACGTGAAAGACAGCATTCTCGGTGAACCCTTTCTCAGACTGTCACCCTTAGAAATTGTCAAAGAGACTCTACTCCCCAGAGTTGATCTATTCTCCATGAATAGCATCTCTTGAGTTTCTTCCAAATTCTCGGACTTTCCTGGCTTGATCTATTCTCGGGGTTTGGGGACCCACAGGCTTCTTAAAAGCATCCCTGCCTCCTCTTGGGCGTTGTACAAGGACCCTTCAGCTTCTTAAAAGCTCTAATGTTTCTCTTGGGCTTAGTACATGGACCCAGAGACCTCTACAGGTATAGGAACAGAACCTAGTCATCAAATTGCTAGAGCTGTCTTTCTGAGTCAAGTATCAGACCAGTTAATGGGTTGACCTTCATCCCTTAACATACCAGCCTTCTCTTGGGCATTACACAAAGACCATTCACTTATCCGAGAATCGATTTCTCAAAACACCAGTAGACTTGGACAGTCTCAATACCCTTTGGATTTACCATTTCCTTAAAGAACGGGAAATAACCCTGATCCTCTGATCAAGCCCTAAGCACAACATTAGCCATATAAGAACTTATTTTCTCTTTCATCCAACACACTGGACCTGTCACTCATCTAAAATAGTTACCAGCATAAATAGCCTCCTCTTGGGCTTTGTGCAAATGATTCTCCCCAGTGGAGCTAACCTTTTTAGACTCTCTTGTTGGGTCAAATCACCTTTTCAGCCTCCATCTCGGGCTTCGTACGAGATACCAAACACTCTCTTGTTAAGTATAAAAGACTCTCTTGTTGAATCAATCACCTTTAGCCTCCATCTCGGGCTTCGTACGAGATAGAAAATCACTCTCTTGTTGAGTATAAAAGACTCTCTTGTTGATTCAATCACCTTTTAGCCTCCATCTCGGGCTTCGTACGAGATACAAATCACTCTCTTGTTGAGTATAAAAGACTCTCTTGTTGAGTCAAACCCTTTTAGCCTCAATCTCGGGCTTCGTACGAGATAGAAAATCACTCTCGTGTTGAGTATAAAAGACTCTCTTGTTGAGTCAAACCTTTTAGCCTCCGTCTTGGGCTTCGTACAAGACACAAAAAAGCACTCTCTCGTTGAGTCAGTCACTTGTTAGTACTCTCTTGTTGAGTCAACCCTTTTAGCCTCTATCTCAGGCTTCGTACGAGACAACAAATAAAAGACACCCTCTTGTTGGGTCAATAACCTCCTCTTAGGCTTTGTATAAGGAAACCCTGGTTGAGTCAATCAACCTTTTAGCATCAATCTGTGCCTTGCTCAACAACTCCTTTTCCTTCATCTAATTGCTGTAAGCGGCAAGCCTCTGGATTATTTACATCCACGCCACTGTCCCTCCTTTAGCATGAGAAATTCCTAAGGAAAGATAACATTGCTCTACACTGAGTTAAAGTCTTCTCCTTCAGGTTAAAAGTCCCCTATAAAGGAAATTATGGCATTGCTGGATTCACATATCCCAGTTAAAGTAATTCTCCTTTAAATCAGTCACCCAATAGTCGTGACAAACAGACCAAATATCCCCCTTTAGAGATGAAAAATTCTCTCTAAAGTCAAAACCCTTCAGCTTCACATCTTGGGCTTCGAACAAGATACAAATAAACCATTTAGCTTCACGTCTTGGGCTTCGAACAAGACACCAAAAAAATCCCTTTCCTCCCATAGAATAGGAGGAACTACGATCGCTCTGATTTCCCTGAACGGGAATACGTAAGCATAAGATTGAAAAATCTTAGCGAGCATACTAATCAAAATCCCAAACCTTCATACATCAATCAGAAAGCATCGGTCCTAACATCCTACCAATGGCCTAGACACTGTTCCTTTTTAACAAAATAACCTAAGAGAGACCCACAATCTTAATAGCATCTGTAAACTAACAGTCATCTGTTAAACTCGGTTTGCAAGCAAGGTTAATTGGAGACATCTATTTCCCTTCCTTCATCAGCTTCAATAGGATAAAAAATGAATCGAACTGTAGTACCCAAAAGCGATAGTGATTCGCAACCACGCAAAAACACCATCGTGGGCTTCGTACGAGATACAAAAACACTCTCTTGTTGAGTATAAAAGCACTCTCTTATTGAGTCAACCCTTTTAGCCTCTTTCTCGGGCTTCGTACGAGACACATAAAAACATCCTCTTGCTGGGTCAATAGCCTCCTCTTAGGCTTTGTATAAGGAAACCCCGGTTGAGTCTATAAACCTTTTAGTATCAAAATATGTGCCTTGCTCGCAACATACAAACATCAATAACTCCTTTCCCCCCATCTAATTGCTGTAAACGGCAAGCCTCTGGATTATTTACATCCATGCCACTGTCCCTCTTTTAGCATGAGAAATTCCTAAGGAAAGATGGCATTGCTCTACACTGAGTTAAAGTTTTCCCCTTCAGGTTAAAAATCTCCTATAAAGGAAATTATGGCATTGCTGGATTCACATATCCCAGTTAAAGTAATTCTCCTTTATAACCAGTCACGTAACAGTTGTGATAAACAGACCAAATACCCCTTTAGAGATGACAAAATTCTCTCTAAAGTCAAAACCCTTTAGCTTCACATCTTGGGCTTCGAACAAGATACAAATAGACCCTTCAGCTTCACATCTTGGGCTTTGAACAAGATACAAACCACATTTAGCTTCACGTCTTGGGCTTTGAACAAGACACCAAAACAACCTTTTTCCTCCCATAGAATAGGAGGAACTACGATCGCTCTGATTTCCCTGTTTCATCAAACGGGAATACGTAGGCATAAGATTGAAAAATCTTAGCGAGCACACTAATCAAAAACCCAAAATCCAGTATCTCCACCAAATCAACCCAAAAGCATCAAATCTAAACACATTGACATCTTACCTCACAAATAGTCCAGGCACTCTATTTTTTAACAAAATAACCTAAGAGAGACCCACAATCTTAATAACATCTGTAACCTAACAGACCGCTATTCAAACTCAGTATGCAAGCAGGGTTAATTGGAGACATCTATTTCCCTTCCATAATCAGCTCAATAGGATAAAAAATGAATCGAACTGTAGTACCAAAGCGATAGTGATTCGAAACCACGTAAAAATTCGCGCTACAGAAGAATGGCGACCACAGTGGGAGGCGAAAGATCTTGTTCTCTTACCATCTCTTAGGTAGAAACCTTAAAAAAGTGCCACGGGAAAAAATGGCGACCACCGTGGGGCCCGTATTTTCTTTCCTACAATCCTTACGGTGGAAACCTTAAGTTCTCAAAATGTCACAGAAATGGCGACTCTGCTGGGGAGTCATTGTCTGTATAGGATCATAAGACTAGAGGTCTAGGATGATTAAGACAAATATATATACTGCTTTTCCTAATTGATATATGTGTTTATTTTTCTGCTAATGGGAATGTGTGTGATGCCGCATGTGGAAAGATTGAGTATACACCTAAGATAGGTGATGGCAATGCGGGTAATCTTACTGGGAGTGAATTCCAGTTAAGAGTCCCCGATCGACCATTAAAATCAGTGGAGACTCCCTTTGTAGATACATTGCCTATACGACTTCGGTTGTTGAAAGTAGTGTGGTCGACTGGGTTATCTGAGAAGCTGAGGTTTTTAGAAGACTTAATCCATTTTGTAGTGCGGAAGCTATCGAAAATAGTTGTCACGCAATACTACCCTCATCTGAGATCACTCTAGGATATATCAGCTCGCTGGCGATCCGCTTGCTGTTGTCATCCCAAGAGCGGTCAATGATTTTGCGGACAGGTACAAAAATCACCAGTATAAACCTTTGGGGGGGGGTAGAGCCTTGACTTCATGACACCGACCCTTTGACCCCATATTTTTTCTATGTTTTTGTGTGCTGCATTCATACATTCATTTAAAAAACATTAAAAAACAAAGAAAAATCTTCTCTTCTAGTCTCTCTTTTTCAAATTAAACTAAGACAATGATTGCAAATGTCAGAGAAAGGAGATTGCGCTAATGGATTTCGGTAGAAGGAAAACTCATAAGTACATCTTCAAGGTTCCAAAGTTAGAGGATTTGAGAGGTTTGGCGAGAATGATCACCAACCACGAGGCTTTCAGAGCTAAGTATGGGGGACTACTGCCTCTATTAAGGGTCCATGTAATCGAAGGAATCCTGTCCACACTAATCTAGTTCTACGATCCGGTCTATCACTGTTTCACATTCCCGGATTATCAGCTATCACCAACACTGGAGGAGTATTCTCACCTGAATGATCTACACATTACTGATCAAGCTCCCTTTTCTGGACTGGAAGAAATTCCAAAGGATCAAACCATTGCACGAGCAATTTATTTGGATGAGTCAGAAGTCAGGACTCACATGACCACTAAGGGTGGCATCCAAGGTTTGCCAGCCCAATTCTTGACAAAGAAAGCCCTGTACTTTGCCAGTATAGGGAACGTGGCCGCTTTCGAGAGCATCTTTGTTTTGCTCACCTACGGGTTATTTTTGTTTCCCAACATTGATAACTTCGTAGATATCAACGCCATTAAGATTTTCCTGATCGAAAACCCGGTACCAACTTTACTCGCAGATGCGTATCATTCTGTACACTTAAGGAATTTATACAGCGGAGGAATGATCACGTGTTGTGTACCCTTGCTTTACAAATGATTCACTTCCTATTTGCCCAAGTCTGTTGCATTTTGGGATCAAAAGAATACTTTAGTTGGTCGCAGAGAGTCATGTCTCTTACCAACTCTGGCATCGATTGGTACAATCGAATCTACGACGGGATCAGAATCATTGACCGTTGTGGAAATTTCCCAAATGTACCCCTTATAGGAACCAAGGGAGGAATCAACTATCATTCGGTATCAGTTCGTCGTCAATTTGGATACCCGATAAGGCATGTCCCGCACAATGCTCATCTGAAAGGTCTTTTCTTCAAGGAAGGAGAAAATGACAGGGCACTAAAGACAGAAATAGTGCATGCCTGGAAACACGTTCATAGGAAAGGTCGAGAGTCTCTAGGGAAACCAGACTATGTCTCGGTGGAGCCTTATCTCCACTGGGTACAAACTAGAGCTCTCAAGCTGAGGATGCCTTACCCTCGTCAGGAAGTTCTTCCATTAAGGGACTCTGCCCTTTATTTCATGTCTGAGACAGAAAAGCTTCAGGTTACTCTCAGTAAAGTTCAGCAGGAGAAGAGGTCTTGGAGAAACAAGTACTGTATTCTCAATGTGCTGTTTGATATTTACAATCCAATTGTCGAAGTTTACTTTGAATAAACAAAAACATACAATTAATATAATCATTGCATATCAATCATTCTCGCGTAAACGCATTCTTCTTACCTACGAATCTTACATTTGTGTCTCGATTCTAGAGTCAAACTGTCTCATTCGTACAATACTCGAGCTAATCGTCAGAAAAAGATGGATGATCTCGAGGTAGAGAACAGAGAGTTGAGGGAAGAGATCGACACTCTAAAAGAAGATCTGAGAAACCTTCATAACGACATGCAAGCTCTAGCAGAAGCTCAGATGCAACAACAAAGGACTGTGATCTCAGAGATCACATCAACGCCCATAGTGGAGAAGTATGATCCTAGGTACAAAATTCTGAAAGATCATCCCTGGGGGATGCCACCCAACTATATCCCGGAAGGATATGTTCCACCAATCACTGAGGATCAGGGAACCGCAGCAGGAGCCGCTGGGCCTGAAGGTTACAAAATTCGGGAAAGCGAAGATGCCAGGGGCATGACAGCAACTCCTGAAGGTTACAAACTTTAGGAGACACCGAGAGTCTCGGCCATAATGACTATACCACTGCCCGTGGTACACACTGTCCCGGAAGGACATATTCCACCGATACCTTCTGGTGGGAATGACAGCATGTTCGACAGAATGAATGAATTCTAGGAACAGTTCCTGGAAATGCAGAAAGAACTTCAAGCCATTCGCGGTCAGGATCTATTTGGAAAGGATGCCGCGGACCTTTGTTTGGTCCCCAATGTGAAAGTTCCACACAAGTTCCAGGTACCCGACTTTGAAAAGTACAAGGGTAACTCTTGCCCTCAGAACCATTTGGTGATGTACGCTCGGCGAATGTCAGCTCAGACAAAGAACCAGGATCTGCTCATTCACTACTTTCAGGATAGTTTAACCGGTGCCACATTAAAATGGTACATGGGTTTAAACCGTGCCACGATCGACACATTCAGAGATTTGGGCACTGCCTTTGTTCAACAGTACAAGTATAATCTGGACATGGCACCGAACATAGATCAACTCAGATCGATGTCACAAAAGGACAAGGAAACCTTTAAAGAATACGCTCAGAGATGGCGTGAAATTGCAGCTCAGATTTCTCCACCTCTGGAGGAAAAAGAGATGACAAAGATCTTCTTGAAAATGTTAAGCTCATTCTACTACGATAGAATGGTTATCAGTGCGCCCAGTGACTTCACCGAGATGGTGGGCATGGGAGTTCGTCTTAGCAGTCCGAGAAGGACGTTTAGTTAAAGACGCTGGATCATCAAGTAGTACAAAACGATACGGTAGTGCTCTCCCTAAGAAAAAAGAGAAGGATATTGGGAATATCTCTCTTGGAAAGCAAAGGCGACGTTACCAGCCAGTAGCATCTATTACTCCTGCTATTAACCCTGCGTCTGTTTCTACGTATCAACCTCAGGCTGCTCAAAACCAACTAAATCAACAATGGACACAACAGCCTCTCCAGCAGGCTCGTCCTCCATACAACAACAACCGTGCAACACGACCACCAGGGTTTGATCCTATACCCATGTTGTACGCAGAACTGTTTCCATTATTACTGGTCAAGGGGCACGTCCAAACTAAGTCTCCTCTTACAGTACCAGAAAATCTGCCTTTTTGGTTCAAAACGGATCAGACTTGTCCTTACCATCAAGGAGGACCAGGGCATAACATAGAAAACTGTCTCAGTTTCAAATCCGATGTGCAAAAGCTTGTTAGGAGCGAGGTCTTATCTTTCAAATATACGAATCCGAATGTTCTCACGAACCCGCTGCCTCAACACGAGAAAGCTGCAATCAATTTGATAGAGGGAGAGTCTAACAACATCTATCAAATTCACGATGTACTCTTATTGAGGACCAACTTGGTCAAGATGCATTGTAGACAAAGCGGATACGGCCATGTGCCACCTCATAATTATCATCAGTGTGATATCTGCTCTAAGAATAATCAAGGATGTTCTGTGGTGCAATCAGCTCTACAGGAACAATTGGATCTCGGGTGGATCCAAGAGCATCGAGTTCGTGGAGTCAACATGACCTATACGAATTCCAACATCATTCAGAATCACGACATCCGTGCAATGAATGTCAACTTGGTGGCAATGCACTCAAGGCAAAGCCAGTATCATAATCTGCCGCGGCATGATTACAATTCCTGTCTAACTTGCTCGGTAAACAAACAGGGATGCTCTTTCATACAAGAGGCCCTCCAGCGTCAGATGGATCTTGGGTGGATCCAGGACTACCATGATAGAAATCCTTATCCGATCAACATGATTCAAATCTTCGATATTCGTCTGATGAATACCAGCTTGGTGGAGTTACACGCCAAGCAAGTCCAACACGATTTTCTCACTTCCCACGATTATCTGAACTGTAAAGTATGCAGTGAGAGTAACCAAGGGTGCGTTCTTGTTCAAAGAACTTTACAACACTTGTTAAACCACTGGTGGCTTCCAATTTATGTGGATGAAGACACGCAACAAATCAGTGTGCTTAATGGGAACCCTACTCGGCGTCAAAGTCAGGATGTCCGATCTATGGAAACTGACCTAGTGAGGTTGCACTGCATTCAAAGCGGGCGTGGCCAGGTGCCACCACACAACTATGAACATTGTAGAGTCTGCTCGGAGAATAACCAAGGATGCTACCTTGTACGGACAACTCTTCAAGGTCAGTTGGATCGTAAAGAGATTCACCCATGTCCGAGTTCCGAGCCAATCGACTGGATGCTGGACTACTTCGCTGATCAAATCAGAGACGTTATCATAATCTCTGATCATCAACAGAGCAAGGATGTTTGTACCATCATCCCTCTACTGGACGAATCAAAATTTCCTAGCCAGGAACTGATTGAAGTTACTTATGACAGTAAAAAAAATCAGAAGGCTCCTGTAGTGATCTATCTGCTAGGACCATTACCGTATGAATCAGCTAAGGCAATCCCTTACAAATACGGTGCAACGATAATTGAGAATGGAAAGGAAATTCCATTACCCTCCGTCGTGAATATTGCAGACATCAGTCGAGTAACACGGAGCGGTCGAATCTTCAACCGAGGAGTTGGAGAACTTACCAAAGAAAAGGAACCTCAAACAGAAGTTCCCGATCAACCAGTCGGTCAGTCTAGTGATCCCGACCTTTCGAAAAACAATGATGAGATGTTGAAGCTCATCCAAAGGAGTGAATACAACATTGTTGATCAGCTGTTACTCAGTTTCGAAGCCCACAGAGAGGCTCTACAGAAAGTCTTAGAGCAGGCCTTTGTGGAACAGGATGTGTCAATACGACAGTTTAATAGCATCATCTCTAACATCACTTCCTGCAACAATTTAGGATTCAATGATAAGGATTTGCCAGAGGAGGGCAAACGCCACAACATGGCGCTCAATATCACAGTTAACTGCCAGGACGATGCTTTAGCCAGCGTACTGGTAGACACGAGATCGGCCATCAACGTTATGCCTAAGTCCACTTTAATGCGACTATCATTCAAAGGATCCCCGATGAGGGGCAGTGAGGTTATCGTCAAATCCTTTGACGGATCTCAGAAAGCAGTTATCAGCGAAGTCGACCTTCCCATAACTATCGGTCCTCACACTTTCCTAATCACTTTCCAGGTCATGGACGTCCGGGCAGCGTACAACTGTTTATTAAGAAGACCTTGGATACACCAGGCTGGGGCAGTCACTTCGACGCTGCACCAGAAACTGAAGTTCGTCAAGAACGATCAACTCGTCACGGTCTGTGGAGAACAAGCCTTGCTCGTGAGTAACTTGTCATTATCTACTTGTATAGAACCCGAGGAGGCTGTTGGTACTCAGTTCCAAGCACTTTCGGTGAACAATGAGAATCAATGAGAGCAAGGAACCTCTATTTTCTCATACAAAGATGCCCTCGAGGCAATTGAAAGCAACAATACGAAAGGATGGGGCAACTTGTCATTCCTACTGATAATAAAACAAAGAAGGGTCTTGGTTTTTCTATAACCTGTACTCAGACTGCTACTAATGATGAAGGTTTTCATCCCATTCAGAACTTCTTCCACAGTGGAGGTTTCCTTCACCCAGTTTCCCAAGAAGTACATACCATCAACGAGGAAGATTCCTCTGACACAGATGAAGAATGGAAGTCCTATCTTAACGAGGACGGTTATATCTCTCAGGAAGAAGTGCCTATGCCATTTTGCTATCCCGCACAGAGTCTGAGATTTATACCAAGTTCAGACGTCGAAATGATGTACGGAGGTTGTGATCCGAAAGGATGTCGTGCTCCGCCAAATTCATTAGAGGAAGACACTCTGATAAAGGACAACTTTGACCACGACTATTATGGCCCAATGGATGGCCTGCCTATCTAGAAGCCGTACCTAGGAAACTTGGGGCAAGAAAATCAGCTAAACAATGAAAATCAGCTGAGCATCATTGAAAAGAATACCTGCGTCCCCACCATGTCATGGGATCAACACTCAGGTCATTCAGAAAATGTCCAGCATAACGATGAATTGGAAAAGCTTGCCAGACTAGAATTCATCAACTACGCTTTTCCCGAGGTCAACGTCATTGAGAGAGATGACTCCTCCAGTTCCACAGAAGTGTGGGACACCCTGGGACAACCGAGTGGAAAATTTGACTTCATGGTCAAGTACACCGCTCCTGAAAGCTCTCATATCAGGCTCGAAGACATTCAGCCAATTGGATGGGGAGATTTTTCCTGAGAGCACAAATGTTATGCAAAATACAACAGAGGAATCCTCCTACGACAACTCTGCCTGGGAGACAGATTCCAATGATCCTGCTCCGCCAGAAATCAGCGTCATTTCTGAGGACAAGCCAAGAAAGAAGGTACCAGACTTTGTGATTCACCGAGGAGTTCGCCGCCAATGGGTTGCTGTCGATGTCCCGAAGATTGTTCATAAGTCAAAGTAATTGACGTCTTTAACCTTTCACCCTGCCCAGGTGAAATGGATGTTTTGATAGGGTCCGCTTTCTATAAATTTCCCTCTTCGCTTCGCCCAGAGCGACAGAGTTTTGTTTTATAGGGCTGTAGTTTCAAGAATCGACTTGTTTATAAATAAAATAACGTCGTTCTGTAATTTCCACATTAATTGTTGTTTTCTCTTTCGCTTTTCTCAGAAAATGGTAATCCTAAAAAACAACTCAATAATAAAAACAAGCAGTTTTCCAAAGAAAATACACTGCACACACTCTTGCATTTTCTCTATCTCTTCTAAACACGAATCATCACGTCATACAGATTGCTTATTTTAAACCCCGTTGAAACATACGATCCACTGCCTTCTCCCAACTTTGAATTCCCGGTATTTGGGCCTGAAGAAGAAGTTAATGACGAAATTCCAAAAGAGATCTCTCGACTACTCAGACAAGAGGAAAGGTCCATTGAACCTCACAAAGAGTCGTTGGAAACAATCAAATTGGGCTCAGAGGAAGAGAGAAAAGAGATCAGGATTGGGGCACTGCTCAGTCCAACTGCCAAAGATAGTTTGAGAAAGCTTCTCAAAGAGTTTCTCGATGTATTCGCTTGGTCCTATCAGGACATGCCAGGGTTAGATACCAACATCGTGGAACATCATCTACCATTAAGGTCAGAATGTGCGCCAGTAAAACAAAGGTTGAGAAGAACTAATCCAGACATGGCCATCAAAATCAAGGAGGAGGTACAAAAACAGATTGACGCGGGTTTCCTCGCCATGTCAGAGTATCCTCAATGGTTAGCCAACATCGTACTAGTTTCGAAAAAGGACTGAAAGGTTAGAATGTGTGTCGACTATAGGGATCTAAACAAGGCCAGTCCAAAGGACGACTTTCCTTTACCACACATTGACATGCTGGTAGACAGTACAACAAAGTTCAAAGTCTTCTCCTTCATGGATGGATTCTCGGGCTATAATCAGATAAAAATGGCGCCGAAACACATGGAGAAAACTTCGTTCATTACCCCATGGGGTACCTTTTGTTACAAGGTAATTCCGTTCGGTTTGAAGAATGCCGGAGCAACCTATCTGTTGTACCCCAAATTTTACCCTCAGATTCTGATCATTTCATATCATTCTGAGTCGGTCTCTGTTTTCGTATTTTTAGTAAACATCTCATTAATCATGCATTTTCTTCTTCATGTTATTCTTGATTTAAATTATTTACTATTTTTGTATTTTTAGTTAGATTCTCATTTTAAATTTGTCTAAGATTTATTAGGTAATTTCAATATAGTTTATCTTTTACTTAGTTCATATTTAATTTAGTTTATTGTTTTTTAATTACAATTTTTATTTTAAACTTAATTTAATTTTAATTTTAGTTTAGTCTTTCATTTTTAGTTTAATTTTTAATTAGATCAATTTTTATTTGTTTTACTTTTAATTTAATTAGTTTAATTTTATTCAATTTAGTCTATTTTCAATTATTTATTTTTAATCATAAACTTTAGTTTAGCTTCTTTTTACTTTTTAAGTTTAGTTCTAATTGGATTAATATTAGTTTAAATTTAGTTTATTTAATCTAGTTATAATTTAGTTCAATTCTAATTTAAATTTAGATTTTATTCTTTTGTTTAGTCTTAATTAGGTAAATTTTAATACATTTTAATTATAGTCAAATTTTAACTTTAACTTTTAATTTAGATTTAGATTTAGATTCAATTTAAGTTTATTTTCTAATTTTTATAAATAAAAAATCACAAAAATCCACAATCCAAAAGGCAAAAAAAGAGCTCATTTAGTTGTTTTATTAAGTCGAGAAGCAAAAATAAAAGGTCCCTTCTGCACTTTGACCCAACCGTACCATTTTGCCACCTCCCACACCATGTCACTACACAAAATCTCCAAAGCAATGTCAGTACAACAATGACTTTACAAAGCTGCAAAATCTCTGCTGCAAAAAAAGACCCAAAACCATGTATAAACCTGTTCGACACCAAAACCTGCTTGCTGCATCCAATCTGCCCAAGACCTGCACACAAGCAACAACGACGTTTCAACAACGGCAAGAAATTTGAACAAAGCTTTCAATAAAGAGGGAACCTCACAGCAAGAATTTAAAAAGGGCAAAAACTCACCTTATCATAACCGGATCGCCCCACCATCTTCTTTGAAGATCAGACCCCTGTTCATCTTCATTCCCAACCATCTTCTTTCACAACAACAACCTACAGCCGCAGCACTCCCCATAAATCACGCAGACCTTCACAAACCAAACCTCACCACCATCTTCAACTAAACTGTCTAAGCGTTGCACAACTTCACCTTCGATGTAACTCCACCTCTACAGTTTTCTTCCAAAAAAAAAAACTACCTTGAGCCAACATATTAATCCCGTGACAAACCCGTAACACAACAACAACGTTGTTTCCGCCACCCGTCCCATCCGCAAACCACACAAAACCGTGTTTCTCCAACATACTTCTATAACTCCCTCCACTTTCGTCAATCTGCTGCATCTACAACGAACAACAACCTTCCTTTTTTTTCGGCCACGAAACATTCACCAAACAGAACTACAACACCTTCTGAAATCCCCTCTGCGCCGACACACAATACTACTCCTCTTTCACACGACCGAACCTCCACTACAATCATCCCTTCGCCTGCATCATCTAACTCACCATCATTTCACCCTCTCAACCATCCTCAGCTGCCGACAACAACCAAAACCTTCACTACACCCATCACCACCACCATTTTGCTTCAAAAAACATAGAGACAGAGAGAGAGATTCGCAGAAAAGGAGAAGAAGTAGAACCGATTTGAGACGAGGTGAAGAGAGATCAGACAACCGCGCCGCCATTGTTGTCCGCCGAGCATCCGCCATCGGAACGAGACGAACGGAGAAGCAGAGAGCCGCTCGAAGAGAACAAAGAGAGTACGAGGATTCACGGAGAAGAGAGCCAAGGAGAGGGATTCGAGAGACAGAGGTTTGTGGCCGTTTTTCAGAGTTTGGCTTTCATGATTTTTCTTGAACGTTTTGCCCTGCTTTGTTGTTTATTTTGGAATCGTGTTTTTCTATTGGGAGAATGCAGTCGTGTGTGTGTTTTTCTTGTAGGGTTTTCTCTTGTTTAGCGGGTCATACGACCCAATCCATGGCCAATTTCAATTCAACCCGGTCCGCAGGACTTTGTCTTCTGGGCTGGCTGATGTTCTTTTTAAGCCTCACTCACTTCAATTCTATACCCCCAGTACCTTGTTGTATTTACTTTAGTTAGGTTTTTTTTTATTAATTATGTTTAATCATAGTTTTTTAGTTTTATTTCTATTTAGTTTTTTTATTAGGATTAGTTAAGTTTTAGTGTTAAGATTAGATTTAATTAACTAGATTCTAAGTTAGAAATTAGTTCGTTAGGTTTTAAGTTAGAATTTAGTTAATAGGTTTACTTTTTTTAGTTTTAAATTAATTAGTTTATTAGATAATTAACTTTAGAATTAGCTACCTAATTTCTTTTAAAGTTAGTTCAGGATTTAATTTGATTATTAGTTAATTAGCTTTAATTAGATTTTAATCCATTTTATCTTTCATAAGATTTTATTTATTTAGATTTTTATTTATTTAATTCTTAATTTTATATCTTCATTATAGCCAATTCCTGAGATTCATTTTCAATTTAGTTCTTGTCACGCTCACTGTAAATATGTTGCTGTTCATTCTATACCGGAGTTTTTCTTCTTGTTTCCATGTTGCTTTCCCCTCCTTCCAAAGGAAAAGTCTCTCTATTGACTTCATGTCATAGATAGCTCAAATACCCTGTTAACCTCAAACCATTTCACCAGAGATAGCCATTAATCTCTTCTCCATTCTGACCTGACATTCCCAAAGAGATAGCTATTAATCTCTTCTCTTTTAAGACGGCCCAACCTTTCACAATCCTTTCAAGAGATAGTAATTAATCTCTTTCTCCTAACCAATCCATCCCTACAAGCTTTGCTTTCAAGCTTTTCACCCCTTTTACCCCATTGAGGGGAACTACGATTGCTCTGATTTCTCAAGTTCACCTTGAGAATACGTAGGCATAGGATTGCGAGATCCTAGCGAGCTACCTTTTTTTCTTTTTCCATCTTTTTCCTTTACATCCGATGCCTTCTCGGATTCCACATTTTATTTTTACACCCTTAGACCATACTTAGTGTACATACCCCTAGGTCTTTAGCCTTAGCACATTTCCCTTAGCAAGCAAACTTTAACATAACACAAATACTAACAAGAGGTTCCCGTAGAGTACTACGGACGTTTAGGGTGCTAATACCTTCCCTAGGCGTAACCAACCCCCGAACTTTAGATCTCCCCCTTTAGGTTTTTAAACGATCTTGAACCTTTCCTTTGGATAAATCAAAGTCGGTTGTAAAAGAAAATGATGCAAATTAATTAATAATTTGTTATCCGATTTTCACCGCAACAGAAATGGCGACTTCACTGGGGAAAGTTAGACCTATTGCTGGTCCTTCCCTAAGAGGGTTAAGCCTATCTTGTTTGTATTTGTGTTATTTACATGTTTGCTTGCTTGTACATTTGTATATTTATATCTGTATATATACCTGTTGTGCTTGAGTTTTTCTGTGTGCAGAGTTGCTACCTTGAGTGGTGAGATAAGTCCTAACCCAGACTTGAGAGCACTTATGATAGGATCGTGGTGTAATCAATAGTCGGTTGTTGGCAGTAGTACCAACAATTTACGGCATATGATGACCACACTCAGATGAGGCCCTTTGGGATTGTTGATGTCTGATGTGAGCAGTCACATTGATATTACTTTTTCAATTGAGTGCCAGGGATTCTGAGGACCGTAGTTACCTTCACCCCACTTGGCCTTTATAGCGTAGTGCGGTGACTATGAGGGAGCCAGTCCTGAGTAGTTGTCATGCGATACTACACTCAGACGAGTTTATCTTGAGAATATTATTAACACGTGTTAGTAGTCACATGGGCCGATAATATCCGAAGGATTTACGTAGACTCTGGGAACTTTTAGAACCTTGTTCTATGGATACAAGAAGCCTAGTACACACCCTGTGGTCGGTGCTTTACCCAGACTCCATGCTGTGATCTTGAACCCTTGATCCTGTTGCATGTGTTTTTGTATCTTGTTTGCATTGCATTGCATATCATTTGCATCTTTGAATGATTCATTGCATATGTCTGTTTGTCCAGTTACTCATCTCCAACTGTCTCTATATTCCAGTGTTTGTCTGTGAGTCGTCAAATTGATCCCTCGACACCGATACAGGACTAGAGCTAACATCAGATGCAGAATGTTAGAACAACCCTCTGCCAGGGCAAGTGAAGCTTCAGTCGACTTCAGCTCAGCTACTTTTCGAAGACGGGACGACTCATACTTGTAGTTGAATAGTCATTAGACCTTGTTTCTTATTGTTTGCATTTTCCTTTGTTTTGTACTAGCTGTTTGCTTCCAAATTATGCTTGTACTTTTATGTTAATAAAATAAGCATTTGCAACTTTTTGATTCAATTCATTTGTGTTTACTATTCACTTCTTAATGTTTCCTCTTTCATGAAAAATAAAATAAAACAAAATTCTCTTTTCCACTTTCTTTCTGATTATGCAAAGATTGGAGGGAGGATGATGAAAATGTCATACTCATAATTGTTGTTGGTATGCTTTCAAATCAAAACTTTGCTGACGATGTAAGGCATTGTTACAATCCCTAAACACTGGAGAAATAAGGAAGTTAACCCCTCTTTAACCCCTTCGAGCCTAGAAGTAGGAGTTTCTTTTCTTTACAAATAAAAACCCGCAATCTTAACCTGGGGCAGGGTAGTTCTCAGTTAGCTTGATTGTGCATTCAAATACAAGAATAGCATTCAAAACCCCTTTCAACAAAGTTCACAATATTCCTTCGCACACAACAAGTTTCAAAAATGTCTTTCAAGTCGAACGCCAATGATGATTCACTGTAATCCTTAAGCCAGGCAGTCACTAAAAAAAAAGAGTGAAAAAAATCAAAATAAAAGCCCGCTAAGTCAAAACCTATGAAGGAGACTTAGGCAAAAATTGGGGCATCCCGCTGGCTGTAAGCTCAAATGACACAGTTCAGGCAAAAGTTAGGGATAATAAAAATTATTCAAGAGGTTACCAAAATCCTTAAAGATAAAACGAGTTGACTGAGGTCCTCACCAAAAAAACAACAAAATGTTGTGAGAAGCAGTGACTGCCATCTCAGGTCCATTGAATTTTGAACCATCATCATTACTATCATCAGTGCAGTTCCTAACTCATGGGAATTTGAGTGCATAGTTTGAGTTAACTGAGCATAGGACTGGAGTTCATCACGTAGATTGGGTGGGTCACAAATAAACTTTGAGCCTTTATCCTTTGTTTCTTAAACCGTGAACCAGGCCACGTTATAACCCTCAAAAGACCTAATTGAAGCAAGGTTATTTTGAAAGCATACTACAACAAGATTGCGTAACCTGACTCCAAAAGATCTTTGCGGATCATTTATTTTTGCATCACAATTGTGCTTTAATTCTCACTTTGAATATCTTGAACTGCCGTGTTCTAACTAATGACCCATATACTTTGCACCTATTTCAAAATGATTTTGATTTCAAAAGTTGCATGAACTTTGCATTTACCATGTTTGTACAAGTACTTTTGTTTGCAAACTAGTTTTCCTCTTAAGGAATTTTCAAACAGTTAAGAAACTTGGTCGGTGATCCAATCAGGGGCAAGTTCCTTCCATATCCTGTTTAGAATCAGTTCAAGATTTGTGGTTTAATGGCGACTTCTCAGAATTGGTTTATACAGAAGATTTTGCAAGACTCAGGCTGGGGCAAGCTTTCCCAGTGTACAGTAAAACAATCATCTTTCAAGACTCAGACTGGGGCAAGCTCTCTAAGAGCGCCATGAAACGGTCATTTCCAGAATCAATCAAGCTGAAGCAATGATCAGCTCATCTACAATAATCAGCTAATCTGGGGCAAGTTACTTGAAGAATCCCCATGCAACTTTCAAGCAGTTTTTCATCCTTCCTACAAGGATCATCACTTGATACAATTTACCAGTGTGGTAGAGGTGTGTTCAACAGTAGCATCTCTGGTCCCCAGACAGAATGACAGTGATCCCCGTGTTGAGGAATCAGTCTTCCAGTATTGTCTTCTCCACAAAAGAGTCGAGCGGTGTCGTCAGCATCCACATTTGCATTTGATCATATATCATCTGCATAATTCATATACATATGCATATCATGAGTGTTTCATCCTCATTTGCATTTCTCTCGAGGTCGTGTCGTTGTCCACGTCTCACCTTACCAAAACGTTACCTGTCCTTTTCATTCAGTGCCATTCCTGAAGTCTTATTTGTCCATTCAGTGTCATTCCTGGATAAGTTTTCTCCTTTGCATTCGGTGCCATTCCTGGATGTCTTTCTCGCTATAATTCGATGCCATTCTCAACTATTGTGATTTATACCTTTCATTCAAAGCCGTTATTGGGTGACTGGTTTCTTTTGCCATCTGATGCATATCCGGATGTGTCTCTCTTTCTGATGTTTTTTCAGATCGAGTCCTTGTTCACTTTATCTAAAGCCGTTATTAGATATTGTGATTTGTATCGTTCATTCAAAGCCGTTATTGGATGAATGGTTTCTCTACCATCTGATGCCTATCCGGATGTGTCTCTCCTTCTGATGTTTTTTCAGATCGAGTCCTTGTTCACTTTATCTAAAGCCGTTATTAGATATTGTGATTTGTATCTTTCATTCAAAGCCGTTATTGGATGACTGGTTTCTCTACCATCTGATGCCTATCCGGATATGTCTCTCCTTCTGATGTTTTTTCAGATCGAGTCCTTGTTCACTTTATCTAAAGCCGTTATTAGATATTGTGATTTGTATCTTTCATTCAAAGCCGTTATTGGATGACTGGTTTCTCTACCATCTGATGCCTATCCGGATGTGTCTCTCCTTCTGATATTTTTTCAGATCGAGTCCTTGTTCACTTTATCTAAAGTCGTTATTAGATATTGTGATTTGTATTTTTCATTCAAAGCCGTTATTGGATGACTGGTTTCTCTACCATCTGATGCCTATCCGGATGTGTCTCTCCTTCTGATGTTTTTTCAGATCGAGTCCTTGTTCACTTTATCTAAAGCCGTTATCAGATACGGTGATTTGTACCTTTCATTCAAAGCCATTATTGGATGACTGGTTTCTTTTGCCATCTGATGTTTTTCCGGAGGTTTCTTTCCCCGTCTTTTCTGGTTTTTCTTGAAGATCCTGTTTGAACTCTTCAGTATAAGAAATTCCAGAAAATCTTTTGCTGATGTCTATCCTTTCATTTCAAATTGATCCCCAGTGGAGATCGTGTCTTCTTTCTGGCTCCGTGCCCAGTAAGAGTATCTTCTATTTCCCCAGTGTCAGCCGGTCACGCTTGAACCAGTTGCTTCATCACCTTAGATTATTCCCCAGTGTTGTTGTCATCCCCAGTGAGTGATTGCTCATTGTGTGGACTTTGGCCCCGTCTGCTTTTGTCTTTGTCCGCATTTTGCACATACCATTCTATCATTTCCATCATACTAGAAATTTATGGCATGTTTGCATTTACATGTCTGTTAGCTGTCCGTAGCATTTGCATTCCATCTAAGGGCAAAATTTTCGGTTTGCTATATTTAAATACCTTTCACTTTGATCTCTCGAGGATTTCTATCCCTCGTGCCATCCGGTAAAGCTATTTAAATAGGGGCAACTGTTGTACCCCAAATTTTACCCTCAGATTCTGATCATTTCATATCATTCTGAGTCGGTCTCTGTTTTCGTATTTTTAGTAAACATCTCATTAATCATGCATTTTCTTCTTCATGTTATTCTTGATTTAAATTATTTAAATTTTTGTATTTTTAGTTAGATTCTCATTTTAAATTTGTCTAAGATTTATTAGGTAATTTAGTTTATAATAAAAAAAATCACAAAAAAATCCACAATCCAAAAGGCAAAAAAAGAGCTCATTTAGTTGTTTATTAAGTCGAAAAGCAAAAATAAAAGGTCCCTTCTGCACTTTGACCCAACCGTACCATTTTGCCACCTCCCACACCATGTCACTACACAAAATCTCCAAAGCAATGTCAGTATAACAATGACTTTACAAAGCTGCAAAATCTCTGCTGTAAAACAGACCCAAAACCATGTATAAACCTGTTCGACACCAAAACCTGCTTGCTGCATCCAATCTGCCCAAGACCTGCACACAAGCAACAACGACGTTTCAACAACGGCAAGAAATTTGAACAAAGCTTTCAATAAAGAGGGAACCTCACAGCAAGAATTTAAAAAGGGCAAAAACTCACCTTATCATAACCGGATCGCCCCACCATCTTCTTTGAAGATCAGACCCCTGTTCATCTTCATTGCCAACCATCTTCTTTCACAACAACAACCTACACCCGCAACACTCCCCATAAATCACGCAGACCTTCACAAACCAAACCTCACTACCATCTTCAACAAAACTGTCTAAGCGTCGCACAACTTCACCTTCGATGTAACTCCACCTCTACAGTTTTCTTCCAAAAAAAAACTACCTTGAGCCAACATATTAATCCCGTGACAAACCCGTAACACAACAACAACGTCGTTTCCGCCACCCGTCCCATCCGCAAACCACACAAAACCGTGTTTCTCCAACATACTTCTATAACTCCCTCCACTTTCGTCAATCTGCTGCATCTACAACGAACAACAACCTTCCTTTTTTTTCGGCCACGAAACATTCACCAAACAGAACTACAACACCTTCTGAAATCCCCTCTGAGCCGACACACAATACTATTCCTCTTTCACACGACCGAACCTCCACTACAATCATCCCTTCGCCTGCATCATCTAACTCACCATCATTTCACCCTCTCAACCATCCTCAGCCGCTGACAACAACCAAAACCTTCACTACACCCATCACCACCACCATTTTGCTTCAAAAAACATAGAGACAGAGAGAGAGATTCGCAGAAAAGGAGAAGAAGTAGAACCGATTTGAGACGAGGTGAAGAGAGATCAGACAACCGCGCCGCCATTGTTGTCCGCCGAGCATCCGCCGTCGGAACGAGACGAACAGAGAACCAGAGAGCCGCGCGAAGAGAACAAAGCTAGTACGAGGATTCACAGAGAAGAAAGCCAAGGAGAAGGATTCGAGAGACAGAGGTTTGTGGTCGTTTTTCAGAGTTTGGCTTTCATGATTTTTCTTGAACGTTTTGCCCTGCTTTGTTGTTTATTTTGGAATCGTGTTTTTCTATTGGGAGAATGCAGCCATGTGTGTGTTTTTCTTGTAGGGTTTTCTCTTGTTTAGCGGGTCATACGACCCAATCCATGGCCAATTTCAATCCAACCCGGTCCGCAGGACTTTGTCTTCTGGGCTGGCTGATGTTCTTTTTAAGCCTCACTCACTTCAATTCTATACCCTTAGTACCTTGTTGTATTTACTTTAGTTAGGTTTTTTTTTATTAATTATGTTTAATCATAGTTTTTTAGTTTTATTTCTATTTAGTTTTTTTATTAGGATTAGTTAGAGCTTCTTAGTTTTAGTGTTAAGATTAGATTTAATTAACTAGATTCTAAGTTAGAAATTAGTTCGTTAGGTTTTAAGTTAGAATTTAGTTAATAGGTTTACTTTTTTTAGTTTTAAATTAATTAGTTTATTAGATAATTAACTTTAGAATTAGCTACCTAATTTCTTTTAAAGTTAGTTCAGGATTTAATTTGATTATTAGTTAATTAGCTTTAATTAGATTTTAATCCATTTTATCTTTCATAAGATTTTATTTATTTAGATTTTTATTTATTTAATTCTTAATTTTATATCTTCATTATAGCCAATTCCTGAGATTCATTTTCAATTTAGTTCTTGTCACGCTCACTGTAAATATGTTGCTGTTCATTCTATACCGGAGTTTTTCTTCTTGTTTCCATGTTGCTTTCCCCTCCTTCCAAAGGAAAAGTCTCTCTATTGACTTCATGTCATAGATAGCTCAAATACCCTGTTAACCTCAAACCATTTCACCAGAGATAGCCATTAATCTCTTCTCCCTTCTGACCTGACATTCCCAAAGAGATAGCTATTAATCTCTTCTCTTTTAAGACAGCCCAACCTTTCACAATCCTTTCAAGAGATAGTAATTAATCTCTTTCTCCTAACCAATCCATCCCTACAAGCTTTGCTTTCAAGCTTTTCACCCCTTTTACCCCATTGAGGGGAACTACGATTGCTCTGATTTCTCAAGTTCACTTTGAGAATACGTAGGCATAGGATTGCGAGATCCTAGCGAGCTACCTTTTTTTCTTTTTCCATCTTTTTCCTTTACATCCGATGCCTTCTCGGATTCCACATTTTCTTTTTACACCCTTAGACCATACTTAGTGTACATACCCCTAGGTCTTTAGCCTTAGCACATTTCCCTTAGCAAGCAAACTTTAACATAACACAAATACTAACAAGAGGTTCCCGTAGAGTACTATGGACGTTTAGGGTGCTAATACCTTCCCTAGGCGTAACCAACCCCCGAACTTTAGATATCCCCCTTTAGGTTTTTAAACGATCTTAAACCTTTCCTTTGGATAAATCAAAGTCGGTTGTAAAAGAAAATGATGCAAATTAATTAATAATTTGTTATCCGATTTTCACCGCAACACTATCAAAGGGCCATGACTACTCTGTTTCATGACATGATACACAAGGAAATCGAGGTATATGTCGATGACATGATTACCAAATCTAGAACAGAGGAGGAGCATATGACCCACCTATCAAAACTATTTGAGCGGTTGAGAAAGTATAAACTCCGCTTGAATCCCAATAAGTGCACCTTCGGTGTCCGTTCAGGGAAACTCTTAGGGTTCATCGTCAGCCAGAAAGAAATTGAGGTTGATCCTGACAAGGTCAAGGCCATTCAAGAAATGCCTTCTCTGAAAACTGAAAAACAAGTCAGAGGATTCCTGGGACGTTTGAACTACATCTCCAGATTCATATTCCTCATAACCGCGACATGCGCGCCGATCTTCAAATTACTCAAAAAGAACCAGGACTGCGTTTGGACAGAAGATTGCCAAACCGCCTTCGACAGTATCAAGGAATATCTGTTGAATCCACCGATTCTATCACCTTCAGTGGAAGGAAGGCCACTGATCATCTACCTCACAGTCCTAGAGGACTCGATGTGTTGTGTACTTGGCCAACGAGACGAAACAAAAAGAAAAGAGTCTGCCATCTACTATCTGAGCAAGAAATTCACCGACTGCGAGACTCGGTACACTATACTTGAGAAAACTTGCTGTGCTCTAGCTTGGGCAGCCAAACGTCTTCGCCAGTACATGTTTCATCACACTACTTGGTTGGTCTCCAAAATGGATCCAATCAAGTATGTATTTGAAAAACCTGCTCTCACGGGAAGAATCGCCCGTTGGCAGATGTTGTTATCAGAATACGACATCAAATACCACGCTCAAAAAGCCATTAAGGGGAGTATTTTAGCCGATCATTTGGCTCATCAACCGTTTGACGATCAGGAATCAATCAGGTTTGACTTCCCAGACGAAGATGTCATGTATTTAAAGATGAAATATTGCGATGAACCGCTACCCAGTGAAGGGCCAGAACCAGGTTCCCAATGGGGACTTATCTTTGACGGAGCTGTCAATCATTATGGAAACGGAATTGGGGAAATCATCATAACCCCTCAGGGTACCCACATTCCTTTCACCGCCAGACTTACGTTCAAGTGCACAAACAACGAGGCCGAATATGAAGTTTGTATCATGGGTCTCGAAGAGGCGATCGACTTAAGGATCAAAAACTTGGATGTATATGGCGACTCAGCCCTGGTTATCAACCAGATCAAAGGAGATTGGAACACATACTAATCAGGACTGATTCCTTACAAAGACTACGCAAGAAGGTTGTTACCCTTCTTCAACAGAATCGAGTTTCATCATATCCCTCGTGAAGAGAATCACATGGCTAATGCATTAGCCACCCTCTCTTCCATGATTAGTGTAGGTAAATGGAACGACCTACCTAAGATCGACATAATGCACCTTGAAAGGCCCGCTTACATCTTCACAATTGAAGCAGTCATAGACGACAAACCTTGGTATCATGATATCAAATGCTTCCTTCAGAAACAAGAGTACCCACCTGGGGCATCCAGGAAAGACGGAACAACCCTCAGAAGGCTAACAGGTAGTTTCTTCCTGAGCGGTGATACACTCTATAAGAGAAATTTTGACATGGTCCTGCTCCGATGTGTAGACAGACCAGAAGCAGACATGCTAATGAAAGAAATCCACGAAGGATCCTTTGGCACTTATGCCAATGGACACACAATGGCGAGAAAAATTCTAAGAGCAGGATACTACTGGTTGACCATGGAATCCGACTGCTACAAGTACATGAGAAGGTGTCACAAGTGTCAGATATACTCAGACAAAATTCATGTACCGCCAACGCATCTCAAAGTTCTCTCTTCTCCATGGCCTTTTTCCATATGGGGAATCGACATGATTGGGATGATTGAACCCAAGGCTTCAAACAAACATCGGTTCATTCTGGTAGCCATTGATTACTTCACCAAGTGGGTCGAAGCAGCGTCATACGCTAATGTAACCCGACAAGTGGTGGTCCGATTTATCAAAAACAATATCATCTGTCATTATGGTGTTCCGAGCCAGATCATTACAGATAATGAATCTAACTTAAACAACAAGATGATGAAAGAGTTGTGCGCAGAGTTCAAGATCGAACACCATAACTTATCTCCCTACCGACCCAAGATGAACGGGGCGGTAGAAGCGGCTAACAAGAACATCAAGAAGATTGTTTAGAAGATGGTTGTAACCTACAAAGACTGGCATGAAATGCTACCCTTTGCTCTTCACGATTATCGCACATCTATCTGCACTTCAATAGGGGCAACCCCTTTCTCTCTAGTATATGGCATGGAAGCAGTGCTCCCCTTAGAAGTAGAGATCCCATCAGTCTGGGTATTGATGGAAGCTAAGCTAACAGAGGCTGAATGGTGTCAAAGTCGACACGACGAACTGAACCTAATTGAAGAAAAGTGAATAACGGCTCTGTGCTACGGTCAGTTGTATCAATAGAGAATGAAGAAGGCGTTTGACAAAAAGGTCCGACCTCGCGTCTTCAGGAAAGGAGACCTTGTGCTCAAAAAGATACAATCATTTCTCATTGATCCCCGGGGCAAATGGACTCCTAATTATGACGGCCCCTATGTGGTCAAGAAAGCTTTCTCAGGCGGCGCCTTGAGACTTGCAACCATGGATGGAGAAGAGTTTGCCTACCCCACAAATGTTGATGTAGTCAAGAAATACTTCGCCTAAATAAAAAAAATAAAAAAAACGTCTCGGTGGATTGAAAACCCGAAAGGGCGGTCCAGGCAAAAATTAGTGACATGATCAAAAATCATCCCGATGGATTGGAAATCTCAAAGTACAATCCAGGCAAAAGTTAGGGATAATGGCAAGTAACTATGTTCAACAGGGGCAAGTTCCTCAGCAGTAGTCATGCCATCCATCAGGAAACTCCAGTCAGGGTCATCTTCGACAGAAGCTCAGGATGCCCAGAATTCAAAGTTGGTAGAAGGATAGTGGTCGTTATGTTTCAATGTATCCCTTTTCCCTTAAATTACCATTTTCTAACTTTGTAAATACTCTATGAAATCACGCGCTTGGCTGATTTCCATCCTATCAATAAAATTTGAGCTCTTGTGCTTTTGTTTGCAATTCTTATTTGTTTTAGCTTTACAGGACAACATTTTAATATGATCAATGATTCTTGAAATAAAACAAAAATGAATTTACTTGTTAAAACTTTTTCTGCTTTTTAAAATAAAGATGGCAATTTCTTTTGATTGTTGAACATCAAAAGAACATCGATCGCTTCTCCAGAAGTAATCGAACCTCAATGTGCAGAATCGAAGTACTCCTTCTAAACCAGCATGTCTGAACGAAGGATCAACTGTGTCAGAGACCATGTTTCGTCTGACACCCCCGGCAGAGTTCTTACCTCCTAAGCCCGACCAACGGTTGTCCCCGCAGGGACTACTTCTCCTAAGCAAGGCAGAATTGCTATCGTGAACCATTGATACTTTTCATCCCCCACAGTGGTCGAGTATCCAGTCGTGTTCATCTGTCAGTTTGTATGTCGTGTCCGTTTTGTCAGCATATACATACATACATCATGAATTATTGATTTACATTCGCATTCATATTGCATCACTTTCACTTTAGTCGGTCTTATCCCGTCGTGATAACCGTCCTCTCAATCGAGTTGTCAGTTCTTTCCTCTTCAGGAAATGTTGCGTCTAAACAATCTCGCCTCCAGTTTATTTATGGATTAGAGTTGGCTCCTTGACCACTTTGATAACTTGAACCTCTGAAAAACTAGAGAACCCTCGACAAACGTCACTCTTCGCCATTAAAGATGATGTCTTCGCTTTCCCGGATTAAGGAAAATCCCCCAGAGAAAGCCTCTTAATCAGAGATTCGGCGATACAACAGTTGTTCTCCGAAAAACCGCCGACGAAAAGGTCATCAGCACCTCGAAATTGGATCACATCATATGGCGTTTCTCCAAGAAGATCTCCGAGAAAAGTATGATGTAATATCCCCAAGCGAAAGCAGTCTCTCAAGAGACTCGTTTTCCCCGATAGAGTCGACAAATGGCGTCTCCAATAGAGAAGTTTGTACACCTCTACAACTCAGACGACTGGGTTCCCCAGCAACTCTGACATCGATTTTTTTTTTCTATCAAATGGCATCTCCCCAGGAAAATTCGGCGAGAAGTTTGAGGAAAATCGCTACACATAGCGTCCCTTGTCAAGAAAGTTTATTGAGAAAAGAAACTGAGACCAGTTCCTTGGTAGGAAACCAGGATCGAGGGGAAGTTTATATCAGAAACTTAGACCAGTTCCTTGGTAGGAAACCAGGATTGAGGGGAAGTTTATATCTGAAACGTAGGAAACCAGGATCGAGGGGAAGTTCATTTCAGAAACTAAGACCAGTTCCATGGTAGGAAACCAGGATCGAGGGGAAGTTTATTTCAGCAACTGAGACCAGTTCCTTGGTAGGAAACCAGGATCGAGGGGAAGTTCATTTCAGAAACTAAGACCAGTTCCTTGGTAGGAAACTAGGATCGAGGGGAAGTTTATATTGGAAACTAAGACCAGTTCCTTGGTAGGAAACCAAGATCAAGGGGAAGTTTTTACCTTTTCTAAGCACCATCGCTTAGCAAAAGAAGATGAATACGTAAGCTACCATTCATAACCGCCATCAAAATTTCAGGTATTCCGATATTTAATCCTCTTGCACTCCGAATGCCCGAATACCTTCACCATTCACACCTTCGGGTCCAAGAAGATTAAATAGGGGCATCTGTCATACCCCAAATTTTGACCACTAATATTTCCCATCATTGGGCAAGTTATCATCACAATATGGATGTACCTTTATGCCTTATCAATCTCCTCAAGGAATTGTTGAGCATTCACTACTATCAAAGATTAGGGTTTCAAGCCCTCTCTGAGCCTTAGACAAGGGATCAATCAAGGAGTGACATCATCTTCAACTTATCTAACCTCTCAAACATCCACAATGGATCAAGAGGACTCCCACAGCAAGAATCAAGCACAATGTTGCAGCATTCCAGGTGGATCGAGCCTCAAGATCTCCAGTGTCACCAAATTAGGGTTTGGTCGACCAAGGCCTCCAGATGGAATTTTTCCTCTGGGCATGAGCCAATGATTCAAAGCATAACCTAAAGTACTCTAAGGGACCTCATGGACCCAAGCATCCAGTCAATTTAGACACAGGGGATGCATACATAAAAAATCAGGAATTAGGGTTTCTTGACCTAATTCACCCCTAAGTTGACTTTTGGGACAAATCATGAGCCAAGACTTCAAGAGAAGATTTAAGGGTCTCTAATATACTACATTGATCCATTTGCAACAATGGATTGATCCAAGAAGCTTGATCAACAAGTTTCAGTTTCATCTGAACCACAATTAAGGTTTTGATGAAAAAAAGTCAACTGTGCCTTTGACTTTTGACCAGGACATGTTCCCAAACCCTAGGACGTGATTCAATATACCCTATAACATCTATGAAATCATTCCATCAAGTTTGATTTTGTAACACCCTTTTCTACCCCCAATAATGTTGCAGCAGAAACAACTTAAATACTCAGCTAAAGGCATAAAAATCACCTCAAAGGGTGCACATTTCTCATTAAATCAAAATAACATAAATTACCCTGTAAACAAAAGAGTTTCCTCAAAGTTTCACAAAAAGCCTTCAATGGCAGCGGAACTCAAATTTTCAAATAAAAAGGTTTTTCGACAAACGTCATAATAGTCAAATTAAAACCATATCATCAAATAACAACAAAAATAGGGAAACAACATAGTTCAACTCAAAGGACCCCAACCCGATGTTACACTATCAGAGCAAGACCCTCTAAATCGACCAAAAGCAATTAAACTTCAAGTCCTCGAAAGCATCCATGGCTAAACCTGATCACCTGCATGTTACCCACGTGGAGGCAACATTCAAACAAGTAGGGTGAGTAATCACAATTCATAATAATCATTATAAGCGTCATCATCATAAATACAACATCAACAGGGAAAACATCAGGAAACACTATATCACAATTCATCAATGTCACGTAAAATGCAATGTACAACAAGACTCATGCATGTGGTACCAATCGTCACAAAGGATGGACACCAGGCCATCAACCCTCCAAAGATCCCCGTTAATAGGATCGATTCTACATAAGAACCAGAGCATGTCATAATCCACTTCACACCCACACAATGGGATGGAAGCCACAAATAGACCGAAGTCTAACACCATCATCACTGAACCAAAGTCCTAACATCGTCACAGAAATGCTATGAATGCATGATGCACAACGTCATAATCATCATCGTAAAAAATATCATTATGTGCATCATCATTCGCCAAAACGTCGTGTTAATCACGTCATCATATATTCATCAAAACATCACAAATCATCATCATCAATATCATCAATAACATCATAGTAAATCATCAAAATATCACAACACCAAAACCTCAGAACATCACAGCATCATAAACAAATTTCATAAAACAGCAGCAGTTCGCTGCTGAGTTCGCTGTGCAAACGCATTCGCTGGGACCTTCGCCTTGAGAAGCTCTAGAGAATCCCAGAATCCCAACAAAGCCCCCATTTTGCCTCTCTTCGTCACTTCATTCGCTTTGCGAAGCCCTTCGATGGGACATTCGTTGTGCGAACCCACGACACCACTTCTCATAAATCAACCCAGAATCATCACATTTATCGCGCATTCGCTGCGCTACTCGCTAGATCAACACCCTAACATGTGCAAGACGCACACGTCAGAATGCGTCCCAAGATAGCCTCGTCTGGCTGTGAATTTCATGAATACCCAACGCACTCCAGACGGCACGTAGGTCCCACTACTCTCCACTCTAATCCTAAGTGTATACTCAAGCCTGTGTAATGGGCTTATCCCTCAGAAATCCCATCCCGCCAAACAGAAAACCAGCACAGTCCAATAGCAATAATATGATATGTAATGCTAAAATGCAGTAAATACAGTAATATACAGTAAAGCAGCAATACAGAAATAGCAATACAGTACAACAGTAAATACAACATCCAATGAAAGAAAAACAGACAAGCGCTAGGATTGACTCGCTTAGGATGGACCAGCAGGAGGTCAACCTGTCCCCAGCAGAGTCGCCAGCTGTCGCTCCCGGGATTTTCATCCTAGTACAAACGCAAAAGTGGCACCAAAACAGAGTCGCCAGCAATGTGTATTTATCCCAAGAGAGGGAAAGGAAACACCGCATAAACCTGAGAGAAAGGATAGAGCATGGTCTTGAGACCAAGAGAACTGGATTCGGGAGTCGGTTACGCGTGAGGAAGGTATTAGCACCCCCACGCGTCCAACGTACCCGATGGGATCCACGCTTGCTTGCTTCAATCAAAGGGTGTAAGGAAAGATGCTGGAAAAAGAACTGGAAAAGGAATGGAAAGAGAAAGAGAAACAAATGTAGGGAAAATAAAAGAAGTGCTCGAATGGGCCCTACCCCACTGCCTACGTATCTCATCGGGAGCATGAGAATCAGAGCGATGTAGTTCCCCTCACTAGGGATGAATTGTTTGGGTTTTTTTAGTGGAATACGTCAACGTTCGCGTCCTAGCAGTTTAGGTGTTGCAGCTCGCTGTAGGGAGACTTAGGCGTTACCTGTTTGTGGTAGAACGGAAATGACGCATCCTTAAAGAAGAAGTGAATGAGATGAGAAAAGAATTCCCGAAGGAAAGACGTTATTGTTTGTTTTTGTCTTTTAAGAAGTTTTGTTATTTGTTTGCATATGATAGTGTATCTAAATCTTAATCATTGGAATGTGTACATTCTCACATTCCAAGATGGAATGAATAAGAAAGCACACTAAGGGTGAAGAAGACCCTCACACTTAGTTCCAATTGTCAAGGTTCAAACACACTAGCATACTTGTATTTATTAAGTGTTTTTTGTTGATTATGAAATGAAGAAGTGTTTTTTTTATTACTTGTACCTTCAACAAGTATTGCATTTAAGTCCCTCATACAAGATCAAATGTTTAACACATTGACCCAAGATGGGGCATATGCTACACATTCTAAGATTATAAGAGAAGATACCTTATAATATTTTCTTTATATGAAAGGCCTAAATGCAATAAATGCCTACCTTTATTAGATATTTTGAGTTTTCTTTGAGATGAGAAGAAGAAAGACTCAAGAGAGGAGAGAAAAGGTAAAGTGTATGTGAACTAAGACTCAATCCTAATTGTTTAGTTAAGGGAGAGATCCTAATGGTTCGTGAGGTTCAAGAAATCTAATCCTAAAGAAGAAATGAGCTAAACAATTCACTTCTAAAGTAGAAGATGAATTGTAACTCAAAAGTTAAAGTAATGAGTTAACCAAAGAAAGCACATAAGTACATAACAA
Source organism: Lathyrus tuberosus (assembly GCA_022829125.1). Classification (NCBI taxonomy): domain Eukaryota; kingdom Viridiplantae; phylum Streptophyta; class Magnoliopsida; order Fabales; family Fabaceae; genus Lathyrus; species Lathyrus tuberosus. Next base: position 1,601,002 of record JALAZF010000563.1, read on the forward strand.
AACACAAGGTTGAATTGTAAAAAGAAATGAAATGAAAGAAGTTTGAATGTGGATTCCTTATCCACACTCAATTTCAACTTACCAAACCCCCTACATGAAAAGGTTAGTCCACGAAATATTTACAAGAGATCCAAAGTAGAAGAACTTGGTCAAACAATCAAATGGAAGGAAATAGTGAAAACAACAACTATTATAGCCCCTAAATGCAAGACAGCAGTAAATCTATCATCATGTACCAAACAGCAATTAACAGCACATGTTCAGCCTACAAAATGGGTGTAATAAGCATTTGGCAGCACATACTACAGCACATATGTGTATAGGCAGCAGTGAAAACTCAGAGGCAGCATGCATTAACACACAATTTCAATCATGACCAACCATTATTATGCATCAAGCCTTGCACATTCATCAAACAAACACGATCACAACCATATTACAAATCATGATGCTTGAAATCAAACATGTTATAATGTATATTACAAAAGAATACACATTGTCAAGAATATGTGAACAAGTCAAAACAAGTATGTATCTCTTGAAATGAAAAGCAAATGAACATGCGCATAATGATTCCAGCAACACAAGTACCAATTAGCAATTAATGAGCTCAAAGTGTATGCATCATGTGTTCATCACATCAATTAATCAACAATGCAAACATAAACATTCATCGATTAACAATTAAAACCGTGTGTCGAAAAATTGTGTGCACATGATGGTGTGAGGTGCAACAGCATCAAAACGGTCATTAGACATGTATCTTATCAATCCATGAAGATTAGAGATGAAACGGGATCGAAACATGCTCGAAAATGCACAAAAAACACACTCTGCAGCAGTGTTAATCGATTACCTATATGTTGTTAACCGATTAACAGCTTCAAAATCAGCAAAAATAGCAAAAAAACACCTGTTAATCGATTAACGCATATGTGCTAACCGATTAACACTGCTACAGCAGCAAAAATATTTTGAAAAAATCACTTCCAGCAGCAAAATCACTTATGCAAACAACTTCAATGATCATGTAATCAATTAGGCACGAAATTACATGGAATTATAGTCAACAAACACCAATTGGATCCAATTAACAATCACTCTAAGAATCATATTCAAGCGCATGAATCCAAATAGGAAATCCACAAAGATCTACATCGAATAAGTTGCGAATAAGCTAAAACGAGTGAAGATTTAGGAAAAACCAACCTACAAAGCGGAGACTTGCTTTGGTAATTGTTGCAAAGTGATCTTGGTGCATAAAATGAAAGAAAACCAGAGAATCTTCAATCGATAGCCGAAACGCGTCGAAACCGAGCAAAAATCGCAAAATGCACCGAAATCAATCTTGCACCAAAATAAATGGCGTGAAACCCTTGGATTGAAGTAGAATAAGCTGAAATTCCAGAAAATCCAACCGATGAAAACCAAGAGATGAAGTTTAGCTCAAGAATTAATCACTTTTCAATGTAAAAAGTGATTATTCTTCAAGAAATAAGAGCTTTTGTGTGTGGTTTTGAAAGTGAGAAGTAGAAGTTGTAGCAAAGTGAAGAGAGAAATGAGAGAGAATTGAGAATGAAATGTGAGAGATTTGAGAAAAAATGGTTGAAGTCCTTTAAAAATGAGTGAAGCACCTCTTAAATAGACTTTAGGTTTGGAGTGTGGGAGGTTTGGAATGAGGTTTGGGTTTGGAGCTAGCTTTGGAGTTAGTTGGACTCAACTCACCGAGTCAAGTTAGTTAACTCGGTTAGTTAGGATCAACTCAGTTGCTTGGAAAACAAGGAACCACAACTAGTGCATTGGTGTATGACTTGGGCTGCAAGCAAAGCCTTGTGACTTGTGAATTTTCAGCATGAAACCCCCATGTTCGAGCCCTCATATGACCTTGATAACTTGTTCAAATGAAAAAATGTCCAACATCAAAGTTGAAGAGGACATGGAGATGAACAACTTTGATGTTCAACAATTTTTCGTTTGAAGCCTTCCTGACGGAGAAAATTTGCTTGACATTTGGCACGCCAACTGTTCGACGAAATTATGGCCTATGGGCCTGCGTTTGCCTTGTCATGACTTGATTTTTGCCTTGATTTTACCAAACTTCGATTGATCATAACTCCCTCAATTTTGATCCGATGGAAGAGTTCTTTATATGGATTTGAAGCTTGAAACAAGATCTTTTGTTGTGGCCTGGTGGATTTTTGATTTGATGCTTCAATTTTGAATGGCCTTGGTTCAAAGTCTAGTGCAAAATGGCCCAAAATTACTATTTTTGGAAACCCTATTACTTCCAAAAATGGCAACTTTTCCAAATCTTGATTTTTCATGATCCTTTTGGAGTTTCTTGATCAAATTTTATACATTGGTCACATATAACATGAATTTCATGAATTTGGCCTCAAAAAGTCAAGAGTTGACTTTTCCTCTGATTATTTGACTTTGCCCCAATTTTCTTGATTTTTGATCTTTCTTCCAATTGAACCACTTCTAAACCAACTGAGAGGCAATTTTCCACCTGATCACATGCCTTGATGGTAAGAGGGATGCTATGCTTCATTTTTCTATGTTAAAGATGCAATGCAAATGTTAATGAGATGGAGATGATATGATATATGATAATGCTATGCTATGATGACAAAAGGGAGAGCAAATTTTGGGGTATTACAGCTGCCCCTATTCAAACGCTGTAGACCTGAATGCCTGAAAGCGATTGCTTTCAGACTTTCAAGGTATATAGTGATTGAATACCAAATATAACCAAAAATTTGCTCTGGATGACGAAAAATAAAAGGGATATAAACCCAACGACACTGCTGGATTGAATCTTCAATGAAACGTTATCGGAGAGATCTGCCTTTTGAACGACGCCAGGCGACTACTGGCTTGCCATACTGTCGATGGACTTTCAACAATGTCTTTTTGAACGACGCCAGGCGACTACTGGCTTGCCATACTGTCGATGACTTTCAACAATGTCTTTTGAACGACGCCAGGAGACTACTGGCTTACCATACCGTCGATGGACTTTCAACAATTTCTTTTGAACGACGCCAGGAGACTACTGGCTTACCATACCGTCAATGGACTTTAGCTGCTCTGCTAATCTGTCGTTGGACTTTCTGCCAAACTATCGTTGGACTTCTACCAAACCGTCGTTGGACTTTCACCACTTTGTGCTGGATTTCTGCCAATCTGTCGTTGGACTTCAAGGATTACCAAACCGGCGTTTGGGATCTCAAACTTGCCATCTACAGATGGACTTTTGCAGCTTTTACCAAACTGTCGTTGGATTTCAGTGCTTACCAAACCGGCTTTGGAAGCTTTGCTAAACTGTCGTTGGACTTTGGTGCTTACCAAACTGTCGTTGGAAGCTTTGCCAAACTGTTGTTGGACTTTGGTGCTTACCAAACTGTCGTTGGAAGCTTAAAATTGCCAAACGATCATTCCACCTGCTGGAATAACATGAACAAACTGTACGCATGCCAAAAATAAATTGGACTTTGGATTATAAATGAACACTGCTGAAAATTACACCACTTGCTGGTAATGTCATAGGCTGACACCTTGATGAAGGAGAGATTCTGTCGATCTCTTTAAACCTTGCTGGGGAGTGCCTTTTGAGAAGATTTTATAGAAGACCAAACGTCTTCAAACTCTATTGGGGATAATAGATTGGGAATATCCTTTGTTGGGGAAATTCAAAATGCCCCATGCTCGGGAGAGTCAACAACTCCGCTGGGAATTATTCTTTGACAAATTTCACATGCTGACCCTGTAGGAAATACAACGCTGCCACTTGCTGGTAAACGCCACAAGGAAAGTTACTGCGAGAAGCTCCGTCTCTTAAGAGGATTTTATAGAAAACCAAGCATTTTCAAACTCTTAGACGAATACCCTGTCTTGAACTATCCTTCACATCGTCTGCGAGGTACCGGAGGATTTACACTCGTTGTTGACGTGGAGTGCTCACTGCATTAATAACCGTTATCAACACAGAAGAATTCAATCTTCGGCCGTCGTTGTCGTCACAAAACTCAGTGGGAACTCTGGAATGGAAGAATTGACTTAATAAGATACAACAGTATCAAGCCATAGCAAATATCTGTCCGTGGTTACGATCATGCCGCTTGGATCGATCGCACTCATTACCTGAAACAGAAAAAGAATATGCACCTGCCCCAGGATATTGCGTGGTCTTTTGAGTCCACCATCCAAGGTTGTCCAACAAGCAAAGTAATTTTAATTGTCTTTTGTGCATGTTTTTGCAAGGCCATGTTATTTTCAACGTAATGTTTTATTATAAAAAATCAGACGTTTTTGCAAACAAAACAGTGAAATGAAAATAAAAGCTTGTGACTGAATATTCAATTTTATTGATGAAATGCCAAAATCGGCGAATTTACAATCGAAGCAAACCCCTGGAAGAGTTGATTGCCATAAAATTGAGAAAAGAAATCTATCCTAATGATAATGCAGAAATTGGATTCCGACTTATTTCTGATTCTGTTATAGCCAGTATGCATTCCAACTCTCTTGATTATCTTCGCCTTCGGAAGCTCGTGGTCAGACCAATTCCTCCTTTGGAATTTTGCTAGTTTGCTGAAGAGTAGAGAACGTATAGATTAATTCAGGCTACAGTCATTCGCTTTAATCCCTCTTTTGTGTGGATCGCCTTTTCAGGTTTTCAATCCACCGGGATACCCATTTTTGCCTAAGTTTCCCTTTCGGGTTTTCAACTTACCGGGTGTACAATTTTTCAATTATATCCCTAACTTTTGCCCGAACCTTTATTTTGTTTTTGGTTCGCCGGGATGCCCTTTTTTGCCTGGATTCTTTTTTTCTTTTATCCAGCGGGTCTCTTTATGCGAAGTATTTTTTAACTGCATCTGAATTAACAGGGGATGAAAAGTCTTCACCATCCATGGTTGTCAGCAATAAGGCTCCACCTGAGAAAACCTTTTTAACCACGAATGGACCTTCATAATTGGGAGTCCATTTGCCCCTGTGATCTGTACTCGGAGGAAGTATTCTCTTGATTACCACATCTCCGACCTTGTAAACTTGAGGTCGAACCTTTTGATCGAATGCCCTCTTCATTCTGCGCTGATATAACTGGCCATGACATACTGCTGCTAGTCGCTTCTCCTCAATAAGGCTCAGCTGATCAAATCTGGCTCGCACCCATTCAGCTTCATCTAGCTTAATGTCCATCAATACTCGGAGAGAAGGGATCTCAACTTCGACCGGTAGAACTGCCTCCATACCGTATACAAGTGAGTATGGTGTTGCCCCAGTGGACGTGCGGACTGATGTTCGATACCCATGCAAAGCCAATGGTAACATCTCATGCCAGTCTTTGTACGTGACAACCATCTTCTGCAAAATCTTCTTGATATTTTTGTTGGCCGCCTCGACCGCGCCATTCATCTTTGGGCGGTACGGAGAAGAATTGTGATGTTCAATTTTGAAGTCACGGCATAGCTCAGCCATCATCTTATTATTCAAATTAGAACCATTATCAGTAATGATTCTTTCGGGAACTCCATATCGACAAATGATATCCCGCTTCAAGAAACGAGCTACCACTTGCTTAGTGACATTGGCATACGATGCTGCTTCAACCCATTTAGTGAAGTAATCAATGGCGACCAAGATGAAACGATGGCCGTTTGAAGCAGTAGGCTCAATTTTCCCGATCATATCAATGCCCCACATTGCAAATGGCCACGGAGAGGACATGATACTCAACGGATTGGGAGGAACGTGTACTTTGTCTGCATAGATTTGGCATTTATGACACTTGCGGGCATACTTGCAGCAATCTGACTCCATTGTCAACTAGTAATACCCCAATCTCAACAATTTCTTAGCCATCGCATGTCCCCCGCCATGGGTACCGAAAGAGCCTTCGTGCACCTCGATCATCAACAGGTCTGCCTCGTGTCTATCCACGCATCTGAGCAGAACCGTGTCAAAATTTCTCTTATACAACACGCCATCTTTGTTCAAGAAGAAACTACCGGCTAGCCTTCTTAATGTCTTCTTGTCATTGGAAGATGCCCCAGGCGGGTATTCTTGATTTTTCAAGAAGCATTTAATATCATGGTACCAAGGCTTGTCGTCAGACACTGCGTCAACATCAAACACAAAAGCAGGTCTATCAAGACGAGATACATCAATTCTGGGTACAAAGTTCCAACCATGCACTTTAATCATCGAAGATATAGTGGCCAAGGCGTCTGCAAACTTATTTTCATCTCTGGGAACATGGTACAACTTGACAGCTGTAAAGAATGTCAGCAATCTCCTCGTATAATCTCTATACGGAATCAAATTCTACTGATGTGTGTGCCAAGTTCCCTTTACTTGATTGATTACCAGTGCTGAATCACCAAAGATATCGAGGGTCTTGATTCGTAAATTAATAGCTTCCTCAATCCCTAGTATGCAAGCTTCGTATTCTGCTTCATTGTTGGTACACCCGAAAGTTACTCGGGCAGTGAAGGGCATGTGAACACCTTCTGGCGTAATGAGAACTGCACCAACTCCGCACCCATTCATGTTAACTGCCCCGTCAAACATCAAACTCCATTTGGACTCAGGGTCAGGCCCCTCCTCCAAAAGTGGTTCCTCGCAGTCTTTCGCTTTGAGAAACATGATGTCCTCATCAGGGAAATCAAATCTCATGGGCTGGTAATCATCAAGAGGCTGTTGCGTAAGATAATCTGACAGTATACTTCCCTTGATGGCTTTTTGCGAAGTATATTGAATATCATACTCTGTCAATACCATCTGCCACCTTGCAACTCTGCCTGAAAGTGCTGGTTTCTCAAAAATATACTTGACCGGATCCAATTTTGAGATCAACAGGGTTGTATGTGTGAGCATGTATTGTCTCAATCGCTTGGCGGCCCATGCGAGTGCATAACATGTCTTCTCAAGCATTGAATAACGCGATTCGCAATCCGTAAACTTCTTGCTCAGGTAGTAGATAGCATGTTCTTTCCTACCCGTCTCGTCGTGTTGACCGAGAACACAACCCATGGATCCTTCGAGCACTGTCAAGTACATAATCAGTGGTCTCCCTTGAATTGGAGGTATTAGAATCAGAGGTTCCTGCAAATATATTTTTATCTTATCGAATGCATTTTGACAATCATCATTCCACCTGAATGTTTGATCTTTTCTTAGCATTTTGAATATCGGTTCGCAGGTGGCAGTTAGGTGAGATATGAACCTTGAAATGTAGTTCAGTCTCCCTAGAAAGCCGCAAACTTCTTTCTCCGTCCTCGGTACAGGCATATCTTGTATAGCTTTCACTTTAGCAGGATCAACCTCTATTCCTTTTTCACTGACAATGAAACCAAGCAATTTTCTAGACCGCACGCTGAAAGTACACTTGTTAGGATTCAGTCTCAACCTGAATTTCCTCAACCTCTCAAACAACTTCTTCAAGTTGATCAGATGTTCCTCTTCTGTATTTGATTTAGCAATCATGTCATCCACATAGCACTCGATCTCTTTATGAATTAGATCATGGAATAACGTCACCATTGCTCTTTGATAAGTTGCCCCTGCGTTCTTCAACCCAAAAGGCATCACTTTGTAACAGAAGGTACCCCACAGGGTAATGAATGTTGTCTTCTCCATGTCTTCAGGCGCCATCTTTATCTGATTATACCCGGAGAATCCATCCATAAATGAGAACACCGAAAACTGAGCAGTATTGTCAACAAGCACATCAATATGAGGGAGTGGGAAGTCATCTTTAGGGCTCGCCCTGTTGAGATCTCTGTAATCCACACACATTCTAACTTTGCCATCTTTCTTCGGCACCGGTACTATGTTGGCCACCCAAGGAGGATAGTTGGTTACTGCCAGAAAACCTGCATCCAACTGTTTCTGTACCTCTTCCTTGATCTTCAAAGCCATTTCTGGTTTCGTTCTGCGCAGTTTCTGCTTGACCGATGGACAATCCTATTTCAATGGTAGTCTATGCACAACTATGTCTGTATCTAAACCTGGCATATCCTGATATGACCAAGCAAAGATGTCAACGTATTCACGCAGCATGACTATCAGCTCTTGCTTTACATCAGCCCGCAGACTTGCACCGATCTTGATCTCTTTCTTGCTTTCCTCTGAACCAATATTGATAACCTCAAGAGCTTCCTGATGAGGCCGAATGGTCTTCTCTTCCTGTTTCAACAACCTAGCCAATTCTTCCGGGAGTTCATAGTCTTCATCACTTTCTTCCTCAGCTTGATAAATCGGATTTTCGAAATCATACGTGGGCATAACAGAATCATTTTCAGAGGAATCCACAGAATCGAGTCTGCATGATTGGATGGATGCTTTATTTTAGATTATTTTTGCTTGAAAACAAAAGAAAAGAAAGTGCATTATCATTTTTAATTTTCTTTGTGCAAAAATGAAGAAAGAAAGAATAAAGGAACACAAATTTGTAAACAAGAACGTCCTTTTATTGATATTTGAACATTATATGAGAAAATATGGTGGCCCTACAAATGGATCCTCACACTTTGGGCAGAGTGTGGGATTTCATGCATTATGAAAGACAAGAACTATTACTCTGAATGGTGAACAACATGAATGATTTCTTCACTAGACCAGTTTTGCAATGCCTCGCCTGGAGCCAGTGCATACACCCATCTGTCCAGATAATCTGAGCTTTCAGCGTCATCTTCTATTGCTGAGCAGGATTGATTAGGATTGATAATTCCTCCACTGTTGAAGCTGATTGGCCCACGGAATCGGGGAACTGGCGTCTGGCCCAGCTGGTATCCAATGTCGAACTTATCTTCTTTCACGAACACGTCAATAGCTTTACCCCAACCTTGGGCATTTCCGCTTTCAACCACTTCTCTGGCCTGCTTGTAGGATGCAATTGATGCACTCGGCCCAACTGGCATATTTGACACCACTGCTGCTGAAGTAGATTCTGGTAAGTTGTTGATATTCAGGGCTTCAAAAGACTGGCACAGGGTCTCATGAATCTCTCCATCCATTTCCACATATTTGAAAGTGGATAGATGACTCACGAATATATCTTCCTCGCCGCAAACAGTAACCACTTGACCCTCGAACACGTACTTGAGCTTCTGATGAAGTGTGGAGGTAACTGCGCCTGCTGCGTGAATCCACGGTCGGCCCAACAAACAGCTATAAGCAGGGTGAATGTCCATAACATGAAAGATTGTCTTGAATATCTGTGGACCAACTTGTATTGGTAGTTCTACCTCTCCAAACACCGATCTTTGGGATCCATCGAAAGCTCTCACAATCAGATCCCTGGGTCTAAGAATCAATCCATCTACTTCAATTTTCATCAAGGCCTTTTTGGGTAACACATTCAAGGAAGAACCTGTGTCAACCAACACATGCGACAAAACAACTCCTTTGCATTCAAGTGTAATGTGCAATGCCTTGTTGTGATTACGTCCGTCTGGAGTCAAATACCTATTCGTAAACCCCAACCCGTGGCTCACATTCACATTAGAAATTACTCCCTCTAACTGATTCACCGTAATCTCTTGGGGAACGTATGCCATATTCAGAACCTTCAACAAAGCAGCCCGGTGTGCATCTGAGCTCATTAACAGGGATAATATTGAGATTTTAGAGGGTGTTTGATTAAGCTGATCAATGATCTTGTAATCACTTTTTTTGATAATCCTCATAAATTCCTCAACATCGTTATCAAAATTGACTTTAGGGTCCTCTTCTTGAGCAGGCACCTTGTCATTAACAACCTGTTTTCCTTTTGCTCTTGCAGCGACTTCAGCTTCTTTATCGCTCCTCAGAGTATGGGGAGCAAACAGTCGACCACTCCTGGTGAAACCACTTGGTCCACTGACATTCTCAACACTGGTACTAACAGCAGCCTCTGCTTTCTGCTGACCTCCTCCTTGATGTATATCAGTTTCATATTGCCATGGAACTGCTATATTAGACACATAAGAAGCAGATTCAGGCACCATAATCGTGACTGGTCTCGGCCTCTCGGGCACGATGATAGCAACAGGCTCCTCAACAGGCACCTGTATCTCAACTGGATTATAATAAATGGTAACGGCGGAAACATCTTTTTCCTTCTCTGTCTTATCAAATTGAAGTCTTCCTTCGTCCATAAGATCCTGCAGTCCAACTTTCAACTTACTGCAGCCATTAATCTGTCTTGTACAATCTTCACAATCAGAGCCACATCCAGGAAATACCTTTCCTTTTAACAAACGCTCTTTTACAATCAACAGCGGAGTCTTTACCAAATTCACATCGGTAATCAGATTCAATTTCTCACCATCAGAAATAGCATTCATGCTTGCACCTCCATGATGGGGCATTGGATTATCACGAACATTCGGCGGTTTAGAGAAATTAATAGCTTTTGCGTCAATCAAATCCTGAACCTTATGGTGAAAAGCCCAGCACTTCTCTATCGAGTGACCTTGTGCACCAGAATGAAATTCACATCTAGCGTTGGCATCATAACCTTGAGGCAATTTTCCAGTATCTAGCGGCCTCATAGTCCGAAGTTCAACCAACTTCTCTTTGAGCAGTTGTGGTAACAAAGCAGCATATGACATAGGCAAGGGATCAAACTTACGGTCCCTTGGTCTATTATTCTGGAATCGGGGTCTACCTTGCTGATCTGGAGCTTGCTGTCCTGCTGGAACCGGAATGGTTACAGCATCCACCTGATGATAGGACTGAGTCCTACCTCTGCCCCCTCCTCTATGCACAGCACTAGACTCCCCTTCTCTTTTCCTTGATCCGTTGGCAAAGGGTTTCCTCGAACTCGAAGCACCAGTCCCACTGACGTCTTGAATCTTACCCAACTTCAGCAAACTCTCTATACGTTCCCCAGCAACAACAATGTCAGCAAACCCTGTGGAAGGACACGCAGCCAATCTATCCAAATACGACCCTTGGAGTGTGCTCATGAACATATCAGCCATCTCACGATCACTCAAAGGTGGTTGAACCCGTGCAGCCAATTCTCTCCATCTTTGTGCATACTGCTTAAAGCCCTCTTTAGGATCCTGAGTCATACTCTGCAGCTGAGTACGATTAGGTGCCATATCCAAGTTATATTGATACTACTTCAAAAACGCAGCGCACAAATCTTTCCTGCTCTTTATATGAACCCTATCCAACTTAACGTACCATTCCAGGGAGGCGCCTGACAGGCTATCCTGGAAAAAATACATCCAGAGCTTCTGGTCATCAGTATAAGCGGCAACCTTGCGATTGTAAGCTTGCAAATGTGTCTTGGGACAGGTACTGCCATTGTACTTATCCAATGTAGGGAGCTTGAACTTGGGAGGGATCCTCACGCCTTGCACGAGACCCATGTCCTCTACGTCAATTCCCAGAGGATTCTGGCTCTCAATAGCCTTGAGTCTTTCATCTAACCCTTCGTACTTTCGGTCGTCATTGTAGAAACCCATGTCATTGTTGAACGCAGTGAACTGGTCATCTTGACCATCCTCATTATTATCAAATCCAAGATGTATCCCACCAGCAGGGATTGTGCCACCAGGAGGAGTGCGCACATTGCGATTTGGGATTTCAGTTTCCAGCCTCTGGATAGTGGTTCTCATGGCTTCTTGACCAACCCTCATGTTTTCCTGACCAGTCCTCAGCTCCTGCTGTCCTTGAGCAATCCCCTGCATAAGGTTCATAAACTGTTCCATCCTTCCCCTCAAATAAGCTAACTCAGTCTGAACTTGCTCCATTACTCTGGCTTGATTACGTCGGGTAGAATATCGGTGAACTGGAGCATCAGCTATCGTGCCTGAAAACCAAATAAAGGTTAGCAGGCGCCTGCAAAAAAAAGAAAACCTGCAATGCAAAAATGATATGATATGCAAATGCAAATGCACAGTTATGTTTGTCATTTCAAGATACTTTTCATATCCTGATTCCAATCGTAACCACGAATTCTTGAAGACCAGAAATCATGATTACTGAGTTTTGCCTTGGAGAGATACTCATATACGCCAACCACAAATATCTGATGACCAGAAATAGTGATTTTGTAGTGTGCCAGTGTGCAGATATCTTATTACATCACACATATCTGAAGACCAGAAATTGTGAACAGAAATAGCTCCTTTCATACAAATTCCCAAAAGTTTTCAAGTACATTTGTCATAGTTTCAGCAACAGAAAAAGAAACAAGCAGTCAAATGGATCCATCAACAATTATGATGGTAACCATTGCAAATTACAAAGGAATGGCAAAAATCCTTAATCTGATAGCTCTACATCTTTCAGCTTCTGGCTGGAATACTTAATCTCTTCAAACAGGATGCGGGTACGCTGATGATGCGGCTTCTCAATCAGCTCTTTGATTACTACGTCCCTTTTTTCCAATGCATCCTCTAATGACCCCACGTGCATCAGCAATGCTTCATCTTCATTGGCTCCTTTGCGCCTCTTAATTCCAGCTTGAATTTTAACCAGCTTCAGATCTGCCGTGACCTCTTCAAGCTCTTTGTTGGCAGTTTTCAGCTTATCTTCAGCGTTCCTTACCTGTTCTTGGCTTTTGTCAAGGTCTTCTCGATGCTTTCTTCTTGCTTCATGTGCTTTCTTCAGCTCTTCATTTTTATCTTTTAACTGGGTCAGCAATTCAGAGTTCTCAATTTTGACTTCATCCCAAGCTTGACGGAGTTTAGCTAACGAATCCTTGCTTCGGGCTAGAGCCTGCTTTGTAGTCTTGTGAGCCTGACTAGTATCATCTGCTCCCAAGGTAAGCTTCCGGAAGTATCGAGCTTTGTCATCAAAATCTTCTTCTTTGTCTGCCAAGGGTTTCTCCGCTTTCAATGCTCTTTTTTCCAACTCTTTGTTGTCAGCTAGAGCTTTCTGAAGACATCTGCTCATTCCAGAGTTCTCTATCTGCAGCTCTCTAACCATTTTCTTCCATTTCTCGCACTCTTCAATAGCCACCATGGTGGGCTGTTCTGGCTGTACTGAACATAAAAGAGGTCCTCTTGAAAAGGTTAAAAGCAAATCATTTACTTTCATCTCGATCCATCTGTCCTACTCAGGATAGGACCTACAATCTCCTTTCCCAAAAACCGCTTTTCCAGTTTTATGCTTATCTTTCCAAGCGTTCACTACTTCTACCACCTTATCATCTTTTGTTCCTGTAAAGAACAAAGATTCTTCCACATCTTGCTCTGTAGGAGGATCCTTGGAAGCATACCCGAACTGTCGGATGGCCAAAACTGGATTATAATTGATCCCTCCTTTTCTGCCAATCAGAGGTACATTTGGAAAACTTCCGCATCTTGTGATAAGCTCTATTCTCAATAACCGATGATCGAACCAGACAATATTATCAGCAGTTAAACCACAAAGGCACCTGTTTGAGGCAAATGCTTGAAAAGCCAATGGCACAGCAGTGGAGTGCAACAACTAACAGGGCCTCCTCTTCTTTTCTCGTTCTTGTAATGCACAGAATGATAAAAATCCCCTAACAAAGTAGGAACTGGATTTTTAAGAACGAAAACTCTCGTAGCTTGCATATCCACAAAGTCTTGCTGATTGGGAAAAAGAACTACACCATATATGCAGAGAGCCAGAATGGAGTTGTAAATCGCCCAGTTTTTGGCATTAGCAGCCTCTTGGGCTTGATCAGAGAGGAATTCCAGATGAAATCCGTCAACTCCGTTTTTGTTACTCACACCACTTTTGATCACGGACTGATCCATTTGCATTGCAGTGGCAATTTCTTTTGCACTAGGAGAGCTACCAGAAAAGAACGATATTGCAGACATGATTGGAATCCCCAAAATAAATGAGAATTCTTCTAACGTTGGCATCAAAATGTAATCTAGAAAGAGGAAACATCTCAGTGAAGGCTCGTAGAATTGCAGCAAAGTGTGCAAAGCATCATGTTCATACTTCGTGATAGTACGAACCATCTTAACCAAATTCCCATACTTCTTTTGAAACCTATCAAGAACACCCGGGCCGACCATGTCTATAACTTTGAGCAATGAATCCAAGGTAGGGTCGGGAAACTTGTAAGAAACATTGTTCTTCCTTCTCTCGTCATTCTCTGTTGAACCCATGGATTGGAATCAGAAGTGTATTATGCACCTGTAAATGACAAACATAACCGTTATGATATGAAAATGCAATGCAAAAGAGCAATGTGATCAGGTAATCAGGTGTCTGTGCTGGACGGTGTGCGGTGTCAGTGTAGCCCTGGGAACAATATGGAAACATAAATAGAAATCGTCTGAATATAATAGGATGAACCCTCCCTTTGTGTAATGTCAACAGAAAACCGGGTATGTAGGAAGTCATGGTTACCTGCAAACCTGCAAACAACCCTCCCTTCTTACATGTGGGTACTAGGATGTTCAGTATCCCGGGCTCTCAGGTCGAGGAATGATGATACGTTCACCATTTCTGGTTTGGCATCATCATCAATCAAGGAGGCCTCAACTGATTCTCCAAAACAAAAGGTCCTCAACTTCTGGCACTGAGGTCGAGAAGCAATAGTACATTCATCCCTCGGGGTACAGTACTATCGCCAATCGAGGAGTGCCTCCACTGATTCTCTTTCCAAAAAGGAAACCCTATGGCAAGTTCCCAGCATTGGGTCCTCGGATCGAGAATGTACAATGGGTTTGCCACAGAATGTGGTCTGCCACTATCACATCTCGGGAGGAGTGCCGCAACTGAGTCCTCAGGAATGGTCACCAGAGTCGACAGTTCTCTAGATCAACACCCTAACATGTGCAAGACGCACACGTCAGAATGCGTCCCAAGATAGCCTCGTCTGGCTGTGAATTTCGTGAATACCCAACGCACTCCAGACGGCACGTAGGTCCCACTACTCTCCACTCTAATCCTAAGTGTATACTCAAGCCTGTGTAATGGGCTTATCTCTCAGAAATCCCATCCCGCCAAACAGAAAACCAGCACAGTCCAATAGCAATAATATGATATGTAATGCTAAAATGCAGTAAATACAGTAATATACAGTAAAGCAGCAATACAGAAATAGCAATACAGTACAACAGTAAATACAACATCCAATGAAAGAAAAACAGACAAGCGCTAGGATTGACTCGCTTAGGATGGACCAGCAGGAGGTCAACCTGTCCCCAGCAGAGTCGCCAGCTGTCGCTCCTGGGATTTTCATCCTAGTACAAACGCGAAAGTGGCACCAAAACAGAGTTGCCAGCAATGTGTATTTATCCCAAGAGAGGGAAAGGAAACACCGCATAAACCTGAGAGAAAGGATAGAGCATGGTCTTGCGACCAAGAGAACTGGATTCGGGAGTCGGTTACGCGTGAGGAAGGTATTAGCACCCCCACGCGTCCATCGTACCCGATGGGATCCACGCTTGCTTGCTTCAATCAAAGGGTGTAAAGAAAGATGCTAGAAAAAGAACTGGAAAAGGAATGGAAAGAGAAAGAGAAACAAATGTAGGGAAAATAAAAGAAGTGTTCGAATGGGCCCTACCCTACTGTCTACGTATCTCATCGGGAGCATGAGAATCAGAGCGACGTAGTTCCCCTCACTAGGGATGGATTGTTTGTGTTTTTTAGTGGAATACGTCAACGTTCGCGTCCTAGCAGTTTAGGTGTTGCAGCTCGCTGTAGGGAGACTTAGGCGTTACCTGTTTGCGGTAGAACGAAAATGACGCATCCTTAAAGAAGGAGTGAATGAGATGAGAAAAGAATTCCCGAAGGAAAGACGTTATTGTTTGTTTTTGTCTTTTAAGAAGTTTTGTTATTTGTTTGCATATGATAGTGTATCTAAATCTTAATTATTGGAATGTGTACATTCTCACATTCCAAGATGGAATAAATAAGAAAGCACACTAAGGGTGAAGAAGACCCTCACACTTAGTTCCAATTTTCAAGGTTCAAACACACTAGCATACTTGTATTTATTAAGTGTTTTTTGTTGATTATGAAATGAAGAAGTGTTTTTTTATTACTTGTACCTTCAACAAGTATTGCATTTAAGTCCCTCATACAAGATCAAATGTTTAACACATTGACCCAAGATGGGGCATATGCTACACATTCTAAGATTATAAGAGAAGATCCCTTATAATCTTTTCTTTATATGAAAGGCCTAAATGCAATAAATTCCTACCTTTATTAGATATTTTGAGTTTTCTTTGAGATGAGAAGAAGAAAGACTCAAGAGAGGAGAGAAAAGGTAAAGTCTATGTGAACTAAGACTCAATCCTAATTGTTTAGTTAAGGGAGAGATCCTAATGGTTCGTGAGGTTCAAGAAATCTAATCCTAAAGAAGAAATGAGCTAAACAATTCACTTCTAAAGTAGAAGATGAATTGTAACTCAAAAGGGAAAGTAATGAGTTAACCAAAGAAAGCACATAAGTACTTAACAAAACACAAGGTTGAATTGTAAAAAGAAATGAAATGAAAGAAGTTTGAATGTGGATTCCTTATCCACACTCAATTTCAACTTACCGAACCACCTACATGAAAAGGTTAGTCCACGAAATATTTACAAGAGATCCTAAGTATAAGAACTTGGTCAAACAATCAAATGGAAGGAAATAGTGAAAACAACAACTATTACAACCCCTAAATGCAAGACAACAGTAAATCTATCATCATGTACCAAACAGCAATTAACAGCACATGTTCAGCCTACAAAATGGGTGTAATAAGCATTTGGCAGCACATACTACAACACATATGTGTATAGGCAGCAGTGAAAACTCAGAGGCAGCATGCATTAACACACAATTTCAATCATGACCAACCATTATTATGCATCAAGCCTTGCACATTCATCAAACAAACATGATCACAACCATATTACAAATCATGATGCTTGAAATCAAACATGTTATAATGTATATTACAAAAGAATACACATTGTCAAGAATATGTGAACAAGTCAAAACAAGTATGCATTTCTTGAAATGAAAAGCAAATGAACATGCGCATAATGATTCCAGCAACACAAGCACCAATTAGCAATTAATGAGCTCAAAGTGTGTGCATCATGTGTTCATCACATCAATTAATCAACAATGCAAACATAAATATTCATCGATTAACAATCAAAACCGTGTGTCGAAAAATTGTGTGCACATGATGGTGTGAGGTGCAACAGCATCAAAACGGTCATTAGACATGTATCTTATCAATCCATGAAGATTAGAGATGAAACGGGATCGAAACATGCTCGAAAATGCACAAAAAACACACTCTGCAGCAGTGTTAATCGATTACCTATATGTTGTTAACCGATTAACAGCTTCAAAATCAGCAAAAACAGTAAAAAAAAACACCTGTTAATCGATTAACGCATATGTGCTAACCGATTAACACTGCTACAGCAGCAAAAATAATTTGAAAAAATCACTTCCAGCAGCAAAATCACTTATACAAACAACTCCAATGATCATGTAATCAATTAGGCACGAAATTACATGGAATTACAGTCAACAAACACCAATTGGATCCAATTAACAATCACTCCAAGAATCATATTCAAGCGCATGAATCCAAATAGGAAATCCACAAAGATCTACATCGAATAAGTTGCGAATAAGCTAAAACGAGTTAAGATTTAGGAAAAACCAACCTACAAAGCGGAGACTTGCTTTGGTAATTGTTGCAAAGTGATCTTGGTGCAGAAAATGAAAGAAAACCAGAGAATCTTCAATCGATAGCAGAAACGCGTCGAAACCGAGCAAAAATCGCAAAATGCACCGAAATCAATCTTGCACCAAAATAAATGGTATGAAACCCTTGGATTGAAGTAGAATAAGCTGAAATTCCAGAAAATCCAACCAATGAAAACCAAGAGATGAAGTTTAGCTCAAGAATTAATCACTTTTCAATGTAAAAAGTGATTATTCTTCAAGAAATAAGAGCTTTTGTGTGTGGTTTTGAAAGTGAGAAGTAGAAGTTGTAGCAAAGTGAAGAGAGAAATGAGAGAGAATTGAGAATGAAATGTGAGAGATTTGAGAAAAAATGGTTGAAGTCCTTTGAAAATGAGTGAAGCACCTCTTAAATAGACTTTAGGTTTGGAGTGTGGGAGGTTTGGAATGAGGTTTGGGTTTGGAGCTAGCTTTGGAGTTAGTTGGACTCAACTCACCGAGTCAAGTTAGTTAACTCGGTTAGTTAGGATCAACCCAGTTGCTTGGAAAACAAGGAACCACAACTAGTGCATTGGTGTATGACTTGGGCTGCAAGCAAAGCCTTGTGACTTGTGAATTTTCAGCATGAAACCCCCATGTTCGAGCCCTCATATGACCTTGATAACTTGTTCAAATGAAAAAATGTCCAACATCAAAGTTGAAGAGGACATGGAGATGAACAACTTTGATGTTCAACAATTTTTCGTTTGAAGCTTTCCTGACGGAGAAAATTGGCTTGACATTTGGCACGCCAACTGTTCGACGAAATTATGGCCTATGGGCATGCGTTTGCCTTGTCATGACTTGATTTTTGCCTTGATTTTACCAAACTTCGATTGATCATAACTCCCTCAATTTTGATCCGATGGAAGAGTTATTTATATGGATTTGAAGCTTGAAACAAGATCTTTTGTTGTGGCCTGGTGGATTTTTGATTTGATGCTTCAATTTTGAATGGCCTTGGTTCAAAGTCTGGTACAAAATGGCCCAAAATTACTATTTTTGGAAACCCTATTACTTCCAAAAATGGCAACTTTTCCAAATCTTGATTTTTCATGATCCTTTTGGAGTTTCTTGATCAAATTTTGTACATTGGTCACATATAACATGAATTTCATGAATTTGGCCTCAAAAAGTCAAGAGTTGACTTTTCCTCTGATTATTTGACTTTGCCCCAATTTTCTTGATTTTTTATCTTTCTTCCAATTGAACCACTTCTAAACCAACTGAGAGGCAATTTTCCACCTGATCACATGCCTTGATGGTAAGAGGGATGCTATGCTTCATTTTTCTTGTTAAAGATGCAATGCAAATGTTAATGAGATGGAGATGATATGATATATGATAATGTTATGCTATGATGACAAAAGGGAGAGCAAATTTTGGGGTATTACAGCTGCCCCTATTCAAACGCTGTAGACCTGAATGCCTGAAAGCGATTGCTTTCAGACTTTCAAGGTATATAGTGATTGAATACCAAATACAACCAAAAATTTGCTCTGGATGACGAAAAACAAAAGGGATATAAACCCAACGACACTGCTGGATTGAATCTTCAATGAAACGTTGTCGGAGAGATCTGCCTTTTGAACGACGCCAGGCGACTACTGGCTTGCCATACTATCGATGGACTTTCAACAATGTCTTTTTGAACGACGCCAGGCGACTACTGGCTTGCCATACTGTCGATGGACTTTCAACAATGTCTTTTGAATGACTCCAGGAGACTACTGGCTTACCATACCGTCGATGGACTTTCAACAATTTCTTTTGAACGACGCCAGGAGACTACTGGCTTACCATACCGTCAATGGACTTTAGCTGCTCTGCTAATCTGTCGTTGGACTTTCTGCCAAACTGTCGTTGGACTTCTACCAAACTGTCGTTGGACTTTCACCACTTTATGCTGGATTTCTGCCAATCTGTCGTTGGACTTCAAGGATTACCAAACCGGCGTTTGGGATCTCAAACTTGCCATCTACAGATGGACTTTTGCAGCTTTTACCAAACTGTCGTTGGATTTCAGTGCTTACCAAACCGGCTTTGGAAGCTTTGCCAAACTGTTGTTGGACTTTGGTGCTTACCAAACTATCGTTGGAAGCTTTGCCAAACTGTCGTTGGAAGATTTGGGGTGTTACAACTCTCCCCCACTTACAGAATTTTCGCCCTCGAAAATTACCTCAAGGAAATAGAGTCGGATACGACTCCCTCATCTGATCTTCACGTTCCCAAGTCCAACTTTTGCCAGCTGGTCCACCCCACAACACCTTCACCAAAGTTATGTCTTTACCCCACAATTGCTTCGTCTCTCGGCCCTCGACACGCACAGGCAATGCTTCCACGGTCAGATTATCCCTTACTTGTACATCATCCATCTGGATCACATGCGACGGATCCGAAATGTATTTCCTCAACTGAGACACATGGAACACGTCATGCAAATTCGCAAGTGACGGTGGTAAAGCAATTCGACAGGCTACCTCTCCTATCCTTTGCGATATCTGGTATGGACCAACAAAACGTGAAGTGAGCTTCCTAGACTTCAAAGCTCAACCTACACAAGTCACTGGCGTCACCCTAAAAAACACGTGATCTCCCTCTTGGAATTCAAGTGCTTTCCTCCTCTTATCATGGTAGCTCTTCTGACGACTCTGCGAAGCTTTCATCCTTTCTTGGATCTTCTTAATCTTCTCAGTCATCTCTTGCATAATTTCAGGTCCAAGTACAGCACTCTCGCCCGACTCATACCAACACAAAGGAGTCCTACACCTTCTCCCATACAAAGCTTCGTAGGGCGCCATTCTAATACTAGCATGAAAACTATTATTGTACGTGAACTCAATCAATGGCAAATGGCTATTCCACGATCCTCCATGATCCAACACACAAGCCCTCAGCAAATCCTCTAAAGATTGGATCGTCCTTTCTGTCTGACCGTCCATCTGCGGATGATAGGCAGAACTCATCCTCAACTTGGTACCCAACGCATCTTGCAAACTCTTCCTGAACCTCGATGTAAACCTCGGATCTCTATCCGACACAACACTCAAAGGTACCCCATGTAACTTCACAATCTCCTCAATATACATCTCGGCTAGCTTCTGCATGGAATGATTAATCTTCATCGGCAAGAAGTGAGCCGACTTAGTTAACCTATCAACGACCACCCAAATTGAATCATTTCCCTTAGCAGTCTTCGACAATCCTACCACAAAATCCATGGAAATAATATCCCATTTCCATTCTGGAATCCTCAGCGGCTGCATCATACCTAAAGGCTTCTGATGCTCAACCTTTGACTTCTGACAAGTCAAACACGCATAAACAAACTCCGCAACATCCTTCTTCATACCTGGCCACCAAAACAACTTTTTCAAATCTTGGTACATCTTCGTAGCACCGGGATGAATACTCAACCTACTTCGATGTCCTTCTTCACGAATGCTCTTCTTAATATCTGGAACGTCTGGGACACACACCCTGTCTCTGAACATCATCACACCATTCTCGTCAACCCAGAAGTCACCTCCGTTACCTTGGTTAATCAAAGTCAATTGGTCAACCAACTTTAAATCAGATTGCTGTCCCACTTTGATCTCTTCCAGAATACCACTAGTCAACTTCAACATTCCCAATTTCACACTGTCAAGAGTCGCTTCACACACCAAACTCAAATCTCTAAATTGCTCAATTAATTCCAACTCTTTAACCATCATAGCAGACATATGCAAATACTTCCAACTCAGAGCGTCAACCACGAAATTAGCTTTACCGGGATGATAGTTCAAGTTGAAATCATAATCCTTTAAGAATTCTAACCACCTTCTTTGTCTCATATTCAACTTCTTCTGATCAAATAGATACCTCAAGCTCTTATGATCACTAAACACTTCAAATTTAGAGCCAAACAGATAATGTCGCCAAATTTTCAACACAAACACCACCACGGCCAACTCCAAGTCATGTGTAGGATAATTTCTCTCATGAACTCACAATTGTCTCAAAGCATAGGCAACAACTTGTCCATTCTGCATCAACACTCCACCAAGACCCATCTTCGACGCATCACAATACACCACAAAAGATTCACTTGGATTAGGCAAAATCAACACTAGAGCAGTAGTCAATCTCTTCTTCAATTCCACAAAACTCTCTTCACAAGCTACATCCCACACAAAAGTCTGACCCTTTCGAGTCAACTGAGTCAAAGGTAATGCCAACTTAGAAAAGCCTTCAATAAACTTGCAGTAGTAACCCGCTAATCCCAGAAAACTTCGTACCTCGGTAGCAGACTTCGGAGTCTCCCACTGTAACACATCATCAATCTTAGAGGGATCAACGACAATCCCACCACTTGAAATCACATGGCCAAGAAAATTCACTTCCTTCAACCAAACTCACACTTTGACAGTTTCACATACAACTTCTTCTCTTTCAACACTTGCAACACAGTTCTCAAATGCTCAACATGCTCTTCTTCAGACTTAGAATATATCAGAATATCGTCAATAAAAACCACCACAACTTATTCAAATACTCATGAAAAATCCGATTCATATACTACACGAACACCAGGTGCATTAGATACGCCAACCGACATCACATCACACTCATAGTCACCATACCTCGTTCTGAAAGCCGTCTTCGGAATATCATCAGGCTTAACACGAATCTGATGATAACCAGACCTCAAATCAATCTTGATAAACACACAGGCATCTACCAACTTATCCATCAATTCCTCAATCCTCGGAAGCATACACTTATTCTAGATCGTCACTTTATTCAACCGCCGATAATCAACCCACAACCTCATACTTCCATCTTCCTTCTTCACCTACATCACAGGGGAACCTCACAGAAAACACTCGGTCGGACAACTTCCTCTCAAACAATTGTTCCAGCTATTCCTTCAATTCACTTATTCAGAAACATATATTCTGTATGCAAACACCGACATCGAGCTTGCATCGAGTGCCAGGTCGATAGCAAGTTACCCTCCACACTACAGTGGTAAATCACTGATATCTCATGGGAAGACCTCCAAATAGTCACACACCACCGCATCCCTTATGCCTTCCAATAATCCAACATCATAACACCTTTGCACCATCTTTCACAGACTCACCCACTTGCTTCACAGAACAAACAACTATTCACCTTCGTCGAAACTAGATTCAGGTGATCGTCAGGAATTACACACCATCGGTGTATCACTAGCCACCACCCTGTTCTCTATCCCTCAAAAGCAGAAATCAACAAGACCTGATTGTTCTCCTCAAGATATTTCCAACTTGATCGACAGGCAAGAAACTTTACTTCGCCTCATCTTCAAGTCTATTAGTCTGCATCGACTCATCAAAACAATCCTTAAGCACTCGGCTTAACCCCAATAATTCACTGCGCACACTACTCAAGCTCGCAAGACACGTCTATCCCACCTAACATGATCCCGTTTATTATCAACAAGAGATTAAGGGTGATCAGTTCCTCAATTTGTCAATAACAGCCGATATCATGAGGCGGTATAAACTATCTCCACCAACTATTGCAGCGTCCATCCCATAACTTAGCCAACGCTCCACGCTCGAAACACCTTGGAGAAGCACCATCTTCTCCCCCACTTGTTTCATTCCCAACCTGCAAATGGAAAACAAAACAAGCATCGACAGTGTTTTTACGCACATGTCGCACACTAGGGAAACAAACAACATTAGACAACTTGGCCGGACGGACCGACCCGCTCTGATACCACTAATGTAACACCCTTTTCTACCCCCAATAATGTTGCAGCAGAAACAACTTAAATAATCAGAGTATGGTATAAAAATCACCTCAAAGGGTGCACATTTCTCATTAAATCAAAATAACATAAATTACCCTGTAAACAAAAGGGTTTCCTCAAAGTTTCACAAAAAGCCTTCAATGGCAGCAGAACTCAAATTTTCAAATAAAAGGGTTTTTCGACAAACGTCATAATAGTCAAATTAAAACCATATCATCAAATAACAACAAAAATAGGGAAACATCATAGTTCGACTTAAAGGACCCCAACCCGATGTTACACTATCAGAGCAAGACCCTCTAAATCGACCAAAAGCAATTAAACTTCAAGTCCTCAAAAGCATCCACGGCTAAACCTGATCACCTGCACGTTACCCACGTGGAGGCAACATTCAAACAGGTAGGGTGATTAATCACAATTCATAATAATCATTATAAAACAAGATATACATAAAATGGCGTCATCATTATAAATACAACATCAACAGAGAAAACATCAGGAAACACTATATCACAATTCATCAATGTCACGTAAAATGCAATGCACAACAAGACTCATGCATGTGGTACCAATCGTCACAAAGGATGGACATCAGTCCATCAACCCTCCAAAGATTCCCGTAAATAGGATCGATTCTACATAAGAACCGAAGCACATCATAATCCACTTCACACCCACACAATTGGATGGAAGCCACAAATAGACCGAAGTCTAACACCATCATCACTGAACCGAAGTCCTAACATCGTCACAGAAATGCTATGAATGCATGATACACAACGTCATAATCATCATCGTAAAAAATATCATTATGTGCACCATCATTCACCAAAACGCCGTGTTAATCACGTCATCATATATTCATCAAAACATCACAAATCATCATCATCAATATCATCAATAACATCATAGTAAATCATCAAAATATCACAGCACCAAAACCTCAGAACATCACAGCATCATAAACAAATTTCACAAAACAGCAGCAGTTCGCTGCTGAGTTCACTGTGCGAACACATTCGCTGGGACCTTCGCCTTGCGAAGCTCTTGCGAATCCCAGAATCCCAACAAAGCCCCCATTCTGCCTCTCTTCGCAACTTCATTCGCTTTGCGAAGCCCTTCGCTGGGACATTCGTTGTGCGAACCCACGACACCACTTCTCCGAAATCAACCCAGAATCATCATATTTATCGCGCATTCGCTGCACTACTCGCTTTGTGAGTCCAGGCGAACATTCGCCTTGCGAGTATTTCGTTTGTTTTGCGAACTAACGATTGCAGGGAATCACTGCTACGCATCAGTATCATACCAGACCCACATTACATTACGAATTCAACCTCAGTTCGCCCAAAAACATCCCTACAACATTCCTAAGGCATTACAACCATTAAGGACACAAAACCTACAACTATTAGGTCGATTAATTTCACTATTCCAACTCGAAATCACCTAAACCTTCACAAACTCCCAAGATTCCCATAAACCCTATAAATCCCTTTCTCACACAAGATCCCACACATCGTCAAAACAAAAGTTTTGCCTCGAAGGCTTATTTTATCCCAAGTCAATTCAACCCTTAATAATCCATCATCGATTCTCAGAAATACCTCCAAATCACCAATAACTCATAAACCCTTCAAAAAACCCAAAAACCTCAAAACCCATTTTCAACACATCACGTTCTATATTGAAAACAATGAAAGACAATACTCCCCATACCTTAGATTGTCGATTTCAGAGCTTCTCTATCGATCCTTTGGAAACCTTCACGAATCCTCGCCTTTTCCTTTCCTCAGAGCTCTGCACCTTTCTCCTTATTTTTCACGTTCCAACAATATGAATCCTATTTCCTTCCCAATTCCTTTTTGTTAAACTCTTGGGCTTCCAAAATGAGCTTTCCCCATAACACCCTCACTAATCCTCCTCAAAAGTCCATCTTACCCTTAATTCCTCAAATATTATTTAATTTAATAATAATACTAATATATTCATATTTTATACTATTATTTAATTAAATAACCAATACTCCACGAAAACACCGACATCGACACCAACCACCAAAATTCACCAAAAATCACGAATATTATATTTAAATAAATTAAATAAATATTCTTACGAAATTTAGGGTGTTACAGATTTAGGTCAAGGACTTGATTTCATATAGGATTGCACAGTTTGGAATTCATCTGATAAAAAGTCAACTGTGCCAAAAAGTCAAAGTTTGACTTTTTGATTTTTTTTGTCAATTATGGTTCCTTAACCCTAAAATGATGTTAATGTGTGATTTGAATCAACATTCATCAAGAAAAACCAAAGAAAGTGAGATAACTTGAAAAAGGGGTAACCATAAAAACTTAGAATTTTTTCTAAGTCATGAAATAAAGTGGCTAGGGTACCAACTTCCAAGGATCATAACTTGAGATCCAAGCATTTTGGCTGATCCAAAGATGGACATGTAGCTCTCATGGCCCTCTATAAAAGCTTCAAACACAACTCATTCCAATTCCTCATGGATTTCAAGTTATGGTTGGATCAAAATCACTAAAAACATGAAAGTACAACTTTTCCAACACTTAGAAAAAATTCTGTCCAAGACAGATTTTGTTGGAAACACTAAAACTTGTGGGATTTTTTCACATAGTTCCAAGCTGAATCAATTCAAGGTGTAAACATCAAAGTTGTTGTACATATTGCCTACAATCCAAGTAACTCATTGGCATGAAACCACTCCACTTGAGCCAAGAGTTATGGCTGCTACAACACACCATGTCAAGGCTGCCATGAAAAATCAGTTTGTGAGTTTTCTTGCCATCCACGATTTCTGAGTCAAAAGTAATGATCACTATGCCACATGCATTCAATCTGATCATAAGCCAACTGATCCAACTGATAGGGCTGAGTCCAAAAGCCAAGGGATCTTCCAACTCGAGATTAATGCATTTTGGCATATATGCCTTGAATTCAAAGGCATTTATGTGAAATAGGGCACTTTCAACAAAGTCACTCTACTCAGTCAAGTTCTCTGATTAAACAACAATAAAAACATATGAAGAATGTGGATTTGGTCAAGATATAGCCCTGCTCTTGGGAGGGGCTAGGTTGCCTTGCATGAGAAGAAATGCCACCAAGCCAAAGCCATTGAATGTGATCTGATCCAGCAGCCATTCACTATTCCTCCAAGACAAGAATTGATCACCTATAAATAGAGGTTCCAATTGATCATTCAAATCACCACCAAGCAATTTACATCGCTGCTTTCTCTCATTCTCTCTTAAGTACTAATTTTCTTTATTTTTGAGCAACCACCATCGGGTTTTGAGTTGCAGCCTTAAGCAATCTATTCTAATTGCTCAAACACATCACATATGATGTATTTGAGGTGTCCAAACACTTAAACACCAACTGTAACACCTCTAGCTCAAAATCACTCTTCAACTAAGCCATTATGCCTCAATTATGCAGCTAGAGTCCTCCAACTTGATCCAAAGGTTTTCAAAGTGTTCCAAAGCTTGCAACACACTCCACGACATCCATTGAAGCTGTAGGGATCATCAAATCACATCTGGAACACAGTTTGTGCAGAGATCACATTTCAGCTTGCAAAAAGGTAAGCCTAAAACTACATCTTCATGATCCATGCATATTTCCTCGCATGATACTTTTTCCAATTGCTTGCCATCATATGTTGAGTATTTCCCCTCAAAAGATTTGATCATAGCACTCACCAACATGTCTGCACGATTGCTTTTTCAAAATTAGGGTTCATACGGCCATGTTGATATAACTTGCTATACACTGAAAATAAATGAAATCAAATATTGCCATCATGATCCTTGTGAAAAAACGCATGAGTTTGGTGTTTGAATCATGTCAAATGGTTGAGAAATGAGTGAGTTAGAGGGCTTCACGCATCTGAGCTTGAGGTTGAAGATGGCCATGGCGCCATGCTTGAGAAACCAACCAAGTTTGCCTTATATTTTTCCCTTGCCACGTTATTAATGAATTGGCATTGCGCCCCAGTGGTTGATCAGCTGGTTTGTGTGTATTGGCAAGCGAGAGGTCTGGGGTTCGAATCCCCCTCGCCCCAGACCTCTTTTTATCACTTTTTCCTATTTTTTTTGGGTTTTTCATATTATTTTATTAATTGTTTGGAAAATTAATAACTCCCTCAATTTTAATTATTTTTTATTGGTTCTTTTTGCAAAAAATCACAAAAATGTTGAAATATTTTATTCCACAAAAAAATTAAATGTATATTAGTTATTTAATATAATTAGTATTTTTGTGAATAAATTCATTTTTAATTGTTTTTAAACATTTAAAAGTGAATATTTACTTTGAAAATAAAAACCAAATGAGTTTTAATTCATCTTGTGATTAAACCCTCATTTTTCAAACCTTAAACAAAAATCACAAGTGGTTTATTCAAACTTATTTGGTATTTTTTATCATTTTATTTGATTTTCTTTAAATATTTACTTTTAAAAGAAAACAAATTTAGGGTTTCTTTGATTTTCACCCAAACAAAACTTTTAAATAATCTTTTGGGCCTCTAATAGAGTGTAAGACCCAATCCCCCTTTGAAAACTAAAACATTTTTTGGCCTCAGTCATTGTATAAGACCCACGGTGTTTTCAAAGATCTCGGCGCGACCGCCTTTTCAAAAATAAACCCATGGGCTTCTCCTTGAGCTATAAGACCCATATTTATTCATTTTCGAACTCTTTGGGCCTCTAATAGAGTGTAAGACCCAATCCGCTTTTAACCAAAACCTTTTTGGGCCTCAGATATTGTATAAGTCCCTCTACGTTAAAAAGAAAATCTCGGCGCGATCGCCAGTTCAAAATCAAACCTGGGCCTCTCCTTGAGCTGTAAGCCCCATCACTGGTACAAAAACACTTTGGGCCTCTATTAGAGTGTAAGACCCAACCCCCTTTGTAAATACACCACTTTTTGGGCCTCAGTCATCTTATAAGTCCCACTGTATTTTCAAAAACAACGGCGCGATCGTCGTCTTTTTTTTAGCAAAACCCTGGGCCTCTCCTTGAGCTGTAAGCCCCACCACTTGTATAAAAATAAACCTTTGGGCCTCTTGAGAGAGTGTAAGACCCATCCCTTTGTACAAAAAACTTTTTCGGGCCTCAGTCACTTGTATAAGTCCCCGTACAAAACAACAGTGCGATCACTGATAAAACCTTGGGCCTCTCCTTGAGCTGTAAGCCCCAACAAACTGCTCAAAGCACTTTCTCCTTTGATTTTGAATATCATATTATTATCAAAGCTTTCTTTGTTAAACAACTAACCAAACAGCATGGAAGCTCTACAACCGAGTAAGTGTTTATCCGCTTTCATTTACCGCTTTCATGTATATATAACTGTATTGTGGGACTGTTCACTGTAAGTCTTCCTTCACAAACTTTATATATACTTGTCAAATATCTACTGTGTAATACTAGTATAGTTATTTAGAGTTTTCCCCGACAACTACGTATAGCACTAGGTAAAGCCCTGTTGGTCACTCTTAAATACAAACAAAACTAGATCCCCATAGGATTACCAGACACAGTCTTCCCTCCTCTTGGGGTTAAACAATATGGAGACGTGAAAGGCAGCCTTCTCGGTGAACCCTTTCTCAGACTGTCACCCTAAAAAATAATCAAAGAGACTCTACTCCCCAGAGTTGATCTATTCTCCGTGAATAGCATCTCTTAAGTTTCTTCCAAATTCTCGGACTTTCCTGACTTGATCTATTCTCGGTGAATAGCATGTCTTGAACTTCTCGGGGTTTGGGGACCCATAGGCTTCTTAAAAGCATCCCCGCCTCCTCTTGGGCGTTGTACAAGGACCCTTCGGCTTCTTAAAAGCTCTAATGCCTTCTCTTGGGCTTAGTACAAGGACCTAGAGACCTCTACAGGTATAGGAATAGAACCTAGTCATCAATTTGCTAGAGCTGTCTTTCTGAGTAAAGTGTCAGACCAGTTAATGGGTTGACCTTCATCCCATAACATACCAGCCTTCTCTTGGGAATTACACAAAGACCATTCACTTATCCGAGAATCAATTTCTCAAAACACCAGTAGACTTGGACATTCTCAATACCCTTTGGATTTCCCATTTCCTTAAAGAACGGGAAATAACCCTGATCCTCTGATCAAGCCCTAAGCACAACATTACCCATATAAGAACTGATTTTCTCTTTCATCCAACATACTGAACCTGTCACTCAACTGAAACAGTTACCAGCATAAATAGTCTCCTCTTGGGCTTTGTACAAATGATTCTCCCCAGCGGAGCTAACCTTCTCAGATTCTCTTGTTGGGTCAAATCACCTTTTTAGCCTCCATCTCGGGCTTCGTACGAGATACAAAACAATCTCTTGTTGAGTATAAAAGACTCTCTTGTTGAGTCAATCACCTTTAGCCTCCATCTCGGGCTTCGTACGAGATAGAAAATCACTCTTGTTGTACCCCAAAATTTGCCCGCCCTATTTCTAACATTTAAATTATTTTTAACTTTGATTTTATAAGTTTTTTGGTTCAATTTCACTAATATTTTAACAGTAATTTTTATTCAAAAATAGGTAACAGTTTACTTTAAATTGTTTAAATAACAAATAGTTGGTTGACCTTCATATGCTTTCAAGTGCATTTTTATTTCGAATAAACAAAATAGCACAATTGGTAAAAAGTAAAAGCTTGCAAGCATAAGGTCACGGGTTCGAATCCCATTATCTGACTTTTTTTTATTTTTTTGTTACTAACTTTATTTCCATTTTAAAATCACAAAATTGTATATTTTTTTATTATTTATTTTTAATTTTCGTTTTTTATTTTAAGGCATTTTTAAAAATATTTATTTATTTGATTTTATGCACTTTTTACCAAAAAGGATAAAAAAAAATCATAATAAATACAAAAAATATTTCCTTTCTTGAGTACTTGTTTCCTATTGGTCAATCTGTGTCAGTTTGTGTCATACTCAACTTCTGATTGGTCAGCTTGCTAACCAAGGAAGATCTTTTGTAAATTTTATTCCCCTTTTTGCCCTTTAACCTGATTTTCCCATGCTATAATTAGCCCTCTATTTTCACAGTTTTGAGAGGAACCAAATCCACAGTCTCACAATTTCACTCACACATACAACAACACTTTTCTCTTTCAATTGTTCATCAAAACTCATATATCCTTCATCAATATTCCTCACAACTCTCCAACAAAAATGTAAAAAATCACAAAACCTCTTAAGATCAACTCTATCCTTCCGATCCGCCGCTCACCGGGCTACCTCTGGTCGCCGCTCCTCCGCTATCCGTACAGGCCGTACAGTCCGTACAACCGTACGAGATCCGCCGCTCCTTCGTCGTCCGTACACAACCGCACGAGATCCGCCTCCTCTCTCCGTTTTTTAACTAATAAGGGTTCGTATCAAGTTTTTTTGACATTTTTTTTCTTTTCACTTATTTATTTATTTGCTATTTAAATTCCTAGAAAAATTGTATAGGTCGCACAGTTTTTCTTTTTGTAATAGCCGTAGTTTTATTTCCCGCAAGGTTTGTTATACTTATGTATCTCTCCCAAAGCCTTGTAATAGCGTAGGGATTTTACTTTCCGCACTTTACTTTCCGCTATTTTATTTTACAACTGTGTAGTAATTAGGGTTTGTATGGCAAAACTAAAAAAAAACAATCTAAAAAACCCTAATTCAAGATAAATAATTGAAACTAATCCACTCAATCACACTTGCACCTCTAGGGTAGCCTCTCTCAGTTGCCTTACGAACATTGGTCATGTCCCTCGAAAGTAAGGGTACTTTAGCAAAAGACGCTTACGAATAATATCATCATAGTCCCTTCGATTAAAGATCATAGTCCCTAGATGACCCTTCGAGTTGCCTACGAAAAAAATGATTTTGTCCCTCGATGACCCTACGGAAAAATGATGGTAGTCCCTTCGAATTGCTAAGGTATCCTTACATGTTGCCTTCTATGACCATTCGATGACCCTTTGCCGTCCCTTCACATCCAATAGATAGGACTACCTACCCACTAATGGTATGGATAGTACTATCTCTCAAGGAAAAGGATAAGTACAAGAAAGACCTTATAAATTAAGGGTAAGTAACTTTTAAATGCTTGCTCACAACTAAAAAAAAAATAAATACTTTTCACACCTCACACTTTCAAAAATATTTTCAAAAACAAACACTTTGTATACATTCTTACACGAATTATTACAAAGTCAACTTTTACAAAATATTTTCTGAACACACACCACATTTCAAAAGAAAAAGCAAGGTAAAGTGAGCAAGCAATTAAGAGCCCGTAGATAACTATGGATGAAAAGGGATGCTAACACCTTCCCTTTTCATAACTTACCCCCTGAACTCAAAATCTTTTCAAAAAGGTCTTTCCTGTTCTTTTCACCTTTCTTAAATAAATTGATAAAAGAAAAGTCGCTGGCGACTCTTGCTAACCGTAACATGTTTTGCAAAAACAAAATTAAAAAGTCAGTTCTCCACCGTATCACAGAACTGACGACTCTGCTGGGGAATTGAATTCTAAAGAGGGGTTACCTTAGAGTTAGATCACTTTACCACTTGCTTAAAATTGTTTGACTTATGTACTTTATTTTTAATGGGCTTTGTTTTGGGGTTACTTGTGTGAAAGGTCCTACACCCGGACCTAGTGATTCCTTAGGTAAGTGACAATAGATCATGGAGACTGTACGGCATGTACCGATATGGTTGATATGATGGTCACAGTCTTTAGAACCCTAGTTAACTCATCTTTGGCCATTATAAGGTAGTGAGATGGCCTGCTTTGGATTTAGACCGAAGTTGGTTGATACTCGGGGCTACGCTCATTGAGATCAGACTTTCAGGATGTTTTGGTCGGCCACTCGAGTGTCGCACTAAAATAAAGCCTTTGAGAAAGATCTGTGATATGAGTCCTTTAGAACCCGGTTACTATTCTAGGACAGGTTGAGCCAACTAAACCTCAGTGGGGAAGGGTACTTACCTATGGACTTCATACAAGCCTTTAAACCTAAGGCTCTTGTATGACTTGTTTGTGTGTACTACTTATTTACTATTAACATGTACATGACATCATAACATCATAACATATCATTTTCACTAACCATTTCAAGGACCAAGGAATTTATCTTTATTCGTCGTTGCAGGCCATGGCTTCCGTTCCTAGAAATTTCATCCGAGTCAACTTTGTAAGGGTTCCTTCCCAGCTTAAAGAATTGGTCTCAAAGGTTCCCGATGGCTCTCGATTCACCAAAAGACATGGTTTTCTACTCGACTTGGTTACCTCAGGTTTTGAAGAAGACATGATGAGAGTCCTATTCCAGTTCTTCGATCCTAAGCACCACTGTTTCACCTTCCCGGATTACCAATTGGTGCCCACGATGGAGGAGTTCTTTAAGTTACTTGGAATACCTATTCTCGATCAGATGCCTTTTACCGGTCTAGAAGACGTTCCAAAGCCTGAAGTCATTGCAGCTGCTTTACATCTGAAGAGGTCAGACATTGTGTCTAATTGGGAAACAAGGAGTGGAGTCAAGGGGTTTCTTGCTAAGTTCCTGATTGAGAAGGCTCAATTGTTCCTAAGCGCTATGAGTTACCATGCTTTTGAGGAGGTATTGGATTTTTTGATCTATGGGTTGGTGTTGTTCCCTAATCCAGACCAACTCATAGACATGCACGCTATCAAAATATTTCTGACTCATAACTCGGTACCTACCTTGCTCGGGGATATTCTACACTCGCTTCACACTCGTACTATCAAGGAGCGAGAGACTCTCATGTGTTGCGTACCCTTACTATCCAGGTGGTTTATTTCGCACCTTCCTCGGTCAGTGTTGAAGAATGAACAAAGGTTGCAGTGGTCTTGAAGGATAATGTTACTCTCCCATTCAGATATCTATTGGTGTGCCCGATCTCTTGAAGACTTCACTCTTATTGATCATTGTGGGGAATTCCCTAATGTACCACTCCTTGGCATTAGGGGAGGCATCACCTGTAATCCTTCGCTAGCCTTGCACGCCAGTTTGGTTATGCTCGAAGGGATGGTCCTCATGATATGCTTATTCAGGGTATTGTGTTCGATTATGAAGATGATCCTCAAGGTTACCGTCAAAGGTTTATACGCACGTGGAATAAGGTGTATAATATTGAAAGCAGGACCTTGGAACAGAAAAACTCCATTCCTTTGGAGCCTTACCTCAGATGGGTGCGCACTCGTGCTCGAGATCTTATTATGCCATATCCAGCTGTCAGACCAGTGATTGTTGAACTTGAGTTTGAGGGAGATGTTCTTCAAGTCATTCTCCATCCAGATATGCCTACCGATCTTGAAGAGCTGCAGAAGTCCTGGGTTCAGATGAAAGAAGAAAGGGACACCTTTGAGACTCAGTTCTATGCTAGTGAGAAGAAGGTGTTGAAGTTGACAAAATTACTTCATGAGGAGCAGAGAATCAATGCTTACATCGGCACAAAGAGGAAGTGCCCGTGGGAGACTTGAGTCTTGAGTCATAGGTCTTAGACGTTTTTGAATTTGCTTTTTGAAATTTCCTTTCATTGTAGCCCAAGAGGCATAAAAAAAATGAATTTTGAGTTTACTAATAAAAGTTTTCCTTTTGTTTCTGTTTGTTTGCAAAGATAAACTCTAAAGTCCTTGAAATCATTGCATATGTATCTACATCTCATAATCATTGCATAGCAGGTTTCTAAGACAGGTCTCTCATCTTCTCGCTGTTTATTTCAGAAGAAATGGCTCTCGAGCAAACTGTCAAAGATCTCCAGACCCAGAACGCCCAGTTCCAAGAGCTGATCCTGAACTTGTCCAAGGGGCAAGAAGAACTGAAAGCACTTCTGACCAAGAAGAAGAAGAAAGTAAGAAAATCAACTGGCGTCATCAACATGGGGAGGAGATTCAAAGGTCCGGCTAAACAGGTCAAGGAAATTGGGATCCCAGTAGACCAAGATGGTGAACTGGATGACAAATATGAAAGTGACAAACATGAGAAAAATAGTAACCACGGCACCGGTGGACACTCTGAAGAGGAAGATGATTATCTGGATGATCAGTATTCCCCTGGTGATGAGAAATACAAATTACTTGAAGAACGTATGATGGCCATGGAGGTTCAGAAAGTACCTGGTTTGGATTTTGAGGATTTGGGCTTGGTTTCAGGAGTTGTCATTCCTCCTAGGTTCAAAATTCCCATGTTTGCTCAATATGACGGTGTCTTGCCCGAAGCTGCATTTGAGATCTTATGTCCGAAAGATTCAGCCACGTACTACTGACAAAAAGTTGTGGATACATTTTTTTCAAGAGAGTTTGTCTGGAGCTCAATTGGAGTGGTACTATCAACTTGAGAGCACCAATATTCGTTCATGGAATGATTTGGCTGAAGCTTTCTACCAGCAATACCAATATAACTCTGATTTGGCGCCAACTTGAATGTAACTCCAAAGCATGTCCATGGGCCCTAATGAAAGTTTCAAAGAGTACGCCCAGAAATAAAGAGATCTTGCAGGCAGGGTTCAACCTCCTTTAGCTGACAGAGAGTTGGTTGACATGTTCATGAGCACACTAACCGGTCCTTTCTATAGTCATCTACTTGGAAGCTCGTCATCCGATTTCACCGAGCTGATATTAACAGGAGAACGTGTTGAAAATGGAATTCGAAGTGGTAAAATACAAGTGGCTACATCTTCAAACACTACAAAGAAGCCACATAATGGGAAGAAGGAATCTAATGTTGTATACGGCCAGAAAGGTCGCAACCAATCTGTTGGGCAGTTATGATCTCTGCACCGGTGCCACAACAACAACAAGGTAGTCAGCGTAAGCAGGATACATCTAGGAGACAGTTTACAAAGATCAATATGTCATTGGCTCAGGCGTTGCAGCTTATGCTGAAGGCAGAGTTGGTTACTTTGAAGGATCCTCCTAGGAATCCTAATACTTCCGCTCCTAGCTATAATCCCGATGCAAGGTGTGCATACCATTCTAATAGTCCTGGACATGATACGAACAACTGTTGGGTGTTGAAGAACAAGATTCAAGACATGATTGACGCTAAGGAGATTGAGTTTGATCCCCCTGAGACTCCTAATGTGATTACCACTCATATGCCGAATCATGACAAGATCGTTAGTGCTATTGATGATGGTTCTTATGTTGCTACTGTGGTTGACTTGACTGCTCCTCTATCAATTGTTAAGAAGAAGCTGTTGCAAGGCGGTTTATTTTCGGGCTGCGTTGAAAACTGTCATTATTGTGCATCTCAATCCAATGGTTGTGTGAAGCTGAAAGAGGGCATTCAACATTTGATGGACGACCGTACTATACTGTTTGAGAAGATTCCTTCTATGGAGAGCTTATGTGAAAGTTTGTCTCGAGGTCTAAAGTTTGAGGACGTATCTGTGGTTACTAATTCCAAAACTCCTGTGAGGATCACCTCTAAAATTCCTGTAAAGATTACTGTCGAGCCTAGAGTGGCTCCCCTGATTATTACTACGCCCGGTCTGATTCCATATTCCTCTAGCAAGGCTATCCCTTAGAATTATGGTGCTGATGTTTACATTCATGGTGTCAAGAAAGAGCCTTTGACTGATGAAACTGCTGAAGTTACTAATCCCGATGTCGACAATATCGTCGGGACTAGTAAGGTTACCCGAAGTGGAAGAATTTTCTCCCCATAAATCTCTCTGAAGACTGTTACTACTCCAGTTCATATCTCTGCCTCAGAATCAATTACTGAGACTCGAGACAAAGAACCGGTGGTTTAGCCTGCCCAAATGAAGACCCCGGGTGAAACTACTATCGAAGATCCCTCCAAAGAAATGGAGGAAGTGCTGAAAATTATCCGCAAGAGTGATTACAATGTTGTTGAACAGTTGGGGCACACCCCCTCCAAGATCTCTATGCTATCTCTGTTGTTGTGCTCCGAGGCCCATGCTAAGGCTTTGGTGAAGTTTTTGAAATCTGTGCATGTGCCGCAGGAAATCTCTGTTGACCAGTTTGAAAATTGTGTCGCTAGCCTGACAACTGGTAATGGTCTAGGATTTTCTGACGATGATCTGAATCCCGCCGAAAGGAACCACAATAAGTCCCTGCATGTCTCCATTGAGTGTAGGGGCACTACTCTATCTCATGTACTGGTGGACACGGGTTCCTCATTGAATGTAATGCCAAAGATTGCTCTAGACAAGCTTGACTGTGAAGGGGTTGTGTTGAGACCCAGTTATGTTGTGGTGAGAGATTTTGATGGTTCAAAGAGATTAGTGCACGGAGAGGCCGATCTTCCAATCAGAGTGGGTTCTCAAGTCTTTGTTTCTACTTTCTATGTAATGGACATTCGTCCTGCCTATTCCTGTCTGCTTGGGCGCCCTTGGATACGTGGGGCAGGTGCTGTGACTTCTACCTTACATCAGAAGCTGAAGTATCCCGTGAAAGGCAGGATTGTCACCGTCTATGGTGAAGAAGAGTACATGGTTAGTCATTTGAATACTTTCAAGTATGTTGAGATGGATGGCGAATTCCTCGAGACTCCATGTCAAACATTTGAATTGGTTCCTCAGACTGTTCCTATTGCTAAACCAGTTCCTACTGTCCCCAAAGTCACTAGAGTATCTCCTGCAATGGCTTCCCTAAAGGATGCTAGAGCTGTGGTCGAAGAAGGTGGTGGCACCATTTGGGGTCAGCTTCCTGATATCCCTTACAAGTCTGGCAAATTTGGTTTGGGCTTCACATCAGAGGCTCAGAGAGTTGTACGTCGTGCTCGTGCTATTCGTATCACCAACAAAGGAGTTCATAAAGATCAGGTCAACGCTGTGGAAGATGCTGATAGTGACTGTGATCCAGACATTTGGATCTTTCCTACCATTGGCAGTGGGCTCAACAATTGGAAGACTGAAGATATTATTCCTATCTCCTTTAGTCAGGAGTAAATGTAATTTTCTGTTTTTCTTATTTTCAAAGTCTGGTTTTGTAATTTGAACAATAAAACTTTTAATTCATCGCATATTTTCATTCAGTAAATCAATGGACATTTTGCATTCAAATTTTACGCTCTTTGTCTTTTCTTTTACTTTATATTCATCAAAATAGCTATGTGTTCTTACACACACCCACGCGATAAATTGCAGATCCACATCCACTCTGGATCCCATTGATAACGGTTCTGCTATTGTCAATTATGACTTCGAAAATCCGATCTACCAAGCCGAGGATGAAGGTGAGGAAGATTGTGAAGTGCCTAGAGAGCTTGCTAGACTATTAGAGCAAGAAGAAAAGATCATACAACCGCACGAAGAGACAGTCAAGGTCGTAAATCTAGGTACTGAGGAGGATAAGAAAGAAATCAAGATAGGTGCTGGATTAGAAGACCGTGTCAAGAAAATACTGATTCAGATGCTACGTGATTATGCTGAGATTTTCGCTTGGTCTTATGAAGATATGCCAGGACTTGATGTCGATATCGTTGTTCACCTTTACCAATGAAGGAAGGTTGTCCTCCGATAAAGCAGAAGGTTCGTCGTATGTGCCCTGAGATGTCTGAAAAGCTCAAAGCCGAGGTTATGAAGCAGTTTAATGCAGGTTTCCTAGCTGTCACATCATATCCTCAGTGGGTTGAAAATGAGGTACCAGTGCCTAAGAAGGATGGTAAAGTTCGTATGTGTGTAGACTACAGGGATCTGAACAGGGCAAGCCCCAAAAATGACTTCCCTCTCCCACATATTGACGTTCTGGTAGACAACACTGCTCAGCACAAGATATTCTCATTCATGGATGGTTTCTCAGGTTATAATCAAATCAAGATGGCACCTGAAGACATGGAGAAGACTATATTCGTTACACAGTGGGGCAACCCCTTTCTCTCTAGCCTATGGTATGGAGGCAGTTTTACCTGTTGAAATTCAGATTCCTTCCCTAAGGATTATGAAAGACGCAGGTTTAGATGAAGACGAATGGATTTAGACTCGACTTGACCAAATAAATTTGATTGATGAAAAGAGGCTCGTGGCTGTTTGTCATGGCCAAATGTATCAGAAGCGTATGATCAAGGCCTTTAACAAGAAAGTCAAGCACCAAGTGTACCAGGCCGGTGATTTGGTAATAAAGCGTATCATACTACCACAGGGTGATCCCAGGGGCAAATGGACTCCCACATATGAAGGTCCATTTGTAATCAAGAAAATATTTTCTGGCGGCGCTATGATGCTTACTACTATGGACGGTGAAGATTTCCCGCACCCTGTGAACGCGGACATAGTCAAAAGATACTATGCATAAAAAGAGACCCGCTAGGTTGACTGGCCTAGGCAAAAATAAGGACATCTCGGCGAACCAAAAGGGTTCGGGCAAAAATTAGGAATATATATACAAAAGAACTGTATACCCAGCAAGTCGAAAACCTGAAAAGGCGGCTTGGGCAAAAAAGGGTATCCCGGTGGACTGAAAACCTGAAAAGGCGGTCCAGGCAAAAGTTAGGGATTAAAGCTTACGACTATGTCCCGTTGGATCACTTATTTGCTTCCGGCTTAGTTTTATCAAGTTCGAATGGCGCAGATCAATCCAGTCATCTTCCTTCCGACAGCAAGGGATGAGATGCTTGAAGATATAGTGGCAATAGCAGAGTTGAAACTCAATGGGATCATTTCCACATAACTGTTTTTCTTTGTTTATCACTTTGCACTTTTTTAATTTTTACGACAATTTCCTCTTACTAGGATTTCTGTCTCCTTGTACAAAAATGCCTGTTTATAGGCCAATTTCAAAATCAATACAAGTCTATTTTCAAATTCAAAATTGTTTTTACTTGCCTTGTTTTGTTTGCGTAAACGTCCAATGGGTACTTTGAATGAGTATATGCACTTGAATATGATTGAAGTTTACCAAAAAATATACGTGAAAACAGGAATAGCATTTACTAAGGACTCTAGGAGTTGGGATAATGTTCAAGATGTCCACGAACCCCCATAGAGCCAGTTGCATGGAAATATCCCCACAGAGCAGTCTCCATGGAACTATCTCTATAGAGTTATCTTCACAAGCTCATCCCCAACAGAGATATATTCCCCGACAGAATTAGTATGCCCTCAGACAGAAATTGGGGCATCTTCCAGCGGTCCACTTCCATATATTTGATGGACAGCTTGGCATGATCGTCTCCCCCAATGGGTCCCCTAGCAGATAAAGAAGTTGATCACTTCCCCAGCATACAACAGAAATTTCCTCAACGCAACCTATGAAATTCTAATCCCCATCGGAGATTATTCCCTCTATGTAGTATTAGAATTCTCTCCCCCAGCAGAATTTATTCAAGGATGCTATCCCCAGCAGAATTTATTCAAGGATGCTATCCCCAGTAGAGTCATTCCAAACAGGATCTGAAGATTTATTTTCTCCATCCCCAGCAACAGTCAGGGATTTATTTTCCCCAATCAGACATTACTATTCAAAGCCACCGCTATTTTTTACGACATCTCATGCCCATACATCATTTACAATACATCATAGCATATGCATACAAAACGCATATAATATTCTCATTTATTTTAAGAGCATCATTACGCAATGCATTACATATATCATGACTTTGCATAAAACTAACTTGGTTTTTTTCAGGTTAGTTCTCAAATGGACAAATATTGTCAACAGTTATCATCCTTCAGATACAATCAGTCGAAGATTCATTCTGACACTCCTTTGGATATAG
This sequence comes from Lathyrus tuberosus, assembly GCA_022829125.1. Taxonomy (NCBI): domain Eukaryota; kingdom Viridiplantae; phylum Streptophyta; class Magnoliopsida; order Fabales; family Fabaceae; genus Lathyrus; species Lathyrus tuberosus. Next base: position 1,641,199 of record JALAZF010000563.1, read on the forward strand.
TCAGGAGTAGACTCATTCTAGTACATCTTTTAGATACAGTCGGTCGAAGACTTACTCTAATACTAATTTTTCAGATACAGTCAGGCAAAGACTCATTCTGATCTCCTTATAGATACAGTCAAGACATAGACTCATTCTAGAACATCATACAGATACAATCAAGGCATAAGAATCATTCTGGCATTCCCCAGCACGTCTGCTAGATACCGTTGGACACAGACTCATTCTAGTATATTTCTCAGATACAGTCAAACCTAGACTCATTCTGATACTCCTATCAGCAGTTACTTTGGATGGCGTCTATAAGACCATCTCCATCCTGTCATCTTTCTGAGTGGCATCTTTAACCCCATTCAAGCAATACAATCAACCAACAAGCGTTACTTCGTGCACCCGTGAGTGCAAATTTCTGGGCACTTAAGTGTTCAATCATCTTCTACCTTCAGATCACGAATGGAAGACATGTCAATCTAACTCCTCAGGTTTAAGAAGATTGAACAGGGGCAGCTGTTGTACCCCAAAATTTGCCCGCCCTATTTCTAACATTTAAATTATTTTTAACTTTGATTTTATAAGTTTTTTGGTTCAATTTCACTAATATTTTAACAGTAATTTTTATTCAAAAATAGGTAACAGTTTACTTTAAATTGTTTAAATAACAAATAGTTATTTGACCTTCATATGCTTTCAAGTGCATTTTTATTTCGAATAAACAAGATAGCACAATTGGTAAAAAGTAAAAGCTTGCAAGCATAAGGTCACGAGTTCGAATCCCATTATCTGACTTTTTTTTTTTGTTACTAACTTTATTTCCATTTTAAAATCACAAAATTGTATTTTTTTTTATTATTTATTTTTAATTTTCGTTTTTTATTTTAAGGCATTTTTAAAATATTTATTTATTTGATTTTATGCACTTTTTACCTAAAAGGATAAAAAAAATCATAATAAATACAAAAAATATTTCCTTTCTTGAGTACTTGTTTCCTATTGGTCAATCTGTGTCAGTTTGTGTCATACTCAGCTTCTGATTGGTCAGCTTGCTAACCAAGGAAGATCTTTTGTCAATTTTATTCTCCTTTTTGCCCTTTAACCTGATTTTCCCATGCTATAAATAGCCCTCTATTTTCACAGTTTTGAGAGGAACCAAATCCACAGTCTCACAATTTCACTCACACATACAACAACACTTTTCTCTTTCAATTGTTCATCAAAACTCATATATCCTTCATCAATATTCATCACAACTCTCCAACAAAAAAGTAAAAAATCACAAAACCTCTCAAGATCAACTCTATCCTTCCGATCCGCCGCTCACCGGACTACCTCCGGTCGCCGCTCCTCCGCTGTCCGTACAGGCCGCACAGTCCGTACAGTCCGTACAACCGTACGAGATCCGCCGCTCCTTCGTTGTCCGTACACAACCGCACGAGATCCGCCTCCTCTCTCCGTTTTTTAACTAATAAGGGTTCGTATCAAGTTTTTCTGACATTTTTTTTCTTTTCACTTATTTATTTATTTGCTATTTAAATTCCTAGAAAAATTGTATAGGTCGCACAGTTTTTCTTTTTGTAATAGCCGTAGTTTTATTTCTCGCAAGGTTTGTTATACTTATGTATCTCTCCCAAAGCCTTGTAATAGCGTAGGGATTTTACTTTCCGCACTTTACTTTCCGCTATTTTATTTTACAACTGTGTAGTAATTAGGGTTTCTATGGCAAAACTAAAAAAAACAATCTAGAAAACCCTAATTTAAGATAAATAATTGAAATTAATCCACTCAATCACACTTGCACCTCTAGGGTAGCCTCTCTCAGCTGCCTTACGAACATTGGTCATGTCCCTCGAAAGTAAGGGTACTTTAGCAAAAGACGCTTACGAATAATATCATCATAGTCCCTTCGATTAAAGATCATAGTCCCTAGATGACCCTTCGAGTTGCCTACAAAAAAATGATCTTGTCCCTCGATGACCCTACGGAAAAATGATGGTAGTCCCTTCGAATTGCTAAGGTATCCTTACATGTTGCCTTCTATGACTATTCGATGACCCTTCGCCGTCCCTTCACATCCAATAGATAGGACTACATACCCACTAATGGTATGGATAGTACTATCTCTCAAGGAAAAGGATAAGTACAAGAAAGACCTTATAAATTAAGGGTGAGTAACTTTTAAATGCTTGCTCACAACTAAAAAAAAAAACAAATACTTTTCACACCTCACACTTTCAAAAATATTTTCAAAAACAAACACTTTGTATACATTCTTACACGAATTATTACAAAGTCAACTTTTACAAAATATTTTTTGAACACACACCACATTTCAAAAGAAAAAGCAAGGTAAAGTGAGCAAGCAATTAAGAGCCCGTAGATAACTATGGATGGAAAGGGGTGCTAACACCTTCCCTTTTCATAACTTACCCCCTGAACTCAAAATCTTTTCAAAAAGGTATTTCCTGTTCTTTTCACCTTTCCAAAATAAATTGGATAAAAGAAAAGTCGGTGGCGACTCTTGCTAACCGCAACATGTTTTGCGAAAACAAAATTAAAAAGTCAGTTCTCCACCATATCACAACTCTCTTTTTGAGTATAAAAGACTCTCTTGTTGAGTCAATCACCTTTTAGCCTCCATCTCGGGCTTCGTACGAGATATAAATCACTCTCTTGTTGAGTATAAAAGACTCTCTTGTTGAGTCAAACCCTTTTAGCCTCCATCTCGGGCTTTGTACGAGATAGAAAATCACTCTCTTGTTGAGTATAAAAGACTCTTATTGAGTCAAACCTTTTAGCCTCCGTCTTGGGCTTCATACAAGACACATAAAAGCACTCTCTCGTTGAGTCAGTCACTTGTTAGTACTCTCTTGTTGAGTCAACCCTTTTAGCCTCTATCTCGGGCTTCGTACGAGACAAAAAATAAAAGACACCCTCTTGTTGGGTCAATAGCCTCCTCTTAGGCTTTGTATAAGGAAACCCCGGTTGAGTCAATCAACCTTTTAGCATCAATCTGTGCCTTGCTCAACAACTCCTTTTCCTTCATCTAATTGCTGTAAGCGGCAAGCCTCTGGATTATTTACATCCACGCCACTGTCCCTCCTTTAGCATGAGAAATTCCTAAGGAAAGATAGAATTTCTCTACACTGAGTTAAAGTCTTCTCCTTCAGGTTAAAAATCCCCTATGAAATTATGGCATTGCTGGATTCACATATCCCAGTTAAAGTAATTCTCCTTTATAATCAGTCACCCAACAGTCGTGACAAACAGACCAAATATCCCCCTTTAGAGATGACAAATTCTCTCTAAAGTCAAAACCCTTCAGCTTCACATCTTGGGCTTCGAACAAGATACAAATAAACCATTTAGCTTCGTGTCTTGGGCTTCGAACAAGACACCAAAACAATCCCTTTCCTCCCATAGAATAGGAGAAACTACAATCGCTCTGATTTCCCTGAACGGGAATACGTAGGCATAAGATTGAAAAATCTTAGCGAGCATACTAATCAAAATCCCATACCTTCATACATCAATCAGAAAGCATCAGTCCTAACATCCTACCAATGGCCTAGACACTGTTCCTTTTTAACAAAATAACCTAAGAGAGACCCACAATCTTAATAGCATATGTAAACCAACAGTCATCTGTTAAACTCAGTTTGCAAGCAGGGTTAATTGGAGACATCTATTTCCCTTCCTTCACCAGCTTCAATAGGATAAAAAATGAATCGAACTGTAGTACCCAAAAGCGATAGTGATTCGCAACCATGCAAAAATTCGCACTATAGACCCATATCATTTTCTGAACATTTGAAAGGGAAAACCCTACTCCCTTTGGACACTCTCACTCTTTCACTCTCAAGAACGTTAATCTTTCACGTGCACTGTTCATCTCAAATTTCACTAAGTTTTCCCAAATTTCAATTACAAGTTCAGGTTTGAATCTCGTTTTCTTTCTAATTTCTGTTTAGATATTATGTTTAGGGTTCTGGTTTGTGCATTAGAGACATTGTTAATTTTAGGTTTTCACCTCTATTTTAAGATTTATCTGTTGTTGCATGTTGAATTGGTTGTAAACTTTAGAATAGAGGTGATATTTTGTGAATGGAACTCTGATGATTGGAAGTATGGACGTTGTTTTTCTGAAATCATCACGTGTTCGCTGTCCAGTTCGCTTTGCGAACCTGGGCGAGCATTCGCCAGACCTTCGCTTTGCGAATCTGGGGCGAATGTTCGCCAGCCTTCGCTTTGCAAACTCTGGAGTGAACGTATCAAAACTCTGAATTTTTTTTTATGTTGTTTCAGTTGTGATTTTGTTTTGGCTTCCATTTCTAATGTACTGTGTTGCTGCTTGTTGTTGTTTTTATTTGCTGATTTGTGCAGATGGCTCCTAAGGTTAACCCCGTAAAGAAAAGAAAAGCCACCACATCGCGACAAGTTCTAATACAATTTGATAGCGACCGGTTTAGGGGTGCCAAACAAGCAGCAAGGTATCTTACCTTGGAAAAGAGAACCATCTTGCCAGAAAAGAGATTTAACTTGAGTGGCTGAGGGAGTTATTGGTCTGTGGTTGCGCTCCTAGAAGAAAAAAATGGGGACACTGATAAGTCCAGTCGATAGCTACAATGTTGAGATTGTCTGCGAGTTTTATGCGAACGCCCTTCCTGATAATGGGGACCAATTTGGGTGGACAACCTTCGTTGGGGGGAAGGTGGTGAGATTTGACTGTGCAGCAATTAGTATTGTTCTTGGAAGTCCTCTACCATTGAGAGCTATCCAGATAGATGACTACCATAGAGATTTGCACCTTCACTGAGACATACCTGCCATGACTAGAGATCTTCTTCGACTGGGAAAAACTGTAGAACTCAACCCATCTGGGGTTTCCATTAGGTACCGTCGTGAGGACATACAACCTTTGGCTCAGCTTATTTTGCTTTAGGTGATAACCAACATCAAGCCGAAGTCGCATTCGTCTACCATCCCTATACCACTAGCCCACCTTGTCCACAGTATTTTGACTAATGTGCAAATATATGTGGCCCGTATTATCGCCGATGAGATAAGGGCTATTGTGGAGAGTGGCCTTGGTGGTTCCACTTCTCGGAAGAATGCCCCTCTTGCTTTTCCTTGTCTCATCATGTCTTTGTGTGCGTGTGTTGGGGTGGATATTCCCGCACACCGCCAGATCACTATTCCTTCGGCGATTGATGATCGTTATGTCGACAAGTTTTGCAAGCCAAAGGGGGCAAGGGGTGAGACATCGAGTGCTGGTGCTGAGGCCGGCACAAGGGGTGGTGATGCTTCTGGTTCTGGGTCGCAGGGTTTCTGTAACACCCACAAATAATATACATACATCAAAGCATAATATTATACATAAATCCAAGTGTTTGGTACTGAAATACCATAAGTTCCGAGTTAACACATTATATACATTACATGCCAAAAATACCTAATACAAAAAACTATCGCACAATGTATACAAGATGTCCGAAGACACTAAGAGCTAAATCAACACAATGATCTTAAAATAATCTCCACAACGGAAGTCTTGCCATCCCAAAAAGCCAAGGAAAAATAAGGATAATCAAACGGCCTTATCCTTACCCTTCGCGGAACCTGTAGTACCTGTAATATAATTAATAACATGGGGTGAGATATTAAATCTCAGTGAGTTCCCTATCTTAGATTCTCTCGGCTTTACAAGGTTCTACTATCCTAACCCAAGTCAAAAGGGGAAGGGAAAAAATTACCTTGAGTACTCACGCACACTATATGGATCCATGTTCATGAGTCTGTTAACTCACAGTCTATCACTAATCGATAACCTTACCAAGGAATCCCCTTTTCCCGTCCGCTTCTATGTCTAAAAGTCGACCCGAGTCATGAATCCTTGTAGTTACTTGGCATATGAAATGGATTCAGAATTAAGGGACATATTATCTCCTTAATTCGTCACTTCACACGGCTCGTACACCGTCACAAGTCTCTTTACCCATAGGCTCCACTCGTACTACACACGGGAATCAAACCTGCCAAGTAATTATGCATATGTTCAGAGGAGCTCGAGACTCATGAACTGCATCTCAAGTGAAACGGTTATGATTACGTGATCATAAACACAACGCGGTTGTATTCGACAATCACAAGGCCACATTCGCCTTAAGACCTCTTTTGTCTTTTCTCAATACCTAGCACAGTTAGACATGATCCATACTAGTGTAATTTCTTTTCTATACTATTCGGTATTAGACGCACGCCTCGGCCTCTCATGCACGAGCATCATCATAGGTTATTCAACAATTTCCTAGCCATTACTAGGTTCCAATATAGTCTTAGTAAGGTTTCCTCACTCTACCTATTTCATATTTTAACATGCATACCCTCTCAAATATTCTTAACAACAATAGAATAGGTAAACATAATTCAATTATATAATGGAAACACACATAACAACTTATCACAAAGTTACCCCATTCTTGGGTTCCCTCCGATTTATTTAATCAGGCAACAAAACTGATATTTTTCACTTCCATTAGATAGAGTGTTTTCATAGCTCTCCATCGGTACCAAGAATACCTCGATCGGAGTCACGGTTCAAGAGTTATGAAAGAAACAAAATGAAAGATCTGTCATGTTAGCTAGGCGAATCCCCAACGAATGTTCGCTTTCTCCCTTCGTCGTGCGAAGCTCTAGGTGAATCAAAACATAAATGAAAGTACACAAAGTTCGCTTTGCGAACACCTGGCGAGCATTCGCCTCACCCTTCGCTTTGCGAACCTCTGGGCAAACCAAGTCAGAACCAAAAGGATACAAAGTTCGCTTTGCGAACTCCAGGCGAACCTTTTCCTTGCCCTTCGCTTTGGTTCGCTTTGCGAACCCGCAAATTCCCAGAATTCTCAGCAATGTAACAGCAGGTCCTTAGGGCCAAAAATCTCATCCAAAACATAACGAAACACACAAACTAGTATTAACAGATGATTCCACACATATATTGATCATACTACACGGTTTATATCACATTTCAACCGTTAGATTCTTTGATTAAGCAAAATTACTCAGTTTCTCACAATATCTAACCTAGCTCTAGAACTCAAGAAATTCTACAACTAAAGTGTCTATCTAGAACCCACCTCAATACTAGATGATGATGAAGATGTTAAGATGATTTGATGAAGAATAGATGATAATCCAAGCTCTTCTCTTCAATTCCAAATTTTCTCTTCTCTTTCTTTCCTTTGCTCTTCCTTCTCTCTAATTTCTCTCTCTCAAATGTTACTATGTTTGGCAAGGGAGGAAAAGAAATGATATAGAGAAATTAATTAGATAGTAACACTACTAAATGTCCAAAAAGTCTCTATAGTACCAATTAATAAAACCTCAGAGTCAGATAATATTAATTTGATCTGCTCTGAGCTCATCAGTTACTCTAATTACCTTTCCAGATAATTTCTCAGAGTACACCGGAACCCAGTTGATCACAACTAATAGTATCCAGAGCAAACTAAAATACGGGGTATTACATCCTCCCCCCCCCCCCTTAAATAGAAATTCGCCCACGAATTTAAAAATTAGCTGAATAGATGAGGGTAAGCATCTCGCATCTCTGATTCTATTTCCCAAGATGCATCACCCGGATGCGTATCATCCCACTGAACTTTCACTAGAGGAATCTCTTTATTCTTTAGTACCTTAGTTTTCTCTTCCTGTGATACGACTTGGTTGAGGTTCAAACGTTAAATCTACTTCTATCTCAATCGTATCTGATAGAATTGGCTGAAGAGGGTATGGAACAAACTTCCTGAGTTGAGATACATGAAAAACATCATGCATTTCTGACAGAGAAGGCGGTAAGGCTAATCTGTATGCTACTTCACCAATCCTTTCTAAAATTTGATACGGTCCCACGTATCTCAGACTTATCTTATGCGACTTAAACGGTCCTTTCAACCTCAATCTCGGAGTAACTTTCAAAAACATGTGATCACCTTCATCAAACTCTAAAGGTCTCCTACGGTTATCCGCATAACTCTTCTGACGATCTTGTGCTTGTTTAACTTTATCACGGATCATTCTAATATTTTCTGTAGTTTCTTGAATAACTCGGGTCCCAAAATTCTGTCTTCGCCAACTTCCGTCCAACACAATGGCGTCCTACATTTCCTTCCATATAATGCCTCAGGCAGAGCCATACCAATACTCGCATGATAGCTGTTGTTGTATGAAAACTCAATCAACGGTAAAATTTCTATCCAATTCCCTCCACTTTTAAGTACACAAGCCCTTAACATATCTTCCATCGTTTGTATCGTCCGTTCCGTCTGGCCATCCGTTTGCAGATGATTCGACATACTCAAACACAACTTTGTTCCCATAGCTTATTGAAAAGCTTTCCAAAATCTTGAAGTAAACTTTGGATCTCTATCCGAAACAATACTAGAGGGAATACCATGCAACCTCACGATTTCCGAAATAAACAACCTTTCAAGATGACTTGCCTTGTAAGTAGTCTTTACGGCTAAGAAATACGCAGATTTCGTCAACCGATCCACAATTACCCAAGTAGAATCATAACCACCTTGTGCACGGGGTAATCCAACTGCAAAGTCCATAGAAATGCTATCTCACTTCCATACCGGAATTTCTAACGATTGTAATAAGCCACCCGATCTTTGGTGTTCAATCTTTACTTGTTGGCATACCGCACACTCCAATACATACACTGCAATATCTCTTTTCATACCGGACCACCAATAGTCTCTCCTTAAGTCTTGATACATCTTCGAAGAACCAAGATGTATAGTAAAAGCACTCTTATGCGCTTCTTCCAAAATTCTTCTTTTCAACACCACATCATCCGGAACACAAATCCTTTGGTTAATTAAAATAACTCCATCGTTTGCTTGCACAAAACCCAATTGAACTAATAATCATTGTAACTTCTCATCCAACATTTGCTCTTGTTGAATTTCTTCTCTAAGAGTAGAATTAACATTCAAGTTTCCCATAATCACACCATTAGGAGTCCAAACGAAATGGAGATTAAGATCTCGAAACTTTTCCAATAAGGTATACTCTAATATCATCAACTCGGCATTATGCAACACTTTTCGACTCAATGCATCTGCCACTTTATTTGCTTTAACCGGATGGTACTTTAGTTCCAAGTCATAATCCTTTAAATATTCCATCCATCTCCTTTGACGCATGTTCAACTCTTTTTGGTCAAATAGATACTTTAAACTCTTGTGGTCGCTGAACATCTCAAAATGTACCCCATACAAATAATGACGCCACACTTTCAATGTAAACACAACTGCCGCCAATTCCAAATCATGTGTTGGATAATTCTCTTCATGAACTTTTAACTATCGAGATGCATAAGCCACCACGTGACTATCTTGCATTAAAACAGCTCCAAATCCCCTCTTTGATGCGCCATAAAACACCTCATATGACTTGCTAGGATCAGGAATAATCAACACAAGAGCAGTCGTCAATCTTTCCTTCAAACTCATAAAACTTCTTTCACAAGCCAAATCCCACTCATAAAGACAATCTTTTCGAGTAAGTTTCGTCATTGGTAAAGCCAATTGAGAAAAGCCTTTGATAAACCTTCTGTAATAACCTGTCAAACCCAAGATACTTCTAACTTCGGAAACATTCCTTGGTCTCTTCCAATTAATCACCGCTTCTACTTTTGATGGATCTACCGCCACACCTCCTTGAGATATGACATGACCAAGAAAATTAACCTCCGACATCCAAAATTCACACTTGCTTAGGTTGGCAAAAAAGTTGTCTCTCTTGTAAGATCGATAAAACGATTCTTAAGTGCTCTTCGTGCTCTTGAGAAGTACGAGAATAAATAAGAATGTCATCAATGAAGATCACTACAAATTGGTCCAAATAAGCTTGAAATATCCGATTCATATAATCCATAAAAACTGCCAGAGCATTCGTCACACCGAAAGGCATTACTAAGAATTCATAATGGCCATAACGGGTTCTAAACGCAGTCTTTGATACATCCGAACTCTTCACACGGATCTGGTGATAACCCGACCATAAATCAATCTTCGAGAACACACATGCTCCTTTCAACTAATCTAACAAGTCGTCTATCCTGGGTAAAGGGTATTTGTTCTTAATGGTGACTTTATTCAACTGCCGGTAATCAATACATAACCGCATTCCACCATTCTTCTTATTTAACAATAACACTGGAGCTCCCCAGGGCAAAACACTGGGTTGAACAAAATGCTTAGCCATTAACTCTTCCAATTGTTCCTTCAATTCTCTTAGCTTAAGTGGTGTCATCCGATACGGAGAAACAGAGATAGGATCCGTTCCCGGTATCAGGTCAATAGAGAATTCCACTTCCTTCTCCGGAGGAAGATAAGTGATATCCTCGGGGAAAACTTCAGAAAACTCACAGAGTACTGGGATACTCAGAACTTGAAGGTTGCTACTCTGCTCCTTAGTGAGAACCAAAAGAACAGATTTTTCCTTTTCAAACAAGAAATTTATCATTCCCACCGTACCTTCTAAAATAGTAGTTAACACATCCTTCGGAGTAGTCTCAACGGATGGAATAATAATTAGTTTTTCTTCGCAACCAATAAATACCGAATTAGCAGAAAGCCAATCCGTTCCCAAAACAACATCCACTTTCTTAAGCGGTAAACAAATAAGGTCAATCTGAAAAACTCTTCCATCCACAGATAAAACACAATTTTCACAGATTAATGGTGTTTCAACTATCTCATCCATGGCAGTAGTAACCACCATGGGTGGAGACAACGGAATAGTTTGCAACCCAAGTTGCTTCACACATTGCATCGACACAAAAGAGTGTGTTGCTCCACAATCAAATAATATAAAACAAGGATTCCCATTAATGAAACACGTACCAACAATCAAAGAGTTATCACCCTTGGTCTTCCTTGCATCCAACGTATAAACTCGACCGGTACTCTTTTCTGGCGTTTGATTCCTATTCTGAGGACAATCTCTCGCCAAATGGCCCACTTTTTGACACTGATAACACCTCATTCCTCCGAAATTACATCTACCAAAATGCATCTTACCACAAAAATGTCACACAGGAGGTGCACTAATCTTAGAACTCTGAGCTTGCTTCCCTTTAAAAGCTTGTTGTCTCGGCCTAAATTGTTGATTTGATCTCCCACGATCACTTTGATTTGACCTACTCAATTCCTCCTCAGCTTGAACTTTCTTTAAACTATTCTCTGCCACATAACACTGCCTTAATAATTCAGCGTAACTAGTGAACTCTCTCTGAGACACACTATGCGAAATTTCGGCCTTCAAACCAAAAAGAAACTGGTCAATTTTCCACCTCTCATCAGGAGCATACATGGCCTGCCTAGAATAAGCAGCCATAATCTCAAACCTCTCGGCATAAGCAGCTACAGTTAAAGTACCTTGTCTCAACTGTTGAAAGTCAAATTCCTTCTGGGTCCTCAAAGAACTAGGGAAATAATTCTCCATAAAGTTAATCTTAAATTGCTCCCAGATCTTAGGTATCTCTTGAATAGTCATCAGGGCTGAGGCACTCTCCCACCACCTCATGGCAGAACCCTTCAACAAATAAGAAGCGAATATCACCTTGTTCTCCTCACTACAATGGGCTATCAAGAAAATTCTCTCCATGCCAACTATCCATTCATGAGCTTTAACAGGATCTAACCCGCCATGAAATTCTGGAGGATTCATGCGGATAAAATCCCGAAAACTCCCACCTACAGCATCTGGAACAACCACTGGAGGATGAAGACCCCCATTCATTTGTTGTACCATCTGCTGCATAAACAGGTTCTGCTGCTGCATCTGTTGCAAAAATTGAGGCCACAGGACATTCTCCTCGCCGCCCGGCGGATTCGTCCCAATAGGAATGGTTGTAGGTCGACCACGATTGCTTCTGCGTCTGTCACCCATGTTCCTAAATGTCATACAGATAAAATTAAGTAGATCAGGCTTAATACCATAAATATAACACTTAAGACCATAGGTGACACCACGCATATGAAACGGAAAGAAAATACTTATACTATTTCATGGCTAGGTCGAGGATACAACCAGGCTCTGATACCAACTATAACACCCACATATAATATACATACATCAAAGCATAATATTATACATGAATCCAAGTGTTTGGTAGTGAAATAGCATAAGTTCCTAGTTAACACATTATATACATTACATGCCCAAAATACCTAATACAAAAAACTATGGCACAATGTATACAAGATGTCCCAAGACACTAAGAACTAGATCAACACAATGATCTCAAAATAATCTCCACAACGGAAGTCTTTCCATCCCAAAAAGCCAACGAAAAATAAGGATAATCAAACGGCCTTATCCTTACCCTTCGCGGAACCTGTAGTACCTGTAATATAATCAACAACATGGGGTGAGATATTAAATCTCAGTGAGTTCCCTATCTTAGATTCTCTCGACTTTACAAGGTTCTACCATCCTAACCCAAGTCAAAAGGGGAAGGGAAAAAATGACCTTGAGTACTCACGCACACTATATGGATCCATGTTCATGAGTCTATTAACTCACAGTCTATCACTAATCGACAACCTTACCAAGGCATCCCCTTTTCCCGTCCGCTTCTATGTCTAGAAGTCGACCCGAGTCATGGATCCTTGTAGTTACTTGGCATACGAAATGGATTCAGAATTAAGGGACATATTATCTCCTTAATTCGTTACTTCACACGGCCCGTACACCGTCACAAGTCTCTTTACCCATAGGCTCCACTCATACTACACACGGGAATCAAACCTGCCAGGTAATTATGCATATGTTCAGAAGAGCTCGAGACTCAGGAACTGCATCTCAAGTGAAACGGTTACGATTACGTGATCATAAACACAACGCGATTGTATTCGACAATCACAAGGCCACATTTACCTTAAGACCTCTTTTGTCTTTTCTCAATACCTAACACAGTTAGACATGATCCATACTAGTGTAATTTCTTTTCTATACCATTCGGTATTAGGCGCACGCCTCGGCCTCTCATGCACAAGCGTCGTCATAGGTTATTCAACAATTTCCTAGCCATTACTAGGTTCCAATATAGTTTCATGGTAAGGTTTCCTCACTCTACCTATTTCATATTTTAACATACATACCCTCTCAAACATGCTTAACAACAATAGAATAGGCAAACATAATTCAATTATATAATGGAAACACACATAACAACTTATCACAAAGTTACCTCATTCTTGGGTTCCCTCCGATTTATTTAATTGGGCAACAAAACTGATATTTTCACTTCCATTAGATAGAGTGTTTTCATAGCTCTCCATCAGTACCAAGAATACCTCAATTGGAGTCACGGTTCAAGAGTTATGAAAGAAACAAAACGAAAGATTTGTCATGTTCGCTAGGCGAATCCCCAGCAAACGTTTACTTTCTCCCTTCGTCGTGCGAAGCTCTAGGCGAATCAAAACAGAACTGAAAGTACACAAAGTTCACTTTGTGAACACCTGGCGAGCATTCGCCTCACCCTTCGCTTTGCGAACCTTTGGGCAAACTAAGTCAGAACCAAAAGGATACAAAGTTCACTTTGCGAACTCCAGGCGAACCTTCGCCTTGCCCTTCGCTTTGGTTCGCTTTGCGAACCCGCGAATTCCCAGAATTCTTAGCAATGTAACAGCAGGTCCTTAGGGCCAAAAATCTCATCCAAAACATAACCAAACACACAAACAAGTATTAACAGATGATTCCACACATATATTGATCATACTACACGGTTTATATCACATTTCAACCGTTAGATTCTTTGATTAAGCAAAATTACTCATTTTCTCACAATATCTAACCTAGCTCTAGAACTCAAGAAATTCTACAACTAAAGTCTCTATCTAGAACCCACCTCAATACTAGATGATGATGAAGACTTTGAGATGATTTGATGAAGAATAGATGATAATCCAAGCTCTTCTCTTCAATTCCAATTTTTCTCTTCTCTTTGTTTCCTTTTATCTTCCTTCTCTCTAATTTCTCTCTCTCAAATGTTACTATGTTTGGCAAGGGAGGAAAAGAAATGATATAGAGAAATTAATTAGATAGTAACACTACTAAATGTCCAAAAAGTCTCTATAGTACCAATTAATAAAACCTCAGAGTCAGATAATATTAATTTGATCTGCTCTGAGCTCATCAGTTACTCTAATTACCTTTCCAGATAATATCTCAGAGTACACCGGAACCCAGTTGATCATAACTAATAGTATCCAGAGCAAATTAAAATATGGGGTATTACAGTTTCTACCCTTATCAGCAGGAGATATGCCAGTATAACTGGGATTGGATGGCGGCTTCTCAGCGCGCCATGACTGATTTACATGACTCCATGCAGGTACTTCAGCTACAGATTCACGAATTCGCCGCTGATCATACGATGATGACGAGGGAGCAGTTCCTTGCACATAATGGTTGGCCTGAGGCCAGGCCAATATTCGGAGGGATAGAGGATGCGGCTGGTCCTGATGATGCTGATGAGGAGGTTGGTGATGCTGATGATGATGAGGTGACTAGTTCTGTTTATGGTTCAGAGGATTTAGAGGAGGTTGAGGCGTCCGGTTCAGAGTCTGAGGAGGACTGGTTTTGCTATTCTGATTTTGTACTTCCTTTGCAAGTCAAAGTGAAGTTTTCCTATGTTTTATTTTATTATGCTTTTGTATCAGTTTTTGTTGATGTACTTTGTACCCATATGAGGTACTTTTGACTTTTTAGGTGTTTTTAAACCATTACATTTTTATGATATTATTAGTAATATTTTGTTTTTCAGTAAATTATTCTGTTTTTAATTTTACTAATATTTCGTTTTTCATTATTGTTATTAAGAGTTGAATTCTTCAGTTTAAGAATGTTCAACTCTTAAATTGTTGGTATGCTTTTGTTTTTTATTTGTTGTTAATTAAGAATTGAATTCTTCTGTTTACGAATGTTCAACTCTTAAGCTGTTGGTATGTTTTTTTTTTATCGTTTTATGTTGGTATGCTTGTGGAAGTTTAATATTTCCATCTTTTGGTGTTGACTTGAAGAAACTTAGGTGTGTGTTGATTGATCATCAAAGAAAGTTCTTCCAAGTTGGATGGCGATGATAGTAATTTTAAGCACGATTTTGTTGGCAAGGTACATAGTTACCTAGTTCTAGAATTTAGAATGTATTAGAACTTTTTGGCTTTGTACAAATGAAAATGTTGTTTCTTGTTACAAATCTATTGATTGCTTGTGTCATTTAGGTCCAAAAACCACAAAATTGAGAAACCTCCATGCTGTACTATATGCTTTGGATTGATGATGAATTTTGCTTTATACTTTTAATTCGTGCTTTATCTTGTGATTTGTGTGATATTGTGGAAGCTTTAGAAATGATCAAGGCAATGTTTGTGTACTTTGAGTATAACCACCATTCCAAAAACACTTCAAGTCACCTTGTGAGTGTGCGCGTATTTGAAACCTCTTTTGAGCTGAAATGAAATTTTTGTTTGAATCATGAACCTGATTTTAACCCATTTTGAAGAGCATTTAAGCTAAGCTTATGGCAATGTTGAAGTTGGGGAGAATGGTTTATTTTGAAAAGAGAAAAAGAATTTGGTGATACAATGCATTCTAAGACAAAGAAATTGAAAAAAAAAAGAACAAAAAGAAAAGAAAACCAAAAGAAGAGAATGCATTGTGAAAGAAAGAAATAAGGATTGAACAAGATCGAAATTTTTGAAAAAAGAAATGCTCTTCATAGTCTTTACCCTTTCTTGTTTCAAATGGTCGTGTACATATGTCCCTTGTTTTTAACCCCGGCCAAGTTACAATCGATAAAAGCCCTTAGTGATCTTTTGCTTCCATGATTTCTTATGTGATCGGTTAGATATTATATGAATTGCTTAGTATTTGCATCATTTTTCATTCGAGCGAAATTGCCCCGCGGTTGCAAATGTGTTAATTTCCTTCAATCTTTTTCGAAGAGGAGTGTTAGAGTGACATGAGCATGATTGTTTAGTTGTCTCTTGAAACATTGTCTGAGATTTGTTTAAGAATCAAGTTCTTTTGCATTGTTGATTCTAGGATTGTGTAATTGTGCTTTGTTACAATTGTTGTTTATTTGAGCCGTTTATCCTTTCTTGGATTAAATCAAATGCTCGAGCAAATCCTCTTGTTTTCAATGAGAGGCATACTTTGCTTGCGGATAAACAAAGAGTTAGTTGGGGAGAGTTTGTTAGATGTCAAACATGCTATATATTTGTATTTGATACTTGGCATTTTTCAACACTTTATTGTTTTAATTGAGGATTTTATTAGTGAATTGTTGTTGTTCTTCAAACATTGTATTTATACCTTTTGTGCTTGTAATGTGTGTGCTATTGTGCAGAAAAGTGCACTAATTGATCAAAGAAAGAAGACACAAAGAGATGATACAAGTTGCCAAAGAAAGAGGAAAACAACAGCAGGTTCGCTTTGTGAACTCTGGCGAACTTGCCAGCGAGCGTTCAATTTGCGAACTTTGGCGAAGCTCCCAGCGAATAGTTCCAGAATTGGACAGAGGGAAAAGGGACTAAAGTTTGCTTTGCAAACTCCTAGCGAATGTTCGCTGCTTCACTCGCTTTGCGAACAACCTGGTGAAGAACCCTTGGATATGGCAGTGGCAAAAGGACCCAAAATTCGCTTTGCGAATGTTTTGGCGAGTGGTTCGCCTTGCGAATGAAACGTTCACTTTGTGAACCCACGAAGACAGTCAAGGGCGGTTTAACTTTCAGAAGGCACTTAAGGTGCCATTTTCTTCATTCGCTAGGCGAATGGATCATTCGCAGTGCGAATGTATCATATTTAAAGTGCATTATAAATAGATTTTTACACTTTCTTGGGATCATAACTTGATATTATCACACCAAAACCTATTTTTCTGAGTTTTCTTCATCTAAGAGAGATTTTACACTTTGAGAAGCTGAAGTCACATCCGATCTCGATTATTCGACGCAGATGCTTTTTCATCTCCTCACGAAACTTGTGAAGCAAGCTACCATGAATATGTGTAGCTAAACACATCTTGTGTTAAGATTAGAGGTAGTTGATCTTGCTTATATGTATTTCTTTTGATCTTTTGTATATGAACAAGGTTGATGATTAATATAGATGAAGTTGTTTGTTCTTAATGATATATTTGTTGTTTGAATCACTCTAGACATAGATTTTCCAAATATTGACCTAATATCTTCATCTCTTAAAAACCAAACTCTAGACATAGATTTGGGGTTTATTATTCGCTTTGTATTGATCTTAATGGTTGTTGTTTCGATTGTTAGCGTGAGACATCATCTAACGATTTAAACAACGATACTCACGAATTTGCTTTAGACATAAACTTATTCGCGAGGATACGCGATTGTATTGATCGAAACTAAGTTCATATGCTTGATTAATCGGATAAGTATGAAAAGGATTAGCGAAATCTAATCTTGACATACTTTTATCAAACCCTAAAACCAATCTTTTTACCGTTAAATTCTAAATTTTATGCAAATGTTACGAAACGAAAAACCAACCCTTTGTTACTATAAAGTTTGAAACACTTTTGACTATCGAACGGTGGCAATATACACAATCTCTGTGGATACGATAAAACACCCCCGAAATACTTTTCAACAGAGACTTGTGTTTCGTTGAAACAGGAATTGAATATCTTACATGAAACCCTAAGTAAATTTACTATGGAGAAAGACAACATTTACTTGATCTTATCAAGTCAAAGGTCCTTCTTAAATAAAAATGGATTAGGATTCAAAATAGATATAACACCTAGTAAATGCTTAAATCATAAGAAAAAGAATTATTCAATTTATAAATGCACACACTATAAGAAATTGGGGAATTTAGACTCTTTATGTTTTAATAAAATAAAAAATTCTAAAAGTAACAACCTTAGATCCTTTGGAAAAACTAACACACATAAGCCCAAGAAAGTATGGGTACTAAAGGTGAAACCATAGTGTGTTTTCAAGGAGTACTTTGCAGCTCGAAGCTTTAGTGGATATTAAATGGAGCCATGTAAAGTGTATATTTTCAAGTATACGGTATTTAAAGCCTCTGATCCAAGAACAATCAATGAAGGTGGATATCAACAGTGATGATCAAATCAAGGTTTTTCGCTGAGGATATCTCAACATGTCTGATCATCAATGATCAATTAACCTCATACTAGGTAGAGTGGATACATATGTGATTGAAATATAAAAATTGTTATTCTAACCAAATCTTGTATCCAACAATTTATAGAGAAGGACACACTACAATGTGTTGGTGATTCCCCTTAAGGGAATGTCAATCAAGATTTCTTG
Organism: Lathyrus tuberosus; assembly: GCA_022829125.1. NCBI lineage: Eukaryota > Viridiplantae > Streptophyta > Magnoliopsida > Fabales > Fabaceae > Lathyrus > Lathyrus tuberosus. The sequence continues at coordinate 1,659,582 of JALAZF010000563.1, forward strand.
ATATTTGAGGTACTACACTATTTTATGGAATGATCGGAAAACTATGATTAATTCTTTAAAATAATGCATTTTGTTATGCTCATCAAATAAAATTATTTTTGCTAACTAAAAAGACGAGATTCTAAGTATTTTATAGAAAGGAGGTGCAATTAAAGATAAATAATGGTGCAAAAAAGTAATAGGCAAAAAAAATCCAGCACATCGTCTAAAAAACACCAAGAAGGCTGACTAAATTAGGCTTAATTGATTGACACCTTGTGGAAATCGATTAGAGAAGATTGACACTCATATTTTCATATCACATCCAAGCTAAGCGCGTGCTCAAAGGAAATCAAATCCCAACATTAATGATGAAGGCTCAATATCCTGAAAGATCTGATTATTTAATCGATTAAAGCCCATAACTAATTGATTGTCACACATATTTTGGAATGATTTGGAATTGATTTTCAACTACCATAATTTTTATTGATTGCTTGCTAGAAATACATGATCAAATTGTCAGGAGGCACACTATAAATAGGTATGCCTCTCTCACTCTTTTTGCATCTCAAAATTTCATCTCTTCTAGCATTTTTCTTATGTGAACTAACTTTCTCTTGTTGTAAGTATCACCATGGCATATTCTAAGAGTTGGAAATTTGGAGATGTTCAAAAAGGGATGTTTTTACCACTGGGTTTATAAATAGTAAGCAAGAAGAGATGATGAGAATCCTATGAAAAAAAGGTGATTCAACCATGGTGCTTGGATCTCAGCTTCTTGAGAAGTTACAAACCATATCATCAAATTTATCAAGCCTCTCTAAGAAATTTCTTCACACAAGTACTCGATAGAACCTTCCCAACCCTTATAAGAGAATTCTATTTAAACTTAAGGATCATAGGAACTTTCATAAGATCATTGGTAAGGGGAGTGGAAATAGATACCCACAAGGATAATTTTTGAAGAATTTTTTAGTTACCATTTGAGGGAGAATCCTACGCCTATGAAGGACCCATAGGATTTAGAAACTTTAAATGCTACACGACTCTAAACTACCTCGTTATCAATCCCATGGAGAAAAGAAAACCTCCATTCAAATCAACCCACCTAAAAACAAAGGTTTGCATGTCATCCATTACCTTTAAACTAGAATTATCCTTCCAAGGAATGTGAATCATAATTATGTCCTTAGAGAAGATGTTGTACCCCTATGGATTTTAACCTATGATATTCCAACAAATCGGGTAAAAGGAAATTTTTCCACATGATTCGCTCCAAAGAGAACTAGTCAACCAGACTTCCTTACGGAGAAATGGTCAAAAAACTCTTAGCATAATTCAACATTGATACCATAGACGAAGTTATAGACTCAACCAACCATATGACCATTTATATTGCGTTCAGAGAGATAAAATTTCTCGTCAAACATGGAGTACTACAGTATGACCCAATAATCAAGGAAAAATAAAAGTCAGAAGAAGTAGAAGACACAAAGATTGACAAAGTTCTGCAAATATGCTAGAACTTAGCCCAATATAGTGAGAAAATCAAAATCATCTCAAGCGATGATGATACTTGTGTCAATGAATCTCACTTATGTGTCTAAGTGTATTTACCTTCTTGTTATTTCATGCATTTCGTACTATTTTAGTTTTGCAAAATTTCCCTTTGTACTTTGAATTCTTAGCAATTTAAAATTAATAATAGAGTGACATTTTTCCTTTCCTAAATGTTTAATTCTAAATATGTTTGAATATTTAATTATCGCAATGCATATTTACCTGCCTTTTTGATTTCAACAAAGGGAGAAAAGTATATTCTCATAGGGAGTAATATACACTCTCAACTTAATTGAAGGGGAGTTTAACCACTCCAAATATATTTATTTATTTCTTTTACCACCTTCTTGAGAAATGTGGAATGTGGAACCTTTTTTTGTAGGTTAGAAATCAAAGAAGCTCTCTTGAAGATGAACATGCTTTTATAATAACTAAAAAGTCAAGTATAAAGCGGTTAAAGATACAAGCAGAATAAGTAGGGTTTAATGAGTTTGATCCTCAAATGATGACACCTAAATGGAATATAAATCAAGACTCATCACCAAGTAAAGCTCAGTTAAGTGTCTATAAGATTAAAGTACCTGACAAGTCTTGAAGTGTGTGAAGACTCGCTCTAATACGTCTGAGTGAACAATATATTGTAAAAGCATAAGGTCTTTCTCGTGAAGTTATATGACCAATTACACACACAGACACACAACACACACACACACACACACACACACACACATATTAACAACACATTTTAAAAGTTATTTATATTAATAAAATATTTCTAAAAATGTCTCGAAGTCGTTCCAGATGAATTGGAAGCTGACATAAAAGTTATGGGAAATTCTTTTATACTGGCCAATCGATTGGGTTGGTGCAAAAATTCACCATAAACATTTAGAACATTATCTAAATGAATGACAATGTCTTTAGATCTATTATTTCCTTTTTAACTTTTCTAATCGATTAATTTTAGGCCAGCCAATCAATTGGAGCATGATGCTAATCGACTGACTCATTAATTTTGGCCCCAAAAAATTTCCTTTTTTTGTGCCAACCTCTACCCTATAAATAGAGGTAACTTTCCTTATATTTTTACATCCAAAATAGCAAGCTCTCATATCTCATTCATCACTATCTATCTAAAAATATTTTCTCACTTTCTTTCACTTAAAAATTTAGTTGTAGCGCTTTTGAGAAAGGTCTTTTGCGAGTGAGACATTTGTGTAATTTTGGACGGGTAGAATTGTAAATTCACCAAGGAACTTTTTTAGCTTGGTTGAATAATTTATCCATATAGGGATTGCTTATTTAGGTTCAAAGCTAAATCCATTAAAAACTTTGGTTTGAGGATTTAGTTACTAAGTCGTCGTTTCGGTTTGAAAGCTCAACCCATTTAAAAACTTTCTAAGGTTTGATATCTCCCCAGTATAAATCTCACATTAGTTCTTGGTTATCTTGTTAAGAACGCCAATTTGGTTTGTAAGCTCTACCCGATTAAAAACTTCCTAAGGTTGGAGATAAGCCTGATATAAAATCACATGGTTTGTGGTCAGCCCGTCAAAACCCCTTTTCAGTTTGAGTTCAGCCCGTGTTAAAAGCTCACCCCGGGTTTGAGATCAACCTATGTAAAATCTAGGTTTAAATCTTAAAGACAAACTGCTTCAAGTTGTTGTTTGGAAAGAAAAATCATTACTTCAATATGTCGTTTAGAAGGAAGACTCACTACTTCTCTCCTTGTTCGTTGTTTGCTTGGAAGTCAGCTAGAAACTTCATTTTCCTTGTATAAGAGGGTCGAAATTTTAACCTACTTTAAGCTCTTAAGTTTATTTGATACTCTCAAGATCAAATCTTGGGGACAAGACTAATTTTTTTTATTGAACCTGTATAAATCTCGGTGTTTTCTCTCTATCCCTTGACTCTTTCAATTTCACACTTTATTTCTGCTGCTTATTTCTAAAATATTTTAAAATAAATTTAAACTCAGAAAATGATCCAAAAAGTTTTTCAAACTCAAATTTTTTTTAACCCGCAATTCACCCCATCTTGTGTGTGGAGTCATGTGTCCGACAATTTATCTTTAGAAGAATCGAGGAATCTACTGTGTTCATTATTGTCGCAATGGGTCGTCCCAGGATATAGCTGTAAACGCTTCAGCATGGGACAACCAGGAATTGGGAGTTTGTAGTTCTAGTATCCCTCATTTTCCATAGGGTGACCATCAATTCGGTGTACCCCTAAGGGTTAGTCACATTACCGTTAAAGGCCTATTAGTCGGATCCCTCACACGCCATAATTTCTCTTTCTTCAACTCCATATTCTCAAAGAGTTCCACATACATGATATCACAAGAGGTGCCATCATCGATCAAAACTCTTGACATATCGATGTTGGCGATAGTAGTCGTTATGACCAAAAGGAAGATCACGTTCAAGATACCCCGACCTTCTTGCTGTCTCGGAATCCGAGGATCGACCTTTCAGGACTAGGGGTCGATGTGTTTCCTTCCTTTTTTATGACAAACATAATCTCAACGATCTTCCTCTTTATCATGATTTTGGAGGGTTTGCTTGACCTGGGGGACCGCAGGTTAAAAAGGAAATATATTGATGTTTGCCATTATGATCTTCAGCTTCCCCGCTACTTTCCTTTTTGAATTTCCCTCCGGCCACGACCTTGGCCGCTTTTTTGGGGACTACTTATTCTTTGGGAAGTCTTCACGTCCCCTTTTACCGTCCTTGGTGTATTAAGACAACCACCTCTTTTTGATAAGCCCTTCAATCGGATCCTTGTGCTGGATGAAATTGTTGGTGTTATGGCTATGACTTTTGTGGAAACGATAATATTTGGACATAGCAAACTCTCTAACCGGATAAATATTTCTCATCCCAATTTCCTTGAATTTTGTGTTAGCGCACTTCGTCAAAATCCTATCTCGCGAGGTGTTCAGTGGTGGGGTGTGTAGGAGTCAATTTTTTAACGGGGTTTTTGCTCATTCCTCTCTTGGCCTCCCAAAATATTTTTTGATGTTTGACTAGGTCCAAACTTCTCCAACCCTCAGTTACCTCTATCGGCCAACAATTTCTCCTCATAATTAATGTAGAGTTACACCCTACTCAACAAGTATTTCAAGTTGTGGGCCTCTTTGATCTCCAACTTTTCTCAAAAATTACTATCAGGTCAAAGTCCCTTCTCAAAGATCCAACACTTATGGCTTTCATATGTTCCTCTGACAGCCACTGTCACCTTGGTGAAGCAGTCGATATATGCACACGGGTAACTCCACTGAGTGCGACCATAGTGGTTGGATGTCTTTTCCTTATGCTGAAATGGAGAATGAAAGTATCACATATATCAAATCGAGAATATGAGAGGTACTTGAACTAGGCTTGAGCGAACCTGGTCAAGATAAGTGCAAAACGTTTGCACTTCACATCTGCATCAGTGCGGTAATAGCCTAACCGAGCGTCTATTTGCTTGACGTGCTCGTCAAGGTCTCTATTTCCATTATAATTCTAGAGTTTCAGGGGCTTCTCTAGAGATTTAGGATTTTTTTCTAATATGTGGATAGTCAACATATTCTTCTTCCCTGACTGAGCTGGAGCTTCTTCTTATTTCCTTTCTTTTCTCATCAATTGACAAGTTTCAAAGGGAGTATGGGCGCCACTTCCTCTATGAAGACCTGAAGAAGGAGTACGATGCCAGTGTCTTCGATGATCCAGAGGATTTCTGGACCTCTTTTGGATCCTTTCTCGGCTCGATGACCTTCTGCGAAGTCGCTTCCCGCACAATGTTATTTTTTGGGACATCATTATGGAGGCTCTCTTCGATTAGAGTAAGTTTGTCTATGAGAGCCTAGAATTTTGCCACTGAATCATCTGGAAGATGTTGTTCAACAGTTCGTGAGCTCCTTGTGGGCCAAGACTAACTTGCATGAGCCAGAAGTCAGGAATTGCTTCACGTCCGATTATTGGGGGCGACATAGTAGCTCTGATAGATGGTTTGACTACTCTCCAAATGTAATGCTTTTCTTTTGAATGTTTTAGAGCAATGGTGTCACATGCAAGTATACATGCTTGGTAATGTAGCAAGTGATAAAGTAAAGGTCGAACCCACAAGGAAGTTCAAAGTATTTGAACTACTATGTTAAATTTCTTTGTTTAAGAAAAGTATGAGCAAGGTAACAGAAATTTGAGAATAAGGAACAAGAGCACACACAAATACTAAAATAACTTAATGCTAAAGAGGAGTTTAAAATATCAGGGAGCGTAGCTGATGAGCTAAATCCATTAGTATAGTTGTTGTTTAAAATACCTTTATGATGTGAAGTGTCGTGCCTCAAAAGGTCAGAACGTGATCTAGTGGTGTATCTCTACAACATCAAAAACATGTATAACTAGGGCAAGGGAACAAATCTCTAAGTCTCACTTGTAACCCTAAAATACGTCTGGTTTTAATTCTGTAAAATCTTTATGGCCTCAACTTCTTATCTCTAAGCAAGTTGAATTAAGTGAATATCTCTATCCTACTTTATTAACCATTTTTGTTATGAAATCCACTTGTTTATTGGATCTCTCTCAACAACAAGCTTTTACTTTTTTCCTAGTTGATCACTCTAAGAACCAAGTTTATAGCATAAAAACACATAACAAAATAAGACACTAGCCAACACATCATATTAACATAAAACAACATTAATACTAACTTCATTAGTCTCATCAAACAAAGGCTTAGCTCATAGTGAGCGGAGTACAAACTACTGGAATGAAATTAATAGAAAACATCATCTTACAGAGGGTAGTAAAGAAATGCAACCTAATAATAACTTGGAGATCTCTTGCGTTGGATAAACAGCAACAACTCTCTTCAGTCACGACAGTTCTCAGCAGAACATACAGGTCTGGAGAAGGAAAAAATACTCTCTAATAATACTCTAACTCTTGAAAATAAAAATAACTGAAATTTAAACTATGGATGTGTGTGGAATCTCTTGTCTCCCCGTCTTCAATGCACAAGCTCTCTTTAAATAGTGATGAGTGGAAGTGGTAGTTCCTCCTTTCTTGGATCGTGGGTCTCTTGAGGAAAATAAGGTTAGGCCCAAATCAATTCTTCATGTGGGACAGTTGTCCCTCAATCCTTCCTTTGCAATCAATCTGGTACAGATGTTGGTGGGAGACAAATCTGCTTTTTGCAGGCGGCTGTAGCAGGCTGGTGGAGCAGAGCAGACGGCTGGTGGAGCAGAGCAGACGGCTGTTGGTGTTGGTGTTGGGCGCTCTTTGCTGAGTGGTCCCCACCGTACTACCTTTTGTCCTCTAGATTCTTGATCTTATCCATTCTTTTTGCTTCATTGCTCTTCATAATGTTGCCACGTGAGCCCTAGTCATTCTTGGCTTTTCATCATCAATCTCCAACTCCCTTGGTGAAATGATTGATTAAACCATCAACTCTCCAAATAGCTCCTCATTTTGCTCCAAAATCTGGCAACTGGGGTCATGCCTCTTCTCATCATCATCTAACTTCCTTTTAGAGCATAAACACAAAGAAAACGTAAAAGAAGCACATAAAGTGCTTAAAGCTTAAATCATGCTAAAACACCTTAAACTCATGCTACATAAGTGACATCATGAACTAGAAATGTCACATACATTGGGTTAAAGTAACACACTAAAATAGTGTTATCACTCCCCCAAACTTGAATGATCGCCTGTCCTCAGGTGATGTGATAGTGAAAGACATAGGGAAGTGAATTTGGTTCTCAACATCTTCAGTCAGGTTTAGCAGGGTCATGTGGCTTAAGAATTGGAAGGGTCAGGAAATGGTAATTGGTGTAAGTTGCTCAGCTTTGCAATTATCCCAAAGTTTTGTTAGCTCAAAAGGGAACTGACTTCTCATGTCACGACCCTACTATTCTAGAAAACAAGCCATAATTTTCTCTTTTTGATCCCTCCTTGTGTACTTTCTTGAGTGGGGTCTCTTCTCTTTTGGTTTCACTAGGGAATTCTGTCCTGATTCTCATTCGATATTTTTTACTAACACATTTGGGACCACACTTATCCACTTATTATTTTGTTCTTTTTTTTTTCTTCTCTCTTTTTTTTTGGGAAAACGTCTCATCTCAGAATCTTCTCATGTGAGTTCAACTGGATATTATGATGAAGACACTTGTTGTTCCTCCAGTTTCAGGCACAGGGACTTTATTGGTGGTCTTTGTCACTTTTTGCACACTTTTGTGTGTCTTTGTGTGAAGTGTGTCCCTCCTGTGGTTGTCTCAATCATTATTTAAATCTTCTTGTCCTTCCCTTTGTGATTCCTAGGATGTCAACCTTTCCCTTATTTTTCACAATTCAGTTTCTTTTGGAAAAAAATTTCTGGCTGGTTTAGGAGACGAGTGTTGTCTTGACGGAGAATATCAGTCTCCTATGTCAAACTCATTTAGTCAAACTCCTACACCTTGCTTTGCTAACACCTAACAGCTTTATTCCCCCCTTTTTTCTCTTGAGCCCAGAAATTAAAAATTTATGCTCCTGACTTAGTTGAATCCCAACATTCCCTAGTTCTTCCTTAAGCTAAGTTATGATAAACACAAATTTAACAAAAGGATTATCACACAAAGTACCACACACATGTAATTAAAACAAACATAACATAGCAGATCATCATGTTCTGGGAGCGTTACAGCATCCCACAAGAAAATTAAAAACATTTGGCTCAAAACACGGTCAACCAAACACAATATCCAAGACATTATCCATGAGTAGAAATAAGACAGCAGTCATAGACAGAAACGACAACAATAGACAGAAACAGTTAATTGTAGAGGGTTAAAATTGGTGAAAATAGGCTGAGTACTGATGCCCTCCCCCAAACTTAGTAAGGACAGTGTCCTCACTATTTAGTGATGAGAGGTGGCAAATCAGTGCTCGCCTATTTTCACGTTACCACTTAGGACCTTAGCCTGGAGCTCTTTCTTGGTGCTTGCAGGGTTTGTTTCTTCTTTTTCTTCATGGTCTCCTGCGCTCCCAGGTCTTTCTTTTCACTGCCCTCTCCAGCTGTGCCAATAGCAACCTCCTTCCTATCAGCCTTAGTTGGACTTTTCGCCTTTTTTTGAGGCTGTTATCCACTTTCCTTTCGCTGCTCCTCTGTAACAACATTTTCTTTATCTACGGCAGGTTCCATGACAGCAGGGGTTCTGGCTCAGCTCTGTTCTTTTCTGTCTCCTCACTATCTGCTTCGTCATCTTCTTTGACAACTTCCTCTTTTTCTGTTTCTGTGGAGGAGTAATATCTCCTCACTTTCTCTGCTTCCTTGTCTTCAGTTCCACCTTCAGATTGCACTATCTCTTCCACAATATCCTCCTTTTCTTCACTTCTTCCTTCATCCTCAATAGCTTTCTCCTTGCTCATCTCCAAGTCCTCAGCATCTTTTTCTACTTTTGACAACATAGTTTCCAAGACTTCATCCTTTTCTGATCCTTCTTCCTCCTGGTCTGATTTGTTCAAGTCAAATTTGTTGGCATTTGTTACAGGGCTGGCAGGTGGTGTCGTGCCTACAACAGTCTCCTTCTTTTTTCATTCAGCTTTCAGCTTTTTTTTCTTTGGGCTTTCCTCCATTTCTGGAGGTGGAGACTAATAAGCCTTCCTCATCTTTTTCTTCTTTTTGACTTGGCTTTAACTGGTTTCCACAGACACACCTTTGTTGGCCTCTTCAACATCCTTCTTCTTTGACTCCTTGTCTTTCTTCTTCTTTTTGGCCTTCTCCTTTTTCGTGAGTTTCTTTTCCTCTCCTTCAGTAGCAACAACTGGTTCAATAATCCCTAAAATATGGTCTGGGAACTCTGAGGCCTTCAGCATGTGAGAAGGGGCTTGTATGGCCCACATTTCCTCTAGCCATTGCGCCTTGGCCTTTTGGTAAGCAAAGTATGCTTGTTGATCTTTCTGCATCTTCCTTAAGATCTCCATTGCTGGGTCTAGTTGCTCCTCTGTTCCATATGAGTTTTGACTTGTTGTAGTTGCTCTCTTCCTTGATCCCTTGGGCTTTATGAGTGTCATGATTAATGTCTTGTCCAGCGGTTGTTGTGGGGAGCCAAAATTGTCTGAGTCATACTCAGACACACCATGTCTCCGACACAAAGCTGTAATCAAGCAAGGGAAATAGAGTATCCCTTCTTTCTTTTTGGAACAATCATGGATTTCCTGTACTATGATCTTCCCAACATTGACGGGCCTCAACCCAGTGATGCAGTGTAAAAGTACCAGACTCGCCCTAGAGATCGTCTCATTGTGAGCGGTTGGCTTGATAGAGTGCTTCAAGAGCTGATACCATACTTTGACCTCCGGCCTGAGATCCATTCTCTTAACTGCTTTATCCACCCATTTGGCACCCGGGACACACAAAGATTCTAGATATGCATCATACTCGTCTTCTTGAGATCTTAGTACCAAGTTTTGGTACTCATCCTCCACAGCTTCCAGTTTGAAGTAGTAGTTGATATTTGACTCATTATACACAACTTTTGTTCCTCTATGATAACCTCCAATCTTTTGTGTCCTGGATCAGTGAGATTTGTATAGAACTCCTTGACTAGGATCGCATTGTATACACCAGGCTACTTGCACAACTGTTCCCATTTCAACTTTGAGATTGTAGTTCCAATATTCCCTGGTAGACTCAGGTCTTCATCAGTAGTATCCATTATGAAACCACGCTCACCAAATACACTCATCTTACTGAAGTGCTCCATGAAACGCCTGTGTGCTTCCACGTTGGCAAAAATCTCGTCTTCGTCCTGACTTGATATGTCAATAGTAAGGTTGACATTCTTCTTTGCAGTTGCTTTGTAACGGCGGCCGATTTATGGTCCTGTGCCATTTTCTTGAGTGAAGGAGGAAAAAGGGTGTGAGAATTTTTTAGGGTTTCAGAGAAGAAGTTGAAATGAAAGGTGAAGAGGTTTTTAGTCTGAAGGTTTGTGTATAGGTAAAAGTGGGGGGAAGTTGTAAAGATGGTTGGAAAAAGTTTTTAGGAAATAATAAAATAAAACGTTTCTTGAAAGGTGGAGAGAGAGATTTTTCCGTTTTTGTGTTTCGTAGGGCAAGGAGTGGAAATCCCTAGGTCTGACACCTGAAAAGACATATTTTAGTGGGTTTGCGTGTTTAGGTGGCTGAAGTGTCTGACATGGCAGACCTGGCCATCATAACTCTGGTATCTCACTAAGCCCAAGACGCTTACTCCCTATGATGTGTTTCATTTCTCTCTCTTCCTCCTTAAACACAATGTTTCAATTCTTTTCTGATTTTCCAAAAGAAAAATAATTAACGCCAACTCAACATTAATATTAATCTCATTGGACTTAGGAAAAAAAAAATTGATTCCCTCAACTTTTCCAATACTCCAACTCCACTGTCCTTGTGTATGTTGCTGGCATGTCTCGTCTTGTCATGAGCTGACGCCAGTAGAACACATCATGATCCTGTACAAAATAAAAAATAATTCATAAAGCTGGGCTGCCTCCCAGTAGCGCTATTTTAAGGTCTTATCGCCTGACCAACACAAAAATCCATTAATCAATAAAATGGAGAGCATCCCGTGTGTTACTTGAGGACTCTCCAAGGTAAGCTTTGACCCTTTGGCCGTTAACCTTAAATTTCTCTCCATTTTTCTCATTCAACAATTCCACAGCACCATGGGGGTAAATTTCCTCTAAGATAAAGGGTCCAGACCATCTTGATTTTAATTTTCCAGGGAATAGCTTCAGCCTTGAGTTAAAAAGTAAAACTTTTTGGCCTTTCACTAATTCCCTCTTCTGGCATTTCCTGTCAAGCCACCTCTTGGTCTTTTCCTTGTATAATTCAGCATTCTCGTATGAGAACAACATATGCTCATCTAACTCATTTAATTAGAGCATTCTAGCTTGGCCAGCATTTTGAATATTAAAATTTAATTGCTTCACAGCCCAAAATGCCTTATGCTCCAATTCAATGGGTAGATGACAAGCCTTCCCATAGACAAGTCTATATGGAGACATGTCTAAGGGGGTTTTATAGGCAGTCCTATACGCCCATAATGCTTCGTCCAAGTGTTTGGACCAATCCTTTCTTGTGGGGTTAACCACTTTTTCCAAAATCCTCTTGATTTCTCTATTGGACAACTCCACTTGTCCACTAGTTTGTGGATGGTAGGCTGTAGCAACCTTGTGCTTAATCCCATATTTTGCCATTAATTTTTCAAAAAAGTTGTTGCAAAAATGGGATCCATCATCACTGATGATAGCTCTAGGCGTGCCATGTCTTGTCAAGATGTTCTTGAGCAAGAACTTAGTCACAACCTTGGCATCATTGGATGGCGTTGCAACTGCCTCAATCCACTTGGACACATAGTCCACAGCTACAAGGATGTAAAGATTTCCAAAAGAGAGAGGGAATGGTCCCATGAAATCAAAGCCCCACACATAAAAAATTTCCACTTCAAGAATACTAGTGAGCGACATCTCTTGTCTCATGGACACATTTCCAACCCTTTGACATCTATCACATCTCTTGGTAAATTCTTGAGTATCTTTAAAAATTAAAGGCCAGAAATAACCTGATTACAACACATTTGCTGCAGTTCTGACTCCCCCAAAATGTCCACCATATGGGGCTTTGTGGCATGCTGATAAGATCTGGTGTGCCTCCTCATAGTCAACACATCTCCTTAGCAGCTGGTCTGCACACTTCTTGTACAGGTAAGGCGCATCCCAGAAATAGATCTTAACAGTGTGAAAGAATCTCTTTCTCTGTTGGAAGTTGAATTCTGGTGGTACAATTCTACTAACTAAGTAATTAACAATGTCAGCGTACCAAGGAGTCATGCCATCAGTAACCAGTAATAGCTTCTAATCCGGAAAACTCTCTTGGATGTCTCCACTGTTTTGAGGTTACACTTCTTCGGGAAGTCTTGAGAGATGATCAACAACTAAGTTCTCTACTCCTTTCTTGTCTCTTATTTCCAGGTCAAACTCTTGTAGAAGAAGCACCCAACGTATGAGTCGTGGCTTTGCATCTTTTTTAGCAATCAAATACTTAATTGCTGCATGATCCGTATACACAATGACTTTAGTTCCTACCAAATAAGGTCTGAACTTATCAAAAGCAAACACTACTGCCAGCAACTCCTTCTCTGTGGCTGTGTAATTGATTTATGCTTCTATCAAAGTTTTGCTTGCATAGTAAATAGTGTAAAACACTTTGCTATGCCTCTGGCCTAGAACAACACCAATGACAAAGTCACTTGCATCACATATTAACTCAAAGGGCTTGGACCAATCTGGAGTTTTGACTACAGGTGCAGAAATAAGAGCCTTCTTCAAAAAATTGAAAGATTCAAGGCACTCTTTACTGAAGACAAAAGACATGTCATGTTGTAGCAGCTGGCATAGGGGTTTAGTGATTTTTGAGAAATCTTTTATAAACCTTCTATAAAATTCAGCATGCCCCAAGAAACTCCAGATGCCGTTGATGTTCACTGGTGGGGGTAGTTTTTCAATTACCTCCACCTTTGCTTGATCTACCTTTAATCCTTCTCTTGAAATTCTATGACCAAGAACAATTCCTTCTTTTACCATAAAATGGCATTTCTCCCAATTAAGGACTAAGTTATTCTCTTCACATCTGGCCAGCACCATCTCTATATTATTTAGACAATCATTGAATGACTCACCAAAAACTGAAAAATCATCCATGAACACTTCCATGGAATTCTCTATGATATCCGAGAAGATAGCCATCATGCAACGTTGGAAAGTGGCTGGTGCATTGCACAGTTCAAACGACATCCTTCTGAAAGCGAAGGTGCCATAAGGGCACGTGAATGTGGTTTTTTCTTGATCTTTCAGCGCTATTGCAATTTGGTTGTAGCCCGAATATCCATCTAAGAAGCAATAATACTCATTTCCAGCCAATCTATCCAGCATCTGATCAATGAAAGGCAAAGGAAAATGATCCTCCCTTGTTACCTTGTTCAACTTCCTATAATCCATGTAGATTCTCTAACCAAAAACTGTTCTAGTGGGAATGATCTCATTCTTCTCATTGACTATCACTGTCATGCCTCCTTTCTTCGGTACACACTGGATTGGACTTACCCACACACTATCAGAGATAAGGTAAATAATTCATGCGTCTAACCACTTGATAATCTCCTTTTTTACAACCTCCTTCATGATAGGGTTCAGCCTTCGTTGACTCTCAATGTTATTCTTAGCATTCTCTTCTAACAGAATTTTGTGCATGCAAATTGCTGGGTTGATTCCCTTAATATCAGAAATCTACCATGCAATTTCCTTCTTGTGTCTCTTCAGTAGTGAAATCAGTTGCTCTTTTTGCTCCTCTTGCAGATCTGTAGCAATGATAACTGGCAGCTTCTGTCCCGCCTCCAGATATTCATACTGTAAATGCTCCGGAAGTTGCTTAAGCTCCAATTCAGGGGGTTCTTCAATGGAAGGTAGCTGCTGTTTATGAGCAACAGTGGTGGATTCTATCACTTCCACATACCCTTCCTCTTGCTTTGGCATTGGACCATAGATAATTCCATCTTTTAGCCCTCCATCTTCCACTTTTCCCAACTCAATTTTTAACACATCATTAACCTTTAGAAGGTTTTTATGAATTAAACCTTCCCAGCTAGATATCATAGAACACTCAGCCACCTCCTCTTCTGGGTATTGCAAGGCATTAAGTATGTTGAACACTACTTTCCACCCGTTCACCCTCTTAGTGAGTTCTCCTCTCTCTACATCAATTAAGGTTCTACCCGTTGCTAGGAATGGCCTTCCCAACAAAATGGATGTCTCCTCGTCAGCTTCAAAATCCATAATGATAAAATCAGCAGGGAAAACAAACTTGTCAACACTTACCAGCACATCTTCAATCTTTCCTTGTGGGTAGCAAATACTCCTATCTGCCAGCTGCAAGGTGATGGTTGTAGGCCTGGAAGCACTTATCCCCAGCTTCTTGAATATGGATAGGGGCATGAGATTAATGCTGGCCTCTAAATCACATAATGCCTTTCCACAAAAGGTGTCTCCAATGGTGCATGGAATAGTGAAACTTCCAGGATCCTTCAACTTGGGAGGGAGTTTGCCTTGAACTAATTGACTACACTCTTGCGTAAGTGCAACCGTGGCAAACTCTCCCACCCTTTTTCGCTTAGTAAGTACATTCTTCATGAACTTTGAGTAGTTTGGCATTTGTTGAATGGCTTCAATGAATGGTATGTTGATGTGAAGCTGCTTCAAGATCTCCATGAACTTTGAAAATTGTTGCTCTTCTTTTTCCTTTTTAATTCTTTGTAGAAAAGGGGTGGTGGTCTTTCTTGCACAAACTTTTGCTTCTTGTTGGCTTCAGTGATTGCTTCTTGATTTTCTGGAGGAATGTAATCTTCAGTGAGTACATTATTTTTGTGCTTTTGCTGTTTGGATGAAGACGGTTCTCCATCATTGTCTTTTACTCTAGGACTGTCGGGTTTAGACACAGCAGTACTTGACTCTTTGCTCTTTGTAATGGCCACTTCAATTTCCTTGCCAGTTCTTAGCTTAAGAGCTTGGCAAGTCTCAACATTTTTCACTCCAGCTTGTGTGTTAGGAGTCTCAGTGGAGCTGGGAAGATTTCCCAAGTTTCTTGAACTTAGAGCCGTGGCAATTTGGCCCACTTGGTTCTCCAAGTTCTTGATACTCACTCCTTGTGCTTGGAATTGATTCTTTGCTTCTTGAATGAAGGACTTGAGAACATTTTCCAGATGGTTGTTTCCTTGATTACCCCCAGCATAAGTAGGGTTAGAAAAACCAGGTGGAACTTGTGGTGTAGTTGCTTGCGGTTTAGGTTGATTTTGATTATTACTTCAAGAAAAATTAGGATGATTGTGCCATCATGGGTTGTAAGTGTTGATGTAGGGGTTGTTATATCTGCTGTTGTTGCTGGGATTGCCAACATAGTTAACTGAAACAGGATTTGCAGAACATTCTTCAAATAGATGTGGTCCTCCATAGTAAACACAGGCAACCTCAGAAGCGTTAGTAACCACCTTAACAGGGTCATGCTTTGACACTTCAGGGTTCATCAGATTCTTCATCATTTGGTGGATTTAAGCCACTTGAGCAGTAAGAGTTGTAGTCTCAGTGACTTCATGAACTCCAACAGGCTTCTTTTGAGTTGAACTTGAAGTGGCCCTTGTGACTGGCCATTGATAAGTGTTGGCCGTAATGCTCTCAATCAACTTGTAACCATCATCATAGGATTTAGACAATAGAGCTCCACCACTGGATGCATCTAACATATTCCTTGAGGATGGAATTAATCCATTATAGAAAGTCTCAAGTTGTATGCAGATGGGAATCCCATGATGTGGACATTGTCTCAACAACTCCTTAAATCTTTCCCACGCGTCAAACAACATTTCATCATCTCCTTGCCTAAATGAGGTAATATCATTTCTCATTTTTGCATTTTTGGAAGGAGGAAAATACTTGGCCAGAAACTTTTCTGCCAAGGCATTCCATGTAGTAATGGAGTTTGGTTCCAAAGAATTATGCCACCTCTTGGCTCGATCCCTTAGAGAATATGGAAACAGCCTCAACCTAAAGGTATCCACTGGCACGTCAAGAATCTTGAAGTTGTCAGCAACATCCAGAAATTGTTTTAGGTGCAAATGAGGATCTTCATGAAGAGAACCTGAATATTGACCAGCAGCTTGTAACATTTGGAACATCGTATGCTTGAACTCAAACTGTGGTGTTGTGATAGCTGGCCTAGCAATGCCAGTATTCATAGCATTAGGATCAAATACAGCATAGTCCCTGATGTTACGCGCTTGGTCATTGGCAACGCCAATAATGTCTGGCTCTGCCATGTTTGTCTCGTGCAATGACTCGTCTGAAGAAGACGATGATCTTTCTTCGTCCGAATCCTCCTCGTACACTACTCCTTCAAGTTCAGCCACAACTGAGGTTGAGGAATCTCCAGATATTTGCTGAGCACGTACAAATCTTCTTCGTGCTTTGAGAATTCTTTCAGGTTCAGGATAACCACTATAAACTGGTTGTAACGACCTGCGAATACTATAGCTTAAGCCTATCGAGACACCAAATCACAACAAACTTTAAAAGCTCAAATACAATCTTAAACAAAAAAAATATATAGTTTTTCAAATTTTTTCACTTCCCCAGCAACGGCGCAAAAAACTTGACTACTCTCCAAATGTAATGCTTTTCTTTTGAATGTTTTAGAGCAATGGTGTCACAAGCAAGTATACATGCTTGGTAATGTAGCAAGTGATAAAGTAAAGGTCGAACCCACAAGGAAGTGCAAAGTATTTAAACTACTATGTTAAATTTCTTTGTTTAAGAAAAGTATGAGCAAGGTAACAGAAATATGAGAATAAGGAACAAGAGCACACACAAATACTAAAATAACTTAATGCTAAAGAGGAGTTTAAAATATCAGAGAGAGTGGCTGATGAGCTAAATCCATTAGTATAGTTGTTGTTTAAAATGCCTTTATGATGTGAAGTGTCGTGCCTCAAAAGGTCAGAACGTGATCTAGTGGTGTATCTCTACAACATCAAAAACATGTATAACTAGGGCAAGGGAACAAATCTCTAAGTCTCACTTGTAACCCTAAAATACGTCTGGTTTTAATTCTGAAAAATCTTTATGGCCTCAACTTCTTATCTCTAAGCATGTTGAATTAAGTGAATATCTCTATCCTACTTTATTAACCACTTTTGTTATGAAATCCGCTTGTTTATTGGACCTCTCTCAACAACAAGCTTTTACTTTTTTCCTAGTTGATCACTCTAAGAACCAAGTTTATAGCATAAAAACACATAACAAAATAAGACACTAGCCAACACATCATATTAACATAAAAACAACTTTTATACTAACTTCATTAGTCCCATAAAACAAAGGTTTAGCTCATAGTGAGCTGAGTACAAACTACTGGAATGAAATTAATAGGAAACATCATCTTACAGAGGGTAGTAAAGAAATGCAACCTAATAATAACTTGGAGATCTCTTGTGTTGGATAAACAGCAATAGCTCTCTTCAGTCACGACAGTTCTCAGCAGAATGTACAGGTCTGGAGAAGAAAAAAATACTCTCTAATAATACTCTAACTCTTGAAAATAAAAATAACTGAAATTTAAACTATGGATGTGTGTGGAATCTCTTGTCTCTCCGTCTTCAATGCACAAGCTCTCTTTAAATAGTGATGAGTGGAAGTGGTAGTTCCTCCTTTCTTGGATCGTGGGTCTCTTGAGGAAAATAAGGTTAGGCCCAAATCAATTCTTCATGTGGGACAGTTGTCCCTCAATCCTTCCTTTGCAAGCAATCTGGTACAGATATTGGTGGGAGACAAATCTGCTTTTTGCAGGCGGCTGTAGCAGGCTGGTGGAGCAGAGCAGACGGCTGGTAGAGCAGAGCAGGCGACTGGTGGTGTTGGTGCTGGGCGCTCTTTGCTGAGTGGTCCCCACCGTACTACCTTTTGTCCTCTAGCTTCTTGATCTTATCCATTCTTTTTGCTCCATTGCTCTTCATAATGCTGCCACGTGAGCCCTAGTCATTCTTGGCTTTTCATCATCAATCTCCAACTCCCTTGGTGAAATGATTGATTAAACCATCAACTCTCCAAATAGCTCCTCATTCTGCTCTAGAATCTGGAAACTGGGGTCATGCCTCTTCTCATCATCATCTAACTTCCTTTTAGAGCATAAACACAAAGAAAACGTAAAAGAAGCACATAAAGTGCTTAAAGCTTAAATCATGCTAAAACACCTTAAACTCATGCTACATAAGTGAAATCATGAACTAGAAATGTCACATACATTGGGTTAAAGTAACACGCTAAAATAGTGTTATCATGGTTCCCCTATGTGAAATTATGGAGCAAATCTAACAAATATAAAAAATGAAAGGATCTTTGGATTATCCTAGTTTGCACGAAATCGGTTGTGGAGGAGTGAAAGGAATAGTTGTTAAGATTTGGACATCCGTTCATTATGGAGGTGGATGGAGATTTCCCGTTGCTTCGACAACAACAACAACAACTTGTCGTTAAGTGGCAGAGCGAGTGGCTTTTGATCGTTCAATTGTTTGATAAATATGGTGAGAGGAATTCAATTGTGAATTTGAATGAAATTAGCTTGGAGGTGGAAATCTACACTTCAATTGTGGGAGATCAGAATCTTATTTAATTGAATCGAAGATCGATAGGTCGTGGTAATCATAATAATTAAAGGTTGATTCCCATAGACGGCACCAATGGTCTACTCTAGAACTAAACAACGATCGAAGATATTAAACTTATATAATGCTTTGGTGGTTCAAAACTCGAATATGGTGAAGAAGGGATGACCTACAATGTTAACTCTATAACACCCAAACCAATATATAAGTGAGAAATATGGTGTGAGTGGAGAATGAAACTTGGTCTTGAGAAACAATGCATTTATTTAAATAGTAGAATAAATTACTACATAATGTAAAAGGGAGAGGGCCAAATGTGAATTTCCGTCAAATTGATTTGGACAGTCAAGATAGAATAGCAAGCAAACTACCCTGAAAAATATGAGATGTGAAATTCATATTTTAACCTTCATTGTACCTTTTATTGATATTGGACCTTTATATGCTTTCTATAATCTTATAGGCAACCCTTATGTACTCAAATATAAGAGTTTTTATATTTAATAATGGATTAAAATTAAAATATAAGTAAATGCAAACTAATTTCACTTTATTTAATATTGTTATTTTATTCTTAAAATATCCCTCAATGAGAATTTTTTTTTAATATAACTTATTTATTTAAAAAAAATACCAAAAAAACTAACATTTCAAAAAAATTACAAAAGGCACATGCCATCCTATATGGCGCCTCAGGCTAAAGTCATATGCCCTCAGTTCATGTTCTTTTTTTTTTAATTTTATTTTAATTTGGAAATTGATTAAATTAATGGTGCTACAGTGTTCCATGTGTCTATAAATGAGACTGCACCCTAATTTGTTACTCCACAACACTTCTCACCATTACCCTAATCTCTCAATTTCCTAACACTTCTCACCATTACCCTAATCTCTCCCATTCCCAACACTATGTCTGAGTGGTTAAATCGTCGTCCATCGTCATCATCATCAGCACCGGAGAAACCGTTTCCAACATTTCCACTGATGAAAAGAAATGCCCTAGTTGTATTCTCAGCAACAAAGCCTCTGATGAAGGTCCTACTCTGGAACACGCAGACGTTGGAGCATTTGCATAGGGAACTTTATCGCTGGCTAAAAATAGAATTTGAGGCAGGTGAAAAGATCAGGAAGATTGAGAGGTGGGTTGAGGAGTCTGGTCCAAATGGAGTTACCCGCACTTGGAGAAAAGTGCAAAATGATGCTGGTGTCCTTATGATGATGTTAGCACCAAAGAAAATTAACTTGATGGTTGTAATATCCTAGATAAGTTGATGCGTTGGGTTGTTTATTTTGGGTATGTTGTTTGTATTTTCTGATTTGGTATTAGGTTATGTCGTTGTTATTTTTTGATATTTAGCTATTAAGTTATGCTCTGTTATGTTATGTCGTTGTAATCACTTTGGTATGCTATCAATGAAATAAACTTTGTTGTTGTTATAAATAGACAAGTTTACTGTTGAAACTATGATGTTGTGCTAGAGCCCACATTGGGACACTTGGTACGATTGTGTCCCGACTGGCGGCACAAACCACATAACCTCACCATTTTGTCTGCTGCATCCATCTCCGTTCGAATACGGGTGCTGTTAGGGCGACCCTTTTTATTTCTTCTCATCAAATCATTATGCCACATAATTTCGCCTTCGTATGGAGGTCAGTAGTCCTCCTTTGCTACCACTTGAAAGCTAGTGCCGTAGACATTGCATAGAGTAATGACTTGGTGAAGAACAGAGAGATAGTTGGCCTTGGAACATGCTGCTATAACATGGGAGTAAGGCATACGAAATGCCTGAAACTTTCCACAGTCACACCAACTCCTATCCAGTTCCACTCGGTAATATCCCATAGGCTTCCCTTCATTGTGATCAATAGACTCTGCAACACTGAAGTGACCTTTAGTACGGTCAAAGACCGTGACCACATGCATGTTGGCCTTGGCAGCTTCGTCCGTCATGAATGTCATTGAACTATTACTAAACAGCTGCCCAGATTGCAAGACCGAACCCCACTTTGTACGTCTGGTATCAAAGAGTACAGCGAGCCTAAAATATGTTGACCTCACCAAAGCAGTTATTGGTAGGTTTCGGATGCCCTTAAATACAGAGTTCATAGATTCAACGAGGTTTATTGTCATGTGGCCCAATCGCTGCCCATTGTCGTATGCCCTTGTCCATTTCTCCCGTTGAATATTATCAATCCATCTCAATGCATATGCGTTTGCCAGTCTGATCTCGTCACGGTAGTGTCTGAAGATAGGCTCTGTTAGTGCATAGTCGGCGTTAGTAACCTTCTTCTTTAGCGCTTTGTCCTTGAACTCCTGCATGAAATTTTGATCGATGTGTCTAATGCAATACACATGGCTTGAGGGAGGATCCTGCCAACCATTATCAAGATTATTGTAAGCACTCTCGATTGAGGGGTGTCTATCAGAGATCAAACATAAGTTAGTTTAGGGAGCAACGTATTGTCGGAGATTTTTTAGGAAAAAATTCCAACCTCCAGGAGTCTCCCTTTCAACTAGAGCGAAGGCGATAGGGAAAATATTATTGTTGTCATCATGTGCCACGACCATTAGTAGCGTGCCCTTATATTTCCCGTACAACCATGTTCCATTAATTTGAATTATAGGTTTATAGTACGCAAATCCTTTGATGCATGGTTCAAACGCCCAGTGTAACACCCCCAATCTATAATCCCCAATTAATTAAAGCGATAACAGATAATCAGAGTATATTTAAAACATTCATGGCATAGACGGGAGCGTCATATCAAAATGATGAAATATAATAATCTGCTCATAAAGATATGCAACAATCAGGTAGGAACATAAATAGAGGAACTCGGTTCCTAACACCCACAATTCAGATACAGAATAAAAGCGGAAAATATGCAACTGAAATCTCATATATATAAACATAAAACTTTGTCTGTCTTATACAGAGTCATACATGTCAAATCCAAAAAGATATATATACATAATGTCACATAACGATCTCCCCGACTACCCGGTGCTACATATCAGAGCCGACCGACAAAAGAATGAAGACAAAATCTTCACAAAAAGACCTCCAGCATCTAATCTGCAATGCCTCATAGAGCATTCAAAACAACAGAAGGGTGAGAAACACAATTATAATATAGTTGCATACAATTATGTAATAACAGGAAATACCCACACAACAACATTCTCACCACAACATATACCATAATTCAAACACAAAACAACACGATTCTTATCTCATACATCCATCACAAAGGCATATCAATCATGCTCAATACATTTATCACCAACATGTGTATATATCAACTCATCAATTCCATTCACAAATCCCACACATAATCAATCCATTCATGACTTATGCAAATGCACATAGACCGACACAACAACTCTATGCAATGCAATGCGGTACTGTTCCATCCATCATCTCATCATTAATTCACTCAGGAATTATTGGAATCATCGCTTGTTACTTAGTGTAACTCCCCGTCGGGCAAACAATGTTCCCCGTCGCTTTAGGTCCTCTTTGTATAAGGCACACGACGTTTATGGATCGCTTTCGGTCCTCTTTGTATAAGGCACACGATCCGATCGCTTTAGGTCCTCTTTGTATAAGGCACACGATCGTCCATAACGTCGCTTTCGGTCCTCTTTGTATAAGGCACACGACCGTTACAGCAGATCCCCTCGGGAATCGTTTCGTCGCTCACACCCACTAGGGCACACGACATCACAAGAATGCATATCATGATGCTTGGCATACAAAGACTCATGACAATCAAATGCATACACATATACAGCCATGTAAACCATTCCAACATCCATAATCATGCATATACAATCAAATATAACACAATGCATTTATTTGCCATAAGGCCTCAAAATATCATCACATACATTCACATCATATAACAGCACACAAGCTATACATTATATATCAAAAGCATATCGCATGATAACACATCAAATACACACAGTTAAGACGGTAAAAGTCGACAAAATGACACATTTCCAAATTCCTGACACAATTAAATCGGCCAACCATCCCAAAACCATTTCTATAAGAAAGAATATCTCATTAACTTTCCAACGCATCCGACCTCGCCTCAATCCGAGTTACGGATCAAAAGTTATGAAGGAAACAAAACGGAACAATCTGTCATGTTCGCTATGCGAAGCTCCTAGCGAGCATTCGCTTTCCTCATTCGCCGTGCAAAGCTCCAGCGAACACTGGCAGAAGAAAAAGGACACAAAGTTCGCTTTGCGAACTGCTGGCGAACATTCGCCTACCCATTCGCACTGCGAAGCCCTGGCGAGCCTTCGCTTTCCTCTTCGCTGTTGTTCGCAATGCGAACATGCGAATTCTGGGATTCGCAGCAGCGCTGTTACTCACCCCAAATCACCATTTTCCCCACCAAAACACTTCCAAACCACAACATAACAATCAGAACATATCTCAATCATAACAACAACTATTATACCACATTTATACCGCATTTCAACCGCGAAAACATCGATTTCTATCGTTTTCTCTCATTCGACCTAGAATTGAAAAACTATGAAAAAACCAACAAACATTCCAACACACACATACATAATCATACACAAACATAGCATAACCGAGTTTCGCACCCTTACCCGATTAATCGTGCTTTGAAATGTCAGTTGAATCGATTTCTTACACTCCAAGTTTTTCCTCTTTTTCTTCTTCTCACTCTCCTTTTCTCTTCTCTTCTTTTCTTTCTATTTTTCTCTCTATGTTTCTATTTTAATGAAAAACAATATCTAACCAAGCCAAAAAGACCAAAATACCCCTACACTCAATTTTCTCGCAAACGTTCCCAAACGCGATAAAACATAATAACCAAGAATAAAATAATATAAAGACCAAAAATAATTAAATCGACTCGATTAAATAAATCTAACAAAAACCAGGGCGTTACACCCAGAAGAGTCTGTGGAAAATGCCATTTCCACTTACACAATTCCCGTATGGCGTATATGCCGGCAATGTCTCCAAGATGACAACAGTCCCTGGAGCATAGTGTTTAAGTGCCACCAGGTGTCTTGGAAGTTCTATGTAAGAGTCCTCCAAATTTCCATAAACCGTTTCAACCGCCTTAGTCCAGCAATCCACGCCTTCCTGTACGAAGGAGTATAGTTGTATCTTTGAACCATATGCGTTATTATTGTACTCACCTTCAAAGAAGGGTTGTCGCTAATGACTGATAGAATTTCATTGCAAATCAACTGAGAGCTGAGCTTGCGATGATCCTGACTTGGATTCGTGATTATGCAAGTATGCTCTGGACTCATTGACCCTATCTTCTAGGAATCGCTTCGCTTCCAGAAAGATGTTGTTAATCTAAACGGGCACACCTCGTTACAGCAATAGATCATATATAGAGTCGAATTTGTTCGATCGACTCTATAATCTGCAGATAAGTTCATGTGGTATTGTTTTATAGCTCGGACACAATCTTCTTTCGTATGAAAATTGTCTCCAACTTTTAATACTCCCTCCGTCTGCATGTATGGGTCGTAAAAAATATCCGTTGTTGACGGTTCGTCCTCGCCTAAGTTGAGTCTTGTCATGTGTTGAGGTGGGAAATAAACATGACTGCCTGGTAATGGGTCATCCTCCTCATTGTTTACCATTTCATCGACAATGTCCTCCCCTCATTCTTCTTCCTCGTCAACGAAATCGACCTCAGCTTGTTCGTTGTCGGATTCGTTAAAAACTTGAGAAACTTCAAGTTGTTGAGATAGTTGTTGTTGTTGTAACCGTCTACCGCAACCTAATAGATCACATTGGCCCCGACGATGTAATTTTTTCTTAAACTTCCATAAATATTTCTAACACATTACAACACCGTACAATTTCTCATTAAAGCTTTTGTTCTTGTAGTTTGTCTGGAGGCCGTACGAGGGTCTCGACCATCGGCCCAACGCAAATGATGTTGCAGTGTGGACATCAAAAACACCCATCATTCGGTTCACCACTATGGAGATGCATCAAAGTGATCGGGTAAAACTACAGTTCAGAATGCATTAGGATATTCTGGTCGCTCCAACACGTTTGGGAGAGTGACATCTACGTAGAGTGGATACACAGTGGGTTGTGGGTCACTAGACGAATTTTACAACAAAGATGTGTCAACATTAGGAGAATCGACATCATCACATCTTATCCGACCCTGTTGTGGGATATGCTATACCAACTCAACAATATATGATTTGGTTTAGGTCTGTTACAACACCCCAACATTTCCTCTCTCAGCCGACGTATCTAATTGATCCGCGCCAACGTGCCTCTTCCTCACAGTCACATGCCTAGCCACATGACCAACAGCATACACCTTATTACACCCAACAACCAGGTGGACCAACCGAATCAATCTTCCAAAGGCGCAACCCTTTCATGCCACCAACTCAGTCACAACAAGAGGAGCCTTACCCCTACCCCCAACCCACCTACACCGACCCCACTAATGCCTATAGCTCTAACAACTCTTTCGAACCCACCTCATATCACCATAGCCCCCCGTAAATGAACACCTAATCGTCCTACAACCAGCAAACACAATCGTCCTATAACCAACAAACCCACCCACTATTAGACTACCAAACCCCACATCAACCACTGGATTGGTACCAACACCATTCAATGCAATATTTCGGCCAACCATACCGTCCATAACCAACCCAACCCCCTCTTACAAAATACGAAAACACGGGCATGCAACTAGATTACAGAAGCGCCGTTGGCGGCAACCCCCTCGGCTATTGGGGACAGATGCTTCAAAATTTGTCTGATACGCCGGAAGCATCTCAACAGATGCCTCTTCCACAGGTCAACACGCAAAGGCCAGAGACACCTCAACAGAATCGTGGTAGACATAGACGTCGCGTAAGAGCCCCGACATGTGGAACCGGTGGACGTATCGATAGGCATGGCCATTAAAATTTTGTTTCCCTTCAATTGTACAACTTTTTATTCTGAACATTGTAATATAAGGTTTACTAACCTGCTTTTATTTTTACCATTTCATTTATTAATTTCTAAATTATAATAATTATTTTAAAAAAATGAACTGAGACGTCATACCATATGGCGCCTCCCTAGTAAAGAAATAAATAAAATTAGAGCATACGAATAAGAACCAAGGCGCCATATCATATGGCTTTTGGGATTTTCTCAATTAGCCTGAGGCGCCATATGGTATGACACCACTATGCTTATTTTTGTTCAAAACATGGCCATTTTGATATTATTTTTGAACCTTTGGTTTGTTTGTTATATTTTTTGAATAAAATAGTTATTCTAAAAAAAATTCCATCAATTAAATAATAGAAATAACACTTTAGAAAATGTAAATATTATTTTGATTCCATTAAGAAAATGAAATTAATCATTCTTTATAAATATATAAATGAATATGAGATTCAAATTCCACATCAGCTTACACAACCCAATCACCTCATGACACCAACTACAATTCTTTCTATTTTTTTTAATTAAAATAAACAAAAAGTAAAAATGAAAAACACCAATCATAGAGCTCTATTTATAAATATGGCAGAGTAGGAAACAGAAGGGAACACGAAGCAAAAGAAACCCTATTCTCACACAACAGTTTCTGAAATCATCAACATTTATCAATTCATGAATTTTTTTTTCATAAACCTTTAACTCCCACTTGCATTATCTCTTTCCCATACACGATCAATTAAAATATAGTTCTTCTACCTTACAAATTTCAATATTCTCTAGTATTATTAAACTACATTATCATCAAATAATGTAATTTAGGACTTAAAAAGAGAGAAAACGCTACGACACTGTTTGTTTCTACGCAACCTTTCATCAATTTCAATATACCCATCACCCGTTTTTCATTGTAGATTCTTCTATCACGTAAGTTCTTCCTTTCCCCTCTTTCTACTCATTAATTGTTACTACCCATGTGATAAAAATTCGTTCTTTATTACGGATCCCCATGATGATGATTATTGATTTTTTTGGAAATTAATTATTTGAATCAGTTTTTTTTATGATTATTTGAAACCCCTTTTGATCTATTTGATGGGTTTGTTGAAATCTGCATTGTAGTTGAAATTTGATAGTTTGGATATTTTGTTACTATATGATGAATATGGTTAATGATTGTTTTTGTTTTTATGGTTTATCAGAGTGATCTATGCTTGGTGATGATGGTTTCTGGATTCATATTGAGGTGTTAGTGTTAGTTGGTTTGAGCTGTGTGTGATCAGGTCTTTATCTTATGTGTTTTTTGAATTTGTTATTTGATAGAGGATTCTACTAGTTTGAAAAGTAGTGTTGTTTGTTGGAGGAAGAGATTGATTAGGGATTTGATTAATCAGGATGGATTTCCAGAATAATCTGCAGCCTGAATTGGGGAAATTGGAACAGATTGTTTATCAATTTCTTTTGAAGTCTTTACACGTAATTTTGGAGTCAAGGGTTCCATTGTTACGCCAGCACGATAGAAGTGGTGACCTATCGACGGTTTCTCGTGCGAGGAGGAGTGACAAATGGTTTAATTTTGCCTTAGGTGATAGACCGTCTGCTCTTGATAACTTGAACTTCTGGCATAGGAATTTGATGGATCCGATGATAATTGATATTATACTAGTTCATGAAGAGAATGGTTGTTCGGTTGAGACGGTAATAGAGAGGTGGAATGTTCAATATGAATGTCCGAGAAATTTGTCTCCTCAAACCAGTGACACTACTCTCTCTTTCAAGAAAACGTACCAGAAATCGATTATACTGTTTCGCGCTCTTTATTCTCAAATGCGGCATCTCCCAACTCATAAGATTTTTAAGCAACTAAGCGCACCGAATCGGACTTGTAATTTTGATATTGTTTATAAGGTTTCTTCCTTTAGTGATCCATTTTCTAGGGAAGAAGGAGCGATGATGGGAGAATATGTCTTCACGCCTGTTGACGCGCTTCCGGGTCGCCTTAACGTATCTGTGACTTACCGTACTACATTATCCGATTTCAACCTCGAGTGTTCAACATCATTACCAACAAAAATAATTCCCGATTATGTTGGAAGTCCGAATACTGATCCTTTAAGGTATTTCCCTTCTTCAGGAAAGGGTGTTCGTGCGCCTCCGTCTTCTATGCCACTTGATCGTCCTCATAGCTGGACACCTGGATTTCATAAAGCAGCGCCATTTGTACCGAATCATCAGTATGTTGGACCACAACTGGTGCATCACGGTTCTCTCAAGCCATATAATTTTCCGTCTTCACCTATTGATAATTTCAATATCAGATATCATAACAATCGAATGCAAAGCCAGTCAAGGTCTCCGAGTTATGACGAGTATCCTCTTTCTCCTCCATTCTCATCCTCACCGTCTCCATCACCACCTATTCATATTGGCAACACAATGCATACCCGAATGCGCTCTGAAACCGCTCCTGTGACTATACCTCATCCAATAATAAGCAGAAGCTCTAGAAACCTTTCTCCTAATTTTTCAGATCCTAATAGAAACTCCCTGCCACCTTTATCCCCTAGAAGGTACGATGCATCGTCACATGAGTCTCCATCAGGAATCAGGTCATTCCGAAGAGTAGAATCTCTAAAGATTGGTCAAAAGGTAACCTTAGTAGGTCCTACACTTCCACTCCTTATGTTTAAACCAAATGTACTTTATCGGTTTGATATAATATAAGCCTTTTCATTTGCTTTGTAGATTGTACGAGACAGCAAGGATGATTCAGGGCGATTCTCAGGACTGTTATCGTCAAGTGACTCACCACGTGTTGGAGTTTCTACAACCTCAAGTAGATTATCTTCTCAGGATGACTTGGACGAAGGTGACTTTTCGTGTCCTTTTGATGTTGATGATGTCGACCCTCCAGATGTTCTTTCGAGGTACTTTGATACACTTCACCATTCATTGTGCAATATTTTTCTTATATTCTAACAATCAAAATTATTTTACGGTACAAGAATTCATCTCTAAAAGCAAAGTTTGTCATAACCACTAAATGAGTGTATACAAGAGCTTATATGATCTCATCTTTTAACATATGTTCTTGTTTGAGTGTTTACAAACACAACTTATTATGACATGCTCACAAGATGTTTTCAGCTTATTTCTATAAGCTCTTCAAGTTGGCTTATAAAACAGTTTATTAAAAGGGTAGGGCATACATTATTCTCATTCCTCCTCAATTGTTATTTCTCTTTCCTTGTTTTTGATTTTATTTATATAGCCACAATGTGGAAGGAAAGAGTGCTTTGGGGTCGCCTTCGACGTCATTACCAACAGGGAGAAAATCACAAGATGCTGCTGTTGGTGTTCTTGTGCAAATGCTTAGAACAGCGCCTCCTTTGCGCCAAGATTCAAGTTGTTATTCATCGCATTCCCTGAAAGCTGAACTCGACGGAGGAGTTGCTGCTGATTCCGGATTCTTCATCCCCCGAAAGACAACTGACGCACTCGAAGAGCTCAGGAGTTATAGAGAAATGAGAGACCTTCTTGTTTCTAAGAGCGGTGCTCGGATCCTGAAATGAAATGAAACTTGCATATGCTCAAGTTATATAGAACAAGTGCATTGATGGGTTTTTGTACATATTTGACTATATATGATTGGTTAGAAACACCAAAGTTACTATTTTATCATGATTAAAATACTTCTAACTTTTATAATTTTTCTAGTCATTATTCTTACAGGTAGAACACTTGACGCCGGAAACCTTTAGATCCATTGAATAAGGCATTTTTTTTCCTACATGAATACTACACTTGCAATACATGTGTGAAATGTATCTTAGAAAGTCTTGTCTCATTGTGAATTCATGTGTCATGACACTCTTCAAACATTCCATGACTCTCAAGTTTGTTGTATTGTCACAATCTTCACATGTCATGACTACAAGTGTCATCAAAATTAATTACGCTCAATGATACACAAGTGAAACCACATAATAGAGCACCAGGATCAACAATTCTACTTTTATTCAATTAAACTAATAATTAACTTTTATTCAATTAAACTAATAATTAAAGTATTTGAGACTTAAATAACATACACAAATAGAGTTATCACAAATGCTTTGCCTTGCATCTCTATCACCTCAAACAATGATATCAGCTTCTTATCGTCTTCTTGGACTTCTACAAGGAGTTGCATAGGGTGTTTCATCTTTTGTATGAATTAATTTCTCTGTTTCCGCCTTATTATTTGCGTCTGAGGGTGGCTGCATGAGGTGTTTTGGGTTTGAACTTCTCATTTACTCCCCTCTGTCTTTCAAGTACGTTGGACAAGGGTTTCATCTTTCTCTGAGCCTTAAGTTCCCCATTGTCTTTGATCATGATCTCAAGAGAAGTTAGCTCTTCGTTCATGTTAATTTTGACTATTATTCTCTTTCCTTTGGGAACATATTTTTCCTCAATTTTGGGAAAGGTTAGATCCTTGTATCTTTGAACGATTGCATGACTTTACGTCATTTTGGAAATCTTCACCCTAATCACTTTGTATCGATGTGATTCTTAATCCTTTTTTGTTATGAATAACCCTGACGAGTTTTCAAAAGGCAACAAACATGTTTCATTTCTAAGACAAGAATAATACCGGTATAGCAAGAGTAGTCATTCACAATTATAAGTGCATAAAGATTGTCGCCAAAACTTTTAGTTTTGAATGGGACAAAAAGATCATTTCCTCTACCATATCGTTGATAGACCCAATCTAGATGGGGTTACTCTGGCTAAGCTTACCCAAGCTGAGGTTGAATCTCTTTCTGTTAAATTTTTGCATTTGGAGGTGGATTTGGTGTTGTTTGAGTTCGATGGGAATAAGAGTTCGGGTCAAGGTGATTACAATTTTTCTTCTTAGAAGAGATTCTAGGAGAGTATTGAATAAAATCTATATGTAATCTTTGATCAGTTTTTTGTTAATGCGGTTTTTCCTAAGAGCTTATTATCCAATTTTATTATATTAATATCAAAGGTTGAGTTCAATCATTTTCAATGATCACAGGCTCTTTAAACTTTAAGGGGTTATGAGGAAGCTTCAAGAAGAGGAAGGTTTGGGTGTTGGTTAGAGATTCTTATTTAAAATTGTGTATCTGTTCAACATGTTAAATTAAGGCAGGTGATGAGTGTTTATCTGCAAGTGTACATAAATGCCAGTTATAGTATAAAAAATGTCGAATCTACAGATGTTGAGAATGTAGCAAGTGTGAGTAGTAGGGGTAATAGTCCCACATTGGTTGTAAATGTGGAGGCTTAAGCCTTTATAAGTGAAAGAATCCACCCACCTATTACCTTAAGGTTTTGGGTGAATATGTGGTGCCTCTCTCACTTGTGTGTTGTTCTTGACACAATGTTAACGCTCCTTCTCATGACCCAACACATGGTATCACGAGCCTTTAGTTCGAGAAAGGGATCGACTTACTTGTATCAAAAGTCAACGGCGCCACAAGGGCGGTAAGTAAGAAATGTTTCGTTGAAGAGTGTCAACGGAACCACAAAGGTGGTGAGTAAGAAATGTTTCGTGCGGTACAAGAGTTTGTGGAAGTAAGAAGAGCTTCCACTTGAGGGGGAGCATTGTGGACTCACACTTGAGGGGGAGTATTAAGAATGTAGCAAGTGTGAATAGAATGGCTAATAGTCCCATACTGGATGGAAATGTGAAGATTTAAGTATTTATAAGTGAGAGAACCCACTCACCTATCACCTTAAGATTTTGGGTGAATATGTGGTGTGTCTCTCACAAAGGTGTTGCTCTAAAAAAAGAAGTCATACAATGTTCAATGTTCCCTAGTGAAAAATTTCTCATACAACAGAGACCAATGTCAACCTACTGTTATCTAATGTCGCTTTGTAAATTTAAGGCTATCGATACAAATTTTGGCTTGAAATCAGAATAAAAATGCTTGTTTTAGAATTAATTGAAACGGAGACCGAAATGTAATTTTCGGGTACCTTCAGGACTCAGACAAAATGCAACACCTAACTTTGTTTAAAAATCATTTTCGAAAGAGTTACTAATTTAAAAACACTATTCACTTTCGCGCAGCCGGTGTCGGATTCCGGAACCATAGTTATCTGTTGTCGCACGTACAATTTACTATTTCATAATACTTTTTTAAAATTAATAAGTTTGAATTAATTAATAAAGCACTGTGTCTCTTTTTGAAAATTAAAAATCAAAATTTTACGATCAGATACCGCTTTCACATTTTCGCCTGAAACCAAGATCTAAATATTTTCGCTGTCGCGCAAAGATTTTAACTTTTTTAAACAAAATTTAGAACCAAAAAATAATTTCAATATTTAGAATTAGTGTTGATTATTTTATCGAATCCCGTCGAAACGACGGTCCTTATATTTCAGACTCTAATAACTTAACCGAACATATTATAAATAACCAACAGACTATTATTAATTTGAAATTTGGAAAATATAATTATAATACTAAATCAATTATATATATATATATATATATATATATATATATATATATATATATATTGTTCCGGACTGACCCATTGACTAGGCATGATCCAATCCACTTCTGCTCCCAGAACGACCCAATTGCCTAAGTCCTAAGGGTTAAGGGCAAAGAGAAGCATTTTACCTTTCTGCCCCTCTGCTGGGGAAGGCTGGCCAGTTGACCCCCAGGATCAGCTACCCCTCCTCAGAATTTATGCCCGTCACGCACAGTTCCATCATCCAGAAACAGTCACGACGCTTGTGCCCGCGACCACACCTTTGCCCGTGTCAACGGCTAGTTTTGAGCACCTCTGCCCATCCCAACGGCTAGTTTCTGGCAGTTACCTATTCTTTGGGAGCGAATATCTCGCCCCGAAAATAGGGACCAATGGCCAAGCGTTAGGGGAATTATTAAAACCCTCTCATTTGAGAGGGTAAGGTATTCTAAATCATCCTAAGACACACATACTTTGTACTTGCCTTCTTTTCTCCTGATTCTTACTTTAGTATCGGAGTGCCTTGCAGGTACACCCCCGCTGACGGAGCAACCCCCTTTCTTGGGAGCGACGTCCATCAGCAGAGAGATGGAGCCACCGCATCTCCCTCACCTATTCGCGCTGACTATGTTAGGGTCCAGCCTTTAGAGGACCATCAGCTCGTCCTAGTTCCGCCCAACGCCGATCAGTTCACGGCGGCCCTACTCGAGGCCCTCAACATGACAAACCTGTTGATCCTCCAGCAGAACGCCAGAATCGGAGCCTTAGGAGAGTCCAGCCGACCAAGATCTCCTTCGCCGAGGAGAGAGCGCGGAGATCTCGGAGTCCTCCTCCCAGACGAGAAAGAGACTGCCAGGCACCACCAGAGCCAAAATCTCTGGCAGTCAGAAAGCGCGACCATATCTCTCCCCGGAGCTAGCACTCCCTATGGGTCAAGAGGACCAGAAGGGACCTACGGACAGAGCACCAGCGTTTGCTCCACCCAGATCCAAGGGCTGAGCACGAACTCCATCTCCCCATCGAGATCGCCGTCCTCCCCTTGGACGAAGTACCCGCTCTCCGTTGCGGTCCAGCAGCAACAACGACGACGACCCCGGGGCCCGTTGTTCCAAGAAATCATGGCCACACGCCTACCAAAGAGGCTAGAGAAACCCCCATTCCTGGGCACGTACGATGGCACTACAACTCCTGATGAGCACATCGAGAATATCGATGCATTGCTCGATTACCGTGGTGTCCGAGGTGCCATCAAATGTAGATTGTTCCCAACCACGTTGAGGAAATGAGCAATGACTTGGTACAAGAAGCTCCACGACGAATCCATCACATTTTGGAGGCAGTTGGGAAGGATCTTCTCCAGGCATTCCACGGCCTCTCGTCATCACCCAAAGACAGAAGCCTCCCTTGAGGCCATCATTCAAGGGAAATAAGAACCTCTTCAAGTCTATATCGAAAGGTTCAACAAAGAAGCCGTCCAGGTCTCTACGACCGACGATATGAAGAAGTTCTTGCTCGAGCAAGGACTCCTTCCCCGCACCGAATTTTCCAAGGCGGTTGGCATTGAGACTCCAGTGACGCTGGAGCCTTCCTCCTCAAGACACGGGCGTACATTCAGTATGAAGAGAAGGAAGATACGAGCTTTGCCCGGGACTCGAGGCACTAAGAGAGTGCCAGGTCCTCCAGGCAAGACGACCCCTCGACATCTCGTCGGGGAGAGAGAAGACGGGATGACCGCCTATGAGAGTCCTGAGACAACAAAGGGCCTTCTGGCTGCTTTCACGAATATACTTCGCTGACCGTCTCTCGAGAGAAGATTCTCTATGAGTGCGCCAACTCAGAGTTCTAACAAGCGTGGGCCCGATTCCCGAAGCAGATACCGACCAAGCCGAATACAGATAAGTCGAAGTATTGTCGGTTCCACAAGAGCTACAACCATATGACTGATGAGTGTATCCATCTGAAGGATGTGATTGAGATATTGATCAGGGACGGGCACCTGAAACAATTCGCCAAGAAGAAGGACGCTCTTCGGTAGGATGCCTAGGAGTCAAAGAAGGTCGAATAGGAGGTGCCTTCCTCAGAAGAGACCAGTTTTCCGGTCGCCATGAGTATCTCACGGCTTGAAGACTTCTACGTCCCCGAGGGGCTCAACATCCCTCCTTACTTCGCTGCACACAGCCCATTCGAAACCTTCCCCTCCGCCATGGTCATCTCTAGAGGGGGCTTCAACAAGGTTACCGTGGGATCCGTCAAGAGGAAGTTCGAGCATCTAATCAACACAAGTTCAAACCGGAGTTCCACACTTGATAAGGTCCGGGGAGAGTCGGTCCCCATCACCTTCTACCGCGAGGAACTCCTCGGCGGAGCTCCCAACTCCAGCATCTCATTGATCGTGAGAGCACAAATGGTCAACTTTGACGTTCGTCGAATCCTGGCCGATCAAGGAAGCTCGGTCGACATCATGTATTCCCAGCTATTCTCCACCCTCCAGCTGGACGAGACACACCTAACGCCCTACGTAGGCTCTGACCTACAAGGATTTAACGTGTCAGTCAAAAAGTTGTGGGGGTACGTGGAGCTGATCGTGACTTTTGGGTTTGCAGAAATGACCAGGTTCATCAAAGTCCAGTTCTTGGTCATTGACTGCCCATCCCTCTACCAATGCATCTTCGGTCGGCCAACTCTGGCCGAATTGGTAGTCGTTCCCTTAACTGTGCACCTGAAGATGAAGTACTACACTTCCAAGGGGTTCGTTGTCACTCTGCACGGAGACATCGAAGCAGCGAGAAGATGTTTTGAGGTAGCCTCAAAAGGGCTGAACACAATCGCCACCAAGCCGAAGACTCCCAGCAAGCCTACTCTTCCCTACAGCTCCGAAGAGGCGAAGCCGCTGCCCCGCGTCGACTCCATCGACCTTGACAACCGTTTCTTAGAGGACGACCAGAGGGACCAGAAAAGGAAGGGGAATGAGATCCAGCAATGCTTAGCAGCCCTTCCACATCGACCAGCAGCGGCGAGACCTCTCATCCAATGCGCCTAATTCCGGATGGCGAGTTCGAACTAGTTCTGCTTGGTAACGACCCCTAGAGAGGAATGAAGATCGGGACCGGTCTCCCTGACCTAGCGAGGAAATAGCTGAAAGCCTGTCTTCGGGTGAATGCAGATATGTTCGCATGGAGCGCCTCAGAGATGCCCGGGCTAGACCCTGAGGTGGCATGCCACTAGCTCACCATCGACTCCGCCGTTAGGGCAGTATCTCAACGTAGGCGAAAGCAGTCTCCGGAGAAAGTGGAGGCTGCCGAACAAGCTGTAAAAGACCTCCTAGAGGCAAAGTTTATTTCGGAGGCTAAGTACACTACTTGCCTGTCCAATGTTGTACTTGTAAAGAAATCAAATGGAAAATGGCGTATGTGTGTTGGCTATATCGATCTTAATAAGGACTGCCCTAAAGACGCATATCCCCTCCCCAACATAGACAAATTAGTTGATAATTCTGCTGATTTTAAATTGTTGTCTTTCATGGACGCGTATTCGGGCTATAACCAAATACCCGTGGCCAAAAGCGATAAAAGGTACACAACTTTCATGACTGAATCAGACAACTATTACTACAACGTAATGCCCTTCGGCTTGAAAAACGCTGGCGCTACCTATCAAAGAATGATGAACAAAGTCTTCCGAGGAGAGATCAGGGATATGCTCGAAGTCTACATGGACGACATGATCGTGAAATCCCACGAGGAATCCGATCACACGCTCCATTTGAAGAAAGTCTTCGAGCAGGCCAAGAAGTACAGGATGCACTTCAACCCGGAGAAGTGCACGTTCGGGACACGAGCGGGCAAGTTCCTCGGCTTCTACCTAACAGAACAAGGAATCGAAGCTAACCCCGATAAGTGCAGGGCCTTCTCCGAATTCCCTATGCCGAACTCGAAGAAATCCATCCAATCCCTAAATGGGATGCTCGCATCCCTATCCCATTTCATGGAAAAATCTGCTCAGCACGCGCTCCCCTTTTTCAAACTCCTCCACAAGGAGGCAACTTTTGAGTGGACGGAGGTATGCGACAAAGCCCTCCTCCACCTGAAAGAAGCATTGTCGGATCCACCGATCCTCTCTGTAATACCCTTTTCTACCCCCACAAATGTTGCAACAGAAACAACTCAAATATCAGGGTAAAGCATCAAAATCACCTCAAAGGGTGCACATTTCTCATTTAAATCAAAATTATACACTTGCCCTGTAAACAAAGGGTTTTTTCCTCAAAATAAATCAAAAGCCTTCACATGGCAGCGAAACTCAAAATTTTCAATTAAAAGGTTTTCAACAAACATCGTAATAATCCAAAAAGGTTTTCAAAAATAAAACCATATCATCAAATGACAACAAAATAAGGAAACAACATAGTTCGACTCAAAGGACCCCAACCCGATGTTACACTATCAGAGCAAGACCCTCTAAATCAACCAAAAGCAAATAAACTTCAAGGTCCTTGAAGGCATCCACGGCTAAACCTGATCACCTGCACGTTACCCACGTGGAGGCAACATTCAAACAGGCAGGGTGGGTAATCACAATTCATAATAATCAATATAAAACAGGATATACATAAAATGGCATTATCTTCATATACAACATCTTCAGGGTCATCACAAGGAAACATCAAAATCACAAACAACATCATAAAATACAAAAATGCCCATTAAATGCAAATGCACAACAAGACTCATGCATGTGGTACCAATCGTCATAATAGATGGACACTAGGCCATCACCCCTCCAAAGATCCCCGTCAATAGGATCGATCCCGCAATTGGAACCGGAGCACGTCATAATTACCTCATATCCGCACAATGGGAATGAAGCATCGTCACAGAGTATGCATATGAATGTATGATACACAACATCATTAATCATCATCATCAAATAAACATCATAATGCGTATCATCATTCATTAATTCTCATATACGTCATGTCATCACATATTCGTTAAAACACCACAAATCATCATCTCAATATCATCAAGAACATCATGGTAAATCATCTGAGATGTCACAACACCAAAACCTCAAAACATCACAGCATCATAAACAAAAATTCGCGAACAGCCGCAATTCGCTTCAGGGTTCGCTAGGCGAACCAGTTCGCTGGGACCTTCGATTTGCGAAGCGGTCAGTGAATCCCACAGTCACCACACTGAAACACCAGAAAACATAATTTGTCATACTCGTTGATTTATTCGCTGTGCGAAGCCACTCGCTGGCTCATTCACTTTGCGAGACTTCCAGCGAATCCCCAATTCCACTCCAGAATCGTCTCAGTACCCACACTCATGTTACCGCGCATTCGCTGCGCTGCTCGCTTTGCGAGCCTTGGTGAACATTCACCTTGCGAAGGAATGGTTCGCTTAGCGAACCTACGATTACAGCGAATCGCTGCTACACATCAGTAGCTCCACAGCCTCAAAGGTACCTGAGATTACATCCCCAAATGACCCAAAAACATCCCTACAACCGTCCTAATGCATCACGGGAATCAAAGGCATAAAACCTACGTCTGTTAGGTCGATTCGTGACCCTATGGGAAACCTCAAATCCCCTAAACCTTCAAAACTCTCAAGCTTCCCATAAACCCCATAAATTCCTTCACCACCAGGTTGAACCTACATCGGCGGGGAAATCAGCCCAAGGTCTATTTTATCCGATTAAATTCAACTCTTATTAATCGATACACACAATACCCTATAATCATCAATTCGTCACAAAAACCCTATAAACCCTCAAACACAAAACATCCACTTCAATTACATCGAATCCTATATTGAAAACAATGAAAGGTAATTACTCCCCATACCTTAGATTGTCGATCCGATGTGTTCTCTCTTGAGCCTTTGGAAACCTTCACGAATTCCTTTCCTTTTCATTTTCCTCATTGCTTCATTTCTCGACCATCGACACGCACAGGCAATGCTTCCACAGTCAGATTATCCCTCACTGGTACATCATCCATCTGAATCACATGCGATACATGGAACACGTCATGCAAATTCGCAAGTGACGGTGGTAAAGCAATTCGATAGGCTACCTCTCCTATCCTCTGTGATATCTGATATGGACCAACAAAACGTGGAGTGAGCTTCCTAGACTTCAAAACTCGACCCATACCAGTCACTGGCGTCACCCTCAAAAACACATGATCTCCCTCTTGGAACTCAAGTGTCTTTCTTCTCTTATCATGGTAACTCTTCTGAGGACTCTGCGAAGCTTTTATCCTTTCTTGGATCTTCTTAATCTTCTTAGTCGTCTCTTGCACGATCTCAGGTCCGATTACATCACTCTCGCCCGATTCATACCAACATAACGGAGTTCTACACATTCTCCCATACAAAGCTTCATAGGGCGTTATTCCAATACTAGCATGAAAACTATTATTGTACGTGAACTCAATCAACGGTAAATGGCTATCCCATGATCCTCCATGATCCAACACACAAGCCCTCAACAAATCCTCTAAAGATTGGATAGTCCTTTCTGTCTGACCGTCCATCTGCGGATGATAGGCAGAACTCATCCTTAACTTAGTACCCAACGCGTCTCGCAAACTCTTCCAGAACCTCGATGTAAACCTCAGATTTCTATCCGACACAATACTCGAAGGTAACCCATGTAACTTCACAATCTCCTCTATATACATCTCGGCTAACTTCTGCATAGAATGATTAATCTTCATCGGCAGGAAATGAGCCGACTTAGTTAATCTATCCACGATTACCCAAATTAAATAATTTCCCTTAGCAGTCTTCGGCAATCCCACCACAAAATCCATGGAAATACTATCCCATTTCCATTATGGAATCCTCAACGGCTGCATCATACCTAAAGGCTTCTGATGCTCAACTTTCGGCTTTTGACAAGTCAAACACCCATAAACAAACTCCGCAACATCCTTCTTCATACCTGGCCACCAAAATAACTTTTTCAAATCCTGGTACATCTTCGTAGCACCGGGATAAATGCTCAACCTACTTCAATGTCCTTCTTCAAGAATGCTCTTCTTAGTATCTGGAACATCTGGGACACACACCCTGTCTCTAAACATCATCACACCATTTTCGTCAATCCGGAATTCACCTCCGTTACCTTGGTTAATCAAAATCAATTGGTCAACCAACTTTAAATCAAATTGCTGTCCCACTCTGATTTCTTCCAAAATACCACTAGTCAACTTCAACATTCCCAACTTCACACTGTCAAAGGTCTTTTCACATACTAAACTCAAATCTCTGAACTGCTCAATTAGTTCCAACTCTTTCACCATAAGCATTGACATATGCAATGACTTTCAGCTCAATGCATCGGCCACCACATTTGCTTTACCCGGATGATAGTTCAAATCAAAATCAGAATCCTTCAACAGCTCTAACCACCTCCTCTGCCTCATATTGAATTCCTTCTGATCAAATAAGTACTTCAGACTTTTATGATCACTGAACACTTCAAATTTAGAGCCAAACAGATAATGTCTCCAAATTTTCAACACAAACACCACCGCGGCCAATTCCAAGTCATGTGTAGGATAATTCCTCTCATAAAATCGCAATTGTCTCGAAGCATAGGCCACAACTTGTCCATTCTGCATTAATACTCCACCAAGACCTGTCTTCTACGCATCACAATACACCACAAAAGATTCGCTCGAATTAGGCAAAATCAACATTGGAGCGGTCGTCAACCTCTTCTTCAATTCCACAAAACTCTCTTCACAAGCTACATCCCACACAAAAATTTGACCCTTTCGAGTCAACTGGGTCAAAGGTAATGCCAACTTAGAAAAGCCTTCAATAAACTTGCGGTAATAACTCGCTAATCCCAGAAAACTTCGTATCTCGGTAGCAGACTTCGGAGCTCCCACTGTAATACAACATCGATCTTAGAGGGATCAACAACAATCCCGCCACTTGAAATCACATGGCCAAGGAAACTCACTTCCGTCAACCAAAACTCACACTTCGACAACTTTGCATACAACTTTTTCTCTTTCAACACTTGCAACACAGTTCTCAAATGCTCGACATGTTCTTCTTCAGGTCTAGAATATATCAAGATATCATCGATAAACACCACCACAAACGTATCCAAATACTCATGGAAAATTCGATTCATGTACTCCATGAACACACCAGGTGCATTGGATACACCAAACGGCATCACAGTGTATTCATAGTGTCCATACCTCGTCCTAAAAGCTGTCTTCGGAATATCATCAGGCTTAGCTCGAATCTGATTGTCATACCCTAAATTTTGACCACTAAGATTCCCACCATTGTGAAAATCATCATCACAATATGGATGTACTATCATACCTCATCAGTCTCCCCAAAGATGGGTGAGCATCCACTACAATCAAAATTAGGGTTTCAAGCCCTCTCAGAGTTCTTAGACAAAGGATCAATCAAGGAATGACATGATCTTCAACTTGTCTAACCTCTCAAACATCCATAAAAGATCAAGAGGACTCCCACTTTAAGGATTAAGCACAAGGCTACTCCCTTCTAAGTGAATCAAGCCTCAAGATCACTAGTGTCACCAAATTAGGGTTTTGGTCGACCAGGGTCTCCAGATGGAAATTTTCCTCTGGGCATGAGCCAATGCTTCAAGGCATAACATATGATGCTCCAAGGGACATCATAAACCCAAGCATCAAGTCAATTTGACCTCAGGGGATGCATACATCAAAAATCAGGAATTAGGGTTTCTTGACCTAATTCACCCCTAAGTTGACTTTTGGGACAATTCATGAGCCAAGACCTCAAGAGAGGATTTGAGGGTCTCTAATGCACCACATTGATCCATTTGCAACAATGTATTGATCCAAGAAGCTTGAGCAACAAGTCTCAATTTCATCAGAACCACAATCAGGGTTTCGCGAGAAAAGTCAACAGTAGCTTTGACTTTTGACCAGGACATGCTCCCAAACCCTAGGAAATTGATCAATATACCCTATAACACCCATGGAACATGTCCATCAAATTTGATTTAGGTCAAGGACATGATTTCCTAAAGGATTGCACAGTTTGGAATTCATCTGATAAAAAGTCAACTGTGCACAAAAAGTCAACTTTGACTTTTTGAGATTTTTCATAAAAATGGTTTTTTAACCCTAAAATGATGTTAATGTATGATTGGAATCATCATTCATCAAGAAAAATCAAGAAAAGTGGGATAACTTGTAAAAGGGGTAACCATAAAAACTTAGAAAATTTTCTAAGTTATGAAATAAAGTGGCTAGGGTACCAACTTTGGAGGATCATAACTCCTAAACCACAAGGCCATTTTTTCCCATCCAAAACTTGATTTGTAGATCTCATTACCCTCTACAAAAGCTTAAAACTGACCTCCCTCCAAATTCCCCATGGATTTTGAGTTATGGAATGATCAAAATCACAAAAAGTGAAAATGTCACTTTTTTCCAACACTTAGTGAAATTTTCACTAAGTCAGAATCTGCCTTCACTTTTTCCCAAATGTAGGGGGATTTTTCACTTGGATCCAAAAGGTATCAAAACCAAATATGATCAAACAGTTGTTGTATCATATGAGGGTTTTCCAAAGTGACCAAGAACATCATCAAATTCCACTTGAGCCATGAGACTGCCAAGGCTAGGCAGAATTTTGTACTTTTGCTCGATTTGGCAAGATCAGCTAATTCCAAGCCTTGTCTTCAT
Source organism: Lathyrus tuberosus (assembly GCA_022829125.1). Taxonomy (NCBI): domain Eukaryota; kingdom Viridiplantae; phylum Streptophyta; class Magnoliopsida; order Fabales; family Fabaceae; genus Lathyrus; species Lathyrus tuberosus. The sequence goes on from JALAZF010000563.1 coordinate 1,701,539, forward strand.
CTTGGACACATCTGAGGATCAAATCTAAAGGGGACAAACACTGAGCCAAGCCTCCAAAGTCCTTGGAACCAAAAGTAGCATGCTAAACCTAAAAATCCCTAAAAGAGGGACAAGACTCTAATTTTGGATTGGAGCATTTAATGGATGCACCAAGGTGGCATGGACTGAGCTTCCTTCAACTGAATTCAGTCAAGGATGATCCAACAACTAGGGAACCAAAGGCCTGTGCTCTAACCTCTAGTCAATGGCTAGAGGAGACTTGAGATTCCATTGGACAACATTGGCCAAACCTCTGTTGCAGTTGCCATTCCCTATTGCTTGCAAAATAAACTTGCTCTACTATAAATAGAGCTCATTTGTGATCAGTTTGAGTACACCAAAGCCATCAAACAGATGCTTTCCTCAAAATCTCTTCTTTCACTCCAATTTTGCCTTCTAAGGCAAGTCACTATCGGGTTTTGAGTTTGAGAGCTTTTCCAATCAAACCAATCACTCAAACACCTCCTAAACATCATATAGAAGTGATCCAAACACTTAAACAACATCTGGAACACTGATTTCACAAAATCACCAGTCAGTTGCTCAAGTTCTTGACAGATTTGCAGTTGGGGTACCATCTCAAGTTCCAGATCATTTCAATCCATTCCAAGCATCCAGATACATTCCATGGCACCTAGGGAAGCTATCCAGATCATTGGAACCTAGCTGTAACACCTCTAACATAAAACACGATCACCAGCTGCAAGAGGTAAGCATGAGCTCTTCTAACTCTATGATCCATGCAATTTTTGCTGCACAATAATTTGGTCATATGTTCATAATCATGCATGGAATGTTTTCCCTCAATCAATTGCATTGTTTGAATTGTGTGTAGAATTTCTGAACCTTCATGCAGAAATTAGGGTTCTTGAGGTTTCTCTTTGATTTCTTATTCCATGTTAAAAATAAATGAAATTAAAGACCATAGACATGATCGTGAGGTTAAAACGAGTATATTGATACGTAGATTGCATGATATAATCAAGTATTCAGTGAGATTGGATAGAAAACGCAAATCTGCAGAAACAGAGGGTGGCGCGTGTTCTTGCCTTGTTCTTGGCGCCCTTTTTGAAAATTCAAATATTTGAATTTTGTGATTTTATTTAATTGATTCAAAAATTAATTTCTCTCTGAGTTTTAATGATTTTGAGTTGATTCTTTTTTCAATAATTCACAAAAATGTTAAAATATTTTATTTTACCAAAAAATCACAAAAATATTATTTATTTCGTATAATTGATATTTTTGCAAAGAATTAATATTTTAATTGTTTTTGACATTTAAAATATTATTTCCTTCTTGATTGTGCAAATTTTAATGATTTCTAATCATTTTGTAGGTCAAAACATGATTTTTGAAACATTAATCAAAGATCATAATTTGTTTTCCACATATTAAACCCTTTTGATCATTTTAATTGAATTTTATTCAATTAAATATATTTTGGGGAACAAATTAGGGTTTTTGATTAATTCAACCCTCACAAATCATTTTCAAATACTCATGGGCCTCTATTAGAGTGTAAGACCCAACCCCTTTGTAAATACAAACAATTTTTGGGCCTCACTTATTGTATAAGTCCCGTTGTATTTCAAAAATTCGGCGCGATCACCGCCTGTTTAAAACAAACACTTGAGTTGTCAAAGAAACTCTACTCCCCAGAGATGATCTTTTCTCCGTGAATGGCATCTCTTGAGTTCTTCCAAATTCTCGAACTTTCCTGGCATGATCCATTCTCGGTGAATGGCATGTCTTGAACTTCTCAGGGTTTGGGGACCCACAGGCTTCCTAAAAGCATCCCCGCCTCCTCTTGGGCGTTGTACAAGGACCCGTCGGCTTCTTAGAAGTATTCACAGCCCCCTCTTAGGCTTCGTATAAGGATTCTTCCTTCGGGAAGAGAGCCTCCTCTTGGGCTTCGTACAAATTGTCCCTCGGCTTCTTAAAAGTTTCCAGCCTCCTCTTGGGCTTCGTACAAATTGTCCCGACGACCTCCTAGAGGTATAGGAACAGAAAATAGTCATCTTAATAGAACAGTCTTTCAAAGAGTCTAAATCCTACTACTGTTTCTCAAAGCATAGTACAAAAGATAAAACTCTAGACGTGGACAGTCTAATTTCCTTGAGTCTTGAAGGCATTCTCAAGCCCCTTTCAAAAATAGGGAAAACACCAGTAGACTCGGACAATACCCTCAGAATTTCCCATTTCCTTAAAGAACAGGAAATAACCCTGATCCTCTGATCAAATCTCAAAGCATAGCCTTACTTTTAATCAGTCTCTTTATAAGAACTGATTTTCTCTTTTAAACAACATACTGGACCTGTCACTCAACCGAAACAGCCAACCTTTAGCCTCTATCTCGGGCTCCGTACGAGATACAAAAAGACTCTCTTGTTGAGTCAAAACTTCCTTTTAGCCTCTATCTCGGGCTTCGTACGAGATACAAAAACATTCTCTTGTTGAGTATAAAAGACTCTCTTGTTGAGTCACCTTTTAGCCTCTATCTCGGGCTTCGTACGAGATACCAAATCACTCTCTTGTTGAGTATAAAAGACTCTCTTGTTGATTCACACCCTTTTACCCTCCATCTCGGGCTTCGTACGAGATACAAAAAAACTCTCTTGTTGAGTATAAAAGACTCTCTTGTAGAGTCAACCCTCTTCAGCCTCCGTCTTGGGCTTTGTACAAGACACAAATCACTCTCTTGTTGAGTACAAAAGACTCTCTTGTTGAGTCGACCCCTTTAGCCTCCGTCTTGGGCCTCGTACAAGACACATATAAAAACACTCTCTTGTTGAGTCAACCCTTTTAGCCTCTATCTCGGGCTTCGTACGAGACACATAAAAACACCCTCTTGTTGGGCCAATAGCCTCCTCTTAGGCTTTTTATAAGAAAACCCCGGTTGAGACAATCAACCTTTTAGCATCAAAGATGTGCCTCGTTCGCAGTATACAAACATCAACAACTCCTTTCCCCTCCATCTAATTGCTGTAAGCGGCAAGCCTCTGGATTATTTACATCCACGCCACTGTCCATCTTTTAGCATGAGAAATTCCTAAGGAAAGATAGCATTGCTCTACACTGAGTTAAAGTCTTCTCCTCTAGGTTGAAAAGCCCTTATAAAGGAAATTATGGCATTGTCGGATTCACATATCCTGGTTAAAGTAATTCTCCTTTATAATTAGTCACCCCTGACAAACAGACCCCTTTAGAGATGACAAATTCTCTCTAAAGACAACATCTTTTCAGCTTCACATCTTGGGCTTTAAACAAGATATAAACCACCTTTAGCTTCACGTCTTGGGCTTTGAACAAGACACCAAAACACCATTTCCTCCCATAGAATAGGAGGAACTACGGTCGCTCTGATTTCCCTGTTTCGGTAAACGGGAATACGTAGGTATAAGATTGCAAGAAAAATCTTAGCGAGCACACTAATCCAAAAATCAAATCCCATACCTTCACCCATCAATCGAAAAGCATCAATCCTAACATCCTACCCATAAACAGTCCCTGTATTTTTTCTCTAAGAAGAAAGAGGCCCCATCACCATATAGCATCCGTAACCTAACAGACCGCTGTTTAAACTCAGTATGCAATCAGGGTTAGTTGGAGACATCTATTTCCCTTCCTTCATCAGCCTAATAGGATAAAAAATGAATCGACCCGTAGTAACCCCAAAGAGTGACAGTGCTTAAGAACCACGTCCAAAATCGCTCGCTACAGAATAGTGGCGCCCACCGTGGGGCCCTGCTTTTTTTCTTTGGAATTTCACTGGGATAGGACTTTTTTGTTGACTCCACTAGGATCTTAGGTCAAAAACCTTTTAAATTGGGAAGGTACCACAGAATGCCGACTCCGCCGGGGAGCCATTTTCTATCAGGAACATATGATTCATAGCTCTTTAAAGTCTAGGACTTTAGGACAAATATATATACTGCTTTTCCTAATTGATATCTGTGTTTATTTTTCTGCTAATGGGAATGCGTGTGATGCCGCATGTGGAAAGATTGAGTATACGCCTAGGAAAAACCTCTTTTAGTGGTGCGGAAGCTATCGGAAATGGTTGTCACGCGATACCACCCTCTTCTGATGATTCTTCAAAAAACATCACCTAGCACGGTTCCCGGCCCGCTGGTGTTTTCTCGACAAGAATTGATGATTTTGAGAGACAGGTACAAAAATCACTAGTAAACCTTTGGGATGGGTAGAGCCTTTACTTCATGACAACGACCCTTTGACCCCATGTTTTTTCTATGTTTTTGTATGCTGCATTCATGCATTCATTTTAAGAAACATTAAACAAAGAAAAACCTTCTCTTCTAGTCTCTCTTTTTTTCAAATTAAACTAAGACAATGATTGCAAATGTCAGAGAAAAGGATTGAGCTCATGGATTTCGGTAGAAGGAGAACTCACAAGTATACCTTCAAGGTTCCAAAGCTAGAGGATTTGAGAGGATTAGCGAGGATGATCACTAACCCAAACGCTTTAAGAGCCAAGTACGGAGGTCTGCTACCGCTGTTAAGGGTCAAAGTAATTAAAAGAATCATGGATGCACTCATTCAGTTTTACGATCCGGTTTATCACTGTTTCACATTCCCGGATTACCAGCTCGCACCAATGCTGAAGGAGTATTCTCATCTAAATGATTTACATATCACTGATCGAGCTCCATTTTCTGGACTGGAAGAAATTCCAAAGGATCAGACCATTGCAAGAGCAATTTATTTGGATGAGTCGGAAGTCAAGACTCACATGACCACTAAGGGTGGGCTCCTAGGTTTGCCAGCCTAGTTCCTGACAAAGAAGGCTCTGTACTTTGCTAGTATAGGGAACATGATTGTTTTTGAAAGCATCTTTGTCTTACTCACCTACGGGTTATTTCTGTTTCCCAACATTAATAGCTTCGTCGATGTCAACGCCATTAAGGTTTTTCTCATTGGAAACCCTGTGCCAACTTTGCTCGCGGATGCGTATCATTCTGTACACTTAAGCAATTTGTACAGCAGAGGGATGATCACGTGCTGTGTACCCCTGTTATACAAATGGTTTATCTCCCATTTACCCAAGTCTGCTGCTTTTTGGGATCATAAGAATGCTTTATGTTGGTCGCAGAAAATCATGTCCCTTACCAACTCTGACATAGATTGGTGTAATAGGATTTATGACGGGATCAGGTTCATTGACCGTTGTGGAAACTTCCCCAACGTACCCCTTATAGGAACTATGGCAGGAATCAATTATAATCCAATTCTTGTTCGTCGTCAATTCGGATACCCGATGAGGCATGTCCCACGTAATGCTCATCTGGAAGGTCTTTTCTTCAAAGAAGGAGAAAATGACAGAGGACTAAAGATGGAAATAGTGCACACTTGGAAACATGTTCATAAGAAAGGACGAGAGTCTCTAGGAAAACCAGACTGTGTCTCGGTAGAGCCTTATCTCCACTGGGTACAAACTAGAGCTCTCAAACTAAAGATGCCTTATCCTCGTCACAGAGTTCTTCCACCAAGGGAATCTGTCATGTACTTCATGACCGAAACGGAAAAACTTCAGGTTACTCTCAACAAAGTTCAACAGGAGAGAAGGTCTTGGAAGAACAAGTACCGCATTCTCAATGTGGAGTGTATCAAAATACAACAACTACTGAAAGATAAGGATGCTCTGATCGAGATTTTGGAGCAACATGTTGTGGATAATCAGGATGACCAAAGGAATTTGCTCACTCCTTTCACTTGGCGAAGGAATGACAACCCGACAATGGCCCAAGAGCCCCGGTCCAAGAAAAGGAAAGTACCAGAATCAGCACCCGAGTTCTCCTCAGAGAGGACTCGGGACCTATTGGCTTAGGTTTCTATTTCTGCATCTTGTAATCTACTGTTTTTCCATTTCCGCAATCCTTTGAATTCAATAAAACAGGGTTTCCCCACTGTTTGATATTTGCAATCTAATTGTCAAAGTTTATTTTGATTAAACAAAAAAAAACAATTAATATAATCATTGCATTCATCATTCTCACGTCACGCATTCCTCTTACCTACGAATCTCATGTTTGTGTCTCGGTTCTAGAGTTAAACTGTCTCATTCGTACAATACTCGGGCCAATCGTCAGAAAAAGATGGATGATCTCGAAGAAGAGAACTGAGAGTTGAAAGAAGAGATCGACGCTCTGAGAGAGGATATGAGAAAGCTTTGTAACGACATGCAAGCCATGGCAGAAGCTCAGCTACAAAGAACTGTGATCTCAGAGATCACCTCAACGCCCATAGTAGAGAAGTATGATCCTAGGTATCAAATGCTGAAAGATCGTCCCTGGGGCATGCCTGTTAACTATATCCCGGGAGGATATGTTCCGCCGATCACTGAGGATCAGGGAATCATAGCAGATGCCGTTGGGCCTGAAGGTTACAAACTTCGGGAAAGCGAAGATGCCAGGGGCATACCAATAACTCCTGAAGGTTACAAACTTCGGGAAGCGCCAAGGTTCACTACCGTAGTAACGGTACAACCCCCTGTGGTGCACACTGTCCCGGAAGGACAGATTCCGCAGATACCTCCTGGTAGAAAGGAAACTATGTTCGATAGAATGGATGAATTCCAGGAACAATTCTTGGAAATAAAGAAGGAGCTGCAAGCCATTCGCGGTCAGGATTTATTTGGAAAGGACGCCGCAGACCTCTGCTTGGTCCCCAACGTGAAAGTTCCGCACAAGTTCCAAGTACCCGATTTTGAAAAGTACAAGGGTAACTCTTGCCCTCAAAGCCATTTGGTGATGTACGCTCGGCGAATGTCGGCTCAGACAGAGAATCAGGATTTACTGATTCACTACTTTCGGGATAGTTTAACCGGTGCCACCTTAAAATGGTACATGGGTTTGAACCGCGCTACGATCAACACTTTCAGAGATCTTGGCACTGCCTTCGTCCAACAATATAAGTACAATCTGGACATGGCACCAGACAGAGATCAACTCAGGTCAATGTCGCAAAAAGACAAGGAAACCTTTAAGGAGTACGCTCGGAGATGGCGTGAAATTTCCGCTCAAATTTGTCCACCTCTTGAGGAGAAAGAGATGACAAAGATTTTCTTAAAAACCTTGAGCTCATTTTACTACGACAGAATGGTTGCCAGTGCGCCCAACGACTTCACCGAAATGGTCGGTATGGGAGTACGTCTCGAGGAAGCCGTTCGAGAAGGACGTCTAGTCAAAGACACTGGATCGACAAGCGGTACTAAGAAATACGGTAGTGCCCTCCCTAAGAAAAAAGAGCAAGATATTGGGAATATCTCTCTCGGAAAGCAAAGGCGTCGGTACCAACCGGTAGCAGCTCTAACTCCTGCTATCAACCCTGCGCCTACGTATCAACCTCAGGTTGCACAGAGCCAACCTAATCAACAGCAATTTCAGCAAAGGACACAACAGCCTCTTCAGCAAGCTCACCCTCCATACAACAACCGTACAGCACGGCCACCAGGATTTGATCCTATACTTGTATCATACGCAGAACTATTTTCATTGTTACTGGCCAAGGGGCATGTCCAAACTAAGTCTCCTCTTACAGTACCGGAAAATCCGCCTTTTTGGTTTAAGGTGGACCAGACTTGCCCTTACCATCAAGGAGGATCAGGGCATAACATAGAGAACTGTCTCAGTTTTAAATCTGATGTGCAAAAGCTTGTTAGGAGCGAGGTTTTATCTTTCAAAGATATGAATGTTAATGTTCAGGAACCCGCTGCCTCAACACGAGAAGGCTGCAGTCAATTTGATAGAGGGAGAGTCTAACAACCTATATCAAATTCACGATGTACTCTTATTGAAAACCAACTTGGTTAAGATGCATTGTAGACAGAGTGGATATGGCCATGTGCCACCTCATAATTACCATCAGTGTGATATCTGCTCTAAAAGCAATCAAGGATGTTATGTGATGCAATCAGCTCTACAGGAACAGATGGATCTCGGATGGATCCAAGAGCACTGAGTTCGTGGAATTAACATGGTTTACATGAATTCCAACATCATTCAGAACCACGACATCCGTGCGATGAATGTCAACTTGGTGGCGATGCACTCAAGGCAAAGCCAGTATCATCATCTGCCGCGGCACGATTACAATTCCTGTCTGACTTGCTCGGTAAACAAACAGGGATGCTCTTTTGTACAAGAGGCCCTCCAGCGTCAGATGGATCTTGGATGGATCCAGGACTACCATGATAGGAATCATTATCAAATCAACATGATTCAAATCTTCGACATTCGCTTGATGAATGTCAGCTTGGTAGAGTTACACGCTACGCAGGTCCAACTCGGTTTTCTCACCTTACATGATTATCAGAACTGCAAAGCGGGTTGCGAAAACGATCAAGGCTATGCCCTTGTCCAGGAAACACTTCAGCACCTGTTAAACCACTGATGGCTTCCAATCTATATGGATGAAGACACCCAGTAAATTAGTATCACTAACGGAAATCCTACTAGATATCAAAGTTAGGATGTTCGGTCGATGGAAAGGACCTTGTCAGGTTACACTGTATTCAAAGCAGACGTGGTCAGGTACCACTACACAACTATGAGCGATGTGGAGTTTGTTCAGTAAATAACCAAGGATGCTACCTCGTTCGAGCAGCCCTTCAAAGTCAGTTGGACCGCAAAGAGGTTCAACCATGCTCAAGTGCTGGATCAGTCAATTATCTCGCTGATCAAATCGAGGATGTTGTCATAATCTCTGATCATCAGAGGACTAGGGATGTTTGTGCCATCATCCCCCTACTTGACGAATCGAAAGTTCCCAACCAGGAACGGATCGAAATTGCTTACGATGGTCAGAAAAATCAGAAGGTTCCCATAGTCATCTATCTACCGGGACCGCTACCGTATGAATCGACTAAGGCTATCCCTTACAAGTACGGTGCAACAACAGTCGAGAACGGGAAGGACATTCCGTTACCCTCCGTCGTGAATATTGCAGTCATCATTCGAGTAACACGGAGTGGTAAAATCTTCAACCGAGGAGTTGGAGAACCCAGCAAAAAAAAGGAACCTCAGACAGAAGTTCCCAATCCACCAGCCGGTCAATCCAGTAATCCCGACCATTCGAAAAACGATGATGAGATGTTGAAGCTCATCCAGAGGAGTGAATACAAAATTGTTGATCAGCTGTTGCAAACTCCTTCAAAGATCTCGGTATTATCACTGTTACTCAGTTCAGAAGTGCACAGGGAGGCTCTACATAAAGTCTTAGAGCAAGCCTTTGTAGAACAGGATGTAACAATCAGACAGTTCGATAGCATTGTCTTTAACATCACTTCCTGCAATAACTTGGGATTTAGTGATGAGGAATTACCTGAGGAGGGTCACCATCACAACATGGCGCTCAATATCACAGTCCACTGCCAGCACGATGCTTTAGCCAGTGTACTGATAGACACAGAGTTAGCCCTGAATGTTATGCTAAAGTCCACTTTGATGCAATTATCATTCAAATGACCTCTGATGAGAACCAGCGAGGTCGTCGTCAAAGCATTTGACGGATCCAGAAAAGCAGTTATCGGCGAAGTTGACCTTCCCATAACTATTGGTCCTCACACTTTCCAAGTCACTTTCCAGGTCATGGACATCCGGGCAACATACAGTTGTTTATTAAGAAGACCTTGGATACATCAGGTCGGGGCGGTCACCTCAATCCTCCACCAAAAGCTAAAGTTCGTCCAGAACGACCAACTCATCACAGTCTGTGGAGAACAGGCCCTGCTCATAAGCAATTTATCATCATCCACTTATGTAGAGCCGAAAGGGGTAATCGGAACTCAGTTCCAAGTGCTTTCGCTACACAAGGAGAATTAATCCGAGGGGGAAACTTCGATTTCCTCGTACAAAGATGCTATCAAAGCGGTCGAGAGTGCCAATACAACGGGATGGGGACAACTTGTCATTCCTATTAACAATAAAACAAAGAAGGGTCTCGGGTTTTCTTCAACCTGTACCCAGACTGCCGCTAACGGTGAAAGTTTTCATCCCATTCAGAACTTCTTCCACAGCGGAGGCTTTCTTCAGCCAGTGCCTCAAGAAGTGCATACCATCAATAAAGATGATTCATCTGATACATAGGAAGAATGGAAGTTCTATCTTAACGAGGACGGTTATACGCCTCAGGAAGAGGTGCCTACGCCATTTTGCTATCCCGCACAGAGTCCGAGATTTATACCCAGGTCAGATGTCGAAATGAGATATGGAGATTGTGATCCGGAAGGATACCGTGCTCTGCCAAACTCGTTAGAGGAGGACACTTTAATGAAAGACAACTTCGACCACAACTATCATGGCCCGATGGATGGCCTGCCAATGTGGCAGCCTTACCCAGGAGACTTGGGGCAAGAAAATCAGCCGAACGATGAAAGTCAGCTGAGCATCATTGAACAGAATACCTGCGTCCCCACCATGTCATGGGACCAACATTCAGGTCATTCAGAACATATCCAGCACGACGATGAATTCGCAACATTTGCAGGACTAGAATTCATCAACTATGCTTTTCCCGAGGTAAACGTCATCGAGAGGGATGACTCCTCCAGTTCCAAAGAAGTGTGGGACACCCTGGGACAACCGAGTGGAAAATACGACTACATGGTCAAGTACACCGCTCCCGAAAGCTCTCATATCAGGCTCGAAGACATCCAGCCAACTGGATGGGGAGATACAGCTGAGAGTACAAATGCTATGCAAAATACAACTGAGGAATCCTCCTACGACAACTCTGCCTGGGAGACAGATTCCAACGATCCTGCTCCGCCAGAAATTAGCATTATTTCTGAAGACAAATCGAGGAAGGTGCCAGACTTTGTGATACACCGAGGAGTTTGCCGCCAATGGGTTGCAGTAGATGTTCCGAAGATTGTTCATAAGTCAAACAAATGTTTTGATAGGGCTCACTTTCTGTAAATTTCCCTCTTCGCTTTGCCCAAAGCGACAGAGTTTTGTTTTATAGGGTCGTAGTTTCAAGAATCGACTTGTTCATTAATAAAATAACATCGTTCTGTAATTTCCGCATTTATTACTGTTTTCTCTTTTCGCTTTTCTTAGAAAATGGTAATCCTAAAAAACAATTCAATAACAAAAACAAGTAGTAAACAAAAAAATACATTGCACACACTCTTGCATTTTCCCTCTATCTCTTCTAAACACAAATCATCACGTCATGCAGATTGCTTGTTTTAAACCCCGTCGAAACATACGATCCGATGCTTTCTCCCAACTTTGAATTCTCGGTATTTGGGGCTGAAGAAGAAGATGACGACGAAATTCCAGAAGAGATCTCCCGACTACTCAAACAAGAGGAAAGGTCCATCGAACCTCACAAAGAGCCGTTGGAAATGGTAAACTTGGGTTCAGAAGAAGAGAGAAAAGAAATCAGGATTGGGGCACTGCTTAGTCCAACTACCATAGAGAGTTTGATAAAGCTTCTCAAAGAGTTTCCCGATGTATTCGCTTGGTCCTATCAGGATATGCCAGGGTTGGATACCAGCATCATGGAACATCATTTACCGTTAAGATCGGAATGTCTGCCAGTAAAATAGAGGTTGAGACGGACTCACCCAGACATGGCCATCAAAATCAAAGAGGAAGTACAGAAACAGATTGACGCGGGTTTCCTCGCCACATCAGAATATCCTTAATGGTTAGCCAACATCGTACCTGTTCCCAAAAAGGACGGAAAGGTCAGAATATGTGTCGATTACAGAGATCTAAACAAGGCTAGTCCAAAGGACGACTTTCCTTTACCACACATTGACATGTTGGTAGACAGTACAGCAAAGTTCAAAGTTTTCTCCTTCATGGATGGATTCTAGGGCTATAACAAGATTAAGATGGCGCCGAAAGACATGGAGAAAACTTCGTTCATTACCCCATGGGGCACCTTTTGTTACAAGGTAATGTCGTTCGGTTTGAAGAACGCTGGGGCGACCTATCAAAGGGCCATGACTACTCTGTTTCATGACATGGTACACAAGGAAATTGAGGTATATGTCGATGATATGATTGCAAAATCTAAGACAGAAGAGGAGCATGTGACCCACCTGTCAAAACTATTCGAGCGTTTAAGAAAGTACAAACTCCGCTTGAATCCCAACAAGTGCACCTTCGGTGTCCGTTCAGGGAAACTCTTAGGGTTCATCGTCAGCCAGAAAAGAATTGAGGTTGATCATGACAAGGTCAAGGCCATTCAAGAAATGCCTTCTCCAAAAACTGAAAAACAAGTCAGAGGATTCCTGGGACGTTTGAACTATATTTCCAGATTCATATTCCTCATGACCGCGACATGTGCGCCGATTTTCAAACTACTCAAAAAGAATCAGGACCGCGTTTGGACAGAAGATTGCCAAACCACCTTCGACAGTATCAAGGAATACCTGTTGAATCCGCCGATTCTATCACTTCCAGTGGAAGGAAGACCACTAATCATCTACTTAATAGTCTTGGAAGACTCCATGGGCTGTGTACTTGGCCAACAAGACGAAACCAAAAGGAAAGAGTCTGCTATCTACTACCTGAGCAAGAAGTTCACTGACTGCGAGACTCGGTATACTATGCTTGAGAAAACTTGTTGTACTCTGGCTTGGGCAGCCAAACGTCTTCGCCATTATATGATTCGTCACACTACTTGGTTAATCTCAAAAATGGATCTGATCAAGTACCTCTTTGAAAAACCTGCTCTCACGGGAAGGATTGCCCGTTGGCAGATGTTGCTATCAGGATATGACATCGAGTACCACGCTCAAAAATCCGTTAAAGGGAGTATTTTAGCCGATCATTTGGCCATCAACCGATTGACGATCAGGAATCAATCGGGGTTGACTTCTCAGACGAAGATGTCATGTATTTGAAAATAAAAGACTGCGATGAACCGCTACCCAGTGAAGGGCCAGAACCAGGTTCCCAATGGGGGCTTATCTTTAATGGAGCAGTTAATCATTACGGAAACGGAATTGGGGCAATTATCATAACACCTCAGGGTACCCACATTCCTTTCACTGCCAGACTTACATTCAAGTGTACAAATAACGAGGCCGAATACGAAGCTTGTAATATGGGTCTCGAAGAAGCGATCGACTTAAGGATCAAAAAATTGGACGTATATGGCGACTCAGCTTTGGTCATCAATCAGATTAAAGGAGATTGGAACACTTACCAATCAGGATTGATTCCTTACAAAGATTATGCAAGGAGGTTGCTACCTTTCTTCAACAGAATTGAGTTTCATCACATCCCTCGTAATGAGAATCACATGGCTGATGCATTAGCCACTCTCTCTTCCATGATTAACGTAGGTCAATGGACTGACCTACCTAAGATCGACATGATGCGCCTTGAAAGGCCCGCTTACATCTTCGCAATTGAAGCAGTCATAGACGACAAACCTTGGTATCACGATATCAAATGCTTCCTTCAAAAACAAGAGTACCCACCTAGGGCACTTAGGAAGGACAGGAAAACCCTCAGAAGGCTAGCAGGCAGCTTCTTCCTGAGCGGTGATACACTCTATAAGCAGAACTTTGACATGGTCTTGCTTCGATACATCGACAGACCAGAAGCAGACATGCTGATAAAAGAAATTCACGAAGGTTCCTTTGGCACTCATGCCAACGGACATACAATGGCGAGAAATATTCTGAGAGCAGGGTATTATTGGTTTACAATGGAATCCGACTGCTATAAGTACTTGTGAAAGTGTCACAAGTGTCAAATATACGCTGACAAAATCCGTGTACCGCCAACGCATCTCAAAGTTCTCTCTTCCCCGTGGCCTTTTTCCATATGGGGAATCGACATGATTGGCTTGATTGAGCCTAAGGCCTCAAACGGACATCGATTCATCCTAGTAGCCATTGATTACTTTACCAAGTGGGTCGAAGCAGCGTCGTACGCTAATGTAACTCGACAAGTGGTGGTCCAATTTACCAAAAATAATATCATCTGCCGTTATGGTGTTCCGAGCCAGATCATTACGGATAATGTATCTAACTTGAACAATAAGATGATGAAAGAGTTGTGTGCAGAGTTCACGATCGAACACCATAACTCATCTCCCTACCGACCAAAGATGAACAGAGCGGTAGAAGCGGCTAACAAGAACATCAAGAGGATTGTTCAGAAGATGGTTGTAACCTACAAAGACTGGCATGAGATGCTACCCTTTGCTCTTCACGGTTATCGTACATCTGTCTGCACTTCAACAGGGGCAACCCCTTTCTCTCTAGTATATGGCATGGAAGCAGTTCTCCCCATAGAAGTAGAGATCCCATCAATCCGGGTATTGATGGAGGCTAAGCTCACAGAAGCTGAATGATGTCAAAGTCGACACAACGAATTAAACCTGATCGAAGAGAAGCGAATCACGGCACTATGCCACGGTCAGTTGTATCAGCAGAGAATGAAGAAGGCGTTTGACAAAAAGGTCTGACCTCGTGTCTTCAGGAAAGGAGACCTCGTGCTCAAGAAGATACAATCATTTCTCACTGATTCCCGGGGCAAATGGACCCCAAACTATGACGGCCCTTATGTGGTCAAGAAAGCTTTCTCAGGCGGCGCCTTGAGACTTGCAACCATGGACAGAGAGGAATTTGCCTACCCCACGAATGTTGATGTAGTCAAGAAATACTTCGCCTAAAAAAACGTCTTGGTGGATTGAAAACCCGAAAGGGCGGTCCAGGCAAAAATTAGAGACATGATCAAAAATCATCCCGGTGGATTGGAAATCTCAAAGTACAATCCAGGAAAAAATTAGGGATAATGGCAAGTAACTACGTCTGATCAATTCAACTCCTCAGCAGTAATGCCATCCATCGAAAGGAAACTCCAGTCACGGTCATCTTCGACAGAAGCTCAGGATGCCCCGAATTCAAAGTTGGTAGAAGGATAGTGGTCGTTATGTTTCAACGTAGCCCTTTTCCCTATAAATTGCCATTTTCTAACTTTGTAAATACTCTACGAAATCACGCGCTTGGCTGATTTCCATCCTATCAATAAAATTTGAGCCCTAGTGCTTTTGTTTGCAATTCTCATTTGTTTTAGCTTTATAGAATGACATCTTAATATGATTAACGATTCTTGAAATAAAACAAAAATGAATTTCTCCCCCTTTGGCTAATTTTGGCTAAAAAAATCTCTGCACTCTGCATCTTCAGAGACTTCAGCAGCGGAAAAACTTCAAAAAAATAGAAACTCCATCAGCAGCAGTTTGACAACACTCATAGTCTTCATCACTTGATCTGCTGCAGCACCATCTTCATTCTTGACAACAGCCAATTGGTGCTCCTTCTCAAAAATATGAACCAGCCTCACAGCTGTTCAGTAGCTCACAATGTGCAGCACTTTTCTCCCCCTTGATATCTGCACTCTTCTGCATCACTAGCTCAGTCTAAACACGTTTTACTTTTAGCAGCATCAATTTATCTCCCCCTTAATATCTGCATCACATTAGCAGCATTTGGCAGTAACACTCTTTGATACTCTTGACTATCTTGGCTACTCTTGACTATTTTCTCCCCCTTTTTAGCCACAATTAGGCAAACTTCAGTTAAAAGCCCTATTAACTATAGTCAGTACACCCTAGCTCTCATTGTTAGCCTCACAGTTAGCAACCAGGCAAAATAAATCATAGAAGGAAACTAAAAACAAAACTAGTGCATATAACAGCACAAAATTCAAATTACATCACCAAGCACATTAAGTGCTGAAACAAAGACATAAATTGAAGCTAAATAGAAGGCAAACATTAACAACTTGAATTATCTGAGCTGAGATCATCATCTTCTTCATCACCAGGTACATCATCAACATCCTTCCTTGTATTGGCTGCTTCGCCTTCCTTTGCTTCCAATCTCAGTGTCATGACAAGTCTTTCAAATTTTAGTTTCCTTTCAGTACTAACTCTTATGACTTCACCTAACTCCTTGCAAGCCTCCTCTAGTTTTGTAATCAACCCAATCTTGGCTGGTGACTGCTGTGATGTTGAAGCAGATGTCTTGACACTGTCAGGAACATGTTTTACTTCAAACAACTTGGAATGGACTGACAAGGCAGGCTTCCTTTTGCAAGCAACATTGGAATGCTGTAGAATTCCAGGATGTTGAGACAAGACAATTCCACAAATGAGAGAGGAAAAAGCAATGGGCATCTTCACAGCATTTGTAGCAGTATGCTTAATAGTATGATCATAGATGTAGGAGCCATAGTCAATTCTTTGCTTTGTCCCAACTGTATAAATTATCTTCCCCAATCCAACAGAAATCGTGGTCTTGTGACTAGTAGGAACCCAGTTGACAACATCTATTCTGTGCAGAATGGCATATTTGACACTCAACCCACTGGCTAACAGCTTTCCTTTTTCGGGCCAAACATCTACCTGACCACCAGTGATTTCTTTGCATATAACATTATTGGAGACTTCTAATTCTCCATAATCTTCCTCACTTCTTCCTAAGTAGGCATTAATCACTTTAGGAGAGAACCAGACACACTTACCCCTGATGGTAACTCTTCTGAAGGTTAGGCTCTTGCTGTCATTTATAGAATCAGGGATATTAACTATGAATTCTCTGACCAGTCTATCATAGCAGTTAGTCAACCCTGACATAGTCCTTATGAGACCAACACACTTAATTAGGTCTATAATTTCAGTAGACTCTAAGTCTTCTGCTACTACCTCTCTTTCCAGAGCTATCCTTCTTTGGCTCACACAATCCCACCTGGATGCACAGTGAGATGAGATGTGACCAGGTACTTGATTAGTAGCTGGGTTGATGTCTTGAGCATCACTCTCAGACTCTGACTCTTCCTTG
The DNA here is from genome assembly GCA_022829125.1 of Lathyrus tuberosus. NCBI lineage: Eukaryota > Viridiplantae > Streptophyta > Magnoliopsida > Fabales > Fabaceae > Lathyrus > Lathyrus tuberosus. The sequence continues at coordinate 1,718,415 of JALAZF010000563.1, forward strand.
ATTCTCCTCTTCTTGCCAGACCTGGCAACTTTGGTCCACGATTTTGGAGAGTTTGTAACTGAAGTCCTTTTCTTATCCTTCCATCTTCCAATTCTATCATCATCAGATGAGTCCTCAATCTCTATAACCTCAACCTGTTCCTTCCCTTTACCCCTTTGACTTTCATTCCTTGGGGATGATGTTCTGACATTAAAGCTGACATCAGTGTCATCAGGATCTTCACCTTTAGCTTCTTGACTCAGGGCCTGTCTTTGAAGATTTTTGTCCGCACCTTGAGAGTCGACTTGTTCAGCAGGCATTTGCCTTAAAGGGACAGAAATCCCTTTCACCCGTATCCCCTTCTCACGAATTTTGGTGGCAAGCTGTTCCAAATTCATGTCTACATCAAACTTCTCCTCAACAGCTTGAGAGGATGATGACCTAGCTTCAGTTTTATTCACGGTGGTTGAGGGTTTAGGGTTACCTGACTCGGGAAGAGCACTAGAAATGTGTTCTTCGGAAGAAACCCTAGTTCGTACCTGCTCAGAGGACATCGTTCCTTTGTGACAGACTAGGTTTAGAGAAGAACTTTCTATTCTGTTGAGATTTAGGGAGATGAAACGTTGCGATGAGAATGCTTTGGTAAGTCTTGATGTGGTATCAATATGGTAAGGCGCCTGATTTTGAATACTCTTTAGAGACCAATTACTAATTTTCTCCCTCCATAAATACTTTCCTTTTAAACAATTCACATCAGGACTCATTAACTCTGAGTGACCTTCCAGCATCTTGATGTCATAGTCTGATGTTATAACATCAACTTGAACATCATTAGTTGAATTTACTTCAAGAGAAATCCACTGATAGCAATTGTCTTTGGTTCTGACACCCTTCATAACAACCAGATTATGCTCATCAAAAACCACACACTCATGCTTAGTGTAGTTTACCTTGTAACCTTCATCACACAACTGGCTTATGCTGATCAAATTTGCACTTAAACTACTGACAAACAGAACATTGTCAAGTTCAGGTCTACCATCACCTTTTACTTTCCCAACTCCTGCAACAACACCTTTTTCTCCATTGCCAAAAATAACTTCAAGAGAGGGACAATGACTGACTTCAGCAAATATGGATCTACATCCAGACATGTGTTTGGAACATCCACTGTCAAAATACCATGTTCCTTCTTTAAACTCTCTAACAGCCATGTGAGCCAATAAGCACTTCACCTTCTCCTTAGGTACCCATTATTTAACAACTTTGGGCCTGTACTCTCTCCATCTGTTTTGAGGTTGAGGGTATCCATGCAGCTTGTAGCAAGAGTACTGCATATGTCCAAACCTTCCACAATAATAGCATCTCACCCTTTCATCTCTGAATCTTCTGCCATGATGAGATTGCTTAGGCTGCCAGCCATAATGAGGTCTCCTCCTACCATAACTGCCCTGCCATCTATTATTCTGGTATCTTCTCCCATAAGAAGGCTGAGAATGCTGTTTCCTGGATTGTCTCCCATGATGGTGTGGTTTTCTTCTTCCATGAGGAACAACATTGGTGTATCCATATCCATAACCATACCAGTTGTCCTGATGTTGAGACATGTGCTGTTTGAACTGAGCAGCTTGCATGCTCTCGTGGTATTGTGGGGGCATATACTGACTAGCTCCTTGTGGCTGCTTTCTCTTCTGATAGGGACCAGTCTTCTTCTCAATCTTCTTAGGTTGTGAAACATCAGCCTTCTTAGGGGTAGGATCCTGCTTCTTTGGTTGATGTTGAGATGAAAGTTGTGACACTTCCTTCTTTGAACCTGAAGTACTTTCTTCTGAAGTTCCCTTATCATCGGCCACATAACCTATCCCAGCTTTGTCTCCAGCAGCTTTTTCTGACTGAAGGATCTTGTCAAGTGTGTCTGTACCATAGCTCAGCATCCTAACAGACTTGGTCATTTGATCAAGGTGGGCTCTAACTAGCACCACTTCATTTTCCAGATCAGTCTTTTCATTCTCTAGATGAGCAATCTGTTGCTTGTGGCACTTGTTTTCTTGACAAATCTCAGCACTTTTTAAACACAGCTCTTGATAGGTAGATGCTAACTCCTCATAAGTTACTTCTCCATCACTAGAATCATCATCAGAAACAACAACTCCTGTTAGGGCTCTAACATGCTTTGCTGACTCACCTTCACTTTCACTATCTGATTCAGACCAGGAAACCGTCATGCCCTTCTTCTGCTTTTTCAAGAAGGTGGGACATTCTTTCTTGACATGTCCATACCCTTCACACTCAAAGAACTGAACTCCTTTATTTTGGGTAGTTTTCTCTTCATCCTTCTTGCTGGTGTCAGAAGTCATGTTCATGACATTAGGCCTAGAGTTATTGTTCATTCTTTTGAACACTTTGGTGAACTGTCTTCCCCACATAACTATGGCCTGAGATAGATCCTCCTGAGATTCAGAACTCTTTCCTTTTTCTTCTGCATCATTTGACACCAAGGCTATACTTTTTGGCTTCTTTTCTGGTTCTTCCTCATTCAACCTAAGCTCAAAAGTTTGAAGAGATCCAATGAGCTCATCAACTCTCATCTTGCTGATGTCTTGTGATTCTTCAATGGCAGTTACCTTCATCTTATACTTCTTAGGTAGGGACCTAAGGATCTTCCTAACAAGCTTTTCATCAGACATTTTCTCTCCAAGAGCACTAGATGCATTGGCCAGCTCAAGGACACTCATGTGGAAATCATGAATAGACTCATCTTCCTTCATCTTCAGGCTTTCAAATTTTGATGTTAAAATCTGAAGTCTCGACATCTTAACTCTAGATGTTCCTTCATGTGTAGCCTGCAAGATATCCCACGCTTCCTTAGCAACTTCACAGGTATTGATTAACCTGAAGATATTCTTATCCACTCCATTGAAGATTGCATTCAGAGCTTTGGAATTTCCAAGGGCAAGCTCATCTTCCTCCTTGGTCCACTCTTCTTCAGGCTTTGGCTTAGAGGTGCCTTCTTTATCTTTGCCAGCATCATCCTTCTCACACATGACAGGAGCTTTCCATTCTTTAATAATAACCTTCCAAGCCCTACTGTCCAAGGATTTTAAGAAGGTGGTCATCCTTGGCTTCCAATAGTCATAATTGGATCCATCCAAAATAGGGGGTCTGTTGACGAATCCTCCAACTTCTTTGTCCATCTTTACACCAGAAAGTAACTTCCCTAGATCTCACCCAGAGACAGACAGGATGCCTGCTCTGATACCAATTGAAATTCTGGTATCAGACGTGTGATGTCACAACAACACACTCTGCACAATGGACAGCAATAACAGTAAAATAACACCAAGAATTGTTGACCCAGTTCGGTTACAACCAACCTACTCTGGGAGCTACCAAGCCAGGGATGGAATTCACTACTTGTGGATATAATTTACAGACTCAACAACCCGTTGACAATCTCCTAAACTTATACTCTACTAATGACTTCCTACCTAAGAAACCACTTAGGTATGAGAACACCACTCAATCCCTTACAAACACTCAAAGAAACCACTTTGAGTACCCTTGATCTTACTTCACAGCTTTGATCAAGCAACCACTCTCTATTACTTCACAGCTTCTAGAGAGGACAGAATACGACACAACAATTCACCCTAGAATTCTGGTTACACAACTCGTACAAAATACTCAAGACACTCAGCCTATGCTCTTGATCTTCTCTCTGTATTTCTGTACCTTTTTCCTTTGGTCTTGTGCGCTTTATATAGCTCCTTGAATTGGTCTTGGACTTGCTATAATATCTCCCAGATTTGTTATTTAAAACTGAATATTTAAAACAGATTTTCTCCTAAAATCTTTTTAAATCTTCAACATTTTAAATCTCCTACAAATCTGCAACAGATCTCCTATGCAGCAGCAAATATCTATCCCAAGATATTCGCATCCAATGAGACAGCTTGCTCTCCACAATTCCAGCTAATACGCAACCCTAACAACATCACAGCCTGCTGTTATTAATTCTGCAGATCTGATGTTACAACATCACCTATGTGACATCAGACACCCAACTTCAGTAATTAATTACTTAACACAGCCCAGTGTTAAGACTTCAATGTTGCAACATCAGCACCTTGACATCAACATTGAACATACTTTGTTTTACCAAAATTCCAGCCAATCCAAGAACTAACAGAATTTACTTGTAAAACTTTTTCTGCTTTTAAAATAAAAAGTTGACAAGTTCTTTTGACTGTTGAACATCGAAAGAACATCAATCGCTTCTCCAGAAGTAAGCGAGCTTCAAAGTGCAGAATCAAAGTGCTCCTTCTAAACCAGTACGTCTGAACGAAGGATCAACTGTGTCAGAGACCTTGTTTCATCTGACACGCCTCAGCCGAGTTCTTATCTCCTAAGCCCGACCAACGTAGCTCCCCATGAGGACTACTTCTCCTAAGCAAGGCAGAATTGCTATCTTGAACCAGTGATATTTCTACATGCCCCACTGTGGCCGAGTATCCAGTCGTGTTCATCCGTTAGTCTGTATGTCGCGTTAGTTTTGTCAGCATATACATACATACATCATGCATTATTGATTTGCATTTACATTCATATTGCATCACTATCACTCTAGTCGGTCTTATCCCCTAGTGATAACAGTCATCTCAATCGAGTTGTCAGTTCTTTCCTCGCCAGGAAATGTCGCGTCTGAACAATCTTTCTCCTCCAATTTATTTATGGATAAGAGTTGGTTCCTCGACCACTTTGATAACTTGAACCTCTGAAAGGCCAGAGAAACTTTCGACAAAAGTCACTCTTTGTCATTGAAGATGATATCTCCGCTTTCCCGGATTAAGGAAAATCCCCAGAGAAAGCCTCACGATTAAAGACTTGTAGCAACACATTGATCTTTTCTCTCCAGAGAGTCAATGTCAAAAAAAGTCATTGACACCTCAAAATTGGGGTACATCATATGGCATTTCTCTGAGAAGATCTCGAGAAAAGTATGGTGTAATGTTCCCCAAGCAGACAGCAGTCTCTCAAGAGACTCGCTCTCTCCAGTAGATTCGGCAAATGGCGTCTCCAACAGAGAAGTTTGTGCACCTCTACAACTCAGACGAATGGGTTCCCCCATCAAGTCTGACATCAATCTTTTTCCATCAAATGGCATCTCCCCAGGAAAATTCGGCGAGAAGTTTGATAAAAACCGCTACGCGTAGCGCCCCTTGTCAATAAAGTTTATTGACAAAAGAAACTTAGACCAGTTCCTTGGTAGGAAACCAAGAGTGAGGGGAAGTTTATATAAGAAACTAAGACCAGTACCTTGGTAGGAAACCAGGATCGAGGGGAAGTTTATTTCAGAAACTTAGACCAGTTCCTTGGTAGGAAACCAGGAACGAGGGGAAGTTTATTTCAGCAACTTAGACCAGTTCCTTGGCAGGAAACCAGGATCGAGGGGAAGTTTACCTTTTCTAAGTATCATTGCTTAGCAAAAGAAGAAGGATGCGTGAACTACCATTCTTAACCACCATCTAAATTTCAGGTATTCCGATATTTAATCCTCTTGCACCCCGAATGCCCGAATACCTTCGTCATTCACGCCTTCGGGTCCAAGAAGATTAAATAGGGTCATCTGTCATACCCCAAATTTTGACCACTAAGATTCCCACCATTGTGAAAATCATCATCACAATATGGATGTACTATCATACCTCATCAGTCTCCCCAAAGATGGGTGAGCATCCACTAGAATCAAAATTAGGGTTTCAAGCCCTTTCAGAGTTCTTAGACAAAGGATCAATCAAGGAATGACATGATCTTCAACTTATCTAACCTCTCAAACATCCACAAAAGATCAAGAGGACTCCCACTTCAAGGATTAAGCACAAGGCTGCTCCCTTCTAAGTGAATCAAGCCTCAAGATCACCAGTGTCACCAAATTAGGGTTTTGGTCGACCAGGGCCTCCAGATGGAAATTTTCCTCTGGGCATGAGCCAATGCTTCAAGGAATAACCTATGATGCTCCAAGGGACATCATAAACCCAAGCATCAAGTCAATTTGACCTCAGGGGATGCATACATCAAAAATCAGGAATTAGGGTTTCTTGACCTAATTCACCCCTAAGTTGACTTTTGGGACAATTCATGAGCCAAGACCTCAAGAGAGGATTTGAGGGTCTCTAATGCACCACATTGATCCATTTGCAACAATGGATTGATCCAAGAAGGTTGAGCAACAAGTCTCAATTTCATCAGAGCCACAATCAGGGTTTCGCGAGAAAAGTCAACTGTAGCTTTGACTTTTGACCAGGACATGCTCCCAAACCCTAGGACATTGATCAATATACCCTATAACACCCATGGAACATGTCCATCAAGTTTGATTTAGGTCAAGGACATGATTTCCTAAAGGATTGCACAGTTTGGAATTCATCTGATAAAAAGTCAACTGTGCACAAAAGTCAACTTTGACTTTTTGAGATTTTTCATAAAAATGGTTTTTTAACCCTAAAATGATGTTAATGTATGATTGGAATCATCATTCATCAAGAAAAATCAAGAAAAGTGGGATAACTTGTAAAAGGGGTAACCATAAAAACTTAGAAAATTTTCTAAGTTATGAAATAAAGTGGCTAGGGTACCAACTTTGAAGGATCATAACTCCTAAACCACAAGGCCATTTTTTCCCATCCAAAGCTTGATTTGTAGATATCATTACCCTCTACAAAAGCTTAAAACTGACCTCCCTCCAAATTCCCTATGGATTTTGAGTTATGGAATGATCAAAATCACAAAAAGTGAAAATGTCACTTTTTTCCAACACTTAGTGAAATTTTCACTAAGTCAGAATCTGCCTTCACTTTTTCCCAAATGTAGGGGGATTTTTCACTTGGATCCAAAAGGTATAAAAAAAATATGATCAAACAGTTGTTGTATCATATGAGGGCTTTCCAAAGTGACCAAGAACATCATCAAATTCCACTTGAGCCATGAGATATGACAAGGGCAATATGCCTTGCTGAAAACTGCCAAGGCTAGGCAGAATTTTGCACTTTTGCTCGATTTGGAAAGATCAACTAATTCCAAGCCTTGTCATCATCTTGGACACATATGAGGATCAAATCTAAAGGGGACAAACACTGAGCCAAGCCTCCAAAGTCCTTGGAACCAAAAGTAGCATGCTAAACCTAAAAATCCCTAAAATAGGGACAAGACTCCAATTTTGGATTGGAGCATTTAATGGATGCACCAAGGTGGCATGGACTGAGCTTCCTTCAACTGAATTCAGTCAAGGATGATCCAACAACTAGGGAACTAAAGGCCTGTGCTCTAACCTCTAGTCAATGGCTAGAGGAGACTTGAGATTCCATTGGACAACAATGGCCAAACCTCTGCTGCAGTTGCCATTCACTATTGCTTGCAAAACAAACTTGCTCTACTATAAATAGAGCTCATTTGTGATCAGTTTGAGTACACCAAAGCCATCAAACATATGCTTTCCTCAAAATCTCTTCTTTCACTCCAATTTTGCCTTCTAAGGCAAGTCACTATCGGGTTTTGAGTTTGAGAGCTTTTCCAATCAAACCAATCACTCACACACCTCATAAACATCATATAGAAGTGATCCAAACACTTAAACAACATCTGGAACACTGATTTCACAAAATCACCATCCAGTTGCTCAAGTTCTTGACAGATTTGCAGTTGGGGTACCATCTCAAGTTCCAGATCATTTCAATCCATTCCAAGCATCCAGACACATTCCATGGCACCTAGGGAAGCTATCCAGATCATTGGAACCTAGCTGTAACGCCTCTAACATAAAACACGATCACCAGCTGCAAGAGGTAAGCATGAGCTCTTCTAACTCTATGATCCATGCAATTTTTGCTGCACAATAATTTGGCCATATGTTCATAATCATGCATGGAATGTTTTCCCTCAATCAATTGCATTGTTTGAATCGTGTGTAGAATTTCTGAACCTTCATGCAGAAATTAGGGTTCTTGAGGTTTCTCTTTGATTTCTTATTCCATGTTAAAAATAAATGAAATTAAAGACCATAGACATGATCGTGAGGTTAAAACGAGTAGATTGATATGTAGATTGCATGATATAATCAAGTATTCAGTGAGATTGGATAGAAAATGCAAATCTGCATAAACAGAGGGTGGCACGTGTTCTTTCCTTGTTCTTGGCGCCCTTTTTGAAAATTCAAATATTTGAATTTTGTGATTTTATTTAATTGATTCAAAAATTAATTTCTCTCTGAGTTTTAATGATTTTGAGTTGATTCTTTTTTCAATAATTCACAAAAATGTTAAAATATTTTATTTTACGAAAAAATCCCAAAAATATTATTTATTTCGTATAATTGATATTTTTGCAAAGAATTAATATTTTAATTGTTTTTGACATTTAAAATATTTTTTCCTTCTTGATTGTACAAATTTTAATGATTTCTAATCATTTTGTAGGCCAAAACATGATTTTTGAAACATTAATCCAAGATCATAATTTGTTTTCCACATATTAAACCCTTTTGATCATTTTAATTGAATTTTATTCAATTAAATATATTTTGGGGAACAAATTAGGGTTTTTGATTAATTCAACCCTCACAAATCATTTTCAAACACTCATGGGCCTCTATTAGAGTGTAAGACCCAACCCCTTTGTAAATACAAACAATTTTTGGGCCTCACTTATTGTATAAGTCCCGTTGTATTTCAAAAATTCGGCGCGATCACCGCCCGTTTAAAACAAACACTTGGGCCTCTCCTCGAGCTATAAGACCCATTCAAAAACTTTTTGGGCCTCTAATAGAGTGTAAGACCCAATCCCCTTTTAACCAAAACAATTTTGGGCCTCAGACATTGTATAAGTCCCTCTGCGTTAAAAGAAAACCTCGGCACGATCGCCAGTTAAAAAATCAACCCTGGGCCTACCCTCGCGTTATAAGCCCCATTTCTTTTATTTAAACACTTGGGCCTCTTGAGAGAGTGTAAGACCCATCCCTTTGTACAGAAAACCTTTCTTGGGCCTCAGTGACTTGTATAAGTCCCTGTACAAATTCAGAACCACAGTGCGATCACTAATAAACCTTGGGTCTCCCCTTGAGCTGTAAGCCCCAACATATTTTCAAAGCATTTTCTCCTTTGATTTTGTATATAATATTGTTATCAAAGCTTTCTTTGTTGAACAAATAACCAAACATCATGGAAGCTCTACAACCGAGTAAGTGTTTATATGCTTTCATTTACCGCTTTCATATACATATAACTGTATTGTGGGGCTGTTTCACTGTAAGTCTTCTTTCATAAACTCATATCAACTGTGTAATAATAGTATAGATATTTAGAGTTTCCCCGTCAACTACGTCTAGCACTAAGCCCTGTTGATCACTCTTAAATAGACTAAACTAGATCCCCATAGGATTACCAGATACAGTCTTCCCTCATCTTAGGGTTAAACAATATGGAGATGTGAAAGGCAGATTCTTTTTGAACCCTTTCTCAGACTGTCACCCTTAGACATTGTCAAAGAAACTCTATTCCCTAGAGATGATCTTTTCTCCGTGAATGGCATCTCTTGAGTTTCTTCCAAATTCTCGAACTTTCCTGGCTTGATCCATTCTCGGTGAATGGCATGTCTTGAACTTCTCGGGGTTTGGGGACCCACAAGCTTCCTAAAAGCATCCCTGCCTCCTCTTGGACGTTGTACAAGGACCCGTCGGCTTCTTAGAAGTATTCACATCCTCCTCTTAGGCTTCGTATAAGGATTCTTCCTTCGGGAAGAGAGCCTCCTCTTGGGCTTCACACAAATTGTCCCTCGGCTTCTTAAAAGTTTCCAGCCTCCTCTTGGGCTTCGTACAAATTGTCCCGACGACCTCCTAGAGGTATAGGAACAGAAAGTAGTCATCTTAATATAACAGTCTTTCAAAGAGTCTAGATCCTACTACTGTTTCTCAAAGCATAGTACAAAAGATAAAACTCTAGACGTGGACAGTCTAATTTCCTTGAGTCTTGAAGGCATTCTCAAGCCCCTTTAAAAAATAGGGAAAACACCAGTAGACTCGGACAATACCCTCAGAATTTCCCATTTCCTTAAAGAACAGGAAATAACCCTGATCCTCTGATTAAATCTCAAAGCATAGCCTTACTTTTAATCAGTCTCTTTATAAGAACTGATTTTCTCTTTTAAACAACATACTGGACCTGTCACTCAACCGAAACAGCCAACCTTTAGCCTCTATCTCGGGCTTCGTACGAGATATAAAAAGACTCTCTTATTGAGTCAAAACTTCCTTTTAGCCTCTATCTCGGGCTTCGTACGAGATACAAAAACACTCTCTTGTTGAGTATAAAAGACTCTCTTGTTGAGTCACCTTTTAGCCTCTATCTCGGGCTTCTTACGAGATACCAAATCACTCTCTTGTTGAGTATAAAAGACTCTCTTGTTGAGTCACACCCTTTTAGCCTCCATCTCGGGCTTCGTACGAGATACAAAAACACTCTCTTGTTGAGTATAAAAGACTCTCTTGTAGAGTCAACCCTCTTCAGCCTCCGTCTTGGGCTTTGTATAAGACACAAATCACTCTCTTGTTGAGTACAAAAGACTCTCTTATTGAGTCGACCCCTTTAGCCTCCGTCTTGGGCCTCGTACAAGACACATATAAAAACACTCTCTTGTTGAGTCAACCCTTTTAGCCTCTATCTCGGGCTTCGTACGAGACATATAAAAACACACTCTTGTTGGGCCAATAGCCTCCTCTTAGGCTTTGTATAAGAAAACCCCGGTTGAGACAATCAACCTTTTAGCATCAAAGTTGTGCCTCGTTCACAGTATACAAACATCAACAATTCCTTTACCCTCCATCTAATTACTGTAAGCGGCAAGCCTCTGGATTATTTACATCCACACCACTGTCCCTCTTTTAGCATGAGAAATTCCTAAGGAAAGATAGCATTGCTCTTCACTGAGTTAAAGTCTTCTCCTCTAGGTTGAAAAGCCCCTATAAAGGAAATTATGGCATTTTCGGATTCACATATCCCGGTTAAAGTAATTCGCCTTTATAATCAGTCACCCCTGACAAACAGACCCCTTTAGAGATGACAAATTCTCTCTAAAGACAACATCTTTTCAGCTTCACATCTTGGGCTTTGAACAAGATATAAACCACCTTTAGCTTCACGTCTTGGGCTTTGAACAAGACACCAAAACACCATTTCCTCCCATAGAATAGGAGGAACTACGGTCGCTCTGATTTCCCTGTTTCGGTAAACGGGAATACGTAGGCATAAGATTGCAAGAAAAATCTTAGCGAGCACACTAATCCAAAAATCAAATCCCGTACCTTCACCCATCAATCGAAAAGCATCAGTCCTAACATCCTACCCATAAACAGTCCCAGTATTTTTTCTTTAAGAAGAAAGAGACCCCATCACCATATAGCATCCGTAACCTAACAGACCACTGTTTAAACTCAGTATGCAAGCAGGATTAGTTGGAGACATCTATTTCCCTTCCTTCATCAGCTTAATAGGATAAAAAATGAATCGACCTGTAGTAACCCCAAAGAGCAACAGTGCTTAAGAACCACGTCCAAAATCGCTCGCTACACTGATGATAACCCGACCTCAAATCAATCTTACTAAACACACAAGCACCTACTAACTGATCCATCAAATCGTCGATTCTCGGAAGTGGATACTTATTCTTGATAGTCACTTTATTCAACTGCCGATAATCAACACACAACCTCATACTTCCATCTTTCTTCTTCACTAACAGCACAGGAGCACCCCACGGAGAAACACTTGGTCGAACAAATCTCTTCTCAAGCAATTCTTCTAGTTGTTTCTTCAATTCACTTAACTTAGAAGCTGACATCCGATAAGGAGCCATCGACACTGGACTCGTGCCTGGTATTAAGTCCACTACAAACTCCACTTCACGCTCTGGAGGCAAATCACTGATGTCATCTGGAAACACATCTGGGAATTCACAGACAATAGGCAACTCCACACTCGCAGCTTCACGATCAATTTACAACGATGCAAACATTGCAAACACCAAGGCTTCGTCTTCCATTAGTTCGTCTACTTGCTTTGCAGACAAGAACATCAACTCCCCACTATCATCAATCTCAGGAAACTCTACAGTCTTGTTATAACAATTGATATAAACACGGTTAAACTCCAACCAGTTCATTCCAAAGATCACGTCAATTTGGTGCAAGGGTAAGCACACCAAATCCATCACAAAACTCTTCTAAAAAATCGTCACAGGACATCTCAAACACACAAGGGTAGTAGTAACAGAACCATTAGCTAGAGTTTCTATTACCATATTCCCATTCATATTAGACAACTTCAAACCCTATCTATTAGCACATTCAAGCGAGATAAAAGAATGAGTAGCACCAGTATCAATAATAGCAACCAACTCAATATTATTAATAAAACAAGTACCTCGAATCAGGTTGTCATTCTATGGCGTCTCTGCGCCACTCAAAGAAAACACTCTGCCACTAGTCTGAGCAGCAGTCGCAGTCTTCTTCGGCTTCTGACATTGAGTACTGATATGACCTTTCTCACCACAATTGAAACAGGTTGGACCCTCATCTTTGCAATCAGTAGCTCGATGACCCTTCTTACCGCATCTATAGCACCTTAACACATTATTGGTGCACACATCAGCACAATGACCTTGCTCGCCACACTTATGACACTTTCCAGAAGCGGGAGCTGCTCCCCCACTTGTCTTTTTCCCATCTGAAGCCTTCTGCTTCCTTTTGTCAGCTGGAGTTTGTAGCACCCCAAAATTTGCCTTTCTTTTTTTTTAACCACTAACTGGCTTATGTTTCATTTTATTTTTGCATAATCATCTTTGCATATCATTTGATTCATAGCATGGGATCAGGGTATATGAGAAATCTCCAGTGGATCACACTCTCCTAACCAGTGCAAAATTAGGGTTTTGGTGAAAAGTTAGTGCAAGTGAATTTTTGAGCCAAAGCTTGATTTCAAGGTTTTCCATATGGTTTCAATTGTCTAAGGATGAAGTATTGGCCATTGGTTCATTTCAGAGGATATTCAATTGATCAATTGGTTGAGAATCAGTCAGATTGGGGAAAGGTCAACTGTGCAGTGAAAAAGTTAACTCCTGACTTTTTGAGGTCAACATCATGATTTTCAAGTCATATGTGATCAATGGACAAGGTTTGATCAAGGAATGTTCAAAGATTCATGAAAAATCAAGAATGGGAGAAAGTTACTAAAATTGGAAACTAGGGTTTTAGAAACTTACTATTTTTAGTAAGTTTTTAACCACTTTCAAGACCACTTTTCACCATGATCAAAGCCTTATTTGAAAATCTCTTCCACATGAAAGTTGTAGTATGAAGCATTCCCTTTAAAATGGGCACAAGAACCATGGCATTTGAGTTGTTCTTGGATGAGTTATGGTGTTCCAAAGTTAGTTATTTTCATCTTGCCAAGTTCAAAAACTTAGAATTTTTCTAAGTCCCTTTTTGGCAGATTTGAAGATACATGTTCATGACAAATTTTCACATGGTTCAAGGCCTTGTTTTAACCAGATTTCAACATGAATTTTGTTTTATCATCTTCCTATTTTCAATTGATCTCAAGGTTGTCTCAAATGGAGCCATATTCTTCAAGTAATGTTCATTTAAAGTGCATGGCTTCCAATCTTTTTTTTCAAGGCATGTCATGGTATATTTTGAAGTTATATGGCATCATGGTTATGTACATGTTAAGGTCACGAATTCATCACCAATTACCTCACCACAACATTGCCTTATATGTCCAAACATACACTACATGCTCATGCACCATTTCATGTGTTTTTAACATAAATGCAAAAATAGAAATAAAGGTATCCTCTGACCATTCTTTCCTCTCACGTGCTATGTACACCACCCCTCATTTCATGATCCATTTTACACTAAGAAACCACAACCCGTACCACCTCTCTCTCTCTCTCTCTCTCTCTCTCTCTCTCTCTCTCTCTCTCTCTCTTCAAATTTTTGTCAAAAATCCAAATAACCTTCTACCCCATTTTAGGCCCATTTAATCCATGTAATCCATCATATATAAGAGCATACAAACCCTAGAGAGGGGAGAGAACTCAGTGGCTGCAGAAAAATTCAAAGAACCTCAAGTTTCCTTCAGTTTCTCTCTCTTCGAATTCCATCACTGTTGCAGAATCTCTCCCATTTTGGTGCTCAATTCGTACTCACAGAGACCTAAGGAATCCATTGGACGATTTTCTCTTAAAGTTCAAGCACAAATTCAAGGGCCAACGGAGCCACTCCGTTGAGTAATATTTATTAACTCTAAATCTTCATTTTAGATGTCAATATGATCATTTCTGGGTGCATCTGAAGTCCTACCTTAGGGTAAGCAATGCTTGAGTATTTGTTCAGCTATTTTGATGAGTTTCAATCTTGAGTACATGAACTTTAGCACTTGAATACATGAGTTTTTTTGGTTGTTTTTGGAATCTATTTGCATATTTGAAACCTCCTTAAAGTGTACTACAATGTAGTGCATTGGTTGTCTTGATTTGAGTTTGTGGACCCATACGTGTGGTTTCTTTAAGTTAGTTTTGCATGGCCTTAGAGGCAAGAAAACTTGAAAATGAGTGCATATTTGGAAAGTACGCGAAAAACTGAGGGGGAATGTCTTCTTTTCTTCGTTTCAGGCCAGACCAGCCGCCGCCGGCGGTGGCCGGCCAGACCGGCACGGTGGCGGCGTGTACCTGCTTTTTTTCCACCGGCCTGCACTGTTCACGTAGCATGGGAGTGATGAAGATGATGAGGTGGAGCCTCATCATTTGCTTCATGAGTTTTTTTATTTTATTTTTATTTCTGTTTTTGTCTTTTGTGACTTAAATATGAGTGCACCAATTGATGGACATGTCACATGACTTTTGTTACATGTTAATAATCTTTTTTCTTTCTTTTATTGTTGTATTTAGAAAATTATGAATTCATATAACCATCATGGGCCTTGCGCCCTGTTTCCCTTTTCGCACCCCCCATGATACAGGCCCAACCGTGGCCATATTGTCTTCTTTACTAATACACCCCTCCATTTCAATCACTCTTTTTTATTATTTTTTTTTTCGTTTTAATTTTGATTATTAAAAATACTTTCTTTTATTAAAAAATTCCAAAAAAAAATCATGTCTGTTCTTTGATGTCTTATTTATTTTTTCAGGAATTTTATTTTATTTTTAACTTCTTTTGATTATTTTATTTTGATTTAATTAAAAGATGTGTTTCCAATGATACCCTTCATCTAGGGTTAGGAACTTTTGTGGCTTGACTTATCCTTTTGAGGCTATTACTTTGGCCACATTTTAACCATGATACAAGGATGTTTTAATACTGGTTTGGGCTTGGTTTGAGTTGCTTTAGGTGACTTTCCATTCAAGTTTTATTCGCCCTCGATTCTTGCTCGATTTTTTACATACCTTGACTTGAGGAGCACCTTTGAGCATGTTCTTGAACTAGTTTTGTTCCAATCCATTTGCACATGTTAGTTGGATGTTTAAAATTGTATTTGATTATTTTTTGGGAATTTATTGAACCATTTTACTATTTTTGATTGGTGCTCTCATTTGATGATGTTTTGATCTTGCTATTGCACACATCTTGACTTAATTTTGTGCTCTTGAATGACATGAACTTGATTGTTCCAATCTATTTGCCGGACGCGAACTTAACGTCTCCCATAAAAAACACTAAGACCCCGTAGGTTGAACTACGACTGCTCTGATTTCCTCTCTCTGGATAGTTAAAGGATACGTAGGCACAAGACGGCGATGTCTTGGCGAGCACCCTTCCCTCTTTTCGACCCGTAGGTCGAACTACGACTGCTCTGATTTCCTCTCTTTGGTTAGACTGAGGATACGTAGGCACAAGACGACGATGTCTTGGCGAGCAACCTCCCCCTTAGTTCGTGTCAGAACTACATTGACTCTGACTTTCCCATTGCACGAGGGAATACGTAAGCATAGGACGAGCGATGTCCTATCGAGTCACTTCTTTTTTTCTTTTCTTCCTCATTTCTTCGCTCTCCTCTGTTCCCGTTTCTTCTCCTTTCCAGTAGCAGTGGATCTCTAGATGATGACACCTTTTGTTCGAGACAGCAAGCGTGGATCCCATCGAGTACGATGGACGCGTGGGGGTGCTAATACCTTCCCCTCGCGTAACTGACTCCCTTACCCGTTTCTCTTGGTCGTGAGACCATGCTTTTTCCCTTCCCTCAGGTTTACACAGTGTTTCCTTTCCCTCTCTTGGGATAAGTGAACATTGTTGGCGACTCTGTTTCTGCGCCACTTTCGCGTTTGTACCTGGATGAAAATCCCGGGAGCGACAGATGACGACTCTGCGGGGGACTCTGGTTCCCTAAGCGAGTCAATCCTAGCGCTTGGTTGTTTATTTTCATTGGGTGTTTATTGTGGCGTTTTATTTTGTTGTGCATTACTGTATTACTATTTTATTGTTTTACTGTATTTACCGCATTTACGGCATTACATTTCATTATTATGCTGGACTGTACTGTGCTGTACTGGTTTCTCTGTTTGGCGGGTTGGGATTCTTTGAGAGATAAGCCCAATACACATGCTTGAGTATACACTTAGGACTAGAGTGGAAAGTAGTGGGACTTACGCGTCGTCTTGGTACGTTTGGTGTTCATGAAATTCACATCCAGACGAGGCTATCTTGGGAGATATTCTGACGTACGTGTCTTGCGCATTTCAGGGTGTTGATCTAGAGAGCTGTCGACTCTGGAGACCATTCCCCGAGGACTCAGTTGAGGCACTCCTCCCAAGAGGTAGTAATGGCAGACCAGAAATGGCAAACCCATTATACTTCTTGATCCGAGGACCCGAAGCTGGGAACTTACAATAGGACGACCTTTTTTAGGGGAATCAGCTGAGGCCTCCTCGATTGATAATGATGCCAAACCAGAAATGGTGAACGTATCATCATTTCTCTACCTGAGAGCCCGTGCTATTGAGGATCCTCGATTTTCTAGTACCCACATGTGAGATGGGCGGGTGTTTACCGGTTTGCAGGTACCTTGACTTTCATCCTACCTGGTATTCTGGTTCTCTATTCAGTGTGAACTTATCAGCCTGGTATTCTGGTTATTCTAGTATTCTGGTCATTCGGATATTCTGGTATTCCGGTATTCTCTTCAGAGCAGACCTTTGAACTTATCCATTCCACAGCACAGCAGTTCAGAGCAGTCTGGAAGCCTTGATCCCATGTCTGTTGCATCTGCATCATCATTTTTGCATACATGTTCTTGTATTTCCAAGGGATATTAACTTTGAGACGCGCTGTTGAACGTTTCCGTCTATTTCTTGTGGTTCTTTTGTCAAAAACTTGAGTCAAAGCAGAATGATTCCTTGGAAATATTCGAACATGGCATTTGCATCGCATTTCCATAATCATATGCATGACAGGTGTTTGAAGTTGGTCTTTTGATCCCGATCGGGTTTTCTTCATGGTTGCAGATTCAGTCTTTTTCAGCCGTAACTACTTGAGCAAATTAAAAGAGAGCTATGGAACAGATGCAAGCTGAGATGGCTGCCATGCAGACTCGCATAGCCCAGTTCATGGAATTAATGCAAGGCGTTGCACAAGGGCAAGAACAGCTGAGGACCCTTGTCCAACCCTTGGTGGCAAGAGTTGACGAGGATGGCGTTCTTCATGGCGGCCTTCATAATGATGTCATTCCTCCGGGCGGAGGTTTTGGGGGTAATTGTATTCCTATTGGTCCTCCGGGCGGGGGTGTTCATGTTCCTTCTGTTGTGATCCCTACAGGCGGGGGAGAACAGGTTGTGATTCCTTCTGTTGTAGGAGGAGGAAATAGTGTATGTGTTGTTCATGGCCGTCGATATGATGACCAACAGGATGACATATTTTCTGTGCAAGGCGGGGATGGCGTTCCCCCGATTGTTGATGAGCAGAGGATCAGGTTGATTGAAGAACAACTTAAAGGGGTTGTGAATCAGAACTCTGTGGGTATGGATTTGGATGATTTAGGGCTGGTCCCCGGTGTCAGGATTCCGCATAAATTCCAGGTCCCTACCTTTGAGAAATACAATGGTACCACTTGCCCAAAGACTCACGTCCGGGCATACGCAAGGAAAATGGCTGCGTACTCTAGTGACGAGAAATTACTGATGCATTTCTTCCAGGATAGCCTGTCTGGGGCATCTTTGGAGTGGTATATGCAATTGGAGAGATGTCACATCCACAATTGGAGAGAACTGGTAGAGGCTTTTGTCAAGCACTATCAATATAACACTGATATGGCTCCCAATAGGACCCAGCTGCAGAATATGTCTCAGAAGAATAATGAAAGCTTTAAGGAGTACGCCCAGAGTGGCGGGAATTGGCAGCAAGGGTACAGCCTCCCATGTTAGAGCGGGAAATGATAGGTATGTTTATGACTACCCTGTAAGGTCATTATTATGAAAAGTTGGTACCTTGTATGCCCGGAAAGTTTACCGACTTGATCTTAGTGGGAGAAATGGTCGAAAGCGGTATCAAAATGGGAAAGATTCAAGTTACTCCCAATTCTTCTGAAAATGCTAAGAAGCGTTACAGGAGGGAGGAAGGAGAGACTAATGTCGTTCAGTACCAACAACCTTATGCTCCTCAACAACAGAACTATCGGCGTCAGAATCAGTATAGGCCTCGCAACAACCTGGAAAGAAGGAATGCTCCTCTTCATCCAGTTCCCATGTCATACAGTCAACTCTTGCCACACCTGGTTCAAAATTCATTGGTGGAGCCTAAGACTTTGAAGCCTGTTCCAGAACCATACCCTCCGGGGTACAATCCCCATGTGCAATGTGGATATCATGGAGGATCTATGGGGCACTCAACTGAAGATTGCAAAGCCTTCCAGGCCAAAGTGCAACAATTGATTGACAAAGGGTACATATCCTTTCCAGAAGGAGATTTGGTTGTGCATGTCGACCTTTCATCTATTTGAAGACTTCAAGGGTCATCTCCTAAAGCCAGTGGTCCAGGCGGAGTCAAGCCTCCTCAACAATGGCAGTCATCAGTTTCTTTACCGCATTTTCATATATAGCTTTCTTTTGTTTGTTTAAACAGTGTTTACAAAAAAAAACTTGTCTGTGTTTTGAATGATGATTTTAATGCAATGAATGTGTTGCTCTTGAAGTACTTTACTTTTATGCACTCATATCATGTTTATATGCACCGCAATACCAACTTTCTTGTCTAGAACTCTTGAGGGAGGATGATGAGATAAAAACGCAAAATCTTTGGTTGTATGTTCAAGGATAGAACCCTATTGAGGATGTACAGGCATTGTTTCAAACCCCCAAACACTGGAGATATAAGGGAGATAGACCCTCGTTAACCCTTTTGAGCCTTGAAGTAGGAGTTTCTTTCGTACGAAAAAAAACCCTCACACTTAACCTAGGGGCAGGGTAAGCGTCAGTTAGTTTGACCGAGCATTCAAATTTCCAAAGGAGTGTGCATCTGAGGATCCATTACCTTCTATTCCACCGTCAAGAGGTCAAGAGATGTGAAATAACAATGGTTATCCATCAATGATCAAGGAGTGAAGCAGTCACAACCATTTCAAACAAGTCAGACAAGCCAGTGTCACACGATTTGTTCACAAAAAAAAAAGAGAAAAGAAAGAAAACCCGCTAAGTCGAAAGTTCGAAAACAAATGACTTAGGCAAAAGTTAGTGCATCCCGCTGGACTTCAAAAGTGAAAAAATTCAAAAAAAAAAAAAAAAAGAATCAGTCCAGGCAAAATCAGGGATCAAAAAACAAAAGAATGAGAAAGCGAAAAGCAAAAGGATTACAAAAGAAAATCCACGAGCAAGAACAAAGTCGTGTTACTATGAACAAAAGACAAGAGGGGAGATTGTTACTCTAAAACCTCATTTGGTCTCAAACCATCAGTGCATGAATTCCTTAAAGATCATGAAATCTTTTTTAGAGATGAACGTTTGCGCCAAATTAGCTGAACGTGGGACTGGAGAACATCAAGAAGAGTGGGTGGGTACAAACAAAACTTTGAGCCTTAAATCATTTTTTCTCAAAACCGTGAACCAGGCCACGTTATAACCCTAAAAAGTCCTAATTGAAGCAGGGTTTATTCTGAAAGCGTACTTCAGCGAGATAGTGTTCCTGACTCTTATGGGTTATGCTAATAATTTTTTTTTTTGGTATTGCATGTGCGTATTGTTTTCCATTCAAAAATTAATGTCGCATCCCAGCTAGTGATACGTTCACAAGGCTTGGTGACGCATTTTCAATAAAACTTCAAGGTTAACACGAGTGTTGCATTAGAATTGTCATTCTCACAATAAATATTTTCTGCTTGCATGTGTTTGACATCAAAGAAGCTTATACAATGAACGTCAGTCGAGAAGCTAGATCACGCCAAGTTGAGATGGTGAAAACTCCGAAGGACAATCATGTCAAGGGGTATGTGGCCAAGAGACTGTGTGTAGCCTGGGGTTTCCCGATAAATGGTGATAAGATGCAGCCAATCTGGGGCAGTCACATTGAAAACTCTCCCTAAAGCAGCCAAACAGGGGAAATCAGGTCGATTTGACAAATCTCTGTAAGATTAGTCAGGGGCAAAGTTTCTTCAAGACTTGGGGCAGGCCACCTCTAAAGCGGGAGAAGTTGTCCACTCCTGAAGACGGTTAATTGAAAGCACCTCTTCAAAGTTCAGAATACTGGGGGAGAGTATTTTCAAGTCATTACAAATCCTTTCGAGATAATTTACTTCATGGATTATGAAGTCTGGGGCAATTGCGTCGAGATCTGATAAATCTCTCCAAGAGTTTGAAGACCCTGGGGCAGTGTGAATGCCCGGTCTTCTATAAAATCCTCTTGAGATGATTTCTTCCTTTAGACTTGGTGGTCTGGGGCAAGTGGAGAGTTCAAAGGGTCGTTTATGACCATAGAGACAAGTCAGGCTGGGTAACAAGTTTGTTTTTCCCCAGTAGTGTTACTCTCCCCAGCAAGAGCACAAAGGATTGTGTTCCTCAGCCAAAGTTGTGGTTGGTTGATTATTCCCCAACAAGCAGTTTAAAGTGGATTTCTCCGAGGTGAATGTGGTTGTATCTCCAGTAGGAGATGTGTTGGATGTCTTTGAAAAGACTTTATTTTCCCCACAGAGCCTGGTACTCACTTTCCTCAGCAGGTCAGGGAGTGTATTTCCGTCACCAACGGCATGCTCTAATCCCCAGCAAGGTAAATTCTTTCCTCCAACAGCAGGTTAAGCTCAATGATATCCCTCGGCAGGTTTCGTTTACTTTCCTCCCCAGCAGAATTATTCCCCCTACTCACTCTCCCCTGTCAGAGTACAAAAGATTGTTCCTCAGAAAGCAGTTTAAAGTGGATTGCTTTAGGGTGGATGTTGTTTTATTACCACAGGAGATTTGTGGAACGTATTCCCAAGACAAAGATGTTGTCTTCCCCACAGAGTATTGGTGTCTACTCCCCTCGGCCAGTCAGGAAACATGTTTTCACCAGCAACAGCAGGATAAGGGCGAAGTCATTTCCCAGCTGTGGGTTAAGTCCAATGGCGTCCATAGCAGGTCTAGTACTTGTGATATGTCTCCCCAAGCAGAGTTTGGTGGTAGTCTTTGCAGCAGATTTGACCAGTGATGGTTGACATCCCTAGCAGGTTTTAAGTCCAAGTGATATTTGGCACTTTTCTGATTCAGGTCTTGGTTTCCTTTTTCAAGGAGTTATATAATCCCCAGTAGAGTGGATGTTCTTTTGGATTTCATCTCCAGCAGAAGTTGTTGATCAAAGGAGTTGTTCAACTTGATCCTTCTTAGTAGAGTTTTTAGACTCAGAGGACAATTTATTTTGTCATCCCCGGTGGAGCCGCCTTCGTTTTCAGCATTTATTTTGCTGGAGCGTTTCTCTTTGCATTGCATAAGCATCATTTACATGGCATCCTCCCAAACGCGTAGCATTTCCATTTCGTATGGAGCATTACGCCATAGAAAAATTTGAACATATGCATTCGAAGCATAAGCCAGGTTTGATACTTTCTTTGCCAGTTCTCTTTCTCAGCAGAGATGGCATAACTCAGGAGATTTTGTTTTATCCTCGGTGAGGTCACCGAAGGATGTGTTCATCCTACCTGTGCTCCCCGACAGAGTCTTCTATTTAGACTTCTCCTTTCCCCAGCAGAGTCATCTTATCTTTGGGTTGTAAGTCCGTTGATTTTACCTCTCGCCCTTTCGGTTCACGACCGTATCTTTGCTAGGAGTTTACCTTTGATTGGCCAATCTCTTTGGTAAGCCCAGTTATCTTCTGGTAGTCAGTTCTCGCCTGACTTATTTTGTGAAACCCAGTTCTCGCCTGGTAGTCAGTTCTCGCCCGGCATCTTTCGTGAAACCCAGTTCTCGCCTGGTGGTCAGTTCTCATGTGACCTATCTTTCGTGAAATCTAGTTCTCGCCTGGTAGTCATTTCTCGTCTGACTTATTTCATTAAACCCAGTTTTCGCCTGGTAGTCAGTTCTCGTCTGACTTATTTCGTGAAACCCAGTTCTCGCCTGGTATTCAGTTCTCGTCTGACTTATTTTGGTGAAATCCAGTTCTCGCCTGGTAGTCAGTTCTCGTCTGACTTATTTCGTGAAATCTAGCTCTCGCCTGGTAGTCAGTTCTCGTCTGGTAGTCAATTCTCGTCTGGTAGTCAGTTCTCGTCTGACCTATTTTTGGGAAATTCAGTTCTCGCCTGGTAGTCAGTTCTCGTCTGACTTACTTCGTGAAACCCAGTTCTCTTCCTCAGCAGAGATGGCATAACTCAAAAGAATTTGTTTCACTTTATCCCCAGTGAAGTCCACCTTTGGCTTGGTCTTCCTTTTCGAGTTCGCCTTCGGCCGTCCTCGTATTATTTTGTTGGGTAGAGCGCCTTTGGTCGGTCATCCTTTTCGAGTTCGTCTTAGGCCGCCCTCGTATTATTTTGTTGAATAGTCCGCCTTCGATTGGAAAACACTCCATTTCATTATCCCCATAGTTTTCAAATTGTAGGGTTCTTTTGGGTATTCAATCTCCGTGTATCCTTGAATGTCTGAAAGTTGTTGCTATCATACCTTCAGGACCAAGTTGATTGAATAGGGGCAGCAGTAGCACCCCAAAATTTGCCTTTCTTTTTGCATAATCATCTTTTCATATCATTTGGTTCATAGCATGGGATCAGGGTATATGAGAAATCTCCAGTGGATCACACTCTCCTAACCAGTGCAAAATTAGGGTTTTGGTGAAAAGTCAGTGCAAGTGAATTTTTGAGCCAAAGCTTGATTTCAAGGTTTTCCATATGGTTTCAATTGTCTAAGGATGAAGTATTGGCCATTGGTTCATTTCAGAGGATATTCAATTGATCAATTGGTTGAGAATCAGTCAGATTGGGGAAAGGTCAACTGTGCAGTGAAAAAGTCAACTTCTGACTTTTTGAGGTCAACATCATGATTTTCAAGTCATATGTGATCAATGGACAATGTTTGATCAAGGAATGTTCAAAGATTCACGAAAAATCAAGAATGGGAGAAAGTTACTAAAATTGGAAACAAGGGTTTTAGAAACTTACTATTTTTAGTAAGTTTTTAACCACTTTCAAGGCCACTTTTCACCATGATCAAGGCCTTATTTGAAAATCTCTTCCACATGAAAGTTGTAGTATGAAGCATTCCCTTTAAAATGGGCACAAGAACCATGGCATTTGAGTTGTTCTTGGATGAGTTATGGTGTTCCAAAGTTAGTTATTTTCATCTTGCCAAGTTCAAAAACTTAGAATTTTTCTAAGTCCCTTTTTGGCAGATTTGAAGATACATGTTCATGACAAATTTTCACATGGTTCAAGGCCTTGTTTTAACCAGATTTCAACATGAATTTCGTTCTATAATCTTCCTATTTTCAATTGATCTCAAGGCTGTCTCAAATGGAGCCATATTCTTCAAGTAATGTTCATTTAAAGTGCATGGTTTCCAATCTTTTTTTCAAGGCATGTCATGGTATATGTTGAAGTTATATGGCAGCATGGTTATGTACATGTTAAGGTCACGAATTCATCACCAATTACCTCACCACAACATTGCCTTATATGTCCAAACATACACTACATGCTCATGCACCATTTCATGTGTTTTTAACATAAATGAGAAAATAGAAATAAAGGTATCCTCTGACCATTCTTTCCTCTCACGTGCTATGTACGCCACCCCTCATTTCATGATCCATTTTACACTAAGAAACCACAACCCGTACCACCTCTCTCTCTCTCTCTTCAAATTTTTGTCAAAAATCCAAACAACCTTCTACCCCATTTTAGGCCCATTTAATCCATGTAATCCATCATATATAAGAGCATACAAACCCTAGAGAGGGGAGAGAACTCAGTGGCTGCAGAAAAATTCAAAGAACCTCAAGTTTCCTTCAGTTTCTCTCTCTTCGAATTCCATCATTGTTGCAGAATCTCTCCCATTTTGGTGCTCAATTCGTACTCACAGATACCTGAGGAATCCATTGGAAGCTTTTCTCTTAAAGTTCAAGCACAAATTCAAGGGCCAACGAAGCCACTCCATTGAGTAATCATTTTTACCTCTAAACCTTCATTTTAGATGTGAATAGGATCATTTCTGGGTGCATCTGAAGTCCTACCCTAAGGTAGGCAATGCTTGAGTATTTGTTCAACTATTTTGATGAGTTTCAATCTTTAGTAGATGAACTTTAGTACTTGAATACATGAGTTTTGTTGGTTGTTTTTGGAATCTATTTGCATATTTGAAACCTCCTTGAAGTGTACTACAATGTAGAGCATTGGTTGTCTTGATTTGAGTTTGTGGACCCATACGTGTGGTTTCTTTAAGTTGGTTTTGCATGGCCTTAGAGGTAAGAAAACCTGAAAATGAGTGCATATTTGGAAAGTACGCGAAAAACTGAGGGGGGATGTCTTCTTTTCTTCGTTTCAGGCCGGACCAGCCGCCGCCGGCGGTGGCCGGCCGGACCGGCGCGGTGGTGGCGTGCCCCTGCATTTTTTCCACCGGCCTGCACTATTCACGTAGCATGGGAGTGATGAAGATGATGAGGTGGTGCCTCATCATTTGCTTTATGAGTTTTTATTTTATTTTTATTTCTGTTTTTGTCTTTTGTGACTTAAATATGAGTGCACCAATTGATGGATATGTCACATGACTTTTGTTACATGTTAATAATCTTTTTTCTTTCTTTTATTTTTGTATTTAGAAAATTCTGAATTCATATAACCATCATGGGCCTTGCGTCCTGTTTCCCTTTTCGCACCACCCATGGTACAGGCCCAACCGTGGCCATATTGTCTTCTTTACTAATACACCCCTCCATTTCAATCACTTTTTTTTTATTTTATTTTTTTTATTTTCGTTTTAATTTTGATTATTAAAAATAATTTCTTTTATCAAAAAATTCCAAAAAAAAAATCATGTATGTTCTTTGATGTCTTATTAATTTTTTCAGGAATTTTATTTTATTTTTAACTTCTTTTTATTATTTTATTTTGATTTAATTAAAATATGTGTTTCCAATGATACCCTTCATCTAGGGTTAGGAACTTTTGTGGCTTGGCTTATCCTTTTGAGGCAACTCTTTTAGCCATATTTTAGCCATGATACAAGGATGTTTTAATACTGGTTTGGGCTTGGTTTGAGTTGCTTTAGGTGACTTGCCATTCAAGTTTTATTCACCCTCGATTCTTGCTCGATTGTTTACATACCTTGACTTGAGGAACACCTTTGAGAATGTTCTTGAACTAGTTTTGTTCCAATCTATTTGCACATGTTAGTTGGATGTTTAAACTTGTCTTTGATTATTTTTTGGGAATTTATTGAACCATTTTACTACTTTTGGTTGGTGCTCTCATTTGATGATGTTTTGATCTTGCTATTGCACACATCTTGACTTAATTTTGTGCTCTTGAAAGACATTAACTTGATTGTTGCTTTGTGATCTTTCTTTGATGAATAAGACATGTTTGATATTCTGTTCTACCTTGTCCCTTGGTGCATGACCTCTCTTTTGTATGGCTTTACTTCTGTAGAAACATGTGAACCATTTTGAGCTTTATTGTGTTGCATACTTGCATAATTGTGTTGCATGCTTTGAGTATAATACTTGGTGATCTCTCTTGATTGATTTGGGTTTGATTTTGTTTTGTGGATGATGCATTTGCTACTGCCCCCCTTGGATTCACATCATGTTCTCATTTCATTTAATCATTGTGGTTTATTTTGTATGATGCTAATCATTAACAATTGGTTTGTTGCTTCCTTGGCTCATAATGCATCATGATGTGAGGCCTTTTTGTATGTTTGATTTGGGTGACTTTAGCATGATTTGAATTCTGACTTGGTTTCATCTTCATCTTACCTTGCTCATATTACTTTGGTGTGGTGCTTAATGATGTTTAATTGTGCTTCTAATGCAAGTTTCCTTGCATTCTTTCTTGTTTTCTCTTACTTGCTTACTTGAATCTTCTTGCATGATCTTTGAAGCTTGATTGATGATGTGAATTAGATATGATATGCATGGTGTACTTGCTGCCCTCTTTGGTTTCTTATCTCTTATTTCCTTTTCTTCTCATCTCTTTCACTCATTCTCTTCTCTTGAATCTCAAGACTTGTTTAAGTCTTGGATTTGCTCCCTTAAGGTTCCTAGTCCAACTTAATTTTTGATTAAGTTTGGAGTAGGATAGACATTAGGATTCAAACCATGCATGCTAACTTAGGTAGATGTTTCCCTTTTGAACTCAACCATAGGGCCACCTTTGCATGACAACATTAGGATAGAATTCCCCTTAGTGTTTTCTTTTCATTGAGTCTTCTCTTCTCATCTCATAACAATTCTAAGACACTTAATAAATGTAACGTGTATTGCGCATGAGCCTTGTATGTGGGAAGTGAGAAATGAGGGGTTTCCTCTCATTTTTCTAGAGTGTTTGGTGGATGTTCCATCTTGGAACGATTTGCCAAGCATTCATTCCTATGTCATAGACTTCGGTGAAATGCAAGTTACGAACTAACTTCAATCCACTTCTGTCTAAAAAACACAAAAACAGATCCAAACCTTTTCATCCTTCGGGATTGTTCAGTTTCATACCTTTTTTCAGAAAAGAGCATGTTACTTCCGTCTCATCGCAAACAGGCATCGACCCTAACTGTCGGACGCAAACTTAACGTCGCCCATAAAAAATACTAAGACCCCGTAGGTTGAACTATGACTGCTCTGATTTCCTCTCTCTGGATAGATTGAGGATACGTAGGCACAAGACGACGATGTCTTGGCGAGCACCCTTCCCTCTTTTCGACCCGTAGGTCAAACGACGACTGCTATGATTTCCTCTCTCTGGTTAGACTGAGGATGCATAGGCACAAGACGGCGACGTCTTGGCGAGCAACCTCCCCCCTTAGTTCCTGTCCGAACTACGTTGACTCTAACTTTCCCATTGCACGAGGGAATACGTAGGCATAGGACGAGTGATGTCCTATCGAGTCACTTCTTTTTTTCTTTTCTTCCTCGTTTCTTCGCTCTCCTCTGTTCCCGTTTCTTCTCCTTTCCAGTAGCAGTGGAGCTCCAGATGACGACACCCTTTGTTCGAGACAGCAAGCGTGGATCCCATCGAGTACGATGGATGCGTGGGGGTGCTAATACCTTCCCCTCGTGTAATTGACTCCCTTACCCGTTTCTCTTGGTCGCGAGACCATGCTCTTTCCCTTCCCTCAGGATTACGCAGTGTTTCCTTTCCCTCTCTTGGGATAAATACACATTGCTGGCGACTCTGTTTCTGTGCCACTTTCGCATTTGTACCTGGATGAAAATCCCGGGAGCGACAGAGTTGTATAAGGCTTACCCCTATACTGCCCCTTCTTCTCACTCAACTGCTTGTAGTGAGCAGATCGAGCTCGGCTATCCTCATCATAGATTCTGCTATTGTCAACCAACTCAGCATACCTGCGAATCTGCTGATACCTAATACCCTACTTAATCTCTGGTCTCAGCCCATTCTCGAACTTGAGATATTTAGACATCTCGGCATCATCACGATTGTAATGCGGACAGAACTTCACTAAAGCCTCGAACTTCGTGGTGTACTCTGCCACAGTCATATCTTCTTGCTTGAGCTCAAGGAATTCTACTTCCCTCTTGCCACGAGCATCCTCTGGAAAATACTTCCCCAGAAACTCTTGCTTAAACACAGCCCAGGTTATCACAGTTCCCACATCCGTGAGTCTCTGACGGGTATTATCCCACCAATCCTCAGCTTTCTCTTCTAGCATATGCGTTCCAAACTGAACCAGTTGCTCATCAGAACACCCCATCACTCATAAGATCTTCTCGATTGCCTTCAGCCACTTGTGTGCACTTGCTGGATCATGCGTACCCACAAAAGTCGGTGGATTGTTCCTTTGAAACTTTACCCAAAGCATGAAACTCATCAGGAGCTCCACCATTTGGATTGAGTTACGCCACCATATTAGCAACTGATTCCAAAGCATCAGTAATCGTACAATCATTTCTTCCAGCCATCCTGCACACCACCAACAAGGTTAGAAGAACTAAAACATCAAGAGTGTACACACACTCGTCGGCTGACAGGGGACTGACATCACGTAAAAAACCTGGCCGGACAGACCGACCTGCTCTGATACCACTAATGTAACACCCTTTTCTACCCCCACAAATGTTGCAGCAGAAACAACTCAAATATCAGAGTAAAGCATCAAAATCACCTCAAAGGGTGCACATTTCTCATTTAAATCAAAATAATACACTTGCCCTGTAAACAAAGGGTTTTTTCCTCAAAATAAATCAAAAGCCTTCACATGGCAGCGGAACTCAAAATTTTCAATTAAAAGGTTTTCAACAAACATCGTAATAATCCAAAAAGGTTTTCAAAAATAAAACCATATCATCAAATGACAACAAAATAAGGAAACAACATAGTTCGACTCAAAGAACCCCAACCCGATGTTACACTATCAGTGTAAGACCCTCTAAATCAACCAAAAGCAAATAAACTTCAAGGTCCTCGAAGGCATCCACAGCTAAACCTGGTCACCTGCACGTTACCCACGTGGAGGCAATATTCAAACAGGCAAGGTGAGTAATCACAATTCATAATAATCAATATAAAACAGGATATACATAAAATGGCATTATCTTCATATACAACATCTTCAGGGTCATCACAAGGAAACATCAAAATCACAAACAACATCATAAAATACAACAATGGCCATTAAATGCAAATGCACAACAAGACTCATGCATGTGGTACCAATCGTCATAATAGATGGACACTAGGCCATCACCCCTTCAAAGATCCCCGTCAATAGGATCGATCCCGCAATTGGAACCGGAGCACGTCATAATTACCTCATATCCGAACAATAGGAATGAAGCGTCCTCACAGAGTACGCATATGAATGAATGATACACAATATCAGTAATCATCATCATCAAATAAACATCATAATGTGCATCATCATTCATAAAAAACCACAAATCATCATCTCAATATCATCAAGAACATCATGGTAAATCATCTGAGATATCACAGCACCAAAACCTCAGAACATCACAACATCATAAACAAAAATTCGCGAACAGCAGCAGTTCGCTCCAGGGTTCGCTAGGCGAACCAGTTCGCTAGGACCTTCACTTTGCGAAGCGGTCAGCGAATCCCACAGTCACCACACTGAAACACCAGAAAACAGAATTTGTCATACTCGCTGATTTATTCGCTGTACGAAGCCACTCGCTGGCTCAATCGCTTTGCTAGACTTCCAGGGAATCCCCTATTTCACTCCAGAATTGTCTCAGTACCCACACTCATGTTATCGCGCATTCGCTGCGCTGCTCGCTTTGCAAGCCTTGGCGAACATTCGCCTTGCGAAGGAATGGTTCGCTTAGCGAACCTGCGATTACAGAAAATCGCTGCTACGCACCAGTAGCTCCACAGCCTCAAAGGTACCTGCGATTACAGCCACAAATGACCCAAAAACATCCCTACAACCATCCTAATGCATCACGGGAATCAAAGGCATAAAACCTACGTCTATTAGGTCGATTCGTGACCCTATGGGAAACCTCAAATCCCCTAAACCTTCAAAACTCTCAAGCTTCCCATAAACCCTATAAATTCCTTCACCACCGAGTTGAACCTACATCGACGGGGAAATCAGCCCCAAGGTCTATTTTATCCGATTAAATTCAACTCTTATTAATCGATACACACAATACCATATAATCATTAATTCGTCACAAAAACCCCATAAACCCTCAAACACAAAACATCCACTTCAATTACATCGAATCCTATATTGAAAATAATGAAAGGTAATTACTCCCCATACTTTAGATTGTCGATCCAGGAAACCTTTACGAATTCCTTTCCTTTTCCTTTTCCTCAGAGCTCTCACCTTCTTTTCACGTTCAGCAAAACTGAATCCTATTCTCAAATTCCCCTTTTTATATTCAACCTAACTCTTGGGCCTCAAAATTGGGCTTTCTCCATAATGCCCTCACCAATCCTCCTCAAAAGTCCGTCTTATACCCTTAATTCCTCTAATATTACTTAAAATAAATAATAATACATTATACTCCATAATATATACTATTATTTAATTAAATAACTAAAATTCCACAAAATGCCCAAAACATCCAAATTCACCGAAATTCACGAATATAATATTTAAATAAATTAAATAAATATTCTTACGAAATTTGGTGTGTTACACTCTCCCAGCCAGATAACAGGGAGACCCTCTGTCTCTATCTCGCCGTCGCTATCGAGGCCGTCAGCGTCGCCCTTATTCGTGAGACCCCTGATGGGCAAAAACCCATATACTTCACAAGCAATGCGCTTAAGGACCAGAAATTAGATACCAGCAGATTGAAAAGGTGGCCCTGGTCCTCATCAACGTTGCGAGGAGACTGAGGAACTACTTCCTAGCCCACACAATCATGGTTCGCATGGACCAGCCCGTGACCGTGAAGCAACTGTTGGGCCTCCTGGACATGGCCGGCAGAATGCTCAAATGGTCGCTGGAACTGTCTGAGTTCGAAATTCAGTACGAAAGCAGGAAAGTCCTCAAAGCTCAGGCACTGGCCGACTTCGTGGCAGAGATGACCTTACCTGACTCCCTGACTTGCGGAGCTCGCAAGTGGACAATCTTCGTCGGCGGGGCATCCAGCTCAGCAGGGAGCGGAGCGGGCATCATCCTAGAAAACGAGGAAGGTATCCTCGTCGAACTCTCGCTTACCCTATCTTTCCCCACTTCCAACAATCAGGCAGAGTATGAGGCCTTCCTCGCAGGTCTACGCCTCGCCGAAGACCTGGGAGCTGAGGAAGTCGTTATCTGCACAGATTCTCAACTCGTGGCCCTCCAAGTTCGGGGAGAGTACCAGGCCAAGAACAACAACCTATTCGAATACTTTACCTCGGTCAAGGAAAAAATGACGAAGTTCACATCGGTGGAGGTAAAGCATGTTTCCCGCAAACACAATGTCCGGGCATATGTTTTGTCAAAGTTGGCAAGCACGAAAAAGAAGGGAGGAAACAAATCTGTCATCCAGGAGGTACTTCCTCGACCCAGCATCGAGAAAACTTCCACGACCCTCGACGTGCACGTAATTGGCGACAACAACTGCTGGATGACCCCATTCTACAACTACCTCACCAAGGACGAACTGTCGTCCGACCCAAAGGAAGCCAGCGTAGTCAGGTGCAGAGCCTGCTCCTATGTCCTGGTCGAAAACAAGCTCTACAGGCGAGGGTTCTCCATTACTCTCCTCAAATGCGTTGAGGAAGAAATGGTTGCCCACGTCCTACACAAAATCCACAAGGGGATCAACTCCCAACATCTCGGAGGAAGGTCCCTCGCCAGGAACTCCCTACGGGCAGGATATTACTGGCCAACCATGCAGCATGACGCAAACGAGCATGTGAAGAAATGTGATAAATGCCAACGTCACGGGGACATGCACTTGGCACTGCCCAATGAACTCAAAGCAATGTCCTCCCCATGGCCCTTCGCATGGCGGGTCCTGGATATCCTATGACCATTCATCGTAGGGTCAAATCAGAATAAGTACCTGATAGTAGACGTGGACTACTTTACAAATTGGATAGAAGCAAAGGCTCTGGCTAAAATGGCGGCCCACCACATACTCCGCTTCTACAAGTGAAACATCCTTGCTCGCTTCGGCATCCCCCAGGCGATCGTCACCGATAACGAGACATAGTTCACGGACAAAAAACTTTAGGAGTTCGTCGCTCAACTGGGCACCAAACAACACTTCGCGTCCGTCGAGCACCCTCATACAAACGGTAAGCTGGGGCAGCGAACAGGGTAATCCTACGAGGTCTCAAATAGAGACTTGACAAAACCAAGAAACAATGAGTCGAGGAGCTGCACAACGTGCTCTGGGCCTACCGTACTACGCCTCACTCTTCGACCGGGGAAACCCCTTTCCATTTAGCATACTGGATGAGGCGGTAATCCCTATCGAGATACATGTGCCCTCCAGGCAGACTGAAGCTCCCCTAGACGAGGAAAACAACAACGAAGCACTAAGGGAGGAGCTCGACCTCGTCGAAGAGGTCCGATCGGGAGCAGCCCTCCACGAGGCCTCATTAAAATAAAAAATCACAATTAGGCATAACGCCAAAGTCATACGACGAGACTTCCGGGTAGGCAGTCTTGTCCTAAGGAGAAATCACAAAGATTCTCGTGAAGGCAAACTCGCCGCAAACTGGGAAGGGCCCTATCGTGTTAGAGCAAAAATAGAGAATGAGACCTACTACCTAGAACATATCAACAGGGAAAAACTCGCTCGACCATGGAACACCGAAAATCTAAAACAATATTATAGCTAAGGCCTTAACTGTCGGCATGCTCCGTCAACACAACGAGCATAACATACCGACCATAAGTGCGCGCCCAGGTACAAGAGCTGCATATCAAAATAAATCAAGGCATGCTTTTTCTCAGGAACGAACAAAACCCATGCCCGACAGAGGTCCCTCGACCGAGCCCACCGTCGTCAAAGTACCACGAAAGGCAGAACACCCAGCTCGCGATGGGAATTTCATGTCGCGAACTCAGGCCACAAACGCGACCTGAGCTCCGCTCTCATGTCCAGAAGCTACCCGGGCCTTTCAACCAGTTCCCCTCACTGTCGAACACAATTTGTCGAGCAAACCCCGAAACAATGAAAATCGTTCACTAAAGTAGCCCATACAATGGGCACGAGTATCGAGCAGCATTTTGATACTTCTAGAAAATAAAGCAAAGTAAAAACATACACCAAAACGAATCATACACAACCAACCACCATGGCCGAAAATAAATATTATCATAAAAATGGCCACAAAGGCCGCGATTGAGCTGGTTACATTAAAAATGGGCCAAGCCCAATACAAAGAGATAAATTACAAAAACACGGCACGCAGGCCAGTGGTACAACAGAAAGGAAATCAGTCGGCCATCGGCTGAGGCTCCTTGCGGGCAAGCTGCTCCTCGCTAAATCGAAGGAAGTCTGGGATGATGATCTGGCCGTCCACCACACTGTAGAGGAACTCGGTCCCCTCGGGGGACAGTTCGGCCTTGGGGTTCACAATCTTCAGCTACTCTATAGCATTGTTGATAGCCTCCTCGGCAATCCCCACACAGTCCTCCTCAGCCTGGGTAATACATGCAACCAGCTCAGCTTGAGTCTTCAGACTCTTCACTTCATCGCTTTCATATCCTTCTCCCCATTGACCTTGGCCAGATCACCCTTATACTTTTTCGGCGCCTCCTCGGTGGCCTTGCCCATATCCTCCTTAGCCTTTTGTGCCACCGCCTTCGGCTTCTTTTCCAGGACCGCGTTTGCGGCCTGTGCCTTCTTTAGCTCCATTTCTTGGAGAGTACCCTCCTCAGTGTAGACCACTGCCATTCCTAGAACCCTCATCAGGGAAGCATCATCCTGGGCTAGCATCGTCCTCTAGCTCAGACGATCCAGCTCCTCGAACTTCAGGGACTCCGCTCGAAGGAGTGCAAGAGAGGAGCCTTCAAAGAAATTCCTGTTGTGAAAGCATGGAGGCAACTCAAATTTTCTCTTTTCCCCTCGTTGGTAAGATCAAGGATCTCGCCCACCCGAGGGCGATTGGGCCTCGACGTCACTGGCACAGGGGAAGTCTGGGCGGCAGATGGTGTGGGCGAGGAGGTCCCTGACCCTATCTGCGGAGGAGGCACTCGTTGGCTAAGACGGCTCTTCTCGATCGTTTGACCCCCTTGAGCCTTGCCTGGGCACTCTTCACCATACGCTCCTAGGAAGAAGACACGTTACCTGCAAAACGATGGGCACACATTAGTAAACAACAAAAAGTTGAATACGAGCAAGCTAAAAAATAAATGGCTACCAAGAAGTTCCAGTGCCTTATCACGAGTGCTACACTCGAGGAGCTCCTTCGTGTTAATGTAGCGGGTATCCACTTTGACCCCCCCCCCCCCCCGGGTCTGATTTGTAAATGATCTCCCCGCTCCTAGTCGCGCACTGGGCAGGGACAAAGCCGTCGAAAAAGCCCACCAGATTTTCATAGCTGACCTTATCGTCCTCCGCCAGCAGATTCGGATTGGCAAGGTAGTCATCAGTCCGCCAGGTAAAATGGTCCCCACTCTAGCAGAAGGGGAACTTCAGCAACCTCTGCCCCTGTACTTTGCCTTGCTCGTCGATAAGGGCTTCCCCGTTCTCATGTGTCGAAACCTCCCAGATGAACGAGGAGTCTGTGGCCCTCTCCGACACGGGCTCGATGATGTAGTACCTTTCCTTGAACATCCTGATGGACTCAGAGAAAGGATTGAATAATTTCCTGCCCTACTTCAGGGAGACCCATCCGAACTACCTCCCAGAAACCTGGCGCTGAAGATGGAAGACGGTGAAGAAAAGGGGAAGAGTGGCTCCAATCTTCAAATATTCACATGTCAGCTTGAATGCCCGCATGAAAGCAATCGAGTTTGGATGCAGTTGCGAGGGCGCCAAATCCAGATGGCCGAAGACTGCCACTTAAAAGTCTGTAAAGGGCAGCCTCAACCCTATCTCTTTAAAGATATACTCGTACATAGGGAACCTTTACTTGTAGGCCGAGCAAATATGGTCGTTCTCCCCAGGGAAATGGACCTTCCAGTCTTCCTCGGCCCCCACAGTTGTGAAGGCATCTCGGGTGTAAGAAGCAAAAAGGGAGGCATGCTCCTGGGGCTCAGCGACGACCCACTCTTCCACGGAGCTACTTAGTGCAGATGTCTCGCCGATATCCCGAGGAGCAGAAGTATCTTCAGTGCCGCTATCGTCCGAGGAGCTCTCCTCGGACATGTCGCTCATAACTTCATCCTCAGCTTCACGAGACATCTTCTTTACCTGAAAAGCAGAGGACAAAAGTAAATTCGACGACAAAGTCAAATCCACCCTTCCACCGCTAGTCAAGTGAAAGGGCGCGCAAAGACTCGAGGACGACGTCCCCGACCTAAGCCCAACTCAAATGACACAGCAGCAGTGCGAGGAGATGCCCAGGGCAATCCCTCTAACCCACGCGGGGAGATCCTCCCCGGGGTGTTACCTAGAACTTCCGTTGGAGATCCAGCGAAAAACTCATAAGTACACCGAAAAACATATAAAATCCATCGGCGACAAGTTCATCTGTCGTCACAACAGCGCCTGAATCATCTAAAATCTTATGTTCCTAAGGCTTCGACGACAGCGTCGGCGGCAAAAGATGGCCTAACCACCGTCAGCCACCAACATTCGCCGGAAACCACCCCTATTATACCCAGGTTCATCCTAACCGCATGCGAACTAAGCGATACAGAGATTGAAACACTTAAAACAGAGAAAGGTCATGAAGACTTACGTGGTCGAAGAAGAAAAGTAGGTGGTCCGCGAGCTCTAGGCTTTGCGCGTGCGGCGGTAGTATGGTGGTGAACGGCGGTGAACAGAGGAGATAAGAACAGATAGCAAGAGAAGAGAGAGAAGCGAAAAGTGGAAATGAACGTGTCCTCCCTCTATTTATAGACAGACCCAGGGCACGTGCATGAACATGCGCGACGTAGGGGCATCATCATGACCTTAGCCTAGCCATCATTACACATTAAATGTGGCACATGGCTTGAGGCATGTGTGGCACTCCATCCTTTTAAATCCCATTAACTGTTGGGTTTCCTACACGCCAGGCATACCAGACAACGTTACAGGTTCCTCAGGCACATGCTCCCTTGAGCACCGCAGAACAACCTCATCTCAGCAACAGGCGTCGACCACGCTTACTCCTCCCCAGGATTGCGAGCTGCCCTTAAGTCATCACTCCTATGCTCAGGAGCAATGACTTGGGGGCTCCTGTTCCGGACTGGCCCAATGGCTAGGCATAGCCCAATCACTTCTTCTCCCAGAACGACTCAATTGCCTAAGTCCCAAGGGTTAAGGACAAAGGGAAGCATTTTACCTTTTTGCCCCTCTGCTGCAGAAGGCAGACCAGTTGACCCCCAAGATTAACTGCCCTTCCTCAGTATTTATGCCCGTCACGCACGGTTCCATCGTCCAGAAACAGTCACAACGCTTGCGCCTGTGATCATGCCCTTGACCGTGTCAACGACTAGTTTCGAGCACCTCTTCCCATCCCAACGACTAGTTTCTGGCAGTTACCTATTCTTTGGGAGTGAATATCTCGCCCTGAAAATAGGGACCAATGGCCAAGCGCTTTGGGCATTATAAAAACCCTCTCATTTGAGATGGCCATGTATTCTAAATCATCCTAAGACACACATACTTTGTACTTGCCTTCTTTTTTCCCGATTCTTAGTTTAGCATCGGAGTGCCTTGCAGGTACACCCCCTTCTCATCTTTGAAACCCAGCATCACAGATAAAGTCTCTGGCTCACTTCAGGTTCTGATCAGCCGGTAAGATCATATATATATATATATATATATATATATATATATATATATATATATATATATATATATATATATATAAGTTTTAGAGGTAAAACTTTTATATATATTTATATATACACCATAATCACTTTGTATTGATGTGATTCTTAATCTTTTTTATTATGAATAACCTTGACGAGTTTTCAAAAGGCAACAAGCACGTCTCATTCCTGAGACAAGAATAATGCAGGTATAGCAACAGTAGTCATCCATAATTACAAGGGTATAAAGATTGTAGTAAAAACTCTTAGTTCTGGATGGGACAAAAAGATCATTTCTTCTACTATATGGTTCATAGACCCAATCTAGATGGGGTTACTCTGGCTAAGCTTACCCAAGCTAAGGTTGAATATCTTTCTGTTAAATTTTTGCATTTGGAGGTGGACTTGGTGTTGTTTGAGTTGGATAGGAATAAGAGTTTGGGTCAAGGTGATTTTAATTTTTCCTCTTACTAGAGGTTCCAAGAGATTATCAAATGGAATCTATATGTGATCTTTGATAAGTTTTTTGTTAATGCGGTTTTTTCTAAGAGCTTATTATCCTATTTTGTTATGTTAATACCAAAGGTTGAGTTCAATCATTTTCAATGATCATAGGCTCTTTAAACTTTAGGGGGTTATGAAGAAGCTTCAAGAACAGGACGGTTTGAGTGTTGGTTAGATATATGGGTGTTCATTGGTTCGGACAAATCTGAAACAAACCGGAATCTAAACGAAACCAAGATATTTGGGTCGGACATTTTTTTTAGTCTGGACAAAAACCGAACCAAACTAATAAGAACGAGTATTAATTGGTTCCGAGAATGGGTTTCCAATTTTCTACCCGTAAACCCAAAGCAAACCAATAATAATATATTAATATGTCACATTTATCTATTCATTAATAGAATGAATTCAATAGTACTAAGAAAAGGGAGAGAAGTGAAGAGTCTGGGAAATTCCAAGAAAAAAAGGACGATGTAACACCCCATTTCTACCCGGCGGATAATTATAAAATCAGAGTTTCAAAATTTCAACATACAAATGAGATGCTACACTTTCAACTTAAAAACGACTTCATATTATCGCATGTTAATCAGATACATAACACCTTAACTCGGACGAACCGATAACAACAAAATTAGTCTTTAAAATAAAACAACTTTTATTAACTAAATAGCGGAATCATACTTTTCAACTCAAATGACATAACATTTTTTGTTCATCTGAAAACAACTGCAACATAACAAGTATTCAATGACATCAACTTATAATTCAACAACTGAAATATAACAACTATAAAACAACGATCGTTCATCCCCCTGAGTGTTACGTATCAGAGCAAGACCCTCTTGACTTCCAATAAAGCAACATAAGGACTCCAAAAACTATTCCGAACTGCCACTGCTATTCTTGAGTACCTGCCCATTTCCCATGGTAGAGGAAATATCAGCAGAAGGGGTGAGATATCTAACAATATAATAAGATGTGTGATAAATAATATATTAGAATTTAGATCATATAAAATTACCACTTTACAGCTTATAACAATAATTAGCACAACCAGTCATCAGCATAATATCACAACAAAGCCATCAACTTAATATCACGGCAATTTAACCAACTTAATATAACAACTTTCAAACCGCAAATATAACAACAAAACCCTCAACAGGTTATAACAACATTTTCATAGCCTTCAGACAGTACCTGTCACAACAAGTCAACAATATAATAACAACGAATATATCATCACAACACTGGAATATGCAGCTTAGAATGTGACTCATACAATGCACATGCATGTGGTACCATTGGAGCATAACTCCCAACTTAAAAACGGAGCAGAACTCCCAACTTAGGAATTGCCAAGTAATAGAGGCATCAAACAAGGCATAAGCCTTCAACTTTCAACTTTTTGCCAATCCAGACCAACTTAATAATTTTGCCAATCCAGGCCAACTTCGTATGCTATGCTATGCATGCGACAACAACTACAACATCAACTTATTCAACAACAACACAACAACAATACAACTGCAACTTAACAATAATTTCAACTTTGGCCACCGGCCTACAACTTAATATTTGCCAATTAATAGAGGCAATTCAACAACAACAAATATCCTGCAACTTCGCATCATCAACAACAACAACATATCAGCATCAATAATTAACAGCAACTAATGAACAACAAAACAACATTGGCTGTAGGCCTCACAATTCAACACCACCTGCAAATTCATATTTTTCAGCAAGGTACACAACCCAACGAATCAACCAAAATAAGCTACAAATAAATCGCATAATTATTCGGACAGTCTTCGACTAAAACCGGTTACTTAATTATCGGCTAAATTCTAATATTGCTACTCTGAGCTACTATTCTTATTAGTCCTCTGTTAAATTAATACTGCCTTACAACCAAAAACATATAATTCAGTCACTATTGTTTTATACCCATATTACTAGTTTTGTTATTCACTTAATAACTATTGGCACTGGTCACTGTATTATTCATCTACTATTTATAATTCTCTGCTACCAATAATAATACTACTAATTATCTGCTAAATTAATTAAATTAATCAAAAGGGGGACTACTGTAATTAATGAAGCCAATTCTGCAACTTATTAAATTCATCTCTGCCAAACAGTTATATATACCATCCCTCTCAACTAACTTAAAATGGAACAGACCAAGTGAATTCATAGCAGACAGAAATGAACAGAAATGGAAACAGAAACAATTACACAGCAGGCCCGTGTGACGTTCGTCACAACTTCCTGGCCCTCGTCACAATGTGTGACGGTCGTAACACATAAGTGACGGTCGTCACTCGCACATGACCTGCGTGACGCTCGTCACGCTCTC
The DNA here is from genome assembly GCA_022829125.1 of Lathyrus tuberosus. NCBI lineage: Eukaryota > Viridiplantae > Streptophyta > Magnoliopsida > Fabales > Fabaceae > Lathyrus > Lathyrus tuberosus. Next base: position 1,758,310 of record JALAZF010000563.1, read on the forward strand.
CATCACGGTCGTCATACCCCCAATTCCCAATTTCCTTCGTTTCAGTGAATTTCATTCCAGTTCTCCTTAATTCGTTCCGATTCCAAACAATTCCACACATTCACCCATTACAGTGCAATATAAACGCAATAAAATTACACCTTAAAGCAACATAGACTAATTTGCCTACAACCAATTCATCAACAGCAAACTTATTTCAATATCCACGACAGCCTATTATCACACAGACAAAGGTAATTCTACAAACCCAACCCCCACATATCATTCATCAAATACCCCACTATAGAGTCAGAACCCCACCCTTACCTTGGATTGAAGGTCGCTCTAAATCTCCGATTGGGTTCCCGTTCTCGCAGCCGCCTCTCCGTGTTTGTTTCCAAACCCTTGCTCCTCTTCTTCTTCTTCATAACTGCTACTACCAATTTTCTCTGTAACTTCCAGTACTTCTCCCAAAAGCCTCTTTTCTATTTTACTGATAACCTAATTTTTCTTATTTTTCTCAATAATCTTATAATTCTTTTAATTTTAATAATTCCCCTTGGGCCTAATTCTTGCACCCCACTATTTACTACTTCTAACCACAAGTAAGCCCACTAATGAGTTTATAATTCTAATCTACCAACATTATATTATTTCTACAACTTAAATCAACTTAATTAAATTAATTCAACTAAAGCCAACACATCTTGAATTAATTAATTTAACCAAAACCGACATAGCGACTCAACACAGCATTTTCGACAACCAACACAAATCAAACAAATAATACGAAGATATTTAATTAAATAATTAATTAAATAACCGGGCGTTACAACTCTCCCCCACTTAGAATATTTTCGTCCTCGAAAATTTACCTGCTACTAACTACCCCGGATACGCTCTCGCATCCAAATAGCCACTCCCATGCCATGAAAGGCAACACCACGAATAACACAAAACAACAAAATACCTTATCAATGTCAACAACAACAACAACAACAAGATGCAATGCTCCCACAATGCACTCGATGATCAACTCAAGACACAAAGAATAACCAAGTTACGAACACACAAGTTCATTCTAGAAATGAAACACAACACGATCGTTACCATCACCATAGGTAACACTCCCATAATTCCCCATCATAGGAATTAGCTACTCGCACTCGAACCATCACCATAGGTAACGAGGTAACAACAAAGATAAGAACACAAAAGCCCATAGCACAACATCAACGTAACCAAACTACCGACATCGTTGTTACCCATATAAGAACCAACTGCGCTACACCACGCTTTCGCTGCGCACTCTAAGTACTCGCAACTATCTAATCTACCAAGTTTACATCAAACTTCCGACCATCAAAGCAGACATAAGAAAAGACTTTCGACTTAACTCATCGGAAATTCTAACCAAACAGGCATTCTATACTCTTGTGATTACTTAATACATCGAACTCCGATTACATAAAAATAATACCTCCGAATGTTCAACAAAACTACAACCGCAGCCAATTCCAAATCTTGAATAGAATAAATACTTTCATGAATCCCCAATTATCGTAAAACATAAGCTACAACTTTACCATCTTGTATTAACACGATGTCCAAACTCATCATAAACACCTACCAATGCCATAACAGCAACAATACAGCATTCCAACAGCATAAGCTACATGTGTCCAATTAATCTCAATAAGATAAATCATCTCTTTCACTCCCAGACCGCGCTAAGCGGGATCTGTGAATTCTGCAGGAAAACCCTGCGAAAGACACATGTCCTGCTGCGACTTAACACTTTCCAAATAGTTCTTTAACACCAATTAACCACAGATTTTTCATCCATACTCCACACCCAACCTATGCACATTAACCAAATCAGTCCAACAAACCAATTCGTCAATTCCTACTCATACTAACACAATTCTTCATAAAACTTCATCTGAATTAACACAACCAAGTAAACTCATCTTTACTAACCAAAAATCACACTTCGATAACTTAACATATAACTTCGCTTCTTTCAATACTTGTAACTCAATCCTCAAATACTCTACGCGCTCTTCTTCTGATTTTATACCAAATCAAAACATCCACAACGAACACCGGTCCAACTTATCCAAACAAGTATTGAAGATACGAGTCATATTCCTTATATACACTTTAAGGCATACAGTTTCTGGTGGCCAACAACGTCGTCTGGACTTCAGCTCCGGTGAGGTTGAAAAACGGCGGGGGTGTACCTGCAAGGTACTCCGACGCTCAAGTAAGGTAACGGTCAGAGAATAATAGCAAGCACAAGGTTAGAGTAAGAAAAATGTGTGTAACCTGACCCTCTCAAGTGAGAGGGTATTTATAGAGAGCCCCAAGCGCGGGGCCAACGGTTACTTGCATTGGCTGGATTGCCAGGCCCAATCCAAGTAACTGCCAGGGCTTACGTGGCATAGTGAAGACCAGCACGTGGTCTTCGCCCTGGGGTAACCGTCCCTAGATCTGCGGGATTAGGGCAGACCGATTCCATCGGGAGTGGGGCGGTTATAAGAGAACGTGTCCTCGCGGGGAGGAGTCTTGCGTGTCGGGGAGAGACGTGTCCTCGCGGGGAGGACTCTTGTGTGAGAAGGAGGTGATTCCTCACGGGGAGGAGCACCTGAGTGTCAAGGAGGAGCGAGCCCGGGGAGGTCTAGCACCTTGCCCGACGCTCCCTGCCATGCGTGTACCTGACAACATGGAGAAGGAGCAAGTGCCCGACATTAGTCGCGCCAAAAGGCCCTTTTTGGGCCATCCCAGGACGTGTGGGTTGGGCCTGCTCGACTGAGGAGCAGACCCCGGCCCAGTCCAAAATAGGAGCCCCCTAAGTCGTTGCTCCAAAGTGTCAGAGTGATGACTTAAGGGCCAACAAGTATGTCGGGGATGTATCGATCGCGTGACCGCGAGGAGGGGAACTTGTTTGGGATCCACTGGTCGTATCGCCGGGGAGAGAGCAGCTAGGGCGAAATCGAGCGTGGTAGTTCGCGGATCGTCGACTCGTCAGGGATGCGAGAAGTTTGACCTTTGGTGTCAGAGCAAATGGAGAGACGCGCATGTTGGGGAGCGAACGGTCGCATGTACGCCACGTGTCACACGCCATTATTGCCTAGGGCGGCTAGGCTAGGGTAGTGTACTCTAGTAGTCTAAACTCTTCGAATTCCATGAGGATCCTATAAATAGGCCTCACCTCGTTTCATTTTCACCATTTGCTCTTTTCCTCTCAAACTCTCTCTCTCTTCTTCTCCGTTCTTTCGCCGCTACCTTCCACCGTTCTACGCCGTTCTCCACCGAAGATTGTCGTGCCGAAAACCTAAAAAGCGTATTTCAAGTAAGTTTGCTTCTTCTTTTTCCTCCTTTCGTTTGCATTTATAGGGTGAATCTTATGGTGAACTGGTGAAGTTCCCATGGAATTCACGAAAGATCCGGCGAAAACGACGGAGTTTCATAGTTTAGACGTTGAATCTCGCGGGGAGGGATGATGAAATCCCCGAGGACATGAAGAATATCCTGGGGTCATGAGATGAATGTTTCCCAATTCTTTTGTTGAATGTCCCGGGGAATAAGGACGGGTCCCCGGGGAACCGAATTTTGTCTCGGGGACATGGATCGAATATCTAGGGGTCCCGCCCAACATCTCTCCTCGCGAAATTGAGGATTGTCGCGGGGTCGTGTTCCCCGACATTCCCTCCTCGCCCTTTCACTTGATCAGCGGTGGAGGGGTGGATTTGATACGGGTCATCGAATTCACCATTTCCTTCTGCTTTTCAGGTAAATGGACGTGTTGCCCGTGGCTGAGGGATCTTTGGACACTTATGATGAGCCTGACTCCCCTATGGCAGAGACAACCAGTGGCGGGGAGAGATCGCCCGATGAATGGGCCTGCGAGGAGGCCGTAAACATGATGTCTCTGTTCGTCGATGGGGACAAGGACGATATCTTCTGCACCGTCGAGCACCGTCTGGTGGGCTCGCTGAAGTCATGGAACGTATTCAGGCCAAAGGCACATCATCGGATCTGCTCGACGTACAGCAGGATGCGGTTTCCCGTCTATGAGTTTATGTTCGACGAGGCGGGGGTAGCGTCTGTCTTTCACGGATTTCCAGTAGGCCGTATTTACCTGGCTGCGTTTGGCCCCTTCCCAGCTCCACCCCAACTCTCTTGCTTTCATTAGGGCCTTCGAGCTAGTGTGCAAATATCTGCAGATCGGGGCGACGGTGCCCTTGTTTTCCGCATTTTCCACCTCCAGCGACAGGCCGTCGATGGTAGGCACGGTTGGGTGTCCTTCAAACAGGTGAACAGCCTGTTTCACACTTACCTGGACTCCGTGCGAGACTTCAAGTACCGGTACTATCTCGTGAGGCCGGTCACACACGAGGCCGTAAACACAGTGTACCGTCGGGTTGTCGAGGAGGTAGATGGGCGGCGAGAGGAGGCCCTCGTGCCCAGGTTTCCGTTGTTCTGGACCGAAGAACACTTCAAGTACGGAACAGACATCTACAAAGTCAGGCCTAGCCGTCTCGACGAAGGGGGTCGCTTGGCCTACGAGCAGATAGTAGCGTTCGTCAACAGTTTTAATAGGGGCAAGTTCGTGATGTTGGATGGGGAATTCGTCCAGGGGGACGACGGGCAGGTGTTGACGAAACATCGTCTGATCAATACGAGGGACCTCCTCGAGACGTTCTCCAATGAGGATGCTCTCGAGCTGCTAGGTGGTGCCATCCTCTTCGACTTACTCTTTCTTCGTATATTGGCCTCCGATTTACTGACATGTTTATTTTCTTTTTGCAGGAAAGATGTCGAATGCTGAGGAGCGCTTCAAAAAGCTGAAGGCTAGCCGTGCTGCGAAGAAAGGAGGCAAGAGTCGTGTCGAGCAGCTTCGGGCACATATCCCCGCTCTCCCTCAGACTGTCGGGGGTTCCTCTGGCTCTCACTAGGACAGCGATTCTCCCAGCCCTCAGGGTTCCCCGAAGAGGCGGCGTGTTGCGGACTCAGTGGCCATCGACCTTACCGAGAACGAGAGTCCTCCTTCCGTGAAATTCGTGCTCCCGCCTTGCCACTCGAGGCCTAACTTTTTCACGGCGAACAACTCCTTGTGCGTGGGCACCCCCAAAGCTCAGGAAATCTTAGGCATCGACAAGGTCTCTCGGAGGAGGGCGATGGTGGATGATATGTCTGCCGTGATGCGGGTTTGTGCAGCTGCACTGGTGCTGAACGATGAGGCGTGCCCCCAAGGCGAGCTGAACAAGTTGCGAGAGAGTTTCCAGTTCATCTCGGCCGAAATGGAGAAGGTGGGCAAAGAGTTGGCTGACTGTAAAAGCCAAAACCAAGCCCAGGTCGAGCTTCAACAGAGATTGGCGGAAAAGTTGAAGAGTGCCGAGGAGGAGCGGAAACATCTCGTCGGCATTGAAGAGGAGAGGGATCGTCTCTTGGCGAGGAACACTGAATTGGAGGAGGCTGTCCGCCCAGCTGAGGAGGAAACCGAGGAGGACAGGTTACTGACTTCGCGGACAGCGCTGATAGCGAAGCTCCGGGAAGCCGTGGAAGACAATCTCGCGGTAGCTGGCATAGGTTTCAAGAATGCCGTGGAGCATCTTCGGGTCCTCAACCCCAACCTTTTGACCAAGGGGATCGACCCCGACTACGAGGTGGTCGACGGTCAGATCGTGCAGCCGATGCGAGTCGACGAGGTCTACGATCCCGAGCAGCCTGAAGGGACCGTCGCTGAGTAGGATATTCTTTCCTGTTTTGTTCAGCCTACGAGCCATTTTTACTTATTGTGATATTTCTGCCCGGCCTGCGTGCCAGGGGCTTTTTGACATTTGTTTGTAATATTTGTACACTGGGCTTCTGCCCGTTTTAATGTACTTTTGTTTATCTGCTAGTGTTGTTTGCATGGTTTTAATTGTGTGTGATGTTAATGCATTTGCTATACTTTGTTTTTTGTCTAAGTATTAAAGACTTTGGGATTTGCTCGACCTTGATAGTTCCCGACCGCGTGGAGAGCCGGTCGGGTGGTCGGAGGCGCATTCCGACCTTCAACGAGGCTAAGATCTCGGCCGAAGTCTTAGCTTCGTGGCGTGAACTTCTCATCGCGAGCTAGGTGTTCTGCCTAATCGGTACAATGACGGCGAAGCTCGATCGAGGTATCCCCATCGGATCAAAGGTCCTCGCGCACACACAACGCAATCTCTGATCATCGTGTTCTGTATAGGGGTGTCGCGCTCGTACCTTAGTGCGTCCCCGTAAGCGCGGTGCTAGTGAGTCGCGGTAGTGCTTAACTGTAGTATTGTTTGAGCTTCTCAGTGTTCCATGGTCGAGCAAGTTCTTCCTCGTGCAGATTTTCGAGGAAGTAGGCTCCTGTCCCAGTTTTCGCGTGGACGCGGTAGGACCCTCCCAGTTCGCGGCGAGTTTGCCTTCTCGCGAGTCTTTCTGGTTCCTTCATAGGACGAGGGTGCCCACTTGAAAATCATGTTTAATAACTTTTTCGTTATAACGTAGTGTTATTTTGTGCTTAAGTGAAGCTTCTCGGAGAGAAGCGCCCGAACGTATCTCCTCGACAAAATCGAGCTCTTCCCTCAAGGCTTCGTCGTTCGCGTCCCCATCGAGGGGGGCTTCTGTCCTCCTCGAGGGTTCCCTGATCTCCACGGGGATCACCGCTTTGGTTCCGTAGGTTATACGGAAGGGGGTCTCCCCGGTTGTGGAGTGTGGGGTCGTCCGGTAGGCCCAGAGGACGCTGTGTAACTCCTCGACCCACCGTTGTTTGGCGTCGCCTAGTCGACGTCTTAATCCTCAGAGAATCACCCTGTTCCCCGCCTCAGCCTGTCCGTTCGTTTGAGGGTGCTCGACCGACGTGAAGTGTTGCTTCGTGCCTAGTTTTGTGACGAAGTCTTGGAAGTTCCTGTCGGTGAACTGTGTTCCGTTGTCGGTGACGATAGCTTGAGGCACGCCGAATCGGGCGAGGATATTTCTTTTGTAAAAACGTAGTATGTTAAAGGCAATGATTTTGGCCAACGCTTCCGCCTCAATCCACTTCGTGAAGTAATCCACCCTGACGATGAGGTATTTGTTTTGATACGACCCCTGGACGAAAGGTCCAAGGATATCCATTCCCCACCACGCAAACGGCCACGGGGAGGACAATGGGCTGAGCTCGTTGGGAGAAGCAAGGTGCATGTCCCCATGTCGTTGGCATCTGTCGCACTTCTTGACGTGTTCCTTGGCGTCCTGTTGCATGGTGGACCAGTAATACCCTGCTCGAAGCGCCTTACGGGCTAACGATCGCCCGCCGAGGTGCTGCGCATTGATTCCCTCATGGATCTCCTGGAGTATGCCGGGGACCTTGGTCTCCTCGACGCATCTGAGGAGGGGAATAGAGAACCCTCGCCGGTATAGCTTATCCTCGACTATAGTGTACAAGCACGCCCGCCTCTTGACCATCCCTGCTTCTTTGGGATCTTCGGGCAGTTTGCCCGTCATGAGGTATTCGTATACCGGGGTCATCCAGCAATTGCTGTCCCCGATGGCGTTGATGTCCGAAACTGTGGCGGGTTTGTCGATGCTCGGGCGGGAAAGCACTTCTTGTATGACAGATTTGTTCCCGCCTTTCTTCTTTGTGCTCGCCAATTTGGACAAAACATCTGTTCGGGCATTGTGCTCGCGGGGGATGTGAGTTACTTCTGCGGAGGTGAACTTTTTCATCTTTTCTTTCACCAGGGCCAAGTATTCTATGAGGCTGTCGTTCTTGGCCTGGTACTCTCCTCGGACTTGCGAGGCCACGAGCTGGGAGTCGGTGAAGAGTTTGACCTCCTTGGCACCGAGGTCCTCGGCCAACCGAAGTCCTGCGAGGAAGGCCTCGTATTCGGCTTGGTTGTTCGACGTCGGGAAGGATAGTTCGAGGGATACCTTGATCAAGATGCCTTCCTCGTTTTCGAGGATGATGCCCGCCCCGCTTCCTTTCGGGCTGGATGCTCTGTCGACATAGATCGTCCATTTCTGGGATCTGTTGGTCGAAGGCTCCGGGACGGTCATCTCCGCTACAAAGTCGGCCAATACCTGAGCCTTCAGGGCTTTCCTCCCTTCGTATTGGATGTCAAACTCGGCGAGCTTGAGCGACCACCTGAGCATCCTCCCCGCCATGTCCGGTCGTCCGAGGAGCTGCCTTATAGGTTGTTCGGTCCTTACGACGACGGTGTGGGCGAGGAAGTAGTGGCGTAGCCTCCAGGCCACGGTAACGAGGCCCAGGGCGACTTTCGTTATCTGCTGATATCTGAGCTCGGGGCCTTGGAGGGCTTTGCTCGTGAAGTAAACTGGCTTCTGCCCATCAGGGGTTTCCCGAATGAGGACGGCGCTGACTGCTTCGCTCGTGATTGCAAGATACAAGAAGAGTGTCTCCCCATTCTCATGCCGTGAGAGGACCGGGGGTTGTGATAGGACTTGTTTTAAGTGGACGAGTGCCTGCTCGCATTCTTCGCTCCACCCGAACTCCGCCTTTTGTCGAAGAAGTTTGAAAAATGGGAGTGCGTACTGTGCAGACTTGGCGACGAAGCGGGAGAGAGCGGTGAGCATCCCGTTCAACGATTGTATCGACTTCTTCGAGTTCGGAGTAGGGATCTCGGAGAAGGCCCTACACTTGTCGGGGTTTGCTTTGATTCCTCGCTCTGTGAGGTAAAAGCCGAGGAACTTACCTGCCCGAACGCCGAAGATACATTTGTCGGGGTTGAACCTCATGCGACATTTTCTCGTCGTGTCGAACACCTTCCTGAGATGCACAGCGTGGTCGACTTTTTCCGCTGATTTGACGATCATGTCGTCCATGTAGACCTCGAGCATGTCGCCGATTTCATCCCAGGAAACCTTATTCATCATCCATTGGTAGGTCGCACCGGCGTTCTTCAGACCGAAGGGCATCACGTTGTAATAGTAGTTGCCCGACGCGGTCATGAAAGCCGTGTGCTGTTTGTCGACCTTGTCCATGGGAATTTGGTTGTATCCCGAGTAAGCGTCCATGAAGGATAATAGTTTGTAACCTGTAGAATTGTCGACCAGTTGGTCGATGTTAGGCAAGGGATAGCAGTCTTTCGGGCAAGCCCGGTTAAGATCAGTATAATCAACGCACATCCTCCATTTTCCATTATTCTTTTTAACAAGTACAACATTAGACAGCCAGGTTGTGTACCTGGCCTCCGAAATAAAATTTGCCTCTAAGAGGTCTTTTACAGCCTTTTCAGCAGCCTCCGCTTTTTCGGGGGACTGCTTACGCCTATGTTGAGCTATGGCCCTAGCGGCCGGATCTACTTCGAGCTGATGGCAAGCCACGTCGGGGTCAAGGCCGGGCATCTCGGAGGCGCTCCACGCGAACAGATCAGCGTTCTCCCGGAGACATGCCCTCAGCTGCTCCTTCGCCAGGTCGGGGATCTCGGTGCCAATCTTCACGTTACGGTCAGGGTCGTCCCCGAGGGCAACGAGCTCAAAGTCTCCGTCGGGGATGGGGCGTGTTGGGTGGAAAGGCCGCCCGTTGTTTTCCGCCTGGGGTCGAGGTCCTCTGCTCTGTCCTCTTTGGGCTCGTCCACGAACCTGCTGTCGAGGTTGACCGCGTTGACGGGCGGGAGAGGTCTCTGCTCTGCGTCCGGGGGTGGCTTGGCCACGGTCTTGGGTTTGGCGTCGATGGAACTCATGCCTTTGATGGTGGCGTCAAAGCATCTTCTGGCCGCGTCTATGTCCCCGTGCATTGTTACCACTCGTCCCCTAGCCGTGTAGTACTTCATTTTGAGGTGGACGGTTGATGGTACCGCCGTAAGCTCGACCAGGGTGGTCCTCCCGAGGATGCAGTTGTAAAGGGATGGGCATTCGACTACCAGGAAACTGATCTTCACCTGTCGGGCAGTGTCTTCGGCCCCGAATGTAACCATCAGCTCAATGTAACCCCATGGTCTGGTGGTGGTTCCATTGAATCCCTGCAGATCCGAACCAACGTACGGGGTCAGATGTCTCTCGTCGAGCTGAAGGGTCCCGAACAGATGGGCATACATGATGTCGACCGAACTCCCCTGGTCGACGAGGATCCTTCGGACATCAAAATTCGCCATCTGGGCCCTGACCAGGAGGGGGATAGTGGCGTTGGGCGCTCCGCTGGGGAGCTCTTCGAGGTAGAAAGTGATGGGGTTTGATCTCCCTTGCACCTTCTCGAGAGTGGTGGTCTTCGCCGATGTCGCGGACTCTAGTTCATCAAATTTCTGTTTGATCGAGCCGACGGACAGCTTTTCGTAGCCACCCCCAGAGATGACCATTGTTTTAGGGAAGCCTTCCCAGGTGCTACGGGAAGAGACGGGGTCCTCGTGGGGGAAGGTCGCCCACATGTTGCGAATTGCTTCTTCGCCCTCAATGATTACGGGGACGAAGAAGTCCTCGGGTCAAGTGACGCAAAGGGCGACCTGAAGCTGACTCTCGTTGGGAGAAGGTGTCGCCTCCTCGACGTTCTGGGCTTCCCGAGAGCTGGGGCGAGGAGCATCGTTCTTCTGGGCGTACTTCTTTAAGTGCCCTTCCTTGATCAGAATTTCAATCGCATCTTTGAGATGGATGCAATCTTCTGTGACATGCTCGTGGCTTCAGTGGAACTTGCAGTATTTTGACTTGTCAACGTTTGGTTTGGGGGCAGTGGGCTTCGGAAAGCGGACCCCTCCTTTCACAAATTCTGAGTTCTGGCACTCGGTGAGGATACGCGCGCGGGGAGCGTTTAGCGGGGTGTACTCCGTGAACCGGCCAGCTGGTCCGCGCGGTTCACGAGGATCACGGGGGCGATTTTCTTTCTTTCTTTCTCCTCCTTGGCGGGGAGGAGAGTCTTCATCTTTGTGGCCGCGGGTGCCTTCTTTGCGTCTCGACTCAAGGGCGATATGTGCTGCCTCGGACTCCTCGAGCTCGATATACGACTTAGCTCGTTGGAGGAGGTCCTCGAGACGGCGGGGTCTGCGGAGACCCACGGACTTGGCGAAATCAGATCCAAAACATAGTCCATGGATGATAAGATATTTCTTCATGTCGTCGGTCATGTGGACCTCGACAGCTTCTCTGTTGAATCTCTCGATGTAGTTCCAGAGAGATTCGTTCTTCCCTTGGAAGATGCTTTCTAGAGCAGCCTCAGTCTTCGGGTGTCGGCGAGACACAGTAAAGTGTTTGGTGAAGCGTTGTCTTAGCTGCTTCCAGGATGTGATCGACCCAGGTTCCAAACCCTTGTACCAGGTCATCGCGCCCTTCCGCAAGGTGGTGGGGAAAAGCCTACACCTGATGGCCCCTCTGACGTTTCGGAAGTCGAGCATTGCTTCAAAACTCTCGACGTGATCATCGGGGTCGGCCAGACCGTCGTAGGTCCCTAGTGGTGGGGGTTTCTCAATGCCCGCAGAAATTGGGGCGTTCATGATCTCCCACGATAGAGGGGTCCTCTGGTCATCGTCACTCCCAGCCGAGGACCCCGAAGGGGATCGATGATGCCGTGGAGGGGAGTTCCTCGGACGGTTCTTCGGCCCCTCCTCGGTGGGCTTGGACTTCTTGGTAGCTACGACGGGCCTGGGTTCCTTCCGAGGTGGGGAACGATGGCGCTTCTAGGAGATCGGTGGCTGGGGGCGCTCTAGGCGTGGCCGACGGCCCCCGCGCACCGGCGAGGGGGTTCGAGATTCTTCGGAAGGGGTCCTTCGCGGGGAAGGAGAACGGCGAGGCGACAGCGGATGATGATGTCTTCGCGGGGAAGATTGTCGTGCCCGCCCTTGCTCCAGTGCTTCGATTCTGGTGTTCTGATGCGCGATCAGCTGATTGGTCTGATTGATAAGGGAAAATAAGGCCACGGTGCTCGAATCTGCATTGGACAGAGGAGCAATTGGCTGGAAGATGGCTTGCTGATCGTCTTGGTGGGTGGAATTGTAAGCCACGTCTTGGGAGTCCGGGGAGGCAGTCTGCCCGTCTCTTACGTCGCCTTCTTCGACGTGGAGGGCAGCGGCGTCTTCGCGGTGGTTCTCGTTCTCGAGTTGCGTGAGGACGGTGTCCAGAGCTTTGTTAGCGGACGGATTGCCGGCCATAATGGTGATGAATGAGAGTTTCTTTGGTTTATCGGAGGAAAAAATGGGAAGCAAAGGGTTCCCATAGACGGCTCCACTGATCGTACCTGGATCAGACAGTTTCTAGTGGCCAACAACGTCGTCTGGACTTCAGCTCCGGTGAGGTTGAAAGACGGCCGGGGGGTGTACCTGCAAGGTACTCCGACGCTCAAGTAAGGTAACGGTCAGAGAATAATAGCAAGCACAAGGTTAGAGTAAGAAAAATGTGTGTAACCTGACCCTCTCAAGTGAGAGGGTATTTATAGAGAGCCCTCAGCGCGGGGCCAACGGTTACTTGCATTGGGCTGGATTGCCATGCCCAATCCAAGTAACTGCCAGGGCTTACGTGGCACAGTGAAGACCAGTACGTGGTCTTCGCCCTGGGGTAACCGTCCCTAGATCTCTAGGATTAGGGCAAACCGATTCCATCGGGAGTGGGGCGGTTACAAGAGAACGTGTCCTCACGGGGAGGAGTCTTGCGTGTCGGGGAGAGACGTGTCCTCGCGGGGAGGACTCTTGTGTGAGAAGGAGGTGGCTCCTCATGGGGAGGAGAACCTGAGTGTCGAGGAGGAGCGAGCTCGGGGAGGTCTAGCGCCTTGCCCGACGCTCCCTGCCATGCGTGTACTTGACAACGTGGAGAAGGAGCAAGTGCCCGACATTGGTCACACCAAAAGGCCCTTGTTAAGCCATCCCAGGACGTGTGGGTTGGGCCTGCTCGACTGAGGAGCAGACCCCGGCCCAGTCCAGAACAGTCAACAACAACAACAAGATGCAATGCTCCCGCAATGCACTCGATGATCAACTCAAGACACAAAGAATAACCAAGTTACGAACACACAAGTTCATTCTAGAAATGAAACACAACACGATCGTTACCATCACCATAGGTAACACTCCCCTAATTCCCCATCATAGGAATTAACTACTCGCACTCGAACCATCACTATAGGTAACGAGGCAACAACAAAGATAAGAACACAAAATCCCATAGCACAACATCAACGTAACCAAACTACCAACATCGTTGTTACCCACATAAGAACCAACTACGCTACACTACGCTTTCGCTGCGCACTCTAAGTACTCGCAACTATCTAATCTACCAAGTTTACATCAAACTTCCGACCATCAAAGCAGACATAAGAAAAGACTTTCGACTTAACTCATCGAAAATTCCAACCACACAGGCATTCTATACTCTTGTGATTACTGAATACATCGAACTCCGATTACATAAAAATAATACCTTTGAATGTTCAACACAACTACAACCGCAGCCAATTTCAAATCTTGAATAGAATAAATACTTTCATGAATCCCCAATTATCGTAAAACATAAGCTACAACTTTACCATCTTGTATTAACACGATGTCCAAACTCATCATAAACACCTACCAATGCCATAACAGCAACAATACAGCATTCCAACAGCATAAGCTACATGTGTCCAATTAATCTCAATAAGATAAATCATCTCTTTCACTCCCAGACCGCGCTAAGCGGGATCTGTGAATTCTGCAGGAAAACCCTGCGAAAGACACATGTCCTGCTGCGACTTAACACTTTCCAAACAGTTCTTTAACACCAATTAACCACAGATTTTTCATCCATACTCCACACCCAACCTATGCACATTAACCAAATCAGTCCAACAAACCAATTCATCAATTCCTACTCATACTAACATAATTCTTCATAAAACTTCATCTGAATTAACACAACCAAGTAAACTCATCTTTACTAACCAAAAATCACACTTCAATAACTTAACATATAACTTTGCTTCTTTCAATACTTGTAACTCATCCCTCAAATACTCTACGCGCTCTTCTTCTGATTTTATACCAGATCAAAACATCCACAACGAACACCGGTCCAACTTATCCAAACAAGTATTGAAGATACGAGTCATATTCCTTATATATACTTTAAGGCATACTAGCCAATACTATTCTCTATCCGACATCCTTGGTCAAATCATGGTCTTACATTTCCATTTGCTTCCTCCTTGGTTCATCTCTATGATGCTTCAAGTCTCATGTCAATCGGATTCTCGACTCATCGCAAATCAAAACTCATGTTATCCCGAATACAACTGTGAGTTTCCATACTACTCACCGATCAACTCGCAACCTCATGCTATCATCCTCGAGTTCGCCTCATTTTCCTATATAAGAATTTGCATTGACTAATCAAAACAATCCTTAAGCACTTGGCTCAACTCCGAACAATTCACTGTACTTACAATCTCAGTTGGCAAGACACGTCTATTCCATCCAACATGATTCCATCTACTATCAGCAAGAGATTAAGGGTGATCAGTTCCTCAATTTGTCAATAGACAGTCGGCAACCATAACGGTGGCATAAATCGTCATTACCCAACTACAATAGCGTCCTTTACCTTGCGCTCAAAATTACCTAAGCATAATGCTCCACCATCTCTCTAAGGCTTACAAACGTTTTTTTAATTTTCTTATTTTCCACCTCGTCAATGATACAAAAAGTCCAAAATCCAGTACATATTCTCTTATACACGCTCGTAGCACAACATATTTGCTGAATATTCTCCCAATACCGGAACTACTACGACACCAAGTACAATCCAAATCGGTCTGCTCCAATCGAAACCTTTATTCAAGTTAAGAACTTCAACAACACTAACCAATCCTCTGTCTCTCCTTTAATCTCAGAACCTCTATAATCCATATAGTTTCACACTTGATTCTCATTCAAATCACACTCTCAATAGTACCACCTCATCATCTGGTTGGTGATACAAACTTCCAAAATTTTCCCGACACATGTCGACACCATATCAACAATAACACATAGTCCACTTTACTATGTAACCTTCCTCAAAGAAATCTATATTCTAATAATTCTCCACTGGCATACGCCGCATCTCTATGTGCTCCTTCGATATCCTTACCTCCTTCCTATTTCCAAACATTTTACACTTGATCTTATCTTACTCGTTTCTAGTAAGAATCGTTCAACTTCTAACATAATTATCTCTTTCAATACGGACCTCCCAAACACAAAATTATATTCCAAAATGAAGGGAATTTCATGTAGATTTCAGAACTTCAATAATCGCTTAAATCTGAGTTACGAGTAAAAGTTATCGCCTGTGCAATGGCGGCTGATCCAGAAATCCCGTATACACACTTCCACCAAAATCAGCATCAGACCCAAATATTCAAACGCGTTTTTCTCTCTCTACCAAAACATGCCGAAGACAAAATTTATATGCAAACTATAGGGAATTTCGTAAGCTTTCCAAAAAATCCAGATTCGCTTCCATCAGAGTTACGTGTGAAAAGTTATACCCCTTTTTCTGAATGCTGTTCCATAATTGCGAAAATGAAAATTGAAATTGGTGAACATGAGTTCTACCTCTCTCTTGCTTCTGAGACCCTCCAACTAACCTTTCTTTTCACCCAACTCTAAAAATCATCCGACTTCAATCCAATTATACTCAGGACATACTAGTCTACCAGTTGATTCATCGAATTATCATTTTCTTTGGAGTGGATCCTTAATCTCAATCATCTCTTTAATCCGCCGTCAGTAGTCTACGCACCTCTCAAATAACTGTTATCACCCACGTGCGCTCATATAAGATCTATCCTGTAAGAGTTATCTTACTCGCTTAGTAGGTAAAAACATCATCTCCTAACTGTCTCCAAACTCTGATCTACACTTCAGAGGCAAATCGCAATTATCGGCTCGTCCTCCCTCAAAGGCATCTCAAACTTGACCGATAAGAATCATGAGTCCATACTCTCGTTGGTTCGCAACACAGTTCCAACAACATTTGCACTCTTGCAATCAATATCACCTTGATCCAACTTCACATACCATTAACATTTTCGGGAAGTAAGCTTCTCCCCCACTTGTTTCAAACCAACTCCTGGAGACAAACGGTTAGAAAACTAATAAGCAAGTACCGACAGTGTTTCACACACATGCCGCATACTAAGGAATAAACAACATTAGACAACTTGGTCGGACGGACCAACCTGCTCTGATACCACTAATGTAACACCCTATTTCTACCCGGCGGATAATTATAAAATCAGTGTTTCAAAATTTCAACATACAAATGAGATGCTACACTTTCAACTTAAAAACGACTTCATATTATCGCATGTTAATCAGATACATAACACTTTAACTCGGATGAACCGATAACAACAAAATTAGTCTTTAAAATAAAACAACTTTTATTAACTAAATAGCGGAATCATACTTTTCAACTCAAATGACATAACATCTTTTGTCCATCTGAAAATAACTGCAACATAACAAGTATTCAATGACATCAACTTATAATTCAACAACTGAAATATAACAACTATAAAACAACGATCGTTCATCCCCCCGAGTGTTACGTATCAGAGCAAGACCCTCTTGACTTGCAATAAAGCAACATAAGGACTCCAAAAACTATTCCGAACTGCCACTGCTATTCTTGAGTACTTGCCCATTTCCCATGGTAGGGGAAATATCAGCAGAAGGGGTGAGATATCTAACAATATAATAAGATGTATGATAAATAATATATTAGAATTTAGATCATATAAAATTACCACTTTACAGCTTATAACAACAATTAGCACAACCAGTCATCAGCATAATATCACAACAAAGCCATCAACTTAATATCACGGCAATTTAACCAACTTAATATAACAACTTTCAAACCGCAAATATAACAACAAAACCCTCAATAGGTTATAACAACATTTTCATAGCCTTCAGACAGTACCTGTCACAACAAGTCAACAATATAATAACAACGAATATATCATCACAACACTGGAATATGCAGCTTAGAATGTGACTCATACAATGCACATGCATGTGGTACCATTGGAGCAGAACTCCCAACTTAAAAATGGAGCAGAACTCCCAACTTAGGAATTGCCAAGTAATAGAGGCATCAAACAAGGCATAAGCCTTCAACTTTCAACTTTTTGCCAATCCATACCAACTTAATAATTTTGCCAATCCAGGCCAACTTGGTATGCTATGCTATGCATGGGACAACAACTACAACATCAACTTATTCAACAACAACACAGCTGCAACTTAACAACAATTTCAACTTTGGCCACCGGCCTACAACTTAATATTTGCCAATTAATAGAGGCAATTCAACAACAACAAATATCCTGCAACTTCGCATCATCAACAGCAACAACATATCATCATCAATAATTAACAGCAACTAATGAACAACAAAACAACATTGGCCGTAGGCCTCACAATTCAACACCACCTGCAAATTCATATTTTTCAGCAAGGTACACAACCCAACGAATCAACCAAAATAAGCTACATATAAATCACATAATTATTCGGACAGTCTTTGACTAAAACCGGTTACTTAATTATCGGCTAAATTCTAATATTGCTACTCCGAGCTACTATTCTTTTTAGTCCTCTGTTAAATTAATACTGCCTTACAACCAAAAACATATAATTCAGTCACTATTGTTTTATACCCATATTACTAGTTCTATTATTCACTTAATAACTATTGGCACTGGTCACTGTATTATTCATCTACTATTTATAATTCTCTGCTACCAATAATAATACTACTAATTATCTGCTAAATAAATTAAATTAATCAAAAGGGGGACTACTGTAATTAATGAAGCCAATTCTGCAACTTATTAAATTCATCTCTGCCAAACAGTTATATATACCATCCCTCTCAACTAACTTAAAATGGAACAGACCAAGTGAAGTCATAGCAGACAAAAATGAACAGAAACGGAAACATAAACAATTACACAGCAGGCCCGTGTGATGCTCGTCACAACTTTCTGGCCCTCGTCACAATGCGTGACGGTCGTAACACATGAGTGACGGTCATCACTCGCACACGACCTGCGTGACGCTCGTCACGCTCTCCATCACGGTCGTCATACCCCCAATTCTCAATTTCCTTCGTTTCAGTGCATTTCATTCCAGTTCTCCTTAATTCGTTCCGATTCCAAACAATTCCACACATTCACCCATTACAGTGCAACATAAACGCAATAAAATTACACCTTAAAGCAACATAGACTAATTTTCCTACAACCAATTCATCAACAGCAAACGTATTTCAATATCCACGACAGCCTATTACCACATAGACAAAGGTAATTCTACAAACCCAACCCCCACATATCATTCATCAAATACCCCACTATAGAGTCAGAACCCCACCCTTACCTTGGATTGAAGGTCGCTCTAAATCTCTGATTGGGTTCCCGTTCTCGCAGCCGCCTCTCCGTGTTTGTTTCCAAACCTGTGCTCCTCTTCTTCTTCTTCGTAACTGCTACTACCAATTTTCTCTGCAACTTCTCGTACTTCTCCCAAAAGCCTCTTTTCTATTTTACTGATAACCTAATTTTTCTTATTTTTCTCAATAATCTTATAATTCTATTAATTTTAATAATTCCCCTTGGGCCTAATTCTTGCACCCCACTATTTACTACTTCTAACCACAAGTAAGCCCACTAATGATTTTATAATTCTAATCTACCAACATTATATTATTTCTACAACTTAAATCAACTTAATTAAATTAATTCAACTAAAGCCAACACATCTTGAATTAATTAATTTAACCAAAACCGACATAGCGACTCAACACAACATTTTCGACAACCAACACAAATCAAACAAATAATACGAAGATATTTAATTAAATAATTAATTAAATAACCGGGCGTTACAGACGACATTCTCACATCATAACCATTATTAGTATGGAGAAACCAAACATCACTCTTTTTTCATTTAATAAGAATTGCTATTTAAATCATGTCAAAGTGCAATATTCTCTATTGAAGTGTTACTAGTCATATTTAAGTAAATCAAGCCAAATTGTACTATATGTTAATGATACTAATTAAATGCAATATAATATTGTAAAAGAATGATATATTTTTAGTGTGTAAATAAATTATTTTAAATAAATATTTTTGCATATTTATTTTTAATGTATCTGATCAATCCAATCTGAACCAATATGTTGTTTGTTGGATCGGTTTGGTTTGGGCTTTCTTGAAAAAATATTTAAATCCAATACAAACCAATCCATATATATTTTATTGGTTTAGGTATCAGATTCTCTTAAAACATAACCAAACCGGCCTGCGAACACCCCTAGTTAGAGATTCTCATTTCACTTTGTGTATCAATTCAACATGTGAAATTATGGGAGGTGATGGGTGCTTATCCACAACTGCACGGAAATGCCAGTTATGGTATAAAGAATGTCGAACTCACAGAGACCAATGTCAACCTACTGTTATCTGTTGTCGCTTTAAAATTTTAGGGCTTTCGATAGAAATTTTGGCTTGAAATCGAAATAAGAATGTTTGTTTTAGAATTAATTGAAACGAATACCGGAATGTAATTTCCGAGTAACTTAATGACTCAGACAAAATTCAGCACCTTACTTTGTATAAAAATCATTTTTGGAAGAGTTACTAATTTAAAAACACTACTCACTTCGCGCAGCACATGTCAGATTCCGGAACTGTAGTTGCCTACTGTCGCACATACAAGTTAGAGTTTCATAGTACTTTTTGAAAATTAATAAGTCTTAATTAATTAATAAAGCATTATAGTTGTTTTTAAAAATTAAAAATTAAAATTTTACGATCAAATATCTCTTTCACACCGTCGAGCTGAAACCGATATATAAATACTTTCGCTGTCGCGCAAAAAGTTTAACTTTTTAAAACAAAATTTGGAACTAGAAAATAATTTAAATATTAAAAATTAGTGTTGATTATTTTGTCGAGTCTCGTCGAAATGACGGTCCTCACATTCCGATCTCTAATAGCTTAACCAGACATATTATAAATAACTAACACACTGTTATTAATTTGAAATCTAGAAAATCTAATTATAATACTAAATCAATTTAATTAAAAGATATATATATATATATATATATATATATATATATATATATATATATATATCTTTCAAGTCATGTATACTGTCTGCCTTAACATATGACAAATTTGGACTTGTATGACAATGAGAGATTCTCTGATATTTTTTACAACCCGTATATGCGGTCAGAGGGTGAGTTAAAAGTGAGAGACAGGTTCCACACCAAGGAAGAATGTGTGTGAGATATTAAAAAAAATATCATATGGATAACTCTATTGATTTCAATGTACATCGAAGTGATTCGAGAAGGTATGTCATTCATTGTCGTAGCGTTCTTTGCAAGTTTCAGTTGGTTGCGTCTCACAGGAAGAGAAGTGATTCTTGGCATATATCTTCTATAGAGTTACCGCACAGTTGCACTGCCACTAATATTGTACGGGATCACTGAAAATTAACCGCTGAATTAATATGTCGAGAAATTTTGCCGCTTGTTAACAAGAACTCATCAGTGAAGGTGAGTATAATAATCTCTCATATCGTTACATGATATAATTATACTCCCTAGTACAAGAAAGTGTGGATTGCTAGGACAAAGGATGTTGAACATGTATTCGGCAACTGTGAGGATTCATACAAAGAATTGCCACGGTTTTTGGTGGCACTTAAGACATACGCACTTGAGAGTGTTGCACTTATGGAGACATTTCTGGCATTTACATCAGACGGAACTTGTCTTGGTGGAAATAGAATATTTTACCGACTATTTTTGGCATTTCAACCATGCATCAAAGGTTTTGTATTCTGCAAACCTATTATTCAAACTGATGGAACATGGTTATACTGAAAATACAAGGGCACCTTGCTTATGGCAGTTGCACAAGACGACAACAATATTGTTTTTTCTTTTGCCACTACTACAAAAAACATATAAAACAATGGTTGGAAATGGATAACATCACGCGTGACCTGCCGTTGTTACGTAGGGTGTGGTTGTATATGCGCTACTTATAATCATGGTCTTATGACCATTGTAGAAAACCTAAAAGCGTGCTATATATGATCACAGTTGCTATAACTAACTGTTGTGGTATATACATTTAGGTAAATAACATTTCACAACGGTCAATATAAATAACCGTTGTTGAAAGTAGCCAGAGTTTATTATATAATATGTAGATTGCTTGTTTTTCAATAAACCTCACATCAACATACAACCATTCAAATTGATGAAGAAGTATATAATCTGAAAATTAAATTATTCTTGAAAGCCAACTAAAACAAGCCATTGTTTTCCAAATTGCATGCGTCTTATCATTCATTTCCCGCTCTTTAACATATAGAATGTGGTTCAATGGTGTAAGTCCTTCATGACATCAATTCCTTTTATTCTAGTTTAATTTGAATAATATCAATAAATTGTTGTTATTCAAATTAAACTATAAGAGAAGATATGGATGTGATAAAGAATCAGGTTTTTGACCCACATTCTATATAAGAGAAAATGTTTGATTTAGCCAAAATTTGTCAAAAGGGGGAGATTGAAAGCACCTGTTGTTTGACTAAATTTTGCTAAAACATTCTGATGATAAACTTGAAGAATCCGCAGAAGAAAAAGATGTCGAAGGAAATGTCTCGACATCCTGACTGACTTGGTAAGTTAGCAGGTTTCAATCAGTTGCAAGAATTAAGGAACGGGTCAAGGAAACACAGGATCAAAGATTAAAGGCCCAAGACAACAGAAGACTATATAAGGAGACTTAGACCTAGGGTTTACGGGGGCTGTACGTTTTGTATCACTTGTAACTTTGTAACCTAGTTCCTTTGTGTTGAATAAGAGTTTAGGGTTTGAGAGTTGTTGGCTCTCGTAGGAGTTGTAAGTCTCCACTCTGTATTATAGGATGCAGGTGGAAGGCATATGTACAGGGACACAACCAGAAACCTGTAGGTAATGGTTGTTGTATTGTTCTTGGACGAAGCTTTGAAGCAAGTTCAAGATAACTTGTAGGTCAAGAAACCGCGACAGTTCTGAATTGGCAGAAGACAGAGATGGCACAGGTTGTGATTAGGGTGTGAGTGGGGTATCTCATATCAAGGTTGTAAATCATGGAGTTTAGCCTTGGTAAAGATGTTCATGGGCTAGATGTTAGGAATAAAGTTGTAAACGTGGGAGTTTAACTTTGTAACAGTCTACAGTTAGTGAAATCTTCATCCTGGATTGGTATCCCCTAGATGTAGGTGAATTGCACCGAACTGGGTTAACAATTACTGTCTTATTTAACATTCTGCAGTTTACAATTTTGTTAATGTTCTTGACTGATATGTTGGATCAAATGTTGTGACATCTGAGAGTGTGTAGTTCTGATATTCAAGGTATCAGTCTGTAGCTGCGCCTCCAAGTTTAAGAGATTATGCAGCGCAATGTCTTGACATCTGCTAGGACATCTGCTGTCTGCATAGGCCAGAGTTTCAATTGGTATTAGAGCAGGCATCCTGTCTGGTTCTGGATGAGATCTTTAGGAGATACTTTCAGGCGTTTAAACAAGGAGGAGTTTTGGAGATTAGATCAATCAACTCATACATACTCAAGGGTATTAATGGATGAGATGGATGTTCTGGATCGAAGGGAGCAACCCGGAGGTTGTTCATGCTGCTGAGGAGATTCTACAACAACTACAAGAGAAGTGGTTAGTTCTCTTGTTGGTGTGTCTTATAAGATGTTATGACATCTTATTAGGGCAAGCAGGATCTGTTCCTTGGTGGTTCCGCTGCATGTGTTTCTGATGGAAGAGCTCTAGAATTATGGGATTCTGGAGTTATTACTGAAGACAGTTGGTGGAAGGTCTCAATAGTCGGCCTCTATAATCTTAAAGGTATCTACATTCTTTTATTCCAGAGTCGGGAGCGATGGAGTGAAGGAAGTTGTGGTCAGATATCTAGTATGATGACTTGGTACTTGGAAGCTTGTTTCATGGTACAGCTTGGAGTCAGTTGAAGAGGAGATGTGTTGAGGTGTAAAGTTTATCAGGTTCTTGCTCTAGGAGTTTGATAGATATTTGAACGGCTAGGTTGTCAAAGATACTTGAGAATTCTCTCAAGTCTACTCATAAAGACATCTATGTCGTGTATCTGGAGTCTTCTAGTTACTCTTCTGACTAGAAGGTATTTCCTTGAGACACAAAGTGAAGACCGTGGAGGTGATTTATTTTCACCATTCACAAAAACATGCAAGGAAGAACTCATACTTTCAACCCTAAGAATGAGTTCACACAATTGAGGCAATTAGGATTCGTTCAGAGAGAATCTTAAGAGCTTGAGTCAAGGGGGTAGCCTTGATATCTTAACAACTTGCACAAACTGAAGAAGACAACATGATGAGGAATATCTTGGGATATTCAGAATATGCTGGATTTGGATAAGGGTTATTGCACAAGGATTTAAGATCAATTGCTACTTGTGGAATCCACAAGTATTTAATTGATTATTCTTGAAAGTCAAGATTGAGGATGTTCTGTCAGATGTTCTAACATCTTTTCATCAGGGGCTTGGAGAATCATGGGAGGGGTTCTGGATTTGCTCAAAAGTCTCCTAGGTGTTGACTTGGGATTATTGGCTTAGCATCTGTTTCCTAGAAAGTATTGTGAATGACTTGTCCAGATGGTGATGCTGTTGAAGATGGAGATGAAAGTGTTGACTTGTGTTAGTTTATTTCTGATCTAGGTGATTTGGAGCATAGTGTTTGCTCTGGTTGTGAAGGTCGAGGATAAGTGGCCGTTATCTCTGGCTTTCTTTTGACGGCTCTACTAAGGGAAGTGGCATTCTTTGGTATTGCTATGGGGTAATCTTGGACTACTTATTTTCTGAAGATTCAGACATGGCAGGTTTGAAGTCTTTGGAGGTTCAAAGCAGAATGGAGGTTGTCTACTCAAAACTTGGTTGTTGAATCAAGTCTGTGAGAGCATGGAAATCTGTTTCTGCAAAGGGAGGAGGTTCTTCTAAGTGGCAGAAGGAAGAGTTGAATTCAACAGTTGGATGTCATAATGTGTTGACATCTAGCTTAACATCAGAAGTCTCAGCTGGTGATGTGGCACATCAGCTTAAGATACGGTGATCTACAGGAGAATGAGAGTGATGGACTCTTCAAAAAGGTCTATCTCATGCAGTTTGCGGGAGTTGTGGATGAGAAGATGTTACATGACTAAGAGGCTTGGTGGATCCAAGATGTCTTGCTATAGGGGAAGTAGTTCGTGTAACTTGAAAATCTGGTTTCATTATTAGATCAGGGTATCTTGTGGGAGTTCTGAAGATGAGTGAGGTCAATCAAAAGGTGGCATTTGATTGATTTCACAATGTGCGTTCAAGCAGGATGCTTGAAACTGATTGCTCTTTTGTAGAAGAGTAGTTAGTTGAAATTGTTGAAGGTTCTGGTTCTCTGGGAGCTTGTGGCAAAAGTTCTGGGTTGAGAATGGAAGCATACCTTCTTGGTGGTTGAGAGTTTATTTCTCTCTGGGTTCCTGAAGACTTCTTTGATCAAGCTGGTGGGTCAGTGTTGTGTGAAGATCTTCAGTATGGATTACTATGCTGATAGTAAGTCCAGTAGTGGAACATATCAAGAACCATGGTGTGTGGTGTCTGTGATGTGTGGAGGATGTCCTAACTGATGTTAGAACATCTTTGGGTTAGTTATCCTTGGTGAAGGATTTCAGGTTTTGTGATGAACTGGTTAATTGCATCGTGTCCTAGAAGTATCCACATGATCATCTGGGAGAATGATGGAGTAGAAGGGTCCCTTGGAAGGAGGATGTAAGTATTTGTGAAGACTGAAGTGAATCATGTGTTGATTGCATGGAAGTCTGTTTCCTAAATGCATTCAGAAGTGGATATTTACCATAAATCAGAAGTATTCCAGGTTATCATACAGGAGAATGATAGGAATGACTGTCTTGGATTGCGGGGTTTATCTCTATTGCTGGCTGGGTGAGGTCAGTGGAAAATCTTGCATACAGCATTGGAGCCCTTGGAGCAAGTCATGCTAGTAGTGGATCAGTTTAGCAGCTGTGAAGTTCTGGAGCATGCATACGATAGCTGACATCGTGGTAACAAACTAAGGGGCCCTGTGCGTCTCTTTGAGGAATGTAAAGCATTCTAATTCAATTGGTTTGTGCCTCAAGCAACGAGATATCTATACATGAGAATTCAAGAGGAGTTCGTGTGGTGTATAAGATGGTTGTGGAATGAGGGGGATCAATGGGACTTTGATCTTAAGCCAAGAGTTTGTTATGGTTGATATACACGTACTCATGGGATGCATGACTTTGATCATGTGTGAGTAATTATTGTTTCTTGTCAGAGGGAACAATAATGAGTTAGTGGTTGCGTTCAGCAGGTGTGTTGAACAGAGGGTGTGCTCTTGAAGACATGAAGATGCGTCTTATGTTTTCCAGTCATTAGCTTGGGTGTTCAGTGGAGGAGCACCAGTTACCTTAGTCAGGGGGAGAGGCCTCTTGATCTGAGATGAAGTTCCAGTTTGCATTTGTGCGTCAAGCAAACTGAGATGTCAAGGAGAATGTCTTGACATTAGAGTATTGTTGCAAGTTGTGGGAAACTTGGAAATGCATATTTAAATGGTTCTTATTGGATGCTTAAGAATCATTGGCTGAGTCTGGGAGAATTTATTTTTCTCTTGCAGACTGGGATCATATATTTGTGAAGATTTCTCTGTATGGTCAAATCAGAAGAAGAATCCTGGAAGAATAGACAATGTCTGACATGATGTCAGGACATTGTTATAAAACGTGTCTGAATGTAATGGGTTCTTTGGTCAGTGTTCTTAAAAGGAGAAACAGTCAACAATCTTGGCCGGTGCACATGTAGTGGAGTTATTTCCGCTTTGAATTGACCAGCGTTTTGTTCGATGGTTCGTTTCTTTCAAAGGCGATTATTTGCTATAAGCGGGATTGTTGTGACACTTCTTGGTCTCATAGTTCTTTCTCTTCAAGTGAGTGTTCGATGGCATTTTTCAAGATCTGGATGAGTTGCGTCTGGATATGGAGCTGTCTTGGTCACTTTTGCCAAGTTTTGGCTAAAAAGGGGGAGAAGAATACTATTCTGGGTTTTGGGTTCATTCGAGCAGTGGTGGTGCAAGAATAGTGGAGGAAGATGTTCTATCATCTTATCTTACAATCTTCATTTTCCTTGTGTCTTGTGATCTGAGTTGTGAAGCAGGTTGTGTCTTGTGACCTGAGTTATGCAATCTATGCTCTCAGTGTTACGAAGCCTACAACTGCTGTTTCTTTTCTGGAGTCTTCTGGCTCTCAAAAAGTAATTCTTGAGGGGGAGACTTTTTTTCAGACCTTAGCTCCAATCAATTCTGAAGATAAAGAAATCTTGATGAATGAGCCTTGTTGTTTGCAGAATGCAGAAGAAAATGTTTGTTTTAGCCAAAATTTGTCAAAAGGGGGAGATTGAAAGCACCTGTTGTTTGACTAAATTTTGCTAAAACATTCTGATGATAAACTTGAAGAATCTGCAGAAGAAAAAGATGTCGAAGGAAATGTCTCGACATCCTGACTGACTTAGTAAGTTAGCAGGTTTCAATCAGTTGCAAGAATTAAGGAACGGATCAAGGAAACACAGGATCAAAGATTAAAGGCCCAAGACAACAGAAGACTATATAATGAGACTTAGACCTAGGGTTTACGGGGGCTGTACGTTTTGTATCACTTGTAACTTTGTAACCTAGTTCCTTTGTGTTGAATAAGAGTTTAGGGTTTGAGAGTTGTTGGCTCTCGTAGGAGTTGTAAGTCTCCACTCTGTATTATGGGATGCAGGTGGAAGGCATAGGTACAGGGACACAACCAGAAACCTGTAGGTAATGGTTGTTGTAT
This sequence comes from Lathyrus tuberosus, assembly GCA_022829125.1. Taxonomy (NCBI): domain Eukaryota; kingdom Viridiplantae; phylum Streptophyta; class Magnoliopsida; order Fabales; family Fabaceae; genus Lathyrus; species Lathyrus tuberosus. The sequence goes on from JALAZF010000563.1 coordinate 1,785,197, forward strand.
TGTTCTTGGACGAAGCTTTGAAGCAAGTTCAAGATAACTTGTAGGTCAAGAAACCGCGACAGTTCTGAATTGGCAGAAGACAGAGATGGCACAGGTTGTGATTAGGGTGTGAGTGGGGTATCTCATATCAAGGTTGTAAATTATGGAGTTTAGCCTTGGTAAAGATGTTCATGGGGTAGATGTTAGGAATAAAGTTGTAAACGTGGGAGTTTAACTTTGTAACAGTCTACAGTTAGTGAAATCTTCATCCTGGATTGATATCCCCCAGATGTAGGTGAATTGCATCGAACTGGGTTAACAATTACTTTCTTATTTAACATTCTGCAGTTTACAGTTTTGTTAATGTTCTTGACTGACATGTTGGATCAGATGTTGTGACATCTGAGAGTGTGTAGTTCTGATATTCAAGGTATCAGTCTGCAGCTGCGCCTCCAAGTTTAAAAGATTATGCAGCACAATGTCTTGACATTTGCTAGGACATCTACTGTCTGCATAGGTCAGAATTTCAGTTATTGTTATTCTTCATTACTGTTGCGATTGTTGTTGTTATTTTTGTTGGCTTGTACTATTTTTTTTTGTAAAACAATAATAGTGTATAAACGAAAGAGTATATAAAACAATAATAAATAATTTCATTAAGAGTGACAAAAGGGAAGAGTACATAAATAATTTCATTACATAATTTTGTCAATGTTGGAACAATATCCCCTAGCAGTAAAGGAATCTTCATAATCTATGACTCCCTCCTCACTACCTTTATCAGAATCATAGTAACAAATCTTCCTCGACACCTTTTTCTTCTTCTTCTTCTTCTTCTTCTTCTTCTTGGCCTTCCTAACCCTCAGTGTATCCCTAACAGCAGTCGATCCAAATGGTTCTCAGTTGACTGCTGATTATGGTGTTGCACTGTGGTGACTTCAGTTGAGATATTTCTGTTAGCATTGTGAGGGCAAGGTTCCTTTATTACTTTGTTTTAATGATGTACTTGTGTATTTTGGATGGTATCACCGTGTCTAAGCCAATCATTCATCTTTTACAAACGTGCATAAAGATCCATATGCATGTATTTAGACATATAGGATCATACACAATGTCAAAAATGAGTTTTGAGTCACTTTTTATGCCTTAGGTCGACTCACACATGGTATAGGTCGACTCACAATCAATAAAAATGGTGTTTGAAACTTTCTGGCATGCTTGCGTCGACCCGGGACTCCTATAGGTCGACGCACACTTTAAAGAATTTTTTTGAAAATTCGCTGCCTTCCATGCGTCGACGCATGGCCTGCTGTAGGTCGACGCATGGACTCCTTTTATGTGCAGTTTTGCATCCTGTCTTGCTCAGGTCGACCTCTCGCGCGCATACACCTATTTTTCTGTATCTTTGTGTTCCCATACTCAGTTTTTCTGTTATTCATTCATGCTCATATATATTGCTCATATGCATCACTTTGAAAATAACAAGAAAATTGAAAGATACATTGCATTGCTCTTCATCTTCACTCTCACAATTATACTCATCAATAATCACACATAATCATCTTTATAGATTGTGCTTTGTCAAGAGTGATAACGTCCAAACGTCGGATTTGTAAATGATGTTTGGGTAGAGAATCAATGGGATTTTCTTCAATAAAACCATTAGGGTTTGGTCCTCCAAGATCTTGGTAGACTTGGGGGGTTTTTTGCACAAATCTTTGCATTACTGATTTATCCGAGTGAAAGCCTTGAAGAACGGTGGGTTCGGTCAAGGAAGTAGTGGTAACTGGAGGATTGTTTTAAAAGATTTGGGGTCAAACATCTTGCGATCGAAATCAGCCGAGTGAAAGACTTAAAGAACAGAAGGTTCATTCAAGTGAGTAGCGGTAACCAGAGGTTTGTTCGAGGTGTTTGATGTTCTTGATTCGACTGGAATCAAGGGGAGAGAAGTGGTTAGATTCAACTTCAACAATTGGATTATATTGTTGGTTAGCTAGGACTTCTCTTGTACAGAATTTTGCAAATAGATATTATACATATCTCAATTCTATTTTTAGAATTTGGGACAGACGTACTAGAAGCGAGGACGAAAGGGGATCTGCCTAAACAAATTAGGTTACGTTCTCTCTCTCTCTCTATCTCTTTAATTTACATTGTTGACATTTGTGTAAAATCAATTATTGGAAATATTTTGATTTATTTGTAGTGCCTTAAAACTGTTTTGAAAAACCATTGCAGTCACGTTGATTGCAAGTGTGAAAAATTCTTCACTACAATTACCAAGGAAATTGGACTTGGTGTGTTTCGTACGCCAAGTGTTTGACATATTGATAGCACACAAACTATTCGTTAAATTGTCAATTCAATTTTATCATCTATTAAGCATTGGAAATTGGTTCGCCTTAAGTGGTCTTTATTTGAAATGTTTGATTGGGAACCTTATTGATTCTAATATCTCATCAATATTATTCTATTCAGTTTCACATATCCGATCTTACCAATAATGGTTCGTTTAGACGAGTTTTAATCCATGGCCGCTTCCGCATATTTTTAAAACAATTTTTTAAGCGTCAATATTATTAAAAATTAGTGATCTATTCAACCCACCCTTCTAGATCAGTTTCATCATCTAACAAGTGGTATCACGAGCACCGATTCATCTAGTGCTTTGCATATAGGTTATTAGAAAATGGCTAACGAACCTAAAGGGGCGTATAATAAAGCGCCGATTTTTAATGGTGAGAACTACGGTTATTGGAAAGATTGTATGCAGGTGCATATCAGTTCTATTGATAGAAAGGTATGGAACGTTATTCAAAATGGTCCTATTGAAATAACTATGACCAATGCGGATAATGTTGTTGTACCTAAACCGGAAGCACAATGGAACGGTGATGATGAGAAAAAGTACAATTATGATTGGAAAGCTAGCAATATTCTCATATCCTCTTTGGGAGTTGATGAATACTATAGGGTTTCTCATTGTACTACCGCTAAGGCTATGTGGGACGCATTATAAGTTGCCCATCAGGGAACTAATGATGTCAAATTAGCTAGAATCAATACTTTAACACAAGAGTTTGATCTCTTTCACATGAAGCATGGTGAGACCATTGCTGAAATGCAAAAGAGATTCACTCACCCGATCAATCGTTTAAATTCACTTGGTATACTCGTTTCCAATGATGTTGCTACTAACAAAATTTTGAGATGTCTTAATAAGGAATGGCAACCTAAGGTCACGGCGATCAAGGAAGCTAATGATCTCATGACATTGTACATCATAACATTTTTTGGTAAGCTTGAAGAACATGAGAAAGAGCTCATAAGTCTTGATCAACACGAAAAGAAAGAAAAGAAAGAGAAGTCGAAAAACACGGACAAGAAGTCTATTGCTATAAAGGCTTCTAGCTCAAAGTCCTCCATAAAAGAGCTTGGTGAAAGTGAGTCAAGTGATGATGATGAAGATTCGAATGAAGATATGGGGATGTTCGTGAGAAGGTATAATACATATATCAAGAAAAATGGAATACAACATTTGAACAAAAGTCTCATCAACTTTAGACGTCAATCAAAATCCTCAAAGCATGAAGGAAATAAGAATACAAATTCAAAGGGTTCATGCTATAATTGTGGAAAGGTCAGTCACTACAAGCCAGATTGTCCCTTAATGAAGAAAGACAATGGAAAAAACAAAAATCGTCAACAAAAGAAATTGAGCAAGCCTAGAAGGGCATACATCACATGGGAGAGTGATAGTGAGTCCTCAAGCGAAAGTAGCTCGAGTGATGAAGACGAATCGGTAAATCTTTGTCTCAAGGCTCATTAAAAGAAGAAAAAGAATGTAAGTCATTCTAAATATGAACATGTTGATAAAATGTCTCATTCCGATTTGCAAAATGCTTTTGAAGCTCTACACCATGAGGCTAAAGAAGCTTTCAAACGCTTAGCCTTAAATAAGCAAATTTTTTCACATTTAGAGAAAAGAATTTTCGATTCCGAAAAGGAATTAAAAGCTCTTAAGAACTCAATGGTAGACGCTACAAAAGCTAAAATCGAGGAAGACAAGTCCTCTTGGTTAAATTAGGGTTGTGAAACTTGTCACATTTGGCAAAAAGAGGTTAGAACTCTTAAAGCCAAATTAGACAAGGCTTTAGAACCTAAAGTTACATTTGCTATTGATCGCTCACATTTTAGAAGTAGTATGAATAATCCTTATCAAAAATATACATATGTGATAAGAGATCAAAGTAGCAAACGTAACTCCAATGTTAACCTAACTTGTCTATATTGTTGCAAGAAGGGACACACCATTGCTAAATGCCGATTTAGGAGATTCCTGGTTCCTAAAGGTATTTTCAAATGGTTGCCCAAATGCAACCAAAGATTCACTCATACACAAGGACCCAATAAAAATTGGGTACCTATTTCCCTTGTTTAATTTTGTAGGTAAAATGTCTTAAATCTACGAAAAGAAGATGGGTTCTCGATAGTGGATGTTCAAGGCATATGACGGGAGACATTTCCTTATTCATTGACTTTGTGGCAAAGAAGAAAGGATTTGTAACCTACGGTGACAACAACAAGGGAGCTATACTCGGAAAAGGTAGTGTAGGTAATCTCTCTTCTACTACTATCTCAAATGTCCTTTTAGTTGAAGGTCTTAAGCACAATCTTATTAGCATTAGTCAATTTTGTGACAAAGGATATAAAGTTTCTTTTTCAAAAGATTGTTGCATGATTGAACACAATGATAAGAAAAATAATATGTTTAAGGGCTTGAGGGTAAATAATGTTTATATGTTTGACTTGAATGAAGTATCTTTAACTAGCACTAAATTTCTTGTCACCATGAGTGAAGACTTGTGGCTATGGAATAGGCGCTTAGGGCATGTCAACTTTAACTTGCTAAATAAAGTAGTTTCAAAAGATCTAGTTGTCGGTCTACCCAAGATAAATTTTTCAAAAGATCACTTATGTGATGCATGCCAAATGGGGAAGCAAACTAGGATCTCATTTAAATCTAAAAATGTTGTTTCTACAATGAAACCCTTTGAACTCCTCCATATGGACCTTTTTGGGCCATCTAGAATCAAAAGCTTTGGTGGAAATTACTATGGTTTTATTGTTGTAGACGACTACTCTAGATTTTGTTGGACTATTTTCTTGGCTAGTAAAAGTGATACTTTTTCAGCATTTGAAAAGTTTGCCAAGGTATCTCAAAACAAATTAAATTCTAGCATTGTTACTATCTGAAGCAATCACAGAGGTGAATTTGAAAAATAACTCTTTGAAGAATTTTGTGATAAATATGACATTAATCATAAATTTTTTGCTCCAAGAACTCCTCAACAAAATGGAGTAGTGGAACGTAAAAATCGCATTTTAGAAGAGCTAGGAAGAACTATGATCAATGAAAGTGGCCTTCCTAAATATTTTTGGACCGATGCTATTAGTACGTCGTGTTATGTTTTGAATAGGATACTTATACGTCCTATTCTCAACAAAACTCCATATAAACTTTTAAAAGGTAGGAAGCCAAACGTATCACATCTTCATGTTTTTGGATGTAAATGCTTTGCTTTAAATAATGGAAAGAAAATCTTGGTAAATTTGACTCAAAAGCCGATGAAGGTATCTTTCTTGGATACTCTCAATCTAGCAAAGCATATAGAGTATACAATAAAAGGTTAGTTATTGTGGAAGAATCTGTGCATGTTACTTTTGACGAATCTTATCCGAAAAATGTCAGGAAAGGTATTTCTTTTCATGGTGCAGGTGTATCTTCAGAAGACATACTCAAAGACACTGAAGAAGGGACTGATCAACCTGAATTAGTGAAATTTGAGGAGGAGGAAGATCACAACTCTATAAATATTGAAGAGTATCATCCAATTAGCAACGATGACCTTCCTTTGGCATGGAAATCCTCTAAGGATCATCCAATCGACAATATTCTCAAAGACATAGCAAAAGGAGTAACTACATGGTCTAAGATAAGTAAATTTTGTTATCACTTTGCTTTCGTCTCTCACATTGAGCCTAAAAACTCCAAAGAGGTCTTACTCGTTGAACATTGGTTTTTGGCAATGCAAGAGGAATTGAATCAATTCAAAAGAAATGAGGTTTAGAACCTTGTCCCCACTCCGCGAGGCCATCGAGTAATTGGTACAAAATGGGTATTTAGGAACAAACTAGATGAAAACGGAATAATAACTCGAAATAAGGCCCGTTTAGTGGCTCAAGGCTATAACCAAGAGGAGAGCATGTACTATGAGGAGAATTATGCTCCGGTTGGCCGCCTTAAGGCTATACGCCTTTTGCTAGCATATGCTTGTTATAAGAATTTCAAATTATATCAAATTGATGTTAAAAGTGCTTTCTTAAACGGATACATTAATGAAGAAGTTTATGTATCTCAACCTCGCGGTTTTGAAAGCCATGAGTATCCAAATTACGTTTATAAACTTAAACGTGCTTTGTATGGTCTCAAACAAGCCCCTAGGGCTTGGTATGAGTGACTTAGCAAATTTTTAATTGATTAAGGATACTCAAGAGGAAAGGTTGATACTATACTCTTCGTTAAGCGTCAAGGAAATCACTCTATTTTAGTTCAAGTTTATGTAGATGACATTATTTTTGGATCTACTAATATGCACTTGGTCAAGGAATTTTCAAAGCTAATGCAAGGTGAGTTTGAGATGAGTATGATGGGGGAGCTAACCTACTTTCTTGGACTTTAAATCAAACAACTTGAAGAAGGAATGTTTGTGAACCAAACAAAGTATTACTATGAGCTACTCAAGCGCTTTGATATGGAAAATGCAAAAGCTATTGATACTCCAATGCCCACAAGTGTGAGTTTAGATCGAGATGAAAACGGTAAGTTCGTCGACGTAAAGAAGTGTAGAGGTATGATAGGTTCTCTTTTCTATCTCACTGCATCTCGACCGGATATCATGTTTAGTGTTTGTATGTGTGCTAGATATCAATCATGTCCCAAGGAATCACATCTAAAAGTGGTAAAGTGTATACTTAGATACCTTTATGGTACATCTAAGTATGGGCTTTGGCTTTCCAAGGGAAGTGATTGTAATTTGGTTGGATATTTCGATTCCGATTTTGCCGGTTGCAAATCGAATAGGAAAAGCACTAGTGGAACTTGTCATTTCTTTTCAAATTCCTTAATGAGTTGGCATAGCAAAAAGCAAGTTTTCGTTGCTTTGTCAACTGCCGAGGCGAAATACGTCGCAGCCGGTAGTTGTTATGCACAAATCTTGTGGCTTAAACAACAACTACTCGATTTCAATGTTAAACTTGATCGTGTTCCTATTTTTTGTGACAACACGAGTGCCATTAATCTAACCAAGAATCCAGTGCTATATTCTCGCACCAAACATATTGATATTCTTCACCATTTCCTTAGGGATCATGTAGATAAAGGAGATGTCTTATTCGAGCATGTTGATAGTAAAAATCAACTTGCCGATATTTTACAAAACCACTCGCGATGGAACCTTTCTTTAACATTCGTAGGGAACTTGGTGTTCTCGATATCTTGGATCGTGTTTAATGAATTGTTGCATGCTATCTATGTATGCTTGTTTATATATTGCTTAACAATGTTTGAAAGCTTAAGCTATGTGAGTGCATTCATCTTTCATCACCATTGGAGGTACTATCGTTCCTATCTATTTGCTTTATCTTGACTAAATATGTGTTTTATACTATATGTGGAGTGCAATCATGTTGCTTAAATGATAATTTTAGATTCCTCTCTTATTCCATATTGATGTTTTGAAATGGTATAAGCTTGCTATTTACGTTCTCTGTGCATCATTCATGTCATTTTTTTCTTCTGTTTTTTTTTTCAGTTTTCAACTGCATGCGTCGACCTGTATAGGTTGTAAGTTGACTAATGGTCATCACAATTCAAGCATGGAAGTCTCTGCATGTCATGCGTCGACCTGAGGGTCCCCCTTGCGTCGAAACATACTGAATCTTCAAAAATTTTGAAAAATATATTCGCATGCGTCGACGCATAACACCTGGAGGTCGACGCATCACTCGTGTTTTTTGAAATTTTTAAAATTAAAACCCTTTCATGCTTGTGTTGTGTCTTCCATCTTGTCATTTGTGTATTTCATCTTTCACAACTCTCTCAACTACTCTAAAACCCTAAAAACCCTCTTCAAAGATTCTAAAAAATTAGGGATTCAAATCCAAATTAGTGAATAATTTTGTCTTTCTACATTCATCTATACTGCTATAACTGTGTATTTTCATCTACAACAAAGGTTTATCTCACATGGCTACTTCAAGAGTGACTGGTAAAAGGTCCGGTATAGCTTCATCTTCTCAAACACTAGTAAATGCTTTGTCTCTCCTTTTATATGAACTTGCTGAAGTATATGACATAGATTTTAGGAAAATATCTATTATCAAGCAGCATGTATATTATCCTAAGGTAGCATATAGGATGCATATTCCTGAAATTGTTGATATGCTAAACCATCAATGTTTAATGTCTTCTTGGAATGTAGTACTGACTACAATGAAGATATGGTTAGGATGTTTTATGTGGGTTTGAAGGATAAATTTACTAGTTATGAGTTTGCCTACAAGATGGGGGGAGTTACAATGTTGGTAGCACTGTGTGGAGAGACTTGTTTGACATGTGTCCTCTCCTTTCTCCTGATATTCATATTACTAATACTAAGTTGCATCCACAGTATGAATTTAACTCTGTGTTGAATTCCATGCTTAAGGACCCTTATCTTGAGGAAGTAGTCGCAAGTGATTTCTTTCCCAAGTCGGTCACAACTGGTCTGTTGAAACGAGAGGATCGAATCCTGCAATGGATTGTCTCCCACATTTTGCATCCAAAGAAAGGTGGTTATTCTCAAGTTGATCAAGCTGAAGTTCATTTATTTTATCTTCTCAAGAACAAAATCAAGGTAAACTGGTTGTATTATGTTGCAAGTTGCATTTATGCTTTAAAAGAAAGCGGCAAAGGCTCATCCTTATGCTACGGATCGTTTATCCAAAGCATATTAGGTCATGTCGGAATTGCAGTGTAAGGCATCCCTTACATATCTCTTTCTGTTGACCAAGAGTTTTTTCAAAAGACTATAACTCTTATGGGATACATTTGGGATAAGCAACAGCAGACTTACGTGGTCAAGTCTAAGGGTTCAAGTGGACGAATTCGGAACTTAGATGAAGCTGAAGAGGAAGAACAAGATGAAGATGAGGAAACTCATCCCATGGATACCGGGGTTACCTTTGGAGGTCATGATGATCATGCTTGGTTGGGTGGCTCTCCGGTTCAGGATACTAATGCTAATCGAGGATGGGGTACATGGCGTCAAAACGCTTGGTCCGAGTAAGACACCTCATATGTGCCTCCTTTTCCAAATCAACCTCATACAGACAATTCAAAAGCTCTTGAAATGCTTTGAATCATGCAACTTGATCAACAAAACTTTGTAGCTCTTCAAGAACAACGATATAAAACAATACAAGGACAGATTCGTGCGCAGAATGAGAACTTTGATCTCTTTGCATCAAGGGTCTTAGGTCGGTTCGATCAAATGGCTGAAACCTCAATAAATCAACATCATTCCCTCTCATTGAGCTTCAACACTCTCAATCGAAGTGTCATTGGTCTGTATGAACGTATGGATGCTCAAGGACCACATCAGGATCAATCGTTCTGGGGGGGAGGCCAACCTCACAGGGGTCGAAGACCATAGTCGATTGAGTTGTTGTCTTGTCTTTGCATTTCATGTTGCATTTTGTTTTGTTTTTGTTTTGTCATTGTGTTTTTTCTCAAGACTTGTATTGGGCAATGTATGTTGTGTAATGCATTATTATTTCTCTATGATTCTTGAGCTATTTAATTCTCTATTGTTTGCATTGGCAACTTTATATGTGGATGCTTATTAATGTCGTAACTGTTGCAAAGCATATATTTGTGTTGGTATGTGTATGATATGTTTACAAATGACTATTTGCTTCACTCTTTTTGATGTTGTCAAAGGGGGAGAAAGCAAAAGCAAGTTCAAAAAATTCAGAATTTTGTGGAAGTGCATACAGTTAGGGGGAGAATGTCCTTCAAGTACTCGATGTTTGGGAAATTTTTGCAAGGTTTTGCCATCATAAAAAAGGGGGAGTATGTGAGGGCAAAGTTCCTTTATTACTTTGTTTTAATGATGTCAAAATTAGGATTTTTCATACTTGTTTATTTTGGGCGATATCACCTTGTCAAAGCAATGTATTCATCTTTTACAAACGTGCATAAAGATCCATATACATGCATTTAGACATATAGGATCATACACTATGTCAAAAATGAATTTTGAGTCATTTTTTATGCCTTAGGTCGACTCACACATGGTATAGGCGGACTCACAATAAAAAAAATTGGTGTTTGAAACTTTCTGGCATGCTTGCGTCGACCCAGGACTCCTACAGGTCGACGCACACTGTAAAGAATTTTTTTTTGAAAATTCTCTGTTTTCCATGCGTCGACGCATGGCCTGCTGTAGGTCGACGCATGGACTCTTTTTATGTGCATTTTTGCATTCTGTCTTGCTCAGGTCGACTCACAGCTTCTTCGGCCCGACCTCTCGCGTGTATACACCTATTTTTCTGTATCTTTGTGTTCCCAAACTCAATTTTTTCTGTTATTCATTCATACTCATATATATGCTCATATGAATTACTTTGAAAATAACAAGAAAATTGAAAGATACATTGCATTGCTCTTCATCTTTACTCTCATAATTGTATTCATCAATAATCACACATAATCTCTTTATTGATTGTGCTTTGTCAAGAGTGATAACGTCCAAACGTAGGATTTGTAAATCATGTTTGGGTATAGAATCAGTGGGATTTTCTTCAATAAAACCATTGGGGTTTTGTCCTCCAAGATCTTGGTAGACTTGGGGGGTTTTGCACAAATCTTTGCATTACAGATTCAGCCTAGTGAAAGCCTTAAAGAATGATGGGTTCGGCCAAGGAAGTAGCAGTAACCGGAGGATTATTTTGAAAGATTTTAGGTCAAACATCTTGCGATCAAAATCAGTCGAGTGAAAGACTTAAAGAACAGAGGGTTCGGTCAAGTGAGTAGTGGTAACCAGAGGTTTGTTCGAAGTGTTTGATATTCTTGATTTGGCTGGAATTAAGGGGAGAGAAGTGGTTAGATTCAACTTCAACAATTGGGTTAGATTGTTGGTTAGTTAGGACTTCTCTTGTACAGAATTTTGCAAACAAATATTATACATATCTCAATTCTATTTTTAGAATTGGGGGCAGACGTACCCGGAGTAAGGACGAAAGGGGAACTGCCTAAATAAATTAGGTATCGTTCTCTCTCTCTCTTTCTCTCTCTCTCTCTCTCTCTCTCTCTCTCTCTATATATATATATATATATATATATATATATATATATATATATATATATATATATATATATATATATATATCTTTAATTTATGTTGTTGACGTTTGTGTGAAATCAATTGTTGGAAATATTTTGATTGATTTGTAGTGCCTTAAAACTGTTTTTAAAAACCATTGCAATCACGTTGATTGCAAGTGTTAAAAATTCTGCACTACAATTACAAAGGAAATTGGACTTGGTGTGTTTTGCACGCCAAGTGTTTGACATATTGATAGCACACAAACTGTTTGTTAAATTGTCAATTCAATTTTATCATCTATTAAGCATTGGAAATTGGTTCACCTTAAGTGGTCTTTATTTTAATTATTTGATTGGGAACCTTATTGATTCTAATATCTCATCAATATTATTCCATTCGGTTTCGTTTATCCGATCTTACCAATAACGGTTCGTTTAGACGAGTTTTGATCCAAGGACGCTTCCGCACATTTTAAAAACAATTTTTTAAGCGTCAATTATTATTAAAAATTAGTGACCTATTCAACCCCCCTTCTAGGTCAGTGCCATCGTCTAACAAGCATTTTCAAATGGAGAACTCATGTTGATATATGAAGTTAAGAAGAATAGTTTTGAAGAAGTGGAAACTCATTATATGAAATTGTGCCTTTATAAAAGAGGTTGAAGATGAAATATCTGATGATTTAATGCTTGCAATGATTACTTCCAATGGTTGATATTCTTGAATGACATTCTGACCGTCTTGAAAAATGAAGAAAATTTTCAATCATCATTATAGTTGGGAAGAATGTTTCTCTCTTTCGGGAAGAGAAAAAGTTGTCCATATAATATTACAACGGTGGCATATTAAATCTGTGATTAAATAATCTTCAATTTTTTATTTATTTATGAACTTAAGTGACACACACTTTTTGTAATAGGAAAAATGGAAAAAATGTAGTTGTCGGGATTCGAACCTTATACCACTCACTTTATCACCACGGTTGTGTTTATCAACCGTGATTAAATAACCCTCAAAAAAATAAATAAGCATTAGGGGCATCCAGTTTCAGATATTACAACGGTGGAAGGCATGCCGGTAGTAATATTATGTTACCGAATGTGTATTTTGTAGTAGTGTACCTTCGCTCTAGTTGAAGGTGAGACCGTTGGTGGCTGGAGATTCTTCCTTAGGAATCTCAGAACATATGTGACTCCACAAGCCAATCTCTGTTTGATTTCATACAGACTTGCTGCTATTGAGAGTGCTTACAATAACCATGATAACGGATGGCATAATCCTTCTTCTACCCATGTCTATTGCATTAGACATGTCACACAAAACTTCATGTGTGCAATCAAAGACAAAAACCTTCGCAAAAAAGTGGTGAGTACAAGGTATGCTCTAACTCAATTGTCATTTCAACACTACTGTGATGAAATTAGATTGTCAAATACAAATGTGGGAAGGTGGGTGGATAACATTCCATTGGAGAAGTGGACAATGGTATTTGACGGAGGATGTCGATGGGGGCACATGACAACAAACCTTGTGGAATCCATGAATGACGTCTTCAAAGGCATTAGAAATCCAATAATATTCACATTGGTGAGAACAACCTATTTTAGGTTGGCATCACTCTTTGCAACCAAAGGCAAAAGATGGAGTACAATGTTAATGCCGGGTCAATTATTCAATGAATGTTGCACGAAAGTGATAAAAGAGGAAACTATCAAAGCTAGCACACATGCAGTTACAATATTTGACCGTCATAGACAAACTTGAAGGCTCTGCAGATTTGAGCAAATTTTTGGTAAAACAGGATGTTATGCAAGATGTTCCAACATGAAGAAGTCTGGTGGAAGAAGACTTGTTAGACATGATGTCCTAACGTGTGTCTTGACATCTTGACCTGATATAGCAGGTTGTTGCTAATCTAGTCCAAGATTTAAGTAGCAACCAGAAAATGGATCAAGGAAGAAATAAACAGATATTTCGAAGCCCAAGATAGAAGACTATAAAAGGTAGACCAAGACCTAGGATAGAAATACTTTAGGAATCCTTGTAACACTTTTAGTAAAAGGAAATAAGGGTTTAGGGTTTTGAGAGTCGTTGGCTCTTTTATGTTGTAAGTCTCCCTTTATATTGGTTTGATACACTGTGGTAGGCGTAGGTTGTATACAGATTCAGAAACCTTTAGGTAATGAATTGTATATTGTTCTTGGATGAAGCTTTGAAGCAAATCCAAGTTGTGTTGTTAATCGAGAATGCTTGGCTGAACTTTGTATTGAAAGAGTTGTCTTTCAAGTAGGATGATACAGTTATTGTGACTATAACTGTTTAATATCACAGGTTGTAATTTAGAGAGTGAGATGGATTTCTCTTATCAATTAGATGTGACTTATAATGATAAAGTTTTCATTGGGTAGTGATAGGTAAACCAGAGGTTGATTACTGTAAACCAGAGGTTGTTTACATAAAACTATACTACTGATAGTAGATTCTTCTTCCTGGCTTGGTAGCCCCCAGATGTAGGTGATTTGCACCAAACTGTGTCATCACATTCTGTGTTGTTTATCATTCTACAATTTACAGCTCAATATTGATTAACATGTCGTAACAGATGTTGAAACATTTGTTATGAATCTATTGTTGATATTCAATGTATCAGTTTATTTATTCTGCCCTTATTTTAAAGTTATGCAGAGAACAATGTCGTGACATGTTGTTAGGACATCTGCTATCTGCTATGGCAGAATTTCAATTGGTATCAGAGCAGGCATCGTGTATGTTTCTCGATGAGATCTTGGGAGATACTTTCTGGTGATTAAAACAAGGAAGAGTTTGGTGAGATCAGATTATTCACTCTGACATACTCAAGGGTATTAATGTATGGGAAAGATGTTGTGAATCAAAGGTAACAACTACTGATGGTTGTTCAAGTTTTCTGAGGAGTTTCTACAGCAACTGCAGAAGGAGTGGCTAGTTCTCCTGTAGGGTGTCTTATAAGATGTTTTGACATCTTATTGGGCATGTTGAAGATGTTCTTTGGTGGTTCCGCTGCATATGTTTCTGATGGAAGAACTCTGGTATTTATGTGATTCTGGAGTTGTGATAGAAGAAAGATGGTGGAAGATCTTGATTGTTGGCTTATATTCTTGAAGATATCAACATCTATGAAAGCTCTAGTCGTTCCAAATTCGGGAGCAATGAAATGGAGAGAGTTGTTGGTTGATGTCTGTCATGTTGACTTGGTACTTGGAAGTTTGGTTCCATCTTGTATCTTGAAGTCAGTTTGAAGAGAAGGTGAGTTGAGATCGTGTTTATCAAATTCATGATCTATGAATTTGGTAAATATTCTTTTTGACAAAGTTGCCAAAGATACTTGAGTTTTCACTCAAGTCTACTCATAAAGGCATCTCTGGTCGTGTTTAAGAGCTCTTTCAGAAGGATAATCTGGTTCTCATGCTGAAGATGGATTTCTGAAGATCTCTGGTGCTGATGGATGTTATTCAACTTGGAGATAATGGGCAGTGATTTATTTTCACCATTCATGATTTGCAAGAATTCTATTAGCAAAGGAAAGTCACAGGCAGGTTGATTCAAGGGTGACAGACTTGATGTCTCAACATCTTGTTTGACTAGAAAGATGTTGACACACAAATTCTTGATTTGTGTTGATATCTGGTAAATCATATATCCTACAGGATATATGATTTTGTGGACAAGGATTTAAGATCAATTGCTATTTGTGGAATTCACAAATATTTAATTGATTATCCTTGTATTTTGGAGTACAAGATTACTGGTAACAAGTTGGTACATCAGGAAATGCAACATCTCTAGTTACATCTGCTCAAGGATCTGTTCTTTGGAGAATGGATACAGTCAAGATAAGGAACTCATGTTCTATCAGATGTTGAAACATATTGACAATAAAGTATGTGGAGAATCTTGTTGATTTAAGGAGTGAATCTATGGAGCAAAGGAGATGTAGTTGATGATCTTGGTACCATACATGAGTGTGGTAGGATTTGTCTTTTTTCTAATGTTGCAAAGGCACGTAATCTGACTAGAAAGTTTCATGGCAAGAAACTTGGCTAGAATTAAGTGCTGATGGAAGTGAAGGTGAAGACTTTTTTTGGATCAGTTTATTTCTGATCTAGGTGCATTGGAGTGCAGCAGGTGTGTTCCTGTCTCTACTCTATAAGCATGTGATCTTGCTCATCATGAAGGCCAAGGATAAGTGGAAATTATCTCTGACCTTCTGAAGAAGTCTCTAACTTAAGGAAAACGGGATTCCTTTTGTAAAGATCTTGTGTGACTAATCTCTTCTGAAGAATAAAGCTTTGGAATGTTTGGTTTCTCTGAAGATGAGGTGTTTGTTATAGTACAGTAAAGCGGGATGAAGGTTGTCTACTCGAACTTGATATTATTAATCAAGTCTATGAAAACATGGAACTCTTGTTCTGTTATAGGGAGGAGGTTATTTTAAGTGGCAGAATGAAGGACTGAACTCTCCAGCTGGATGTCTTATCAGATGTTCTGACATCAAGCTGAACTTCAGGGTCTTAGTTGATGTTGTGGTACATCATCTTAAGATAAATTGATCCTCTCAATATGAAAGGTGTTGATGTTCAAAAAGGTATATCTCATGCAGTTTGCGAGAGCTGCAAGAAGGAGTAGATGTTACATGTCTGAGTCTTGGTGTATCTAGGATGGCTTGCTATGGAGTAGGTGGAATATGTAACTTGAAGATCAGGTTTCATTGGTGGATCAGTGGATCTTTTGGAGCCCTGAAGAAAGCTGAGATTAACTAAACTTTGGCATTTGGTTGATCTCTAATGTGAATTCAAGCAGTGTGCTTGGAACTAATTAATCTTGTGCAGAAGGGTAGTTGGTTGAAAATCAAAGGAGGTTCTGGTTTTGTTCATATCTTGGAGCTTGTCGTAGAAGCCCTAAGTTGCTTATGGAAGATTACCTTCTTTTGGGAGATGTATGAGAGTTTATTTCTCTCTTTGGTTGTTTGGAGTTCTTATTGATCAAGCTGGTGGAGCTGTGTTCTCTAAATATCTTTAGTTGGATTACTAGGCAATAGTAAGTCCAGTGGTGGGCATATCAAGAACCATTGGGTGTGGTGTCTGTGATATGTGAAGGATGTCTTAATTAATGTTAGAGCATCATCTGGTTTTGTTATCCTTGGAGAAGGAGTTAAAGTTCTGTTGTGGAACTTAATGTTCACATCTTGACTAAGAAGTATTCTGTCTTGTCATACGGGAGAATGATGAGGTAAAATGTCTGTCTTGAAGTATGATGTGAAGGTAATGTACAAGACTGAAGTGGATCATTGGTTGATTGCATGAAGGTCTAGATTCTGATGTGTTCAAAATATGGAAGTTGATATTCACCAGTTGTATCAGAAGTGTTATGTCTTATCATACGGGAGAATGATGAGGTGAAGACTGTCTTGGATTATGGGGTGCCTATCTAGTTGTTTTACTCATGTTGAGGGAAAAAGCTTGTGGAGAGGAGGTTGCTCCAGCTACAAGTCATGCTAGAGAAAAGTGGATCAATTTGGTGTTTGAGAAACAGGCAAGCTAAGGATTTTTGGAGCATGTATTTGATGTTTTTCAAGTGTGAATAACATCTAGGCTAGCTAACAAACTAAGAGATTCTGTATGTCTCTTTGAGGAATGTGAAGCATTCCAGATTCAATTAGATTTATTCTCAAGGAATAAGGATATTTATGGCTGTAAAATTCAAGGTGGATTTGTACAGGGTATGGATGGTTTTTGGATGAGAGAGATCAATGGTGATTTTGGTCTCAATTCAAGAGTTTGTTGGTTGTGGTACAAGGATGTGATCCTGGTACTCTTTTACTATATGATCATGAAGTTTGTCATGTGATATCATGTGGTGATTTTTGGTGGTTCTTGTTGGAAGGATCATCTTTTATAAAAGATAGGGGGAGAACTTCTATCTGTTGGGTGTACTAGTGTGGTACATAGATTGCTTGTGGAACAAGCAGTAAGTGAATGCGTTCAGCATGTGTGTTGAACAGAGAGTGCGCTCTTGAAGACATGAAGATGAGTCTTATGTTTTCCATTCATTTTAAAGTGTTCTTCTTGCAAAGGAGCACTGGTTATCCTTGATAGGGGGAGTTTGACTTCTGTCTAGGATCTGTTGCTGCAGTAGTGCAGTTGTTTATCAAGATTGTTTGTGGTTTCAAGCAATCTGTGATAGAATACCTCTGGTGAGGGTGTAGTGTCAGAAGAGATGTCATGACATTGTGTTAATGGTTTAGTTCTGGGTGGACTTGACTGGTTGATTTTGGTTCTGTCATTAGGATGTCACTGGATTGAATCAGAGTTATACAAGCTTCTTAGGAGTGTCCTAAGAGTCGTTGCTTGTTTCTGGGATAATTTATTTTTCTCTGCAGAAGTAGATAAAGCTTCTTGGGAGTCTTTATTGCTAACTGGGAGATGTTTGAAGAAATGTCTTAACATCTTGGTCAGTTCTATTTTCTTCTGGTTGAAAAGATTATTCTTGGGGCTCATTGAAAGGCATTGTGACTATGTTTTAGAGTCTACAAGAGGGACTAAACAAATTCTGACAAGGTGTCAGGATATTGTTTAAGGCATGTGGCTGTTTCCTAATTGATTGTTTTGGACGGTGGAGAGTGTGTCTTAGAGAAGGCGTGTTAAACATGTGTCTTGATACAAGTGCATTCTTTGGACGGTTTATCCTAAAGTTGAAACAGTCAAATCCTAGCTGGACGGTGCATAGTCATTTATGTTGAATTGACCTACCTAAATTTATTTCTCCATTGAATTGTTCAGCGGTAACTTCTATGGACCGTAAATTTCTAGAGAAACTGCTAGGGTATTTAAAGGGGGTGTCGACTTCTGGATTCTCAGGTCGAGGTCTTGTTCTGGGTTGCATCGTCATGTCTTTTGTCCGGGTTTGGGTAAGTACCATGTGGGTATGGAACTGTGTTGGATACTTTTGCTAATTTTTGGCTAAAAAGGTGGAGAATGAGTGTGTATTCATCTCGGTTGTGATACTCTATAGACTCTGTGTTATGTATGATACATCTGTTTCTTCTTAAGCTCTTTCTAAATCTTCTTATGGGTTCTCTTATGCCCCTTAAGAGGAAGATTTATCCCTCCGTGGCAAGTATAGGTTTGAGGGGGAGTGTGTTATATGCTCTTCCTCATGTACACCATCAGGCAACTAGGAATTTCAAGGGAAAGTGGGAGTCTCAGAAGTGTGCCAATCATAACCATCACTCACTGGATGAAATTCAATGACGTTCGGACTTTCTTTTTCTACCTAAGAAGTTTTAACCAAAATTTTGTCAAAAGGGGGAGATTGAAGGCTCTGCAGATTTGAGAAAATTTTAGGTAAAACAGGATGTTGTACAAGATATTCCAACATGATGAAGCCTGATGGAAGAAGAATTGTCAGACATAATGTCCTAACGTGTGTCTCGACATCTTGACCTGATATAGCAGGTTGTTGCTAATCTGGTCCAAGATTTAAGGAACAATCAGAACATGGATCAAGGAAGAAATAAACAGATATTTTGAAGCCCAATACAGAAGACTATAAAAGGTAGACCAAGACCTAGGATAGAAATACTTTAGGAATCCTTGTAACACTTTTAGTAAAAGGAAATAAGAGTTTAGGGTTTTGAGAGTCGTTGGCTATTTTGTGTTGTAAGTCTCCCTTTGTATCGGTTTGATACACTGTGGTAGACATATTTTGTATACAGATTCAGAAACCTTTACGTAATGAATTGTATATTGTTCTTGGATGAAGCTTTGAAGCAAATCCAAGTTGCGTTGTTAGTCGAGAATGTTTGGCTGAACTTTGTATTGAAAGAGTTGTCTTTCAAGTACGATGATACAGTTATTGTGACTATAATTGTTAGATATCACATGTTGTGATTTAGGGAGTGAGATATGTTTCTCTTATTAATTAGATGTGACTTCTAATGATAAAGTTTTCATTGGGTAGTGATAGGTAAACCAAAGGTTATTTACTGTAAACCAGAGGTTATTTACATAAAACTATACTATTGATAGTGGATTATTCTTCCTGGCTTGGTAGCCCCCAGATGTAGGTGATTTGCACCAAATTGGGTCATCACATTCTGTGTTGTTTATCATTCTGCAATTTATAGTTCAGTATTGATTAATATGTCGTAACAGATGTTGAAACATCTATTATGAATCTGTTGCTGATATTCAACCTATTAGTTTGTTTATTCTGCTATTGTTTTAAAGTTATGCAGAAAACAATGTCGTGACATGTTGTTAGGACATCTGCTATTTGCTATGCCAGAATTTCAAAAATTTCAGTGTACAGGAAACAAGGGACCACAATGAGGGGATACCAAATTTATCCTATGCTGTCAAACTAAACAAAAGTTGGCGCGACTGTGGAAAGTTCCAGATCTTCTGCGTACCTTGCTCTCATGTCATTGCGGCATGCACATATACTCGCCAGGACGCTTACAACCATTTATCCGACGTTTACAAGTCCATTAACGTTATGAATGTCTACAATGAAAGCTTCGCAGTGCTAGCATTGGAGGAATATTGGCCTCCATATCAAGGGGACACAGTTTGGCACAACAATCAGATGCGAAGAAAGAAAAAAGATCGGCCAAACAACACACATATTAGAACCGAAATTGATACGACTGATAAAATGATAATAATATGTAGTATATGCCGTCAGTCCGGACACAATCGAAAAAATTGTCTCAATGTCGGAGCAACCTCAGCATCATAATTTAATTTTTCCTTTCAATTTTTATAACCTTAGATTTTGATATATTAATAACTTTTTGTTACAACAATGTTAATACAAAACATCACACCAACTTAAACACACTTTAAAACAACAACACAAACAACAAATACAAGACTTAAAATATAACACCACAACATATCTAAGAGATGATAACAATCAAAATAATATCATTTGATGCATACATCATTTCCCTAACGTCACTGTCATCTCTAACTCGCACCCACATTCGTTGCATATCATTGTTTTCATTTGCAATTGAGATGTAAGAGACAAGTCTCTTGATACTTCTAAATTTTTCTCCATCATTAATCTCTCCATCTAACCAACTTTTCAAACTACTTTTACGATGCTCGTAACTTCGGAGATTCCAAAAAAGAATTATCATCGGAGGCTTCGTTGCAGAATAAATTACATGTCCGTTTCTTTTAACGATCATGATAGAGCTATTGATAATAAGCAAAAAAAAATTATGATAAGAGGTGTGGTGTTGAAATGGTAAAAGACACATCTATTTTTACTAAAAAAACACAACGCACACTGTTGCTAAACCAATTAACGCATGCTCTATAACTTTACACATTGGCGCCAATTGGATTGACAATACTAGGTGCAGACTCCAATCCAATTGACGTCTCCTCTTAATAATTAGTTTGCAACCAATGCTCTGACCAATTTTTTTTTAAAAGTTGAATAGTTTGAAAAATGATTTAAAATGTGGGTTATTTTGAAAGTTTTTTTTCGAAAAACTGGGTTATTCAAGTAAAAAGTTCACTTTTTCTTCTATTATTTTGTTATTTTTGTTTTATTATCTATACAATATATAAAGGGAATATTTTGTTTTGGTGTAGTCTTTTTTCTACCATTTTTACCCTTACTTATTTTGTAATTTATTTAATAACTTCTTATTATTAACTTTCACATAACTTCTATTATTAACTTCCACATAACTTCTTATTATTATCTTTCACATAATATATTTTTTAAAATTATATTTAAATAAAACTATCATTTATATTTTTATTCATTCGCATTAAAAAAAACGGACAGACGGACACGCGTTTGAACGCCAATATTTAATAGATCAATTCTTTATAATAATTAAGAAAAAGAATTTGAATTTCCTTTACTTTTTTTGTTTATAACATTTGAAATGGAAAAGGGTTTCCGCCACATTTAACATCAAATTGCATCGTCCTCATTCTCTCTTCAATTTTCATGAACATGGATGATTCTTCTACTTGCCCCTTCTGTTTTTTATCGCTTCCATCTTCTCAACTCCCATGGTATCACTCCCTTTCTTTCATTCATTCATCTTTTTCTACTATTGTTTCACAATTTCATAATACTTTGATAACACTGCTTCAATTTCAGGCACGCCAATGCCCACTTCGAAGACGACGATTTTCGTTCCCCTCCGGTAACCCTTTTTCTCCCTCATTCAAACCCACCTAGCTTTTCCCCTTTTCTGTAAAATTAACCTAAAAAAATTTAATCTTTTTCCCATTTTTTGAAAGTGGGTGATTTTATGATCAATTTCTGCAATCAATTAGGCTCCAATGATTGATTATCTTTTATTAACACATTTTTTGTTTAAATAAGTTTACAAATTTATGTTCTAAAATTGGCCACTTTTTCTCATGTTTTTCTATAGAGAAGAAAGTCAAATTAGGTATTTTCTTCTCAGCTTATTATTTATGCTGTGTTGTATTGTTTCATATGCAGAGTAAAAAAGCAGTTAGTGACTTACATTTTGATTCAGCTTTTGGAGATAGTAATAGTTGGTGTGGCGGCGGGATTGGTAGAGACAACGGGGTATGGATGATGGATGAAAAGATCTCTCACTTGGTTGATTTACAGATAAAGGGTGAGTTTCACAATGTTAATGGTGGTTTGATGAACTTATTGAGGAATTGCTTGGAATCTGAAGGTGGAAACTCGAAAAGCATTTTGTCGGGTTATGTTGATCATTTCCAAAGCCTTGAGTCGGAGGATGTTGGATGGGGTTGCGGTTGGCGTAACATTCAAATGCTTAGCTCACATTTATTGGCACAAAAGCGAGAAGCGAAGGATGTATTGTTTGGTTGTTCAGGGTTTGTTCCTGATATCCCATCACTCCAAAGATGGCTTGAGATTGCTTGGGAAAGAGGTTTTGATGAACCCGGCTCTCAACATTTCAATAGCTCTATCTATGGTTCTAAAAGATGGATAGGTGCTACCGAATGTGCTGCACTCTTGCGTTCTTTTGGTCTCCGAGCAAGGATAATTGACTTTGGTCCTAAGGAATCTGAATCTCTTTATCTATCTGTCCCTGGTTCAAGTGTTGGTGAACCGGAGCTAGTGAGAATTGACGATGGAAGGAAGAGGAAAGCACCTAATTTTCATGGACCAATGGATAGATATCTGTCTCGTGGTGGTGGTGGTGGTGGTGTTTCTCAAGCAAGTTGTGGCACAAATGCAAAGTCTTGTTCTTCACTTAATGTCACTATTGATAAAGAAAGTGGTGGTGAATGTATGGTAAAAAGTGCTGCAAAACAAAGTAAAGCACATCAAGTTCTAATGGACTTTGTGTGGAATTATTTTTCTGATAAAAACTCAATTCATTTTGGCTATAGGCGTGTTGTCTTCAGCGAGAAAACGTGAGTGATGATTCATTTTAGGTACACTTGTTCATGTTCTATCTATCTAACCAAACAAATGATATTGTTTCTTGTGGTGTTTGATGTTTTGAAAGCTTTGTTTGACAGTCCCTTGTACTTTCAACATGATGGACACTCAAGAACAATAGTTGGAATCCAAGTCAAACATCAACGAAATGGAATTCTGCATTATAATCTCCTAGTTCTTGATCCTGGTCATGTAATATATTTGAGTGTTATTGTGTCTGTGTTTAATTACTAGGTTTAGATTTATGTTAAAATTGACTTATTCGAGCTTATGCACTGATGTGACATAAACGCTTGTGAGTCTATTTGAGGGAACTTATGAAAACAACTTCTTACATGTCCATAAGTAGTTTTCAGTTTATTTCCTTAAGCTTTTATTTATTTATTATAGAAATAGATTACACATAAGCACTTACATGATAAGCACCAATATAAGTGCATAATTATGATGTTTATAAACAGGGCCGACATATGTTTTCCTCCTGGTTCTATCTGTTATCATGTGTTTATGTATGTGTGTTCTGGAACATGCATGTTTTGCAGCAATGATGACATACATAGTTTCTAATGCTGTTACTTATCGTTATAGAGAACGGAGGCTATAGAAAGATCACTAAGGGAGAAAGTTGGATGGCAGAGGTTCATAAAAAGAGGAGTGCACACACTTAGGAAGCAACAATACCAGGTTTCACTTCTTTTTACAATCATTTGCAACGCCTTGCGCCTTTGAAAGGTGAGGTTTTGATGTTAATTTGTCTATTTTTCAGTTGTGTTATGTTGATCCTGGAATTGCCAGTGAAGAGGAGATGAAAAAACTCAAAACAATGGATAGTGTCTTCATTCAACTTTAATCAAAGGTTTTTGCTGCATCAAAGTATCATATCTTATTTCATGCGATGTATAATATAACTATTTTAAGCTTTATATGAAGCGTAGTTATGAAACATTGCCGAAGGGAGATAATGATCAGATCCAATTCAGAATTCGTATTTCATACTACTTGTATGGGATGGGAGGAATCTGCAAATTGCACAACACAAGTAATAAGACCATAGGGAAAGGGGTTTATGGCTCTTCATTTTCTGTAAGATTTTTGCTGTCAATTGGCTTAAGTTTTGGCCTGTTTCTACTTGTTGCAATAGAACTCTCATCAAAATGGTAATCGCTTAATTGATGCTACCCCTTGTGCTTTTTGTGGTCCAGAGCATGAAATGATTTCCAGCCTGTTTCCTTGATGTGATTTAGCTACTGCAATTGTGTTAGAAAAATCAATGTAATTGATGATTTTCTATGAGTCAATTAACTTTGGTCCAAAATTCCTCTAAATTTTGAATGTGTTACTGCACAAGTTTAATTTTACCTACTACATCCCAGTTACCCAAGAAGCCTCCTTTACAAAGTATGTTATTTCGGCATGACCACAAAATCCAGCAAATAGCAGGAAAAAAAAAACAAAACAAATAAAGGTTCTCATTCTCATGGAATTTCCTTTTGATAAGTGAACAAATACATACATACCAATAACTTGAATGTTACTTGGTACCTTGGATCTACATTGAATATAACATTATAAATACATACATACCAATAAGTCATATTATATTGACCACAAAAACTAAGCGTAATTTATTTTGTTCAGATTAAAGTAGATACTATGGAGTTACACGCCATTGCTACAAACATGAATTTTGGCACCATATATTCCTCTCCTTTTTTAACTCCTCTTATTATTTGATTAATATAATAATTAAATAACAATGATAGACACATATGTTAAAAAATATGCTAAAATAATAAGTATAATTCCCAACAACCATAAAATCAAATTTATTCGACTATAAATTTATTTAGTTATTTTTTATTAGAAAGTGAAGAGAGTGAGAGTTTTCATTTATGTAACTAACTTTTCTTTCTGTTATTCATTGAATGATTCAGTTACACTTAGAGTTTCACATTTATACAATGATAACACTGACCTGCACTAACAGGTTATAACAAACTCTATCACCTGCACTAGCAGGTTTTGCTAAACAAAACTAACCTGCAGTAGCAGGTTCTAACTAACAGAAACCTGTAGTAACAGGTTATAACAAGCTGCTCAGACTGACACTTGTCAGTTCTGAGATATACAAGGCTACTATATTCTAATACCCCCCACAAGCTCAAGGGGAGTCTCTCAGTTTGAGTTTGTGCCTGAGTTCAAGAAACCTTGTAGAAGGAAGAGGTTTACTGAGAGCATCTGCCCATTGATCAGTGCCTTGTATATGAGTGATGGACAGTTGCTTGGACATAACCTTCTCCCTGACAAAAAACAAATCAATCTCTATGTGTTTTGTTCTTGAGTGGAGTATAGGATTGTGAGCCAGCAAAACTACAGACTGATTATCACAAAGCACTAAAGGAGTCTTGATAGAGATGAACAACTCCTTGAGCAAGGCCTGCAGTTACAAGAGGTCAGCATTATCTTGAGCTAGACTTCTATTCTCAGCTTCTGTGCTAGACCTGGTAACCACAGGCTGTTTCTTTGACCACCATGATATGAGATTATCACCAAAGTAAATAGCAGCTCCTGATGTACTTCTTCTGTCATCAGGATCAGCAGCCCAGTCTGCATCACAGTAGACCTGTAGAGATGGTGGAGAGGTGGGAGATAGAGCTGAGATCAAGAGTCCATGACCCATAGTACCCTTGAGATATCTGAGAATTCTCTTAACAGCAACCCAATAAGGCTCCAAAGGATGAGACATAAATTGACACACTTTGTTGACAACATAGGCAATATCAGGCCTTGTTAGAGTAGCATATTGTAGGGCACCAACTACAAACCTGTAAAGAGAGGGATCAGACATGGCTGAAGTACCAGTTCTTGTGAGTTTACATGAGGACTGCATAGGAGCTCGAACATGACAGGCTTCTAACATGTTAGTTTTCACTAGGAGATCCTTGATATATTTGGATTGAGTGAGGAGTAAGGCATCAGGTTTAGATTGCTTGACTTCAATCCCTAAGAAGTAATCAAGGGAGCCAAGTTGTTTGAGAGAGAAACTTGAGTTTAGTTTGGAAATGGTGGTGTTGATGAGAGAGGCAGAGCCACCTGTGATGATAATATCATCCACATAAACTAACATGTAGATAGTGTGACCTCTAACACAATAAGTGAATAAGGAAGGATCACACTTACTAGGTTTAAAGTTGAGTTGGATAAGGGTGGATTGCAGCCTGTCAAACCACTGCCTATGTGCTTGTTTCAGGCCATAAAGTGCCTTGTTGAGCTTGCAAACTAAGGCTGAGTTCTCACTTTCAAACCCCTTAGGCTGCTCCATATACACCTCTTCATTAAGAATGCCATTGAGAAAGACATTGTTGACATCTAATTGCTGAATATGCCATTTGTGAGTGAGGGCAATGGATAGGATAAGTCTGATAGTGACTGGTTTCACAACAGGAGAAAAAGTCTCAATGAAATCAAAACCATACCTTTAATGAAACCCCTTGGCCACCAGCCTAGCTTTATACTTATTTACTGTACCATCTGGATTTTCCTTAACCCTAAACACCCACTTGCAGCCAATGACATTCTTCTGAGGTGGAAGGGGAACCAAGGTCCAAGTATTGTTGTTAATGAGAGCATTGTATTCTGCCTGCATAACTGCTTTCCAATTGGCATCAGCAAGGGCAGACTTAACACTTTTGGGTTCAGTGGTAACCAAGAGCAGTTTGGGATCCAATCTAGGTTGAGTAAAGCCTGATTTGGCCATGGTTTGCATTTGGTGAGAATTATGAGGTTGAGGAATATGAATAGCTTTAGGAGGAATTAAGAGCGTGAAAGTGGAAGAAGAGGGGGATGAAGAGGTACTAGTTTGTGATGTAGAAGAAGAAGAAGTGGATAAAGAATCATTGGGAGTGACAGATTCTGAGATAGGATCTGGTGGACTAGATGAAAGATTAGAAGAGTGAGCAAGAGTAGGTGAAATGGACTGTGGCAAATTGCTAGTGGACTCAAGAGACTGAGTTTCTGATCCTGAAAGAGAAGCAATAGAGGTGGAAGGAATAACAATGAGAGGTGTAAGAGTGGGAGCAATTTTAGAGAGAATAGGCAAGGGAGACAGTGTGACACTTTTGATGGAAAGATTAGATGAAGTATGGGAAGAAAACAGTCCAGGAAAAGGAAATCTAAGCTCATTAAAGAGAACATCCTTGGAGATGTAAATTCTCCCAGTGGAGGCAAGACACCTATACCCTTTATGAGAAGAAGAGTAACCAAGGAACACACATTCTTGAGACTTGAAATCTAGCTTGTGACTATTATATGGCCTGAGCAGAGGAAAACATGCACATCCAGAAACTCTCAAGAAGTTGTAATCAGGATGAGAGTTATATAACAGGGAATAGGGTACTTGAAATTGAATGGAGGAAGAGGGTATCCTGTTAATAAGGTATACAACAGTGGAGAAGGCATAATCCCAATAGGTAAGTGGTAGTGAAGCTTGACTCAATAAAGTGAGCCCCATATCTACTATGTGTTTGTGTTTTATCTTAACCACCCCATTTTGATGGTGTGTATGAGGACAAATAAGCCTATGAACAATGCCATTCTCTTTGAGAAATTGAGAGAAATGTCTGAATTCACCTCCCCAATCAGACTGGACAACTTTAATAGGGTAACCAAATTGAAGTTCCACAAATTTCTTAAACTGTTGAAAAGTGGTAAGTGCTTCAGATTTGGTTTTGAGAAAATAAATCCAAGTATACTTGGAGTAAGCATCAATAAAAGAGATATAGTACTTAAAACCAGAGGTGGAAGAATGGGGTGAGGGACCCCACAAATCATTAAAAATAAGTTCAAGTGGTGATGTGTATGTAGTGTGTGAATCACGTGAGTGCAGTTTGTGTGCTTTACCTATACAACAAGCTGAACAGAAATCATCAAGAGCTTTATTTGAATAAGGAATATTACAAGCTTGCATAACAAGTTTCAATACATAAGAGTTAGGGTGGCCAAGTCTAAGATGCCACTTATTGGGTGTACTAGAATTCAAAACAGCTGAATTAACACTAGGATTATAATGTTTATTCAAAGTAGGACTGAACACAGGTGAAGGCAGAACAATAGAACTAGATAGTTTGATGGAGGGAAACTCATATAGGACATCCTTGCCAACATTGCCTTCAAGAAGAGTAGCTTTAGAAACCTGTGATTGGACAATGCATTTGTCAGCAGTAAAGATAAAATAGACATTATTATCTTTACAGAGTTGACTCACACTAAGTAAATTCTTAGTGATGTTAGGAATAAGTAAGAGATTGGGCAGTGTAAGTGAAGTGTGTGGCTGAAGTGGTGAAGGAAAGACACTTGAACCACAAGAATGAATATGCACACCTTGACCATTTCCCATGAAGATCTGGTCAGGACCTTTATAAGGAGTCACCTGTTGTAAATTCCTGGCCTCATTGGTAACATGAAATGAAGCTCCAGAGTCAAGAAACCATGAACCTGAAGTGGATGGAGCAGAATTAGCAACTAGAGCACTAGGAGCATGAGATAAAGCGGAGGGACTTCTTGGTTGTGGAGGAGGTCTGGTCCACACATTCTGAGGAGTGCCAATGTAACCTTAGGGTGAAGCCAACCATTGTTGAGGATTATATGGAGAGGCTGCTGCAGAAGGAATCTGGTAGTTTTGATGAAACCTGTACCAGTAGTTGAGAGCAATGTGACCATGCTTGGAGCACACTTGACACTGAATGTGAGAGTTTGGATTTCTACCTCTGCCTCTACCAGACCTACCACCACGTGTGCCTCTGAAACCACGAGATTGATTAAAATCTTGTTCAGGAGCTTGTGTAGTATTAGAAACTAGAGCTGGTGTAGAATCAACACTCTCAGATTGAATGTCATCATTAGGTTTTGTACCAGCTGTAGTTTGAGCAAGATTAAGAGAGATAACATCTGAAGTCGTGGATTTCTTGAATTTGTTCAAGCGCAGTTTATGAGCTAACAATAGAATTTCCACTTCATCTAAGTCTATTAAACCAAATTTGCTCTCAATAACTAACACAACAGGAGCAAATTTTGAAGGTAGACCTTCAAGAATTACATCTATATGATGTGAAGCAGGTATAAGATCACCAATGGAAGCAAGAGCATCAACAATGGTGCGTACCTTGAGCAAATACTCTTGAACTGTAGAAGTATCAAGAGTTAGGGCACGCAATTCCACACATAACTGTTTTGCAGTGCACGAGTTTGCTTTTGAAAGTAACTGAACAATCGATCCCAGAGTTGATGCGAGTGAGAACATCCAAGCACTCGTGAGAGAATTTCATTGGATATCGTGGATTGCAACCAAGAAATGAGCCTCTGTTCTTTTTGCAGCCAACGAGAGTACTCAGGATTGATTAATCCAGCTTCGCGAGCTTCATCATCTACAAACTATAAAGGATTTTTGGCGCAAACTACAAATTCAGTGAGGTTATGCGCATTGATGTAGGGTTCGATTTGTTGACACCATAGGTGAACGTTCTTTTCATCCAATTTCTGCGAAATCTTGAGCGAAAATTGGAGGCGATGAGGATCAGCAACAGAAACAACGACGACCGGTGAAGAAACCGGTGGATCTTGCCCAGAGGAGGTCGACGTTCCCTCCAATGTAGGAGTCGCAACCATGAGAAGGTTCTAGATCTGAACTAGAGCTAAACTGATACCATATTAGAAAGTGAAGAGAGAGAGAGTTTTCATTTCTGTAACTAAATTTTCTTTCTGTTATTCATTGAATGATTCAATTACACTTAGAGTTTCACATTTATACAATGATAGCACTGACCTGCACTAACAGGCTATAACAAACTCTATCACCTGCACTAGCATGTTTTGCTAAACAAAACTAACCTGCAGTAGCAGGTTCTAACCAACAAAAACCTGTAGTAACAGGTTACAACAAGCTGTTCAGACTAACACTTGTCAGTTCTGAGATATACAAGGCTACTATGTTCTAATATTTTTACATAACATTTTATTTTTCTTTCACACAAATTCATAAGTAACAAAATATATTATTGTAGAAGAAAATTTACTTGAATTTTGCGGAGTTAAATATTGGAGTAATCCATAATGCTTAGGCATGACAACGGGGCAGGTCGGGGACGGTTTTTACTTTCCCCAAACTCAAACCCGAATCCCCAAACAATCTCCGTTCCCCGCCCCAAACCTAAACGAAGATGGAAAATTAAAACCCAAACCCGTCCCAAACGGGTTCGGGTATCCTCGCCCCGCCACCATCCATTTAGTAAAATGTTTTTTTTTTTAAATAAAAACATTTATTTTTTCCAAAATCAAATTACATTACAAATAATAAAATTAAATAATCTCAAAAATTCTCATACATACATTTCAAACATTTTAAATAATTAATAAAAATCAAAATATCAAAACATTGACCACATATTTAATATTTCAAATTAACAAAACTAAATAATAATGTACATAATGAAATAAACGGGGCGGGTTCGGGGGCTAATTTGGGATGGGTACTAATGTTCCCATTACCCGGCCCGTCATAATATTTTTTAATCAGGGAAAACCCAAACTCAGTCAAAGCAGGTTTTTCCCGTCAACTTCGGGGCGAGTTTGGGTGGGTACCCGCGGGTATGGGTTATATTGTCATGTCTAATGATGCCATATGTACTGGTAAAAAAAGTACAGGTGTGCATGGTATTCCTGCGAGGGTAGGGGATATTTAGAGGCCTTGGTATGATTATAACAAATGTAGGGAGGTTAGAGCTTGTTCATGGCGGCGAGAAATCATGCGGTAATGTTGCAGTGGTTTTAGAGGACCTACTCACGCGAGGTGAAAGACTTTGTGTATTAGTGAGGTACTTAGTTTATTATGCATAAGTTATGATCAATAATTTCCTATTAAGAGAGAAATATTTATAGAGGTCGTGGGCCTAGGATTACTTGGGAAGGATTAACGCCCACTCAGTCAATGATGGATCATTGAATCCATATTTCTTAAGGAGACGTGGATCAACTACTGACCCTGACTTCTCTCATCCCAATGAACGTCTTTTCCCACGTTTCCCATATCTAGGTGAGAGGAAGGTACTTAGGGCGAGGCGTTACCTCCTTGGAGGAAACATATGATCGTTACCCTTCCCGGGGGCTACACAACTCCCGCCTTCGTCGGGTCTTTTACAAATATAACACTACACAGTCCCTCAAGCACAAGGGGTTTGATAAAGGATGAAGTGTTTTTAGACCATAGAATGAGGGAGTATCCCGAGGCCCTAAGTTTTTCGATGATATGTGTGATGAACCAAACTGATTAGGCTTTGGGTTCTTTGGAGAGATTACGTTAATCCCGACTTATGAGACTATAGATTCCTTGGTAAAAAAATATATGGAGTCTGGCTGATGAAACTACAAGTCCATTAGGAGAAACTATATGGAGCCTGACTAATGAGACTACAAGTCCCTCAAGCGAGGCGTTAGACTTCTCAAGCAAGACTTCTATCAAGCTTCTAACAAGACTTAAGACTAAGTTTGTTAGGGTAGACTTCATTCGTGCCTCTTAGGCGAGACTTATATGTTTTGTCCCACCCAAGAAAACTCTAGGTCTCTCAGGTGTAGAATTTATATAGCCTAGGAGATCTTAGTCCCTTAGGAGAAATTATATGTAGTCTGGTTGACGAGACTACAAGTCCCTCAGGCGAGGTGGTAGACCTCTCAGGCGGGATTTATATAAAATCTTTAGACAAGACTTAAGGATAAGTCTCTTAGGCTAGAATTAAGTCGCGCCTCTAGGCCGAGATATATATGTTTGATCCCACCCGAGAAAACTCTAGGTTTCTCAAGTGGATAATTTAGATAGCCTCGGTGATCATAGACCCTTAGGCAAAATTATATGGAGTCTGGTTGATGAGACTACTAGACCCTCGGGTGAAATTATATGGAGCCTGACCGATGAGACTACAAGTCCTTCAGACGGGGTGTTAGACCTCTCAGGCATGACTTCTATCAAGCCCTCAGACAATACTTAAGGCTAAGTTTCTTAGACAAGACTTCAGTCGCGCCCCTCGCGTAACACCCTGATTTTTATTATAATATTTAAGGCTTAATGCCCTTTTTAGTCCCGTATCTTAACCTCGGGGTTCATTTTGGTCCCTTAATTTTAAAAAGGTCAATATTGGTGTCTTAACTCTTCAAAAATGTTCCATATTAGTCATTTTTGTCCTATTAGCGACGGAAAAATTCAAAAATCAGTTGCTAAATTCATCGCTAATTAGACAAAAAGGACTAATACGGTACGTTTTGAAGAGTTAAGAGACTAATATGGACATTGTTAAAGTTAAGGGACTAAAATAAACCCTGAGGTTAAGATACGAGACTAAAAAGGGTATTGAGCCAATATTTAATTATTATAATAATTTTTATTTAATTTTATCGGATGTCTTTGAGTGGATTAATTAATATTAAATATGATAATGGGTTTTTGGGAAGAATTTACTTATATTTTGATAATTAAATTATGTATAAGTAAAAAATATTGGTTTTAGTATTAAATTAGAATTTTAAATAAAAATAAGGAAGTGGGTAGAATTACGAGGAATTAAGGGAATTAATGTGATTAATAAAATAAATTAAAATAAGGTTTCTATTTAAGTAGAAGGGAGAATAGAAAACACAATATGTAGAAGTTTTAGGAAATAAGGAGTAAGAAGAGAGTGAATGCAACCCTAAGAGAGCAAGTGAAGAAGAGAACATCCATAGCCAAAGTTTAAAGCTTTTTTTAAAATTTGAGGTAAAGGGAAAAATTATTCAATGTATGCGTGTTAAGCATGAGGGGTGGTGGGGAGTCCTTATTCTATTTCCATTTTTCTCTTTTATGTTTTCCCTACTGATAAATGAATTGAACCTTGAAGGAGTTTGTGTAAAACCTCTTTAGATTGTTGTTTTTAATCCTAATTTGCATGCTCTCTTAATTGCTCAAATTGATATGATATTTGTTAAAATGTTAAAATTGGTGCCATAAAATTCTTTGTTGATATGGATGTTATTAATTGACATGATATGCGTTGAGAATTTGTGATTAATGAGTTCTGAGTTGTGACGAGAAAATTTCGTTGTTGATGAGTAAATGTTGATTTTTGAGTATGAACCACCATAAGATTGAAAATTAAAAGTCTGAAACAGTTGTAGAGAGAAAAATCCCAAAACGCCAAAAAGTTAGAAAGTTAAAAATCGGGGTTTTTACAGAATCGGGTACTTTACGAAATCGGGTACTTTCAGAATTAGGTGTTGTAAGGAATCAGGTAGAAAATCGAAATTGGGTCGGGATGGAAGGCGGAGAGAGTGGTTTCAAGAGTGGAGGCGGTGGGTTTCGCGGCCCTGCTTGGCGAGTTTTGAGTCGTTTTTGATTTCGTGTTTTATGTCTCATTTTTCGTGTTTCTATAGTTATTTGATATGTTTATAGTTATGTTTGCGTTATTTGATATATTTAGAGTTAAATCTGATATATTTAGTGTTAAGTTTGAGCTATTGATATGTTTAGAGCCGAGTTTGAAATATTTAGAGCTGAGTTTGCGAATTAAACGCGTTGAGTTTGAGTTATTTGATATGTTTAGAGTTGAGTTAGATATGTTTAAAGTTAAGTTTGAGTTACTGATATGTTTAGAGTTGAGTTTGATGAATAATTGAATTAAAGTAGAGTCGTAAAGGATATGCGTGTAACCCTTAACCTTTTAATAAAAGTTGCTAGAGTTGATTGTGAGTTCTGTTGCTGTTATGAACATGCCTTGTTGATCATACATTAGAAATACTTTTCATCATAAAATTTTATGCCTTGTTGAACATTCGATGCTATTTTGATGCTGTTGATGAGTATTGATGAGTATTGTCGATAAATTATATAAATTAATTATTATGCTGAGTTATGATGAAATTGCTGAGTTATGCTGAGATGTTTTGTTCAGAAAGGAACTGTTGATGTGGCCCTATATTGACGATGTTCATGCTGAGTTTTAAGTTCAGAGAGAAACCTGTGACGAGTATTGGAGTTGGAGGTTTGGGACGAGTATTGTATTTTTTTTTTTTGCATTCATGCATCATGTATATTAGAGAT
The DNA here is from genome assembly GCA_022829125.1 of Lathyrus tuberosus. Classification (NCBI taxonomy): domain Eukaryota; kingdom Viridiplantae; phylum Streptophyta; class Magnoliopsida; order Fabales; family Fabaceae; genus Lathyrus; species Lathyrus tuberosus. The sequence continues at coordinate 1,819,184 of JALAZF010000563.1, forward strand.
AGGTAGGAATTCGGTCCAATGATGAGTTATGACTTAGGTCCAATGATGTGTTTCAGGTTAATAGTGGAACTAATGACGAGTTTTAACTTCGGTCCAATGACAAGTTTCAGGTTCAGAGAGGAGCTAGTGACGAGTCTTAGGTTTAGAGAGGAACTGGTCACAAGTGGAATAATCAGTAACATAACTTTGACATCCACAACTTTGGTACCACATGCATTGGAGTAGAGGAGATGAATACATTGCATACATAATTGCATTTGTGAATGACTATTGTTGTGGATGGATTATATGATTGATTAATTATGCTAATTGTTCTATCCTTGCTGTTTACACACTACTAATATATGGAATGTGTTTTTGTGTTATTCTTTATCCCTGTGGTGTAGATACTCAGGTAAATAGGCTTTAGTTGTTGCTTGAGTTGGAGGATGACGTAGTTTGCCTTCTTCGTTGTTTATCTTTTTTCATTGTTTAGTGTCTGCGTGTCGCTCTGATAGTGTAACCCCGGTTTGAGAATATCCTATTCTGTTTTGTTTTTTGCGAATTGTTTAATTGAACCTTTTATGATTAAATGAAGTAATTTCTATGTATGAGACAATCGAAGTTGTGTTAAATGTTTAATTTTATTTCCGCTGCAATAATGTGATTTGAGAAAAAAGTTATGTTGAGAAAATGTGACACCCTTTTGATTAAATTATTCAGCATATTTTATAAATTATGCGTTGGGGGTGAGATTTATATGTTTGGTCCCACCCGAGAAAACACTAGGTCTCTCATGTGGAGAATTTAGATAGCCCGAAAGATCTTAGTCCCTTAAGCAAAATTATATGGAGTCTGGTTGATCACACTACAAGTCCCTTAGGTAAAATTATATGGATCCTGGATGATGAGACTACAAGTCCCTCAGGTGAGGCATTAAACCTCTCAGGTGAGACTTTTTTCAAGCCCTCAGACAAGAATTAAGGTAAATCTGTTAGGCTAGACTTCAGTTGCGCCCCTTGGACGAGATTTATATGTTTGGTCCCATATGAGAAAACTCCTGGTCTCTCAGGCAAGGAATTTAGATAGCTTGGGAGATCTTAGTCCACTAGGCAAAATTATATGAAGCCTTGCTGATGAGAGTACAAGTCACCCAAGCGAGGCATTGAACCTCTTGGGCGGAACTTCTATCAACCCCCAGACAAGACTTAAGGCTAAGTCTCTTAGGTAAGACATCACTCGCGCATGTTGGGCAAGATTTATATGTTTGTTTCTCTCGAGAAAACTTTAAGTCTCTCAGACGGGGAATTTAGATGGCCTGAAAGATCTTAGTCCCTTATGAGAAATTATACGGAGCCTGACTGATGAGACTACAAGTCTCTTAGGCTAGGCGTTAGACCTCTTGGCCAGAACATCTATCAACCCCTCAGACAATACTTAAGGCTAAGTCTTTTGCTTGGTTGATTTACAGATAAAGGGAGAGTTTCACAATGTCAATGGCTGTTTGAGGAACTTTTTGGAATCTTAAGATGGAAACTCAAAAAGTATTTTGTCAGGTTATGTTGATCATTTCTAAAGTCTTGAGTTGGATGATGTTAGATGGGGTTGCAGTTGGCATAACATCCAAATGCGTAGCTAACAATTATTGGAACAAAAACGAGAGGTAAAGAACTATTGTTTGGCTATTTAGGATTTGTTCCTGATATTCCATCACTCCAAAGATGGCTTGAGATTGCTTGGGAAAAATGTTTTGATGAACCTGGCTCTCAACAATTCAATAGTTCTATCTATGGTTCTAAAAAATGGACATGAACTACCGAATGTGCCTCACTTTTGTGTTATTTTGGTCTACAAGCAAGGATGATTGAATTTGGTCCTAAGGATGTGGAATCTCTTTATCTATCTATCCCTGGTTCAAGTGTTGGTGAACTAAAGCCAATGAGAATTAGCAACAGAAGGACGAGGAAAGCACTTAATTTTTATGGACTAATGGATATATCTGTCTCGTTGTGATGGTGGCGTTTCTCGAACAAATGTGGCACAAACGTAAATTCTTGTTCATATCTTAATACCACTATCGATAAAGAAAGTGGTGGTGAATGTGTGGTAAAAGGGGCTTCAAAACAAAGTAAAACACATCAAGTTCTCATGGACTTTGTAACACCCTATTTCGCCTGAGCATGATTATACAATAAAATCAGAGTATTCACACACATAGAATAAGATGTCACACATTTTCTTTTAAAAACATACATGTCCTATAACACTTTATCAAATAAAATAATAATAAACACCTTCACTTACGGTGTCATTGCATGCTCACCTTCACTTAGGGTATTATCGCAGTGAAATTTCTCATAATCAAGTATGCATTAACTAAATCATTTAAATTTCAAATGCACTCTATATAATAATCAACTTATAAATTAAATCTCCTCAACACATAGAAGTATCAAACATCAGAGTATACATCAACCCTCTAACGAAAGGATTAAACAAGACTCGCAAAACGTTCCTAGTGTTACATATTAGAACACATAAACTAAACGCAGAAAGAAAAAAATGAAGAAAAAACCTCATGCCTTTTTACAAATCTAAAGCAGCTACTCAGTTACCAGCTTATTTGCACCCCGAAGAATAGCACATACCATAACAACAACAAAGGGGTGAGAAATCATAAACAATAATAACAAGCATAAACTGCAAGGTAGGATAATAACAAAACATTCTCTACACAATATCATTCACAGTATATCACAAGACATTCTCACACCCAAACTCATCAATCATTCACAAGTCAACAAAATGCATATAATTCATTATACAACGCAACTCGACTATGCAACTTTATGCATATGCATGTGACATTAACTCGATATTTGGTTCTCTCTAGAACTGAGTCCCCTCTTCTGAACCCATGAGCCCCCTCTTCTGAGCTTAGGATAAACCACTAGTCCCCTTTTCCGAACTAGCATACATGTCTCTTGACACAACTCTTATGATGCATGATCATATTATCAAATAAATGCGTTAAGACCACTCTTCTGATCCTAACGTAATGCATTGGCAACTCTAGTAATCCCCTCTCTGGATTACATCACACCAAAATTCCTAAATGCACATTATCAATCAACAATGCAACACAAGCATGCTAATAATTCATCTCAATATAATTATATTTCAAATAGCACATCAACTTAATTAACTCATTGTGCAAACATAATGATCACAACAATTAATCATACAATGTTCCATAAACAATATTAAAACATAAATAGCATACAACGCTGTAATTACCCCTTCAAACTACCACCACAACAACAACAATTGTGCATATTCACATACAAGCATCACACAACTCAATTGTTCATACACCATATACACCCATATTTATGTATACCAAACATCACCTTTCGTTAATCACATAACATCACTAAATAACATTATCGATTTAATTATAACAGTTAAATAATTCTTCTAAATAAATTATTAACACTCAGCAACCCAACTTAATCATACAATTAATTAATTTAAGTCACCCAAAACATGCCCAACAACAGTTAACATGAATCGCTTGACAACACAATACATAAAACCCAACTCAGCAGCTAGAAACACAACTACCAACATTAAATATTAAGTAAAATAGTATATTCACCTCATTAAGTGCACATTCAGCCTCTTAAGGCATCACCATGAGATAATACTACGCATTAGCTTTTCAATGCTTTGAACCGCGTCCCAAACAGAGTCACAGATCTCAAGTTATGATATTTTTCGTTAGACATAGCAGAAGTCATGAGGGTTGACGAGCGTCACCCAGAATTGAGCTTTTTCCCACGCCCAGTTTGTCGCTAGGTCCCAGAATCCGCGGGTAAATATCAGAATTTATTTTTCTGCGTTTTCCACCATAAAAGCCCTTCCAGACATCCGATTTTGATTCCGTAAAAAGTCACGATCTTAGAATTTGACATACTACAATTATCTAATGATTATAATAACAACTTAACACATATAACTCTCAATTTTCTCGATAAAATATTAACCCCAAAGCTTCAAACCTTTGACAATGGTGGAAAATATTAACAATTTCAAAACAGTAATCACATAACACATTCTAGACGAAAATACACATCAATTCAGCCCATCAACATCATAATATCATAGAAAATAAAAAATCTCATGAACAACCCAATGCCCTATTGAAGGTTAAGGACTTCTGTACCCTATCCCTCATGCATAAGTCCTATTGAAAACTATTCTTCCCCCTTACCTTGTTCTCCTAGCAGCAATGATTGATTCTATTCTTAATTATCCTCTCCTTCTGTGCTAGCTCTCCTCTTGTTCTTTTCTTTGCCTTACCTCTTTCACTCTTCCAATTTCCTTACTGTAAAAAAAAACCTCTAACTGTCTAACTTTTTTTTATAATAACAAAACTCCTAAATTTTGGATTTACCTTTCTATTCTCACTTACTCACAAAAACCCAATAATGCACTTCCTCTTTTATTTCATATATTTAATCACTCTATTCTTATTATTTTATCTCTAATAACAAAACAATTAAATTCAATACAAATGATACTACTCATACTATTTTATTTAATAATTAAAAAATTATTATTTTAATTATTCTATCACTTCTACGCTATCATCATACTACTTTATTCTTTTCAACCAACTTACTACCCTCCACACACATAAAGCAAATATTCAATTTAAATTAATATGTGAATTCATATAACCATGCTAAATAACTCAAATACACAAATTAACTTAATTAAATAATTAAAATAAAAAATTAGAATGTTACATACTTTGTGTGGAATTATTTTTCTAATAAAAACTTAGGCTCTCTTTGGGAAGAAGTTTTTTGAGCTTATAGGTTATGTCTTATAGCTTATAAGCTCATATGACAATAAAAGACTTGTTTGGTAACGGTCTTTTCATCACGAACTTATAGCTTATTTTATTAGCTTATAGCTTATTTTCCAGACGCTATTTTAAATAGCGTTTTAGCTTATAACTTATCATTTTTTCTTCCATTTTTACCCTTATTATTTTAACTAAAATCCACTACTATCATTTATAATTTATTATAATTTAAAATAAAATAATTATTATTAAATATCTTTTATGTCATTTTATTTTATCATCTAAGTAAACCGCTAATTTTACCAAACACTTCAATTAGCTTATCAGCTATAAGTCATCAGTCATCAGCTATAAGCTATAAGCTATCAGTCACCAGCTATCAATCATAAGCTATAAGCTATCAGCTAATTTATCAGCCAACCGCTATTTTTACCAAAGAGAGTCTTAATTTATTTTGACTATAGGTGTGTTGTCTTCAGCGACAAAACATGAGTGATGATTAATTTTAGGTACACTTGATCATGTTCCATCTAACCAAACATATGATATTCTTTCCTGTGGTGTTTGAAGTTTTGAAAGCTTTGTTTGACAGGCTATTGTATTTTCAACATGATGGACACTCAAAAACAATAGTGGAATCCAATTCAAACATCAACGAAATAGAATCAAGCAATCTTGATCTCGCTTTTGTAATATATTTGTGTGTTTTTGCCTACAACCTCCATTATAGTCCTTACTTTGTTTTATTGTAGACCCTTTAGTTTTTATGTTGTAACTGGTTGTATTCTTTGGACTAGTATTCTTTGGACTAGTACACGCTTTACAAGTAAGGATGTGGAATTACTAGGTTTAGATTTAGGTTAGAATTAACTTATTCGAGCTTGCTTAGCCACCGGCAAAAACACTTGTGAGACTATTTGACGAAACTTATGAGACTATCTGAGAGAATTTGTAAAAACAACTTAATATTATTTCCGTTTGTTGTATCCGGGTTTTTAGCACCCCTGTGCTTGTTTAATATTATCTTGTTGCTTACTAAAAAAACTTATTACATGTCTATAAAATGTTTTAAATTTATTTCTTGAGTTTTTTTTATAGAAATAAGTTATTTAGAAACACTTATATGATAAACACCAATATTATGTATGTGTAAGATGGAATTGATAGTCGGGATTGGATCCAATTCCGCATACATTCTTCATAATTCTTGTGTGAGATGGAAGGAATCCTTCTATTTGTACAACTAACTTAGGATGGTGGTTTATGGCTCTTCCTTTTCTAACTTATGTCCTCTACTTCATTTTCAAACTACATAAAAATAACAAGAGTAATTTTTGTATATGTTTAAACCCGGAAGGAGTGCTTAATAGAAAAAGTGATCCATGAGAACCTAAATTTAGAATTTACTTTAGAAATTAAGTGTAAAAATAAAGTATTCTCGAAAAAGTATATTTAATTTAATATTTAAGGATATGAACAAAGAAGCCAGCTCAATTAGGTCTGTCAAATGGAATCCAACGTCACATGATCAAATTATTTTCAGAAAGAAAAAGATGGACATATTTTGTTTGCTAGTTTAGTGATTCAGGTTAAGCAATAAAATCTTAACAATAACTTAGTACCTAAAAGAAAAAAAAAAAAAACTTAAACACTAAAAATATAAATAAACACATGATCATTGAAAAACAAACTAGTAAAGATTGTATTATGCTATTCAAAGTGTTACTTTTAAAATAAAATAATATTTGTATTTTAGAAAAATATATTCTTAACAAAATAATATTCGTCTTTTAAAGTTAGAGAGTTGTTCATGTTAGATGCTTCTCTCCTACAAGACTACTTCTTTTGTCTCAATATATAAGTAAACCAATTTGTTTTTTAAAATTAAATTACAAGCAAAGAAATTGTTTATACATAATTAACAACTAATTAAAATTATTTTATTTTTTTATAATTAATTAATAACAAATTAAATTTATTTTCTAAAAAAAATTAAATTTTATATTTTTCTATAAATTTTGTTTTTAAAAATAAAAACTGATACTCCAAATTATTATATCTGCTTTTATTTTAAAAGCATATATATATATATATATATATATATATATATATATATATATATATATATATATATATATATATATATATATATATTCTAATTTGTCACACCACTCATATTTCTACGTGGCATCTTCTAAAATTTAACTTCACTTTTCAAAATCAAAATCACATGAAATTTTTATTTGAGGTCATGGATTCAAATCTTGCAAAAAAAAATATATATATTAACCTACTAGACGTGGGAATAAATCAGGCCAATTAATAGGGATTTACGGCTTAGCCTACATAAGTCAAAGTTAGGCCAGATTTTTTTAGTAGAAAAAATCTAGGTTGTTTTATAAACCTATTTAGTTAAATAGGTCAGGTCATAGGCCATAAAAAAATATTGCAAGCCTATTAAGCCGACCTAGTTTAATAAATATATATATTTTTAATATTTTTTAATATTTTATATTAAAATACAAAAGTAAAGTTTAGTTATCTTAAAAACTTGTGACAAATAAGGTGAAAAAACTTTATAAATAATGTCATAAGTTATTTTTACAAGTTCTCTTAAACAAATAATTTCACAAAATTTATGCTTCTATGTAAGTTCAAATAAGTCTATGTAAATAAACATTTAGTTTCATTGTACTTTTGATTTTCTAGTATATTTAAACATTAGTTGAATTACTTATTTATATATGTTCAAATGATATAGATTTTTTTAAGTAGGTTAATAGGCTAATCAAACATTCGAAAATGCCAGACTTATGCTGAAAAATGAGCCTCTAATAGGTCATAGGACAGACTTAAACTTTTATTGTTTTATCAAGTCAGACTCAGATTTGACAAAATCTAACTCGACCCGGCTTATTTCTACCCCTAGTAACTAATTACATATTTACAAAAAATTTTATAAAGTAATATTTCTATTTTTCTTGTAATTAATTTTTAATTATAAAATTAAAAAATACAAATAATAACTACTTACATATTCACATAAAATTAAAATATCCAATACTTTATAGAAATGTTATTTTAAAAAAAGTGATAATCAAGATAAACATACTCTAATACTTTATTTATCTTTATAAAAATGTTATTTAAAAAAAAGATTTAAATTTATAATCAAAGCAAACAAACTAAATTAAAATGTCTAATACTCTATCTATTTCATTTCAAAAATAAAGATTTAAATTTATGATTAGGATAATTTTTCAGCCAAAAATTTTAACATGTACTTTTTAATACATGTAAATAAACATGTAAAAATTGATCAAAAGAAATAAACAAACAAATTTATGGGAGTGGATTGGGTAACTTTGTCTGCCATGCCTTTCCGTGACTTTAGGCAATTTACTTGCAAGTTTTGTAAAAAAATAAAATAAAAAATAAACAGAAACAAGATGAGAGAGAGAATTGCAGGTGAGAGAAAGAAAGAAAATTACCGTGCAGTTCGCGCCTTAAAGGCAGCGAATCCTTACCCCAAATTTATTCACTAAGTAAAATTAATAGGTGAATATCTTAGTTGGAAGAAAAGGAATACTACCCAAAATGATTAGGTCATTAGGTGGCATCTTCTCACTTACTATATTCCCATATCACAACTACTCCCTCCCTCCGTCTCATAACGAGTGACCCATTTAGAATAAAATGGTGTCCCAAAATATATGATCCATTTCAATTTTTAATGCAACTTTTCCTATTTTACCCTCTAATTAATATTACTTTCATCATTCCCAATACATCATAAAGGTATTTTAGTAAAAATATCATTCTCTCTCCTTCATTTATTTCTTTTTTCTTAATCTGTGTGAAAAGTCAACTGGATCACTCATTGTGGGACGGAGGGAGTAACTTTAACCACCACACGTTCTAACGCGTACCACTATTTTTTTTTTTGAACTTTTCTTTGTCTGAGCAATTATTTTGAACTTTTCAACACAAAAAAGAGAAGCTTCATATTTATTTTCATTTTTTATTTATTTTTCTAAAATTAGGTGTAAATACATTTTCCGACTAAAAAACACATTCTTCTTTTGCAACGGCAACGAAGATTCTTTCTTTCTCTCCCATTTTCATCAAAACCCCCAATTTCCTAAATTAGGGTTCATTCCATTTCCAATTCCCAATTTTCCAAATTCCCTCACACCATCTTCCGAATCCCAAAATCTCCCTTCACTGAGTCCCCCCATTCGCACGGCGAGCCTCCGTAGCTCGCTTATCCCCCAACGACTCATGGCGAAATTCTCCGATCAAATCTTTCATCTTCGATCACGGAAATTCACCTCCGTCATTCTCACCTTCTTCGCTCTCTGCATCATCTTCCCCATCTTTACAACGGCAGAACATGAACACGGAGAATCATCATCCGTTCTCCTGTTACCGTCGGCCACCGAAGAACAAAGCATGTGTTCCGGAACAACGCCGTCATCCTGTCCGGCGAAATGCTTCCGTACGGATCCGGTTTGCGGAGCCGACGGGGTTACATACTGGTGCGGTTGCTCCGAGGCCGCGTGCGCCGGAGCTAAGGTTGCTAAATTGGGTTTCTGTGAAGTAGGCAATGGCGGATCCGCGAATTTTCCTGGTCAGGCTCTACTTCTGGTTCACATTGTATGGCTCATCGTGTTAGGGTTTTCGGTGTTGTTCGGGTTTTTTTAGTTTCGCTGCCGGAGATTCTGTGATTATGAGGATGTTGTTGTGTGTTTGTATAATCTTCTGGGTTTGGGTTTAGGTAACATGACAATTCTTTTTCTCATTTTTTATTATTTGGGTGTTATAAGGGGATTTGGGAGATGTGTATTTTTGTTTATATTGTAATATTGATCATTTGACCAATTCTTATACTTGATGTATACAATTTTATATGTGCTGAAATTACCAAATTTCTTATTGAATTCAATTTATGCATATTTTCTTTTCAATGTCTAATGCATTGTAGTTGGTTTCTTACAATACATGTGAAACATTGGTAACCCAATTTGATGCAAAAATGGACACAATTGATACAATGCTTTAGTATTTGTATCTATGTTGGACACGAATCTCGTCTTGAATCTCAACTCATCATGATGAATAATCCTGATTCAATCTAGTAAATTGTTGCTTTGTCATTTGAATCTTTAATTCTTTTGAGATTAGTATATGGTGTATTAACTTATAGGTTTGCTATGTTGCTTGTTTTTACTGGTAAAGCTTCACAAACCTCTTTCTTTTGTCATTTGAATCTTGAATACTTTTGAGATTAGTAGATGATGTATTACTATTAGCGTACATGTTTGCTATGTTGCTTGTTCTTTATTGGTAAGTGCATCTTACGACTCGTTAAGATTTGATTCATGGTTCAGAAAATAGGACTTTCAAATCACTATTTGAATCTCTATTTGATAACAATGGTATGATTGTACCTTGATTTCATCAATATGTCTTGTTTTTGTCAATGAACATTTGTCTTTTACAGCTTGCGGGCGGTGGTGTATGTAGTTAAGAACTATAGGCAATCTTTGTCTCTTACAGCTTGGATTATATTCCAGCCTTGTTTCATGCTTTATGTTGGTAATCCCAAGCCACAGGAAATTACGAATGTATCGGGGAAACCAAAATCAATGAAGTTCGAACAATTTTGCAAGGCAGAATGGATGTTAAGCAGAGTATCTTTGCAATTGTGAAGACTGAGTATAACTTTTTCTTTAACATTGTGTTTAATGTAATAATAACTATATTACTGCCTAATTACTAGTATGTGTGGTAAAGATAGGATATAGCTTCTGGTTTTCTCATTTATAAACTTGTAGATCACTCTGTCTTTTGTTTTTATAATTTATGGTTATCAAAACCAAGGAAACCTCCATTGAGATTATGAAGTTCTTTCTTTGTTCATTGAGTTGAGATAACTCTACCGTGTTTTCAAAGAAAGGCAAACTGGATCCAAATCAGGTCCATTTTCCCAATAAAATATAATAATAGAAGAATAAAGCTGATTTCTTTCCCCTTGTTTACCAACAATAACCAAATTTCACTTGCAACATAACAAAACAAGAAGACTCATCACACATCCTCCATAGAGGCTGTGAAGCTTCAAAGAAATGCTAAAACATACTGAAATTGAAAACATAATCAATAACCCTTTCTGCTGCACTAGCCCATATTCACAAAACCTATCTCTACACTTCCCCAAGAATAACAATGCATTACAATATTCATCTCCTATCTTCACAATCACACATCAATCAAAATCTACAACATTCACTTACATTTGGAAAATCAATATTTATTCATAAATCATCATCTTCCAGTAACATCATCATCACAGCTTCAAAGTGCAAGAGTAATTGTTGCAAAGCCCGGTGTTGGCACTATTATAAGGAAACAAAGCAACAGGTCTAGTTCTTGGCAACTCAGGAAGAGGCTTCTCCATGTTATGAAGAAGCTCCACAACTTCTTCCATGGGAGGTCTTCCTTTGTTCTCATTCAATGTACAAAGCAAACCGATTTCCATAACACGAATCGCTTGCTCCAAATTGATCAACGACCCCATTCGTCTATCAACAAGCTTCACTTTCTCATTTGTTTCATGTAAGTTCCATGCAAAATCCAATAAGTTCCTCTCTTCTGATCTTCCTTCCTCTACTTCCTCCACCCTTGGCCTTCCACCTATCACTTCCAACACAATCACACCGAACTCGAATACATCGGCACTATTACACACTATTGATTCAAACTGTTTTGACTCTGCTCCCATAAGAACAAATCCGAAATCTCCCAAAACAGCTCTGAAGCTAACATCCAAAAACACACTGCTGCATTTCATGTTCTTGTGAGCTAGTTGCTTACCGTGCAAGAAACTCAATCCGTCGGCTACGTCTTTGACGACTTTGAACCGCCGCGTCCACGGAAGAACTCCGGCTCCAAACAGCCATTTATCTAGGCTTCCGTTAGGGACAAAATCATAGACTGCGATGATTTCATTGTTGTCTTGACACCAGCCTCTTATAGGAAGTAAATTCGGGTGGCGAACATGGCTAATGACTTTGATTTCTTTCAACAAACGCTTCTTATCCGATCCGTGTGTGCTGAGAAATTGAGCTGAGAATCTTTTCACAGCTACTTGGCTTCCATTAGTACCAAGCTTTCCTCTGTAGTATACTCCTCTAATATCACTTCCAAGTATCTCTATCTCACTGAATGATCTGGTAGCAGAGGAAAGTGCAGAAAAACTGAATCGGCGCGGTTTGTTAGGAGGCCTTGGCCGATGAATCTCGTCCTCTATTGAAGTCTTTGATTTAGAACCACTTTTTCTATGCTTACTGATAAAGTAAGCACCAATTAAAACAGCTAAAGCCAATACTACAGAAGCCACAAAAATCAAAAAGCTTCGCGGAGTTTTGTTCCTATTAGAATTCTCGGTAGCTTCTGTTGTTTCTGTAGTTTTCTGCAGCAAGATCTTACCTTGACATGTTTCAGACGAAGGGTAGCGAAGAAAAGCTTGACTAGTCGAAGTAAAGTTCCAAGAAAGTATATTATGAATTTGTGTGTGGTTCCCCGTCGAAGCCGAGAATCCTACAAACATATACTCATTCAGATAAGGCGAAAGATCCATAAACTCCGAGAAGATAGGCTTACTAGGATAAACTTCATCGTTCGGAAGTCCAAGACGAACGTCCATTCTCCTTCGAGGACCATCATAATCAATCCAAGCATGGTGAACAAAACCATCTTTAAGTGAAATACCAACATCAGAAACATTGATAATTTTAGTAGATACTATGCTACCTAAATTGATACCAACATGATTATCATTCGGATCACCGAATTCCGGATTCATCCTAGTATCAAACTCAACTGCAACCGCTTTATAATCGCTCTCGCAAGCATCATTAAGCATAGCAAGCCAAGGTCCCGGCCTTCCAACGGTGAATTCATCAGGTACAATAATGAAGGTAAGTCCACTACCTCCACCATTATCACTTAAATCAGAAACACTAGTAGTTGAATTATTAAGCTGAAATGAAAAGGTGGTTCGAAAAGAAGCCGGAGTTTTGGTAATCGGATCCAACAGACGAATCGGGAAGGAATATAAACCTCTACCTGCTTGATGTCTTATACCTGTTTCTTGTGATTCGTTTGGGATTTGAAGTGAACCTTTTTCATTTGAGAACTTTGCACTTCCTAGAAGCTTTAAATCATGGACTAATCTTAAGTTGTTGGTGAAGGTGAAATCTTTGAAGGAGAAGTGTTTGGTTACATTGATTGGAACCTCACTAGATGAAAAAGCTAGATTCAAGAAGGATGTGAAGATGAGGAGGAAATGGCTTATGGAAGTCATTGTTTGAGAGAGGATAATGGAAAAAGTTCAATAATTCAGAATGGTTTATAACTGTTGCTAATAATGGAGTGTAGATAAGAAGGTTTAAAATCTACGTAACACCGAAAAAAACGTGTCTATATCAATGTCCGTGTCAAACACTTGCACCGACACTTGTTATTACATTTAATTTATTCAATTTTTCAAATTATTATCGATGTTACCGTATCAGAGTGTCAGGGTCGTGATCGGGGTGTTCATTCTTCATAGTTTAAAATGAATAATACAGTCAATTGGACTAGGATTAAAGGACCATTTGAAATGGAATTGTGTTGATAAAGTTCAAGTTTTGAATTATGAATGATTGAAAGTTAATTAGGGGAAACAAACAAATGATAGTAGCTACAAAATAGATAACATGTACTATGTGGAGTATGGGAGAGGAAGTTTATGAGGTGGAAAATTGGTTTTGAGAATTCATGGTCCACGCATGTTTATGTTTTGCTATAAGACAAATCATGTTTTTTTACTGACTAGGAATCAAATTTAGTATCTGAAATTTTTATCTGAGATTTCATTTATTGATGAAAAAGTTGTATTTGTCACATATGTATTTACCTAGTAGATTACACCATACTCTATTTTTCATTAAAACAAAAATACCATGATTTCATGACTTTATTTAATTAGGGCAAACTATTTTAGGACCAAAAAGACCAACCTTTACAATTTTATGGACCATTATTATTATTATTATTTTTTTCTTTATTATAGATCCGTGTACGTTTTCCTATCATTGATTAATGAAAAAGAAAGGAATCAAACATAATTTTAAGGTATAAATAAATAAACTAAGATCTAGTGAAACGTGGTTAAGGAATATTGACTATATTATTTGCATAATAATATTTTCTTAGTAAGTATTCTTTCTATAATAAATGAGATATATATTAGTGTGTGGGCAAATAAGTAGTGCATCACATGCCTATTATTTTTAGGGTGGGAATAAAATGGGGTTAGATAGGATTTTTCAAACCTAAGCTTGCATGCTAGAAAATTTTAAGATTTGATTGATTTAATGTTTAAATAGTTAATTAACTAAAAGATCAATAAAATTAAAATTTTGTTTGCATTTATTTATAGGAATTATTAAGTAGTATAAATTATGTGAGATTATTTATTTAACGAAATTTATAAAAATAATTTATTATATTGTTCATAAGTTGATTTTAACTTATTTTCATAAATTTTTTAAAAAATGTAAAATTTTATTTTTGTATTTAATTTGACTATATAAAATATAAGAATTCAATTCTAATTTATAATAGATAGATTTAAAATAATTTTTTTATGTGATCTAGCTTTTTTTAATGACATATGATTAAGAAAGCGCCTAAGCCTAGTAGCACATGGTGGTCTTAATTTGCACATGATAGATATTTATCAAATTATTTGTATGACTTACTTGATAATTACTTGATAATGACATATAGATGAAGCTTCCTAAAAGATTTAATATACACGATATACATAATTTTGGACCTTGAAAAAACTAGTCTAACAAATTGAACAAATCTCTCTTTGCACTAAAACAACTAGGACACATCTAGTTTAATTGTCGTAGTGAATATTTGTTAAAGGATGAATATACAAATACTTCCATCTGTCTTTGTATTTTAATGAAAAGATTTGAAAAATAATTTGTCATAATTAAAGTTTATGTTGATGACATAAATATTATTTGAACTTTTGAAGATCTTCTAAAAGTTATAAATTGCTTAAAGAAAGAGTTTGAGACGAAGGACTTAGGAATGACAAAGTTATGTCTAAGTTTACAAATCAAATGTTTGGACAATGAAATATTTGTATATAAAAAAACTTATATATAAAAAGTGTTAAATCATTTTTATACGGACAATGTAATATTTGTATATCAAGAAACTTATATAGAAAAGTGTTAAATCTTTTTTATATGGACAATGGAATATTTGTATATCAAGAAACTTATATAGAAAAGGTGTTAAATCTTCTATATATGGACAAATCTCTAATTCAACACATACAACAACTTGTGATTTGTCTTTCGAAAAAATATAACTCAACAATCGTATATGAAGATTATATTGCATGTGTTGTTCAATGGAAAGATAGTTACATTAAATGAAACCGAACAAAACACGTTTTTCCAAAATTATTTTCCACTCATAATCTTCTGAAGTGTAGTTATATAAGCATCTAACAAATTTTTTTACGTAATAATCTTGCAGACTTTTAAAAAAATTCATGCCCAAATAGAGTTGTCAAAATGTACTACTGAATTCTAAACGGATCAGTCCTAGCGGGCTTCAAGATGTCCTAGCGGGCTTCAAGATTTTTTGGGTCGGACCAAAAAACCATGTTATAATACGAATTAAAAATATATATTCAAATCTAATCTTAAATAGATGGTGGACTAACCAACCCTAAATGAGGCATTTGTTTATTATTTTTTTTATAATAAAACAAAATAAAAATATCATAATATTTATTATATAAAGTGTATTATTTTAAATATAATAATTTTTATGTATTTTATTATTTTAAAAATGATTTAACTTGATTTTAAATATAATACAAGTTTTAAATTGTTCAAAATAATACATAAATATCCAACCTAACACAAATTAATATAATGCGATTTTAAAAAATAATAAAATATTAAATGATTAAATATTAATATGATTATATTAAGAGATTAATTGGAATACACTGTCAGTGTAAAACTACTTTACACTGACATCCAATAAGACTGGATCATTTTGACACATAATTATAGAATTAAAAATAAATTAAATTAAATTATAATTAAACTATTTAAATAACTACTTATTCCATGTTTCTCTCCTCTTATGTGTCAAAATGATTCAGTCTTATTGGATGTCAGTGTAAAATAATTTTACACTGACAGTGTATTTCAATTAATCTCTTATATTAATGTATAATAATAAAATTAACAAATTAAATATAATATAAGACATAAAATTCAATGAAATATGATAACTCAATGTGTGATTTTTGAATAAAATAAACTAAACGTTAATAGTTTTTTTTAGAATTTTTAGATATACATGTCAAACGGAGTATCTGTAGCCCATACAATAGCCTTGATAAGTAACCTTTTTTTTTTCAGGGCCGGATTAAAAAAACCTTAATAAAATTTAGCCTCTAATTTTAAGGTCCACATTTTAAAAAAATCGACGTACCCGAGTTCATGCTCACGGTAGCACCAATGTTTATACTTGTATTTTATATGTATTTAAGTATTTGTATTCGTACCCATTATCCACATTTTTAATAAAAATAAATCGAACAATTATAAAATATCATGATATTTTAAAATTTTAACAACAATAAAAAAATCTAATAATTTTATTGTTAAACTGTGAAATAAACAAAACACTTATATTAAAAGGTGTAATATAGTTTAATAGCGATTTAAAAAAAAATTAATAGACATATATTTTTATATAATAATATAAATGATCATTCATAAATATGTATGTGTAGGTATGGAACGAGGTGAGTACTAAGGTAGTCATACCTGCCCATATACCCGCTTATTTTAGTGGGTAACTACATGTACCCGTGTCTGTACTCATTTTGAAGTTTTTACCCTATCGATTTTGAGCATGTGAGTATCCTCGAAATATTAGTCAAATTGTCATTTCTAATAAAATGTCAAATTAAGTTTTAAAGTATAGCAATAGACACTCATTTCGAAAACAGACAATAAATACGCACGGTGACATTTTTGCAAATACAATGTCAAAAATGTAATTCTAATATGATATCAGAGTCTATCACAGACCACTCATCGTTTAAATCTACGGACCAAACTATATAGTATTGAGTGTGACGAGATATATTGAAAAAAATCGCAAGTCTCTAGCAAGCTAGACATAAAATTTCTAAAAATTTATATATAATATGTTGGGTTAGAATATGGAAACAACAATATCTAAAAAGAGGTGTGAATAAACTCAAAATCCTTTTAGACAATTTGAAAAACTTTTTAGGTCCCTTATAACAAAATCAGAGATTTTAAAAAGCGCGAAAGCAAAACACAAAATGGGAGCTTGGAAGCATCTCAATGAATCAATGTCATATGAAATGGTACATGAGGTTAAAATGAGATTGATTGCTTCTAGTGCAAATCACTTACATGACAACCAAAGTCACTTTAAACGAAGCAATTTAAAAGCACATTACTTAGATATTCTTAACAATGCATAATTGACTTTATGATGATTCCTTAAGATTGATACACCATAGACCTAAGCTTGTAAATTAAATCACTATAAGCATGGTCTAACCTATAAGGTAAACAATCAATGCAATATTGCAAATATGAATGAATGAATGAATGCATGTAAAGTAAAAGGATATGTAAATGGAAAGATACACAAAGATATATAGCGCTTCGGCATTCGACCTCGCTTTGCCTACATGCACTCTTCAATGGATGATACCATCGGAACATAATCACGGTCTTCCACTATGATGATAAAATGATTACAATGTTTTGATTACAAAGAACTATCACACAATAATTTCTCTAATGATGCAGACACTAAAATCCTAACACAATACAAGATCCCTCAAAATCTTAATCCAATAACCTCGCTATCCACAGTAATCTGCTTCAAGTATTCGTGTGTGGCGATCTCACTCATCCCATTAATTTCTTGCCCCAGCGAATGCCATTAACTGAACATATATTGGACAACTTTTAACTTTGTCTGCAAGGAATCTTTCTCCAACGCCACATGTATGTGGTGAGAATCGGAGACCGAGCTATTGGATTAACTTGACTTATAAAACAAAAGATGTCACCACCGAACTTTAATTTATCCAAGGAAAAGGGAAAATAACGAATAAACCCTAACTAAATATGCAAAGCTAAAGATAAGACTAATGGCTAAGAAAATAAGAGATTAAAGGTATGGGGGTTGGTTATACTAAGGGAAGGTGTTAGCATCCTAAGCATCTGTAGTACTCTACATGAACCTCTTGAAATATCTATGTTTTTGCTAAAGTTGTTTGCTATTAACTGGAAAATTTTATTATTTTTGAGTGAGTGATGAGAATGGGAAATGTTTTTGTTGTTTTTGTAATGTATATGAATAGAGAGGGGTGAAAATAAAGAGGTGTGCTCGCTAGGATCTCACAATCCTATGCCTATATATCCTTAGAGGAAGTCAGAGCATTTGTAGTTCGGGGAACTACGGGTAAAAATAGTGAAAAGGGGAAGAGTGTGAAAAAGAAAAAGAGGGTTCGCCAAGTATTGGGACCTTGTGCCTACGTATTCTCAAAAAGGAACTTGAGAAATCAGAGTGTTCGTAGTTCGTGGAACTACGAGTTGTTAGGGTTCTAAGAACCATAACAACAATGTGGAAAAGCTTGAAAGCAAAGCTTGTGAGGATTGATTGTAAAGGTGAAGAGATTAATGGCCATCTCTTATGAAAGGATTTAAATGAAGAGTTAAAGGTTTGTAAAGGGAGGAGAGATTAATGGCTATCTCTATCACAAGGTTGATTGAAAATGTAAAGCCAAAGGTGGAAAAGGGAGAAGAGATTGATAGCTATCTCTATGGCAAGGTTTGAAGAAAGGGTTAAAAAGTTACAAGAGATTAATGGCTATCTCTTGGGAAGGTTAAAGGTTTTGTAGATAAAAATGGTTTAAAAGTCCTAAGGTTGAATTAGGGTTTGGATAATGGTGTATATAAACATTAATGTCAAGAGAAACTTAACAAAACAAAAGTTATCAGGCTTCAACAAGTATAACACCAAGAATGAAGTGAATCTACAAATGTGATTAAACATGGTAAAGACATATTCATAGTAGAAATACAATCACACAAGACATGAAAGAACATGGATTGAAGATTTAATCATGGTGTACGAGACAATAATTACACATGAACTAACATAGGCAAGTAGACATGCTTGACATTGTGGAAATTTATGAAGGAAATACTTGAAAATAGATGAACATCACAAGAATGAAAGTCATGGATTAAAGCACACAAATATGAATCCATGTAAGACAAGAATCATATGAACAAGGTGAAAGAAAAACTTAAACCTAAAAGGGAATCATCATTCATACAAGAATATAAACAAGGCCATGACAAGCACAAGAGCAATCCTAAACCCTAGGAGATGTAAGCATGCTTTGACAAATAACTTTTCATGAAAGAAATACTTGAACATGGTAACCATTTAGCATATTTATTCATGATGAACAACAATTTCACAACATTAAACATGGTACAAGACATAGCATGGTCACACAAACATTCATGGGTAATTAGGTCAAGGAAACAATTCAAAAATAAACATGAAAAGTCCTAAAAAGTTCATAAAAACAACAAGTTTTCAACATAATGAAAATGGATAAAATAGTTAATATTTTTGGAATTTTTTCATACATTCACAAAATACATATACTAAATAAAGAGTATGCAAAAAATTAGCTCAAAATGATAAATAGGGCATGAGATATGATTAAAAGAAAAATGGGAAAAAAACATAAAACAACTAAGTGATAAAAAGAAAGGGATGCTGCCATTAGGACTTGAACCCAGTACTTCTTGCTCGTTGCTTAAAAACCTTACAACTGGGCCAAGTGCTTTGGATTGACATAATACGCGCGCAATGCATAATATATTAAGGAATCATGCAAAACATGTAAAAATAAAATACAAAAGGTCTTGGGCAAGGGGGATTCGAACCCCAGACCTAGAGCTCGCTAGCACACACAAACACATCACAATGACCATTATGGCGCAATTCCTATTCAATATATGGAATGGAAATATAAAATGAAATATTAAAACAAGTTTAAAAACTGAAATATAGCGCCATCATCATCTTCATCATCTTCCACCATTTTTCAATTTTCTAGAAATTGTATCTCTCTCAATACTTGATGAAATGCAAAGATGTAAACATGAAATTTGCTTGGATTTTAATGAGGATCTTGATGGTACCATTTGATTACATTGATTTTCACACATGACAAGTAATCAATCCATAACCAGTATGAACCCTAACATGAAAATTCAAAGTGAAATCACATACATCAATGATTCAAATCAATAAACATAGGGTAAATGATCCTTACATCATAACAACCATGTTTGTAATTCAAATGCATGGAGATGATATCAGAATCATGGAGTTTCAAGTCATAGTGCACTTACCTATTGGAGCAAGGTCTAATGCCTCTTTCACTGATTACAGAAGATAAATGATGATTCAAAAAGCCTCCTTGGC
Organism: Lathyrus tuberosus; assembly: GCA_022829125.1. Lineage (NCBI taxonomy): Eukaryota > Viridiplantae > Streptophyta > Magnoliopsida > Fabales > Fabaceae > Lathyrus > Lathyrus tuberosus. Next base: position 1,839,699 of record JALAZF010000563.1, read on the forward strand.
CTTCTTAGATGCTTTTAGGATGTGTAGTTTGTAGTGGAATATCTCCAAAGCCTTGACACGATCCTTCTTGCAAAATGGCAAAGTGTGAATTTGATCTTTGTGGAAATGGTGTTACAGTTGTAAAACAACACCTTGGACAGTTTGTACAATGTTTATGGATGGTGTTTGAGGGTTTAAATGGATTGAAACACGCTTGGATGAAGTGTCATGGAGTTTTGGACATAAAGTCAATAGATGGGCAAGTGAAGGTTGAATTTTTGATTTAAGTGTTTTCTGATGAAGGTGATGGTTTGAACACCTTTGGTATATGATTTGTGGTGAGTGTGGATATATGGTTTGGGTGTTTGTGGTTATGGAGAGTTTTTGCCAAGTTTTGTGAAAAGTGAAGTTTGCTTCAATGGTGGTTTGATGCAAGTTCTGGTTATGGATGGTTTGGTGATGTTTAGAGTGTTTCAGAAGCTTAGGTAAGTGGTATGAGATGTGTTTGAAGTGTTTGAATGAAGGTTTAGTGACTGGTTTGTGAAATTCAAGTTTTCACTTTGATGGATTTTGAAATTTTGCAAGAATATGTGATTTTGATATGGAGAGCTCTTGGCAATGTTTTGGTGTATTGTTGTGTGTCTTAATTGAACATAAATGACCTTTATTTATAGAAAACAAATTAGTTTTTTGGAGGAAAAGTTTTGGATTAAGATGCATCCTATTATCCAATGGTTTATGTCATGTTCCTTAACTTGAATGCCAAGGTACATGTAGCTTTCTTTCTAAGCGTGATCAAAGATTTGACCATTTGGACCATCATCATTCAGATTGCAACTTAGTCTTGATGCTTAAACCAAAGTCTTGACTTGTTGGAGAGGTTTCTTGACAAATTGGTTTTTTCACTTAATGCACCAAAACAAAACTTAAGTTCATGCATTGGGATGAGTTTTTCCACTATGCAAAGAGATAGAACTTTGACAAATTTGGTACTATCTTGAAGATCTCATGGGATACTACAAGATTTGTGTTGATCTTGTGCAAAGATAATGCTTACAAAGTGATCAAAAGTGACCTTGAACTTGTGTGACACAAGAATCTGTCTTGAATTCAGCTTTATCAATGCCTTTTGCAAAAATCATAAATTCTAGCTCAAGTAAGATAAATCTTTGTTCTTGGACTCTTTGGAAAGCTTGAAACATATTCTACAACTTTCATGTTGTCAACTTTTCTTGATTCAATCGGGATCATGATGAAAATTTATTGCAAAGTCAGCTACTTGACATATGCAAAATTGGTTGAAAATTTTTCTAAGTGTTCTTGTTCGAAAAGTAGTGAACCCTCCACTTCATGGCCTCATATCTCTTTATCCATGATTTTTTTGGAAATCATCCCCTAGGAAAAAGTTGGAGTATGGAATAAGATCTTCAATTTAGTCTTTGGAGCAAAGAAACTGGTTGCTTGAGGAGGAAGTTATGGACTTGGGAAATAAGGCAAAAATCATGCAATTTCATGACTTAGAAAAAATTAAGAAACCCGAATTTTTCCAAATTATGATCCTTGGATGTTTTCTTTGATTTTCTTGATTTATCATGATCCAATGCACATATTTTCATGATCCTTGACTTGAGGAGTCCATGGTTGACCAAAAGTCAAACTTTGACTTTGTGTATCTGTTGACTTTGTATCAGATGAATTCAAATTTTCAATCTTCAAAAGATCAAACTTCTTGGGAAATTTAAATCATATGAGTGTACTTCAAAGATGCATTTGAGGCACTTGAATCATGTCTTGAATAATAGGATCAACCTCAAATGAAAAAGTCAACTGTAAGCATTCTTGGGCCAAAACCCTAATTTGGTGCATTTGATGAACTTTAGGCTTTTTGAGCTTGTAATGATGTGATCTTGCACTTGGTTGTTGATAAATGGAAACTCTTGATCTTCATGAGTTAATGAGAGACTTGATAAGTTGAAGATCACACTAATCCATGGCTAATCGTCAACTTGAACATCTTGAGGCACAACCTAACTTGTAAAGCAAGCAAGCACACATTTCTTGTATTTGTAATGGGTTAGTGATGCATAAAAACACACACATGAGATGATTGATGTTATGCAAAATGATGCAAATGAGGTGGAATCTTAAGGGTAAAAATTAAGGTATGACACCACCAAAGAGGACAACTTCCAACTCCACCTTACAGACCATTGATACTTGATTTTGCCAAAGTCTTCCTTGGAGTCTAATGGAAACTTTCATCTTGTAAGATAATAACTCAATGCCAAACTGCACTCAATAAATGATACTTGCCCCTGTTACAATAAAGAAAAAAATAGCTACACACAAAAACATTAGATACCCTAATTTACCATCAGTCTCCCTTTCACCCAATCTTTAGAGAAAGGTCCATAAACAAGGAAAAAAAACCAAGGATGAAGATGGTGAACAGTTCTAGGAAATCTCAACAGCAATTGACATTACAAGCGATTAATCAAGTAATTAAATTTTGATGAATGAAGAACACACACACAAGGTTCAATCAAGTTTCTAGATAAGTGGGTCTTGGTTCTTGATTGTTATCAAGAGTTGTATCAAATCCTCAACAAGATTGATAAACTTATTCTCAAATTCACACAAGAACAACAACCAAATTGCACAAACAAGATGCAACAAAAAAGATAGATAATTGACATGGGTTCAATATAAAAAGGTTGTTGTTTGGAGAAGAAGAGAGAAGAATGGTGTAAAGATGAACACACTAAGAAGAGAAGACAAAATCACAATTTTTGTCACTATGGATCACCATAGGTTTCCCACACTTATTACTTTCACCAAAAGAAGCAATCATTTAAATAAGTGATGGAAAATTGGATTTTTGAAGGTTTGATTCGAATCAAGAAGGATTTTTTATTCGGATCAATTCGGACAGTGTCGAAAAGATTGTTTTTTAAAGCTAATGATTCAAATCATTTTTTGTACTTGGTTCGAATCAAACGAGGTTATGATTTGAATCATGTTTAATTTGTGATTCAAATCATTTGATCTAGAATTGTTTTCCAATTTTCAATGGGTGACTGATTAGAATCAAATATAGCACATGATTCAAATCAAATACCCAATCATCAAAGTTCAAATGTCCTAACATGTGATTCCAGCTATTGATGTGGAAAGTTCAAAACAGTAACTTTCATAGGCTAAAAAAGAGAAACACTAACAAGGATCAAATGAATATATCATGAAATGTAAGGGGTTTTCAGTGGTACAATTTAAGTAGCCGAAGCGATTACAATCAAATGGAAAGAATGTTACAATCACGCAGATAAATTAAAATAATGAACAAATTACAAATACGCAATGAAACAATAATCAAATTGTAAAACATCAAAACAAAATTGATAGCTAAAGCACACAAACAATACCAAATGATATTATGTGCTTTCAGTCTCCCCCTTTTTGATGTTTGGAGAAACTATAAGATTATTGTTGATGAACTAATCCAAAGTGGTATTTGGAATTTGGTGGAACATAGTCAATTTGATGACTATCACACAACAATTCATTTTAGTCATAAAAGTTGTAAAGCTACCCTTGCATTAAACACTTAATATGGATAAATATTGACAATATCTCAGCCATTTCTCCCCCTTTGTCAAATATAAAAAAGGAGAAAGTTAGATAAAAAATGCACAAACAGAATCCAAGCTAACGCAAAAGCCAATACACAATATGTCATACTTAGTGAATCATAAATCCAAATCATACACATCACATATGAGAAATAACACAAATATGCAATATGAAAAATATAACAAGATAAAATAGCAGAAAAATGAATATCAGAAATACCAAAATAACATGAATTAATATTATAAAATCCACATGGTACATTAATCAAAACAAAGATCAGCCAGATCAAAAAACAGTAGTCCAAACCAAAATAGACATAATAATAAACTAAATATGCTAAATTTCATGATATGAATGATATGAGACATCACAAAAAATCGTGAGGAAAGAAATCAGAAGAGGGTGGAGGAGGTGCATCAGCAACATCAATGTCTTCCAAAATAGGAATGCTTGTTGTAGTAGTGTCATGATGGAAAGTGAAGTTTTTACTACCAAGATAGTCAACATTGCTCTTCACTACTTTAATCTGATGACTCAGATGTTCTTCTGAAGCTTGAATCTCTTCCTTTATATTCACAATGTTCTCCTCTTCAACACGGGCAAGCGCATCAATGCATGCCATGATACGATCCTCCCTGATCTGGTTATTTGCAAGTAATTTTTATATCATATCATCAAAAAGTGCCTTCACATTAACAAATGTAGAAGAAGCGGCACTAACACCAGCAGCAGATGGACCATTTGCCTCAGTAACTTCCTTCTCAAGAATCTTATCATCATAAATTTGTCTACCTAAGTCCTCCAGATAATAATACTCACCATTCGAATCCAAGTAATATATCATCTTTTCCACAACACCATAATCAAGAATCTTCTGAGATTCAGTGAGATCTTCCTCTTTGCATTCGATGCCATTGAGCTACAGTATCTTCTGAACAAAAAAAGAGAAGAAGATAAATCTCTTAGGATTATCCCTGCAATGGATCATCATAACAATGATGAGTCTAACCTTGTTATTTTTGTCTTTGGGACTCAGACACCACATCAAAAATAGATCACCGTCATCACCCCTGCTAGAATTTTTCAATTTCCTAGCCAAAATCTTCACCACAATCTAGTGTAGCAACCTAATATCAAACTTAATCTGACTATTTCTCAAGTTTAACAACTCCATGTGCTCACAAACACATTTAGAAATATCCAAAACAAATGCAACTTTATCATACTCAGACTCCTTTGAATTAGAGACATTAGTACCTTTATATGTCAATCCAAAGTATTTGATAAAATTAGAGTAATTAAATTTCACAACCTTGTTCTTGAACCTACTTTTAAGACCTGCACTAGTGAGTTCCAGGTTGCAATAAAAAGCCTTAACATAATCATGATTGTATTTCCTTTTCATGCCAATGAATGTTAACAACTTGTTGTCAGCAAACGGTTTCAGGAATTTGGTTTTCAACTCAACTTCATCAAAACTATCAACAAAATACTCACGGTCTACTGGCTTATAAAGAAACTTATCTTTGTACTTTTGTAGACTATCTTCAGGCAACAAATGAGCAACTTTACTACACAGCATAGTCATAGAATATGAACCTGAAGCGGAGGAATTTTTGGCCTTCTTGCTCACAACCCCATAAGTGGATGCTTTGCTACCTTAAAATTTTGTCCTTGATCTCTTTGGAATAGGAACTAGTGGCTCATAGTCAATGAAAGTGGAGGTTGGTTGCTTGTTTTGTGTTTGTCAAGCCTTCCTCTATTCCCGTATTCATGTGCCATTTTTGATAATGGATGAGTGATGATGAGTAATGATGTTTATTAGATGATACTGTTGATGATAATGAGTAGAAATGTTGAATGATAATGTTTTTGAGAAATTACTCAAATTAGGTTTCGTGATGATCAAACGAAAAAATGATGGAATGAAGTTGAAAAGGTGAAAAAGGAAAAACAAGTGAATTCAGCGTGACTTTTAAAATTTTGATTCAGATGATGTTGAAAATTTGATTTGAATCAAATAAGACAGTCTTGAAACTCAACAAAAATGATTCAAATCACGTGATAAGTGTAAAATGTTTTGATTCAAATCAAAATTAAATGTCTCAAGTCTAAGGAAAATGATTTGAATCACGAGTTTAGTTGAAACTCATTGATTCGAATCAAAAGACCAATATTTTGAAAATTTTGAAAGAAACGAGACTTTTCACTAAACACCCAAAATAATTAAAATACCTTTTAATGCTTGTGAGGGAAAACAATTTTATGTTATGTATGAATCAAAAATAATTGAGCCTTTTATAGTGCAAATTCTCAAATAAGTTAATGCTAATGGACTTTAATGTGATTGCAAAATTGTTTTTAATGCACATAACTAATGATGATGCATGAATGTATGAAGATGCAGATGAATAGATTACACAAATTTCGAACTGATGTGTTGAATGATTTAGCAATTAAGAGATGAATGCACAAACATAGCACACATATAAACATATATAAATCATATAACACACATAGGTGAAAGAATAAATACTTCGGTGCATATGCAAAAGAAATAAAGAAGGGTTGGAACGATCATATCAATATTGACGATCTAAGCTTAACTTGCTAATTATGATACCAAATGGAAATAAAAAACAAGGGTAACACAAGATTTAAACACAAACAGTCAATTACGAATTGGATAGGACTCTTCTTGCACATTGGAAGAACATTGTCAGACTCTTTTTCATAAGGCTTCAGATGAATTTGAAATGGTAATACTATGATCATTAGTGATTGACACAACTTGTCAATCCCAAATCACTTATTCAACTTTTGGACGATTGATAAGCACTTCAAGTATATTCCTTGAAAATTTTGTAGTTGGTTGAAACTTTCGAAAATCATTTCCAATATTCACAAACCGTTCTTTTTACAACGACCTTAGAAGACTAGGTCACTAGAAAATGCATTTGTTTCCTTCTCCTTTTCTCATATACTTTCCAGCGTGTTGTAGGGTGAATGCATGAACTTCAAATTAGGATCAATCTGGAAATAATGTTTAAAAAACAATGTCATAAACATACTGCACATATCTCAGAAAAATTGTTACTTCAATCCTAGATGAATCAAAACTTAGAGAACATCTTAAGTATAATTAATGCTTTGAAGAAAATTCTAGTAAAGTTTTACTTTGAATTAACTTATATATTGTGTTGCAATGAATGATCAAACACATGTAACTCAATGTAATTTCATTGGGATTCATTGAATTGCATAAACTTCAATAACGTTTGAGAAAACTCGTATAGGATTGAAGGAACCATATCCTCAAATTTTGGTGTCATTAGACTTTGATCAAAAGCTAGACTCTGATACCAATTGTTGGGGGAGAATATGGATACAACAATGTCTAAAAGGGGGGTTAATAGGCCCAAAATTCTTTTAGATAATTTGAAAAACTTTTTAGGTCCCATATAATAAAATAAGAGATTTTAAAAAGCGAGGAAGTAAAACACAAAATGAGAGCTTGGAAGCATCTCTATGAATCAATGCCATATGAAATTGTACATGAGGTTAACATGAGATTGATTGCTTCTAGTGCAAATCAGTTACATGACAACCAAATCCGCTTTAAACGAAGTGATTTAAAAACACATTGCTTATATATTCTTAACAATGCATAAATGATTTCATGATAATTCCTTAAGATTGATATACCACAGACCTGAATTTATATATTAAATTTCTATAAGCATGGTCTAACCTATATGGTAAACAATCAATACAATCTTGCAAATATGAACGAATGAATGCATGTAAAGTAAAATGATAGGGAGAAGGAAAGATACACAAAGATATATAGTGCTTCGGAATTCATCCTCACTTTGCCTACATGCACTCTTCAATGGATGATGCCATCGGAACGTAATCACGGTCTTCCACTATGATGATAAAATTATTACAACGTTTTGATTACAAAGAACTATCACATGATAATTTCTCTGATGATGTAGACGCTAAACTGCTAACACAATACAAAATTCCTCAAGATATTGATCCAATAACCTCACTATCCACAATAACCTGCTCCAAGTATTTGTGTGTCGTGATCCCTCTGATCCCACTGATTTCTTGTCTGAGTGCATGATTGCCATTAATTGAGCATACATTGGACAACTCCCAACTTTGTCTGCAAGCAATCTTTCTCCAACGCCACCAAAGAAGGAAAACTTCCAACTCCGCCTTACGGACAATTGATACTTGATTCTGCCAAATTATTCCTTGGAGAATAATGGAGACTCTCATCTTATTAGATAATAACTCAATGTCAAACTGCACTCAAGAAACGATACCTGCACCTATTACCATAAAGAAAAAAACCAGCTATATACAAAAACATTAGATACCCTAATGTACCATTAGTCTCCCTTTCACTCAATCTTTAGAGAAGGGTCAATAAACAAGGGAAAAGTCTAAGGATGAAGATGGTGAACAATGCAAGGAAATCTCAACAATAACTGACATTACAAGAGATTAGTCAAGTAATTCAGTTTTGATGAATGAATTACACACACACACACACACAAGGTTCTAGGGGTGGCAAAACGGGTCATGGCCCGCCGGGCCGGCCCGCCCACCCGCAAAAAAATGGCGGGTTGGGTTGGAATTTTGGGTCCGCCGCCCACCAACGCCCGCCCCGCTAAAGACCGCCACCCGCCAAAGCCCGCCCCGCCAAAACCCGCCGCCCGCAAAAGCCCGCCGCACCTTTTTTATTAATATGGTTGGTATTTTATTTTCCAAATTATATACAGTATGAAATTTATATACAACCTTGCATCACATGAAAATTATATACTTTATGAAGATTATATACTTTATGAAATTATTTACAGTATGAAAATTATTTACTAGCCTTGCATCACATGAAAATTATATACAGTATGAAAATTGATATACAGTATGAAAATTTGAAGATTCTCCAAATTATTAGTCTTGCTCATATTTTATTTGCCTTGCGCAAAAAATTGCTCAGTAAGCCAATTTGTGCATGCTTTTATAAAAACACATAGTTTGTTTAATTTGTGCATGCTTTTATAAAAACACATAGTTTTTATACATTGCTCAGTAGGCCAATTTTTATACAAAATTTATAAAAACACATGTTTTGTGCATGCTTTTAACGGGACTGTTTGAGAAATTTCTAACCCAATTTGTTCTTATTGAAAGGTAAAAAAAAAGCCTTTTAATTTTTTAAAAAAATGGAAAAAAAATAAAAAAAGAAGGCGGGCAAGCCCGCCGCCCGCCAACCCGCCACCTTGGCGGGGCGGGCTTGATTTTCATGCCCATTTAAACTTGGCGGGCATGCCCTCCCCGCTCTTTTTTTGGCGGGCATTAAGCGGGGCGGGGTGGGCGGCCCGTTTTGACACCCCTACAAGGTTCAATCAAGTTTCTAGATAAGTGGGTCTTGGTTCTTGAATGTTATTAAGAGCTTGATCAAATCTTCAACAAGATTGATAAACTCATTTTCAAATTCATAGAATAACAACAACCAAATTGCACAAACAAGATGTAACAAAAAATTTAAAGAATTGACATGGGTTAATTATCAAAAGGTTGGTGTTTGGAGACGAAGAGAGAAGAATGGTGTAAATATGAACACACTAAGAAGAGAAGACACAAATCACAATTTTGGTCACCATGGATCACCATAGGTTTCCCACACTTGTTACATTCACCAAAAGAAAAAATATTTAAATAAGTGATAAAAATTAGATTGTGTCAAAAAGATCACATTTTTATTCTGATCAATCTGGGTCGTATAAAAAAGAAGCATTTTTATTATGATCAATCTGGGTCGTATAAAAAAGAAGGATTTTTATTCTGATCAATCTGGATTTTTTATTCTGATCAATCTGGACTGTGTCAAAAAGATCACATTAATAAACCTAATGATTTGAATCATTTTTTGGACTTGATTCGAATCAAATGACATTATGATTCGAATCATGTTCAATTTGTGATTCGAATCATTTGATCCAAGGGATAAAATCATTTGAAGCAGTTGAGTGAGAAAAAAAGGCAGTATAGGGGGAAACCTTATATGACTTCAGCTGACAAAGGGAAGCAAAAGGCTTCAGATGGGAAAAAGACAAGTGGGGGAGCAGCTCCCGCTTCTGGGAAGTGTTACAGGTGTGGCGAGCAAGGTCACCGTGCTGATGTTTGTACTAATAATGTGTTGAGGTGCTACAGGTGTGGTAAGAAGGGTCATAGAGCTACTGATTGCAAGGATGATGATCCAACCTGTTTTAATTATGGTGAGAAGGGTCACATCAGTACCAAGGGTCAGAAACCGAAGAAGACGACTACTGCTACTCAGACCAGTGGCAGAGTGTTTTCTTTGAGTGGTACCGATGTGCCAGAGAAGGACAACTTGATTCGAGGTACTTGTTTTATTAATGATGTTGAGTTGGTTGCTATTATTGATACTGGTGCTACCCATTCCTTTATCTCGCTTGAATGTGCAAATAGATTGAGTTTGAAGTTGTCTGATATGAATGGTAGTATGCTAATAGAGACTCCTGCTAATGGTTCTGTTACTACTACTTTTGTGTGTTTGAGATGCCCTTTGATGCTTTTTGGGAAGAGTTTTGTGATGGACTTGGTGTGTTTACCCTTGCACCAAATCGATGTAATCCTTGGAATGAACTTGTTGGAGTTCAACCATGTTCATATCAACTGTTATAACAAGACTGTAGAGTTTCCTGAGTTTGGCGATGGTGGGGAGTTGATGTTCCTGTCTGCTAAGCAAGTAGACGAACTTATGGAAGATGAAGCCTTGGTGTTTGCAATGTTTGCATCATTGCAGATTGATCGTGAAGCTGCAAGTGTCGACTTACCTGTTGTATGTGAATTTCCAGAGGTGTTTCCAGATGACATCAGTGATTTGCCTCCAGAACATGAAGTAGAGTTTGCAGTGGACTTAATACCAGGTACGAGTCCAGTGTCGATGGCTCCTTACCGGATGTCAGCTTCTGAGTTAAGTGAATTGAAGAAACAACTAGAAGAATTTCTCGAGAAGAGGTTTGTTAGACCAAGTGTTTCTCTGTGGGGTGCTTCTGTGTTGTTAGTGAAGAAGAAGGATGGTAGTATGAGGTTGTGTGTTGATTATCGGCAGTTGAATAAAGTAGCTATCAAGAATAAGTATCCACTTTCGAGAATCGACTACTTGATGGATCAGTTAGTAGGTGTCTGTGTGTTTAGAAAGATTGATTTGAGGTCGGGTTACCATCAGATTCGTGTTAAACCTGACGACATTCCGAAGACGGATTTCAGAACGAGGTATGGTCACAATGAATACACTGTGATGCCGTTTGGTGTGTGTAGGCTCCGAATTTCGACGCCTAGATTTTGTTCAGGAGATTAAAAGTTTAAGATTTGCCAGGACATTCCGACAGAAGTTTAGTTTTGATGAAAGAAGGCTAGTCGAAAACAAGTGGTCAGTTAGAATGGAACAGTTGAAGATTTTTTTCTAAGTATTAGAGATGTTTCGACATAATGTTGGGAAGTCTTTGCTTCGTCGGGTATTTTGAAATTTAAATCCAGGAGGGAAATGTTGTTTTTAAAACAAGACGCGTGGAATGCATCTAAGGGGCGAAGGCATGCAGATTTCCATTTATCGCCATTAGGAGAAATGGCCGTTATTGGCGGTTATTTTGACTGTATATAAATAGGGAGTCATAGTGTTAGATTTCCGTGTGTGTTCAAAATTTGTACAAGTTACTCAAGAATACTCAAAGTAACCGTGAGAGAGAAAAGAGTAGTTACTGAGAAAATGTACGTTTGAAAAACACCAGTCTCTTTATTTACCTTTCGATGAAGTTTTAATTATTTACTTACAATTTCTTTTACATTTTCTTGCAATTTCCTTCTTGCATTTGTATTATGTTTTTCGCCATTTCATCTTTAAGAACAAAATTTTATTATTTCATCTGAATCATATTGATTTATGAAAACAATGACGGATGTGATGTACAAAAGGTTTGATTTTCATACGAATTGTCAAAACTCTTAAAGCACATTGTCCTAGAATTTGTATGGTCGATCCTGTAAGTAAACTAATTTTTACAAAATTAGGAGACTAGTGGTTGTTTGCTAATTTTCCAGGTAAACAAATTGGCACGCCCAGTGGGACCTTATGCTATTGACAATTTAAAACCTTTATTTTAAATTTTACTCATACAAAACTTTCTTCGCTTCGTTGCATGAGACTAAGGAGTGGTAAGATAGCCATAAATAACGAAGAAAGACCTAGAAGAAGAAGAGTAAGGAGAATGGCGAATCCAAATCCGTCAAACAATCAGAATTCCACAAATGATGGAGTACCACCCCCTATTCCTTCGACTGGGGGTAATACGGCATGAATATCAGTATCAGAGGCTATACCATCAACAGCGGGTTCGACACCAGCGCATTCAATTCCCCAGAGTGCGCCTAGTTTTTCAACTATGGGACCCCAAATTCCTCAAATGACTCCTCCCCCTTCAGGGAGTATGTACAGGCCTTTTATATCTGGCTTTTCCATGCCTCCACTAAATCGAGAACAGCCATATGGAATGCCAACATCAGTGATGACAAGTTTACATAATGCGTCATCAGCATTTACGGAACCAACGGTTAACATAACTTCGCCTTTACAAGGATCCGGTTCTGGTGTAAACCATATGGGTAGGATTAGTCAGCCTTTAGGAACAGGATATCAAACATATATGCCAAACATTACTAATAATTCTGCATAAGTAATTAGGCAACAAATGGATGAGAGCAACCATGATATGGTTCAGATGCTAGCCCAACAGATGGGGGTTATATTTAACCCTCTGATCCAAAACACTACACAAACAAATCAACAATTGGCAGCGCAGATGACGCGCATTGCCGATTTCTTTGGTGTCCCTCAACCTCCCCAAAGGGAACGTGTAATTTAGAACCCAGGGGTAACCGTCGAAGAAGAACCTACTATAAATCAAAGACAACCAAATATCCCTCAGGCGGAAGTTTTGAACCAAGGAGGAGTAGTCGAACCACCAGGGGTCGAAATCTCTGTTCAACAAGAACCAAGGGTTTTATTAGTAAATAGAAACCAAAATGCTGATAATATTATACAACAAATGCGTTGTAATGATATGCCAGCAGAAAATAATTTGGAAGCCATGGTCGAAAGGATTATGGCGCGAAATGGGATGAATGTAGGGTTGCAGAGGCCCAGTTATACTTCCCCTTTATCTGAATATATTTTGCAGCAAGATTTACCCCATAAATGGAAGGTTCCCAAGTTTACAAAATTTTCAGGGGATACTAGTGAATCGGCGGTCGAACATGTGGCGTGGTATTTGATTGAAGCAGGCGAAATAGCGCACAATGAGAATTTGAAAATAAAATATTTCCCTAGTTCACTAACGAAAAACGCTTTTACTTGGTTTACCACATTACCTGCAAATTCGATACATACTTGGACCTAATTGGAGAGATTGTTCTATGAACAATTCTACATGGGACAAACAAAGATAAGTTTGAAGGAATTGGCTAGCGTCAAGAGAAAATTCTCAGAGCCAATTGATGATTACCTGAATAGGTTTAGGTTGCTCAAGGCAAGGTGTTTTACACAAGTGCCTGAACACGAGTTAGTCGAAATGGCCACTAGTGGACTCGACTATTCAATTAGAAAGAAATTAGATACCCAGTACTTAAGAGACATGGCCCAATTGGCTGATAGGGTTAGACAGGTCGAATGACTAAAAGCCGAAAAAGCTAGGGCTAATAAAAAAAAAAAAGAAAGGGTAGCGTATTTCGGAGTTTGTGAGGATGATGACGAAGACGAATCATCAAATTTCGAAGAACAAGAAGTCGATTTGGCATAATTAAAACAGTGGCTTCCATATGCTTGCAAAGTCTTGGCTCCGCCGAATGGGAAAAACCCAATCGAATCGGAAAAGAACGATAAGTTCCCCAAAAGAACTTATACGTTCTACGTCACAAAGTGTGACGAAATATTTGATTTGTTAGTCAAGGATGGCCAAATGATAGTGCCACCTGGTACTAAAGTTCCTCCTTTAGAATAGTAGAAAAAGAGAGGTTTTGCAAATACCATAATTTTTTGGGTGATAAAACGTCTCAATGTTTCCTTTTCAGGGATCTAGTGCAAAATGCAATCAAAGATGGAAGGCTCAAATTCGGCGACAAGTCGAAGTCCCAGGTGAAGGTGGATCCAAACCCTTTGCAAGTGGAAGAGGCCCACTATGCTGAGCCATCCATGGTGAACATGGTCGAGGTTGCTGAAGGCTTCGATGACAACGTGGATATGATCGAGGTTGCTGATGGCTTCGACAACAACGTGAATATGGTGGAGGTTGCTGAGGATCCCGCCAACAAATGTGACATGGTCGAAGTTACCAATGACTTCGTGAACCTGGTTGTGATGGTTAAGGTTATTGAAGACCTTGACAGAAAGATCATAGAGAACTACATTGCTGAGGCCACTGATGGCGTCAACAACGAAACTACTAATGGTTTCGTCCAAATCAACAACGAAACTACTGATGGTTTCATCCAAATCAACAACGAAACTACTGATGGTTTCGTCCAAATCAATAACGAGACCACTGATGGTTTCGCCCAGGTTAACAAAGGGACTACTGAGGGTTCCTACAAACAGGCTACTGTTGGCCTCCTCCAGAGAACCATGGAGGATCCAAAGGAGAAGACTGTCGGATTCGTCAGCCAATAGGTTACCAAGGGTTTGTCTCTAAAGGTACCAACAAAGGAAGCAACTGAGGGTTTCAACCGTATCAAGAAGGAACACGAGGTCAATGAAGGCCTCAATTTAAAGTTGAACAAAATGAGCATTGCCACAGAGACAGCTGCCAATATGAACATGGTGGAGGTGTCTCAGAATGTTTCGATGCAAGTCGATGAAGAGCGTCGACGTGAGGAATACCACAAACTAGCATACCCCAAAGAGGAGGAAAATTTGGAAAATTTCATCCACAGATGCCAAAGAAAGAGGTCTGAAGTAATGCTCTATCCTCGTTGTAGTGCTCTCTTCGACAAAAAGGCAGCACAAAACTTAGAGGGAGTAGAGAGAGCAAAAAGAAGGGGAAATTGGAAGCCTTCCCAACCAGCAGGAGAAAGATTCGACCCCAGAAGAGGAAACCAAAACAGGCAGAGGTTAGGAGGAAGGTACCCTAACACATTCATGCCTACAAATAAGGCTCCAGATGACAAATGGGTTAATCCAATCCGACAAGCCCAAGGACAAGGAAAGTGGAAGGATTTCGAAGTACAATGGGGATCTTCCATATCATACAGGAAAGAATTCCAAAAGTCTAAGAAGATGAATTACCCCTCTGAAAATTACAAGGGGAAGAACCCTATGACGAAGTCACAATGGAGGAGGTACCATCTGAAAATTACAAGGGGAAGAACCCTATGACGAAGTCACAATGGAGGAGGTACCAACGTCGAAAGAAAGCAGAGAAGGAGGCCGCGGGAAAAGCCAAGCCAGAAACCAGCAGTAATGTTTAAACTTCAAATTAGAAAGAAGAATCGAAGGTCAAAAAGTCACCCGTTGCTCCAGAACAAGTGTCGTCGAAGGAGGACATAACTAGGGATGATGAATTGACAGACGATTTTAACTCAGAGTCAGAGGCATCTTTCGACGTGATATGTAACGTCGTCTCAGTGCTACCCAGGGAGTATGACCAGATAATGGAAGTCAAAGATGAGGAAGAGGCTATGGAAGTCAAAATGGCCAAACACAGGCCTGTTTGTTATTATATTATGAACAATGGATGCGTGGAAGAACAAAATGCATTTTTTGAAAGGCTAGATGATTCAATGAGGAGTCACTTGAAACCCCTGTTCATTAAAGGAAAAGTGGGCAACATAGGGGTAAATAAGATTTTGGTTGATGGAGGCGCGACAGTCAATTTGATGCACCATTACATGCTTAAGAAGATTGGAAAGGATGATTCCGACACCAAACCTCATAACATGGTGTTATCGAATTACGAGGGTAAAGTGGGAACCACCATGGGTGTAATACAAGTAGATCTAATTGTCAGAACCATCACAAGGCCGACAATGTTTATGGTAATTACATCAAAGGCAAATTATAACCTGCTCTTTGGCAGGGAATGGATACATGACATAGGTGTCGTCCCTTCGTCAATGCATCAAAGAATAACAATTTGGCGTGCAGACAGGATTGTCGAAAATATAGAGGCTGACCAGAGGTACTTTCTGGCTGAAGTAAACCAGGTTGACATGCGAAGCTTCGGCAGAAATCTGGCTCATATTGCTCCTTGTAGTCCTGCAACCTTCGACATGACGCCAACTGACAACGCCTTCTGCTCACTATACCTTCATCCCACCCACGGGTTTCAGTGGGATAGAGAGGTAGTTGGCGAAGAAGATTATATTTTTGGAACCTCACACATCCAGCCAACTGGCCGGGGCAGCGAATTTAGTGACAATGAGTGAGTCACTAGTTCTTGAAAAGATCGCGGCTTATATAGCCGAGAATAAACTCAAAGCGGCCTTAGAGGCCGAAGTAAAGTACATGGATGTCGAATCCAATGAGATCGAAACAAATCAACAAGGTCTTGGAAAGGATTTTGGTATGGATCCACTTGACAAAGATCTAGGAGATTTGCAAAACCAGAGGCTCGACGCCATCTACGACGATGAGCCTTTGGGCTTTGAGAAGGATCCATTAGCAGCAAACATCAAGATGATGGCACATGATCCACTTGAAGAAATCGATTTGGGGTCGGGGGCAGAAAAAAGACCAACCAACATCTGTGCAAAAGTGAGCCCCCAACTCAAGGTCAAAATAGTCCAGTTGCTGAAGGAATTCAAGGATTGTTTCGCATGGGACTATGACAAAATTCCCAGTCTAGATAGGAATCTGGTCGAACTAAGGCTACCAATAAATCCTGGGAGAAAACCTATTATGCAAACTCCAAGGCGATTCGCACCAAAAATCCTCTCAAAGATCAAAGAAGAAGTCGAAAGGCTCCTCAGATGTAAGTTCATCCGCCCGACCAGGTATGTCGAATGAATTGCCAATATAGTTCCAGTAATAAAGAAAAATGGCAAACTAAGGGTATGCATTGATTTTCGAGATTTGAATTCGGCTACCCCAAAGGATGAATATCCTATGTCAGTGGCGGAAATGCATGTCGATTCTGCCGCAGGCCATGAGTACCTTAGTATGCTTGATGGGTACTCTGGTTATAATCAAATTTTGATTGCTGAGGAAGATGTTCCTAAAACGGCATTTCGATGCCCTGGAGCCTTAGGCACCTACGAATGGGTGGTAATGCCTTTTGGCTTAAAGAATGCTGGGGCAACATACCAGCGAGCAATGAATTCGATTTTTCACGATTTCATTGAGGCTTTCATGAAGATTTACATTTACGATATTGTTGTTAAGTCTGTTTCAGGAAAAGTCATATATACCATCTTCGACAGTCCTTTGAAAGGATGAGGAAGTTTGATTTGAAGATGAATCCTCTCAAATGTGCGTTTTGTGTGCAGGCGGGAGACTTCCTAGGCTTTGTGGTCCACAAGAAAGGGATCGAAATCAATCAAAATAAGGCCAAGGTGATAATGGAGGCGAAATCGCCATCTACAAAGAAGGAATCGCAGTTTCTACTTGGCAAGATCAACTTTCTCAGAAGGTTCATCTCCAACCTTAGTGGGAAGACGCGAGCCTTCTCCCCTCTACTTTGACTGAAGAAAGAAGACTTTGAATGGGGGCAAGCGCAGCAGGATGCCTTCGACAAGATCAAGGAGTACCTGACGCATCCTCCAATTTTGATGTCACCTTGTAGAAGTAGGAGTATGAGGCTATACATATATGCGTCGGACAAGACATTAGGGAGCATGTTGGCTCAAGAGGATGAGAATGGTGTCGAAAGATCCATTTATTACCTCAGTAGGGTCTTGAACGATGCAGAGACTAGATATAGTGTAGTCGAAAAGTTGTGTTTATGTTTATACTTTTAATGTATGAAATTGAAGCACTATATAAAACCAGTGGATGTTTTTGTATCTTCTCATTTCGATGTTATAAAATACATGTTATCTAAACCAATTTTGTACAGTCGAATTGGAAAGTGGGCATTAGCATTTACTGAATATTCTTTGACATATCTACCTTTAAAGGCTGTAAAAGGACAAGTAGTGACTGATTTCATAGTCGATCACGCTATAAATGAAAAGCCTTTGGACTACATTGAACTAGAACCATGGAAATTATACTTTGACGGCTCTAGTCATAAAAATGGAACTGGAATAGGAGTGCTTATTATTTCTCCTAACAAAATCCCAACAAAATTCAAGTACAAAGTCGAAGGCCTATGTTTAAATAATGAGGCAGAATATGAGGCTTTAATAGCCGGACTTGAAATTTTATTGGAATTGGGGGAAACTCGGGTCGAAATAATGGGCGACTCTGAGTTAGTCATAAAGCAAATAACAAAGGAGTACAAGTGTGTCAAAGAAAATTTGATTATGTACTTTGTAATAGCCAATCGACTCTTGAAGAGATTCGATATGGTAACAATTCGTCATATCCCTCGAATAGAAAACCAGGAGGAAAATGATTTAGTACAAATTGCTTCTGGCTATAGAATATCGAAGGAAAATATGCGAAAAGCCATTGAGGTTAAAGGAAGAGTCGTGTCAGCCAGATTATCCCCGTCAGATTTGGAGATGATAAAGCTAGGATACGCTGATGAAGAAAATTTTGAAATTTTTAACATAGATAGTTCGACGAGTGGAGACTGGAGAAAGCCCATAATAGACTATCTACAAAATCCAACAGGACTAGTCGAACAAAAAATCAGGTATCGAGCTTTGAGTTATGTTATGCTGGGTAATGAATTATTTAAGAAAACTCCTGAAGGGATATTACTTAAGACTCTAATCGAATCTGAAGCATACATAGCCCTGTCGAATGTACATAGTGGGGTATGCGGTGCGCATCAAGTAGGCCAAAAAATGAAGTGGTCGTTATTCCGACAAGGAATGTATTGGCCAACCATGTTAAAAGATTGCGTCGAATTCGCGAAAGGATGCCAAGAGTGCCAGGTGCACGCAGGGATACCGCATATTCCTGCAAGTGAGTTGCATTCTATAGTAAAACCTTGGCCCTTTAGAGGTTGGGCTTTAGATTTGATCGGAGAAATTCAACCAGCATCATAAAAAAGTCAGAAGTTTATTTTGGTGGGTATCGATTATTTCACAAAATGGATCGAAGCCATACCTTTAGTGAGTGTGGATCAAGAGGCCGTGATCGAATTTATTCAAAAACACATTATCTATAGGTTTGGGATCTCGGAGACTATAACAACGGATCAAGGATCTGTTTTTACCGGTAAAAATATGCAAGCTTTTGCGAAAGAAACGGGGTTCAAACTTCTCACATCAATGCCTTACTACGCTCAAGCCAATGGACAAGTCGAAGCTGCAAACAAAGTTATAATTGGTTTGATAAAGAAGCGTGTGGGAAGGAAACCAAAGAATTGGCACAAAACTCTGGCCCAAATTATGTGGGCTTGTCGAACCTCTCCTAAGGAAGCTACAAATGCCACGCCATTTTGACTAACATACGATCATGATGCAGTCCTGCCGGTCGAAATATATCTACAATCAACAAGAGTCCAAAGGCATCATGAAATTCCATTAGACTCATATTGGAATATGATGATAGATGAGTTGGTTGATTTAGAAGAAGAAAGGTTAAATGCGTTATAGTTATTAAAAAGGCAAAAGGAGAGGGTGGAAAAATCCTACAAAAAAAGAGTAAAAGACAAGGCATTTTCGATTGGTGACCTCGTTTGGAAAGTTATTCTTCCCATGGATCGAAAAGATAGACTTATGGGAAAATGGTTCCCTAAGTGGGAGGGGCCCTTTCAAATTACTAAAGTATTTTCGAACGGCGCTTATGAAGTTGAAGAATTAGACAAAGATAAGCGAGTGCTGAAAATAAACGGGAAATATTTGAAAAAGTATAAGCCCATATTGCAAGAAGTTAAGATAGAAATCAAATAATCATACAAAAAGAAACAACCAACATGGTGGATCGAAATTCGTTTCTCCAAACAAATGGCTTAAATGTCATTACAAAAATAGGCCTTAAAAGGCGAAATAAAATTACAAAATTTAAACAAGGAAAGGCTCTTTCAGTTTTTCAAATTTGGACTTCTGAATCTGAAGACGACGCTCACAAAGGGCCTTGCTAGTCAAAAGTTCCTCGATTTCTTTACCAAGTTTTTTAGCCCTTTCGACATGATGCACCCCAACTTCAAGCTCTTTAGCTATTTCCCCTTGGTTGATTTGTTACAGCTCTTCTTTGCGCTTTTTAGCCTGAGAAATTTTGTTTTGAAGAACAACAATTTGTTTCTCCCATTTGAGAATGTTTTCGTCACAGCTTGCTGCCTCTTTCTTATTTTGTTCAGAGGTCTTCTCCAACTCAGTTACTTTGTTAGTAGAATTTGAGGTGGCATCCCACTCAGCAAGTTGTGTTTCGACTTATTTTCAAGCTTTTTTTAGTAATCTCGAAGCCGATTAAAGTCTGCCACCACAAGGTCAATTAGAGTGGTCAGATCCAGAACAACATCAGTCACTTCAGGAGGAGCCTCTAGAACATTGATTTGTTTTAAGATCTTTTTCAAGTCGAATTGAGCAGACGAATCCTTCTCTAGGAGTTGGAACAAATCAATGTTGAGGATTTTCTCTTGAATCTGGGTCAGCACTTCGTCCAAGGATTTTGCGCCAAAAATGGTCCCTGAGGTAGTCGAACTGCTGGTGGTGGTGTCACCAAAGTTGTAATGTGTACTGAGCATGACCTTCAGATATTCCAATGGTCTTTGCACTTTCAAATTTTTAAGCTCTTCATGAGAGAGACGGGCCGAAGTCGTGTTGGTTAAAGCAGCTTTGAGATGATCATCAAGGTTTTTCTTCTCGCTTCTTCCTTCTTCATCTGCAACAGCCTTTGGAGTTGTTTGCCTTTCGACTGCTTTCTCTTCCTCTTTTTTGTCATCAGTTCCAACCTCCTCATCTTTCTCTTCGTCATCATCTTTTAAATTGATGGGGGAGTTGTCTTCAGAATCGCCTTCTGTGGTGAGTACTGCATTGGGCATCACAGTGTCCCCACCAACATCAACTAAGATATCATCCTCAGGACCAATCTCTTCTTCGATCACATCTTAAGTAGGGGTCGTGGTAGTGATCTTGGGAAGTTTTTTAGAAACAACGGTGGGCTGATTCACTTCAGTGGAAGATTCTTTGGTCGAATCCTTTGGGGAAGGCTTGGAGAAGCTAGTTGGCTTATAAGTTGGATCGCTGTTGGTTTTGGGAAGGACTTGGACAAGGGGATGTCCATGAGTATCGACAAGAACCTAGAGGATAAATAAGTCAAAAAAACTTTATCATAAGGAAAAACGACTTTAACTATCGAAGTACGAAAAGAACATACCTTGGGAATTTCAGTCTTGAGACTAGAATTCTCACTTTCTGTTGGAGCTAGGGTGACTTGCTCGACAGGGTTTTTGTGAGGGGTCTTCTCCAATATTCTGGAGGCAGAAGGTTTGGGTTGTTGAGACTTCAACGGTTTCTTCTTCTTTTTTGAAGGTTTGGCTTGGTCGGGTGATTCGTCACCATCATCAGTTTCAATAACATGAACATCAGGTTCTTTTTCTTTTCTTTTCTTTGGCGTCGAAGGAGGTCTCCGACTTCCCTGTAAAAACAAAAAGAGATTTCGTTAGTATGTCTCAGAAAAAAATGATAAATAAAAATAATGATCAAGAGAAAGGCAAAACCATACTCGCTACGGGTTTCTTGGTAGTATCTTTTTGGTCTTCCTCAGCCTCTGTAGTTGACCCTTCGACGGTAGCCGACTTCTTAACAGGAGTGTTTATGGCTAAGAAGAAAGGGAAAATTTAAACACAAGTTAAGAAAAAGATATATATATATATATATATATATATGTAAATGAAAAGAAGTGGTGTGGAATATCTTCCCATTCCACACCTTTATATATAGGAGTTTCCACGTGAACGTGTTCTATGCCAATATGAAGGTGGCCTTTGAAATTGTCCAAGGTGTACTTAGTCGGAACCACTCGCTTAGCGCGTTTTTGATAGTCTTGGCGAAGAAGTTTCATGGAATCCCCACAAGTGAACCAATATGGAAATGGAGGGCTAAAAGCCACACCAAATTCAGCAGATGGTAGAGGAGGGAATTTTGGTGGATAGAGGTTAAAAGCTAACTTATAACGTTGATCTGGTCGAACGTATGAAGGTAGTTTTAAAATCATCCAGTTTTCTTGTAAATTTATCTTTCAAAGTAACGGCTGCTTCGCTTATGGTTCAACTAAGTTCATTGGGCCTATAGGCAGTTTCAAAGTACTTCTGGAATGCTTGCATCTCTTTGATGTGTCTTGAAGTACCTTTCTTTGATTTGTCTTGTACAAGGGCGAAAAATTTGGTTAGTTGAATAGTAAAGGAAGGCATGTCGAAAAATTGTGAATTATAGTACACTCTCCACCAGTCATCAAATTCTTTGGTGCAGAGGAAGCTGGGTTTGAAGGGCACTGGTTGAATTTCGACCAAATTTGAGTATCTCTCCAGCAGTTTGGTACATTCAGCTTCGTTATGAATCATGTTGTAGTGTATCAGAGAGCCTTTCTTTGAAAAGAGGGGTTTGGGTTTTATTTGAATTAACCCAAACTGTCGAGAGACCAGATTGGGTTGGTAATTGACAAGTGAAATTTTCAGCTTTGCAGGGTTGATCCTGGAGGCTAAGAGTCTAGGGGTTAAGAAAGATTCCCAGACATTGAGAAATTCCATTTCTTGGGCTTTCGACTCTAAGGGGAACTGCCTGGTAAGCCATTCTGGTCCAATTTTTCTGTTGGCGAAAGAAGCCATATTAGAAGTAAAGTTATGACGTTTAGTAAACATCATAACATAGCCAGTAAAGGTTTGTTGGAGGCTCAGACCTTCGTCATTAGGCGTTAGCAGTGCCAATCTAGTTCCTTCGACTCTTCTATCCTTCAGGGCAGCTTCGTCCACAAGGTTTTTGTTGGATAGAGAAGCTTCGAATGTGGCATTGAGCCACAATTGTAGGAGCCAAAATGGTCCTGACAACAGAAGATTGCCCTTATCTTTGATGTTCTTCAGTAAAGTAACTCCTTCGCCAAGGGACTCATACAGACTGGCTTGGATGATTTCGCTGAGACATAGTTGGTGTCCAGCGTGGAGTTGGTTCGCCATGGTGATATATCTTTTCGCCACTTGGAGATACCTAGAGCAGAAGACGCATCTTGACATCCAGAGTGCTAAGAAGGCCACATGTTCTTGGTCAGATACTTCTTCAGTTTCCTTATCATGATAATTCGCGATGTAGGAGGTAAAGGTAGCCTTATTGGTGTCGAAGCCTATGGAATCATCAGACAAGAGGTTGGGATCATAATCCACCCCAAGTTGGCTAAGGCCAGTAATGGCAGCTACGTCAAAAAAGGTAGGAGTGATAATTCCACAAGGGAGATGAAAATTATTGTAGGTACTGTCCCAAAAGTAAAGGGAAGCCAAAAGCATAGATGAACAATATCCAGGTCCTACTTTCGACAGCTGGATAAGATAAAAAATACCCATGGTTTTCCAAGCTTCAGATTTGGCTGCCTCTATTTTTGCTAGCCAAGCTAAATAATCAGATGGGTCTTTCGACAGGGGGCAAGACCTAAAAATCCTAAAGTTATTCATGTATTCTAGATTTATGGCTTCCCCGGAGGGTGATCCTTGACCATCTACTTTGGATTTCTCATCTATGACTTTTTCTTGCTCAGTCATAGGCGTAACTCCATTAGCTATTGGCTTATAACGATGATAAGCTGGAAAAAATTCCTTTACTTTTAAGGGATCTAACGTTAAATCAGGCAAAGGTCCTAACATTGCATGGGATTTACCAGAAATTTTAATGGGAATCAATACATGTGACTGGTAAATGCGTCTTTTCGTCTCTCCATTTGGAGGTTCGAGTACTCAATGTTGATTTCCCACAACACTTGGGCCAAGAATCCTATGAACAGGTGGCAAACCTTTGGATTTTTGGGAGTCTTTGCTTTTTCCTTGAGGAGTTGTGGAAGAAGCCATGGCTGATCGTAGAAAGTTTAGAGAGAGAATGAAGAAGATGAAGATTGTGTGGAGTGAGTTCTAGTTTAAGAGAAAGAGGAGTGAGAAAAGTGAATAGAGAAAAATTTCCACTTATTTATAGATGGTAAAAAAGAAGACGGAAGCGGTTGAAATTCAAGAAAGTTTCCATTTAATGAAAAGAGTCGTGGGATACGTGGCATCTATGAATGGATGGATTGGACGGTGGCAGTTATTTTTTGATCCACGATCTACTAGGGAATAGGATCGTGATGATTAAAAGATCTTAAGAACATGGGTTGAAAAGACGTTACAGAAAAAGTGTAATAATGACTCTGACGTCATAGATGTCAAGTCATGTGAACAGTCGTTCGTCGAATTATTGAAGGCGTCGAATTATGTTGTCAAAAAATGCTTTTCCTCCTTTGTTGAAAATGCATTTTTTGGGGGGCAATTTGTAGGCTCCTAATTTCGACGCCTGGATTTTGTTCAGGAGATTAAAAGTTTAAGATTTGCCAGGACATTTCGACAGAAGTTTAGTTTTGATGAAAGAAGGCTAGTAAAAAATAAGTGGTCAGTTGGAATGGAACAGTTGAAGATTTTTTTCTAAGTATTAGAGATGTTTCGACATAATGTTGCGAAGGCTTTGCTTCGACGGGTATTTTGAAATTTAAATCCAGGAGGGAAATTTTGTTTTTAAAACAAGATGCGTGGAATGCATCTGAGGGCCGAAGGCATGCAGATTTCCATTTGTCGCCATTAGGAGAAATGGCCGTTGTTGGCGGTTATTTTAACTGTATATAAATAGGGAGTCATAGTGTTAGATTTTCGTGTGTGTTCAAAATTTGTACAAGTTACTCATGAATACTCAAAGTAACCAAGAGAGAGAAAAGAGTAGTTACTGAGAAAATGTACGTTTGAAAAACACCAGTCTCTTTATTTACCTTTCAATGAAGTTTTAAATTATTTACTTAGAATTTCTTTTACATTTTCTTGCAATTTCCTTCTTGCATTTGTATTACGTTTTTCGCCATTTCATCTTTAAGAACAAAATTTTATTATTTCGTCTGAATCATATTGATTTATGAAAACAATGAAGAATGTGACGTACAAAAGGTTTGATTTTCATACGAATTATCAAAACTCTTAAAGCACATTGTCCTAGAATTTGTATGGTCAATCCTGTAAGTAAACTAATTTTTACAAAATTAGGAGACCAGTGGTTGTTTACTAATTTTCCAGGCAAACAGTGTGTCCAATGCACCTGGTGTGTTCATGGAGTATATGAATCGGATCTTTCATGAGTATTTGGATCAGTTTGTCGTGGTTTTCATTGATGACATCCTGATATATTCTAAGTCTGAAGAAGAACATGTCGAGCATTTGAGAACTGTGTTGCAAGTATTGAAGGAAAAGAAGTTATATACAAAGCTGTCGAAGTGTGAGTTCTGGTTGAAAGAGGTGAGTTTTCTTAGTCATGTGATTTCGAGGGGTGGAATTGCGGTAGATCCTTCCAAGATTGATGATGTGTTACAGTGGGAGACTCCGAAGTCTGCTACTGAGATACAAAGTTTTTTGGGATTGACGGGTTATTAGCGCAAGTTTATCGAGGGCTTTTCTAAGTTGGCATTACCTTTGACTCAGTTGACTCGAAAGGGTCAAGCTTTTGTGTGGGGTGTAGCTTGCGAAGAGAGTTTTGTGGAATTGAAGAAGAGGTTGACGACCGCTCCGGTGTTGATTTTGCCTAATCCGAGTGAATCTTTTGTGGTGTATTGTGATGCGTCGAAGATGGGTCTTAGTGGAGTGCTGATGCAGAATGGTCAAGTTGTTGCCTATGCTTCGAGACAATTGTGAGTCCATGAGAGGAATTATCCTACACATGACTTGGAATTAGCCGCTGTGGTGTTTGTGTTGAAGATTTGGAGACATTATCTGTTTGGTTCTAAGTTTAAAGTGTTCAGGGATCATAAAAGTTTGAAGTACTTATTTGATCAGAAGGAACTAAATATGAGGCAGAGAAGGTGGTTAGAGTTGTTGAAGGACTTCGATTTTGACTTGAGTTATCATCCGGGCAAAGCAAATGTAGTGACTGATGCATTAAGCAGAAAGTCATTGCATATGTCGATGCTTATGGTGAAAGAATTAGAATTACTTGAGCAATTCAGAGATTTGAGTTTGGTATGTGAAAAGACCTCTGACAGTGTGAAGTTGGGAATGTTGAAGTTGACTAGTAGTATTCTGGAAGAGATCAGAGTGGGACAATAATCCAACTTGAAGATAGTTGACCAGTTGACCTTGATCAACCAAGGTAACAGAGGAGAATTCCGGATTGACGAGAATGGTGTGATGATCTTCAGAGACAGGGTGTGTGTCCCAGATGTTCCAGGAATTAAGAAGAGCATTCTTGAGGAAAGACATCGAAGTAGGTTGAGTATTCATCCTGGTGCTACGAAGATGTACCAGGATTTGAAGAAGCTGTTTTGGTGACCAGGTATTGTCGTAACCCGAAATTTGACCCCCCTCTTTTGCCTTTTGCATAAGCATAAGCATTCGCATCGCTGGCATACGCATTCTCATTTTTCCTCTGGCGTTTTGGTTGCAGGATATTCAGGTTTCCAAGCCCAATTAATCATATCCTCACAAGGTCATCACATCGTCAAAACAAGCACAAAATGAAGGTTTCCATGTCTATTCATCAATACGAGAGGTGGAAAAGCACAACCGGGACTCCAGTTTTATTTCCTAAGCAATTTGGGCAAAAATTGACTGAAGTAACCGGTTAACGCATGGTGAGTAACCGGTTACTCAGTGCAAATTTGCAATTCCTGCTGCATTTTTGGGACAGCAGCCATGCACTCTCTTTGGTCATTGATTTTATAGTGTTCTAGCAGTGTGTGGAATATTTTAAACATCTCTAGACTATTCAAGACATTCCAAGTGCATTTACTCCAATGTTTCACTCTAATTTAAGTGCACCATTTTCCTTGTTTTCCAAGTATATCAACCTTCGGATGATGGAGTGCACCTTGGGATTGTTACCGAGTTGGTTCTAACTAACCGAGTTAACCGCCTTGACTCGGTGAGTCAAGTCCAACTAACTCCTAGCCTAGTTCCAAACCCAAAGCTAATTCCAAACCAAATTCCAAACCATCTCACACTCCAAACCTAAAATCTATATAAACTCACCTTCACTCATTTTCAAGGACCTTCAACCATTTGCTCCATTTCACTCTCAATTCTCCCACATTCCCTCTGAATTTCTCTACTACATCTTCATCTTCATCTCAATTCTCTTCCAAAACCTCACCAAAGCTCATTTCTACTTTGAAGGATAATCACTTTTACATCAAAAGTGATTATTTCTTGAGCTTAACCTTCATCATTCTTGCTTTTACACTTGGATTTCTGGAGCTATTTCAGCTTTTGGATTAATCTTGAGTATTTGTTGCAACTTCCAACGGTTCGAATTCGCATTTTGGAGCTTTATCGTATTTTACTCGATTTCGACACGGTTCGTCTACAAATTGAAGATTCCTCTGGTTTTCTTTGATTTTCTGCATCAAGAATCCTTTGCAACATTTACCAAGCCAAATCTCCGGCTTGTAGGTTGGTGGATCTAACTAATTTTACCGTTTCGCGCATTTTCGTATCGTTCGCAATGTAGTCAATAATTGTTGTGTGTGATTTGGTTTTGCATTTGTTTGATCCATGATCCTATTGTGTTAGTTGATTCTATCACTGTTTATTTGTTGTTTTTCAAGTTCAATTTTTGTTCGCAATTTCAGTTCCTAGCATGTGGTAATTTGCAAAAGTGATTATGTGTTGAAAACTACTTTTGAAAAGCCGTTTTTTTCTGTTTTTTTTCACCATTGTTCAGTGGTAACCGGTTAACGTTTGGTGGTTAACCGGTTACTCAGTGCAATTTTCCTCAAGAACGCTGATTTTCATGCAAGTAACCGGTTAACGCATGGTGAGTAACCGGTTACCACTGAACAGAATGGCCATTTTCTTACATTTTTAAGTGTGTTTGCCATGCTTTCTTCATTTTAACTTCCATTGATTATCATGCTTGATTTTATGGATGTTCTAAATGTCATTTCATTTCTGGTTGAAGCATATTCATGAACTTTCGATGCATATTTTTTATTATTAATTTGTTTCGAGTTCTTAGTATTGTATGAATATGGCAATTCTTGCACTATTTTGTTCACATGATACATGATTTTGTGTGGCACTTTGATGATCATTTGGCACTGTTTTGCACCTTCCATTTCAGTTTGCATTAAGTTTATTCTTCATGGATAAACTTAATCTTGTGTAATCAATAATTCACTCCTTTTTGCTTTAATGACTTTTCATCCTCTTTGAAAAGTTGTTAGCATGTTTCTCCCTTGATTAATTGATCGAAACTTTGTTTCGATTAATCGATCTTCCCTTTTCCCCTCTTTAGGCCTCCTTTAGAGCTTTCTCTCTCATTCCCCCGTGGAGTCGGAGTTTCGCGCTGCGCCTTGCATCAGAGCACTGTACAAATTGACGCCGTTATGCTGTCCGTTTCTCTACGCAGGAGCCCTGTACAACTTGGAGCTGTTGGGCCATCCGGTTCAACTTCCGCATTACTCCCTGTGTGTGTTAGGGAAGGGATGAGAAGGGAGAATTCCTACTCTCATTCTGACTACTTCAGGTAGGGGACGAATGACCCTGTGCTTGGTTTAGTCATCTCTATCTCCAGGCGGTAATGTGATTTCCGTCTCCAGTCGAGTTGATCCTTGATCACTCTTCTCTCTTTGCGATCCCTTTCGATCCTTGATCACTCTTATCTCTTTCAATTTCTCTCTTGATCTATCACCATTCTTCTTGGTTACGATCCCGTGTTCCTTGGGTTAGCAAGCTTTCTTCGTTTCAATACCCTATGCTTTTCTTGTAATCAATCATTGCTTTTTTTGATTCCCCTGAAGAGTCTCAATTCTCTTTCTTTGGTCCAACACAGTTTTCTTGTCACGACCATTTCCCCCAGGAGCTCGTAACCTTCTCTTGGTTAATCACCCTTTTCTTCAGTTAATCACAGTTCGTCTGTTAATCACTGAGCACCTCTTGGGTTAATCACCTCTTCTTGGTTAATCACCTCTCTCTTCAGTTAACCACAGTCCGTCTGTTAAAATACTGAACCCTTTCGAGTTAATCACCTTCTCTTGGTCAATCACTCGCTTTTCTCTTCGGTTGGTCACAGTCCGTCTGTAAACACCGAATCCCCCGCAGTTGGCAACCTCCTCTTGGTTCGAATACTTGCACCCTTGGGTTAGTAACCTTTCTTTGGTTCAAATACCCTTTCTTCGGTTGAGTACTGTTTGTTCAGTCAGTTTACCGAACCCCTTTTGGGTCACGATCTTTGCTCGGTCCTACACCCGTCCTTTGGGTCACGACCTTTGCTCGGTCCTACACCCGTCCTTTGGGTCACGACCTTTGCTCGGTCCTACACCCGTCCTTTGGGTCACGATCTTTATTCGGTCCTACACCCGTTTTTCTGGTTAATCACAGTTTTCTCTGTTAAAACCAATGCTTCTCTATCCCCACAGAGTTGCAGTCTACTCTCTTTCCTTGGTTAACCACTTCCAGCCAGTTAATATACCGAGTCCCTTTTTTTCTCTTGGTTATGACACCATCCCTTTATTTGGATCCTCAGAGGAGTCCTTCCTATTCCCCTTGCTCTTACTTTCTTGGTTTCGACACCAATTCTCTTTGTTATCCCCAGCGGAGTTTCTTTCATTCTCAGTTTTGACACCATTCTTTTCCTATTCTTTTGTGCAAGCGCTCTTACTGCGGGGTCTTTCCCAGTAGAGTTTTTTCCTTTCACTTTTGCTCTTGGTTTCGACACTACCACCTCTTTCGTCCCTTTATTTCTCCCTTGTTTTGTTTTTCGTTCAGTTCCCCGAACTACGGAAGCTCTGATTCTGCATTCTTTCGAATGTCAGATACGTAGGCATGAGATCGCAATGATCTCGGCGAGCACACTTCCACCCTTTCTTCCGTCTTCCTTTTTCTCTCATTTTCTTCCTTCTTTTCTGTCCCTTGGTTCCATGAACTACGACGCTCTGATTTCCTCATTGCACTATGAGGGTACGTAGGCACGAGGGCCACAGTCCTCCGCGAGCACCTTTCTTCTTTCTTTTATTTTTCCCTTTTCTCTCTCTCTCCTTTTCTTTTAGCTAGAAGCCTTTAGATAGATAACCCATCCAAGCCTAGAAGCAAGCGAAATGGTTCCCGTCGAGTACGACGGATGCGTTAGGTGCTAGTACCTTCCTTTCGCATAACCGACCCCCCGTTCCCGTTTCTCTTCCCATTGGGTTTTATCGATATTTTCCCTGTCCTTCGGGACTAAATAAAGTTCGGTGGCGACTCTGTTGTATCTTTGAGTGTGCGATTCACTCAGGTAGAAACCAGCCATCTTCAGCTGGCGACTCTGCTGGGGACAGATTGACCTTTTGCTGGTCCATCCCTTGAGGGGTCTAGCCTAGTTTTGTTTGCTTTCTTGCTCGCTTGGGTGTTTATCTTTAGCGCTTTACTAGCTTTATTTTACCTGCTTTAGCTTTATGTTTATTTATCACATTTCTTTACTGCTTTGAATATTCATATGCTGCATACTCCGGATATCTGCTATTTTCTGCTGTTGTTGGGATGAGTAGATACTATTGGAGAGAAAGGTCCTAACACCGGGCCTAGTATACACATAGGCTAGAACGTGGATAGTCGTGAGGCATGCGTTTTGCGCGTTGGGATATCACGAGACCCACATCCCAGATCGTGATTCGTTTGAGAATACTTCCGTCCTGTGAGAATTCACTACGGCGGGGGGTTTTCATCCTGAGTCCTATGGTTTGGACGACCTTCTCTAGGGACCACCTTGTTGTGTCTAGATCACACCTGTGAGGGGGATGGGTTTTTGCAGGAAAACAAGCCACTTCATACCCTTGTTCTTACATACGCCGGATTTCATCACCGACACATCAGATTATGTTGCACTGACACAGATTATGTGCAGATATCCAGATTATGCATATTTGATTATTCGGGCAGTGCTGGCTTCTTGTTGTTGTGTTGCATATCATTTCATCATGTAAATTAATTTTTTGCATGTGCATTTTCAGGTATTCGAAGGCTTATCTTTTGTTGACATTATCATAGAGATGAGTACTGGTCGTCGCGGTATCTTCAGTTACAAGTTTGTGGAGCCTAAGCTGGGTATTTTGAGAGGTTTGGCATCTTTGTTGGTTGGAGATCACAGAGGGGTTTTCATAGGTACTTATGGTAATCTGTTGACCATCCTCAACACTGAAGTCAACATCACTGTTATTCATACTCTGGTTCAGTTCTACGACCCGCCATATAGGTGCTTCACATTTCAGGATTATCAGCTAGCACCCACACTTGAGGAGTATGCTTATATTCTGGGGGTTGAGATCAAGAAGCAGGTTCCTTATGTTTACACTAGCGGTTGTCCGAAGTTTCATCTTATTGCTGATGCGCTTTGCATTAGTAAGAAAGATGTAAAGGATAATCTCAAGACCAAAGGGAAAGGTATTCGAGGGTTTGCTTTGAAGTTCTCAGTTGACAAGGCCACTACTTTTGCTAAGGACGGAAACTGGAAGGCTTTCAACGCCGTTCTCGCTTTGCTGGTATATGGGATTGTCTTGTTTCCGAACATGGAGGATTTCGTAGATCAGGCTGCCATCGGCATTTTCTTGTCCAAGAATCCTGTTTCGACGCTTCTTGCTGATACCTACCATTCTATTCATTCTAGGAATGAAAAGAAGAAGGGAACCATTGTCTGTTGTGCTCCTTTGTTGTACCGATGGTTCATGTCTCACCTTCCACAGAAGGGTCCCTTTGTTGAGAATAAGGATAATCTCATGTGGTCTCAACGAATCATGTTTCTTACCGCTGATGATATTTCTTGGTATTCTCGAGTCTTCGACGACATTCCGATCATTCTTCATTGTGGGAAATTCTCCAATGTGCCTCTCTTGGGTACAAAGGGTGGAATTAACTACAATCTGAGAATGGCTTTCCGACAGTTGGGATACCCTATGGTTGAAAAACCTGATCCTGAGGTAGTGGAAGAGTTCATCTTTCATGAAGGGGTTGATGACATGGGTTTGCTGAAGAGGTTTAGTGCTGCTTGGACTCAGATTCATCTCGAAGGAAGATCCGATTTGGGTAAGAAGAATTGCGTAGCCAAGGAAGCTTACACACTTTGGATCAAAGAGCACGTCAAAGAGATCTTGTTGCCATTCTCTCCTGAGCCTTCCATGAATGCCAAGCTTCCTGAACTTGCCATTGTTCCTCCATCTGAAGTTGATCAACTCAAGCTGATTGTTGAGAAGTTGAAGAAGGAGAATGCTGATCTTTGTCTCAACCTTGATAGGGTCACTTCCGAGAAGGATAGCCTACAGATTGAGCTCCATCAGAAGCGCGAGCATATGCTCAAAGAGGCGGAGGTTGAACAGAACATGCGTAGGAAGGTGGGTGATGCTTTGAAGAGCACCTATGAGGGACTTGCTTCAAAGATGAGACAACTCGCCGATGCTCATTATCAGGCCTACAAAGAGGAGCTGAGCTACAACAAGCAACTTGAAGAGCTTCGAGGGAAGTTATCCGAGTTCAAGACGAAGTGGCAAAGTGAACAAGACCATGCTAATCCGTTAGCAAAGGACTTTTCCCAATGTCAAGCTAAGCTCGACAAAGTCTTCGGTGAGATTCAGAAGCTGCAAGATCAAGCACATAAGAGCAAATAGCAGATTAGTCAGCTCAACACAAAGAGCACTCATTGGGAGCATCAAAGCCGTCATCTATAGAACCTCCTGGATCAGTAAGAGGCCTTTCTTCAGGACATGCTTCAGGGACCTAATCATTCTTTGCTGCGCAACCTCATGAAGGATGCGAAGTATTGGAGTGAGAGGCACGACCGTTTAGCCAGATTTGCTGAGCATGGATTGAAGGACCTACCAGGGTTGTTGAGGGATGCATATGCTGTTGCGTCGCCGCACCGGCTTCCTTGGGCAGTTTTTCATTTCTTATCTGTGTGTAGGGTGGTATTTGATAGGATCCGTGCGGATTTTGTTGTAGCCCAAAAGGCAAATATTTGACTTTTATTCGACTTGTATTTCTTCCTCTATTGAATGAATGAATGAAGATGCTTGATCACTCTATCTTTTATGCCTTTACTTGTATGCTTTATGATTATTGTCAACAAAGATAAGTTTTAGAATTCCTGGAATTTAAAACTTTATTTTTGCATGCATTTCATACATTCATCTGCACACATATGCACGTCCTTTCATCCAAAACTGTTGCTCATCCTTGTCCGCCTTCCTTGTAGCAAGACGACGACTCGACATCGGTATTTTACTCGCTCAAACAAATCCAGAATCATGGCTGACTTTGAAGCTGAGAACGCTGCTTACAAGGAAACTCTGGCACAATTCCAAGGTCGGATGGATCAGTTCCAGACGAACATGGATGTCATTATGGAGCTCCTTCGTGCCCAGAGGGATGCTGCTGCTGCTGCTACTATTGTTGCAACTACTACTGATGCAACTGTTGTCACTCCCGTGACTGTTCCTTCCGTTGTTACAGCCACTCCTGCTGTTGTTGTTCCTTCTCCTGCTAGAGTTGAAGTGCCAGTTGAGCCTGTGAATCAGCCTGCCGTTCAATCCAGTGTGAACCAGATGCCCGCTGGTTTTCCTTGGGGCATGCCTCCAAATTACACTCCTCAGATTGCAAATAATGGTAGTGCCTTCATGCCATATCAGCCTTTTGTTGCACCCATGCCTAATGGGAATGCTACAGCCTATCCATGGGTCATGCCTACTCCAGTCCCGCCTCCAGTGGTGAATGATGATCCTGAGAATCTTCAGGCTCAAACTCATCAAACTGCCGGATTGGTTGATACTGAAACTCCTGATGATGAAGAACATGTGTATAGGGGTCCTCCTATTCATGTTTCGGTTCCATCTCAGACTGCTCAAGCCGCTGTTCCGAATGCTCATCCTGGGATGTTATATCCTGGGGGCATCTTCCTCAGCTGTTGTGATGCCTCCTCCGATTTATCCGTATGGTGTTCCGATGGGTCAGAATGTTGGTCAGATGGTTAATCCGGGTTTGGTGTATCCTTCTCAATTTGCTACTCCACAAGTGAATGCTCCTACCGCTTCTCAGCTGCCAAATCCTCAGATTCTTATCAGGCCCACTAATCAGAATAGATCGGTTGACTACAAGTTGTTGGAGTACCGTATTAGAGCTATTGAAGGGTTCTCTGCTTTTGGCATGGAAGCCAAAGACTTGTGTTTGGTTCCGAATGTTGTGCTGCCCCAGAAATTCAAGATACCTGATTTGCCAAAGTATAAAGGTTTGAGCTGCCCGCGTAGTCACATCACTATGTACTGCAGGAAGATGGCATCCCATATTGATAATGATGAATTGCTTGTTCATTGTTTTCAAGATAGTTTGTCTGGTGCTTCATTGGATTGGTACATGGGCTTGGAGCGCAGCAAAATCCGTACTTGGAGGGATTTGTCTGAAGCGTCCGTGAGACAATATAAATATAACCTTGATCTGGCGCCAACTAAATTGCAATTGCAGAATCAGTCTCAGCGCTCAGCTGAAACATTCAAGGAGTATGCACAAAGATGGCGTGAGATGGCATCTCGTGTGCGACCTACTCTCTCTGATAATGAGTTGGTTGACATCTTTATGGGTACCTTGAAGGGGTCCTACTACGAGAAAATGGTGGGTAGTTCTTCATCGAACTTCGCTGATGTTGTGACGATTGGTGAACGGATTGAGAATGGTTTGAAGACTGGAAAGATTCCTGGAGCTGCTTCCCAGCAGTCGACCGCTAGAAAGTCTCAGAATAGTCATTCCAAGAAAAAGGAAGGTGAAGCCAACGCTGTGACAGCTCAAGTTTCTCCTCAGTATCAAGCTCCCATGGCTCCCTTGTCGTACTATCCGTATTCGTACATTGCTGCTGCACAGTATCAACAACCTCCATATCAGTATCATCCGCAACAACCAGTTCAGAATGCTCAAAATTAGCAACAAAATCAACAGAACAAAAATCAGCAGAATCAGAATCGTCAGAACAATAACAATCAAGGAAACTGTAAGCGTCCAAATTTTGATAGAATTCCGGTGTCATACACGGAACTGTTTCCTTACTTGGTTCACCAAGGGGCAATTATCC
This sequence comes from Lathyrus tuberosus, assembly GCA_022829125.1. NCBI lineage: Eukaryota > Viridiplantae > Streptophyta > Magnoliopsida > Fabales > Fabaceae > Lathyrus > Lathyrus tuberosus. The sequence continues at coordinate 1,874,745 of JALAZF010000563.1, forward strand.
CCAAGCAGATTGCACCTGCAATTCCTCCATTTGGCCCGAAGCATAACCCAAATGCATCCCGTGCTTATCATGCTGGGTACATAGGACATGCAACAGAGGATTGCTTTGTTTTCAAAACCAAGGTTCAGGAACTCATTGATAAGAAGGTTCTAACTTTTGTTGAGGAATGACCCAACATTCAGAGTAATCCGTTCCCGAATCACGGTGGACCTGCAGTTAACATGATTGGGGATAATTCCAGGGCTGAATTGATCATGGATGTTGACGAAGTAAAGACTCCGATGTCTGTGGTTTTCAAGAGATTAAATGAACACGGGTTGTTAAAAGGGTTGCATGGTAAGTGTCAGATTTGCGACGATAATCCCAACCATTGTCGAAGGCTGAAGGGTTGTGTCCAGATTTTGATGAACCGTGGTGAAGTGCAATTTTCCAGATCTAAACCTGTTGAGGAAGTTACTGCAATTGAGCCGTTCACCATCGTCTATAGGAAGGTTCCAATTAAATCCCATAAGCAGAAGAAGGTGCAACCCATCATTGTTTGCCCGTCGAAGCCGTTTCCGTATCAGAATTCTAAAGAGGTACCTTGGAAGTATGGGTCTTCTGTGTTTTCTGGAGGTCAAGAGGTAAGGTTTGCCGAATCAGAGATCATGAATGTTACAGCTGGTGGAGGTATGACTCGTAGTGGACGAGTGTTCGCTCCGAAGGTCACTACGAAGCCCGTGCAAATTCCAATTGTTGTTTCTCCCAAGGAGACACCTGCATTCACAACCCCTGTGGTTCAACAAGGGGCATCTACTGCCGTTCCAGTATCGATTATTCCGTTTGAGAATGTTTCAAAGAGCAAAGAGACCCTTGATGATCAAGAGTTCCTTAAGCTGATCAAGAAAAGTGACTTCAAAATTGTGGATCAGCTGGGTCAGACTCCCTCGAGGATCTCAATTTTGTCCTTACTCATGAGTTCGCCTGTGCACAGATCAGCTTTGTTGAAAGTGTTGAATAACGCCCACGTTATGCAAGATATATCCGTCGTCGAATTCGATGATGTAGTGGCCAATATAACTGCAAGTCGGTATTTGGGCTTTAATGAATCAGAATTACCTCCTGAAGGAACTGCCCACAATAAAGCGCTGGACATATCTATAACCTGCACAGACATCCTGCTATCTCGTGTTCTAGTGGATACTGGTTCTTCTCTCAATGTGATGCCTAAGGGCACGTTGAGTCAATTACCAGTGGAAGGAATCGAGATGAGACCAAGTGCCTTAGTTGTCAGAGCCTTTGACGATTCTCGAAGACAGGTCATTGGAGAAGTGGACTTACCCATCAACATTGGGCCGCATCTGTTTACCATTACTTTCCAAGTGATGGATATCAATCCAGCGTACAGTTTCCTACTGGGTCGTCCGTCGATCCACCCTGCAGGGGCAGTTACCTCCACTTTACATCAGAAGTTGAAATTCATGTTTGACGATCAGCTTGTCATTGTCTGTGGTGAAGAAGATTTGATTGTAAGCGAGTTATCGTCTTTTCGATATGTCGAGACCGAAGAAGGCATAACTGAGGTGCCGTTGCAGTGTCTCGAGTTCGAAGATGTCAGCTCTGCTTCAACTAGTCAAAGTAGATCACCACAATTAACTTTAGCATCTGCTAAGAGTGCTAAAGAGACCATTGATAGAGGTGCCTTGCCAGGCTGGGGGCACGTGATTGATATAGTTGAGAAGCATAATCGTTTTGGAGTGGGCTATCATCCTGGTCATCAATCTGGTTCCTCTGATAAAAAATAATGCAATTTGATCAAGTTCCACAGCGCGGGTTTCCAGCAGGGGGACATCGTGGCAGCTGCTGATGATGTTGGTCCTAGCAATCAGACTTCAAGCTTTGTGCGCAAGTGTCCACCAGGTTTCAAGCTCAACAATTGGACATCTACCATGATTCCTGTGGTTTTCCCATATAACATGTAATGCATTTTGCTTTTTCATTCCCTCGTCCTCGCCCGAGACGAGTGGATAGCTTATAAAGGGCCTCGCGCTTTTGCAATATTATGTGATCAATAAATAAAAGTTTTTTGCATTCAAAATCATGCTCTATTTTCTTTCTTTATTTTACTTTGCACAAAACAAATGGAAAAAGTTTCTTTTCTTTTTTTACTTTTAAAATAGCTCATTCTAAACATATTCATAAACATGCAGAACTAATAAAACATTGATAACAACATGGCAAACATCCATTGTAATTCTGGAATCCCAATTAACCAAGTCGAAGAAGATGGTGAGGAAGATTGTGAATTACCGGCCGAACTGGCAAGGCTCCTTGAGCACGAGCGTAGAGAGATTCAACCACACAAAGAGCCAGTAGAAGTTGTCAATCTTGGTACTGTTGAGGTCAGAAGAGAAGTCAAGGTTGGCGCATCCCTCGCAAAGCATGTACACTCCGAGTTGGTCAAGTTGTTGAAAGAGTATGTTGATATCTTCGCCTGGTCCTATCAAGATATGCATGGGTTGGATACCAACATCGTTGAACATCACCTGCCACTCAAGCCCGGATGTCCTCCTGTCAAGCAGAAGCTCAGGAAGACTAGACCTGACATGGCACTCAAAATCAAAGAAGAGGTAAAGAAGCAGCTTGACGCTGGGTTCCTAGCCACTTCCTAATATCCTGAATGGATTGCCAACATTGTCCCGGTTCCCAAGAAGGACGGCAAAGTCAGAATGTGTGTGGATTATCTAGATCTCAACAAAGCAAGCCCGAAGGATGATTTTCCTTTGCCTCATATTGATGTCTTGGTAGACAACACTGCGCAGTTCTCTATTTTTTCCTTCATGGACGATTTTTCAGGATATAATCAGATTAAGATGTCCCCAGCTGATATGGAGAAGACTACTTTTATCATACCATGGGGTACATATTGCTACAAAGTCATGCCATTCAGTCTAAAGAATGCAGGGGCAACATACCAGCGTGCCATGACAACCCTCTTTCACGATATGATTCATAAAGAGATTGAGGTTTACGTGGACGATATGATTGCCAAGTCCAAAACTAAGGATGATCACTTGGTTCATCTGAAGAAGCTATTTGACAGACTCTGGAAGTTTAGACTGCGGTTGAATCCTGCGAAGTGCACCTTCAGAGTTCGATCTGGTAAACTGTTGGGCTTTATTGTAAGTCAGAAGGGCATTGAAGTTGATCCTGATAAGGTTCGGGCAATTCAGAACATGCCGCCTCCCAAAACAGAAAAAGAAGTCTGTGGCTTTCTGGGCAGACTCAATTACATTTCAAGATTCATCTCCCATTTGACGGCTACCTGTGAACCAATGTTCAAATTACTAAGAAAAAATCAATCGGTTGAATGGATTAATGATTGTCAGGAAGCATTTGACAAAATAAAACAATACTTGCAAGAACCACCGATCTTAGTACCGCCGGTTCCTGGTAGGCCTTTAATCATGTATCTCACAGTTCTCGACGAATCGATGGGATGTGTATTGGGTCAATATGATGACACTGGCAGAAAAGAACATGCAATATACTATCTGAGCAAGAAGTTCACTGATTGTGAGATCAAATACTCACTCTTGGAGAAAACTTGTTGTGCTCTGGTCTGGGTTGCTCGACGCCTACGACAATACATGATTTGCCATACTACTTTATTGATATCCAAAATGGATCCGATAAAGTACATATTTGAAAATCCTGCTGTCTCTGGAAGGATTGCTCGGTGGCAGATGCTATTAACTGAGTATGATATCCAGCATGTTACCCAGAAAGCAATAAAAGGGAGCGTCTTGTCTGGCTACCTTGCTCATCAACCTGTAGAGGGTTATCAACAAATGAAGTTTGACTTTCCCGATGAGGATGTTCTGTTCATCAGAGATTATGAGACTCTAGATCCTGATATAGGACCCGAACCAGGGGTGCGATGGACGCTCGTATTCGACGGTGCCTCCAATTCTAAAGGTCGTGGAATCGGGGCTATCCTCATCGCTCCAACAGGTTTTCACCTTCCCTTCACTGCTAGATTATGCTTTGCATGCACAACCAATATGGCTGAATACGAAGCATGTATATACGGTATTGAAGCAGCTATTGACATGAGAATCAAGATTCTTGAGGTCTATGGGGATTCTGCCTTGGTCATCGGTCAAGTCAGAGGGAATTTTGTGACTCGGGATTCCATGTTGGTCCGTACCAATAACACATAGCAAAGTTGATTCCTTACTTTGATGAGATCACTTTTCATCATATTCCCAGAGAGGAAAATCAACTAGCTGATGCTCTTGCCACTCTAGCATCCATGTTCAAGGTCAAGTGGAAGAATGAAGCTCCTCATATCCGCATTGATCACTTGAACGAACCAGCGCACTGTTTTGCAATCGAGGATGAGTCTGATGACAAACCTTGGTTCTACGACATCAAAAGATATCTAGAAAAACAGGAATATCCCGAGGGTATCACTATCACTGAAAAGAAAGCTCTTAGGTGGCTTTGCGCCAAATTCTTCTTAAGTGGTGGTGTACTGTACAAGAGGAATTATGATTCCGTGTTGCTCAGATGCATGGATAGACAAGAAGCAAAAATGATCATACGGTCCATACATGAGGGTTGCGAGGGTGTACATGCTAAAGGTCCTGCTATGGCTAAGAAGATCCTTCGGGCTGGGTATTACTGGACGACAATGGAGGTAGATTGTTACAACTTTTCCAAAAGATGTCACAAGTGCCAAATCTACGGAGACAAGATCCATGTGCCTCCAACTCCATTGAATGTTTTGACTTCACCTTGGCCATTCTCCATGTGGGGTATAGATATGATTGGAATAATCGAGCCGAAGGCTTCCAACCGTCACCGATTTATTCTGGTTGCTATTGATTACTTCACCAAGTGGGATGAAGCTGCTTCTTATGCAAACGTTACACGACAAGTGGTTTCCAGATTTATCAAGAAAGAGATCATCTGTCGCTATAGCATTCCTAGCAGCATTATCACGGACAATGCAAGTAACCTGAACAATAATATGATGAAGGAGTTGTGTCAAGAATTTAAGATCGAGCACCACAACTCTTCACCATATCGGCCCAAGATGAATGCCACCGTTGAAGCAGCAAACAAGAATATCCAGAGGATTGTCCAGAAAATGGTCAAAACTTACAAGGATTGGCATGAAATGCATCCCTTTGCACTGCATGGTTATCGAACTTCAGTTCGGACTTCCACTGGGGCAACTCCGTACTCACTTGTGTATGGTATGAAGGTTGTTCTACCCATCGAAGTCGAAATTCCTTCGCTCAGAGTCATCATGGAAGCAGGTCTTAATGAAGCCGAATGGGTTCAGTCCAGATACAACCAACTGAATCTCATCGAAGAGAAGCGGCTTGCAGCCGTTTGTCATGGTCAATTGTATCAGAGACGCCTCAAGCGAGCTTTTGACAAGAAAGTTCTCCCTCGAACGTTCTGCGAAGGCGAACTCGTGCTCAAGAGATATTCACCTGTTCACTCGGATCCACGAGGCAAGTGGACTCCCAACTACGAAGGACCCTTTGTTGTCAAGAAGGCCTTCTCAGGCGGAGCCCTAATCCTCACCACAATGGATGGGGAGGAGTTGCCATCGCCTGTGAACTCTGATACAGTCAAAAAATATTATGCCTGGAAAAAATGGATAAAAGTCCGCTAGATTGACATCCGCAAGGACAATCTAGGCAAGAATAGACATCCCGATGGACCCAAAAAAGAGACGTCCATGCAAAAGTTAGGGACAATAGAAAAAACAATAATAGCCCGCTAAGTTGAAAACCCGAAAGGGTGACTTAGGCAAAAATGGGCATCCCGGTGGACAAAAAAAATGTGAAAACATGTCCAGGCAAAAATTAGGGATAAAGGCATTGACTGTGAACACTTGAGCCTCTTTTCCTCACGGCTAGATCTCATACGGTAACCGAGCAGTCAAATCATCATCAACTGGTGCAAAGCGTTGGAACCTAGACTCACAGTGGATGGTGGCCAATGTTGTAATCAATGCAAAGCAGAATTTCCCTTTGCCATTTACATTTGTTTTTCAATTTTATTGCAAATTTCCTCATCAAGGATTTTGCATCCTTGTACAAACTTTATGTACCAAATTTTCACATTCAATAAAATGCATTCTTTGTTATCTCAATTTGTTTTCATTCCAGTAATTTGTTTGCAAAATAAAAAATGATTTATGATCACATAATACTAAAAAACGTTGAGAACAATAAAAAGCTAAATCCACCGAGAAAGCATTATGCATTGCATGTGTTACTGGTAACTCCTGCAGGGTGAGCGGTAATATCCATTGGTAAGCCTAACGCCTGACCGGTAATGTTTTGATTCAGTGAAGAAGTTGTTGTCTCCTCAGCAATTCCTCAACAGAGTCATCATTCTCCCCAGCAGGTGGACAAGGTGTTCTCCAGCAAGGACATCTTTGTTCACTTTTCCCCAGCAAGGGTTGTGTATCATCTCCAATGATCAAGAACCATCTGTCACCAGCAGTAGTGGGTTCTCCTCAGCTGAGTCAACATGATTCAGGAATCTCTTTTCCCCACGCAGAGCCAGTTTTGGTAGGAAGGATTGATTTAATTATTTCATCCCCAACAGAGACAACCATGGTGATTTAGAAACCTGAGATGTCCTCGGTTTCTTTCCGCGGCAGAATTATCATCCTTTGTGAACTGTTGTCTCCAGCAGAGATTGTCTTCATCTGTGGGTTCTCTCCCCAACCGAGGATGTCGAAGTCGTTTTGCTACGGTTTCTGCCTAATCACTTCACACTATGCCTCGTCTTGAGCCTTTGCATTGCATGATATCAAGCATCATGTAGAAACGCATACATAGCATATGCATCGATCACACTCCTTTTTTTGCCTGACTTATCTCCCAGCAGATTTTCAGCAAACTTTGCACTTATCAACCTTCAAACACTTTTAACTCTTCTTTTTCGCCATCGGCCAAATTCTCGAGCTACTCTTTTATTTAACCCCCTTTTACCTCGAATCATCGAAAAGCTGGCGCAATTCGTACATTCAGGTCCAAGCGGATTAAATAGGGGCAGCTGTCGTAACCCGAAATTTGACCTCCCTCTTTTGCCTTTTGCATAAGCATAAGCATTCGCATCGCTGGCATACGCATTCGCATTTTTCCTCTGGTGTTTTGGTTGCAGGATATTCAGGTTTCCAAGCCCGATTAATCATATCCTCACAAGGTCATCACATCGTCAAAACAAGCACAAAATGAAGGTTTCCAAGTCTATTCATCAATACGAGAGGTTGAAAACCACAACCGGGACTCCAGTATCATTTCCTAAGCAATTTGGGCAAAAATTGACTGAAGTAACCGGTTAACGCATGTTGAGTAACCGGTTACTCAATGCAAATTTTCAATTCCTGCTGCATTTTTGGGACAGCAGCCATGCACTCTCTTTGGTCATTGATTCTACAGTGTTCTAGCAGTGTGTGGAATATTCTAAACATCTCTAGACTATTCAAGACATTCCAAGTGCATTTACTCCAATGTTTCACTCTAATTTAAGTGCACCATGTTCCTTGTTTTCCAAGTATATCAACCTTTGGATGATGGAGTGCACCTTGGGATTGTTACCGAGTTGGTTCTAACTAATCGAGTTAACCGCCTTAACTCGGTGAGTCAAGTCCAACTAACTCCTAGCCTAGTTCCAAACCCAAAGCTAATTCCAAACCAAATTTCAAACCATCTCACACTCCAAACCTAAAATCTATATAAACTCACCTTCACTCATTTTCAAGGACCTTCAACCATTTGCTCCATTTCACTCTCAATTCTCCCACATTCCCTCTGAATTTCTCTACTACATCTTCATCTTCATCTCAATTCTCTTCCAAAACCTCACCAAAGCTCATTTTTAATTTGAAGGATAATCACTTTTACAGCAAAAGTGATTATTTCTTGAGCTCAACCTTCATCATTCTTGCTTTTACACTTGGATTTCTGGAGCTATTTCAGCTTTTGGATTAATCTTGAGCATTTGCTGCAACTTCCAATGGTTCGAATTCGCATTTTGGAGCTTTATCGTATTTTGCTTGATTTCGACACGGTTCGTCTACAAATTGAAGATTCCTCTGGTTTTCTTTGATTTTCTGCATCAAGAATCCTTTGCAACATTTACCAAGCCAAATCTCCGACTTGTAGGTTGGTGGATCTAACTAATTTTACCGTTTCGCGCATTTTCATATCGTTCGCAATGTAGTCGATAATTGTTGTGTGTGATTTGGTTTTGCATTTGTTTGATCCATGATCCTATTGTGTTTGTTGATTCTATCACTGTTTATTTGTTGTTTTTCAAGTTCAATTTTCGTGCGCAATTTCAGTTCCTAGCATGTGGTAATTTGCATAAGTGATTATGTGTTGAAAACTACTTTTGAAAAGCTGTTTTTTCTGTTTTTTTTCACCATTGTTCAGTGGTAACCGGTTAACGTTTGGTGCTTAACCGGTTACTCAGTGCAATTTTCCTCAAGAACGCTGATTTTCAAGCAAGTAACCGGTTAACGCATGGTGAGTAACCGGTTACCACTGAACATAATGGCCATTTTCTTGCATTTTTAAGTGTGTTTGCCATGCTTTCTTCATTTTAACTTCCATTGATTATCATGCTTGATTTTATGGATGTTCTAAATGTCATTTCACTTCTGGTTGAAGCATATTCATGAACTTTCGATTCACATTTTCGATTATTCGTTTGTTTCGTGTTCTTAGCATTGTATGAATATGGCAATTCTTGCACTATTTTGGTCACATGATACATGATTTTGTGTGGCACTTTGATGATCATTTGGCACTATTTTGCACCTTCCATTTCTGTTTGTATTAAGTTTATTCTTCATGGATAAACTTAATCTTGTGTAATCAATAATTCACTCCTTTTTGCTTTAATGACTTTTCATCCTCTTTGAAAAGTTGTTAGCATGTTTCTCCCTTAATTAATTGATCGAAACTTTGTTTCGATTAATCGATCTTCCCTTTTCCCCTCTTTAGGCCTCCTTTAGAGCTTTCTCTCTCATTCCCCCCGTGGAGTCGGAGTTTCGCGATGCGCCTTGCATCGGAGCACTTTTCAAATTGACGCCGTTATGGTGTCCGTTTCTCTACGCAGGAGCCCTGTACAACTTGGAGCTTTTGGGCCGTCCGGTTCAACTTCCGCATTACACCCTGTGTGTGTTAGGGAAGGGATGAGAAGGGAGAGTTCCTACTCTCATTCTGACTACTTCAGGTTGGGGACGAATGACCCTGTGCTTGGCTTAGTCATCTCTATCTCCAGGCGGTAATGTGCTTTCCCTCTCCAGTCGAGTTGATCCTTGGTCACTCTTCTCTCTTTGCGATCCCTTTCGATCCTTGATCACTCTTATCTCTTTCAATTTCTCTCTTGATCTATCACCATTCTTCTTGGTTACGATCCTGTGTTCCTTGGGTTAGCAAGCTTTCTTCGTTTCAATACCCTATGCTTTTCTTGTAATCAATCATTGCTTTTTTTGATTCCCCTGAAGAGTCTCAATTCTCTTTCTTTGGTCCAACACAGTTTTCCTGTCACGACCATTTCCCCCAGGAGCTTGCAACATTCTCTTGGTTAATCACCCTTTTCTTCAGTTAATCACAATCCGTCTGTTAATTACTGAGCACCTCTTGGGTTAATCACCTCTTCTTGGTTAATCACCCATCTCTTCAGTTAACCACAGTTCGTCTGTTAAAATACTGAACCCTTTCGAGTTAATCACCTTCTCTTGGTCAATCACTCACTTTTCTCTTCGGTTGGTCACAGTCCGTCTGTAAACACCGAATCCCCCGCAGTTAGCAACCTTCTCTTGGTTCGAATACTTGCACCCTTCGGTTAGTAACCTTTCTTTGGTTCAAATACCCTTTCTTCGGTTAAGTACTGTTTGTTCAGTCAGTTTACCGAACCCCTTTTGGGTAACGATCTTTGCTCGGTCCTACACCCGTCCTTTGGGTCACGACCTTTGCTCGGTCCTACACCCGTCCTTTGGGTCACAATCTTTATTCGGTCCTACACCCATTTTTCTGGTTAATCACAGTTTTCTCTGTTAAAACCAATGCTTCTCTATCCCCACAGAGTTGCAGTCTACTCTCTTTCCTCGGTTAACCACTGCCAGCCAGTTAATATACCGAGTCCCTTTTTTCTCTTGGTTATGACACCATCCCTTTATTTGGATCCCCAGAGGAGTCCTTCCTATTCCCCTTGCTTTTACTTTCTTGGTTTCGACACCAATTCTCTTTGTTATCCCCAGTGGAGTTTCTTTCATTCTCGGTTTTGACACTATTCTTTTCCTATTCTTTTGTGCAAGCGCTCTTACTGCGGGGTCTTTCCCAGTAGAGTTTTTTCTTTCACTTTTGCTCTTGGTTTCGACACTACCACCTCTTTCGTCCCTTTATTTCTCCCTTGTTTTGTTTTCCATTCAGTTCCCCGAACTACGGAAGCTCTGATTCTGCATTCTTTCGAATGTCAGATACGTAGGCATGCGATCGCAATGATCTCGGCGAGCACACTTCCACCCTTTCTTCTGTCTTCCTCTTTCTCTCCTTTTCTTCCTTCTTTTCTGTCCCCTGGTTCCTAAACTACGACACTCTGATTTCCTCATTGTACTATGAGGGTACGTAGGCACGAGGGCCACAATCCTCCGCGAGCAGCTTCCTTCTTTCTTTTCTTTTTCCCTTTTCTCTCTCTCCTTTTCTTTTAGCTAGAAGCCTTTAGATAGATAACCCATCCAAGCCTAGAAGCAAGCGAAATGGTTCCCGTCGAGTACGACGGATGCGTTAGGTGCTAGTACCTTCCTTTCGCATAACCGACCCCCCGTTCCCGTTTCTTTTCCCATTGGGTTTTATCGATTTTTTCCCTGTCCTTCGGGACTAAATAAATTTCGGTGGCGACTCTGTTGTATCTTTGAGTGTGCGATTCACTCAGGTAGAAACCAGCCATCTTCAGGTATGAAGAAGGATATTGCGGAGTTTGTTTATGCGTGTTTGACTTGTCAGAAGTCGAAGATTGAGCATCAGAAGCCTTTAGGTATGATGCAGCCGTTGAACATTCCAAAATGGAAGTGGGATAGCATTTCCATGGATTTTGTGTCGAGATTGCCGAGGACTGCTAAGGGAAATGATTCCATTTGGGTGATTGTGGATAGATGAACTAAATTGACTCATTTCTTGCCGATGAAGATTAATCATTCTATGCAGAAGTTAGCCGAGATGTACATTGAGGAGATTGTGAAGTTACATGGGATACCTTCGAGCATTGTGTCGGATAGAGATCCAAGATTTACATCTAGGTTCTGGAAGATTTTGCAAGATGCTTTGGGTACTAAGTTGAAGATGAGTTCTGTGTATCATCCGCAGACGGACGGACAGACAGAAAGGACTATCCAAACTTTAGAGGATTTGTTGAGGGCTTGTGTGTTGGATCACGAAGGATCTTGGGATAGCCATTTACCATTGATTGAGTTCACGTACAATAATAGCTTTCATGCTAGTATCAGAATGGCACCCTATGAAGCTTTGTATGGGAGAAGATGTAGGACTCCTTTGTGTTGGTATGAGTCAGGCGAGAGTGATGTACTCGGACCTGAGATTGTGCAAGAGACGACCGAGAAGATTAAGATGATCCAAGAAAGGATGAGAGCGTCGCAGAGTCATCAGAAGAGCTATCATGATAAGAGGAGGAAGACACTTGAATTCCAAGAAGGAGATCACGTGTTTTTGAGGGTAACGCCAGTGACTGGTGTGGGTCGAGCTTTGAAGTCTAGGAAGCTCACTCCATGTTTTATTGGTCCATACCAAATCTCACAGAGGATAGGGGAGGTAGCCTATCGAATTGCTTTACCGCCGTCACTTGCAAATTTGCATGACGTGTTCCATGTGTCTCAGTTGAGAAAGTACGTTCCAGATCCGTCGCATGTGATTCATATGGATGATGTACAAGTGAGGGATAACCTGACAGTGGAAGCTTTACCTGTGTGGATTGACGGTCGAGAGATGAAGCAACTGCGGGGTAAAGGCATAACTTTGGTGAAGGTGATATGGGGCGGACCAGCTGGCGAAAGTTGGACTTGGGAACGCGAAGATCAGATGAGGGAGTCGTATCCGACTCTATTTCCTTGAGGTAATTTTCGAGGGCGGAAATTCTTTAAGTGGGGGAGAGTTGTAACACCCCAAATTATTAGAATATTTATTTAATTTATTTAAATATAATATTTGTGAATTTTTGGTGAATTTTGGTGGTTTGTGTTGACGTTGGCATTTTGTGGAGTTTTGGTTATTTAATTAAATAATAGTATATAATATGAATATATTAGTATTATTATTAATTTAAATAATACTAGAAGAATTAAGGGCAAGATGGACTTTTGAGGAGGATTAGTGAGGGTATTATGGGGAAAGCCCATTTTAGAAGCCCAAGGGTTTAAGAAAAAGGAATTGGGAAGAATAGGATTCATTGGGTTAAATCGTGAAAATAAGGAGAAAAATGCAGAGCTCTGAGGAAAAAGGGAAAGGCGAGGATTCGAGAAGGTTTCCAAAGACTCAATAGAGAAAGCTTGAATCGACAATCTAAGGTATGAGGAGTATTACCTTTCATTGTTTTTGATATAGAGATTCGATGTACTGTAAAGTGGATTTTGAGGTTTTTGGGGGGTTTTTGAAGGGTTTATGAGTTATTGATGATTTAGGGGTATTCCTGAGGATCGATGATGGATTATTAAGGGTTGAATTGATTCGGGTAAAAATAAGCCTTCGAGGCTAAACCTTTTTGATGATTTGTGGGATCTTGTAGAGAAAGGAATTTATGGGGTTTATGAGAATCTTGAGGGTTTGTGAAGGTTTAGGTAATTTTGAGTTAGGATAGTGGAATTAATCGACCTAATAGTCGTAGGTTTTGTGCCTTTGATTGCCATGATGCCTTAGGGATGTTTTGGGGTAATTGGGGTTGCAATCGCAAGAGCTTTTGGGTCTGATATGCTACTGATGCGTAGCAGCGATTCCCTAAAATCTCAGGTTCGCAAAGCGAACGTTTCCTTCGCAAGGCGAACACTTGCCCCAGGCTCACAAAGCGAGCAGCGCAGCGAATGCGCGATGATTTTGTTGGTGAATACTGGGATGAATTCTGAAGTGTGATTTCTAGCTCGCAAAGCGAATGTCCCAGTGAGCGGATTCGCAAAGCGAATGAGGGTGGTGAGCGAGAGACAAAATGGGAACTCTCTGGTTTTTGTGTGGGATTTTGGGGTTCACAGGATGCCCACAAAGCGAACAACCCAGTGAACAGGTTCGCATAGCGAACGCCTACTGTTCGCGAAATTTCGTTATGATTCTGTGCCGTCTTGGTGTTTTTATGCTGTGACTTTTCTGATGATTTATCATGATGTTACTGATGATTATGAGATGATGATTTTGTGATGTTTTGATGAATATATGATGACATGATTAACATGAGATTTTGATGAATGATGATGCACATAATGATTTATTGATGATGATGATTATTGACGTTGTGTATCATGCATTCATAGAATTTCAGTGACGATGTTAGACTTCGATCTATTGTGGCTTCCATCCCATTGTGTAGATGTGAGGTGGTTTATTACGTGCTCCGGTTCTTGTGTGGAACCGATCCTAATGACGAGGATCTTTGGAGGGTGATGGCCTAAGTGTCCATCGACTGTGATGATTGGTACCACATGCATGAGTCTTGTTGTACATTGCATTTATGTGGCATATTGACGTGATATTTATGATGTTGTGACTGTTGATTTCCTTGATGACTATGGAGATTGTTGTATATGATGATGACGCCATTTTATGCATATCTTGTTTTTATATTGATTATAATGATTTGTGATTACTCACCCTGCCTGTTTGAATGTTGCCTCCACGTGGGTAACGTACAGGTGATCAGGCTTAGCCGTGGATGCCTTCGAGGACTTTTGGAGTTTATTTGCTTTTGGTCGATGTAGAGGGTCTTGCTCTGATAGTGTAACATCGGCTTGGGTCGTTTAGTCGAACCATGTTGAATTCTTATTTTGTTGTTATTTGATGGTTATGATTTATTTTTAAAACCTTTTTATGTTGGATTTATGGTGGTTATGGTGGTTCCGCTGCCTATTTGATGGCTTTTGATGTATTTTGAGGAAACCCGTTGTTTACGGAGCAAAATATTTTATTTTGAATTTATTGAGAAATGTGCACCCTTTGAGGTGGTTATGATTTTACTCTGATTTTTGATTAATCTGCTGCGATATTTGTGGGATAGAAAAAGGTGTTACACCCCTTGTCGGTCGTCCAGCACAAGCGGTGACGATGATGTCCATGGGCCCTTATCTCAGGAGATCATGGCCACTTACGATGGGACCACCGACCCGGGCGAGCATATAGAAAACATCGAGGCCATGCTCCACTATCATAACGTAAGCAGGGCTATCAAATGCAGGTTGTTCTCCATCACTCTAAGGAAGGGGGCCATGGCCTGGTTCAAGCGGCTTCCCTGGGGTTTGGTCACATCCTGGAAGGATATAAAGAACCAGTTTTCCCGCCATTTTATTGCCTCCTGGCGACACCCCAAGTCGGAGGCCACATTGGAAGCCATTATGTAGGGCAAGGACGAGCCCCTGTGTACATATATCGAGCGTTTCAACAAGGAAGCTGCTGAGGTCCACACGACGAACTCTATGAATAAGTACCTCCTCGAAAAAGGGTTGAGACCAAAGAGTGAATTCCGCAAGGAGGTGGGCATAGAACCTCCTCGCAACCTGGCCGAGTTACTCCGTAAAGCTCAATCATATATACAATACAAGGAGAAAAAAGCAGCCTACAAAGCCCGAAACTCTAGGGATCAAGAGAGTTCCTGGGCAACAAAAAAAGACGAATCAGAGGCCCCCAGATGCGATAAAGAGAGATGACGAGATGATCGTCCTCGGGAAGGCAAGGGACCAGCTGGTCGTTTTACAGAGTATACCCTGCTGACGGCTCCCCGTGAGCACATTCTCTCTGAATGCATCAACGCGGAGTTTAAGCAGGGGGTGTCCGGTTCCCCAAACCAATGTCATCCAAGGACAACACGGACAAGAGTAAATATTGCTGTTTCCACCGCAGCCAAGACCATGTGACCGAAGACTGTGTGCACCTGAAGGATGCCATTGAAATCCTAATCAAGGAGGCTCACCTAAAGCAATATACGAAGAAGGGTGAATCCTCTCGACGAGAGACTTCGGAGGCCAAAAAGGAAGCGGGGTCTACGCCGCTGAGCCCTCCTCCTCAGGTCGCTATGTCCATCATGCGACCAGAGGACTTCATCATCCCCGACCATATTAAAGATCCTTTTCAGATATCCGCACACAGCACTTGGGAGACCTTTCCGATAGCCATGGTTATCTCGTGTGGGGGATACAGCGAGATCACTGTGGAGTTGGTCAAGGGAAAGTTCGACCAACTCATCGACTGTAGTCCTGACTAGCTGGCCAAGCTCGAGAAGGTTCGTGGGCGGTCCCAGCCAATCACTTTCTACCGGGAGGAGCTGCCCGGGGGCTCCCCGAACTCGCACATTCCTTTGCTCAATAGAGCAAGACTTGACAACACCGATGTTCGATGGATCCTGGTTGACCAGGGCAGCTCCGTGGACATCATGTACACTGGTCTGTTCAGAGTCTTGAAGCTGGATCAGAAGAACCTGTCACCATACGTAGGATCCGACCTGTAAGGGTTCAACGGGGCGATAGCCAAACCCTGGGGATACGTCGAGCTTCCGGTCATCTTCAGGGAAGAGGAGGCGTCAAAGTCGATTAAGACTCAGTTTTTGGTAATCGATTGCCCTTCACTGTACCAATGCATCCTCGGCAGACCAACCTTGGCAGAGTTGATCGCTGTTCCTTCGACCGTTCATCTCAAGATGAAGTACTATACGGAGAAGGGCCACGTTGCAACATTGCACGGAGATATAGAAGCTGCGAGGAGGTGCTTTGAAGCAGCTACTCGGGGACAAAGCTCGATCGGTGCAACACCCAAGGCCGCCAAGAGGGCAAGGGGGAAGACCAGCCCGGTGAAGAAAGCCAGCCTGGCAAGAAGCCGACTCTCCCTGTACACATCATCAACCTCGACATTCGGATTTCTGAAGAGGGTGAGGACGGTGGTGAAGGCACGTCGGTAGGGACAGGCAGTTCCTCTGCAATGACCTTCATGCGCCCGGTCTCAGATGGTGAGTTCAAGGTCATCACCTTCAGAGCCAACCCGAGCAGAGGAGTGAAGATAGGAGCGGGGCTGCCCGACAAGGTAAAGCAGTGGTTGAAGACATGTCTCGAGGACAATGTTGATTTGTTTGCATGGAGTGTCGTGGACATGCCCGACCTGGACCTTGAGACCGCATGTCATCAACTGACCATTGACCCAGATGCTCAAGTTGTCACATAACGTAGGCGCAAGCAATCCGATGAGAAGGCACAGGCTGCCAAAAAACTTGTACAAGAGCTCTTAGAGGCAAAATTTATCTCGGAGGCCAGCTATACAACCTGGCTGTCCAATATTGTACTTGTCAGGAAACATAGTGGAAAATGGCGCATGTGCATTGATTATACTGATCTCAACCGGGCTTGCCCGAAGGATGCTTATCCTCTGCCCAGCATAGATAAGCTCGTAGATAATTATGCAGGTTTCAAACTCTTGTCCTTCATGGACGCCTATTCGGGATACAACCAAATCCCTATGGCCGAAAAGGACAAGAAATATATCACGTTCATGACTTCGTCGGGGAACAATAACTACAACGTAATGCCCTTCGGTCTGAAGAATGTTGGGGCCACGTACCAGCGTATGATGAACAAGGTCTTCTGATCAGAAATCGGAGACATGCTCGAAGTATACATGGACGGTATGATCGTGAAGTCCCGAGAGGAATCCGATCACACAGTCCACTTGCAAAAGGTCTTCGACCAAGCGAGGAAATGAAAAATGTGTTTTAACCTAGAGAAGTGAACTTTCGGCGTTCGGGCGGGGAAGTTCCTTGGATTCTACCTTACCGAAAGAGGGATAGAGGCCAATCCTGACAAATGTCGGGCATTTGCTGAATTTCCCACATCTAGGTCGAAGAAGTCCATACAGTCCCTCAACAGGATACTCGCCTCACTTTCTCGCTTCGTGGTCAAGTCTACCCAGCATACCATGCCCTTCTTTAAACTCCTCAGAAAGGAGGCCACATTCGAATGGACCGAGGAATGCGAACAGGCTCTGACCCACCTTAAGCGAGCTTTGTCCGAACCCCCCGTGATTTCACGACCAGAGTGCAGGGAGACCTTGTACCTGTATCTCTCCGTCACCAGCGAAGCCATTAGCGTTGCACTCATCTGCAAGACAATGGATGGACAAAAACCTATCTATTTCACGAGCAAGGCCCTACAAGGGCCAGAAATCAGATACACGCAAATAGAGAAGGTCGCTCTCGCCCTCTTCAACGCCGCGAGAAGGCTCAGGCATTACTTTTTGGCCCACACCATAGTAGTGCGTACATACCTGCCCATAAGACAGCTGCTTTGTCGACCAGACATGGCCGGCAGAATGATCAAATGGTCCTTGGAGCTATCAGAGTTTGACATCCACTACGAAGGCAGGAAGGCCCTCAAGGCACAAGTCCTGGCCGACTTCGTGGCAGAGATGACGCCGCTATCATCCCCACCAAGCGGAATACAGCGATAGACCATCTACGTGGACGGGGCATCCAGTTCCATAGGTAGTGGCGCAGGCATCATCCTCGAGAACGAGGAAGGAATCTTAATTGAAGTGTCTTTAGTCCTGTCCTTCCCTACGTCTAACAACCAAGCCGAGTACGAAGCCTTCCTCGCAGGGTTACGGCTGGCCGAAGACTTGGGCGCCAAGGAGGTAAAGATTTTCACCGATTCCCAGCTCGTAGCGTCTCAAGTACGAGGAGAGTATCAGGCAAAAAATGATCAGCTGGTCGAATATGTGACACTGGTGATGGCAAGAATTACCAAGTTCAACGCGTGGGAAGTCCAGCACATTCCCCGCAAACGAAACACGCGGGCAGATGTCTTGTCTAAACTGGCTAGCACCAGAAAGAAAGGCGGTAACAAATCCGTCGTACAAGAGATACTCGATCGACCAAGTATCGAGAAGCCACCAGAGCTGCTCGACTTTAACACCATTGGAGATAGCCGCTGCTGGATGACCTCAGTATACAATTACCTCACCACGAGGGAACTGCCCGAGGACAGCAAGAAGGCCAACGTGATTAAAATAAGAGCATGCTCATACGTGCTGATCGAAGACAAACTCTATCGATGAGGATTCTCCATCCCCCTCCCGAAATGCGTTGAGGAGGACAGGGTCCCTGAAATCCTCCAAGAAATTCATGAAGGCATCAACGCATAGCACTTGGGAGGGAGATCATTGGCACGAAAGGCCCTACAAGCAGGATACTATTGGTCAACCATGCAGCACAATGCTAAGGAGCATGTCCAAAAATGTGACCGATGCCAGCGCCACTCGGACATGCACTTGGCGCCTCCTAACGAGTTGAAGACTCTATCCTCGCCTTGGCCCTTCGCCTGGTGGAGGATGGATATACTTGGCCCCTTTATAATGGGGTCTTACCAAAAAAGATTTATGATTGTGACCGTCGATTACTTTACAAAATGGATCGAAGTCGAAGCTCTCTCCAAGATCACAACCTTCAGCATACTTCGTTTCTACAAAAGGAACGTCCTCGCACGTTTCGGAGTACCCCAGGCCCTTGTGACCGACAATAAAACCTAGTTAACAGACAGGAAGTTCCAGGACTTCATCGCCAAACTAGGCACGAAGCAACACTTCACTTCCGTCGAGCACCCCCAGACTAACGACAAGCAGAGGCTGCGAACAGGGTAATCCTTCGGGGCCTAAAACGAAGGCTAGGAGAAGCCAAGAAGAGGTGGGTCGAGGAGTTACACAACATGCTCTGGGCCTACCGAACTACCCTGCACTCCACCACTGGAGAAACCCATTTCCAACTAGCTTACGGAACCGAGGCGGTGATACCGGTGGAGATCAGGGAACCTTCTAGACGAATGGAAGCTCCTCTCGACGACGAGATGAACGAAGAAGCAAAAGAGCTCAACCTGGTCAAAGAGATACGGTCGGGAGAAGCTCTCCGCGAGGCTTTGATAAGTGCAAAATGTACCTATTTTTGTATGTAGTACCCTAAATTTTGACCAACAGTTCGCAGGTTTTTTAGAGACTATTTCTATTTCGGGTTCACATACTATCAGGGGTGTTGGAGTCTCTGGCACATATTAGTATGGGCCTATTAGAGCTTTTAGGCCCATTTCTGAGTTATTCTCTTACAGGGGTTTTATTTTGGAGTTTGGTTTTTAGGATTGGAAATTACCATTATTAGGTTTGTTATCCAAATTTAATTATTATTATTTACTGTTTATTAGGCTATCAGGAAGGGGGGTATGTAGATGGCAGTACGGGCTCATCTGTAATCTTAGGCCCATTTCAGTTTATTGTAGGATTTTGGGTTTTTGGTTTTCTCTGTATTTTTAGGAGTTAATTTATTTTAAGGTTATTGGTATTAACATTTATTTTGGGCCTATTTCATACTAGAATTTATCTTTTTTAGTCATTGGGTTTTTTTATTCCAACCAAACTTTATTGTCAAAGTTGGAAGTGGGTCAGGGGTCTTCGGATTCCTTTTATGAGCCCAAATTAGTATATCATTTTTTTTTAGTCTTTATTTAGAAGTGATGATTTGGATTAGGGTATTAAAGTTGGTATTAGGTTTTGTATTAGTATTTATAGTTATTAGCAACTTAATTAAGGTGGATTATGTGAATTATTAAGGTGATTATTAGTTATAGGGACCAGAGGTGTGTTCTTAATATTATTATTATTTATTTATTATTTGGTAATTATTCTTATAATAGTTATTTATTTTTATTTATTATTTTATTTCTGGGTCAAAATAGTTGACCAACAGTGGGTCGTCCCCTTCCCCAAGTCCCTAACCCTAATTTCACGCAAGTGAGAGAAGCAGATTTGGATCGTATCAGAACAAAATCAAAGCAAATCATTTCCATTAATATTTTTTCAAATCAATTTTAGTACAACAATTTAAAATCAGATCAAAAATTACAACTTAGATTTAAAAACCCTAATTCTAAAATTACAACAAAATCAAATCTGTGTAAAACTAAAATCAAATCGAACTTAAAACTTCCTAAATCAGACTTTAATTTAATTTCTAAAACCTAATTCCTAAGTGCTATAAAAAGAAAAGAAATTCGTAAAAACGGGGGTTGGACGGAGAGTAGACGGAGTAGGACGAACCCAGAGCGAAGATCTTTTTGTCCACCTGCAAGGAAAAGAGGAGAGCGATTAGATTCACAAACAGAGATAAAAGGATAAAATACGATAGTAAAGGTAAACACAATCACTTAGCTCTCGTAATCTTTCATTTGTTGCTGTGAATTAGTGGCGTTTGGGGTATAATCGTTGGGGTTTCTAGGCTAAAAGGGGGGTTAGGGTTCTTTAAGTAGGGTTAGGGTTCTTCATATTAGGGTTAGGGTTCTACCCAAAACCCTTAGGGTTCTTGGGGTTTGTTCGAATTCTGGGTTTTGATGAAGGTTTAGGGTTAGGGTTCTAGGGATTGGGGGTAGGGTTCTTGAGATTGGGGGTTACGGTTCATCGTTCTGGGGCTAGGGTTCATACGGGATGAAGGTTCCAGTTGAAGCTCAACCGGAAACCTGGGTTTGATGGTGGTTTAGAGGGTGGCGCACGGTGGCCAGAAGTCCACGGTGTTCAATTAGGGTTTACTAGGGTTTTATCAAATTAAATTAATAACTTAATTTAATTATTAGGTTTAAATTTTCATCAAGGTTTAGGTATGGGGTTTTGGTTTTTTAATAATTAAATTAATTACTTAATTTAATTATTTAATTAGAAAAGTTGATTTAGAGTTTTGAAATAATGAATTTAATTGTGTAATTTAACAAATATCAGTTTTGTTTAAGATGTTTATTCTTAAAATGGGGTTTTATAAAATTCTTTGGAATTTAGGGATTCTATGGTTTTTAAATGAGGGATATAAGGGGTTCTTAAGGATTTAAGCTTTTGGGATAATGCTCTTGGTCCGAGAGCCTAAATAAGGGATGGGATAAGGGATAGAACTCTTGATATCCGAGAGTATAAATAAATGGATTAAGGGATAAAACTCTTGATATCCGAGAGTATAAATAAATGGATTAAGGGATAGAACTCTTGATATCCGAGAGTATAAATAAATGGATAAGGGATAGAACTCTTGATATCCGAGAGTGTAAATAAATGGATTAGGGATAGAACTCTTGATATCCGAGAGTATAAATAAATGGATTAGGGATAGAACTCTTGATATCCGAGAGTATAAATAAATGGATTAAGGGATAGAACTCTTGATATCCGAGAGTATAAATAAATGGATTAAGGGATAGAACTCTTGATATCCGAGAGTATAAATAAATGGATTAAGGGATAGAACTCTTGATATCCGAGAGTATAAATAAATGGATTAAGGGATAGAACTCTTGATATCCGAGAGTATAAATAAATGGATTAAGGGATAGAACTCTCCGTCCGAGAGTATAAACAATGGACAAGGGATATAACTCCTTATCTAGGAGTATAAATATTAGATTAAGGGATAAAACTCATTATCTAGGAGTATAAACAATAGATCAAGGGATAGAACTCTTTATCCAATAGTATAAATAGTGGATTGGGTTTAGGATTAGGAATGGGTTTAGGATTAGGAATGAGAATAGGATTAGGGGGTAGGAATAGGGGAGGTGAACTACGGTTACTCTGATCCTTCAAAATTGAAGGTACGTAGGCATAGGGTTGTAAACCCTAGCGAGTATAATTAATAAAAAAAACTTAGGATTCTTTTGTAAATAGAAAATTTAGACAAACAAACAAACATACCCTAGAACTTAAGGAGGATCCCATTGAGTACAATGGAGGTGAGGGGTGCCTAACACCTTCCCCTCACTTAACCGACTCCCGAACCTCAGGAATCTCTGCCCTTGGGATTAAGGATTTTTAGGTTTATCATTATTTCCCTTAAAAAATATGGTGGCGACTCGATATTTTTGCCGGCCGCGACAGCTGGCGACTCTGCTAGGGAATCCTCCGTAAAGAGAGTCTCTCCTAACCTTAGGCTTGAGGGTTTTGTTTGTTTGTCTAGGGTGTTTATTTGTTTTTTATTATTCTCATTTTTTATCTGTTTTATATTTGTCTTTATTTTATAATATTTGTTATATTTATATTTATATTTTTGTCATCATACATTGGATTGGGGCAAATGATGTGTGAAGCTAAAGCCCAAGCTTGGAGTATAACCCTAGATTAGGACGTGGAACGGAAATGTTTTGGGGGGGGGGGGGGGTGTGACATCCCCAACAATTCATTGATGCCACACTCAGAATAGATCCTTCCAAAGGTTTCCTCATGAAAGGGCTAGCCCCTAATGTAGAGGATGATTTGGATGTGGTCCGAGACTCTGAGAACTTTTAGCCTACCCCTTTACCAACTCATGGAGACCCTACGTATTCAACCCTCAAGGGCTGTTACTAGGGTCCTACCCAGATGAGACTTATCCCGAAGAATTACCATAGGAAGGCTTGCTCCTTCTCATGGTAAAATAAGGGTATAGTTTGTACATTCTAGGGCCGTTATGCTGCCCAAAACTATATATCCTACATGTGAGGGGATTGGGTAGATAAGACTTAGATCTAACATCGTAGGGAACCTACCTAGTTAGGGTCATGCTTGCATTTCACCCTTACCTTAACCAAATAAAACACTAAAACCAAGTGTCCACGTCATCATGCATTTAAAAACATTTTTTTTGCATATATACATTTTTGTGGGGAATTTCAAGATGCGTTGTAGGAATATGGGAAAGATTGATTCAAATAAAAGGGCTACCCTACGCATCAGAATGCTAAGTGCTGATTTACAAAGTCTCAAAGGCCTTTAAGACTTAAATGCCAAATTTGCTCAAGGGATGGTTATACACAAGCATGGAAGGATCCTCGATCTCTTAGGGACTCCTAGAAAGGTAGAGGCCATAACTACTCATGCGCAATCCTCCTCTACGTGGCTTCCCCTTCAAGGATTTTCAACTAGCTCTTACGCTATACTTGGGTTTACAAGGAGAAAAAAAACTTACAAGGGGCATGGAAAAAAAAAGAAAAAAAACATAAAAGGAAAAAGGGTCAAGCCTAAAGACTTAGCTGTGCCTGTTGAGGATCTATTATCTCACCACAGGAAGGATAGGGAAGTGCTAGGGCTCAAGAAAGGATACTTGGAGGAGTCTAAAGCCCATTTGAAGAAGGCATTGGGGGCATCTATTTAGTTTACGTCTTCTTAAGTTCAGGAGCTTCCATTTTGGGATTATTGTTTTGGGTTATTCCCGAGGAATTATTGTTATAAGTTTGGAAGGCATTTTGGATTTGGGGATTGGCTAATGGATTTGGATTTGATATGCTATGTGTATGGGTTTCATCCTTTGGATATATTCATCTATAACTACAATGGATTTTGGAATTCCCCCCAAATAAAATTTTAAAATTATTTAGCATACATCATGCATATTCATACATTCATCACCAACATGCATTCAACATAAGGAATAAAAAAAAATCATTTTCTTTTACGAACTTTGTCTCAGAGTCGTTGAACATAACAACCTGACTTCCCGACCTCGCACTCGAGCGTACCAAAGGAAAGCTATGGATCAGATGGAGAAGGAGCTGGTTACTCTAAGAGGAGAAATGGATACCGTCAAGGAGAACGTGGAAGAAATGAAAAGCCAGATTGATCAACTGACACTTGCCGTCCAGAATTTGATAGCCAAAAAAGCCAAGTCAAGCCATCAAAGGAAGGTTCCTACTCCTACCTCCCATGTTGAAGATAATAACCCTCCACTAGGGTTTGTCCATGATCTGGAACGTGAGGAAGCTGAAACTGCTAAGCACAAAACTGTTGACTAACCTCTCGAGGGAACCGTCTCTCCACTTATTTCCAATGGGGCACCTCGTACTACTTACAGACCTACTCCACGTGAGAACTATGCATACAAGGATGAAAATCCGAGTCAAGTGGCCCTTGAAAATAAAGGAACCACCGTTAGGGAAAGGAGAGGGATTGACGATAAGTACAAAGCACTTGAGGAAAGGTTGAAGGTCGTGGAGGGATTCAATATTTTTGGAGTGGATGCCTTAGAAATGTGTCTGGTGCCCGATGTGGGCATACCTCCTAAGTTTAAGGCACCTAACTTCGAGATGTACAAAGGGGTTAGTTGTCCCAAAAATCACATCCGGATGTTTTCCCGAAAGATGGGGGCTCATGCAAAAAATGAAAAGTTGATGATGCATGTTTTCCAAGACAGCCTTAGTGAGGCATCCTTGGATTGGTACGTACAATTGGAGAGGACTCACATCAAGAACTGGGAGGATCTGGCAAGTGCCTTTATAAGGCAATACCAATATAATGTAGACACGGCCCCTGACCGCATACAATTACAAAACATGTCTAAAAAAGGGAACAAGTCTTTTAAGGAGTATGCCCAGAGATGGAGGGAGCTAGCCTCTCGTGTTCAACCTCCATTACGGGAAAGCGAGCTAGTAGATACATTCATGGGAACTCTGCAAGGACTATGCTATGAAAGGATGATTGGGGCGGTCTCAACGGGATTCACTGACTTGGTTATCATTGGAGAGAGGATTGAGAACGGTTTAAAGACAGGAAAGATTGGGCAGTCATCCTCCGACCAACATAACAATAAGGGGTACCCCGAAAACAACTCAAAGGAAAATGATGTCAGTGTTATAGACCCTGAAGATCCAAATCTGGGGGATAATGCGTTACTGGAGCACATTGGGGCAACAGTCAACGCCATGGAAGGAATGGGGGATGAATTCCTTATTAATAAGGAAGACATAACAAACTGGGGCAAACAATGAGAGTCACCTGAGGAGAAGGATTTGTTTGGGCTGGGTTACAAACCAGCTAATGAAGGATTAGAAGGAGATTTCCATGACGCGGGATTTAGAGTGTGGGATCATGTGGCCTTAATGGAAGAGGAAGAAAAGAATGTCTAATTTCGACAATTGGAGAACCATCGGGATTTCTGAGATGATTTTTGTTTCGAAGTAATTTACTTTTTCCTCAAAATCATAATAAGTCCCTTGCTATGCCCAAGGCAAGTGGATAAAGCTTTGTAGGGCCACCCTTTATTTCATTGGATTATTTCTATCAATAAAATTGCATTTTGTTTTCAATCAATATCCTTTTGTTTCTTTCATTTTCCATTTTATTCAAAATGGCAATATACCTTCTTTCAATATTTTCATTTCTAGTACTTCATTCCAAAAAGAAAAAAAAATAAAAAAAAATCTTCGTCCCCATGAAAATTTAAAAATGAACCTATTAAGAATGACACCGCTATAATCTCGAATGACTTCGGATTATCGATTAACCAAGCGGAAGAGGGTGATGAGGACGAGTGTGAGCTTCCCGAAGAGTTAGCCAGACTGTTGAGGCAAGAGAACAGGGAAATACAACCTCATTAGGAACCAGTGGATGTGATCAATCTGGGAACTGAGGAAGATAGGAAAGAGGTCAAAGTCGTGCTTCTCCGGATAAGGATATAAAGGAAAGACTGATCGAGCTATTGCGAGGATACTTCGACGTGTTTGCATGGTCATACCAAGATACGACAGGACTTGATACAAGCATCAGCAAGCACAAACCACTACTTAAACTAGAATGCACGCCAATCAAGCCAAAGCTGAGGAGGACTATATCAGATATGATCCTCCAGATCAGGGAAGAAGTCAAGAAGCAATTCGACTTTTTGTCACAAGGTAACGCCTGTTGGGTTAAGGGATGTAGGAGTAACTTATCAAAGGGCTATGGTAATGTGGGGCATAAAGAGATAGAGGTTCATAGGGATAATACGATTACCAAGTCACAAAAGGAAGAAGATCATATAACTAACTTGTAAAAGTCGTTAGATCAGTTAAGGAAATTCAAGTTACGACTAAAGCCCACAAGGCGTACCTATGGAATCAGATCTAGAAAATATCAGGGTCCATGGTCAGTCAAAAGGGAATAAAGGACAAAATGAAAAGCCACATATATTGGTGCTACAAGTCCCAAGGAGACCACTCATAATGTACTTAACAATATTTGAGAATCTAATGGATTGTGAAACTTCGGACTCCTATGAAGGACCTGGACCTGGATCTCAAGGGAAACTTATACATTTATAGGGGCTATCAATCGGAATTTAGGATCATAAAGGAAGCTAATCTGGATAAGGCAGAATGGGTGTAAACTAGGCGCGATCAGCTAAACCTCGTATAAGGGAAATGTGTGGCTGTGGGCAGTTATATCCACAGGGAATTAAGAGAGCGTTTGACAAAGAAATTCGTCCTCGCCTACGCGAAGAGGGAGACTTGGGATTAAGGAAAATATTACCCATCCATAAAGACCACCACGTCAAATGGACCCCACCCTATGAAGGGCCATATGTCGGGAAGAGTGCCTCCTCTGGCGGAGCACTAATATTAACAACCGTGGATGGAGCGGATTTACCGTGACCGGTGAACTCCGATTCGGTAAAAAATGCTATGCCTAGAAAAAGAGGATAAAAGCCCGTTAAGTCAAAAACCCTAAAGGGCGACTTAGGCAAAAATTAGGGCGTCCCGGTGGATTAAAAACTCGAAAGAGCAATCCAGGCAAAAATTAGGGACTTGGATAAAAATGATACCCGACAAGTCGAAAACCCTAAAGGGCGGCTTAGTCGAAAAAATGGTATATCATCCCAGTGGACTAAGACTCTAAAAAGAGCGGTCCAGACAAAAGTTAGGGATATCCAAAAGGCATATGACTGAAAACACTCAAGTCACCCCATAACAGGAATTCAGAAGGGAGCGATCATTCCAGCCGTCATCTTCAGAAGAGAAGTGTCGTGATCTTGGAGTCTTAGGGATATTAGTTGGTGTTAAATTTAATAGGAACATAAATAAATTTGTTTTCTTATTGCCATTTTACATTTTCTGGATTTTACGGTAATATCGCTGTAATACCCCCAAATTTTCCCTCTCTTTTCTTCATATCATTTAGCATGAGCTTTCATTGCATTGCATTGCATTCAAGCATAGAAAAACAAAGCATCAAGCATTTAGCATTGCATCTTGCATAAGGGCATGTGATCAGGTGATTCTCTAAGGTGTTGATCATCCAAAGAAGAAGACAAAGTGTTTCTCACAAGCTTCAAGGACCTCTTACATCATGTATCATCTCTATTTGATCTCACAAGTCATGGGAAGAGGAGAATTCATCAAGAAGATTGGACAGTGCATGATCTCCTATACAAGGCAGTCAAAAGTTGGGATCTGACCCCCAAATGAGCAAGCTCTTTGATTATTTATCATCTCCAAGTGGTACATGTCATCATTGGTGGACATGATACACAACATATTCAGAGGAATTTGAATTTGGAGGATGTGTTATTTCCTCCTAACCAGAGGGTACCAAAACTAGGGTTTGCCATAAAATCAGTTTATTTCTGATTTCTTGGGCAAGACTTGATCCCATGGTATTCCTTATGTCCTCAAGTGTCTAAGGATGGAAGATTGCCCATCTATTTGTTTCAGAAGGTTTTCAATTGACCAGAAATTTCAAAATCAGGAGAATTGGGAATAAAGTCAACTGTGCAGTGAAAAAGTCAACTCCTGACTTTTTGAGGTCAACATCATGATTTTCAAGTCAAATATGGTCCATGGACAAGATTTGATCAAGAAATGTTCAAGGATTTATGGAAAATCAAGAATGTGGAAAAGTTGCTATTTTTGGAAATCTAGGTTTTTAGGAAGTTGCCATTTTGGGAAAGTTTTAACATGAATTCAGCCATCTTCCAAGCCAATTTACATCAGGATACGAGCTTCATTTCAATTTTCCTCAAACATGAAAGTTGTAGAGCTTGTTCCAAGCTTTCCAACCATGTAAAGTTTGTCTCATTTGGATTATTTTTGAGAGAGTTATGGTGTCCTAAAGTTGGAATATTCAAGTTGTAAAATGTGAAAACTTAGAATTTTTTCTAAGTTACTTTTGACAGTTTGGTACACCAATGTTCTTGACCAATTTAGAGTTATTTCCAAGCCATAAATTGAGATACTTCTAACATGAAATGTGTAGAGGGAAATCTCATCTTTCTAAAGCATCTGAGTTTGTTTCATTTAAGTCATTATGGTGGAAGTGATGCATGTTCAAAGATAGTGTCATCAAGTTGATAAGATGTGTTTCTAACTCAGAATTTTCATGGCATTTGTGGCAGCTGCGAATACATACATTCATGGCAATTTTTCATCACCTTCCAAGTTTGATCTCTTTTTCTTTTGAACACCAAAGTTGATCTTTGATGTTTGGGCTTTCCCTGGAGCATCATTTTGCGCGGTATAGATTAGAGTCCATGAAGTTATGTAGCTCCAAAGGTCGCTAAATGAATTTTTTTTAGGACAAGTCAAAGGATGTCATGGCATGTATTTTGGTACAGCATGAGCACATTTTAGCAGCATGTTATGCCTCATTTGTGCACCACGCGTGACTTCACCAAAACCTTCCCAAAATGACCAAACAACACACCATAATTCTCATGCATGCCATGCAAATTTTTACCATTTTGGTGAAAAGAAGCAGAGGTACCTTCTAACCTCCCTCTCACATGCCTCTCTCCACACCTTGTTCACACTCTTCACTCAAAAAATCAATATCAACACACCCTCCCATGTTTGCTAAACGGTACCCTCTCTCTTTTCCAATCTTGGCCAAAAACTCCAAACAAATCACCCACTTCATCTCAGGCCCAAAACCACTCCAAACCTAGCATATTTAAGCAACACAAACCCTAAAGAGGAGGGGACGCTCATTTTGTGAAAAGATCAGACCAGAGCAGCTCACTCTCTCTAAAACTTCTCTCTTCGTGTTGGGTTTCTCAGTCAAGTTTTCTCTATTTCCTTGCTCGAGTGAAGCTTTCTGAGGGAGTTTGGATGGTTTTCTGAAGCTTTCACAAGGTATTGAAGAAGCAGTGGACTTGCCTCCACTAGGTAATATTTTTTTAACTCCTTCTTTTAAGCTCTCCTTTCCATAATTGATCATGCTCATACACTGTTTTTGAAATAGCTTGAAATGTTGATGTTGTTTGATGGTTGGAATCTGAATGTGTTCATATTGTTTGAATGTGTGAAATAATGTTGGTACCCATGTCTTTAAGTCCATTTTTCTCTATGCTTGAGTAATCTTTGTGGAAAATAAATGATACCATGATGATCTACGATTTGCGAGCTTCGTTTTCCTATTTTATTTTGTTGGATTTGGTTGAGAATCGTTGACGATATGTGAGGTTGAAAGTGGCGAGATCCCATTGCGTTTGAGGCTGCTAGGTCGTGTTCTGGTTGTATCTTCATGGCTGCATGGAGAAGATGATGTCGTGGCGGGTTATGATTGGTTGTGTTGGTTCTTTTGTCCTGTAGCGTTTTAAGTGAGTGTGTCCGATTGATAAAGTTCCCACATGATTCAGCGTTACATTTCCATTTCTTTTTTTTATTTCATTTAAAAAATCTGAGAGTTTATTATATTGTGGATTGGGCTTAGTACTTTTACAATTCGCACCCTTTGGGTTATGGCCCAAGCGTACCATGAAGCTTTCCATTGTATTCTGAATTACTAATGCACCTCCTACATTTCACTATGGTTTTTTATTTCCTTTTTATTTTCATTTTTGATTTGGTTTGATTTTTAACATTTCTAAACATGACAAAAATCCAAAAATATTTTTTCTGTTTAATTAATGTGTCAACTTAATTTTCATAATTTTTATTTTTTTATTTTTAATTTTTAATTTCATTTTATTATTTTATTTTGAATTAAATTGTTAGTGTGTTTCCAATGATACCCTT
Source organism: Lathyrus tuberosus (assembly GCA_022829125.1). NCBI lineage: Eukaryota > Viridiplantae > Streptophyta > Magnoliopsida > Fabales > Fabaceae > Lathyrus > Lathyrus tuberosus. The sequence goes on from JALAZF010000563.1 coordinate 1,904,776, forward strand.
CTTCTAGGGTTAGGAATTTTTGTGGGTTTCACACATCATTTGAGGCCAATCTTTTGGTCACTTTATAGGCACAATATGAGGGTATTTCCATGCTGATTTGATGAGGGTTTGAGTTGCTTTAGGTGACTTGCCACTTGCTTTTCATGAGCCCTCGACTCTTGCTCGATTCTTTGCACATCTTGACTTGTGGATCACTTTTAGACAAGCTCATTAACTCTTTTTGGTCCAATCTTTTTGTATATGTTACTTGACTGAGTTAACTTCCATTTGGTTATTTTTTTGGAATTTATTGGACCACTGTGCTATTTTTGGTTGATTTTCACTTGTGGTTTGGATTTGGATGAGGTACACTTTGGTGTTTGACCTAGTTTGAGTGCATTTGCTTACTTGTGATTGAGTGGTGCTTGAGATGTTTATATGGTGTGATCATGTTCTGTTTGAGCTTGTTTGTGGATTTGGAATCATCTTCATTGATTCATTTTCCAATTTGATCTTGATTTTCTAAGTTGGTGTTGTTTAACTTGAATTTTGTGGTATGTTTGACCTAATCTTGTGCAATGCTCCTTTGCATGAAACAACCAATGCATGAGGCCTTTTGTTTGACTTGTATGACATGCTTTAGATTCTGACCCTCTTGGTTTAAGGTGCTTTATGTGACATGTTCTCACTCTTTGCTTCACATGTCCTTTGGTTTGCTTGCATGAATGATAAGTGGATGTCTTGTCTAATTTTGATGCCTGTTTGGAATGTGTTGCTTAATGATTCATCTTGCATGACTTGAGTTTGACTTTGGTATGTTGTTGATGCATATGCTACTGCCCTCTTGAGTTCATTACTTGGTTTTCACTTCACATGTTCATTTTGGGGTGATTGGTATGATGCATGTCATTATCAAATGTTTTGTTGCTTCTTTGGCTCATAATGCATCATGATGTGAGATACTTTTGTGTGTTTGAATTGATAGATCATGAGATGTCTTAAGTTCTGATTTGGATTCATGTTCATCTTATTTTGTCCATTTCATCTTTGTGTAAAGTTCGTTGATGCTTAATTGTACTTCTTATGCAAGTTTACTTGCATCCTTTCTTGTGTGCTTTCACTTGTGTACTTGAGATGTGCTTGTGTGATCTTTGAAGCATGTTTTATGATGTGATTTGGATATGATTATTATGATGTGCTTGCTGCCTCTTATTGTATTTCATCCCTCTTCTTCTTCTTCTCTTTTCTTCTTTCACTCTTTCTCATCCCATGGATCTCAAGACTTGTTCAAGTCTTGGATTCTTTCCCTTTAGAGCTACCTAGTCCAACTTAATTTTTGATTAAGCTTGGAGTAGGATTAGCATTAGTTTTTAAGTATTTGTCTCTCCTAAACCTCACTAACTGTAGGACATCCATGCATGATAACATTAGGACCCTTAGTCTCCCTTTAGAGTTTCCCTTGTGTCGTTTCTCTTCTCATCTTCAAGCAAAAGTAAAAAATACTTAATAAAGGCAAAACAAACATTGTATTTAGGCCTTTCATGTAAGAATAAGATAGTGAGGGATCTTCTCTCATTTTCTTGGAATGTTTAGCGTGCGTCCCATCTCGGGTCGTTATGCGAGGCATTCGATCTTACATGAGGGACTTAAATACAATGCGCGTTACAAAACACAAAACAATAAAAACACTTCTTTCTAAAAGACAAAAACAAACAATAACGTCTTTCCTTCGGGAATTCTTTTCTCATCTCACTCACTCTCAGCGTACGAACGTGCTCCTACTCGTTCTCTTGCAAGATGGTAACACACTCGGACCAGCGAGCCTGCAACACCTGAGCTAGAACGTTAGCCGTTCCCAAAAAACACAAACAAAGCGACCCTCGTTGAGGGGAACTACGTCGCTCTGATTCTCATGCTCCCGATGAGATACGTAGGCAGTGGGGTAGGGCCCATTCGAGCACTTCTTTTATTTTCCCTACATTTGTTTCTTTTTCTCTCTCTTTCCCTTTTCTTTTTTTTCCGTTCCTTTCCCTTTCCAGTAGCAGTAGAGCTCCAGTTGACGACACCCTTTGATCGAGACAAGCAAGCGTGGATCCCATCGGGTACGATGGACGCGTGGGGGTGCTAATACCTTCCCTGCGCGTAACCGACTCCCGAACCCAGTTCTCTTGGTCGCAAGACCATGATCTTTCCTTTCCCTTCAGGTTTACGCAGTGTTTCCTTTCCCTCTCTTGGGATAAATACACATTGCTGGCGACTCTATTTCGGTGCCACTTTCGCGTTTGTACTTGGATGAAAATCCCAGGAGCGACAGCTGGCGACTCTGCTGGGGACAACGATCAATCTCTGGTTTCCTTAGCGAGTCGATCCTAGCGCTTGTCTGTCTTTCTTTCATTGGGTGTTTATTGTACTTTGCTGTATTTACTATTTTACTGTATTGCTATTTACTGTATTTTTGATCTACTGTATATTACTGCATTTTAGCATTTTTTTCATATCATATGATGTATTATGCTGCACTGCTGTACTGTTTTCTGTTTGGTGGGATGGGGGTATTCTGAGAGATAGGCCCAATGCACAGGCCTGAGTGCACTTAGGATTAACGTGTTTCATGTCCTCTCGCGTTCCATCTCGGTTCGAGGAGGGAATATGAAACACAATCTGGATGTGGTTCTCTCTAGAGAATTCTGCGTTGTGGATTTCCCACGATGGTAGAGCTATCTGGAAGAGCTGCTAAGTCTGGATGACCTGTTAGGATGACCCCTCTTTGTTTTGAAGAGAATCAGCAGACGACCTCTTTGATTGGCGGTAGCATTGTATCCTTCGGGCTGAATGTGCTATTGCTTCTCAAACCTCTGAAGCTGAGGATCTTCCATTTTGGAGAATCAGTTGAGGCCTCCTCGATTGATGATGATGCCAAACCAGAAATGGTGAACGTATCATCATTTCTCGACCTGAGAGTCAGGGATACTGAACATCCTAGTACCTACCTGTGAGATTGGGGGGATTGTTTACAGGTGTGCAGGAACCCTTGACTGTCAGAATACCTGGTTTTCTTATTTGTTCTGGATTGGTTACCGAAGTTTTGATCCTGATCAGCTCTCATTTGGTTCTATGTTTGTTATTGGGTTTCTTATCCTGGGGTTGTATATCTCACCAGATTCAGATTGCAGTACAGTGGGTTCAGCAGTATTTGTGCAGCAGTGGTCACATGCCCTTGCATACATATCATCATTAGCATTCTTGCATTTAACCCTCATGTTTATTCATTTACAGGGTACACTTCCTTTCGATTCCGGTTGACAGTTCTTGTTGCAATTATGGAGACTCCCAGGAAGAACAATGTACACTATAGTTTCTTCGACACAAAGGTGGGACAGTTGCGAAAGATGATTGCTCTTATTACTCCAGACCATGTGGGTATGTTTCGGAAGGCTTATGGGGGAGATTATGACTGTGGTTGTTGACTTGAATGCTTCAGAAAGGAGTGTCATTCATACGTGCTTCCAGTTTTATGACCCACAGCTAAGGTGTTTCACCTTCTCGGATTTTCAGTTGGGCCCAATGCTAGAAGAGTATGCTTTGCTGCTAGGTGTGCCTCTCAAGTACCAGATTCCCTTCAACTTTGACATGCGCCCTCCAAAGCATGAAGAAATAGCTAAGGCTCTTCATATGAGCGTACCTATGGTGGCAGATAATCTCGCCACCAAAGGGAGTTTATCTGGTTTTCACCTGGACTTCTTGGTTTCCAAAGCTGAAGAATGTGCTGCTAAGTCTCAGTCGGAAACCGTTTGTGCAATCCTGGCTTTGAGTATCTATGGAATTATGCTGTTTGCTGATGAACCAAAGTTTGTAGACATGAGTGCAATCCATATTTTTGTAATGAAGAACCCCGTACCTACCCTCCTGGGTGATTTGTACTATTCTGTGCACTTCAAGAATGAGAAGAAGCGAGGAAGGTTGGTTAGATGTTGTGCGCCTCTGTTCCATAGGTGGCTTATGGGTCATTTGCCAAATTCAGAGGCCTTTTTGAATCCTCGGCCCACAAAGAACTGGGCTAAGAGGATGATTCAGTTGATAGCAAAGGATATCCGTTGGTTCAATCAGAAGACAATTGGGGGAGATTTCATCAGCAGCTGTGGAAGACATCCTAACGTGCCACTCTTGGGAGTAAGGGGTTGCATTAATTATAACCCTGTTATTCTCAGGAGACAACTAGGATTTGCCTTGGTAGAGCCTCCAAGGGACAGTGATTTGGAAGAGTCTTTCTTTTTTCCTGTGAAGGATAACCTTTCGTTGGTAAGGCAAGCGGCTGGAGCTTGGGGTAATCTTCAAATGAAGGGTAAGGTCGTCTTCGGAAAGTGCAACAATGTGTCTTCCTCTCAATATGATGCTTGGTTGAAAAGAAGGGTTCAAATTACTCTTTTGCCGTTTTCTCAGGAAAGACCGTCAGATCCAGTGGAACCAGTGACCATGATAAGCATTGCCGAATACGACAAGCTTAAAGCAGAGTTGGATAAGACTGTCAAAAAGAAGGAGAAGCTAAGTGAAGGACTCAGAAAGACACTTTGTGACAAGCGTAAGGTCGAGTATGAACTGCAGAAGCTTACTGAGCTTCATGAGGCCGATAAAAAAGAATTGCCAAAGACACTATCTATATTCGTAAGGTCAAACAGAATGAGATGGCGCTAAAAGAGGCGTGTAAGCGCGTCAATGAGCAGTTGACCAAGTCAGAGAATGCCCTTTCCAAAGGAAAACAGAGGTGGGATGAGTTTTCTGAATGTCGGAGAGAGATAGAGGCGAGAATCAGGGCTGAAAACGACGAGTTGAGGGAAAATTTGAAGAGCAAAGAAAGCGAATTTCTCCAACAACTAAGTTTAGCTAATCAAGAGATCGAAGATCTGAAGACCCACGCCGGAGTAAAGAGAACCAAAGAGTCAGCTGTCAAAGATCAAATCCGAAAGCTAGAAGAAGCCGTCGAGTTGAGGAGCCAATTGATCAGAGGTCTCACGGAGCGCCCAGATGATCCAGTTACTGAAGCGCTTCTCAAAGAGGTCCAGGAAGATTTTTATGGGCTCAGTGTTTGAGTTATTTTGTTGCTATTCTGGGAGTCACCATCAGGCTTGTTGATGGGTTTCCCTTTTATTTGTATTCAGACTTTTTCAGTTGTATTTGTCCGAAAACAATTTGTATTTGACTGTTCCACACATGGCTGTGGGTTTGTGTTTCTTGTTATTGGATTCGTTGGTAGTTATTGAGGAAGATTCTTCATCAGATTATATGATGGGTATTCACCTCTGGCATTCTGTCACTGTTAGCAACTGCAGGGATATGCGCTCTTCTCTTTTGGTCAAATTGGAATCGAAGGAAGGAATGCCTCAAAATGAATAAACATTGCATTGCATCGCATATCATGTTGCATTCTGTTGTTTGTTTTCAGGTACCTGTCACAGGAGATCTCTAACCTTTATTTGGTTTCAGGAACTATAGCTGAGAATCATATTCATCGTTACTCAACTCGAAGAAATCAAGCAAGGATAATGGATCAAATGCAGAGTGATTTGGCTGATATGAGAGCACGAATGGACCAGTTCATGACTCTCATGACTGGTATGGTCGAAACTCAAGAAAGACTGAGGCTTCTGGTCGAGCGTCCGGAAGCCACACCTGGGGGTAATCAGAATGGCAATTCACAGACTCATGGCACTCCTCCTCCCGTTGTTGTCAATCCCCCTCCTGGTGGTAATCTGGGTAATGGGAATAGCAAAAATGTTGGTGTTATTCAGGAAGATGCTCAGGAAGACCAATTTACTTTATTGGATGCTGATGTGAGTGACAGAAGATATGATGAATTGGCAGAGAAGATAAGGGCTATGGAATGCAAGAATTCCATGGGCATTGATGTTACTAGTCTGGGTTTGGTACCAGGGGTCAAGATCCCTCCAAAATTCAAGCCGCCTACTTTTGATAAATATCAGGGTAATACGTGTCCCCAGACACATATCCAAGCTTATTTTGGGAGGATATCAGCTCATACAAATGATGAGAAGTTATGGATGCATTACTTTCAAGACAGTCTGGCTGGAGCTTCGTTGACCTGGTATATGAAATTGGACAGAGCTGCTGTGAGAAGTTGGAAGGATCTGGCTGAAGCATTCCTAAAACAGTACCAGTACAATATTGATATGGCGTCCAATCGCACTCAATTGCAGGGGTTGTCACAGAATGCTAAAGAGAGTTTCAAGGAATATGTACAGAGGTGGAGGGAAATGGCAGCACAGGTTCAACCTCCTTTGCTGGATAGAGAAATGGCAGACATGTTTATGGGCACCCTGCAAGGGGCATATCTTGAAAGATTAGCTGCTTGTCCATCAATCGGATTTGCTGAGATAGTGATTGCTGGAGAAAGAATAGAGAGTTTGTTGAAGCTTGGAAAGATTCAGGATGTGAGTGGGGCTGGCTCCTCTGGGACAAAGAAACCGTTTGTTGGTAGTCAGAGAAGAAGAGAAGGAGATACGAATGTTGTGTTTAGAGGACGAGGCAGAGGACGTTCTCAGGGTTATCACCAGGTAGGTGCAGTGACAATCCCAGCACCGTCGATTCAGTAACAACAACCCCAACAGCAGGTTCAGCAGCAACAACAACCCCAACAGCAGGTTCAGCAGCAACAACAGCAACCTCCTTTCCAACAGAGGTCTAGGCAGAGGGATCGTAAGATTGACCCTCTCCCTTTGACTTATTCTGCGTTGCTACCACAGTTACTCCAGATGAAGTTGGTTAAGCTCCGCACTATGAGGCCTCCTGCCCCTGGCAACTTGCCTCCTAATTTTGATGCTAACGCACGATGCGAGTTCCACTCAGGTGCTCAGGGGCACTCCATTGAAAGATGTTGGGCTTTTCATCATAAAGTGCAAGACTTGATTGATGCCAAGGCAATCAATTTCTCTCGGCCTCCTAATATTATTCAGCACCCCATACCTAATCATGGTGCGGCAAATGTGCATGCTGCAGAAAATGTGCATGCTATCGAAGATGGAAAGCAATTGAATTTGGTAGCAGACATCAGTCAGGTGAAGACTTCTTTGTTGGTTGTAAAGGATCGTTTGTTGAAGGGACAGGTGTTCCCGGGCTGTAATCAAGATTGTTTTGAGTGTATGAATCAAGAGAATGGATGTGATAAGTTGAAAGCAGGTTTGCAGAATCTGATCAATGAAAGATGTCTACAGTTTGACAGGGTTGTGAAAGAGACTGATGAGGTATCAACTGTGACCATCTATTATACTCCCGCTGAGATCCAGGTGCCTGCTAGTACAGTTCCTGTAGCAAGTGTTGTGCAACAAAGACCCAGTCCTGTTACCATCACGGTGCCAGGACCAGCTCCGTTTACAACTACAAAGGCAATCCCTTGGCACTATGGGGCAGACATATATTATGAAGGTAAAAGGCAAGAAGTTGGATCATCAGCTGGTTCGAATATTGATAATGTGGGTGGTGTAGGTGGTTTTACAAGAAGCGGAAGATTGTTTGCTCCCCAAACTCTGCGCAGTGATCAAGAAGCTGAAGTTGCCGCAAAAGCTAGAGGAAAACAGGTGGTCGAGAGTGTGCCTGTACCTGAATCAGAGACAAAAATTACTTTTGATAATGAGATGGAAGAGTTCATGAGGATAATCAAGAAAAGTGATTATAAGATTGTCGATCAACTGAATCAGACCCCTTCGAAGATTTCAATTTTATCATTGTTGTTGTGTTCTGATGCGCATCGGGAGGCTTTGTTGAAAGTGTTGAAGAGTGCATATGTGCCACAGGAAATCACTGTTAATCAGCTCGAGGGCGTAATCTCTAATGTTAATGTTAGCCATGGTTTGGACTTTACAAGTAGGGATTTGACTGCTGACAGAAGAAACCACAATAAAGCTTTGCACATCACAATGGAGTGCAAGGGGGCAGTGCTGTCTCATGTACTAGTAGACACTGGTTCCTCACTTAATGTCTTGCCTAAAAAGGCACTAATGAAGCTGGAGGTTGATGGTTTGATCTTAAGGCCTAGTGATTTGGTTGTCAGAGCATTCGATGGGACCAAAAGATCTGTGTTTGGTGAAGTAGAGTTGCCCGTGCAAATTGGACCGCAGGTGTTCAAATCCACATTCCATGTGATGGACATACAGCCTGCGTATAGCTGCTTATTGGGTCACCCTTGGATTCATGCAGCCGGGGCTGTTACCTCTACCTTACACCAAAAGTTGAAGTACGAATTTGAAGGACAAGTCGTTACAGTGTGTGGCGAAGAAGATATTTTTGTCAGCCATTTGTCCACGTTTAAGTATGTTGAGATGGATGGAGAAATTCACGAGATGCTTTGCCAATCATTTGAAGCGGTGAACATTGACAATGTGCCTAAGTCTTCCTCTACACCAGCTGGGGCTGGTACTTCTATTTCATCTTACAAACAAGCTGTCGAGGTCGTCAGAGCCGGCAATGCCCAAGGCTGGGGCAAACTGATAGAGACGCCAATGAAGGAGGACAAATTGGCATTGGTTATCATCCCTATATGACTTCAGAGACGGAAAGCAGTGGACCCATCACTTTCAGTAGTGGGGGGATTATTTACACAGACTAGTCTTGTGCAGCTACAGAAGATGGTATTGATAATGACAGTGACTGGGACAACTGGGTACGCCCACGTGCTCCAGGACAACAATTGCAGAACTGGTATGTTGAAGAAGTCGTCCGGGTTACTCTTCAGACAGAGTAATTTTTCTTTGTTTTTCTAACCATAATGCATGTCAAAATCTTGCGCTCTGCCCAAGGCGTATAGATTCATTTGTAGGGCCACCCTGTTCACATTTGCAATTCTAATCATTAATAAAGGACGTTTTGCATTCAAATTTTTGTTCTCTGTCTTTCAGTTTTTATTTTTGCACAAATAATAAAATGGCAATGTTTCTTTTTCTTTTTCTTTTTGTTTTAAAATAAATTCTGAAATAAAGCATGAACCCATTCGTGCAGACTCGATCCTCTGGAATCCATTGATAATGATTTTGCTATGGCTATGTATGACTTTGACAAACCGATTTATCAAGCCGAAGAGGGGGATGAGAATGATTGTGAACTCCCTGAGGAACTGGCCAGATTGTTAAAACAAGAGGAAAGGGTCATCCAGCCTCATCAGGAGACTGTAGAGATCATCAATATTGGTACTGAGGACGTCAAGAAAGAGATCAAGATTGGTGCCTGCCTGCAAGCAGATGTGAAGAGAGCTTTGATTGAGTTGTTGTGTGAATATGCTGATATCTTCGCCTGGTCGTATCAAGACATGCCAGGGTTGAATACTGATATTGTTGTTCATAGGATGCCTTTGAGAGAAGAATGTCTGCCTGTTAAACAGAAACTTCGCCGGACTCACCCCGACATGGCCATAAAGATCAAAGAAGAAGTTCAGAAACAATGGGATGCAGGATTTCTTGCTGTGACTCACTATCCTCCCTGGGTTGCCAACATTGTGCCGGTACCGAAGAAAGACGGAAAGGTTAGAATGTGTATGGATTATCGAGATCTTAATAAAGCTAGTCCGAAAGATGATTTTCCACTGCCACACATTGATGTACTGGTCGACAATACGACTCAGTTTCCAGTGTTCTCGTTTATGGATGGTTTCTCCGGGTACAACCAGATCAAGATGGCACCTGAAGATATGGAGAAGACCACGTTCATTACTCCGTGGGGTACATACTGTTACAAGGTGATGCCTTTTGGGTTGAAAAACGCAGGGGCAACGTATCAACGGGCAATGGTAACTTTGTTTCACGACTTGATTCACAAAGAGATTGAATGTTATGTGGATGACATGATTGCCAAGTCGAGAACGGAAGAAGAACATCTGGTCAACTTGAAAAAGCTGTTTGAAAGGTTGAGGAAGTTCCGCTTAAGGTTGAATCCAAATAAGTGCACTTTTGGGGTGCGTTCTGGAAAGCTGCTGGGTTTCATTGTGAGTGAAAAAGGGATTGAGGTTGATCCTGCCAAGGTGAAAGCAATACAAGAAATGCCTGAGCCGAGAACGGAAAAAGAGGTTCGTGGTTTTCTAGGCAGATTGAACTACATTGCAAGGTTCATATCTCACCTAACAGCCACGTGTGAACCAATTTTTAAGCTGCTAAGAAAAGATCAGACGGTCAGGTGGAATGACAATTGCCAATTGGCATTCGATAAGATAAAAGAATACTTGCAGGAACCTCCAATCCTCATACCTCCAGTTGAAGGAAGACCTTTGATAATGTATTTGACAGTGCTTGAAGGTTCTATGGGTTGTGTTCTCGGTCAACACGACGAGACAGGTAGGAAGGAGCATGCTATCTACTACCTGAGCAAAAAGTTCAATGATTGTGAGTCCCGTTACTCAATGCTTGAAAAGACATGCTGTGCACTTGCATGGGCCGTAAAGCGATTGAGGCAATATATGATTAGGCACACAACCTTGTTGATTTCCAAAATGGATCCTATCAAGTACATTTTTGAGAAACGAGCACTAACAGGCAGAATTGCACGGTGGCAAATGGTTCTGAAAGAGTATGATATTCAGTACACCTCCCAAAAGGCCATCAAAGGAAGTGTCTTGTCAGACTATCTTGCGCAACAATCGATTGATGATTACCAACCCATGAAGTTTGATTTCCCTGATGAGGACATCATGTTTCTCAAAGCCAAAGACTGCGAGGAACCACTCCCGGAGGAGGGGCCAGACCCTGAATCCAAATGGAGTCTGATGTTTGATGGGGCCGTCAATATGAATGGATGCGGAGTTGGAGCAGTTCTTATCACGCCGGAAGGTGTTCATATGCCTTTCACTGCCCGAGTAACTTTCGGATGCACAAATAATGAAGCAGAGTATGAAGTTTGTATAATGGGGATTGAGGAGGCGATTAATTTACGGATTAAGACCCTTGATATCTTTGGTGATTCAGCTTTGGTAATTAATCAGGTGAAAGGGAGTTGGTACAGGCACCAAGCAAATCTGGTTCCGTATAGGGATTATACAAGAAGATTGCTGACATTCTTTACAACAGTAAAGCTGTACCATATTCCTCGAGATGAGAATAGGTTTGCAGATGCCTTGGCCACATTGTCCTCCATGATCAAAGTGCAAGGATGGAATCATGTACCTAAGATCGATGTGTCTCGTCTTGACAGACCTGCATTTGTGTTTGTTGTTGATGCAACGTCTGATGACAAGCCATGGTTTCATGATATCAAGTGTTTCTTGAAAAGTCAAGAGTACCCGCCAGGGGCATCTACTAAAGATAAGAAGACGTTGAGAAGGTTGTCTGGTAGTTTCTTCTTGAATCAGGATGATGTGCTATACAAGCGGAATTTTGACATGGTTCTCCTCAGATGTGTGGATAAATATGAGGCAGACTTGTTAATGCAGGAAGTACATGAAGGCTCTTTCGGTACCCATGCCGGAGGACATGCAATGGCTAAGAAATTGTTGAGATCAGGATATTACTGGTTGACTATGGAGTCAGATTGCTGTAAGTATGCCCGCAAGTGTCACAAATGTCAGATCTATGCAGATAAAGTGCATGTTCCTCCAAACCCGTTGAGTGTCATGTCCTCTCCTTGGCCCTTTTCCATGTGGGGCATTGATATGATCGGAAAGATTGAGCCTACTGCTTCAAATGGCCATCGTTTCATCTTGGTCGCCATTGATTATTTCACCAAATGGGTTGAAGCAGCATCTTATGCCAACGTCACTAAATAGGTAGTAGCTCGTTTCCTGAAACGGGATATCATTTGTCGCTATGGAGTGCCTGAGAGAATCATTACTGATAATGGTTCTAATATGAACAACAAAATGATGACTGAGCTGTGCCGGGACTTCAAAATTGAACACCATAATTCTTCTCCATATCGCCCGAAGATGAACGGCGCTGTGGAAGCGGCCAACAAGAACATTAAGAAGATTGTGCAGAAAATGGTGGTCACCTACAAAGATTGGCATGAGATGTTACCGTTTGCTTTGCATGGGTACCGAACGTCAGTACCCATGTCCACTGGGGGAACCCCGTTCTCACTTGTATACGGTATGGAGGCAGTACTTCCGGTTGAAGTGGAGATTCCATCCCTCAGAGTCATGATGGATGTCAAGTTAGACGAGGCTGAATGGGTGCGCACCAGGTTTGAGCAGTTGAGCCTTATTGAGGAGAAAAGACTGGCAGCTGTGTGTCATGGACAATTATACCAACGGAGGATGAAGCAGGCATTTGACCAAAAGGTGCGTCCTCGGGTTTACAAAGTGGGAGATGTGGTACTCAAAAGGATCCTTCCTCCAAGTACAGATCACAGGGGCAAATGAACTCCTAACTATGAAGGTCCATTCGTGGTTAAGAAGGTCTTCTCGGGCGGAGCCTTATTACTTACAACCATGGATGGCGAAGACTTTGTATCCCCTGTCAACTCAGACGTAGTCAAAAAATACTTCGCATGAATAGACCCGCTGGACAAAAAAAAAAAAGAAAAAGTCCAGGCAAAAAAGGGCATCCCGGCGAACCACAAAAACAGAATAAAAAGGTTCGGGCAAAAATTAGGGATATAAAATAAAGATTGTACACCCGGTGAGTTGAAAATCCGCAAGGACAACTTAGGCAAAAAAGGGTATCCCAGTAGATTGAAAACCCGAAAGGGCGGTCTACGCAAAAGAGGGATTTAAGCGAACGACTACGATCTGAGTTTATCTGTACTCCATCATCCGTTTCAACAACTGACATTCCAATGGGTAGAAATCGGTCTGATCATTCCTCAGAAGGCAAGGTCGGGGAGTCTTGAAGACATACTGGCCATAGCAGAATTGAAACTCAGTGGAACGCCGTTTTCACATTGCCATTAGGATAGTTTCTTTTCTCAATTTTCAGCGATCACCTCTTTCCAGGGATTGCTTCCTGATGTAATTGCCTATTCTGGGCCTTTTGATCAATAATTTGAATTTCAGTTAAAAGCTTCTTATTTTGTTTTACTGCTTTGTTTGCAAAAACGTCCGAATTTTTGATAAAACATTGCATTTGAAAACATGGTGGCTTCACAATAACACGTGCAGAGAAATATTTAAAATTACTTTGAATGTTGAATAATCCTGGATGGTGGATTCAAACCACGCAATATTCTGGGGCATGTGTACGTTTCCTTTTGATTGCAGGTAACAGATTCAGATGATTTTAAGCACAAGACGGGTAATCATTTATTCCCACACAGGAGACTGTGGCAATCGTGTTCGGGGAAGGGTTTACTTGTTACCCTTTTGTCACAACGTTTACTGATTGAGTCCATCAGATGGTTGACGGTCGTTCGCGACGTCTCGATATCAGTGAATGGAATTCAACTGGGTATTGTTGTATCTTATTAAGTCAATTATCTCATTCAGTACTTCCAACAGCTACAAGCCTTTCTGTGTCGATAACGGTTGCGAATTCCCAGTAGAGTTGCTTCGCAGACACCGAAGTTGATGGTTAATCCCCAGTGAAGTCGTCAGGAGTTTGAAGATGCTTGATCTTCTGTAAAATCCTCTTGGGACGTTTCTTCAGGTAAGTCTTGTATCATGGAGCAGGAAGCAGGTTATTGATCCTCCCAAGCATGGGGCATTTTGGATTTCCCCAGCAAGAGATATTCCGGATCTATTTTCCCCAGTAGAGTTTGAAGAGGCGTGGTCTTTTATAAAATCCTCCCAAGGGACATCTCCCCAGCAAAGTTTGTTGTAAGCTCATTAATCCCCGGCGGAGTTCTATGGTTATAGTTATTCCCCAAGCAGACTGGTTCAGATGGTGCCTCCTCAGCAAAGTTATCTTTTCCTACAGTAGCCTTAATAGGTCTGTCAGGTCAGTGCCCAGATCAGGAGGTCAGGTCATTTTGTCTTCTCCAGTACGGTTTGCGACCGCGAAGTCAATCCCCAGTAGAGTTTGAGGACGTTGGTCTTCTGTAAAATCCTCTCAAAAGGCATTACCCAGCATGAGACGCTTTAAGGTGGTTTTCTCCAGCAGAGTTGGTTATAAACTCATCATCCCCAGCGGAGTTGTCGAGCGGAAAGTTCGCCCAACATGGGGGCATTGTAGCACTTATCTTAGGCTCAACAGTCTTATGCCTCAGCAGATTATTGTAGAGTTGTTTTGGGTTTCCCAGCAGATGTCTAAGGACTCTCCCCCAGCAGGTTGCAGCAGAGCATGTTCTAACCAGGATTTGCATATCCCCGACAAAGTAACCTTGATTCCCAGCAAGATCATATCTCTGGTATTGGTTTCCCCACAGAGTTCAGCATTGAATCTTGTCAACAGTATTCCCCAGCTGAGTTTGTTTTTGTCCCCACGGAGGTTTATTGATCAACAAAACCTATTCCTCAGCAGAGTGATAGTATATTTCTTGCCCCAGCCGGATAACAGGTTGAGTCTCCCCGCAAAGGATCTCAGGTTTGATAGATCCTCAAGCAGAGTTTTGATGACTTTTCTTCCCTAGCAAGACGTCATGTAAAGAAATTCTCATCCCCAGCAGAGTTGCGGTGACCAGAATTCATCCCCCAAGCAGATGAAGTAATTCCTGGCAGAATCATCATTCCCCTCATATTTCAAAGTCCAATTTAATTTTGGCAAACTTGACAATTTGAAGCAGACTGATTGTTCATTCATTCTCCAGCAGAGATATTATCCTTTCAAGAATCTCCGAGATCAAATCATTGATTGTTGTTCCTCAGCAGAGTCAGCAGAGATGTCTGACACGAATGTAATGCGTAATCTAATATTGGAATTGCTAAAGTCCACCCGTAGTGTGGCAAGCCAGTAGTCGTCTGGCATTGTTAAAAGACGTTATCAAAGTCCAACCGTAGATTGGCGAAAGGTCCATCCAAGGGTGGTAAATTCTCAAAGTCCAATCGTAGATTCGCGAAAAGTCCATTCAAGGGTGGAAAATTCTCAAAGTCTAACCGTAGATTGGCGAAAGGTCCATCCAAGGGTGGCAAATCATTGGAAAGTCCAACCGTAGATTGGCAAAAGGTCCATCCAAGGGTGGCAAATCATTGGAAAGTCCAACCGTAGCTTGGCGCAAGTCCACCCGTAGTGTGGCAAGTCAGTAGTCGTCTGACTCCCTTTAAAAGACCGCAGCTAAGTCCAACCGTAGATTGGACAAAGACTATCCAAGGGTGGCAAATCATCAGCAAAGTCCAACCGTAGATTGGCAAAAGTCCCCCGTAGTGTGGCATCTCAGCAAGTCCAACCGTAGATTGGCAAAAGTCCCCCGTAGTGTGGCAATTCAGCTGCAAAGTCCAACCGTAGATTGGCAAAAGTCCTCCATAGTGTGGCATCTCAGCAAGTCCAACCGTAGATTGGCGAAAGTCCACCCGTAGTGTGGCAGGCCAGTAGTCGTCTGGCGTTGTACAAAAGACATTGTTAAAGTCCACCCGTAGTGTGGCAGGCCAGTAGTCGTCTGGCGTTGTACAAAAGACATTGTTAAAGTCCACCCGTAGTGTGGCAGGCCAGTAGTCGTCTGGCGTTGTACAAAAGACATTGCAAAAGTCCACCTGTAGTGTGGCAGGCCAGTAGTCGTCTGGCGTTGTGCAAAAGACATTGCAAAAGTCCACCCGCAGTGTGGCAAGCCAGTAGTCGTCTGGTGTTGTATAAAAGACATCTCTCCAGTGGTTTTCTTCATCGCCAGAGTTTTCTTCGAGCAGAGTTCGTTTGGTTGGGTTTATTCCTTTTCTTCTTCCCTGCAGAGTGCAAATTCTCGGGTTATTGTCGGTATTCAATCTCTCCATACCTTGAAAGTATGACAGCAATCGCTATCATCCGTTCAGGTCTACAGTGATTGAATATGGGCAGCTGTAATACCCCAAAATTTGCCCTCTCTTTTCTTCATATCATTTAGCATGAGCTTTCATTGCATTGCATTGCATTCAAGCATAGAAAAACAAAGCATCAAGCATTTAGCATTGCATCTTGCATAAGGGCATGTGATCAGGTGATTCTCTAAGGTGTTGATCATCCAAAGAAGAAGACAAAGTGTTTCTCACAAGCTTCAAGGACCTCTTACATCATGTATCATCTCTATTTGATCTCACAAGTCATGGGAAGAGGAGAATTCATCAAGAAGATTGGACAGTGCATGATCTCCTATACAAGGCAGTCAAAAGTTGGGATCTGACCCCCAAATGAGCAAGCTCTTTGATTATTTATCATCTCCAAGTGGTACATGTCATCATTGGTGGACATGATACACAACATATTCAGAGGAATTTGAATTTGGAGGATGTGTTATTTCCTCCTAACTAGAGGGTACCAAAACTAGGGTTTGCCATAAAATCAGTTTATTTCTGATTTCTTGGGCAAGACTTAATCCCATGGTATTCCTTATGTCCTCAAGTGTCTAAGGATGTAAGATTGCCCATCCATTTGTTTCAGAAGGTTTTCAATTGACCAGAAATTTCAAAATCAGGAGAATTGGGAATAAGGTCAATTGTGCAGTGAAAAAGTCAACTCCTGACTTTTTGAGGTCAACATCATGATTTTCAAGTCAAATATGGTCCATGGACAAGATTTGATCAAGAAATGTTCAAGGATTTATGGAAAATCAAGAATGTGGAAAAGTTGTTATTTTTGGAAATCTAGGTTTTTAGGAAGTTGCCATTTTGGAAAAGTTTTAACATGAATTCAGCCATCTTCCAAGCCAATTTCCATCAGGATACGAGCTTCATTTCAATTTTTCTCAAACATGAAAGTTGTAGAGCTTGTTCCAAGCTTTCCAACCATGTAAAGTTTGTCTCATTTGGATTATTTTTGAGAGAGTTATGGTGTCCTAAAGTTGGAATCTTCAAGTTGTAAAATGTGAAAACTTAGAATTTTTTCTAAGTTACTTTTGACAGTTTGGTACACCAATGTTCTTGACCAATTTAGATTTATTTCCAAGCCATGAATTGAGATACTTCTAACATGAAAAGTGTAGAGGGAAATCTCATCTTTCTAAAGCATCTGAGTTTGTTTCATTTAAGTCATTATGGTGGAAGTTATGCATGTTCAAAGATAGTGTCATCAAGTTGATAAGATGTGTTTCTAACTCAGAATTTTCATGGCATTTGTGGAAGCTGCGAATACATACATTCATGGCAATTTTTTATCACCTTCCAAGTTTGATCTCTTTTTCTTTTGAACACCAAAGTTGATCTTTGATGTTTGGGCTTTCCCTGGAGCATCATTTTGCGCGGTATAGATTAGAGTCCATGAAGTTATGTAGCTCCAAAGGTGGCTAAATGAATTTGTTTTAGGACAAGTCAAAGGATGTCATGGCATGTATTTTGGTACAGCATGAGCACATTTTAGCAGCATGTTATGCCTCATTTGTGCACCACGCGTGACTTCACCAAAACCTTCCCAAAATGACCAAACAACACACCATAATTCTCATGCATGCCATGCATATTTTTACTATTTTGGTGAAAAGAAGCAGAGGTACCTTCTGACCTCCCTCTCACATGCCTCTCTCCACACCTTGTTCACACTCTTCACTCAAAAAATCAATATCAACACACCCTCCCATGTTTGCTAAACGGTACCCTCTCTCTTTTCCAATCTTGGCCAAAAACTCCAAACAAATCACCCACTTCATCTCAGGCCCAAAACCACTCCAAACCTAGCATATTTAAGCAACACAAACCCTAAAGAGGAGGGGACGCTCATTTTGTGAAAAGATCAGACCAGAGCAGCTCACTCTCTCTAAAACTTCTCTCTTCGTGTTGGGTTTCTCAGTCAAGTTTTCTCTATTTCCTTGCTCGAGTGAAGCTTTCTGAGGGAGTTTGGTTGGTTTTCTGAAGCTTTCACAAGGTATTGAAGAAGCAGTGGACTTGCCTCCACTAGGTAAGATTTTTTTAACTCCTTCTTTTAAGCTCTCCTTTCCATAGTTGATCATGCTCATACACTGTTTTTGAAATAGCTTGAAATGTTGATGTTGTTTGATGGTTGGAATCTGAATGTGTTCATATTGTTTGAATGTGTGAAATAATGTTGGTACCCATGTCTTTAAGTCCATTTTTCTCTGTGCTTGAGTAATCTTTGTGGAAAATAAATGATACCATGATGATCTACGATTTGCGAGCTTCGTTTTCCTATTTTATTTTGTTGGATTTGGTTGAGAATCGTTGACGATATGTGAGGTTGAAAGTGGCGAGATCCCATTGTGTTTGAGGCTGCTAGGTCGTGTTCTGGTTGTATCTTCATGGATGCATGGAGAAGATGATGTCATGGTGGGTTATGATTGGTTGTGTTGGTTCTTTTGTCCTGTAGCGTTTTAAGTGAGTGTGTCCGATTGATAAAGTTCCCACATGATTCAGCGTTACATTTCCATTTCTTTTTTTTATTTCATTTAAAAAATCTGAGAGTTTATTATATTGTGGATTGGGCTTAGTACTTTTACTATTCGCACCCCTTGGGTTATGGCCCAAGCGTACCATGAAGCTTTCCATTGTATTCTGAATTACTAATGCACCTCCTACATTTCACTATGGTTTTTTATTTCCTTTTTATTTTCATTTTAGATTTGATTTTATTTTTAACATTTCTAAACATGATAAAAATCCAAAAATATTTTTTCTGTTTAATTAATGTGTCAACTTAATTTTCATAATTTTTATTTTTTTATTTTTAATTTTTAATTTCATTTTATTATTTTATTTTGAATTAAATTGTTAGTGTGTTTCCAATGATACCCTTCTTCTAGGGTTAGGAATTTTTGTGGCTTTCACACATCATTTGAGGCCAATCTTTCGGTCACTTTATAGGAACAATATGAGGGTATTTCCATGCTGATTTGATGAGGGTTTGAGTTGGTTTAGGTGACTTTCCACTCTCTTTTCATGAGCCCTCGACTCTTGCTCGATTCTTTGCACATCTTGACTTGTGGATCACTTTTAGACAAGCTCCTTAACTCTTTTTGGTCCAATGATTTTGCATATGTTACTTGACTGAGTTAACTTCCATTTGGTTATTTTTTTGGAATTTATTGGACCACTGTGCTATTTTTGGTTGATTTTCACTTGTGGTTTGGATTTGGATAAGGTACACTTTGGTGTTTGACCTAGTTTGAGTGCATTTGCTTACTTGTGATTGAGTGGTGCTTGAGATGTTTATATGGTGTGATCATGTTCTGTTTGAGCTTGTTTGTGGCTTTGGAATCATCTTCATTGATTCATTTTCCAATTTTATCTTGATTTTCTAAGTTGGTGTTGTTTGACTTGAATTTTGTGGTATGTTTGACCTAATCTTGTGCAATGCTCCTTTGCATGAAACAACCAATGCATGAGGCCTTTTGTTTGACTTGTATGACATGCTTTAGATTCTGACCCTCTTGGTTTAAGGTGCTTTATGTGACATGTTCTCACTCTTTGCTTCACACGTCCTTTGGTTTGCTTGCATGAATGATAAGTGGATGTCTTGTCTAATTTTGATGCCTGTCTGGAATGTGTTGCTTAATGATTCATCTTGCATGACTTGAGTTTGACTTTGGTATGTTGTTGATGCATATGCTACTGCCCTCTTGAGTTCATTACTTGGTTTTCACTTCACATGTTCATTTTGGGGTGATTGGTATGATGCATGTCATTATCAAATGTTTTGTTGCTTCTTTGGCTCATAATGCATCATGATGTGAGATACTTTTGTGTGTTTGAATTGATAGATCATGAGATGTCTTAAGTTCTGATTCGGATTCATGTTCATCTTATTTTGTCCATTTCATCTTTGTGTAAAGTTCGTTGATGCTTAATTGTACTTCTTATGCAAGTTTACTTGCATCCTTTCTTGTGTGCTTTCACTTGTGTACTTGAGATGTGCTTGTGTGATCTTTGAAGCATGTTTTATGATGTGATTTAGATATGATTATTATGATGTGCTTGCTGCCTCTTATTGTATCTCATCCCTCTTCTTCTTCTTCTCTTTTCTTCTTTCACTCTTTCTCATCCCATGGATCTCAAGACTTGTTCAAGTCTTGGATTCTTTCCCTTTAGAGCTACCTAGTCCAACTTAATTTTTGATTAAGCTTGGAGTAGGATTAGCATTAGGTTTTAAGTATTTGTCTCTCCTAAACCTCACTAACTGTAGGACATCCATGCATGATAACATTAGGACCCTTAGTCTCCCTTTAGAGTTTCCCTTGTGTCGTTTCTCTTCTCATCTTCAAGCAAAAGTAAAAAATACTTAATAAAGGCAAAACAAACATTGTATTTAGGCCTTTCATGTAAGAATAAGATAGTGAGGGATCTTCTCTCATTTTCTTGGAATGTTTAGCGTGCGTCCCATCTCGGGTCGTTATGCGAGGCATTCGATCTTACATGAGGGACTTAAATACAATGCGCGTTACAAAACACAAAACAATCAAAACACTTCTTTCTAAAAGACAAAAACAAACAATAACGTCTTTCCTTCGGGAATTCTTTTCTCATCTCACTCACTCTCAGCGTACGAACGTGCTCATACTCGTTCTCTTGCAAGATGGTAACGCACTCGGACCAGCGAGCCTGCAACACCTGAGCTAGAACGTTAGCCATTCCCAAAAAACACAAACAAAGCGACCCTCGTTGAGGGGAACTACGTCGCTCTGATTCTCATGCTCCCGATGAGATACGTAGGCAGTGGGGTAGGGCCCATTCGAGCACTTCTTTTATTTTCCCTACATTTGTTTCTTTTTCTCTCTCTTTCCCTTTTCTTTTTTTTCCGTTCCTTTCCCTTTCCAGTAGCAGTGGAGCTCCAGTTGACGACACCCTTTGATCGAGACAAGCAAGCGTGGATCCCATCGGGTACGATGGACGCATGGGGGTGCTAATACCTTCCCTGCGCGTAACCGACTCCCGAACCCAGTTTTCTTGGTCGCAAGACCATGCTCTTTCCTTTCCCTTCAGGTTTATGCAGTGTTTCCTTTCCCTCTCTTGGGATAAATACACATTGTTGGAGACTCTGTTTCGGTGCCACTTTCGCGTTTGTACTTGGATGAAAATCCCAGGAGCGACAATCGCCTTATGAGAATTACCCTCCTTACTCATCATTGCCCATTTTCGGGCCAATTCTCAATAAATTTGCTTTTCAAATACATTTCTTTGCCTCCTAAATTAGTCCGCTTGATTACAAGGTGTCGATTAATTGTGAAATAATGCATTGAAATATCAGGTATAAATAAAAGCTTTAAAAAGGGAAAATGGATTTTACTTCGGTTTTTGGAATCATCAAAGGGATCATACTCTTCCAAAGCGGGATATAGGGTCTATACACTGACAGGAATATACGTTACAATCTAACCAACATAGGAGGTTCTTTAATGGCACGTCACAGGAATCAAGGGTATCATGGCTTACTATAATTATCAAAGTTTCAAGGGTCAAGGAGTCAGGAAGTTATGAAAAGTTTTTTTACATACAAGCACATGCATTGCATATCATAAAAGAGACGTTAGCCCAATTCATGCATCAGTCATGTCGCTACACTCTAACATCTAACATGCACTCATATACGCAAACATGCATACATGCATAGGGTTCGTAATCACCAAAGGGATCTCATTTGGATATTTTATCAGGGTATTTTTTTTTAAGGGGTTTTTATTTAAGTATTAAGGGGTTCCATCCAGGGATTCATCAAGGGTTCCACAAAAATTCCTATCCAGGGATTTTTCATCAAAGGGGATTTCATTAAGGGATTTATCAGGGGTTCTACAAAAATTCCTATCCAGGGATTTTTCATTAAGGGATCTATCAGGGGTTCTACCAAAGGGATTACACCAAAGGATTTTGTCAGGGGATTCTGTTAAGGGTTTTTTTTGTTTAAGTTTTAAGGGGTTCAACAAAAGGAGTTTTTCAAGGGGATCAATCGGGTATTTCGCCAAGGGTCTATTACCAGGGATTTTGGGACGTCAGCCTGGTACCAATCGGAATTCAGTGGTCAAAATTAGGGTCCTTCTTGTATTTAATCGTCTCCTCCTCAAAAGGAGGAAGGCTCGTCGACATCATCCTTCTGATTCGAAGACGATTAAATAGGGGCAGCTGTAGTACCCTAAATTTTGACCAACAGTTCGCAGGTTTTTTAGAGACTATTTCTATTTCGGGTTCACATACTATCAGGGGTGTTGGAGTCTCTGGCACATATCAGTATGGGCCTATTAGAGCTTTTAGGCCCATTTCTGAATTATTCTCTTACAGGGGTTTTATTTTGGAGTTTGATTTTTAGGATTGGAAATTACCATTATTAGGTTTGTTATCCAAATTTAATTATTATTATTTACTGTTTATTAGGCTATCAGGAAGGGGGGTATGTAGATGGAAGTACGAGCTCATCTGTAATCTTAGGCCCATTTCATTTATTGTAGGATTTTTGGTTTTTGGTTTTCTCTGTATTTTTAGGAGTTAATTTATTTTAAGGTTATTGGTATTAACATTTATTTTGGGCCTATTTCATACTAGAATTTATCTTTTTTTAGTCATTGGGTTTTTTTATTCCAACCAAACTTTATTGTCAAAGTTGGAAGTGGGCCAGGGGTCTTCGGATTCCTTTTATGAGCCCAAATTAGTATATCATTTTTTTTCTGAGTCTTTATTTAGAAGTGATGATTTGGATTAGGGTATTAAAGTTGGTATTAGGTTTTGTATTAGTATTTATAGTTATTAGCAACTTAATTAAGGTGGATTATGTGAATTGTTAAGGTGATTATTAGTTATAGGGACCGGAGGTGTGTTCTTAATATTATTATTATTTATTTATTATTTGGTAATTATTCTTATAATAGTTATTTATTTTTATTTATTATTTTATTTCTGGGTCAAAATTGTTGACCAACAGTGGGTCGTCCCCTTCCCCAAGTCCCTAACCCTAATTTCACGCAAGTGAGAGAAGCAGATTTGGATCGTATCAGAACAAAATCAAAGCAAATCGTTTCCATTAATATTTCTTCAAATCAATTTTGGTACAACAATTTAAAATCAGATCAAAAATTACAACTCAGATTTAAAAACCCTAATTCTAAATTACAAGAAAATCAAATCTGTGTAAAACTAAAATCAAATCGAACCTAAAACTTCCTAAATCAGACTTTAATTTAATTTCTAAAACCTAATTCCTAAGTGCTATAAAAAGAAAAGAAATTCGTAAAAACGGGGTTGGACGGAGAGTAGACGGAGTAGGACGAACCCAGAGCGAAGATCTTTTTGTCCACCTGCAAGGAAAAGAGGAGAGCGATTAGATTCGCAAACGGAGATAAAAGGATAAAATACGATAGTAAAGGTAAACGCAATCACTTAGCTCTCGTAATCTTTCGTTTGTTGCTGTGAATTAGTGGCGTTTGGGGTATAATCGTTGGGGTTTCTGGGCTAAAAGGGGGTTAGGGTTCTTCAAGTAGGGTTAGGGTTCTTCATATTAGGGTTAGGGTTCTACCCATAACCCTTAGGGTTCTTGGGGTTTGTTCAAACTCTGGGTTTTGATGAAGGTTTAGGGTTAGGGTTCTAGGGATTGGGGGTAGGTTTCTTGAGATTGGGGGTTAGGGTTCATCGTTCTGGGGCTAGGGTTCATACGGGATGAAGGTTCCGGTTGAAGCTCAACTTGAAACCTGGGTTTGATGGTAGTTTAGAGGGTGGCGCACGGTGGCCAGAAGTCCACCGGCGGAGGAGAAGGTAGAGAGAAGGGAAAGCTCTTAGAGAGAGCAAAAGGGTTAGAGAGAGAAGGAGAGGATCAAATGATCCATTTCTGAAGGGTTTTGGGCCTTATACCCCCTCCCTCAGTGCGTAGGATCTCCACACGTGGCCTCTTGTTGGCCACCCGATTGTCTGACCCTGGGTTATTCAGTAGGCGTAAGTACACTGTGCACCCTCCTTGACCTCCATCAAGACCGTCAGTGTGTTTTACTTTGACCAGGTATGTAGATCTGACGCTCTACATAGAAGGTGATGAAAACCGTTAGATGGATCCAACGCTTCAGAGAGAGTCAACGGGCTGACTCTCTCCTGGACTCCTCAGACTGAACCTTGGGCTTTTGACGATTGGGCCCTGCGCCCTAATCACTAATAGCACCCCCAACCTTTTAGCCCATTGCTTGGACAAAAGAAAACACACCCCCTAGTTTGTTCATTTTATTATTTATTTTGTTAATTAAGTTAATTACTTAATTTAATTAA
The DNA here is from genome assembly GCA_022829125.1 of Lathyrus tuberosus. Taxonomy (NCBI): domain Eukaryota; kingdom Viridiplantae; phylum Streptophyta; class Magnoliopsida; order Fabales; family Fabaceae; genus Lathyrus; species Lathyrus tuberosus. The sequence goes on from JALAZF010000563.1 coordinate 1,928,921, forward strand.
CAAAATTATGGTTGGCTGATTTCTTATTAGTTTTATTAATTAAGTTAATTACTTAATTTAATTAATAAAATTAGGATTTTTAATTTTTGTTATTTTTTATTTATTTATTAACTAGGTTAATTACTTAATCTACTTAGTAAATTAGGATCTCAATTTTGATTACCTGGTTTTTTTATTAATTAAATTAATTACTTAATTTAATTAATAAATTAGGTTTTAGATATTAATTAGGATTTTAGGGTTTAAGATTATTAGGGTAAATAATTACGATTGTTGGGGTTAATTTTGGGTTGGGTTTTAAATTCATATTTTATATATTTGCAACATTTTGGGTTATTCTTTTTTTTTGAAAATAGGGATTTAGGGTTAATTTAATCAATTAAATTGATAACTCAATTTAATTGTTCAATTAGGGTTTACTAGGGTTTTATCAAATTAAATTAATAACTTAATTGAATTATTAGGTTTAAATTTTCATCAAGGTTTAGGAATGGGGTTTTGGTTTTTTTAATAATTAAATTAATTACTTAATTTAATTATTTAATTAGAAAAGTTGATTTAGAGTTTTGAAATAATGAATTTAATTGTGTAATTTAACAAATATCAGTTTTGTTTAAGATGTTTATTCTTAAAATGGGGTTTTATAAAATTCTTTGGAATTTAGGGATTCTATGGTTTTTAAATGAGGGATATAAGGGGTTCTTAAGGATTTAAGCTTTTGGGATAATGCTCTTGGTCCGAGAGTCTAAATAAGGGATGGGATAAGGGATAGAACTCTTGATATCCGAGAGTATAAATAAATGGATTAAGGGATAGAACTCTTGATATCCAAGAGTATAAATAAATGGATTAAGGGATAGAACTCTTGATATCCGAGAGTATAAATAAATGCATAAGGGATAAAACTCTTGATATCCGAGAGTATAAATAAATGGATTAAGAGATAGAACTCTTGATATCCGAGAGTATAAATAAATGGATTAAGGGATATAACTCTTGATATCCGAGAGTTTAAATAAATAGATTAAGGGATAGAACTCTTGATATCCGAGAGTATAAATAAATGGATTAAGGGATAGAACTCTTGATATCCGAGAGTATAAATAAATGGATTAAGGGATAGAACTCTTGATTTCCGAGAGTATAAATAAATGGATTAAGGGATATAACTCTTGATATCCGAGAGTATAAATAAATGGATTAAGGGATAGAACTCTTGATATCCGAGAGTATAAATAAATGGATTAAAGGATAGAACTCTCCGTCCGAGAGTATAAATAATGGACAAGGGATAGAACTCCTTATCTAGGAGTATAAATATTAGATTAAGGGATAAAACTCCTTATCTAGGAGTATAAACAATAGATCAAGGGATAGAACTCTTTATCCAAGAGTAAAAATAGTGGATTGGGTTTAGGATTAGGAATGGGTTTAGGATTAGGAATGGGAATAGGATTAGGGGGTAGGAATAGGGGAGGTGAACTAAGGTTACTCTGATCCTTCAAAATTGAAGGTACGTAGGCATAGGGTTGTAAACCCTAGCGAGTATAATTAATAAAAAAAAACTTAGGATTCTTTTGTAAATAGAAAATTTAGACAAACAAACAAACATATCCTAGAACTTAAGGAGGATCCCATTGAGTACAATGGAGGTGAGGGGTGCCTAACACCTTCCCCTCACTTAACCGACTCCCGAACCTCAGGAATCTCTGCCCTTGGGATTAAGGATTTTTAGGTTTATCATTATTTCCCTTAAAAAATATGGTGGCGACTCGATATTTTTGCCGGCCGCGACATTGTATATGATTTTTGTTGCACTTATCGTTGCTTTTTGTTAAATATCATACGAATAAACCCTGTTTTGTTTATAAATGCGTATAGTATACATTTTAGTGTATATATTGCGTTTCGTGTAAATATCATTGAGCTTAATTGATTTTATCTCATTTTTATAGGTATTCAAGAAGTGGGATTTTGCCATTGTTGTATAGAGCATTGAATAAGCTTTCCAACACTTCGAACTGGGCAAAAAACGGAATTACGGTTCAAAAGTTATGAAGAAAGTAAGCTTTGGATTTTCAAGCATGAGCGCGCTCCCAGCCTAGGAAGCATGCTAGGAGCACGCTGAGCGCGTGTCATACCCCAAATTTTGACCACTAAGATTTCCCATCATTGTGAAAATCATCATCACAATATGGAGGAACCATCATACCTCATCAGTCTCCCCAAAGATGGGTGAGCATCCACTACAATCAAAATTAGGGTTTCAAGCCCTCTCAGAGCCTTAGACAAAGGATCAATCAAGGAATGACATGATCTTCAACTTGTCTAACCTCTCAAACATCCATAATGGATCAAAAGGACTCCCACTTCAAGGATCAAGCACAAGGCTGCTCCCTTCTAGGTGGATTAAGTTTCAAGATCGCCAGTGTCACCAAATTAGGGTTTTGGTCGACCAGGGCCTCCAGATGGAAATTTTTCATCTGGGCATGAGCCAATGATCCAAAACACAACCTAATGTACTCCATGGAACCTCATGGACCCAATCATCAAGTCAATTTTGCCTTAGGGGATGCATACATCAAAAATCAGGAATTAGGGTTTCTTGACCTAATTCACCCCTAAGTCGACTTTTGGGACAAATCATGAGCCAAGACCTCAAGACATGATTTTAGGGTCTTTAATATACCATATTGATCCATTTACAACAATGAATTAATCCAAGAAGCTTGAGCAACAAGTTCCAATTTCATCTGCACCACAATTAGGGTTTCGCGAGGAAAGTCAACTGTAACTTTGACTTTTGACCAGGACATGCTCCCAAGCCCTAAGACATGCATCAATATACCCTATGACACCCATGGAACATGTCCATCAAGTTTGATTTAGGTCAAGGACATGATTTCCTGAAGAATTGCACAGTTTGGAATTCATCTGATAAAAAGTCAACTGTGCACGAAAGTCAACTTTGACTTTTTGAGATTTTTCACCAAAATGGATTTTTAACCCTAAAATGATGTTAATGTATGATTTGAATCATCATTCATCAAGAAAAATCAAGAATAGTGGGATAACTTGTAAAAGGGGTAACCATAAAAACTTAGAAAATTTTCTAAGTTAAAAATAAAGTGACAAGGGCACCAACTTTGAAGGATCATAACTCCTAAACCACAAAGCCATTTTTTTTCATCCAAAGATGGATTTGTAGCCCTCATTACCCTATACAAAAACTTCAACTAGACCTAAGTCCAATTCATTAAGGATTTTAAGTTAGGGAGTGATCAAAATGGCTGAAAAGTGAAAACGTCACTTTTTCCAACACTTAGTGAAATTTTCACTAAGTCAGAATCTGCCTTCACTTTTTGCCAAATGTAGAGGGATTTTTCACTTGGATTCAAAATAGATCAAAACCAAACATGTTCAAACAGTTGTTGTATCATGTAAGGGCTTTCCAAAATGGTCAAGAGCATTACCAAATTCAACTTACACCATGAGTTATGACATTGGAAAGTTGCCTTGCTGAAATCTGTCAAAGGCAAGGCAGAATTTGCAACTTTGCTCGATTTGCCAAAATCAGCCAAATTCAAATGCTCCTATCCACTTGGACACATCTGAGGATTGAATCTAAAGGGGACAATCACTGAGCCAAGCCTCCAAAGTCCATGGAACAAGAAATAGCATGTTGAACCTAGAATGGCCAAAATAGGGACAAGACTCCAAATTTGGATTGAAGCATTCAATGGAAGCATCAAGGTGGCATGGACCGAGCCATTCTCATCTGAAATCAGTCAAGACTTATCCAAGACCAAGGGAACCAAAGCTCTGTGCCCTAACCTCTAGTCAATGGCTAGAGGAGACTTGGATTTTCATTTGCCAACATTGGCCAAACCTACTTACCAGTTGCCATTCACTATTCCTTGCAAAAAAAACTTGCTCTACTATAAATAGAACTCAATTATGATCAGTTTGAGTACACCAAAGCCATCTAACAGATGCTTTCCTCAAAATCTCTTTCTCTTGGGAAAAATGCCTTTCTTAGCAAGGTAGCTATCGGGTTTTGAGTTTGAAAGCTTTTCCAACCAAACCAATCACTCACACACCTCACATACATCATATAGAAGTGATCCAAACACTCACATAACATCTGGAACACAGATTTCACAAAATCACCAGCTGGTTGCTCAAACTTTCAATCAAGTTGCAGCTGAGGTACCACAAATCGTTCCAGCCATTTTCAATCAAGTCCAAGCATTAAAACACACTCCATAGGGTGTAAGGAGGTTGTTCAGATCATCACCACTCATCTGTAACACCTCCAAATCAAAAATCACATTGCACTTGCTGTCACGGCCTAGAGGTAAGCATAAACTTGGTCATCTCTCAATCTATGCATATTTCCTCGCACAATAATTTTGCCATATGTTCATAATCATGCATGGAATGTTTTCCCTCAATTAATTGCATTGTTTGAATCGTGTATCAAAAATCCTAGCCTTCATGCAGAAATTAGGGTTCTTGAGGTTTCTTCGTGATTTCATGTTTTATGTTTAATTTAAATGAAATTAAGTGTTATAAACATGATCGTGAGGTTGAGACGAGCATAATGATATGTGGATTGCATGTTATGATTAAGTATTCAGTGAGATTGGATGGAAAATGCAAATCAGCCAAACCCAGAACACGCGCGTGTTCTTCAGCTTGTTCTTGGCGCCTTTTTTCCAAATTCAAATATTTGAATTTTGTGATTTTGTTTAATTGATTCAAAATTTAATTTCTCTCTGAGTTTTAATGATTTTGAGTTGATTCTTTTTTTGATAATTCACAAAAATGTTAAAATATTTTATTTTCCCAAAAAATCCCAAAAATATTATTTATTGCATATAATTGATATTTTTTCAAAGAATTAATGTTTTAATTGTTTTTAACATTTAAAACATTTTTTTCCATCTTGATTTTGCAACTTTTAATGCTTTCTAATTATTTTGTAGGTCAATACTTAATTTTTGAAGCATTAATCCAAGATCATAATTTGTTTTTCACATGTTAAACAATTTTGATAATTTTAATTGAATTTTTATTCAATTAAATACATTTTTGAAAACAAATTAGGGTTTTTGGTTTAATTCAACCCTCATAAATCATTTTCAAAACACTTTGGGCCTCTAATAGAGTGTAAGACCCAATCCTTTTTTGACCAAACCATTTTTGGTCCTCAGTGTATTGTATAAGTCTCGATACCGTAAAAAACAAACGGTGCGATCGTCGCCTTTTAAAAAATAACCATGGGCCTCTCCTTGAGCTATAAGACCCATTCAAAACTTTTGGGCCTCTAATAGAGTGTAAGACCCAACCCCTCTTTTAACCAAAACATTTTGGGGCCTCAGATATTGTATAAGTCCCTCTGCGTTAAAAGAAAACCTCAGCGCGATCGCCATTTTAAACGGAAAAATCATCTGGGCCTACCCTCGTGTTATAAGCCCCACTCTTTTTCTTTAAAACATTTGGGCCTCTTGAAAGAGTTTAAGACCCATCCCTTTGTACAGAAAAACATTTTGGGCCTCAGTCACTTGTATAAGTCCCTCTGTACAAATTCAAACAGTGCGCTCATTGATAAAACCCTGGGTCTCTCCTTGAGCTGTAAGCCCCAAATCTTTCTTTTTCAAAGCACTTTCTCCTTTGATTTTGAATATACTGTTGTTTTCAATATATCTTTGTTGAACAACTAACCAAACAGCATGGAAGCTCTACAATCGAGTAAGTGGTTATTGCTTTCATTTACACCTTTCATATACATATAACTGTATTGTGGGGCTGTTTCACTGTAAGTCTTCTTTCATAAACTCATATCAACTGTGTAATAATAGTATAAATATTTCGAGTTTCCCCGGCAACTACGTCTAGAACTAGGTGACGCCGTTTCGTTTATTCGTAGAAATAGACAACTAGATCCCCCAATACGATCACCAGATACAGTCTTCTCTTCGGCTGTCCTCATTAGGAATTGTCAAGAAACTCTATTCCCAGAGATGAATGTATTCTCCGTGAATGGCATCTTTGAGTTTCTTCCAAATTCTCGAACTTTCCTGACTTGATATATTCCTTGTGAATAGCTTGCCTTGAATTTCTCGGGGTTTGGGGACCCACGGGCTTCTTAAGAGCATCGGCCTCCTCTTGGGCATCCCTACAAGGACCCACAGGCTTCCTAAAAGCAACCCCGCCTCCTCTTGGGCTTAGTACAAGGACTCTACGGCTTCTTAGAAGTATTCACAGCCTCCTCTTAGGCTTCGTATAATGATCTCTTCCTCCGGGAATGATAGTCTTCTCTTGGGCTTAGTACAAGGACCGACCGGCTTCTTAAAAGTTTCCAGCCTCCTCTTGGGCTTCGTACAAATTGTCCCGACGACCTCCTAGAGGTATAGGAACAGAACTTAGTCATCTTCATAGAAAAATCCTTTCATAGAGTCTACTACGGTTTCTCAAAGCATAGTATAAAAGATGACACTCTAGACTTGGACAGTCTAATCTCCTTGAGTCTCAAAGAAATTCTTAAGTGACCCCTTCGTTAAATAGGAAGGAAACCCGCAGACTCGGACAATCTCAATACCCTTTAGATTTCCCGCTTCCTTAAAGAACAGGAATAACCCGGATCCTTGAATCAAATCCATGAGTACATTGTTGCTCATATAAGAACTGATTTTCTCTTTAAAATCAGTATACTGGACCTGTCACTTAACTGAAATAGTAACCATAGCCTCCTCTTGGGATTTGTACAATGATTCTCCCCAGCGGAGTCAAACAAAGTTTAGCCTCTCTCTCGGGCTTTGTACGAGACACATAAGGGACTCCCTCGTTGAGTCAATCACCCTTTTGCCGCCATCTCAGGCTTTATACGAGATACAAAAGGGTTCTTCCTGAGCCAAACAAATGATAGCCTCCATCTCGGGCTTCATACGAGATACCAAAAGACTTCATCGTCGAGTCAAAACTTTTTAGCCTCTCTCTCGGGTTTTATACGAGACACACACATATTAGCCTCCTCTTAGGCTTTGTATAAGAAAACCACTGGTTGATCCAATCAACCTTTTAGCATCAAAGTTGTGCCTCGTTCACAGTACACAAACATCAACAACTCCTTCCCCTTCCATCTAATCGTTGTAAGCGGCAAGCCTCTGGAACATCTATATCCATGCCATTGTCCCTCTTTTAGCATGAGAAATTCCTAAGGAAAGATAGCATTGCTCTACACTGAGTTAAAGTCTGCTCCTTCAGGTTAAAATCCCTATAAAGGTAATTATGGCATTGCCGGATTCACAAATCCCGGTTAAAGTAATTCTCCTTTATAAGCAGTTGTGATAGACAAACCCCTCTTTAGAGATGACAAATTCTCTCTAAAGTAAACCCCTTTAGCTTCACATCTTGGGCTTTGAACAAGATACAAACCACCTTTCGCTTCATGTCTTGGGCTTTGAACAAGACACCAAAAACACCCATTTCCTCCCATAGAATAGGAGGAACTACGAACGCTCTGATTTCCCTGTTTCGGTAAACTGGAATACATAGGCATAAGATTGAAAGAAAAATCTTAGCGAGCACACTAAACAAAAACCCAAAATCCCATACTCTCATGTATCTATCAAAAGCATCTGTCCTAACATCCTAATCCTTGTTCCCCGCCAGAAACCATTCTGTCAAAATAGCATAAGAAAGGTCCCACCACATTGATCGCATCCGTAACCTAACAGACCGTTGTTTAAACTCAGTATGCAAGCAGGGTTAATTGGAGACATCTATTTCCCTTCCTTATTTAGCTCATAATAGGATAAAAAATGAATCGACCTGTAGTTTACTCTCAAACCGCAAAGAGCGACCAGGGCTTAAGAACCGCGTCCAAAATCGGTCGCTACAGAAAAACGGTGCCCACCGTTGGGCCTTTCAAAGTTAGATCTAGGCACGGTCTTCCTTTTCATCTCTTGTGTGAATACCACAGATTGGGGCTTCCGCCGGGGAACCCATTTTCTGTCAGGATAATTAGGACAAATATATATACCGATTTTCCTAATTGCTATATGTGTTTATTTTTCTGCTAATGGGAATGCGGGTGATGCCGTATGTGGAAAGATTGAGTATACACTTAAGATAAGTGATGGCGACGGGGTCGACCATCAACCTCAGTGGAGGCTGACCAACGCAACCCATTCTCTCACCTAGACAATGGGCCGGTTGTTAAGTCTGAGAAGCTGAGGAGCCAAACCCTTTTGTAGTGCGGAAACTATCGGAAATAGTTGTTACGCGATACTACCCTCATTTGAGGCTGGTGATCTATTCTCGGTGAATGGCACTTACTCTAAGATCGCTCTACAACTCGCTGGCGATCCGCCTGTTGTTTTGCTTTCCTGGGAGGAGCTAATGATAATGAGTACAGGTACAAATATCACCCTAGTATAAACCTTTGGGGGATGGGTAGAGCCTTGACTTCATGACAACGACCCTTTAACCCCATGTTTTTTCTATATTTTTGTGTGCTGCATTCATGCATTCATTTAAAAAACATTAAAACATTCAAAAAATCTTCTCTTCTAGTCTCTCTGTTTTTCAAATTAAACTAAGACTATGATTGCAAATATCAGAGAAAGGGATTGCACTAATGGATTTCGGTAGAAGGAGAACTCATACGTACACCTTCAAGGTTCCAAAACTAGAGGATTTGAGAAGGTTAGCAAGGATGATCACTAACCCAGAGGCTTTCAGAACCAAGCACGGAGGTTTGCTACCATTGTTAAGAGTCCATGTGATTGAGGGAATCATGGATGCGCTCATTTAGTTTTATGATCCAGCTTATCACTGTTTCACATTCCCAGATTACCAGCTAGCACCAACGCTGGAGGAGTATTCTCATCTGATCGATTTACACATCACAGATCGAGCTCCATTTTCTGGACTGGAAGAAATTCCAAAGAATCAGACCATTGCAAGAGCAATTCATTTGGACGAGTCTGAGGTTAGGACTCACCTAACTACTAAGGGTGGCATCCAAGGTTTGCCAGCCCAGTTCTTGACAAAGAAAGCCCAGTATTTCGCCAGTATAGGAAACGTGACTGCTTTTGAAAGCATCTTTGTCTTGCTCACCTACGGGTTATTTTTGTTTCCCAACATCAATAACTTCGTCGATATTAACTCCATTAAGGTTTTTCTCATTGGAAATCCTGTGCCGACTTTGCTCGCAGATGCGTATCATTCTGTACACTTGGGAAATTTGTATAGCGGAGGGGAGATCACATGCTGTGTGCCTTTACTTTACAAATGGTTTATCTCTCACTTGCCTAAGTCTGCTACTTTTTGGGATTGTAAGAGTGCCTTACGTTGGTCGCAGAAGATCATGTCTCTTACCAACTCTGATATAGATTGGTGCAATAGGATTTATGAGGGAATCAGAATCATTGACCGTTGTGGAAACTTCCCCAACGTACCCCTCATAGGAACTAAAGGAGGAATCAACTACCATCCGATATTGGTTCGCCGTCAATTTGGATACCCGATGAGGCACATCCCACTGGGTGTTCATCTGGAAGGTCTTTTCTTCAAGGAAGGAGAAAACGACAGAGCACTAAAAACAGAAATAGTGCATGCTTGGAAGCATGTTCATAAGAAAGGACGAAAGTCTCTAGGAAAACCGGACTGTGTCTCAGTGGAGCCTTATCTCCACTGGGTACAAACTAGAGCTCTCAAGCTAAAGATGCCTTATCCTCGTTACGGAATTCTTCCGCCAAAGGAATCTGTCATGTACTTCATGACTGAGACTGAAAAGCTTCAGGTTACTCTCAACAAAGTTCAACGGGAAAGAAGGTCTTGGAAGAACAAGTACCGCACCCTCGACATAGAGTGCATCAAAATACAGCAATTACTGAAAGAGAAAGATGCTCTGATTGAAATTTTGGAGCAACATGTTGTGGATAATCAGGATGACCAAAGGAATTTGCTCGCTCCTTTCACCTGGCAAAGGAATGACAATCTGACAACGGCCCAAGAGCCCCGGTCAAAGAAAAGGAAGATACCAGAATCAGCACCCGATTTCTCTTCAGAGAGGACTCGGGACCCATTAGTTTAGGTTTCTGATTCTTCACTTTGTAATCTACTGTATTTCCGTTTCTGTAATCCTTTGAATTCAATAAAAAGGGGTTTCCCCACCGTTTGATATTTGCAATCTAATTGTCGAAGTTTATTTTGATTAAACCTTAAACAATTAATATAATCATTGCATTCATCATTCTCACATCGCGTATTCTTCTTACCTACGAATCTCACGTTTGTGTCTCGGTTCTAGAGTCAAACTGTCTCATTCGTATAATACTCGGGCCAATCGTCAGAAAAAGATGGATGATCTTGAGGAAGAAAACAGAGAGTTGAAAGAAGGGATCGACGCTCTGAGAGAGGATATGAGAAAGCTTCGTAATGACATGCAATCCATGGCAGAAGCTCAGCTACAACGAATTGTGATCTCAGAGATCACCTCAACGCCCCTAGTGGAGAATTATGATCCTAGGTATCAGATACCGAAAGATCGTCCTTGGGGCATGCCTGTTAACTATATCCCGGAAGGATATGTTTCGCCGATCACTGAAGATCAGGGAATCACAACAGAAGCCGTTGGGCCTGAAGGTTACAAACTTCGGGAAAGCGAAGATGCCAGGGGCATACTGAAGACTCCTGAAGGTTACAAACTTTGGGAGATGCTAGGACTCACTACCGTAGTCACGGTACCGCCCCCTGTGGTGCACACTGTCCCGGAAGGACAGATTCCACAGACACCTTATGGTAAGAAGGAAACTATGTTTGACAGAATGGAGGAATTCCAGGAGCAGTTCTTGGAAATGCAGAAGGAGCTGCAAGCCATTCGTGGTCAGGATCTATTTGGAAAGGACGCCGCAGACCTCTGCTTGGTCCCAAATGTGAAAGTCCCGCACAAATTCCAAGTGCCCGACTTTGAAAAGTACAAGGGTAACTCTTTCCCTCAGAGCCATCTGGTGATGTACGCTCGGCGAATGTCAGCCCAGACGAAGAATCAGGACCTACTGATTCACTACTTTCAGGATAGTTTAATCGGTGCCGCACTCAAATGGTACATGGGTTTAAACCGTGCCACGATCAGCACTTTCAGAGATCTTGGCACTGCCTTCGTCCAACAATACAAATACAATTTGGACATGGCACCCGACAGAGATCAACTCAGATCGATGTCGCAAAAGGACAAGGAAACCTTTAAGGAGTATGCTCAAAGGTGGCGTGAGATTGCCGCTCAAATTTGTCCACCTCTTGAGGAAAAGGAGATGACAAAGATCTTCTTAAAGACCTTAAGCTCATTTTACTATGACCGAATGGTTGCTAGTGCGCCCAGTGATTTCACCGAGATGGTCGGCATGGGCGTACGTCTTGAGGAAGCTGTCCGAGAAGGACGTTTGGTAAAAGACACTGGATCGACGAGCGGTACTAAAAAATACGGTAATGCTCTCCCTAAGAAAAAGAGCATGATATTGGGAATATCTCTCTCAGAAAGCAAAGGCGACGTTATCAACCAGTAGCAGCTGTGACTCCTGCTGTCAATCCTGCGCCTATTTCTACGTATCAACCTCAAGTTGCGCAAAGCCAACCTGACCAACAAAGGACACAACAGCCTCTTCAGCAGGCTCGTCCTCCATATAACAACAACCGTACAACACGGCCACCAGGATTTGATCCTATACCCGTAACATACGCAGAGTTGTTTCCATTACTACTGGCTAAGGGGCATATTCAGACTAAATCTCCTCTTACAGTACCGAAAAATCCGCCTTTTTGGTTTAAGGTGGATCAAACTTGCCCTTACCATCAAGGAGGTTCGGGGCATAACATAGATACTTATCTCAATTTCAAGTCCGACGTGCAAAAACTTGTTAGGAGCGGGGTCTTATCCTTCAAGGATACGAATCCTAATGTTCTCACAAACCCGCTGCCTCAACATGAGAAAGCTACAGTCAACCTGATAGAAGGAGAGACTAACGATGTCTATCAAATTCACGATGTACTCTTGTTGAAGACCAATTTGGTCAAGATGCATTGTAGACAGAGTGGATATGGCCATGTGCCACCTCATAACTATCATCAATGTGATATCTGCTCTAAAGACAATCAAGGATGTTCTGTAGTGCGAGCAGCTCTACAGGAACAACTGGATCTCGGATGGATCCAAGAGTACCGAGTTCGTGGAGTTAACATGGTCTACATAAACTCTAACATCATTCAGAACCACGACATCCGTGCAATGAATGTCAACTTGGTGGCAATGCACTCAAGGCAAAGCCAGTATCATAATCTGCCGCGACACGATTACAGTTCCTATCTAACTTGCTCAGTAAACAAACAGGGATGCTCTTTCAAACAAGAGGCCCTCCAGCGTCAGATGGATCTTGGATGGATCCAAGACTACCATGATAGGAATTCCTATCAAATCAACATGGTTCAGATCTTCGATATTCGCGTGATGAATACCAACCTGGTAGAGTTACATGCTGAGCAGGTCCGGCTCGGATTCTTAATATCACATGACTATCAAAGCTGTAAAGCGGGTTGTGAAAACGATCGAGGTTGTACCCTTGTCCAGGAGGCACTTCAGCACTTGTTAAATCACTGGTGGATGCCAATTTATATGGATGAAGATACTCAACAAATTAGTATCAGTAACAGGAATCCTACTCGACGTCAGAGTCAGGATGTCCGATCAGTGGAAGCTAACCTAGTGAGGTTACATTGTATTCAAAGTGGGCGTGGCCAGGTGCCACCACACAATTATGACCGTTGTAGCGTCTGTTCGGAAAGTAACCAAGGGTGTTACATTGTGAGAGCAGCTCTTCAGGGTCAGGTGGATCGTGGAGAGATTCGTTCATATCCGGGTTCTGGACCCATCAACTCTACGCCGAACTACCTTGCCGATCAAGTTGAGGATGTTGTCACGATCGTTGGTCATTACAGGACCAGGGATGTTTTTCCCATCATCCCTCTACTTGACGAATCTAAAGTTCCCAACCGGGAACGGATTGAGATCACTTATGATGGTCAGAAAAATCAGAAGGTTCCCATAGTCATCTATCTACCGGGACCACTACCGTATGAATCAGCTAAGGTTATCCCTTACAAATACGGTGCAACGATAATTGAAAATGGAAAGGAAATTCCATTACCCTCCGTCGTGAATATTGCAGACATCAGTCGTGTAACACGGAGCGGTCGAATCTTCAACCGAGGAGTTGGAGAACTTAACAAAGAAAAGGAACTTCAGACCAAAGCTCCCGATCCACCAGTCGGTCAATCCAGTAATCCCGACCTTTCGAAAAACAATGATGAGATGCTGAAGCTCATCCAAAGGAGTGAATACAACATTGTCGATCAACTGTTACAAACTCCTTCAAAGATCTCGGTATTATCGCTGTTACTCAGTTCAGAAGCCCACAGGGAGGCTCTACAGAAAGTCTTGGAGCAAGCCTTTGTGGAACAGGATGTAACAATCAGACAGTTCGATAGCATTGTCTCTAACATCACTTCCTGCAATAATTTGGGATTTAGTGATGAGGAATTACCTGAAGAGGGTCGCCGTCATAACATGGCACTCAATATCACAGTTAACTACCAGGACGATGCTTTAGCCAGCATACTGGTAGACACAGGGTCAACCCTGAATATTATGCTGAAGTCCACTTTGATGCAATTATTATTCAAGGGCCCTCCGATGAGAATCAGCGAGGTCGTCGTCAAAGCGTTCGACGGATCCAGAAATATAGTTATCGGCGAAGTTGATCTTCCCATAACTATCGGTCCTCACACTTTCCAAGTCACTTTCCAGGTTATGGACATCCGAGCAACGTACAGTTGTTTATTAAGAAGACCTTGGATACATCAGGCTGGAGCGGTTACTTCAACCCTCCACCAAAAGCTAAAATTCGTCAAGAACGATCAACTTATCACGGTTTATGGGGAACTGGCCTTTCTTGTAACCAACTTATCATCATCTACTGGTATAGAACCCGAGGAGGTTATTGGAACGCAGTTCCAAGCACTGTCGATGAGCGAGAACAATCAGTTCAGAGGAGGAACCTCGATTTCCTCATACAAAGATGCTATCAAAGCAGTCGAGAGTACCGATACAACAGGATGGGGAGAGCTTGTCGTTCCTACTGACAATACAACAAAGAAGGGTCTTGGTTTTTCTGCAACCTGTACCCAGACAGCTGCCGACGATGAAAGTCTTCATCCCCTTCAAAATTTCTTCCACAGTGGAGGTTTCCTTCACCCAGTGTCTCAAGCAGTACATGCTATCAATGAGGAAGATCCCTCTGACCCAGATGAAGAATGGAAATCCTATCTTAATGAGGACGGTTATATGTCTCAGGAAGAGGTACCTATGCCTTTTTGCTTTCCCACAGAAAGTCCGAGATTTATACCACGGTCAGACGTCGAAATGATCTACGGAGATTGTGATCCAGAAGGATGTCGTGCTCTGCCAAATTCATTAGAGGAAGACACTCTGATGAAAGACAACTTTGACCACAATTACTATGGCCCAATGGATGGTCTGCCAATGTGGCAACCTTACCTAGGAAACTTGGGGCAAGAGAGTCAGTCGAGCAATGAAAACCAGCTAACCATCATTGAACAGAATACCTGTGTCCCCACCATGTCATGGGATCAACACTCAGGTCATTCAGAAACTACTCAACATGAAGATGAATTCGCAACTTTTGCAGGACTCGAATTCATCAACTATGCTTTTCCCGAGGTCAACGTCATCGAGAGGGATGACTCCTCCAGTTCCAAAGAAGTTTGGGACACTCTGGGAGAACCAAGTGGAAAGTACGACTTCATGGTCAAGTACACTGCTCCCGAAAGCTCTCGTATCAGGCTCGAAGATATCCAGCCTACTGGATGGGGAGGTACAGCTGAGAGCACAAATGCTATGCAAAATGCAACAGAGGAATTCTCCTACGACAATTCTGCCTGGGAGACAGATTCCAATGATCCCGCTCCACCAGAAATCAGCGTCATTTCTGAAGACAAGCCAAGAAAGAAGGTGCCAGACTTTGTGATTCACCGAGGAGTTCGCCGCCAATGGGTTGCTGTCGATGTTCCAAAGATTGTTCATAAGTCAAAGTAATTGTCGTCTTTAACCTTTCACCCTGCCCAGGTGAAACGAATGTTTTGATAGGGCTCGCTTTCTGTAAATATCCCTCTTCGCTTCGCCCAAAGCGACAG
Organism: Lathyrus tuberosus; assembly: GCA_022829125.1. NCBI lineage: Eukaryota > Viridiplantae > Streptophyta > Magnoliopsida > Fabales > Fabaceae > Lathyrus > Lathyrus tuberosus. The sequence continues at coordinate 1,944,197 of JALAZF010000563.1, forward strand.
AGTTTTGTTTTATAGGGCTGTAGTTTCAAGAATCGACTTGTTCATTAATAAAATATCGTCGTTCTGTAATTTCCGCATTAATTGCTGTTTTCTCTTTTTGCTTTTTCAGAAAATGGTAATCCTAAAAAACAATTCAATAATAAAAACAAGCAGTAAAAAAAAATACACTGCACACACTTGCATTTTCCTCTATCTCTTCTAAACATGAATCATCACGTCATGCAGATTGCTTGTTTTAAATCCAGTTGAAACATACGATCTGATGCCTTCTCCCAACTTTGAGTTCCCGATATTCGAGGCTGAAGAAGAAAATAACAACGAAATTCCAGAAGAGATCTCCCGACTACTCAGACAAGAGGAAAGGTCCATTGAACCTCACAAAGAGCCGTTGGAAACGGTAAACTTGGGTTCAGAAAAAGAGAGAAAAGAAATCAGGATTGGGGCACTGCTCAGTCCAACTTCCAGAGAGAGTTTGATAAAGCTTTTCAGAGAATTCCCCGATGTATTCGCTTGGTCCTATCAGGATATGCCAGGGTTGGATACCAGCATCGTGGAACATCACTTACCATTGAGATCAGAATGTCTGCCAATAAAGCAAAGGTTGAGACGGACTCACCCGGACATGGCCATCAAAATCAAAGAGGAGGTGCAGAAACAGATTGACGCGGGTTTCCTCGCTACATCTAAATATCCTCAATGGTTAGCCAACATTGTACCCGTTCCCAAAAAGGACGGAAAAGTCAGAATGTGTATTGATTACAGGGATCTAAACAAGGCAAGTCCAAAGGACGACTTTCCTTTACCACACATTGACATGCTGGTAGACAGCACAACAAAGTTCAAAGTTTTCTCCTTCATGGATGGATTCTCGGGCTATAACCAGATCAAAATGGCACCGAAAGACATGGAGAAAACTTCGTTCATTACCCCATGGGGTACCTTTTGTTACAAGGTAATGTCGTTCGGTTTGAAGAACGTCGGGGCAACCTATCAAAGGGCCATGACTACTCTGTTTCATGACATGATACACAAAGAAATCGAAGTGTATGTCGATGATATGATTGCAAAATCAAAAACAGAGAGTGAGCACGTTGAACATCTGTCAAAATTGTTCGAACGTCTAAGAAAATTCAAGCTCTTCTTGAATCCGAATAAGTGCACCTTCGGTGTCCGTTCAGGGAAACTATTAGGGTTCATCATCATCCAGAAAGGAATTGAGGTTGAACCTGACAAGGTCAAGGCCATTCAGGAAATACCTTCTCCGAAAACTGAAAAACAAGTCAGAGGATTCCTGGGACGATTGAACTACATCTCCGGATTCATATTCCTTATGACCGCCACGTGTGTGCCGATTTTCAAATTACTGAAAAAGGACCAGGATTGCGTTTGGTCAGAAGATTGCCAAACCGCCTTCGACAGTATTAAGGAATACCTGTTGAATCCGCCGATTCTATCACCTCCAGTGGAAGGAAGACCACTGATCATTTACCTCACAGTCCTAGAGGACTCAATGGGATGTGTACTTGGCCAACAAGACGAAACCAAAAGGAAAGAGTCCGCCATCTACTATTTGAGCAAGAAATTTACCGACTGCGAAACTCGGTACACGATGCTTGAGAAAACTTGTTGCGCTTTGGCTTGGGCAGCCAATTGTCTTCGCCAATACATGATTCGTCATACTACTTGGTTGGTCTCCGAAATGGATCCAATCAAGTACGTTTTCGAAAAGCCTGCTCTCACGGGAAGAATTGTCCGTTGGCAGATGCTGTTATCAGAATATGACATAGAGTACCACGCTCAAAAAGCTGTTAAGGGAAGTATTTTAGCCGATCATTTGGCTCATCAACCAATTGGTGATCAAGAATCAATCGGGTTTGACTTCCCAGACGAAGATGTCATGTATCTAAAAATGAAATATTGCGATGAATCGTTACCCACTGAAGGGCCAGAACCAAGTTCCCAATGGGGACTTATCTTTGACGGAGCAGTTAATCATTACGGAAACGGAATTGGGGCAATCATTGTTACCCCTCAGGGTACCCACATTCCTTTCACTGCTAGACTTACGTTCAAATGTACGAACAACGAGGCTGAATACGAAGCTTGTATTATGGGTCTCGAAGAAGCAATTGATTTAAGGATCAAAAACTTGGACGTATACGGCGATTCAGCCTTGGTTATCAATCAGATAAAAGGAGATTGGAACACATACCAATCAGGACTGATTCCTTACAAAGATTATGCAAGAAGGTTGTTACCTTTCTTCAACAGAGTTGAGTTTCATCACATCCCTCGTGAAGAGAATCACATGGCTTATGCATTAGCCACTCTCTCTTCCATGATTAGTGTAGGTCGATGGAATGACATACCTAAGATCGACATAATGCGCCTTGAAAGGCCCGCTTACGTCTTCACGATTGAAGCAGTCATAGACGACAGACCTTGGTATCACGATATCAAATGCTTCCTTCAGAAACAAGAGTACCCATCTGGGGCACTCAAAAAAGACAGGAAAACCCTCAGAAGATTGGCTGGAAACTTCTTCCTGAGTGGTGACACTCTTTATAAGAGAAATTTTGACATGGTCTTTCTCCGATGCGTCGACAGACCAGAAGCAGACATGCTTATGAAAGAAATTCATGAAGGATCCTTTGGAACTCATGCCAACGGACATACAATGGCGAGGAAAATTCTAAGAGCAGGGTACTATTGGTTGACAATGGAATCCGACTGCTACAAGTACATGAGGAGGTGTCACAATTGTCAGATATACTCCGACAAAATTCATGTACTGCCATCACATCTCAAAGTTCTTTCTTCCCCATGGCCATTTTCCATATGGGGAATCGACATGATCGGCATGATTGAACCTAAGGCTTCAAACGGACATCGGTTCATCCTAGTAGTCATCGACTATTTCACCAAGTGGGTCAAAGCAGCGTCATTCGCCAATGTAACCTGACAAGTGGTGGTCCGATTTATCAAAAACAATATCATCTGCCGTTATGGTGTTCCAAGCGAGATCATTACTGACAATGGATCTAACTTGAACAACAAGATGATGAAGGAGTTGTGCGTTGAGTTCAAGATCGAACACCATAACTCATCTCCCTACCGACCCAAGATGAACGGAGCGGTAGAAGCGGCCAATAAGAACATTAAGAAGATCGTTCAAAAGATGGTTGTAACCTATAAAGACTGGCACGAGATGCTACCCTTTGCTCTTCACGGTTATCGCACATCTGTCCGCACTTCCACAGGGGCAACCCCTTTCTCTCTAGTGTATGGCATGGAAGCAGTGCTCCCCATAGAAGTAGAGATCCCATCAATCCGAGTATTGATAGAAGCTAAGCTTACAGAAGCTGAATGGTGTCAAAGCCGACACGATGAATTGAATCTGATCGAGGAAAAGCGAATCACGACACTATGCAATAGTCAGCTGTATCAACAGAGAATGAAGAAGGCGTTCGACAAAAAGGTTCGACCCTGCATCTTCAGGAAAGGAGACCTCGTGCTCAAGAAGATACAATCTTTTCTCACTGATTCTCGGGGCAAGTGGACTCCGAATTACGATGGCCCCTACGTGGTCACGAAAGCTTTCTCAGGCGGTGCCTTGAGACTTGCAACCATGGACGAAGAGGAATTTTCCTACCCCACGAATGTTGATGTAGTCAAGAAATACTTCGCCTAAAAAAACTATAAAAAAAATGTCTCAGTGAATTGAAACCCCGAAAGGGCGGTCCAGGCAAAAGTTAGAGACAGAAAAAAAATCATCCCGGTGGATTGGAAACGTCATAGTACAATCCAGGAAAAATTTAGGGATAATGGCAAGTAACTATGTTCAACAGAGGCAAGTCCCTCAGCAGCAACAGTTACATCATCTGTCAGAAAACTCCAGTCAAGGTCATCTTCGACAGAAGCTCAGGATGCCCAGAATTCAAAGTTGGTAGAAGGATAGTGGTCGTTATGTTTCGACGTAGCCCTTTTCCCTGTAAATTACCATTTTCTAACTTTGTATATACTCTTTGGAATCACGCGTTTGGCTGATCTCCATCTTATCAATAAAATTTGAGCCTTTGTGCTTTTGTTTGTAATTATTATTTGTTTTAGCTTTACAGAACGACATTTTAACATGATTAACGATTCTTGAAATAAAACAAAAATGAATTTACTTGTTAAAACTTTTTTTGCTTTTAAATTAAAGACGACAATTTCTTTTGACTGTTGAACATCAAAAGAGCATCGGTCGCTTCTCCAGAAGTAATCGAACTTCAAAGTGCAGAATCAAAGTACTCCTTCTAGGCCTAGTACGCCTGAATGAAGGGATCAACTGTGTCAGAGACCTTGTTTCGTCTGACACACCTCGACCGAGTTCTTATCTCCTAAGCCCGATCAACGGTGCTCCCAACAGGGACTATCTCTCCTAAGCTAGGTGGAATTGCTATTCTGAACCAACGTACTTCTTCGCCCCGCGATGGTTGAGTATCCAGTTGTGTTCATCCATTAGTTTGTATGTCGCGTCAGTTTTGTCAGCATAAACATACATACATCATGCATTATTGATTTGCATTCACATTTCATATTGCATCACTATCACTCTAGTTGGTCTTGTCCCCTAGTGATAGAAGTTCTCTCAATCGAGTTGTCAGTTCTTGCCTCGTCAGGAGACGCTGTGTCTGAACAGCCTAGCCTCCAATTTATTTCTGGGAGGAAGTTGGCCTTTGACCACTTTGATAACTTGAACCTCTGAAAAGCCAGAGAAAGCCTCCTAAGCAGAGATTTGGCAGTACATCTGCCATTCTCCGAAAAACCCACCGATGAAAAGGTCATCGGTACCTCAAAATTGGATCCCATCATATGGCATTTCTCCGGAAAGATCCCGAGAAAAGTATGATGTAAGCCCCCAAACAAAAACAGTCTCTCAAGAGACTCGCTTTCCCCAGTAGAATCAACAAATGGCGTCTCCAACAGAGAAGTTTGTGCAACTCTACAACTCAGACGACTGGGTTCTCCAGCAAGTCTGACATCAAAGCCTTTTCCATCAAATGGCATCTCCCCAGGAAAATTCGGCGAGAAGTTTGAGGGAAATCCGCTACAAATAGCGTTCCTTGTCAGTTAAGTTTATTGAAAAAAGAAACTAAGACCAGTTCCTTGGTGGGAAACCAGGATCGAGGGGAAGTTTAAATCAGCAACTGAGACCAGTTCCTTGGTAGGAAACTAGGAACGGGAGGGAGGTTGCCAAAAGAAAACTGAGACCAGTTCCTTGGCTAAAAACCAGGATCGAGGGGAAGTTTACCTTTTCTAAGCATCATCACTTAGCTAAAGAAGATGGATGTGATCCGCCATTCATAACCACCATCAAAATTTCGGGTATTCCGATATTTAATCCTCTTGCACCTCGAATGCCCGAATACCTTCGTCATTCACGCCTTCGGGTCCAAGAAGATTAAATAGGGGCATCTGTCATACCCCAAATTTTTACCACTAAGATTTCCCATCATTGTGAAAATCATTATCACAATATGGAGGAACCATCATACCTCATCAGTCTCCCCAAAGATGGGTGAGCATCCACTACAATCAAAATTAGGGTTTCAAGCCCTCTCAGAGCCTTAGACAAAGGATCAATCAAGGAATGACATGATCTTCAACTTGTCTAACCTCTCAAACATCCATAATGGATCAAAAGGACTCCCACTTCAAGGATCAAGCACAAGGCTGCTCCCTTCTAGGTGGATTAAGTCTCAAGATCGCCAGTGTCACCAAATTAGGGTTTTGGTCGACCAGGGCCTCCAGATGGAAAATTTTCATCTGGGCATGAGCCAATGATCCAAAACATAACCTAATGTACTCCATGGAACCTCATGGACCCAATCATCAAGTCAATTTTGCCTTAGGGGATGCATACATCAAAAATCAGGAATTAGGGTTTCTTGACCTAATTCACCCCTAAGTTTACTTTTGGGACAAATCATGAGCCAAGACCTCAAGACATGATTTGAGGGTCTTTAATATACCATATTGATCCATTTACAACAATGGATTAATCCAAGAAGCTTGAGCAACAAGTTCCAATTTCATCTGCACCACAATTAGGGTTTCGCGAGGAAAGTCAACTGTAACTTTGACTTTTGACCAGGACATGCTCCCAAGCCCTAAGACATGCATCAATATAACCTATGACACCCATGGAACATGTCCATCAAGTTTGATTTAGGTCAAGGACATGATTTCCTGAAGAATTGCACAGTTTGGAATTCATCTGATAAAAAGTCAACTGTGCACAAAAGTCAACTTTGACTTTTTGAGATTTTTCACCAAAATGGATTTTTAACCCTAAAATGATGTTAATGTATGATTTGAATCATCATTCATCAAGAAAAATCAAGAAAAGTGGGATAACTTGTAAAAGGGGTAACCATAAAAACTTAGAAAATTTTCTAAGTTAAAAATAAAGTGACAAGGGCACCAACTTTGAAGGATCATAACTCCTAAACCGCAAAGCCATTTTTTTTCATCCAAAGATGAATTTGTAGCCCTCATTACCCTCTACAAAAACTTCAACTAGACCTAAGTCCAATTCATTAAGGATTTTGAGTTAGGGAGTGATCAAAATGGCTGAAAAGTGAAAATGTCACTTTTTCCAACACTTGGTGAAATTTTCACTAAGTCAGAATCTGCCTTCACTTTTTGCCAAATGTAGAGGGATTTTTCACTTGGATTCAAAAGAGATCAAAACTAAACATGTTCAAACAGTTGTTGTATCATGTAAGGGCTTTCCAAAATGGTCAAGAGCATTACCAAATTCAACTTACACCATGAGTTATGACATTGGAAAGTTGCCTTGCTGAAATCTGTCAAAGGCAAGGCAGAATTTGCAACTTTGCTCGATTTGCCAAAATCATCCAAATTAAAATGCTCATATCCACTTGGACACATCTGAGGATTGAATCTAAAGGGGACAATCACTGAGCCAAGCCTCCAAAGTCCATGGAACAAGAAATAGCATATTGAACCTAGAATGGCCAAAATAGGGACAAGACTCCAAATTTGGATTGAAGCATTCAATGGAAGCATAAAGGTGGCATGGACTGAACCATTCTCATCTGAAATCAGTCAAGACTTATCCAAGACCAAGGGAACCAAAGCTCTATGCCCTAACCTCTAGTCAATGGCTAAAGGAGACTTGGATTTTCATTTGCCAACATTGGCCAAACCTACTTACCAGTTGCCATTCACTATTCCTTGTAAAACAAACTTGCTCTACTATAAATAGAGCTCAATTGTGATCAGTTTGAGTACACTAAAGCCATCTAACAGATTCTTTCCTCAAAATCTCTTTCTCTTGGGAAAAATGCCTTTCTTAGCAAGGTAGCTATCGGGTTTTGAGTTTGAAAGCTTTTCCAACAAAACCAATCACTCACACACCTCACATACATCATATAGAAGTGATCCAAACACTCACATAACATCTGGAACACAGATTTCACAAAATCACCAGCTGGTTGCTCAAACTTTCAATCAAGTTGCAGCTGAGGTACCACAAATCGTTCCAGCCATTTTCAATCAAGTCCAAGCATTCAAACACACTCCATAGGGTGTAAGGAGGCTGTTCAGATCATCACCACTCATCTGTAACACCTCCAAATCAAAAATCACATTGCACTTGCTGTCACGGCCTAGAGGTAAGCATAAACTTGGTCATCTCTCAATCTATGCATATTTCCTCGCACAATAATTTTGCCATATGTTCATAATCATGCATGGAATGTTTTCCCTCAATTAATTGCATTGTTTGAATCGTGTATCAAAAATCCTAGCCTTCATGCAGAAATTAGGGTTCTTGAGGTATCTTCGTGATTTCATGTTTTATGTTTAATTTAAATGAAATTAAGTGTTATAAGCATGATCGTGAGGTTGAGACGAGCATAATGATATGTGGATTGCATGTTATGATTAAGTATTCAGTGAGATTGGATGGAAAACGCAAATCAGCCAAACCCAGAACACTCGCGTGTTCTTCAGCTTGTTCTTGGCGCCTTTTTTCCAAATTCAAATATTTGAATTTTGTGATTTTGTTTAATTGATTCAAAAATTAATTTCTCTCTGAGTTTTAATGATTTTGAGTTGATTCTTTTTTTGATAATTCACAAAAATGTTAAAATATTTTATTTTCCCAAAAAATCCCAAAAATATTATTTATTGCATATAATTGATATTTTTGCAAAGAATTAATGTTTTAATTATTTTTAACATTTAAAACATTTTTTTCCATCTTGATTTTGCAACTTTTAATGCTTTCTAATTATTTTGTAGGTCAATACTTAATTTTTGAAGCATTAATCCAAGATCACAATTTGTTTTTCACATGTTAAACAATTTTGATCATTTTAATTGAATTTTTATTCAATTAAATACATTTTTGAAAACAAATTAGGGTTTTTGGATTAATTCAACCCTCATAAATCATTTTCAAAACACTTTGGGCCTCTAATAGAGTGTAAGACCCAATCCTTTTTTGACCAAACCATTTTTGGGCCTCAGTGTATTGTATAAGTCCTGATACCGTAAAAAACAAACGGCGCGATCGTCGCCTTTTAAAAAATAACCATGGGCCTCTCCTTGAGCTATAAGACCCATTCAAAACTTTTGGGCCTCTAATAGAGTGTAAGACCCAACCCCCCTTTTAACCAAAACATTTTGGGCCCTCAGATATTGTATAAGTCCCTATGCGTTAAAAGAAAACCTCGGCGCGATCGCCATTTTAAACGGAAAAATCATCTGGGCCTACCCTCGTGTTATAAGCCCCACTCTTTTTCTTTAAAACATTTGGGCCTCTTGAAAGAGTGTAAGACCCATCCCTTTGTACAGAAAAACATTTTGGGCCTCAGTCTCTTGTATAAGTCCCTCTGTACAAATTCAAACAGTGCGCTCACTGATAAAACCCTGGGCCTCTCCTTGAGCTGTAAGCCCCAAATCTTTCTTTTTCAAAGCACTTTCTCCTTTGATTTTGAATATACTGTTGTTTTCAATCTATCTTTGTTGAACAACTAACCAAACAGCATGGAAGCTTTACAACCGAGTAAGTGGTTAATGTTTTCATTTACTGCTTTCATATACATATAACTGTATTGTGGGGCTGTTTCACTGTAAGTCTTCTTTCATAAACTCATATCAACTGTGTAATAATAGTATTGATATTTCGAGTTTCCCCGGCAACTACGTCTAGAACTAGGTGACGCCGTTTCGTTTATTCGTAGAAATAGACAACTAGATCCCCCAATAGGATCACCAGATACATTCTTCTCTTCGGCTGTCCTCATTAGAAATTGTCAAGAAACTCTATTCCCAGAGATGAATGTATTCTCCGTGAATGGCATCTTTGAGTTTCTTCCAAATTCTCGAACTTTCCTGACTTGATCTATTCCTTGTGAATAGCTTGCCTTGAATTTCTCGGGGTTTGGGGACCCACGAGCTTCTTAAAAGCATCGGCCTCCTCTTGGGCATCGTACAAGGACCCACAGGCTTCCTAAAAGTAACCCCGCCTCCTATTGGGCTTAGTACAAGGACTCTACGGCTTCTTAGAAGTATTCACAGCCTCCTCTTAGGCTTCGTATAATGATCTCTTCCTCCGGGAATGATAGCCTTCTCTTGGGCTTAGTACAAGGACCGATCGGCTTCTTAAACGTTTCCAGCCTCCTCTTGGGCTTCGTACAAATTGTCCCGACGACCTCCTAGAGGTATAGGAACAGAACTTAGTCATCTTCATAGAAAAGTCCTTTCATCGAGTCTACTACTGTTTCTCAAAGCATAGTACAAAAGATGACACTCTAGACTTGGACAGTCTAATCTCCTTGAGTCTCAAAGACATTCTCAAGTGACCCCTTCGTTAAATAGGAAGGAAACCCGCAGACTCGGACAGTCTCAATACCCTTTGGATTTCCCGCTTCCTTAAAGAACAGGAATAACCCGGATCCTTGAATCAAATCCATGAGTACAGTGTTGCTCATATAAGAACTGATTTTCTCTTTAAAATCAGTATACTGGACCTGTCACTTAACTGAAACAGTAACCATAGCCTCCTCTTGGGCTTTGTACAATGATTCTCCCTAGCGGAGTCAAACAAAGTTTAGCCTCTCTCTCGGGCTTTGTACGAGACACATAAGGGACTCCCTCGTTGAGTCAATCACCCTTTCGCCTCCATCTCGGGCTTTATACGAGATACAAAAGGGTTCTTCCTGAGCCAAACAAATGATAACCTCCATCTCGGGCTTCATACGAGATACCAAAAGACTTCATCGTCGAGTCAAAACTTTTTAGCCTCTCTCTCGGGCTTTGTACGAGACACATACATATCAGCCTCCTCTTAGGCTTTGTATAAGAAAACCACTGGTTGATCCAATCAACCTTTTAGCATCAAAGTTGTACCTCGTTCACAGTACATAAACATCAACAACTCCTTCCCCTTCCATCTAATCGTTGTAAGCGGCAAGCCTCTGGATCACCTATATCCATGCCACTGTCCCTCTTTTAGCATGAGAAATTCCTAAGGAAAGATAGCATTGCTCTACACTGAGTTAAAGTCTTCTCCTTCAGGTTAAAATCCCTATAAAGGTAATTATGGCATTGTCGGATTCACAAATCTCGGTTAAAGTAATTCTCCTTTATAAACAGTTGTGATAGACAAACGCCTCTTTAGAGATGACAAATTCTCTCTAAAGTAAACCCCTTTAGCTTCACATCTTGGGCTTTGAACAAGATACAAACCACCTTTCGCTTCATGTCTTGGGCTTTGAACAAGACACCAAAAACACCCATTTCCTCCCATAGAATAGGAGGAACTACGAACGCTCTGATTTCCCTGTTTCGGTAAACGGGAATACGTAGGCATAAGATTGAAAGAAAAATCTTAGCGAGCACACTAAACAAAAACCCAAAATCCCATACTCTCATGTATCTATCAAAAGCATCAGTCCTAACATCCTAATCCTTGTTCCCCGCCAGAAACCATTCTGTCAAAATAGCATAAGAAAGGTCCCACCACATTGATCGCATCCGTAACCTAACAGACCGCTATTTAAACTTAGTATGCAAGCAGGGTTAATTGGAGACATCTATTTCCCTTCCTTATTCAGCTCACAATAGGATAAAAAATGAATCGACCTGTAGTTTACGCTCAAACTGCAGTGAGCGACCAGCGCTTAAGAACTGCTTCCAAAATCGCTCGCTACAGCGCGCTCCTAGCCCACGGAAGGAGCAAATTCCAGCGAGTAGCACGCTCCGAGCCTGCTTAGCGCGCTTTTAAGGCGGTTTAACAATTTTTTAGGGCGCGCTTAGCGCCCATAGCGCGGTCTGCGACTTTGACACTCCATAAATAGTGGAAAAACAGATTTTTTAGGGGATGGTTTGGGTATTTTTTGCTCCCACTCCATCAACCTTCATTTCTTCATTGGATTTACTTAGAAAGCATCATGGAAGCTTACATTTGGATGATCCGGGGTGGATTTCTCATCGATCGGCTCTGACAATCCGTTAAGTGTTTGGTTCATTTCTGATTTTCTTCATGTTTTTCTTCTTTGTTGGGTTTGTATATGTTTTTACTTTGATCTTATGTACATTTTTCGCCCATGGCGTTATATTTAATTTGCTTTACAAATCTCTGTTGGTGATTGTTCTTGATTTTTGCTTAAATGCTCGGGGTTTGGGTCGTGTTAGAGATAAACGTCACAAACTTCGATTAAGGATAATTATCTGTTAGTTTCTGGATGCTAGAGATAGATATAGGGCTAATAATCCGTATGGGTGTCGGAACTTAAATGCCTTCCGTATTTCGAGGCTTCGTGTGCGAGAATGACGAAGAGAGTGATACGGTTGTTTCTCAGCTCGGTGTGTCAGAGATGAACACTATTGTGAGCGATACCGGGTGATATTGAGGAGTATTGTAAGTTGAGTGCAACTGGTTGATAAGGTTAAGTCTGTGACGAGTGGAATATATACATGCTTGATAAGTCTTTTCTCTCTGATGAATGAATTTTCTTATGTTCTTATTTACTTTTCCGCATTTACGCTTTAAACCATTTAAACCCAAACTCATTAATAATTAAATTGTCGAATGACAGTTCAGTAGCACCGATCTCTGTGGACACGATAATTCCCAGAAAAATACTTCCAAAACTTTTGTTGCTTGCCCTATACCGCATTCCAACAAAATGGCGCCGTTGCCGGGGATTGGTGTTTTTATTGGATCGCATTGCGATAGTTTCTTTGTTTTTGAGTTTTGTAGATATCGTATATATTGTCTATTTTCACTTGTTTATATTGATACTTGTATATGTTTACCATATTTGTGAATTTTACATGTTTTGCATAATTGTGAATATAGTGTATATATTTGTTTCTCTTCACGTTTGCTAAGTGTTTGGTTAGGTTTCGTCGTCGGTGAGTACTAACCGTGTAAAGAGGCAACTTGGAGAAGTGTGTATAAATAATAGGCGTCGAGCTTACGACGTAAAACAAGCATGTTTTATCGTTTTTTGTTCCGTTATTACTTTTTCATTGTATATGAGATTGTGTAGGTGTTAAGTGGAGGCCTACACCAGAACCTTGTTGTTGTACTGGTTTTTCTGGTTCTGGTGTAGCGCGCTTAGCGTGCCCTGCTGTGCTGAGCCAGTGAATTCTTTTAATTGTTCACTTGACTCCCCCTTCTTCCCACTTCCACCAAGGCCTTATAAATTAGTAATTATTAGTAATTTTTCTAATTCTTTTGTTGTTGTTTGGACTCAAATTTTGGTTCGATTGCTTGAAGTCGCATTCGGTGATTTTTTCGATTTTGAGTGTTTCAACTTGCGAATGCGTGGTGATGATAGTGTTTAAAGTTTTGTACACGTTCAAGGTATGTGTTTATCGCTTTCTTGACTTTAGCATATTCATGATACTTAGGCTTTTTACAACTTTCATGCCATTCATTCTTTTGTATACTTGTTCGCATGTGAATCACTTTAGTTCCCAATCTTTTTGTGAGGGAGCCTTCCATTGTTATATGCTCGGAGTACCGACAATTTTGTTTTACTGGATTTTATTATGTTGAATCTTGCATATATGAATGCATGAAAAGGATCAAGGCATTTGTTTCATTTTGAGCACAACCACCCTAGCCAAATAGTCAATTCACCTTGTGAGTGTGTGAGAATTTGTAACCCCTTTGAGCTTTTTGATCCATGTTTTTATTTGAACTTAATGCTTGTCTATGAGTATTTAGTTCACTTATTTTTTATGGATTTTGTTTTTTCTTGGACCTCAACTTTGTGTTGTTGTATGGATTTTTTCCTTGCCTTAGAAAGTAGGGAGTATTCACATGATGATGTGGTTGAATTCAAGTTGGGGAGAGAATGATTGTGTACTCATTGGTTGGATTCTATGAGGATTGAAAAAGAAAAGAAAAAAGAGAAAAAATGTGACAAAGAAAAGGAAAGAAAAAAAAAAGGAGAAACAGAAAATCCTTGAAAAAGGAAACAAAAAGAGTTTCAATAATTGTCCTAAATAAGTATTGTGTTTTGTGTAACACTTGGGATTTTGGAAGAAGTTTGATTGAAATTTTGTGTTTGAACTTTTGTGAGTTGATCACTCCCTTAGGTTTAGGCAAGTTTTTGTTTCAATTACCTTTAGAAATCGCCCCTTGTTTGTTTACCCGACCACATTACAACCTTGAAAAGTCCTTGTGATTCTTGCCTTTGTATGTTCAATGTGAATTTTTGGATGGATGCATAATTTAGTCTTTTGTTTGCAAGATTATTGTGTGAGTGAAAGTACCTCATTTTATGTTTTTCATCTACCGATGAATGTTTTTGCTAGGTATGATTGACATTGGAACTTGTGTTGTTTTAGAATGTTTGGCGTGACTTTTGTATTTAGCATTTGTTTCGTGATTACGTTATTGTCGTTGAAGTTTAGTGGTAAGTATTTACTTTGTGTGTACCATTTTCGATTGAACCATTGCATTTGTTTTTGTTTGTAAAAACTTGTTGTTGCGTGATTTCTTGGATTTCGCTTTTATTCCTTTAGTTTGTTGGCTTTGTTTGAGGACAAACAATTATGTAAGTTGGGGAGAGTTTGATAAGTGCAAAATGTACCTATTTTTGTATATGATTTTTGTTGCACTTATCGTTGCTTTTTGTTAAATATCATACGAATAAACCCTGTTTTGTTTATAAATGCGTATAGTATACATTTTAGTGTATATATTGTGTTTCGTGTAAATATCATTGAGTTTAATTGATTTTATCTCATTTTTGTAGGTATTCAAGCAGTGGGATTTTGCCATTGTTGTATAGAGCATTGAATAAGCTTTCCAACGCTTCGAACCGGGCGAAAAACGGAATTACGGTTCAAAAGTTATGAAGAAAGTAAGCTTTGGATTTCAAGCATGCTAGGAGTGCGCTGAGCGCGCTTCTAGCCCACGGAAGGATCAAATTCCAGCGAGTAACGCGCTCAATGCGCTCCGAGCCCACTTAGCGCGCTTTTAAGGCGGTTTAACAATTTTTTAGGGCGCGCTTAGCGCCCATAGCGCGCTTAGCGCGGTCTGCGACTTTGACAGTCCATAAATAGTGGAAAAACAGATTTTTTAGGGGATGGTTTGGGTATTTTTTGCTCCCACTCCATCAAACTTCATTTCTTCATTGGATTTGCTTAGAAAACATCATGGAAGCTTGCATTTGGATGATCCGGGGTGGATTTCTCATCGATCGGCTCTGACAATCCGTGAAGTGTTTGATTCATTTCTGATTTTCTTCATGTCTTTCTTCTTTGTTGGGTTTGTATATGTTTTTACTTTGATCTTATGTACATTTGTCGCCCATGGCGTTATATTTAATTTGCTTTACAAATCTGTGTTGGTGATTGTTCTTGATTTTTGCTTAAATGCTCGGGGTTTGGGTCGTGTTAGAGATAAACGTCACAAACTTCGATTAAGGATAATTATCTGTTAGTTTCTGGATGCTAGAGATAGATTTTGGGCTAACAATCCGTATGGGTGTCGGAACTTAAATGCCTTCCGTATTTCGAGGCTTCGTGCGCGAGAGTGATGAAGAGAGTGATACGGTTGTTTCTCAGCTCGGTGTGTCAGAGATGAACACTATTGTGAGCGATACCGGGTGATATTGAGGAGTATTGTAAGTTGAATGCAACTGGTCGATAAGTTTAAGTCTGTGACGAGTGGAATATATACATGCTTGATAAGTCTTTTCTCTCTGATGAATGAATTTTCTTATGTTCTTATTTACTTTTCCGCATTTACGCTTTAAACCATTTAAACCCAAACTCATTAACAATTAAATTGTCGAATGGCAGTTCAGTAGCACCGATCTCTGTGGACACGATAATTCCCGGAAAAATAATTCCAAAACTTTTGTTGCTTGCCCTATACCGCATTCCAACAGGCTTCGCTAAAATAAAAAATTACCTTGCCCCATGACGCTAAGGTCATAAAGCGCGACTTCCCCGTTGGTAGCTTGGTCTTACGCAGAAACCAGAAGGATTCGCGCGAGGGCAAGCTGGCCACGAACTGGGAAGGATCCTACAGGGTCAAGTCAAAAACAGGCACTGGAGCCTACTACCTAGAAACTCTGAATGAAGAACCATTTGCTCGACCATGGAATGCTGAAAAGCTCAATCAATATTACAGTTAGGACCAACCACGAGATCGGGCTAACTGTCGATGAGTTCATCCCCAACGGGGAGACTGCTCAGCCACGGGACCGTGCACCGGTGCAAGCACGATCCCTCACTTTACGACGTCGGCCAGTTTCTGCTTATGGGACGAGCAGATTCTGCGCACAACGGGGATACCTTAATCGAGCTCCGTCGTTGCCGCACCATTGAGGCAGGACACCCAGCTCGCGATGGGAATAGTACAAGCCTATGGGATTAGTATCTCGACCGAGATCCTAGTCCCATCACCGGTGAAACTACTTCGCCTCCTTGATGAGTGTTAGGTGCGGATTTGACCAAAAATTGATCTATCATTCTTTGCGCTTTTTCGACTCGTTTCTCATGTTTTCATTCATTTTAGTAATGATTGTTGTTATTCTTCTAACCTTAGGAATATACCTTTGGTGCTTGTAATATGTGTGCTATTATGCAGAAAATAGGCATTAAACATCCAATGTTGTAGGACACATGAAATGGTGCAAGCTGCCAAAGAGAAGAAGAATGATAGTAGGGTGTTCGCAATGCGAGTGGGAAGGCGAATGCCAGCGAGCATTCGTAGTGCGAACAGCAGCGAGTGATTCAGCGAATGGTGGCAGAAGGTTTCTCATGGAAAATAACCCAAAGTTCGTTGTGCGAACGGGAAAGCGAATGTTCGCAGTGCGAGCAAATCCTTCGCAGTGCGAAGAAACGAGAATCTTCTGGGGCGGTTTGATCAGCTGAGGCACCTGAAGTGCCTATTTTTAGCCATTCGCAGTGCGAATGAATGGTTCGCAGTGCGAACCTGCGAAATTCTACACTTGTATAAATAGAATTTGTACACTTTTTATCTTTATCTTTTCCATCTCTTAGTTTTTCTTGGAACATAACTTGTAGAAAAGATCAGAACTTTGCATTTCTTCATTTCCAAGGGAGGAAAGGTAGGATCTTTGCTTTCTTGTTGGAGAGGGATGTAATCTCTTGATACCTTTTGTATTTCCTTTAATGTATGTATGTGATTTGAATTCAGATTTTCTATTGTTGTTATCTTTGGTTAATTGTTTGTGGTTTTGACAACACCTTTACAAATCTTTGATCTTAGATATTCATCTATCAATGAGCAAGCTTTTGACATGGTTTTGCAAGTTGATATTCATTTTATCTTTTGTTGTATTGTGTTGATTAAGTAGCATGGCTAGCATGAGTAGGATCGATACAATATCGCGAGGATGCGTGATAATAGCGATGAAGAAGGATAGTCACATTCATTGGACAAATTAGTTGAATACATGTAAAATGGGTTAAGCGTGTGTACGTATTCTGATTTTGTTTAAATGCGAAGAAATCATTTATCTGCTATGGTTGTTATAGTAATATCTGTTGGGGCTAGACTCTAGACATAGATTTAGTCTTAACACTTGCATGAGTATCAGTTCTTATTCTCTGTGTTGGTTGAGTTGCGTGAGACATCACCAATGAGACCATACGGTTTTTCTCTCGACGTTGCATTAGACATAACCTCTGTTGTGAGTGATACACGAGAATATTAGGCGAATGATTGATTTGTGTTTACTTGATTAGAAGAATGCATATGTTATCAATTGATGAGATCCAATTCCAACAAGGCTCCGTTTATAATTCAGTCTTTACTTCATATTTTCCGTCTTTACTTTCCGCATTTGCTTTTGGTTCGCTTTAAACCAGAACTTTTGGATCATAAGTTTAGAAATACAGAAACCGTTGATCAAAATTGGGTTACTTATATATTTTTGCTTGTTGCTATTACTAGCTTCAACAACGAGTCTCCCAAACTGTCGAGCAAAACATGAACAAATCGATCAAAGCGTCCACACACAACGTTTAAACAAAGCATACATAAATAAATGCAACAAACATAATGCTAAACGAAAAATATTTATAACCTCGGCCACAAGGCCGGAATAAGTCAACAGTACATGAAGAGGGTTGTGCCCAACAAAATATTACATATCAAAAGGCACGCAGGCCCACAAAGTGCAAGTACACCTCAAAACAAAACTAAACTACTTCGCTGGGAACCTCCGGGGGAACCACCTCGCCGTTGACGACCACGTTGAGAACTCTCATTCCCTTGGTCAGCAGCTGGACGTCAGAATTGAGGGCCTTCAACTACTCCAAAGCAGCATTGAAACCAAATTCAGCTGCCCCCAGATTATCTTCCCCAAGAAGACGGGTCCTCTCGATCAGGTCCTTCCGCGTCTTCAGAGCCTTCTCGCCGTCAGTCTCATCCAGACCAACCGCCGACGATCCCTCCAGCTCAGCTATCTTCGTCTTCAAACGGGAATTCTCCTCGTTGACCCTGGCCACCTCCCCCTGCATCTGAGTAACTTCCTTCTAAAGCTCTATCTTGGCCTCCAGATTGCCTTGGAGCTTCTTCAGGTCATTATAAATCTCCGCGTTCTTTTGCTCCAAATCGTTGATCTTGGCTTTCGCTTTCTTGAGGTCGGAAAGTGGAGCCATCTCTGCATCCCATAGGGCCAGCGCCACCTCCAATACCCTGATCATAGCGGCAGCATCCAAGCAGAGAAGCTTCCTCCGCACCTGAGGGTCGGCGGATAAGATAGCTGATGCGTCGAGCTTCGGGACGACGACTGAACTCTCCCCGTCAAAAATTTTCCTCTGAATAGCACGGGGGCAACACAAATTTCCCACTAGCGAAACCACCAGGGCAGCCCGCCGGCGAAGAGCTAACTTCATCGCGCTTCCTCTTGTGGGATGTGTCCGGAGTCGGGGTAAGGGGGGTAGAGGTTATCCCCAGAGTGGTACCAGCGTCGGCCACGAACTTTTCCAACACCGCTTGCTGCTTGGCAGTGCCAGCTTTTGGAATTAAGGGCACCTTCTTCAGGTTTTTGGTCGCCTGGGACCTCATCAGGCGCTCCCTCATATCTTCCATTTTCCCTGCGAACATAAAGAAAGGGAGGTCAACACAATTAGACAAGAATTAACAAACACGGGCAAAGGAACAGATTATACCGAGGAGCTGGAACGCGGCATCATCAGTTTCGCACTTGAGGAGGGCCCTAGTGTTAATATAACGAGCCGCCCGGGCAGGCTCTCCATCCTCCCCGAGCAACTCGTTGCCATCCCTATCTACCACGAAGGCAGGACTAAAGGTCTCCACGTATGCAAGCAAAACTCGATAGGACTCCTTGTCCCCGTCACAAAGCTGCTCGTGTTTGACGAGGAACTGATCGGTCATATATCTGAAGTGGGCATACACTCACTCCAAAGGGAACTTAGACACGGCCTTCTGAACTTGTTGACCGTCAACCTCCACAGTCTCAAGCGTAGAGATGGATCTCCTAGCTGCTTCAGAGACAAGTTTAACGACCAAGAACCTGTCCTTGAAATGCCAGACAGACTCAGAGTACGGCCAGAAAAGCCTGCTCTGCTGTTTGAAAGAAACCCAACTTTGCTTCGGGCCCGTTGTGCTCCACTGAATCTGGAAGATGCAGAAGAAAAGGTCCACCGTCACCCAGATCCGCAAGTAATGGCATACCAGCTCAATAACGCAAATAAAAGCCAGCGCGTTCGGATGAAGCTGAGTCGGGCATAGCTCCAAGTGGCAGAAGACGGCCTCCTGAAAGTCGGTGAAGGGTAGGCGATACTTTTCCTCCACGAAGGCGAATTCGTACATAGGGGACCGCGTCCCCGGATACACCGAACATATACGATCATTCTCTATTGGGCAGATAGCTCTCCAATGCACCGGGCCATCCTTAGCCCGATTTCTAGATAGGGAAAATCCCGAACTTCCTCTTCGGTAAACGTTGACCTTGTCGATAAGGATTCCTGGGCGATCCATTTGAGGTCCCTTTTTGCTACGTGGACGTTGGCATAATCAACGGACTGCTCCGCCTCCTTCTAACACCCCAATTCTATCCATCGAATATTTAATAAAATCAGAGTAATAAAATTTCAACATAAACGGGATGTCACATTTTCAACTGTAAACATCACCTCAATCATATAATACACAGATACATAACACTTTAAAATAATAGGAGACACCATCGACATAAACTTTTTGTCTTTAAAATCAAATGACTTCATTAATCAAACAGCGGAATTCTTAACTTCAATTTAAAAGAGCAACGTCTTTGTCCAACTCAAATTAACTTCAACATAACAAAGATTTGATAAAATCAACATAAAATTCAGCAACGGAACAAAACAATAACAACTGCAAGTGGCGTTCATTCCCCCCCTCCCCCCCGAGTGTTACGTATCAGAGCGACGACACCGACTCGAACTAATGAAGGTAAACAGCCTTCACTCTGGATTACCTGCAGGATGGCGTATAAACCATCACCATACACAGAAGGGGTGAGATATCGAACAATATAATCAGATATATGATAAATAATATATTAGATCAGATTATACAATCACCACTTCATAACATCTCAATCAACGTAAAACAGCAGCACAACAATAACTTTTAATTCATCATTAATCAACAACACAACAACAACTATGCAACATGAAATGAGACTCAAAATGCACATGCATGTGGTACCATTGGAGCAGAACTCCCAGCTTAAAAATTTGCCAATTAATATTGTCTTCAACAAGGCATAAGCCTTCCGCTTAATATTTTCCCAATCCATACCAGCTTAATGTTTTGCCAATCCAGGCCAGCTTAATATGTTAAGCCATGTGACTCAAATATGAACATCATAATCACAGCACTAATAATTATCAATCCGTACAACAACAACTCAACATTGGCCATAGGCCTACAGCTTAATTCTTACCAATAATTAGAGGCAATTCTGCATACTCCACAACTTTGTAATTTCCAACAGCAACATCACAACAACTAGATTTTAATCATGCACCAGCTCAAATATACCAAAATCAATCATTTAATTAATCGGTAGTTTTTCGACTACAAATCGGTTAATTGGTTCCATCATAATTCTATGTCCAATGCTACGAAATTATATAACCACTTCTCAATTAAAATGGTCAGAACAATCAAACCACAGCAGCACATAACAGAATAGGAAAACAGCAAAAATTCACAGCAGGCCGTGTGACGTTCGTCACGGCTCCCTCACGGTCGTCACAGCTCCCTCACGATCGTCACAGATCCCTCATGATCGTCACAACCCCAAAGCTCTTCGTCTCAGAATTTCATTCAGTCCTCTCCACTTCGCAAACCGCTCCTCAAATTCCTTATCAGTTCCAATTCGTCCAAGGCAGTGAAAATAGAAACATAACAGAATTACACCCTAAAGTAACATCTACCAGTTTCTCACAACCAATTCGTCAACCGCAATGCATATCAATATTTCTACGACGATCATTTCGACACAGACATAAGAAAATTCTACAACAATTCATCAGCAGAAAACCAAATTCAATATTCACGACATCGATTACACAAAAACAGAGGAGAATTCTATAAAACCAACCCCACATATTATTCATCAACTATCCCATTATAGAGTCAGAACCCCACCCATACCTTGGATTGAAGGTCGCTCTAAAATCTCCGATCAAATTCTCGCTCTCTCGCAGCCTCGACGCGATCTCTCGCAAACCCTTGTTTTCTCCTCTCTGCAACTTCACGTTCTACTGTTCTATTCCTTTTTCAGTAACTTTGCAACTTCCACGTACTTGATCTTTCCTCCACTTCTAATCACCCTAATTCTATTCAACTTAACCCTTGTAGTTCTTACTAACTCTTATTGGGTTTAATTCCACACCTCACCTTTTACCACTACTATCCATCTTATAAGCCCACTAACTTATTATAATTCTAGTAAACTAATACTATATTATTTCTACCACTTAAATCGACTTAGTTAAATTAATCCAACTAAAACCAACATAGCCACTTAACAAAACATTCCGATATTCCGAAAATCACCACAAATCAACACAAATAATACGAATATATTTAATTAAATAACGGGGCGTTACAATTCTCCCCCACTTAGGATATTTTCGTCCTCGAAAATTTACCTTGTTCAAACAACTCGGGATAGGATTCCCGCATCTTGCTTTCCATCTCCCACGTCATACTTTCTCCGGCAGCTCCTAACCAGACAACTTTCACCAACGCAATCTCCTTGCCTCTCAAGGTCTTCATTTCACGATCCGCGATTCGCACAGGCATCGTCTCAATAGTAAGATTATCCCGTACTTGCACATCATCCATATGAATCACATGAGATGGATCTGAAATGTACTTCCGAAGTTGTGACACATGAAACACATCGTGCAAATTCGAAAGATTAGGCGGTAAAGCCACTCTATAAGCAACATTCCCAATTCTGTCCAAAATCTGATACGGACCAATAAAACGAGGAGTGAGCTTCTTAGACTTCAATGCACGCCCAACACCGGTCACAGGTGTAACTCTAAAAAACACATGGTCACCAGCTTGAAATTCTAAGTCTTTCCTTCGCTTGTCATGATAACTCTTCTGCCTACTTTGGGAAGATCTCATCTTTTCTCGGATCAACTTCACCTTCTCCGTAGTCTCTCGAACGATTTCAGGTCCAAGCACTACACTTTCCCCAGATTCATGCCAACATAAAGGAGTTCTACATCTCCGACCGTGCAACGCTTCAAAAGGTGCCATTCCAATACTCGAATGGTAACTGTTATTATAAGTGAATTCTATCAAGGGAAGATAAGTATCCCACAAATCTCCTTGCTCAAGAACACAAGCTCTCAACAAATCCTCCAACGACTGAATAGTCCTCTCAGTTTGACCATCTGTCTGAGGATGATACGCCGAACTCAACCTCAACCTAGAACCCAACGCCTCTTGTAAACTCTTCCAAAAATCATAAGTAAACCTCAGATCTCTATCCGACACAATACACAAAGGAACACCGTGCAGCTTCACAATTACACGAATATAAATCTCCGCCAACTTCGATACCGGAAAAGTGATGTTAATAGGAATAAAATGAGCCGACTTTGTAAGCCTATCAACAATCACCCAAATCGAATCATATCCTTTTGAAGTGTTTGGTAATCCCGTTACAAAGTCCATTGAAATGCTATCCCATTTCCATTCTTGGACTTCTAACGGTTGCATCAACCCCGCAGGCTTCTGATGTTCAACTTTCGACTTCTGACAAGTTAAACATGCATACACAAACTGCGCTACATCACGCTTCATCCCAGGCCACCAAAACAAATTCTTCAAATCTTGATACATCTTTGTAGCCCCCGGATGAATGCTCAATTTACTTTTATGACCTTCTTCAAGAATCGCTTTCTTCATTTCCGCATCATCAGGAATACAAATTCGATCACGGAATCTTAACACACCATGCGCGTCCATCTTAAAATCGCTATTCTCAGGCTGATCGATTCCAACCATCGAATCTACCAGTTTCACATCTAACTTCTGAGCTTCTCTGATACTATCCAGAAAATCATTATTAATCTTCAACATTCCTAACATCACACTCTGCGGTGTCACTTCGCAAACTAAACTCATATCTCTGAACTGTTCAATTAATTCCAACTCTTTAACCATCATCGCCGACATATGCAAAGTCTTTCGGATTAAAGCATCAGCCACAACATTAGCTTTACCTGGATGATAGTTCAAACTGAAATCATAATCTTTTAATAACTCCAGCCACCTTCGCTGTCTCATATTCAACTCCTTCTGGTCAAATAAGTACTTTAAACTTTTATGGTCACTAAATACTTCAAATCTAGAACCATAAAGATAATGCCTCCAAATCTTCAGCACAAAAACAACTGCAACAAGTTCTAAATCATGCGTAGGATAATTCTTTTCATGAGGCCTCAACTGTCTCGACGCATAAGCTATCACCTTATCATTCTGCATAAGTACACCTCTTAAACCCCTTTTAGAAGCATCACAATATACCACAAAAGGTTCTCCTGGGTTAGGTAATGTCAAAATCGGAGCCGAAGTCAATCTCTTCTTCAATTCCATGAAACTTCCTTCACATTGAGCGTCCCACACAAACGCTTTACCTTTACACGTCAACTTAGTCAACGGAAGTGCCAACTTAGAAAAACCTTCGATAAACCTTCTATAGTAACCAGCTAATCCCAAAAAGCTTCTTATCTCGGTAGCCGACCTTAGAGTTTCCCATTGCAACACAGCGTCTACTTTAGATGGATCCACAGCAATGCCACTACTTGAAATGACATGACCAAGAAAACTAACTCCCTTTAACCAAAATTCACATTTCGACAACTTTGCATATAGCTTCTTCTCTCTCAAAACTTGCAAAACTAGTCTTAAGTGTTCTGCATGCTCTACTTCCGATCTAGAGTAAATCAGTATATCATCAATGAACACCACCACAAACCTATCCAAGTAAGTATGAAAGATATGGTTCATGTACTCCATGAATACTCCTGACGCATTAGTAACACCGAACGACACCACCAAATACTCATAATGTCCATAACGCGTTCTAAAAGCCGTCTTCTGAATATCATCATCTTTCACTTTAATCTGGTGATAGCCTGACCTCAAATCAATCTTACTAAACACACAAGCACTTACCAACTGATCCATCAAGTCATCTATTCTCGGAAGCGGATACTTGTTCTTAATCGTCACTTTGTTCAACTGTCTATAGTCAACACAAAGCCTCATACTCCCATCTTTCTTCTTCACCAACAACACTGGAGCTCCCCACGGCGATACACTTGGCCTTACAAACTTCTTTTCAATCAAATCCTCCAATTGTTTCTTTAATTCTGACAATTCAGATGCAGACATCCTGTATGGTGCCATAGAAACAGGTCTGGTACCAGGTACAAGGTCAATTGCAAATTCAACTTCTCTTTCCGGAGGTACTTCAGGAATTTCGTCAGGGAAAACTTCAGGAAATTCGCGCACCACCTGCAACTCATCAATTATAGCTTGGTTCTCAATAGATAACGTTGCCATCAACGAGAACACCTGAGCTTCTTCTTGCATCAACCGTTGCAACTGTCTAGCAGACAACAAACCAGTTTCCTCTTCAGGAGTAGGAAACCTCAAAGTCTTGTTATAATAATTAATATGAACATAGTTATATTCTAACCAGTTCATACCCAAGATTACATCCATCCCAGTTAACGGCAAACACACCAAATCAACATTAAAGTCTCTGTCGAAGATCGACAAAGGGCACTTTAAACACACAAGAGAAGTAGTCATCGATCCCTTAGCCGGAATCTCGACGACCATCTCTCCATTCATAGAGGACAACATAAGACCCAATCTCTTAACACAATCAGCAGCAATAAAGCAATGAGTAGCCCCAGTATCAATCATAGCGATTAAAGGAGTACTATTAATGAAACATGTACCTCTGATGAGTCTGTCCTCGCTAGTTGTCTGAGTCCAAGCCAACGCGAACACTTTCCCACCGGTTTGCGCCTTCTTTGGTTTCTGACACTGACTACCAATGTGTCCTTCCTCACCACAGTTGAAGTAAATCCTCTCTTTATGCTTGCACTCAGATATGGCATGCCTAATATTACCACAACGAAAACACCTCTTCACCTCAGCAGTACACACATTACTCTTATGACCAGGTTTCCCACATTTGAAACAAGTTATGCCAGCAGGAGCATCTCCCCCACTAGTCCTCTTGCCATCAGCTACTTTCTGCTTACCTTTTCCCGCCGGAGCATCATAAGGCTTGCCACGATTCTGTTGGTGCTTGCCCTTCCTCTCATTAATGATCTTATAATGAGCATTATTATCTTCTTCAAAAATCCTGCAACTATCAATCAAATCCGCAAAAACACGAATCTTCTGATATCCAACTGCCTTCTTAATCTCCGGGCGCAACCCACTCTCAAACTTGATGCACTTAGAAAATTCAGCATCATCTCCGTTATAGTGTGGATAAAACTTCGCCAACTCAACAAACTTTGCAGCATAGTCCGTAACCGACATGGTTCCTTGCTTCAGCTCAAGAAACTCAATCTGCTTCTTACCACGAACATCCTCTGGGTAATACTTCCTCATAAACTCCTTTCGGAACACATCCCAAGTGATAACTTCGCCTGTAGTTTCCAACCTCTGACGAGTCTCTAGCCACCAGTCATCAGCTTCGACTGCTAGCATGTGAGTCCCATACCGAACCTTCTGTGCTGGAGTGCAGTCCATCACACGGAAGATTCTCTCCATCTCTTTCAACCAATCCAAAGCTCCATCAGGATCATACTTGCCCTTGAAGGTAGGCAGATTCTCCCTCTGAAACGTTGCCAAACTATGAGATCCAGCATTCTCGTCAGCGTTCGGCTGATTCGGCAAAGCTTGAGCCATTGCTTACATCGCCGCAGTAATTGCAGCATCGTTCCTTCCATCCATCTCAACTTATCACTGCAACATAACAAGAGTAGAACTAATTAACAATACTCGATTGTTAAACAGAACTACGACTCGACAACTTGGCCGGACGGATCGACCTGCTCTGATACCACTAATGTAACACCCCAATTCTACCCATCGAATATTTAATAAAATCGGAGTAATAAAATTTCAACATAACCGGGATGTCACATTTTCAACTTTAAACATCACCTCAATCATATAATACACAGATACATAACACTTTAAAATAATAGGAGACACCATCGACATAAACTTTTTTTCTTTAAAATCAAATGACTTCATTAATCAAACAGCGGAATTCTTAACTTCAATTTAAAAGAGCAACATCTTTGTCCAACTCAAATTAACTTCAATATAACAAAGATTTGATAAAATCAACATAAAATTCAGCAACGGAACAAAACAATAACAACTGTAAGTGGTGTTCATTCCCCCCCCTCCCGAGTGTTACGTATCAGAGCGACGACACCGACTCGAACTAATGAAGGTAGACAGCCTTCACTCTGGATTACCTGCAGGATGGCGTATAAACCATCACCATACACAGAAGGGGTGAGATATCGAACAATATAATCAGATATATGATAAATAATATATTAGATCAGATTATACAATCACCACTTCACAACATCTCAATCAACGTAAAACAGCAGCACATCAACAACTTTTAATTCATCATTAATCAACAACACAACAACAACTATGCAACATGAAATGCGACTCGAAATGCACATGCATGTGGTACCATTGGAGTAGAACTCCCAGCTTAAAAATTTGCCAATTAATATTGACTTCAACAAGGCATAAGCCTTCCGCTTAATATTTTGCCAATCCAGGCCAGCTTAATGTTTTGTCAATCCAGGCCAGCTTAATATGTTATGCCATGTGACTCAAATATGAACATCATAATCACAGCACTAATAATTATTAATCCACACAACAACAACTCAACATTGGCCATAGGCCTACAGCTTAATTCTTGCCAATAATTAGAGGTAATTCTGCATACTCCACAACTTTGTAATTTCCAACACCAACATCACAGCAACTAGATTTTAATCATGCACCAGCTCAAATATACCAAAATCAATCATTTAATTAATCGGTAGTTTTTTGACTAAAAATCGGTTAATTGGTTCTATCATAATTCTATGTCCAATGCTACTGAATTATATAACCACTTCTCAATTAAAATGGTCAGGACAATCAAACCACAGCAGCACATAACAGAACAGGAAAATAGCAAAAATTCACAGCAGGCTGTGTGACGTTCGTCACGGCTCCCTCACGGTCGTCACAGCTCCCTCACGATCGTCACAGATCCCTCACGATCGTCACAACCCCAAAACTCTTCGTCTCAGAATTTCGTTCAGTCCTCTCCACTTCGCAAACCGCTCCTCAAATTCCTTATCAGTTCCAATTCGTCCAAGACAGTGAAAACAAAAACACAACAGAATTACACCCTAAAGTAACATCTACCAGTTTCTCACAACCAATTCGTCAACTGCAATGCATATCAATATTTCTACGACGATCATTTCGACACAGACATAAGAAAATTCTACAACAATTCATCAGCAGAAAACCAAATTCAATATTCACGACATCGATTACACAAAAATAGAGGAGAATTCTATAAAACCAACCCCACATATTATTCATCAACTATCCCATTATAGAGTCAGAACCCCACCCTTACCTTGGATTGAAGGTCGCTCTAAAATCTCCGATCGAATTCTCGCTCTCTCGCAGCCTCTACGCGATCTCTCGCAAACCCTTGTTTTCTCCTCTCTGCAACTTCACGTTCTACTGTTCTATTCCTTTTTCAGCAACTTTACAACTTCCACGTACTTGATCTTTCCTCCACTTCTAATCACCCTAATTCTATTCAACTTAACCCTTATAATTCTTACTAACTCTTATTGGGCTTAATTCCACACCTTACCTTTTACCACTACTATCCATCTTATAAGCCCACTAACTTATTATAATTATAGTAAACTAATACTATATTATTTCTACCACTTAAATCGACTTAGTTAAATTAATCCAACTAAAACCAACATAGCCACTTAACACAACATTCCGATATTTCGAAAATCACCACAAATCAACACAAATAATACGAATATATTTAATTAAATAATTAATTAAATAACCGGGCGTTACACTCCTCGTGCGTGGCCCCAGCGTCAGGCACAACCTCTTCGCGTTGATCAGCCATTTCACCTGAAAAGAAGAGGAAGAAAAAGTGAATTCGACGACGAAGATCAAATCCACCCTTCCACCACTAATCAAGTGAAAGGACGAGGAATAAGTCGAAGACAATCTCGAGCCCAAGTCGTCCACGACAGAGTACGGCGACTTCACCTTCCCCGTCAACAGGGACGAGTCCCCGCGACTTCACGAAGATTCTGAGGAGGAGCTTACTAGACAAAATAAGCTCGTCGTGCAAAAACCGAAGTTCATGTCAAACAGACCTAATGCCCGACTACAAACTTAAAACTAATCCTAACCAGAATCTAGAAAGATCTACACAAGCTTAGGGAATAATCATGAACATTCATTCCATGTTCTTCGTGTTCTTCATGTGCTTCATGAATTTTCCATAAATTCATGTGTTCATCGAAGAACACATGAACGTTCAACCAGAAAATTCACGTGTCACTGGAAAATTCATGCAATTTTCTAAGACGGATGAACACCAAAGAAATCGCAGAAAAGGATGAAGAACTTACTTGCTAAATCGAAGGTAGAAGATGAAGATCACAAACTGGGCGTTGAAGGTCGACGGCGGCGAAAAAGCTCCAGCGAGACCACGAGTTGCAGAGCGTAGAGATTTGGGGATAAGAGTTTGAGAAAAGTGTCAAATGAATCCTCTCTCCCCCCTTTTATAAGCACGTCCTCGCTTGGGAAGCACAAAGGCCATCATAGCATAGGCTCTAGGCCTGACAAAACTTGAATGCTCTACCACGTGTCAGAAAGGGAATCTTCGTTTGGCATTCTCAAGGCTAGACGTCACATCCACCAAGTCTTCTGCTACCCCGCGAACACATCTTCCTCGACAATGCGCGCAACTCATGTCCTCATTAAGTCTCGTCGACACAAAACGACACTTCAGTGGGCACCTGGTCGACACAAAAGTGCCATTTCTGCGAGCATGTCCTCGCACATGAATGGTTGATCGGGTTGATCAAGGACCAATGTTGACCACCTCAACATTGGGACAGGCGAGGAGCGTATGCTCGAACATCGTCAATCAAGGGAAATTGTCCACGAAACTATCTCAAGCCATCACTCTTCCTCAGAGAAAAGACTTGGGGGCTCTTGTTCTGGACTGGGCAGGCACTTAGCCCCCAGTAGAGCAAGGCCCAATCCAGTCCAGCTCTTGGCCATACCCAATAGCCAGAAATCAGCCTTTGGACAGAAACTAGCCGTTGAGCAGGAACTAGCCGTTGGGCAGGAACTAGCCGTTGGGCATGTCCCCCTCACTCGCTTGGTAGTTCACGCGACCAACTGTCTCCCCGAATCTCACGGAAACAGTTGGACCAGGTCAAAGGGTCACGCGCCTGACCCTCCACCTAGCAGTCTCCCATTGGTCGACCAGATATTTCGGCCACATGGGAGACCTTGGCCCCGCGCTGGGGGTTTTTCTATAAATACCCTCTCACTTGAGAGGGACAGGTATTCAATATTCAATACTTGAAATCTTACCTTTGTACTTGTTTTCTCCCCTTTTGTTCAATTACTTACCTTAGCATCGGAGTACCTTGCAGGTACAACCCCCTTTTCTCTCCTATAAGCATCTTCACCTGCCCTACTCGAAGGCCACGACGATCCAGTCTAATCACCTCCAATCAGTTCCCATATACACAAGAGTGGTATGTGTATTTATAAAGTGTAGTTGAGTTGTTTAAATAATTAGAAAGTGTGAAGTAATAAATATATTAAGTGTGGTTCATTTGTACCACCAAATTGAATATTTTGGATGTGAGTGCTCTAATTAAAATATTCTTAAGAGGAGGAATGAGTTGGAGCTTTACTACTTTTTATGGAAAATCTAAAGAGGATTAGAAAACAAATTTATGGCTACGAAGCTATGTTTGTATACGCTGTGGAAAACCCACAAACGCACGTCTGAGTCAGAAGAAGCTGTTGTAAATTATTAACAGTTATTAACCTTGAGTGTGTTCTAAAATGATAAGAAAATATGCAAGTGAAAGTTAATTTTTTAATTTAAAAATAGACAACACTTGTGAAGTGTTGCAGTAGGCAGTTTGTATTTTGAATTCAGAAATAGGCAACACTACGTGAAGTGCTGCAGAATGAAAGTATGCAACTCTTGAAGAGTGTTGTTGTGGGCGAAATATTGTAACTTTTGGTAAAAAAGTATGTAATTTTTGGTAAAAGTATGTAACTTTTGGTAAAAGGAAGTTGTTTTACCAAAGTCGCAACCTTGTGAAACAATACAAATATAACCTATAAATATTTCATTCTCATTTCAAAAAAAATATAACAAAAACGCATATCCTCTAGAATAAATTCCACACACTCTTCGTTATATTCAAGTTGTCATCCATCTTGTGCAAATTCGAGATAACTGAATTATTATGGGTATTCCTACGCACACACTCTAAGACAATTTATGAGTATTTGATATATTATAAGTAAAGTGATTCGTTCACGATTCTTAACTCGATTTATTTGATTTAATTTAATTTTTTAACAATATTATAGTATTTAAAATAATAGCAACCGAGACTTGCGCTTCAAGCATAAAAAAATAAATTGTCAGGTCGTATACATATTGTGAACACTCGAAGAATCAATATCATGGATTTGTGTACATTTCGCAACCTTATGTAGAAATTCATAAAATTATGAACATCAAGATTCAAGTATAATTTTTTTCTAATAATTGTTATCAAAAGTCAGATGATTGATATTATGGTTTTCTTATTCTAATTAGTCTATACGAATTGTGTTGAACGTTTCAATATTGATTTGATAATTAATAGGTACTATCGCATAAATGTTTAAAATAATTGCAGAACTGAATTTGAAAAAAAATTAATTAATTAATTCTGCAGTACGATATCCGAATGAAATTAATTTTTACGATGCTTTAATGTGATTGAATTCATACATGGTACAAAAGCAGAATGTTTTATTTCCAAATCCTATTTCGTTTATTTTCATTCTAGGTGTATATATATATATATATATATATATATATATATATATATATATATATATATATATATATATATATATATATATATATATATATATAATACCTTTGTTATATGTTTTGTTTCAGAATTATGTTGTTGAAAGTGGTGCTTATATACAAGTTACGTTAAGCATTTGTTAAAAATTTCAAAATAATACATGAAGCTTTGAATTGATGTGATGAATTTGTGTAAGTTATTTTCATTTTTAAAATTAGAGTTTGTTAATCACTTTCGTCAAATTCATAAAAAAAAATTATAATTTTAAATTATAATTGAACTTTGATTCAGATGTTATGTGAATTGTTTGTGTTGGATAAAATTTATTATTATAAGGTATATTAAGATCATATGAAAATGGATCATGACTTATATAGACTTTTGAATTATGAGTATTGATCGTGAAGGCTGGATCAGATTCTGTTGAAGTGGGCCACCAAGTACGTCTGAGGTGTTGGGCGTATGGAGAGGAGGAGGGGGTGTACCTGCAAGGTGTGACGCCCCCAATCTATACCCCCAAACATGCAATTAAAGCAGTAAAATAAAATTCGAAATTTCGTCAGAGTGTATTTGAAAACACGGCACAGACAGGGGGATCACATCAATTTGAAACAAACATAACATACAACACCTGCCCATAACAATATGCAACAGTGGGGTAGCATACAAACAGAGGAAACTCAGTTCCTTATACCCACTTTTCAGAAATTAGAATAAAAGCGGAAAATCTAAAATCTGATTAACATATATATACTTATATCATGCAAAAAGTCTGTCATACAACAAGTTATACATGTACAAGCCAAAAGATATCATCACATATACAAAATAATCGCAAACGGCCATCGTAGCTACCCGGTGTCACATATCAGAGCCGATCGACAAAAGAATGAAGAGGCAAAGCTTCATAAAAAGAATACCTGCAGCAACTCTACTCTGCAATGCCTCATAGAGCATTATAAAACAGCAGAAGGGTGAGAAAAACAACCATAATATAATTGCATAAAATTATATATTAACATAGAAATACACAAGTAACCACATATTCTCACCACAAATGCACAACAATCAAACATAACACCACACGGAACAATTTCCAAACATCAAATACCACTACGCATCAAACATAAATCATACACTCATCATCAATACAATTACACATATTTCATCTCATCGCACGCAATCACAATTACATGCACCATTAATACATGATTTATGCAAATGCACAGAGACCGACACAACGACTCTATGCACATGCTATGCGGTACCGGCTTCCAATGTCTCATGTCTCATCATCAGTTCACTCAGGAACTACTGGAACCATCGCTCGTTACTTAGTGTAACTCCCCGTCGGGCATACGATGTTCACCCCGTCGCTTTAGGTCCTCACATAGGCACACGACGTTTATGGATTGCTTTAGGTCTCCACATGAGCACACAATCCAATTGCTTTAGGTCCCCACATGGGCACACGATCGTCTATAACCATCTCTTTAGGTCCTCACATAGGCACACGATGTTATAGCGGATTCCCTCTGGAACCAAACCGTCACTCAGGACGTCACAACAATGCATATCATGATGCTTGGCATACAATGACTCATGACATTTAATATGCACACATACACACGTCCATAATCATGCATATATCATCAAATACCACACATAGCATTTTCTTGCCCTTAGCCCATAAATCATCACCACAACATGTATTCTTATCACCCCACAACGCACAAGTCATACAACATTCATATCAACAGCACATTGTACATTACACATCAAATTCACACAATTACAACAGAAAAAGTCGACAAAACGACACTATTCCCAATTCCTGACATAATTAAATTGGCCAAAAATCTCGAAACCCATTTTTATTAGAAAGAACATTTCATAAGCTTTCCAACGGTATAAAGAACGTCCCGATCCGAGTTACGGATCAAAAGTTACGAAATTTAGAAAATAGATAAAAATTTTGAAGTCCCAGACCGCGCTGAGCGGGCTTTGAGCGCGCTGAGCGGGCTCCCCACTGCCTGGTGAGGTTCCATTTTTTCAGGAGCGCGCTGAACGGGCTCTGCGATTTTCAGAAAAAATCCTCTTCGAAAATCCACCCCAAAAATCCCATTTTTCACCCAAATTCAATTCCAACAGCAAAACAAACATCAACGATTATTCATACACACAGTGTGATCATACAATACAGTTTATATTAATTTCCGACCTTGAAAACATCGATTTCTACTCGTTTATCTCATTTCGACCTATATTTGAAAAACCAACAAAACTTCCACACAAACATACATAATCATACACAATCATAGTATAATCGAGTTTCGCACCCTTACCCGATTAAATCGACTCTAGAACTTGTTCTTGATGAATTTCCAAATCTTTCTCCAATTTTCTCTCTTTTCTTCTCTTTTCTCTTTTCTTCTCTTCCACTTTCTTTCTCTCTATTTTTCTTTCTTTCTATTTCTCTTTTTTTCTATTATCTTTCTTTCTATTATCTTTTTCTTACTAAGTTAGTAAAAATAAAATGAAATGTCCAAAATACCCCCACACTCAAATATCTCGCAAATACTCCCAAAACGCGGTAAAATATAATCACGATGAAAAATAACATATTTTCACATAAAAGTCGAAAATAAAATAAATAATAATAAAATAATCAAAAAACTCAATTAAATAAAAACTGACAAAACTGGGGCGTTACAACTCTCCCCCACTTAGAAATTTTCGTCCTCGAAAATATTACCTGAGACGAACAACTCTGGATACGACTCCCGCATCCTACTATCCAACTCCCACGTCAAATTGCCCTCAGCAGCGCCTCCCCACGCCACTTTCACAAGTGCAATCTCTTTGCCCCTCAACCGCTTCACCTCGCGATCCAAAATACCAACTGGTAACGCCTCTACCGTAAGGTTGTCCCTTACCTCCACCTCGTCCATCGGAATCACATGAGAAGGATCCGGAACATACTTCCGAAGCTGTGAAACATAAAACACATCATGCAAATTCGACAGATTCGGCAGTAACGCCACCCGATACTCCACAGCACCAACTCTCGCAGATATCTGGTAAGGACCAATAAATCGAGAAGTAAGCTTCTTAGATTTCAATGCACGACCAACACCCGTTACCGACGTAACCCTCAGAAATACATGGTCACCCTCTTGAAACTCAAGATCCTTCCGTCTCCGATCATGATAACTCTTTTGTCTACTCTGAGAAGCCTTCATTTTCTCACGAATAAACTTTACCTTTTCCGTCGTCCGTTGCACCAATTCCGGTCCAACCACCGAACTCTCACCAGTTTCGTGCCAACACAACGGCGTTCGACATCTCCGTCCATATAAAGCCTCAAAAGGTGCCATTCCAATACTAGAATGGAAACTATTATTATACGTGAATTCAACCAATGCAAGATAACTGTCCCACGCACCACCTTGTTCCAAAACACACGCTCTCAACAAATCCTCCAACGACTGAATAGTTCTTTCGGTCTGACCATCCGTCTGCAGATGATAAGCCCAACTCTACCTCAATCTAGAACCCAAAGCCTTCTGTAAACTCTCCCAAAACCTCGATGTAAACCTAGGATCTTGATCCGAAACAATGCTCAACAGAACACCATGCAATTTCACAATCACACTGATATAGATCTCAGCTAGCCTCTCCAAAGAAAAACTGATGTCAATCGGAATGAAATGCGCCGATTTAGTCAGCCTATCCACAATCACCCAAATAGCATTATGCCCTCGCTGAGTGTTTGGCAACCCTGTTACAAAATCCATCGAAATGCTATCCCATTTCCACTCCGGAATATCCAACGGTTGCAACAAACCACTAGGCCTCAGATGTTCCACCTTCGATTTCTAACAAGTCAAACATGCATAAACAAACTGAGCCACATCTCTTTTCAAACCAGACCACCAGAAAATCTTTTTCAAGTCTTGGTATATCTTATTCGCTCCCGGATGAATACTCAAATTACTCCGGTGTCCTTCCTCCAAAATCATTCTTTTCAACTCCGCATCATCAGGAATGCAAATTCTACCTCGGAACCTCAAAACGCAAAAATTATCAACCTTAAAATCCTCATTCTCATTCATCATCAAATCAACGAATTTTAAATCCAACTTTTGTTTCTCACTAACCATCAATAAAAATTCATTAGTAACTTTCAACATTCCAAGTCTTACGCTATCCGACGACACTTCATATATCAAACTCAAATCTCTAAACGATTCCAAAAGTTCCCACTCTTTCACCATCAATGCGGACATATGCAACGATTTCCGGCTCAATGCATCGGCTACCACATTAGCTTTACCAGGATGGTAATTCAAGCCAAAGTCGTAGTCTTTCAAGAATTCCAACCATCTCCGTTGCCTCATGTTCAACTTTTTCTGATCAAACAAATATTTCAAGCTTTTATGATCACTAAAGACTTCGAACCTTGCACCATAGAGATAATGCCTCCAAATCTTCAACACAAAAACCACAGCCGCTAATTCAAGATCATGAGTAGGATAATTCTTCTCATGAACTCTTAATTGCCTTGAAGCATAAGCCACAACCTTACCTTCCTGCATCAGAACACCACCCAAACCAATTAAAGACGCATCACAATATACCACAAATGGTTCATTAGGATTAGGTAAAATCAAAATCGGAGCTGTCGTCAATCTTCTCTTCAGCTCACAGAAACTTTCTTCACATTGAATATCCCAAATGAACGTTTTACCCTTACAAGTCAACTGCGTCAAAGGTAATGCTAGCTTAGAAAAACCTTCAATGAACCTCCGGTAATAACCAGCCAAACCCAAAAAGCTTCGAATTTCAGTAACGGATCTAGGAGCCTCCCATTGTAGAACTGCTTCTACTTTAGATGGATCCACAGCAATACCATTACCTGAAATCACGTGCCCAAGAAAACTCACCTCCGACAACCAGAATGCACACTTGGACAATTTGGCAAAAAGCTTCCTTTCCTTCAAAACCTGCAAAACAATACGCAAATGCTCTGCATGTTCCTCACGAGACTTATAATAGATTAAAATATCATCAATAAACACCACCACAAAACGATCTAAATGCTCGTGGAAAATACGATTCATGTATTCCATAAACACACCAGGCGCATTAGAAACCCCGAACGGCATCACCGAATATTCATAATGACCGTAACGTGTTCTAAAGGCCGTCTTCTGAATATCCTCTTCTTTCACTCTTATCTGATGATACCCCGATCTCAAATCAATCTTACTAAACACACAAGCACCAACCAACTGATCCATTAAATCATCAATCCTTGGAAGCGGATACTTGTTCTTAATCGTCACCTTGTTCAACTGGCGATAATCAATACATAACCGCATACTCCCATCTTTCTTTTTCACCAACAAAACTGGAGCACCCCAAGGAGAAACACTTGGCCGCACAAACCTCTTTTCCAACAACTCATTTAACTTCTTTTTCAACTCCACCAACTCAGATGCCGACATTCGATAAGGTGTCATAGAAACAGGTCTAGTACCAGGAACTAGATCTATAGAAAATTCCACCTCCCTCTCCGGCGGTACATCTGAAATATCCTCAGGAAACACTTCAGGAAATTCACACACAACAGGAAACACATCAAGTGAAACTTGGCTATCTACAGTCAATGATGCAAACAAACCAAACAGCTGAGCTTCATCCGCCAAAAGTTTCTTCAACTCTTTGGTAGATAAGAAACTCGAGTCTTCGTCTTCCTCAAGAGAAGGAAACCTTACTAGCTTATGATAACAATCAATGTGAACCCGATTGAATTGCAACCAATTCATTCCCAAAACCATATCTAAACCTTCCAACAGTAAACACACTAAATCCATCACAACGTCTTTACCATAAATGGTCAAAGGACAACTTAGACAAACCAAAGAAGTAGTTACTGACCTCATCGCTGGAGTATCAATAACCATCTCAAAACCCATCATAGACAACACAAGATTCAAACGCTTCGCGCACTCAGACGAAATAAACGAATGAGTCGCTCCAGTATCAATAATAGCAATTAAAGGCGTATTATTAATAAAGCAAGTACCTCTTATCAGACGATCTGCACTTGAAGTCTGAGTCCCTGCCAATGAAAACACTTTCCCACTAGCTGGAGCTTTCTTCTGATTCGGACACTTCGTGCTAATGTGACCAGGTTCCCCACAATTATAACATTTCACCACATTCTTCCTTTTACAATCAGCTAAGACATGTCCGATACCACCACAATTAGAACACTTATCCAAATTCTTCCTACACTCGGACTGACGGTGTCCCAATCCACCACATCTAAAACACCTAAGAGAATTAGGCATACCTCCTCCACCTGACCTTCGATCAAAAGTACCCCTTTGTTTACCCTTATTAGCCGGTGACACATACGGACCACCACGGAACTGTTGCTTCCCTTTCCTATTACTTACACTTTTATAGTGAGCAGAACAAGCCTTACTATCTTCATCATAAATCTGACAGCATTCCACCAAATCAGCAAACCTCCGAATCCTCTGATAACCAATGGCTTGCTTAATCTCAGGACGCAATCCACTTTCATACTTCACACACTTAGAAAATTCAGCAGTCGCTTCCGCATAATGAGGATAAAACTGCACAAGTTCCACAAACTTAGCAGTATAGTCAACAACAGACATATTACCTTGTTTTAGCTCCAAAAACTCAATCTCCTTCTTTCCTCGGACATCCTCGGGAAAATACTTCCTTAGAAACTCTCGGCTAAACACTTCCCAAGTGATCTCTTCTTCCTCCGCAGCTTCCAACACTTGACGAGTACTGACCCACCAGTCATCAGCCTCTTCATGTAACATATGAGTACCTAGCCTCACCTTATCATCATCGTCACAATCCATCACCCAAAAAATCCTCTCAATCTCTTTCAACCAAATCTGTGCACCATCCGGATCATGTTTCCCTTTAAAGACCGGCGGCTTATTCTTTCTAAACTCATCATTTTCGGCAGCATTAGGCGCACCCTGCACAGCTCGTGTCATCGCTTGCATCGCAGCAGCCAAAGCAGCATCATTTCGACCAGCCATATTCTGTTCCTCCAAATACAGAAACTATGGTTAAACAACAACTCGCTCAACACAACTCGCCCAACACGACAGACACAACAGACACAAACGACACAACTGACACGGACTGGCTCTGATACCACTTAATGTGACACCCCTAATCTATACCCCCAAACATGCAATTAAAGCAGTAAAATAAAATTTGAAATTTCGTCAGAGTGTATTTGCAAACACGACACATACGGGGGAATCACATCAATTTGAAACAAAACATAACATACAACACCTGCCCATAACGATATGCAACAGTGGGGTAGCATACAAACAGAGGAAACTCAGTTCCTTATACCCACTTTTCAGAAATTAGAATAAAAGCGGAAAATCTAAAATCTGATTAACATATATATACCTATATCATGCAAAAAGTCTGTCATACAATAAGTTATACATGTACAAGCCAAAAGATATCATCACATATACAAAATAATCGTAAACGGCCACCCTAGCTACCCGGTGTCACATATTAGAGCCGACCGACAAAAGAATGAAGACGCAAAGCTTCACAAAAAGAATACCTCCAGCAACTCTACTCTGCAATGCCTCATAGAGCATTATAAAACAGCAGAAGGGTGAGAAAAACAACCATAATATAATTGTATAAAATTATATATTAACATAGAAATACACAAGTAACCACATATTCTCACCACAAATGCACAACAATCAAACATAACACCACACAGAACAATTTCCAAACATCAAATACCACTACGCATCAAACATAAACCATACACTCATCATCAATACAATTACACATATTTCATCTCATCGCACGCAATCACAATTACATGCACCATTAATTCATGATTTATGCAAATGCACAGAGACCGTCACAACGACTCTATGCACATGCTATGCGGTACCGACTTCCAATGTCTCATGTCTCATCATCAGTTCACTCAGGAACTACTGGAACCATCGCTCGTTACTTAGTGTAACTCCCCGTCGGGCATACGATGTTCACCCGTCGCTTTAGGTCCTCACATAGGCACACGACGTTTATGGATTGCTTTAGGTCTCCACATGAGCACACAATCTGATCGCTTTAGGTCCCCACATGGACACACGATTGTCTATAACCATCGCTTTAGGTCCTCACATAGGCACACGATGTTATAGCGGATTCCCTCTGGAACCAAACCGTCACTCAGGACGTCACAACAATGCATATCATGATGCTTGGCATACAATGACTCATGACATTTAATATGCACACATACACACGTCCATAATCATGCATATATCATCAAATACCACACATAGCATTTTCTTACCCTTAGGCCATAAATCATCACCACAACATGTATTCTCATCACCCCACAACACACAAGTCATACAACATTCATATCAACAGCACAGTGTACATTACACATCAAATTCACACAATTACAACAGAAAAAGTCGACAAAATGATACTATTCCCAATTCCTGACATAATTAAATCGGCCAACAATCTCGAAACCCATTTTAATTAGAAAGAACATTTCATAAGCTTTCCAACGGTATAAAGAACGTCCCGATCCGAGTTACGGATCAAAAGTTACGGAATTTAGAAAATAGATAAAAATTTTGAAGTCCCAGACCGCGCTGAGCGGGCTTTGAGCGCGCTGAGCGGGCTCCCCACTGCCTGGTGAGGTTACATTTTTTCAGGAGCGCGCTGAGCGGGCGTCTGCGCGCTGAGCGGGCTCTGCGATTTTCAGAAAAAATCCTCTTCGAAAATCCACCCCAAAAATCCCATTTTTCACCCAAATTCAATTCCAACAGCAAAACAAACATCAACGATTATTCATACACACAGTGTGATCATACAATACAGTTTATATCAATTTCCGACCATGAAAACATCGATTTCTACTCGTTTATCTCATTTCGACCTATATTTGAAAAACCAACAAAACTTCCACACAAGCATACATAATCATACACAATCATAGTATAATCGAGTTTTGCACCAAACAGCAGAAGGGTGAGAAAAACAACCATAATATAATTGCATAAAATTATATATTAACATAGAAATACACAAGTAACCACATATTATCACCACAAATGCACAACAATCAAACATAACACCACACGGAACAATTTCCAAACATCAAATACCACTACGCATCAAACATAAACCATACACTCATCATCAATACAATTACACATATTTCATCTCATCGCACGCAATCACAATTACATGCACCATTAATTTATGATTTATGCAAATACACAGAGACCGACACAACGACTCTATGCACATGCTATGCGGTACCAACTTCCAATGTCTCATGTCTCATCATCAATTCACTCAGGAACTACTGGAACCATCGCTCGTTACTTAGTGTAACTCCCCGTCGGGCATACGATGTTCACCCGTCGCTTTAGGTCCTCACATAGGCACACGACGTTTATGGATTGCATTAGGTCTCCACTTGAGCACACAATCCGATCGCTTTAGGTCCCCACATAGGCACACGATCGTCTATAACCATCGCTTTAGGTCCTCACATAAGCACACGATGTTATAGCGGATTCCCTCTGGAACCAAACCGTCACTCAGGACGTCACAACAATGCATGTCATGATGCTTGGCATACAATGACTCATGACATTTAATATGCACACATACACACGTCCATAATCATGCATATATCATCAAATACCACACATAGCATTTTCTTGCCCTTAGGCCATAAATCATCACCACAACATGTATTCTCATCACCCCACAACGCACAAGTCATACAACATTCATATCAATAGCACATTGTACATTACACATCAAATTCACACAATTACAACAGAAAAAGTCGACAAAACAACACTATTCCCAATTCCTGACATAATTAAATCGGCCAACAATCTCGAAACCCATTTTTATTAGAAAGAACATTTCATAAGCTTTCCAACGGTATAAAGAACGTCCCGATCCGAGTTACGGAATTTAGAAAATAGATAAAAATTTTGAAGTCCCAGACCGCGCTGAGCGGGCTTTGAGCGCGCTGAGCGGGCTCCCTACTGCCTGGTGAGGTTACATTTTTTCAGGAGCGCGCTGAGCGGGCGTCTGTGCGCTGAGCGGGCTCTGCGATTTTCAGAAAAAAAATCCTCTTCGAAAATCCACCCCAAAAATCCCATTTTTCACCCAAATTCAATTCCAACAGCAAAACAAACATCAACGATTATTCATACACACAGTGTGATCATACAATACAGTTTATATCAATTTCCAACCGTGAAAACATCGATTTCTACTCGTTTATCTCATTTCGACGTATATTTGAAAAACCAACAAAACTTCCACACAAACATACATAATCATACACAATCATAGTATAATCGAGTTTCGCACCAAACAGCAGAAGGGTGAGAAAAACAACCATAATATAATTGCATAAAATTATATATTAACATAGAAATACACAAGTAACCACATATTCTCACCACAAATGCACAACAATCAAATATAACACCACACGGAACAATTTCCAAACATCAAATACCACTACGCATCAAACATAAACCATACACTCATCATCAATACAATTACACATATTTCATCTCATCGCACGCAATCACAATTACATGCACCATTAATTCATGATTTATGCAAATGCACAAAGACCGACACAACGACTCTATGCACATGCTATGCGGTACCGACTTCCAATGTCTCATGTCTCATCATCAGTTCACTCAGGAACTACTAGAACCATCGCTCGTTACTTATTGTAACTCCCCGTCGGGCATACGATGTTCACCCGTCGCTTTAGGTCCTCACATAGGCACACGACGTTTATGGATTGCTTTAGGTCTCCACATGAGCACACAATCCGATCGCTTTAGGTCCCCACATGGGCACACGATCGTCTATAACCATCGCTTTAGGTCCTCACATAGGCACACGATGTTATAGCGGATTCCCTCTGGAACCAAACCCTCACTCAGGATGTCACAACAATGCATATCATGATGCTTGGCATACAATGACTCATGACATTTAATATGCACACATACACACGTCCATAATCATGCATATATCATCAAATACCACACATAGCATTTTCTTGCCCTTAGGCCATAAATCATCACCACAACATGTATTCTCATCACCCCACAACGCACAAGTCATTCAACATTCATATCAACAGCACAGTGTAGAATACACATCAAATTCACACAATTACAACAGAAAAAGTCGACAAAACGATACTATTCCCAATTCCTGACATAATTAAATCGGCCAACAATCTCGAAACCCATTTTTATTAGAAGGAACATTTCATAAGCTTTCCAACGGTATAAAGAACGTCCCGATCCGAGTTATGGATCAAAAGTTACGGAATTTAGAAAATAGATAAAAATTTTGAAGTCCCAGACCGCGTTGAGCGGGCTTTGAGCACGCTGAGCGGGCTTTGAGCGCGCTGAGCGGGCTCCCCACTGCCTGGTGAGGTTGCATTTTTTCAGGAGCGCGCTGAGCGGGCGTCTGCGCGCTGAGCGGGCTCTGCGATTTTCAGAAAAAATCCTCTTCGAAAATCCACCCCAAAAATCCCATTTTTCACCCAAATTCAATTCCAACAGCAAAACAAACATCAACGATTATTCATACACACTGTGTGATTATACAATACAGTTTATATCAATTTTCGACCGTGAAAACATCGATTTCTACTCGTTTATCTCATTTCGACCTATATTTGAAAAACCAACAAAACTTCCACACAAACATACATAATCATACACAATCATAGTATAATCGAGTTTCGCACCAAACAGCAGAAGGGTGAGAAAAACAACCATAATATAATTGCATAAAATTATATATTAACATAGAAATACACAAGTAACCACATATTCTCACCACAAATGCACAACAATCAAACATAACACCACACGGAACAATTTCCAAACATCAAATACCACTACGCATCAAACATAAACCATACACTCATCATCAATACAATTACACATATTTCATCTCATCGCACGCAATCACAATTACATGCACCATTAATTCATGATTTATGCAAATGCACAGAGACTGACACAACGACTCTATGCACATGCTATGCGGTACCGACTTCCAATGTCTCATGTCTCATCATCAATTCACTCAGGAACTACTGGAACCATCGCTCGTTACTTAGTGTAACTCCCCGTCGGGCATACGATGTTCACCCGTCGCTTTAGGTCCTCACATAGGCACACG
This sequence comes from Lathyrus tuberosus, assembly GCA_022829125.1. Classification (NCBI taxonomy): domain Eukaryota; kingdom Viridiplantae; phylum Streptophyta; class Magnoliopsida; order Fabales; family Fabaceae; genus Lathyrus; species Lathyrus tuberosus. Next base: position 1,987,829 of record JALAZF010000563.1, read on the forward strand.
ACGTTTATGGATTGCTTTAGGTCTCCACTTGAGCACACAATCCGATCGCTTTAGGTCCCCACATAGGCACACGATCGTCTATAACCATCGCTTTAGGTCCTCACTTAGGCACACGATGTTATAGCTGATTCCCTCTGGAACCAAACCGTCACTCAGGACGTCACAACAATGCATATCATGATGCTTGGCATACAATGACTCATGACATTTAATATGCACACATACACACGTCCATAATCATGCATATATCATCAAATACCACACATAGCATTTTCTTGCCCTTAGGCCATAAATCATCACCACAACATGTATTCTCATCACCCCACAACGCACAAGTCATACAACATTCATATCAACAGCACAGTGTACATTACACATCAAATTCACACAATTACAACAGAAAAAGTTGACAAAACGACACTATTCCCAATTCCTGACATAATTAAATCGGCCAACAATCTCGAAACCCATTTTTATTAGAAAGAACATTTCATAAGCTTTCCAACGGTATAAAGAACGTCCCGATCCGAGTTACGGAATTTAGAAAATAGATAAAAAATTTGAAGTCCCAGACCGCGCTGAGCGGGCTTTGAGCTCGCTGAGCGGGCTCCCCACTGCCTGGTGAGGTTACATTTTTTCAGGAGCGCGCTGAGCGGGCGTCTGCGCGCTGAGCGGGCTCTGCGATTTTCAGAAAAAATCCTCTTCGAAAATCCACCCCAAAAATCTCATTTTTCACCCAAATTCAATTCCAACAGCAAAACAAACATCAACGATTATTCATACACACAGTGTGATCATACAATACAGTTTATATCAATTTCCAACCGTGAAAACATCGATTTCTACTCGTTTATCTCATTTCGACGTATATTTGAAAAACCAACAAAACATCCACACAAACATACATAATCATACACAATCATAGTATAATCGAGTTTCGCACCAAACAGCAGAAGGGTGAGAAAAACAACCATAATATAATTGCATAAAATTATATATTAACATAGAAATACACAAGTAACCACATATTCTCACCACAAATGCACAACAATCAAACATAACACCACACGGAACAATTTCCAAACATCAAATACCACTACGCATCAAACATAAACCATACACTCATCATCAATACAATTACACATATTTCATCTCATCGCACGCAATCACAATTACATGCACCATTAATTCATGATTTATGCAAATGCACAGAGACCGACACAACGACTCTATGCACATGCTATGCGGTACCGACTTCCAATGTCTCATGTCTCATCATCAATTCACTCAGGAACTACTGGAACCATCGCTCGTTACTTAGTGTAACTCCCCGTCGGGCATACGATGTTCACCCGTCGCTTTAGGTCCTCACATAGGCACACGACGTTTATGGATTGCTTTAGGTCTCCACTTGAGCACACAATCCGATCGCTTTAGGTCCCCACATAGGCACACGATCGTCTATAACCATCGCTTTAGGTCCTCACATAGGCACACGATGTTATAGCTGATTCCCTCTGGAACCAAACCGTCACTCAGGACGTCACAATAATGCATATCATGATGCTTGGCATACAATGACTCATGACATTTAATATGCACACATACACACGTCCATAATCATGCATATATCATCAAATACCACACATAGCATTTTCTTGCCCTTAGGCCATAAATCATCACCACAACATGTATTCTCATCACCCCACAACGCACAAGTCATACAACATTCATATCAACAGCACAGTGTACATTACACATCAAATTCACACAATTACAACAGAAAAAGTTGACAAAACGACACTATTCCCAATTACTGACATAATTAAATCGGCCAACAATCTCAAAACCCATTTTTATTAGAAAGAACATTTCATAAGCTTTCCAACGGTATAAAGAACGTCCCGATCCGAGTTACGGAATTTAGAAAATAGATAAAAATTTTGAAGTCCCAGACCGCGCTGAGCGGGCTTTGAGCGCGCTGCGCGGGCTCCCCACTGCCTGGTGAGGTTACATTTTTTCAGGAGCGGGCGTCTGCGCGCTGAGCGGGCTCTGCGATTTTCAGAAAAAATCCTCTTCGAAAATCCACCCCAAAAATCTCATTTTTCACCCAAATTCAATTCCAACAGCAAAACAAACATCAACGATTATTCATACACACAGTGTGATCATACAATACAGTTTATATCAATTTCCGACCGTGAAAACATCGATTTCTACTCGTTTATCTCATTTCGACGTATATTTGAAAAACCAACAAAACATCCACACAAACATACATAATCATACACAATCATAGTATAATCGAGTTTCGCACCAAACAGCAGAAGGGTGAGAAAAACAACCATAATATAATTGCATAAAATTATATATTAACATAGAAATACACAAGTAACCACATATTCTCACCACAAATGCACAACAATCAAACATAACACCACACGGAACAATTTCCAAACATCAAATACCACTACGCATCAAACATAAACCATACACTCATCATCAATACAATTACACATATTTCATCTCATCGCACGCAATCACAATTACATGCACCATTAATTCATGATTTATGCAAATGCACAAAGACCGACACAACGACTCTATGCACATGCTATGCGGTACCAACTTCCAATGTCTCATGTCTCATCATCAATTCACTCAGGAACTACTGGAACCATCGCTCGTTACTTAGTGTAACTCCCCGTCGGGCATACGATGTTCACTCGTCGCTTTAGGTCCTCACATAGGCACACGACGTTTATGGATTGCTTTAGGTCTCCACTTGAGCACACAATCCGATCGCTTTAGGTCCCCACATGGGCACACAATCGTCTATAACCTTCGCTTTAGGTCCTCACATAGGCACACGATGTTATAGCGGATTCCCTCTGGAACCAAACCGTCACTCAGGACGTCACAACAATGCATATCATGATGCTTGGCATACAATGACTCATGACATTTAATATGCACACATACACACGTCCATAATCATGCATATATCATCAAATACCACACATAGCATTTTCTTGCCCTTAGGCCATAAATCATCACCACAACATGTATTCTTATCACCCCACAACGCACAAGTCATACAACATTCATATCAACAGCACATTGTACATTACACATCAAATTCACACAATTACAACAGAAAAAGTCGACAAAACGACACTATTCCCAATTCCTGACATAATTAAATTGGCCAAAAATCTCGAAACCCATTTTTATTAGAAAGAACATTTCATAAGCTTTCCAACGGTATAAAGAACGTCCCGATCCGAGTTACGGAATTTAGAAAATAGATAAAAATTTTGAAGTCCCAGACCGCGCTGAGCGGGCTTTGAGCGCGCTGAGCGGGCTCCCCACTGCCTGATGAGGTTACATTTTTTCAGGAGCGCGCTGAGCGGGCGTCTGCGTGCTGAGCGGGCTCTGCGATTTTCAGAAAAAATCCTCTTCGAAAATCCACCCCAAAAATCTCATTTTTCACCCAAATTCAATTCCAACAGCAAAACAAACATCAACGATTATTCATACACACAGTGTGATCATACAATACAGTTTATATCAATTTCCGACCGTGAAAACATCGATTTCTACTCGTTTATCTCATTTCGACGTATATTTGAAAAACCAACAAAACATCCACACAAACATACATAATCATACACAATCATAGTATAATCGAGTTTCGCACCAAACAGCAGAAGGGTGAGAAAAACAACCATAATATAATTGCATAAAATTATATATTAACATAGAAATACACAAGTAACCACATATTCTCACCACAAATGCACAACAATCAAACATAACACCACACGGAACAATTTCCAAACATCAAATACCACTACGCATCAAACATAAACCATACACTCATCATCAATACAATTACACATATTTCATCTCATCGCACGCAATCACAATTACATGCACCATTAATTCATGATTTATGCAAATGCACAGAGACCGACACAACGACTCTATGCACATGCTATGCGGTACCGACTTCCAATGTCTCATGTCTCATCATCAATTCACTCAGGAACTACTGGAACCATCGCTCGTTACTTAGTGTAACTCCCCGTCGGGCATACGATGTTCACCCGTCGCTTTAGGTCCTCACATAGGCACACGACGTTTATGGATTGCTTTAGGTCTCCACTTGAGCACACAATCCGATCGCTTTAGGTCCCCACATAGGCACACGATCGTCTATAACCATCGCTTTAGGTCCTCACATAGGCACACGATGTTATAGCGGATTCCCTCTGGAACCAAACCGTCACTCAGGACGTCACAACAATGCATATCATGATGCTTGGCATACAATGACTCATGACATTTAATATGCACACATACACACGTCCATAATCATGCATATATCATCAAATACCACACATAGCATTTTCTTGCACTTAGGCCATAAATCATCACCACAACATGTATTCTCATCACCCCACAACGCACAAGTCATACAACATTCATATCAACAGCACAGTGTACATTACACATCAAATTCACACAATTACAACAGAAAAAGTTGACAAAACGACACTATTCCCAATTCCTGACATAATTAAATCGGCCAACAATCTCGAAACCCATTTTTATTAGAAAGAACATTTCATAAGCTTTCCAACGGTATAAAGAACGTCCCGATCCGAGTTACGGAATTTAGAAAATAGATAAAAATTTTGAAGTCCCAGACCGCGCTGAGCGGGCTTTGAGCGCGCTGAGCGGGCTCCCCACTGCCTGGTGAGGTTACATTTTTTCAGGAGCGCGCTGAGCGGGCGTCTGCGCGCTGAGCGGGCTCTGCGATTTTCAGAAAAAATCCTCTTCGAAAATCCACCCCAAAAATCTCATTTTTCACCCAAATTCAATTCCAACAGCAAAACAAACATCAACGATTATTCATACACACAGTGTGATCATACAATACAGTTTATATCAATTTCCGACCGTGAAAACATCGATTTCTACTCGTTTATCTCATTTCGACGTATATTTGAAAAACCAACAAAACATCCACACAAACATACATAATCATACACAATCATAGTATAATCGAGTTTCGCACCAAACAGCAGAAGGGTGAGAAAAACAACCATAATATAATTGCATAAAATTATATATTAACATAGAAATACACAAGTAACCACATATTCTCACCACAAATGCACAACAATCAAACATAACACCACACGGAACAATTTCCAAACATCAAATACCACTACGCATCAAACATAAACCATACACTCATCATCAATACAATTACACATATTTCATCTCATCGCACGCAATCACAATTACATGCACCATTAATTCATGATTTATGCAAATGCACAGAGACCGACACAACGACTCTATGCACATGCTATGCGGTACCGACTTCCAATGTCTCATGTCTCATCATCAATTCACTCAGGAACTACTGGAACCATCGCTCGTTACTTAGTGTAACTCCCCGTCGGGCATACGATGTTCACCCGTCGCTTTAGGTCCTCACATAGGCACACGACGTTTATGGATTGCTTTAGGTCTCCACTTGAGCACACAATCCGATCGCTTTAGGTCCCCACATAGGCACACGATCGTCTATAACCATCGCTTTAGGTCCTCACATAGGCACACGATGTTATAGCTGATTCCCTCTGGAACCAAACCGTCACTCAGGACGTCACAACAATGCATATCATGATGCTTGGCATACAATGACTCATGACATTTAATATGCACACATACACACGTCCATAATCATGCATATATCATCAAATACCACACATAGCATTTTCTTGCCCTTAGGCCATAAATCATCACCACAACATGTATTCTCATCACCCCACAACGCACAAGTCATACAACATTCATATCAACAGCACAGTGTACATTACACATCAAATTCACACAATTACAACAGAAAAAGTTGACAAAACGACACTATTCCCAATTCCTGACATAATTAAATCGGCCAACAATCTCAAAACCCATTTTTATTAGAAAGAACATTTCATATGCTTTCCAACGGTATAAAGAACGTCCCGATCCGAGTTACGGAATTTAGAAAATAGATAAAAATTTTGAAGTCCCAGACCGCGCTGAGCGGGCTTTGAGCGCGCTGAGCGGGCTCCCCACTGCCTGGTGAGGTTACATTTTTTCAGGAGCGCGCTGAGCGGGCGTCTGCGCGCTGAGCGGGCTCTGCGATTTTCAGAAAAAATCCTCTTCGAAAATCCACCCCAAAAATCTCATTTTTCACCCAAATTCAATTCCAACAGCAAAACAAACATCAACGATTATTCATACACACAGTGTGATCATACAATACAGTTTATATCAATTTCCGACCGTGAAAACATCGATTTCTACTCGTTTATCTCATTTCGACGTATATTTGAAAAACCAACAAAACATCCACACAAACATACATAATCATACACAATCATAGTATAATCGAGTTTCGCACCAAACAGCAGAAGGGTGAGAAAAACAACCATAATATAATTGCATAAAATTATATATTAACATAGAAATACACAAGTAACCACATATTCTCACCACAAATGCACAACAATCAAACATAACACCACACGGAACAATTTCCAAACATCAAATACCACTACGCATCAAACATAAACCATACACTCATTATCAATACAATTACACATATTTCATCTCATCGCACGCAATCACAATTACATGCACCATTAATTCATGATTTATGCAAATGCACAAAGACCGACACAACGACTCTATGCACATGCTATGCGGTACCAACTTCCAATGTCTCATGTCTCATCATCAATTCACTCAGGAACTACTGGAACCATCGCTCGTTACTTAGTGTAACTCCCCGTCGGGCATACGATGTTCACTCGTCGCTTTAGGTCCTCACATAGGCACACGACGTTTATGGATTGCTTTAGGTCTCCACTTGAGCACACAATCCGATCGCTTTAGGTCCCCACATGGGCACACAATCGTCTATAACCTTCGCTTTAGGTCCTCACATAGGCACACGATGTTATAGCGGATTCCCTCTGGAACCAAACCGTCACTCAGGACGTCACAACAATGCATATCATGATGCTTGGCATACAATGACTCATGACATTTAATATGCACACATACACACGTCCATAATCATGCATATATCATCAAATACCACACATAGCATTTTCTTGCCCTTAGGCCATAAATCATCACCACAACATGTATTCTCATCACCCCACAACGCACAAGTCATACAACATTCATATCAATAGCACAGTGTACATTACACATCAAATTCACACAATTACAACAGAAAAAGTTGACAAAACGACACTATTCCCAATTCCTGACATAATTAAATCGGCCAACAATCTCGAAACCCATTTTTATTAGAAAGAACATTTCATAAGCTTTCCAACGGTATAAAGAACGTCCCGATCCGAGTTACGGAATTTAGAAAATAGATAAAAATTTTGAAGTCCCAGACCGCGCTGAGCGGGCTTTGAGCGCGCTGAGCGGGCTCCCCACTGCCTGGTGAGGTTACATTTTTTCAGGAGCGCGCTGAGCGGGCGTCTGCGCGCTGAGCGGGCTCTGCGATTTTCAGAAAAAATCCTCTTCGAAAATCCACCCCAAAAATCTCATTTTTCACCCAAATTCAATTCCAACAGCAAAACAAACATCAACGATTATTCATACACACAGTGTGATCATACAATACAGTTTATATCAATTTCCGACCGTGAAAACATCGATTTCTACTCGTTTATCTCATTTCGACGTATATTTGAAAAACCAACAAAACATCCACACAAACATACATAATCATACACAATCATAGTATAATCGAGTTTCGCACCAAACAGCAGAAGGGTGAGAAAAACAACCATAATATAATTGCATAAAATTATATATTAACATAGAAATACACAAGTAACCACATATTCTCACCACAAATGCACAACAATCAAACATAACACCACACGGAACAATTTCCAAACATCAAATACCACTACGCATCAAACATAAACCATACACTCATCATCAATACAATTACACATATTTCATCTCATCGCACGCAATCACAATTACATGCACCATTAATTCATGATTTATGCAAATGCATAGAGACCGACACAACGACTCTATGCACATGCTATGCGGGTACCGACTTCCAATGTCTCATGTCTCATCATCAATTCACTCAGGAACTACTGGAACCATCGCTCGTTACTTAGTGTAACTCCCCGTCGGGCATACGATGTTCACCCGTCGCTTTAGGTCCTCACATAGGCACACGACGTTTATGGATTGCTTTAGGTCTCCACTTGAGCACACAATCCGATCGCTTTAGGTCCCCACATAGGCACACGATCGTCTATAACCATCGCTTTAGGTCCTCACATAGGCACACGATGTTATAGCTGATTCCCTCTGGAACCAAACCGTCACTCAGGACGTCACAACAATGCATATCATGATGCTTGGCATACAATGACTCATGACATTTAATATGCACACATACACACGTCCATAATCATGCATATATCATCAAATACCACACATAGCATTTTCTTGCCCTTAGGCCATAAATCATCACCACAACATGTATTCTCATCACCCCACAACGCACAAGTCATACAACATTCATATCAACAGCACAGTGTACATTACACATCAAATTCACACAATTACAACAGAAAAAGTTGACAAAACGACACTATTCCCAATTCCTGACATAATTAAATCGGCCAACAATCTCAAAACCCATTTTTATTAGAAAGAACATTTCATAAGCTTTCCAACGGTATAAAGAACGTCCCGATCCGAGTTACGGAATTTAGAAAATAGATAAAAATTTTGAAGTCCCAGACCGCGCTGAGCGGGCTTTGAGCGCGCTGAGCGGGCTTTGAGCGCGCTGAGCGGGCTCCCCACTGCCTGGTGAGGTTACATTTTTTCAGGAGCGCGCTGAGCGGGCGTCTGCGCGCTGAGCGGGCTCTGCGATTTTCAGAAAAAATCCTCTTCGAAAATCCACCCCAAAAATCTCATTTTTCACCCAAATTCAATTCCAACAGCAAAACAAACATCAACGATTATTCATACACACAGTGTGATCATACAATACAGTTTATATCAATTTCCGACCGTGAAAACATCGATTTCTACTCGTTTATCTCATTTCGACGTATATTTGAAAAACCAACAAAACATCCACACAAACATACATAATCATACACAATCATAGTATAATCGAGTTTTGCACCAAACAGCAGAAGGGTGAGAAAAACAACCATAATATAATTGCATAAAATTATATATTAACATAGAAATACACAAGTAACCACATATTCTCACCACAAATGCACAACAATCAAACATAACACCACACGGAACAATTTCCAAACATCAAATACCACTACGCATCAAACATAAACCATACACTCATCATCAATACAATTACACATATTTCATCTCATCGCACGCAATCACAATTACATGCACCATTAATTCATGATTTATGCAAATGCACAAAGACCGACACAACGACTCTATGCACATGCTATGCGGTACCAACTTCCAATGTCTCATGTCTCATCATCAATTCACTCAGGAACTACTGGAACCATCGCTCGTTACTTAGTGTAACTCCCCGTCGGGCATACGATGTTCACTCGTCGCTTTAGGTCCTCACATAGGCACACGACGTTTATGGATTGCTTTAGGTCTCCACTTGAGCACACAATCCGATCGCTTTAGGTCCCCACATGGGCACACAATCGTCTATAACCTTCGCTTTAGGTCCTCACATAGGCACACGATGTTATAGCGGATTCCCTCTGGAACCAAACCGTCACTCAGGACGTCACAACAATGCATATCATGATGCTTGGCATACAATGACTCATGACATTTAATATGCACACATACACACGTCCATAATCATGCATATATCATCAAATACCACACATAGCATTTTCTTGCCCTTAGACCATAAATCATCACCACAACATGTATTCTCATCACCCCACAACGCACAAGTCATACAACATTCATATCAACAGCACAGTGTACATTACACATCAAATTCACACAATTACAACAGAAAAAGTTGACAAAACGACACTATTCCTAATTCCTGACATAATTAAATCGGCCAACAATCTCGAAACCCATTTTTATTAGAAAGAACATTTCATAAGCTTTCCAACGGTATAAAGAACGTCCCGATCCGAGTTACGGAATTTAGAAAATAGATAAAAATTTTGAAGTCCCAGACCGCGCTGAGCGGGCTTTGAGCGCGCTGAGCGGGCTCCCCACTGCCTGGTGAGGTTACATTTTTTCAGGAGCGCGCTGAGCGGGCGTCTGCGCGCTGAGCGGGCGTCTGCGCGCTGAGCGGGCGTCTGCGCGCTGAGCGGGCTCTGCGATTTTCAGAAAAAATCCTCTTCGAAAATCCACCCCAAAAATCTCATTTTTCACCCAAATTCAATTCCAACAGCAAAACAAACATCAACGATTATTCATACACACAGTGTGATCATACAATACAGTTTATATCAATTTCCGACCGTGAAAACATCGATTTCTACTCGTTTATCTCATTTCGACGTATATTTGAAAAACCAACAAAACATCCACACAAACATACATAATCATACACAATCATAGTATAATCGAGTTTCGCACCAAACAGCAGAAGGGTGAGAAAAACAACCATAATATAATTGCATAAAATTATATATTAACATAGAAATACACAAGTAACCACATATTCTCACCACAAATGCACAACAATCAAACATAACACCACACGGAACAATTTCCAAACATCAAATACCACTACGCATCAAACATAAACCATACACTCATCATCAATACAATTACACATATTTCATCTCATCGCACGCAATCACAATTACATGCACCATTAATTCATGATTTATGCAAATGCACAAAGACCGACACAACGACTCTATGCACATGTTATGCGGTACCAACTTCCAATGTCTCATGTCTCATCATCAATTCACTCAGGAACTACTGGAACCATCGCTCGTTACTTAGTGTAACTCCCCGTCGGGCATACGATGTTCACTCGTCGCTTTAGGTCCTCACATAGGCACACGACGTTTATGGATTGCTTTAGGTCTCCACTTGAGCACACAATCCGATCGCTTTAGGTCCCCACATGGGCACACAATCGTCTATAACCTTCGCTTTAGGTCCTCACATAGGCACACGATGTTATAGCGGATTCCCTCTGGAACCAAACCGTCACTCAGGACGTCACAACAATGCATATCATGATGCTTGGCATACAATGACTCATGACATTTAATATGCACACATACACACGTCCATAATCATGCATATATCATCAAATACCACACATAGCATTTTCTTGCCCTTAGACCATAAATCATCACCACAACATGTATTCTCATCACCCCACAACGCACAAGTCATACAACATTCATATCAACAGCACAGTGTACATTACACATCAAATTCACACAATTACAACAGAAAAAGTTGACAAAACGACACTATTCCCAATTCCTGACATAATTAAATCGGCCAACAATCTCGAAACCCATTTTTATTAGAAAGAACATTTCATAAGCTTTCCAACGGTATAAAGAACGTCCCGATCCGAGTTACGGAATTTAGAAAATAGATAAAAATTTTGAAGTCCCAGACCGCGCTGAGCGGGCTTTGAGCGCGCTGAGCGGGCTCCCCACTGCCTGGTGAGGTTACATTTTTTCAGGAGCGCGCTGAGCGGGCGTCTGCGCGCTGAGCGGGCGTCTGCGCGCTGAGCGGGCTCTGCGATTTTCAGAAAAAATCCTCTTCGAAAATCCACCCCAAAAATCTCATTTTTCACCCAAATTCAATTCCAACAGCAAAACAAACATCAACGATTATTCATACACACAGTGTGATCATACAATACAGTTTATATCAATTTCCGACCGTGAAAACATCGATTTCTACTCGTTTATCTCATTTCGACGTATATTTGAAAAACCAACAAAACATCCACACAAACATACATAATCATACACAATCATAGTATAATCGAGTTTCGCACCAAACAGCAGAAGGGTGAGAAAAACAACCATAATATAATTGCATAAAATTATATATTAACATAGAAATACACAAGTAACCACATATTCTCACCACAAATGCACAACAATCAAACATAACACCACACGGAACAATTTCCAAACATCAAATACCACTACGCATCAAACATAAACCATACACTCATCATCAATACAATTACACATATTTCATCTCATCGCACGCAATCACAATTACATGCACCATTAATTCATGATTTATGCAAATGCACAAAGACCGACACAACGACTCTATGCACATGCTATGCGGTACCAACTTCCAATGTCTCATGTCTCATCATCAATTCACTCAGGAACTACTGGAACCATCGCTCGTTACTTAGTGTAACTCCCCGTCGGGCATACGATGCTCACTCGTCGCTTTAGGTCCTCACATAGGCACACGACGTTTATGGATTGCTTTAGGTCTCCACTTGAGCACACAATCCGATCGCTTTAGGTCCCCACATGGGCACACAATCGTCTATAACCTTCGCTTTAGGTCCTCACATAGGCACACGATGTTATAGCGGATTCCCTCTGGAACCAAACCGTCACTCAGGACGTCACAACAATGCATATCATGATGCTTGGCATACAATGACTCATGACATTTAATATGCACACATACACACGTCCATAATCATGCATATATCATCAAATACCACACATAGCATTTTCTTGCCCTTAGGCCATAAATCATCACCACAACATGTATTCTCATCACCCCACAACGCACAAGTCATACAACATTCATATCAACAGCACAGTGTACATTACACATCAAATTCACACAATTACAACAGAAAAAGTTGACAAAACGACACTATTCCCAATTCTTGACATAATTAAATCGGCCAACAATCTCGAAACCCATTTTTATTAGAAAGAACATTTCATAAGCTTTCCAACGGTATAAAGAACGTCCCGATCCGAGTTACGGAATTTAGAAAATAGATAAAAATTTTGAAGTCCCAGACCGCGCTGAGCGGGCTTTGAGCGCGCTGAGCGGGCTCCCCACTGCCTGGTGAGGTTACATTTTTTCAGGAGCGCGCTGAGCGGGCGTCTGCGCGCTGAGCGGGCGTCTGCGCGCTGAGCGGGCTCTGCGATTTTCAGAAAAAATCCTCTTCGAAAATCCACCCCAAAAATCTCATTTTTAACCCAAATTCAATTCCAACAGCAAAACAAACATCAACGATTATTCATACACACAGTGTGATCATACAATACAGTTTATATCAATTTCCGACCGTGAAAACATCGATTTCTACTCGTTTATCTCATTTCGACGTATATTTGAAAAACCAACAAAACATCCACACAAACATACATAATCATACACAATCATAGTATAATCGAGTTTCGCACCAAACAGCAGAAGGGTGAGAAAAACAACCATAATATAATTGCATAAAATTATATATTAACATAGAAATACACAAGTAACCACATATTCTCACCACAAATGCACAACAATCAAACATAACACCACACGGAACAATTTCCAAACATCAACTACCACTACGCATCAAACATAAACCATACACTCATCATCAATACAATTACACATATTTCATCTCATCGCACGCAATCACAATTACATGCACCATTAATTCATGATTTATGCAAATGCACAAAGACCGACACAACGACTCTATGCACATGCTATGCGGTACCAACTTCCAATGTCTCATGTCTCATCATCAATTCACTCAGGAACTACTGGAACCATCGCTCGTTACTTAGTGTAACTCCCCGTCGGGCATACGATGTTCACTCGTCGCTTTAGGTCCTCACATAGGCACACGACGTTTATGGATTGCTTTAGGTCTCCACTTGAGCACACAATCCGATCGCTTTAGGTCCCCACATGGGCACACAATCGTCTATAACCTTCGCTTTAGGTCCTCACATAGGCACACGATGTTATAGCGGATTCCCTCTGGAACCAAACCGTCACTCAGGACGTCACAACAATGCATATCATGATGCTTGGCATACAATGACTCATGACATTTAATATGCACACATACACACGTCCATAATCATGCATATATCATCAAATACCACACATAGCATTTTCTTGCCCTTAGGCCATAAATCATCACCACAACATGTATTCTCATCACCCCACAACGCACAAGTCATACAATATTCATATCAACAGCACAGTGTACATTACACATCAAATTCACACAATTACAACAGAAAAAGTTGACAAAACGACACTATTCCCAATTCCTGACATAATTAAATCGGCCAACAATCTCGAAACCCATTTTTATTAGAAAGAACATTTCATAAGCTTTCCAACGGTATAAAGAACGTCCCGATCCGAGTTACGGAATTTAGAAAATAGATAAAAATTTTGAAGTCCCAGACCGCGCTGAGCGGGCTTTGAGCGCGCTGAGCGGGCTCCCCACTGCCTGGTGAGGTTACATTTTTTCAGGAGCGCGCTGAGCGGGCGTCTGCGCGCTGAGCGGGCTCTGCGATTTTCAGAAAAAATCCTCTTCGAAAATCCACCCCAAAAATCTCATTTTTCACCCAAATTCAATTCCAACAGCAAAACAAACATCAACGATTATTCATACACACAGTGTGATCATACAATACAGTTTATATCAATTTCCGACCGTGAAAACATCGATTTCTACTCGTTTATCTCATTTCGACGTATATTTGAAAAACCAACAAAACATCCACACAAACATACATAATCATACACAATCATAGTATAATCGAGTTTCTCACCAAACAGCAGAAGGGTGAGAAAAACAACCATAATATAATTGCATAAAATTATATATTAACATAGAAATACACAAGTAACCACATATTCTCACCACAAATGCACAACAATCAAACATAACACCACACGGAACAATTTCCAAACATCAAATACCACTACGCATCAAACATAAACCATACACTCATCATCAATACAATTACACATATTTCATCTCATCGCACGCAATCACAATTACATGCACCATTAATTCATGATTTATGCAAATGCACAGAGACCGACACAACGACTCTATGCACATGCTATGCGGTACCGACTTCCAATGTCTCATGTCTCATCATCAATTCACTCAGGAACTACTGGAACCATCGCTCGTTACTTAGTGTAACTCCCCGTCGGGCATACGATGTTCACCCGTCGCTTTAGGTCCTCACATAGGCACACGACGTTTATGGATTGCTTTAGGTCTCCACTTGAGCACACAATCCGATCGCTTTAGGTCCCCACATGGGCACACAATCGTCTATAACCTTCGCTTTAGGTCCTCACATAGGCACACGATGTTATAGCGGATTCCCTCTGGAACCAAACCGTCACTCAGGACGTCACAACAATGCATATCATGATGCTTGGCATACAATGACTCATGACATTTAATATGCACACATACACACGTCCATAATCATGCATATATCATCAAATACCACACATAGCATTTTCTTGCCCTTAGGCCATAAATCATCACCACAACATGTATTCTCATCACCCCACAACGCACAAGTCATACAACATTCATATCAACAGCACAGTGTACATTACACATCAAATTCACACAATTACAACAGAAAAAGTTGACAAAACGACACTATTCCCAATTCCTGACATAATTAAATCGGCCAACAATCTCGAAACCCATTTTTATTAGAAAGAACATTTCATAAGCTTTCCAACGGTATAAAGAACGTCCCGATCCGAGTTACGGAATTTAGAAAATAGATAAAAATTTTGAAGTCCCAGACCGCGCTGAGCGGGCTTTGAGCGCGCTGAGCGGGCTCCCCACTGCCTGGTGAGGTTACATTTTTTCAGGAGCGCGCTGAGCGGGCGTCTGCGCGCTGAGCGGGCGTCTGCGCGCTGAGCGGCCTCTGCGATTTTCAGAAAAAATCCTCTTCGAAAATCCACCCCAAAAATCTCATTTTTCACCCAAATTCAATTCCAACAGCAAAACAAACATCAACGATTATTCATACACACAGTGTGATCATACAATACAGTTTATATCAATTTCCGACCGTGAAAACATCGATTTCTACTCGTTTATCTCATTTCGACGTATATTTGAAAAACCAACAAAACATCCACACAAACATACATAATCATACACAATCATAGTATAATCGAGTTTCGCACCAAACAGCAGAAGGGTGAGAAAAACAACCATAATATAATTGCATAAAATTATATATTAACATAGAAATACACAAGTAACCACATATTCTCACCACAAATGCACAACAATCAAACATAACACCACACGGAACAATTTCCAAACATCAAATACCACTACGCATCAAACATAAACCATACACTCATCATCAATACAATTACACATATTTCATCTCATCGCACGCAATCACAATTACATGCACCATTAATTCATGATTTATGCAAATGCACAAAGACCGACACAACGACTCTATGCACATGCTATGCGGTACCAACTTCCAATGTCTCATGTCTCATCATCAATTCACTCAGGAACTACTGGAACCATCGCTCGTTACTTAGTGTAACTCCCCGTCGGGCATACGATGTTCACTCGTCGCTTTAGGTCCTCACATAGGCACACGACGTTTATGGATTGCTTTAGGTCTCCACTTGAGCACACAATCCGATCGCTTTAGGTCCCCACATGGGCACACAATCGTCTATAACCTTCGCTTTAGGTCCTCACATAGGCACACGATGTTATAGCGGATTCCCTCTGGAACCAAACCGTCACTCAGGACGTCACAACAATGCATATCATGATGCTTGGCATACAATGACTCATGACATTTAATATGCACACATACACACGTCCATAATCATGCATATATCATCAAATACCACACATAGCATTTTCTTGCCCTTAGGCCATAAATCATCACCACAACATGTATTCTCATCACCCCACAACGCACAAGTCATACAATATTCATATCAACAGCACATTGTACATTACACATCAAATTCACACAATTACAACAGAAAAAGTTGACAAAACGACACTATTCCCAATTCCTGACATAATTAAATCGGCCAACAATCTCGAAACCCATTTTTATTAGAAAGAACATTTCATAAGCTTTGCAACGGTATAAAGAACGTCCCGATCCGAGTTACGGAATTTAGAAAATAGATAAAAATTTTGAAGTCCCAGACCGCGCTGAGCGGGCTTTGAGCGCGCTGAGCGGGCTCCCCACTGCCTGGTGAGGTTACATTTTTTCAGGAGCGCGCTGAGCGGGCGTCTGCGCGCTGAGCGGGCTCTGCGATTTTCAGAAAAAATCCTCTTCGAAAATCCACCCCAAAAATCTCATTTTTCACCCAAATTCAATTCCAACAGCAAAACAAACATCAACGATTATTCATACACACAGTGTGATCATACAATACAGTTTATATCAATTTCCGACCGTGAAAACATCGATTCCTACTCGTTTATCTCATTTCGACGTATATTTGAAAAACCAACAAAACATCCACACAAACATACATAATCATACACAATCATAGTATAATCGAGTTTCGCACCAAACAGCAGAAGGGTGAGAAAAACAACCATAATATAATTGCATAAAATTATATATTAACATAGAAATACACAAGTAACCACATATTCTCACCACAAATGCACAACAATCAAACATAACACCACACGGAACAATTTCCAAACATCAAATACCACTACGCATCAAACATAAACCATACACTCATCATCAATACAATTACACATATTTCATCTCATCGCACGCAATCACAATTACATGCACCATTAATTCATGATTTATGCAAATGCACAGAGACCGACACAACGACTCTATGCACATGCTATGCGGTACCGACTTCCAATGTCTCATGTCTCATCATCAATTCACTCAGGAACTACTGGAACCATCGCTCGTTACTTAGTGTAACTCCCCGTCGGGCATACGATGTTCACCCGTCGCTTTAGGTCCTCACATAGGCACACGACGTTTATGGATTGCTTTAGGTCTCCACTTGAGCACACAATCCGATCGCTTTAGGTCCCCACATAGGCACACGATCGTCTATAACCATCGCTTTAGGTCCTCACATAGGCACACGATGTTATAGCTGATTCCCTCCGGAACCAAACCGTCACTCAGGACGTCACAACAATGCATATCATGATGTTTGGCATACAATGACTCATGACATTTAATATGCACACATACACACGTCCATAATCATGCATATATCATCAAATACCACACATAGCATTTTCTTGCCCTTAGGCCATAAATCATCACCACAACATGTATTCTCATCACCCCATAACGCACAAGTCATACAACATTCATATCAACAGCACAATGTACATTACACATCAAATTCACACAATTACAACAGAAAAAGTTGACAAAACGACACTATTCCCAATTCCTGACATAATTAAATCGGCCAACAATCTCAAAACCCATTTTTATTAGAAAGAACATTTCATAACATTTCCAACGGTATAAAGAACGTCCCGATCCGAGTTACGGAATTTAGAAAATAGATAAAAATTTTGAAGTCCCAGACCGCGCTGAGCGGGCTTTGAGCGCGCTGAGCGGGCTCCCCACTGCCTGGTGAGGTTACATTTTTTCAGGAGCGCGCTGAGCGGGCGTCTGCGCGCTGAGCGGGCTCTGCGATTTTCAGAAAAAATCCTCTTCGAAAATCCACCCCAAAAATCTCATTTTTCACCCAAATTCAATTCCAACAGCAAAACAAACATCAACGATTATTCATACACACAGTGTGATCATACAATACAGCTTATATCAATTTCCGACCGTGAAAACATCGATTTCTACTCGTTTATCTCATTTCGACGTATATTTGAAAAACCAACAAAACATCCACACAAACATACATAATCATACACAATCATAGTATAATCGAGTTTCGCACCAAACAGCAGAAGGGTGAGAAAAACAACCATAATATAATTGCATAAAATTATATATTAACATAGAAATACACAAGTAACCACATATTCTCACCACAAATGCACAACAATCAAACATAACACCACACGGAACAATTTCCAAACATCAAATACCACTACGCATCAAACATAAACCATACACTCATCATCAATACAATTACACATATTTCATCTCATCGCACGCAATCACAATTACATGCACCATTAATTCATGATTTATGCAAATGCACAAAGACCGACACAACGACTCTATGCACATGCTATGCGGTACCAACTTCCAATGTCTCATGTCTCATCATCAATTCACTCAGGAACTACTGGAACCATCGCTCGTTACTTAGTGTAACTCCCCGTCGGGCATACGATGTTCACTCGTCGCTTTAGGTCCTCACATAGGCACACGACGTTTATGGATTGCTTTAGGTCTCCACTTGAGCACACAATCCGATCGCTTTAGGTCCCCACATGGGCACACAATCGTCTATAACCTTCGCTTTAGGTCCTCACATAGGCACACGATGTTATAGCGGATTCCCTCTGGAACCAAACCGTCACTCAGGACGTCACAACAATGCATATCATGATGCTTGGCATACAATGACTCATGACATTTAATATGCACACATACACACGTCCATAATCATGCATATATCATCAAATACCACACATAGCATTTTCTTGCCCTTAGGCCATAAATCATCACCACAACATGTATTCTCATCACCCCACAACGCACAAGTCATACAACATTCATATCAACAGCACAGTGTACATTACACATCAAATTCACACAATTACAACAGAAAAAGTTGACAAAACGACACTATTCCCAATTCCTGACATAATTAAATCGGCCAACAATCTCGAAACCCATTTTTATTAGAAAGAACATTTCATAAGCTTTCCAACGGTATAAAGAACGTCCCGATCCGAGTTACGGAATTTAGAAAATAGATAAAAATTTTGAAGTCCCAGACCGCGCTGAGCGGGCTTTGAGCGCGCTGAGCGGGCTCCCCACTGCCTGGTGAGGTTACATTTTTTCAGGAGCGCGCTGAGCGGGCGTCTGCGCGCTGAGCGGGCTCTGCGATTTTCAGAAAAAATCCTCTTCGAAAATCCACCCCAAAAATCTCATTTTTCACCCAAATTCAATTCCAACAGCAAAACAAACATCAACGATTATTCATACACAAAGTGTGATCATACAATACAGTTTATATCAATTTCCGACCGTGAAAACATCGATTTCTACTCGTTTATCTCATTTCGACGTATATTTGAAAAACCAACAAAACATCCACACAAACATACATAATCATACACAATCATAGTATAATCGAGTTTCGCACCAAACAGCAGAAGGGTGAGAAAAACAACCATAATATAATTGCATAAAATTATATATTAACATAGAAATACACAAGTAACCACATATTCTCACCACAAATGCACAACAATCAAACATAACACCACACGGAACAATTTCCAAACATCAAATACCACTACGCATCAAACATTAACCATACACTCATCATCAATACAATTACACATATTTCATCTCATCGCACACAATCACAATTACATGCACCATTAATTCATGATTTATGCAAATGCACAAAGACCGACACAACGACTCTATGCACATGCTATGCGGTACCAACTTCCAATGTCTCATGTCTCATCATCAATTCACTCAGGAACTACTGGAACCATCGCTCGTTACTTAGTGTAACTCCCCGTCGGGCATACGATGTTCACTCGTCGCTTTAGGTCCTCACATAGGCACACGACGTTTATGGATTGCTTTAGGTCTCCACTTGAGCACACAATCCGATCGCTTTAGGTCCCCACATGGGCACACAATCGTCTATAACCTTCGCTTTAGGTCCTCACATAGGCACACGATGTTATAGCGGATTCCCTCTGGAACCAAACCGTCACTCAGGACGTCACAACAATGCATATCATGATGCTTGGCATACAATGACTCATGACATTTAATATGCACACATACACACGTCCATAATCATGCATATATCATCAAATACCACACATAGCATTTTCTTGCCCTTAGGCCATAAATCATCACCACAACATGTATTCTCATCACCCCACAACGCACAAGTCATACAACATTCATATCAACAGCACAGTGTACATTACACATCAAATTCACACAATTACAACAGAAAAAGTTGACAAAACGACACTATTCCCAATTCCTGACATAATTAAATCGGCCAACAATCTCGAAACCCATTTTTATTAGAAAGAACATTTCATAAGCTTTCCAACGGTATAAAGAACGTCCCGATCCGAGTTACGGAATTTAGAAAATAGATAAAAATTTTAAAGTCCCAGACCGCGCTGAGCGGGCTTTGAGCGCGCTGAGCGGGCTCCCCACTGCCTGGTGAGGTTACATTTTTTCAGGAGCGCGCTGAGCGGGCGTCTGCGCGCTGAGCGGGCGTCTGCGCGCTGAGCGGCCTCTGCGATTTTCAGAAAAAATCCTCTTCGAAAATCCACCCCAAAAATCTCATTTTTCACCCAAATTCAATTCCAACAGCAAAACAAACATCAACGATTATTCATACACACAGTGTGATCATACAATACAGTTTATATCAATTTCCGACCGTGAAAACATCGATTTCTACTCGTTTATCTCATTTCGACGTATATTTGAAAAACCAACAAAACATCCACACAAACATACATAATCATACACAATCATAGTATAATCGAGTTTCGCACCAAACAGCAGAAGGGTGAGAAAAACAACCATAATATAATTGCATAAAATTATATATTAACATAGAAATACACAAGTAACCACATATTCTCACCACAAATGCACAACAATCAAACATAACACCACACGGAACAATTTCCAAACATCAAATACCACTACGCATCAAACATAAACCATACACTCATCATCAATACAATTACACATATTTCATCTCATCGCACGCAATCACAATTACATGCACCATTAATTCATGATTTATGCAAATGCACAAAGACCGACACAACGACTCTATGCACATGCTATGCGGTACCAACTTCCAATGTCTCATGTCTCATCATCAATTCACTCAGGAACTACTGGAACCATCGCTCGTTACTTAGTGTAACTCCCCGTCGGGCATACGATGTTCACTCGTCGCTTTAGGTCCTCACATAGGCACACGACGTTTATGGATTGCTTTAGGTCTCCACTTGAGCACACAATCTGATCGCTTTAGGTCCCCACATGGGCACACAATCGTCTATAACCTTCGCTTTAGGTCCTCACATAGGCACACGATGTTATAGCGGATTCCCTCTGGAACCAAACCGTCACTCAGGACGTCACAACAATGCATATCATGATGCTTGGCATACAATGACTCATGACATTTAATATGCACACATACACACGTCCATAATCATGCATATATCATCAAATACCACACATAGCATTTTCTTGCCCTTAGGCCATAAATCATCACCACAACATGTATTCTCATCACCCCACAACGCACAAGTCATACAACATTCATATCAACAGCACAGTGTACATTACACATCAAATTCACACAATTACAACAGAAAAAGTTGACAAAACGACACTATTCCCAATTCCTGACATAATTAAATCGGCCAACAATCTCGAAACCCATTTTTATTAGAAAGAACATTTCATAAGCTTTCCAACGGTATAAAGAACGTCCCGATCCGAGTTACGGAATTTAGAAAATAGATAAAAATTTTAAAGTCCCAGACCGCGCTGAGCGGGCTTTGAGCGCGCTGAGCGGGCTCCCCACTGCCTGGTGAGGTTACATTTTTTCAGGAGCGCGCTGAGCGGGCGTCTGCGCGCTGAGCGGGCTCTGCGATTTTCAGAAAAAATCCTCTTCGAAAATCCACCCCAAAAATCTCATTTTTCACCCAAATTCAATTCCAACAGCAAAACAAACATCAACGATTATTCATACACACAGTGTGATCATACAATACAGTTTATATCAATTTCCGACCGTGAAAACATCGATTTCTACTCGTTTATCTCATTTCGACGTATATTTGAAAAACCAACAAAACATCCACACAAACATACATAATCATACACAATCATAGTATAATCGAGTTTCGCACCAAACAGCAGAAGGGTGAGAAAAACAACCATAATATAATTGCATAAAATTATATATTAACATAGAAATACACAAGTAACCACATATTCTCACCACAAATGCACAACAATCAAACATAACACCACACGGAACAATTTCCAAACATCAAATACCACTACGCATCAAACATAAACCATACACTCATCATCAATACAATTACACATATTTCATCTCATCGCACGCAATCACAATTACATGCACCATTAATTCATGATTTATGCAAATGCACAAAGACCGACACAACGACTCTATGCACATGCTATGCGGTACCAACTTCCAATGTCTCATGTCTCATCATCAATTCACTCAGGAACTACTGGAACCATCGCTCGTTACTTAGTGTAACTCCCCGTCGGGCATACGATGTTCACTCGTCGCTTTAGGTCCTCACATAGGCACACGACGTTTATGGATTGCTTTAGGTCTCCACTTGAGCACACAATCCGATCGCTTTAGGTCCCCACATGGGCACACAATCGTCTATAACCTTCGCTTTAGGTCCTCACATAGGCACACGATGTTATAGCGGATTCCCTCTGGAACCAAACCGTCACTCAGGACGTCACAACAATGCATATCATGATGCTTGGCATACAATGACTCATGACATTTAATATGCACACATACACACGTCCATAATCATGCATATATCATCAAATACCACACATAGCATTTTCTTGCCCTTAGGCCATAAATCATCACCACAACATGTATTCTCATCACCCCACAACGCACAAGTCATACAACATTCATATCAACAGCACAGTGTACATTACACATCAAATTCACACAATTACAACAGAAAAAGTTGACAAAACGACACTATTCCCAATTCCTGACATAATTAAATCGGCCAACAATCTCGAAACCCATTTTTATTAGAAAGAACATTTCATAAGCTTTCCAACGGTATAAAGAACGTCCCGATCCGAGTTACGGAATTTAGAAAATAGATAAAAAATTTGAAGTCCCAGACCGCGCTGAGCGGGCTTTGAGCGCGCTGAGCGGGCTCCCCACTGCCTGGTGAGGTTACATTTTTTCAGGAGCGCGCTGAGCGGGCGTCTGCGCGCTGAGCGGGCTCTGCGATTTTCAGAAAAAATCCTCTTCGAAAATCCACCCCAAAAATCTCATTTTTCACCCAAATTCAATTCCAACAGCAAAACAAACATCAACGATTATTCATACACACAGTGTGATCATACAATATAGTTTATATCAATTTCCGACCGTGAAAACATCGATTTCTACTCGTTTATCTCATTTCGACGTATATTTGAAAAACCAACAAAACATCCACACAAACATACATAATCATACACAATCATAGTATAATCGAGTTTCGCACCAAACAGCAGAAGGGTGAGAAAAACAACCATAATATAATTGCATAAAATTATATATTAACATAGAAATACACAAGTAACCACATATTCTCACCACAAATGCACAACAATCAAACATAACACCACACGGAACAATTTCCAAACATCAAATACCACTACGCATCAAACATAAACCATACACTCATCATCAATACAATTACACATATTTCATCTCATCGCACGCAATCACAATTACATGCACCATTAATTCATGATTTATGCAAATGCACAAAGACCGACACAACGACTCTATGCACATGCTATTCGGTACCAACTTCCAATGTCTCATGTCTCATCATCAGTTCACTCAGGAACTACTGGAACCATCGCTCGTTACTTAGTGTAACTCCCCGTCGGGCATACGATGTTCACCCGTCGCTTTAGGTCCTCACATAGGCACACGACGTTTATGGATTGCTTTAGGTCTCCACTTGAGCACACAATCCGATCGCTTTAGGTCCCCACATAGGCACACAATCGTCTATAACCTTCGCTTTAGGTCCTCACATAGGCACACGATGTTATAGCGGATTCCCTCTGGAACCAAACCGTCACTCAGGACGTCACAACAATGCATATCATGATGCTTGGCATACAATGACTCATGACATTTAATATGCACACATACACACATCCATAATCATGCATATATCATCAAATACCACACATAGCATTTTCTTGCCCTTAGGCCATAAATCATCACCACAACATGTATTCTCATCACCCCACAACGCACAAGTCATACAACATTCATATCAACTGCACAGTGTACATTACACATCAAATTCACACAATTACAACAGAAAAAGTCGACAAAACGACACTATTCCCAATTCCTGACATAATTAAATCGGCCAACAATCTTGAAACCCATTTTTATTAGAAAGAACATTTCATAAGCTTTCCAACGGTATAAAGAACGTCCCGATCCGAGTTACGAAATTTAGAAAATAGATAAAAATTTTGAAGTCCCAGACCGCGCTGAGCGGGCTTTGAGTGCGCTGAGCGGTGTGACGCCCCCAATCTATACCCCCAATTAACACGCAATTAAGGCGGTAAAAGAAAATTTGAAAATTGATCAGAGTATATTTGAGACATCATGGCATAGAAAGGGAGGATCACATCAATGGAACCAAACATACACATAACATGCAACACCTGCCCATAATGATATGCAACTGTGGGGTAGCAATTAAACAGAGGAAACTTTGTTCCGTACACCCACTTTCCAGAAATTAGAATTAAAGCGGAAAATCTAAAATCTGATTAACATATATACATATAAACAGTTTGTCATACATCAGGTAGCATATGTACAACCAAAATATATCATCAGATATACAAAATAATAGCACGCGGCCACCCTAACTACCCGGAGTCACATATCAGAGCCGACCGACCAAAATAATGAAGACGCAACGCTTCACAAAAAGGAATACCTCCAGCAGCTCTAATCTGCAACGCCTCATAGAGCGTTATAAAACAGCAGAAGGGTGAGAAAAACAACCATAATATAATTGCATAAAATTATATATTAACACAGAAATGCACAAATAACATATTCTCACCACCAAAGCACACAGATAAATTATAACAACACACAGTACAATTCACACGTATCAATTACCACTGCACATCAATCATTCACAATACAATCACACATATTCCATTTCATTAATCACATTCACAAATTCACACACAATTAATTCATGATTTATGCAATACACATAGACCGACACAATGACTCTATGCACATGCCATGCGGTACCGACTTCCAATGTCTCATGTCTCATCATCAGTTCACTCAGGAACTATTGGAAGCATCGCTCGTTACTGAGAATCTCAAGTAACTCCCCGTCGGGCCTACGATGTTCACCCGTCGCTTTAGGTCCTCAGGCATTGCCTCATATTTTCGAGGCACACGACGTTAAGGATTGCTTTAAGTCTCCAAAGGAGCCCACAATCGTCTATACCCATCGCTTTAAGTCCTCAGGCATCGCCTCATATTTTTGAGGCACACGATGGTATAGCATATTCCCTCAGGAATCAAACCGTCTCTCAGGACGTTTCCACAATGCACATTATGATGCTTGGCATACAATGACTCATGACACTCACATTGCATCCATGCACACATTCATAATCATGCATAAATCATCAATACAACACTTAGCATTTCTTGCCTTTCGGCCACAACTTATCCTCACAACAGCATATAAGGCATACATATCCAAAGCACACACACATATAGCATAATACATGACAATTATGCACCATTAAAACGACAAAAGTCGACCATTGACACTATTCACATTTACTGACAAAATAAAATCGGCTAACAAATTCTAAACCATCATAATAAGAAAGTACAGCTCAATGGCTTTCCAACGCACCAAACCACGCCTCAAACCAAATCACAGATCAAAAGTTATGCAGAAAACAAAATTACACGAACAGCACTGTTCGCTGGGCGAACCTCCCTCGCGAGCATTAGCTAGCTGTTTCGCTAGGCGAGCATCCCTCGCGAGCATTCGCTAGCTCCTTCGCTAGGCGAATGTTCCAACGAACCAAGTCAGAACCAAACAGAGCCAAAAATACCCAAAGTTCGCTAGGCGAACACTCTAGCGAACCTTCGCTCACGCCTTCGCGAGGCGAATGCCCGTAGCGAACCCTCGCTACCCTTCGCTGAATGGTTCGCTAGGCGAACCTGCAAAAACTCATAATCCTTCAGCTCTGTTGAAAACCCAAAACTGATATTTTCCAACCCAAACCCTTTCCAAATCAACATATTTCAATCAGAACCTATTCTAATCATGTCAACAAGCAAACTACCACCTTTACATCGATTTCCAACCGTTAAACCATCGATTCTCACAATCCGACCTAAAATCAAAAGTTATAAAACACCACCAAAACCCACACCCACACATACATAACCATACACAAGTATAATATAATCGAGTTTCGCACCCTTACCCGATTAAATCGACTTTACAACTTGCTCTTGATGATTTTTCCACTCTTTTCTTCAATTTCTCTCTTCTCCTCTTTTCTTCTCTTTTCCCTTCTTTCTTCTTTCTTTCTCTCTATTTTCTCTCTTTCCAATTCTATCTTACTAACTTAATGAAAAAAAATATCTATGAAATGTCCAAAATACCCCGACACTCAAATATCTCGCAAACGATCCCAAAACCCGATACAATATATTCACGACTAAAAATAACATATTTTCACACAAAAGTTGAAATTACAATAAAATAATAATAAAATAATCCAAAAAGACTCAATAAAATAAAATTAGCAAAACGGGGCGTTACAATTCTCCCCCACTTAGAAATTTTCGTCCTCGAAAATCTTACCTGATACAAACAACTCCGGATACGACTCCTGCATCCTACTCTCCAATTCCCACGTCAAATTACCCTCAGCAGCGCCTCCCCACGCCACTTTCACAAGTGCAATCTCTTTGCCCCTCAACCGCTTCACCTCGCGATCCAAAATACTAACCGGTAAAGTCTCGACCGTAAGGTTATCTCTTACCTCAACCTCGTCCATAGGAATCACATGTGAAGGGTCCGGAACATACTTCCGAAGCTGTGAAACATGAAAAACATCATGCAAATTCGACAGATTCGGCGGTAACGCCACACGATACGCTACAGCACCAACTCTCGCAGATATCTGGTAAGGACCAATAAATCGAGAAGTAAGCTTCTTAGATTTCAAAGCACGACCAACACCCGTTACCGGCGTAACTCTCAGAAATACGTGATCACCCTCTTGAAACTCAAGATCCTTCCGTCTCCGATCATGATAACTCTTTTGTCTATCCTGAGAAGCCTTCATTTTCTCACGAATAAACTTTACCTTTTCCGTCGTCTGTTGCACTAATTTCGGTCCAACCACAGAACTCTCACCAGTTTCGTGCCAACACAACGGCGTTCTACATCTTCGTCCATATAAAGCCTCAAAAGGTGCCATTCCAATACTAGAATGGAAACTGTTATTATACGTGAACTCAACCAATGCAAGATAACTGTCCCACACACCACCTTGTTCCAAAACACACGACCTCAACAAATCCTCCAACGACTGAATAGTTCTTTCGGTCTGACCATCCGTCTACGGATGATAAGCCGAACTCAACCTCAATCTAGAACCCAAAGCCTTCTGTAAACTTTCCCAAAATCTCGATGTAAACCTAGGATCTCGATCAGAAACAATACTTAAAGGAACCCCATGCAATTTCACAACCACACTGATATAGATCTCAGCTAACCGTTCCAAAGAGAAACTGATGTCAATCGGAATAAAATGCGCCGATTTAGTCAGCCTGTCCACAATCACCCAAATAGCATTATGCCCACGCTGAGTGTTCGGTAATCCCGTCACAAAATCCATCGAAATACTATCCCACTTCCACTCAGGAATATCCAACGGTCGCAACAAACCACTAGGCCTCAAATGTTCCACTTTCAATTTCTGACAAGTCAAACATGCATACACAAACTGAGCCACATCTCTTTTCAAACCAGACCACCAGAAAATCTTCTTCAAATCTTGGTACATCTTATTCGCACCCGGATGAATACTTAAATTACTCCGGTGTCCTTCTTCAAAAATCATTCTTTTCAACTCCGCATCATCAGGAATACAAATACGACCACGAAACCTCAAAACACCAAAATTATCAACCTTGAAATCCACATTCTCATTCCTCATCAAATCAACGAATTTCAAATCCAGCTTTTGTTTCTCACTAACCGACATCAAAAATTCATTAGTAACTGTCAACATTCCAAGCCTTACGCTAACCGACGTCACTTCACAAACCAAACTCAAATCTCTGAACGATTCCAAAAGTTCCCACTCTTTCACCATCAATGCGGACATATACAATGATTTCCGGCTCAATGCATCAGCTACCACATTAGCTTTACCAGGATGGTAATTCAAGCCAAAGTCGTAGTCTTTCAAGAATTCCAACCATCTCCGCTGCCTCATGTTCAACTCTTTCTGATCAAATAAATATTTCAAGCTTTTATGATCACTAAAGTCTTCGAACCTTGCACCATAGAGATAGTGCCTCCAAATCTTCAACACAAAAACTACAGCCGCTAACTCCAGATCGTGAGTAGGATAGTTTTTCTCATGAACTCTTAACTGCCTTGAAGCATAAGCTACAACTTTACCTTCCTGCATCAAAACACCACCCAAACCAATTAAAGAAGCATCGCAATACACAACAAATGGTTCATTAGGATTAGGTAAAATAAGAATCGAAGCTGTCGTCAATCTTTCCTTCAGCTCACAGAAACTCTCTTCACATTGAATATCCCAAATGAATGTTTTGCCCTTACAAGTCAACTGCGTCAAAGGAAGAGCAAGCTTAGAAAACCCTTCAATGAACCTCCGATAATAACCAGCCAAACCCAAAAAGCTTCGAATTTCAGTAACGGATCTAGGAGCCTCCCATTGTAGAACTGCTTCTACTTTAGATGGATCCACTGCAATACCATTACCTGAAATTACGTGCCCAAGAAAACTCACCTCAGACAACCAGAATTCACACTTGGACAATTTGGCAAAAAGCTTCCTTTCCTTCAAAACCTGCAAAACAATACGCAAATGCTCTGCATGTTCTTCCCGAGACTTAGAATAGATTAAAATATCATCAATAAACACCACCACAAAACGATCCAAATGCTCGTGGAAAATACGATTCATGTATTCCATAAACACACCAGGCGCATTAGAAACCCCGAACGGCATCACCGAATATTCATAATGACCGTAACATGTTCTAAAGGCCGTCTTTTGAATATCCTCTTCTTTCACTCTTATCTAATGGTACCCCGATCTCAAATCAATCTTACTAAATACACAAGCACCAACCAACTGATCCATCAGGTCATCAATCCTTGGAAGCAGATATTTGTTCTTAATCGTCACTTTGTTCAACTGGCGATAATCAATACATAATCGCATACTCCCATCCTTCTTTTTCACTAACAAAACTGGAGCACCCCAAGGAGAAACACTTGGCCTCACGAACCTCTTTTCCAACAACTCACTCAACTGCTTTTTCAACTCCACCAATTCAGATGCCGACATTCTATAAGGTGCCATAGAAACAGGTCTAGTACCAGGAACTAGATCTTTCGAAAATTCAACTTCTCTCTCTGGCGGTACATCTGAAATATCAACAGGAAACACCTCAGGAAATTCGCACACAACAGGAAACACTTCCAATGAAACTTGACTATCCACAGTCAAAGATGCAAATAATCCAAACAACTGAGCTTCATCCGCCAAAAGTTTCTTCAACTCTTTGGTAGATAAGAAACTCGAGTCTTCATCCTCCACAAGAGAAGGAAACCTTACAAGCTTATGATAACAATCAATGTGCACCCGATTGAATTGCAACCAATTCATTCCCAACACCACATCTAAACCTTCCAACGGTAAACACACCAAATCCATCACAAAGTCTTTGCCATAAATGGCCAAAGGACAACTCAAACACACCAAAGAAGTAGTTACTGACCCCATCGCTGGAGTATCAATAACCATCTCACCATCCATCGAAGACAACCCAAGATTCAAACGTTCCACGTACTCAGACGAAATAAACGAATGAGTCGCTCCAGTATCAATAATAGCAATTAAAGGCATATTATTAATAAAGCAAGTACCTCTTATCAGACGATCAGCACTTGAAGTCTGAGTTCCCGCCAATGAAAACACTTTGCCACTAGTCTGAGCCTTCTTCGGATTTGGACACTTCGAACTAATGTGACCAGGTTCCCCACAATTATAACACTTCACTACATTCTTCCTTTTACAATCAGCTAAAACATGCCCAATACCACCACAATTAGAACACTTATTCAACTTCTTCCTACATTCATGCTGGCGATGACCCAATTCACCACATTTAAAACACCTAGGAGCATTAGACATACCTCCTCCACTTGACCTTCGATCAAAATTACCCCTTTGTTTACCTTTATCAGTCGGTGACACATACGGACCACCACGGAACTGTTGTTTCCCTTTCCTGTCACTTACACTTTTATAGTGAGCAGAACGAGCCTTACTATCTTCATCATAAATCCTACATCATTCCACCAAATCAGCAAACCTCCGAATCCTCTGATATCTAATCGCCTGCTTTATCTCAGGACGCAAGCCACTTTCATACTTCACACACTTTGAAAATTCAGCTGTCGCTTCCACATAATGAGGATAAAACTGCACAAGTTCCACAAACTTAGCAGTATAGTCAATAACCGACATATTACCTTGTTTTAGCTCTAAAAACTCAATCTCCTTCTTTCCTCGGACATCCTCGGGAAAATACTTCCTTAGAAACTCTCGGCTAAACACCTCCCAAGTGATCTCTTCTTCCTCCTCATCAGCTTCCAACACCTGACGAGTACTGACCCACCAGTCATCAGCCTCTTCATGTAGCATATGAGTGCCCAGCCTCACTTTAACATCATCGTCATCACACTCCATTACCCTAAAAATCCTCTCAATCTCTTTCAACCACAACTGCGCACCATCCGGATCATGCTTCCCTTTAAAGACCGGCGGCTTATTCTTTCTAAACTCATCATTTCCGACAGCATTCGGTGCACCCTGCACAGCTCGTGTCATCGCTTCCATCGCAGCAGCCAAAGCAGCATCATTACGACCAGCCATATTCTGTTCGTCCAAAACAGAAACTATGGTTAAACAACAACTCGCTCAACACAACTCGCCCAATATGCCAGACACAACATACACAAACTACACAACTGACACGGACTTACTCTGATACCACTTAATGTGACGCCCCCAATCTATACCCCCAATTAATACACAATTAAGGCGGTAAAAGAAAATTCGAAAATTGATCAGAGTATATTTGAGACATCATGGCATAGAAAGGGAGGATCACATCAAAGGAACCAAACATACACATAACATGCAACACCTGCCCATAATGATATGCAACTGTGGGGTAGCAATTAAACAGAGGAAACTTTGTTCCTTACACCCACTTTCCAGAAATTAGAATTAAAGCGGAAAATCTAAAATCTGATTAACATATATACATATAAACAGTTTGTCATACATCAGGTAGCATATGTACAACCAAAATATATCATCAGATATACAAAATAATAGCACGCGGCCACCCTAACTACCCGGAGTCACATATCAGAGCCGACCGACCAAAATAATGAAGACGCAACGCTTCACAAAAAGGAATACCTCCAGCAGCTCTAATCTGCAACGCCTCATAGAGCGTTATAAAACAGCAGAAGGGTGAGAAAAACAACCATAATATAATTGCATAAAATTATATATTAACACAGAAATGCACAAATAACATATTCTCACCACCAAAGCACACAGATAAATTATAACAACACACAGTACAATTCACACGTATCAATTACCACTGCACATCAATCATTCACAATACAATCACACATATTCCATTTCATTAATCACATTCACAAACTCACACACAATTAATTCATGATTTATGCAATGCACATAGATCGACACAACGACTCTATGCACATGCCATGCGGTACCGACTTCCAATGTCTCATGTCTCATCATCAGTTCACTCAGGAACTATTGGAACCATCGCTCGTTACTGAGAATCTCAAGTAACTCCCCGTCGGGCCTACGATGTTCACCCGTCGCTTTAGGTCCTCAGGCATCGCCTCATATTTTCGAGGCACACGACGTTAAGGATTGCTTTAAGTCTCCAAAGGAGCCCACAATCGTCTATACCCATCGCTTTAAGTCCTCAGGCATCGCCTCATATTTTCGAGGCACACGATGGTATAGCATATTCCCTCAGGAATCAAACCGTCTCTCAGGACGTTTCCACAATGCACATTATGATGCTTGGCATACAATGACTCAT
Source organism: Lathyrus tuberosus (assembly GCA_022829125.1). Lineage (NCBI taxonomy): Eukaryota > Viridiplantae > Streptophyta > Magnoliopsida > Fabales > Fabaceae > Lathyrus > Lathyrus tuberosus. The sequence continues at coordinate 2,021,378 of JALAZF010000563.1, forward strand.
GACACTCACATTGCATCCATGCACACATTCATAATCATGCATAAATCATCAATACAACACTTAGCATTTCTTGCCTTTCGGCCACAACTTATCCTCACAACAGCATATAAGGCATACATATCCAAAGCACACACACATATAGCATAATACATGACAATTATGCACCATTAAAACGACAAAAGTCGACCATTGACACTATTCACATTTACTGACAAAATAAAATCGGCTAACAAATTCTAAACCATCATAATAAGAAAGTACAGCTCAATGGCTTTCCAACGCACCAAACCACGCCTCAAACCGAATCACAGATCAAAAGTTATGCAGAAAACAAAATTACACGAACAACACTGTTCGCTGGGCGAACCTCCCTCGCGAGCATTCGCTAGCTGCTTCGCTAGGCGAGCATCCCTCGCGAGCATTCGCTAGCTCCTTCGCTAGGCGAATGTTCCAGCGAACCAAGTCAGAACCAAACAGAGCCAAAAACACCCAAAGTTCGCTAGGCGAACACTCTAGCGAACCTTCGCTCACGCCTTCGATAGGCGAATGCCCGTAGCGAACCCTCGCTACCCTTCGCTGAATGGTTCGCTAGGCGAACCTGCAAAAACTCAGAATCCTTCAGAGCTGTTGAAAACCCAAAACTGATATTTTCCAACCCAAACCCTTTCCAAATCAACATATTTCAATCAGAACCTATTCTAATCATGTCAACAAGCAAACTACCACCTTTACATCGATTTCCAACCGTTAAACCATCGATTCTCACAATCCGACCTAAACTCAAAAGTTATAAAACACCACCAAAACCCACACCCACACATACATAACCATACACAAGTATAATATAATCGAGTTTCGCACCCTTACCCGATTAAATCGACTTTACAACTTGCTCTTGATGATTTTTCCACTCTTTTCTTCAATTTCTCTCTTCTCCTCTTTTCTTCTCTTTTCCCTTCTTTCTTCTTTCTTTCTCTCTATTTTCTCTCTTTCCAATTCTATCTTACTAACTTAATGAAAAAAAATATCTATGAAATGTCCAAAATACCCCCACACTCAAATATCTCGCAAACGATCCCAAAACCCGATACAATATATTCACGACTAAAAATAACATATTTTCACACAAAAGTTGAAATTACAATAAAATAATAATAAAATAATCCAAAAAGACTCAATAAAATAAAATTAGCAAAACGGGGCGTTACAAGCGGGCTCCCCACTGCCTGGTGAGGTTACATTTCTTCAGGAGCGCGCTGAGCGGGCGTCTGCGCGCTGAGCGGGCTCTGCGATTTTCAGAAAAAATCCTCTTCGAAAATCCACCCCAAAAATCCCATTTTTCACCCAAATTCAATTCCAACAGCAAAACAAACATCAACGATTATTCATACACACAGTGTGATCATGCAATACAGTTTATATCAATTTTCGACCGTGAAAACATCGATTTCTACTCGTTTATCTCATTTCGACGTATATTTGAAAAACCAACAAAACTTCCACACAAACATACATAATCATACACAATCATAGTATAATCGAGTTTCGCACCAAACAGCAGAAGGGTGAGAAAAACAACCATAATATAATTGCATAAAATTATATATTAACATAGAAATACACAAGTAACCACATATTCTCACCACAAATGCACAACAATCAAACATAACACCACATGGAACAATTTCCAAACATCAAATACCACCACGCATCAAACATAAACCATACACTCATCATCAATACAATTACACATATTTCATCTCATCGCACGCAATCACAATTACATGCACCATTAATTCATGATTTATGCAAATGCACAGAGACCGACACAATGACTCTATGCACATGCTATGCGGTACCGACTTCCGATGTCTCATGTCTCATCATCAGTTCACTCAGGAACTACTGGAACCATCGCTCGTTACTTAGTGTAACTCCCCGTCGGGCATACGATGTTCACCCGTCGCTTTAGGTACTCACATAGGCACACGACGTTTATGGATTGCTTTAGGTCTCCACATGAGCACACAATCCGATCGCTTTAGGTCCCCACATGGGCACACAATCGTCTATAACCTTCGCTTTAGGTCCTCACATAGGCACACGATGTTATAGCGGATTCCCTCTGGAACCAAACCGTCACTCAGGACGTCACAACAATGCATATCATGATGCTTGGCATACAATGACTCATGACATTTAATATGCACACATACACACGTCCATAATCATGCATATATCATCAAATACCACACATAGCATTTTCTTGCCCTTAGGCCATAAATCATCACCACAACATGTATTCTCATCACCCTACAACGCACAAGTCATACAACATTCATATCAACAGCACAGTGTACATTACACATCAAATTCACACAATTACAACAGAAAAAGTCGACAAAACGACACTATTCCCAATTCCTGACATAATTAAATCGGCCAACAATCTCGAAACCCATTTTTATTAGAAAGAACATTTCATAAGCTTTCCAACGGTATAAAGAACGTCCCGATCCGAGTTACGGAATTTAGAAAATAGATAAAAAATTTGAAGTCCCAGACCGCGCTGAGCGGGCTTTGAGCGCGCTGAGCGGGTTCCCCACTGCCTGGTGAGGTTACATTTTTTCAGGAGCGCGCTGAGCGGGCGTCTGCGCGCTGAGCGGGCTCTGCGATTTTCAGAAAAAATCCTCTTCGAAAATCCACCCCAAAAATCCCATTTTTCACCCAAATTCAATTCCAACAGCAAAACAAACATCAACGATTATTCATACACACAGTGTGATCATACAATACAGTTTATATCAATTTCCGACCGTGAAAACATCGATTTCTACTCGTTTATCTCATTTCGACGTATATTTGAAAAACCAACAAAACTTCCACACAAACATACATAATCATACACAATCATAGTATAATCGAGTTTCGCACCAAACAGCAGAAGGGTGAGAAAAACAACCATAATATAATTGTATAAAATTATATATTAACATAGAAATACACAAGTAACCACATATTCTCACCACAAATGCACAACAATCAAACATAACACCACACAGAACAATTTCCAAACATCAAATACCACTACGCATCAAACATAAACCATACACTCATCATCAATACAATTACACATATTTTATCTCATCGTACGCAATCAAAATTACATGCACCATTAATTCATGATTTATGCAAATGCACAGAGACCGACACAACGACTCTATGCACATGCTATGCGGTATCGGCTTCCAATGTTTCATGTCTCATTATCAGTTCACTCAGGAACTACTGGAACCATCACTCGTTACTTAGTGTAACTCCCCGTCGGGCATACGATGTTCACCCGTCGCTTTAGGTCCTCACATAGGCACACGACGTTTATGGATTGCTTTAGGTCTCCACATGAGCACACAATCCGATCGCTTTAGGTCCCCACATGGGCACACGATCGTCTATAACCATCTCTTTAGGTCCTCACATAGGCACACGATGTTATAGCGGATTCCCTCTGGAACCAAACCGTCACTCAGGACGTCACAACAATGCATATCATGATGCTTGGCATACAATGACTCATGACATTTAATATGCACACATACACACATCCATAATCATGCATATATCATCAAATACCACACATAGCATTTTCTTGCCCTTAGCCCATAAATCATCACCACAACATGTATTCTCATCACCCCACAATGCACAAGTCATACAACATTCATATCAACAGCACAGTGTACATTACACATCAAATTCACACAATTACAACAGAAAAAGTCGACAAAACTACACTATTCCCAATTCCTGACATAATTAAATCGGCCAACAATCTCGAAACCCATTTTTATTAGAAAGAACATTTCATAAGCTTTCCAACGGTATAAAGAACGTCCCGATCCGAGTTACGGAATTTAGAAAATAGATAAAAATTTTGAAGTCCCAGACCGCGCTGAGCGGGCTTTGAGCGCGCTGAGCGGGCTCCCCACTGCCTGGTGAGGTTACATTTTTTCAGGAGCGCGCTGAGCGGGCTCTGCGATTTTCAGAAAAAATCCTCTTCGAAAATCCACCCCAAAAATCCCATTTTTCACCCAAATTCAATTCCAACAGCAAAACAAACATCAACGATTATTCATACACACAGTGTGATCATACAATACAGTTTATATCAATTTCCGACCGTGAAAACATCGATTTCTACTCGTTTATCTCATTTCGACCTATATTTGAAAAACCAACAAAACTTCCACACAAACATACATAATCATACACAATCATAGTATAATCGAGTTTCGCACCCTTACCCGATTAAATCGACTCTAGAACTTGTTCTTGATGAATTTCCAAATCTTTCTCCAATTTTCTCTCTTTTCTTCTCTTTTCTCTTTTCTTCTCTTTCACTTTCTTTCTCTCTATTTTTCTTTCTTTCTATTTCTCTTTCTTTCTATTATCTTTCTTTCTATTATCTTTTTCTTACTAACTTAGTAAAAATAAAATGAAATGTCCAAAATACCCCCACACTCAAATATCTCGCAAATACTCCCAAAACGCGGTAAAATATAATCACGATGAAAAATAACATATTTTCACATAAAAGTCGAAAATAAAATAAATAATCAAAAAACTCAATTAAATAAAAACTGACAAAACTGGGGCGTTACACAAGGCACTCCGACACTCAAGTGAGAAAATGTCAGAGAAAAAGGGCAAGTACAAAGTATTAATTCGTAGGGTGAATATTTGATACCTGACCCTCTCAAGAGAGAGGGTTTATATAGTGCCCCCAGCGCGTGGCCAACGGTCCGATTTTCGGGGCGAAATAACCATTTTCCCAAAGAATAGGTAACTGCCCAAACTAGTCGTTATGTCAGGCAGGGTGCCCAAAACTAGCCGTTATGTCGGGCATAGGCGTGGTTTCGGGCACATGTCCTTAGTTGTTCGGGGAGTGAAGACGCCGTGCGGAACGAACAGCATTTCCGGGGAGGGGTTGTGCAGTCCTTGCCCGGTTTGAGGGGCAGAAAGGTCACTTTTGCCCCTTTGTGGATTGGACTTAGGCAATTGGGCCGTTCTGGGAGCAAAAGTGGATTGGGTCATGTCTAGCCATTGGTCCAGTCCAGAACAAGTATAATGTAACTATTGAATCCTGAGATGAGGAATTCTGAAAATCTTATCACGAAAGGTAAGGAATTCAAGATTTCACAAATAAAGAACCTTGTGAGGAAGTTCTCCACGGGTTGTTGAAACACAAACCAAAAGTTTTTCACGGATTGTTGAAACACAACCCGGACATAGGATAAGCAAGAGAACCCAAAAGGCTAAGGATTTAGGACCGAACAAAATTGGTTCTCGACTTATTTCTGTTATCTAGTAAAAGGAAATAGTGATAATTTTGTTCTTAAGGTTCCTATTATTCTTCAAGTGGAAGATGATCCTAAGACTTATAAGGAAGAAATAGTTTCAAGGGAATCCTCTTGTTTAGAAGGAAGTATCATAGTGTGGTGGTACACTAAACACCTAAAAGTCTAGATTAATGACAGAGGTTTGTTAAACAACAAGAAGGTGTTTATCATTTTGACACATATGCATTAGTAGCAAGCACAACGAAAATTAGAGCATCGTTTGCATTAGTTTATTTGCATAATCTTATAGTTCATCAAATAGATGTCAAAACGACATTCCTAAATGGAGATCTCGATGAGGAGATTTACACGGAGAAACCAGAAAATTATGCGCTTCCTGGTAATGAACAAAAGATGTGGAAGCTTGTCAAATCTTTGTATGGATTAAAACAAGCATCGAAGCAATGACATCAAAAATTTGACTCTGTCATTGCAAGATTCACTAATTAAAGAGGAGACACACAACTTAGGGGAAGACTTTTCAATCTGATCAAAACACGAATTCAAAGATTTTGTCATAATCAAAATGGAGGGATTGTGAGGAATACAACTTACATCTAGTTTAATTTTGATGAAGACAAAGATTATCAAAGAAGAAAATGTTCAAAAGTGTCATGCACATTAAAGATGAAGTTGATCAAGAAGGTTTAACATAAAAATTCAAGTGAAGATTTGAGACAAGTGAACTTAAATAAGATGATCATTGCAATTTATACTATACTATACTACTTTAAGTTTCTCATAATTTCATATCTCACTTCATCTAAAAACCTTCTTGCATCATCATGCATGATTATCTAAAAATCGTCTTCATCCAATTCTTGTTACAAGTGTTTGTACACAAAGTTGTGTGAGAATATTGTGATATTCATTTGTCTCCATGTTTATTATATCATTGATCATTAGCAACGAGGTGAATGGAATTTTAGAAACAAAGAGGTTTCTAACTTCCACATTCAAGATGAATGATCGTGGACTAGTTGACACAATTTTGGAGATCAAGGTAAAGCGAAATAATAGGGGTTATGAACTTAGTCAAACACATTATGTTGAGAAAGTTTGTGGCTTTTACGTCCACTGGACAAGGAATAATGGTTCAAAATATAACTATCTAACATTTCGATTAAACTTTGCGTTATCCTTACTAAGGTTAAGTTCAAATCGAAATATACTTAATTGTATTAGCGTTTTTTCCTCTCTTTTTTCTTCTAGAATTGGTTTTGTCATTATAAGCGGGAGATTGTTGTAAATCATTAATAATTAATAATCTTGATTGTGTTCCAAAATAACAAGAAAATATACAAGTGAAAATTAATTTTTAAATTCAAAAATAGACAACACTTGTGTAGTGTTGCAGTAGGTAGTTTGTATTTTGAATTCGGAAATAGATAACACTACGTGAAATATTGTAGAATTAAAGTGTGCAACTCTTGAAGAGTGTTGTTGTGGGTGAAACATTGTAACTTTTGATAAATAAATAAAAATATGTAACTTTTGATAAAAAGTATGTAACTTTTGATAAAAGCATCTAACTTTTGGTAAAAGGAAGTTGTTTCACCAAGAACCGCAACCTTATGAAACAACATCAATAAGACCTATAAATACTTCATTCTAGTTTTAGAAAAATATAATAAAAGCGCATATTTTTTATAATAAATTTCACACTCTTCCCTACATTCGAGTTTTCATTCATCTGTGTAACTCGAGAAGACTGAATTATTCTGAATATTCCTACGTACAAATTCTTAAAAAAATTAAGTGTTTGAAATAATATAAAAAAATATTCTTTCACAATTTTAACCTCAATTCATTTAATTTAAACTAATTTTCTAACATAAATGATCTTTTGAAGTTTCTATAAATCATGGCAGAAAGGCACCTAACACATGTGTTTAGTTGCTGGAACGCCTAAAAGATTTTTTCTGTTTTAAGAGCCACCACATGGGATGGTCGAAGTGTTAGCTGATTAACATTATAATTGAAGAATTAATTCTATATATAAACTAAAATTTAAATAAAAAGTAATTTAGCATTAATACTTTGACTAAATTTTACTGTTTTTGACATGTAAAAAGAATCTTGAGATTCCATTTGTTAATAAAAAAAACCGATTTTGTTACTTAAATGACAATTTTAACGTGGCTTACCATACGGCGTTATAATAGTTGGCTTTACATGTGTATTTCTCACATATGCAATTACCAACTACATGACATTATTACAATTTTTATATATTTTTCATTTAAAAGAAAAAGCGCTGCATCATATTCTCTAACTAAATTTGTACCAAAAAAATAGTATTCTCTAACTAAATAATTTGACGTCATTTAATTTGGAGGAGTTTTTAGCAATAAATGAATAAACTAAGATCTTTTGTACCAAATAAATATAATAAAAAAAATATAAACTAAGATCTAGTGAAACCTAGTAGAGGAATTTTGGACTATATTTTTTATACAATAATGTACTTTTTAACAAGAATTGTTATATAATAATAATTGAGATATATATATTACAATATTTGACTCCAGAAGTTATAATTGAGTCTTTTATAAATTAAAAATAGGAGAGGAATAAAATACTATTTTTTTCTCAATTATTTTAGATTACGTATATAGATAGACAATTATGATTACTTTAGCATTCATGATATAATTTAATTTAAACAAATATTATTTTTTTTCTCAATTATTTAGATTACGTGTATAGACAATCACAATTACTTTAGCATTCATGAGATAATTTAGTTTAAATGTATTTTTAGTTTATATAAAATGTCTAGTTTTAAAGTTTTGTTTGAAAACTTTTTATAAATTTTTACTTCCTCCGTTGTACAAAATGAAATAATTTTAATCTTTATAAAAGAACTTAAAAATGTTAGAGCTACAATTTGAGGTCAAGACGAGGAACATTTTTATATTTGTAGTCTTTTATTATAAGCAACACATTTTTATAAGAAACAGATTACATATTTATCCAAAAACTTTAAGGTAAAAGATGTATGAGTTATTTCACTTATAAATGTTCAACACTCTCTCTTAAGTGTTAGTATGTCCACATGCTACTCATCAAGTGGAAGCTCTTTATGTATTGGTATTGACACTTTTCAACGGACCACCTCCTACCTAGTATGGAATTTTGATATAAGTGAGTCAGTCTCTTTACTTTGGAGCTTTTTCCTTTATAAACAACACACCTTGTGAGAGACACACCACATACTCACCCAAAACCTTAAGGTAATGAGGTGTGGTTACCTCTTTTATAAACCCAACATTTCCTTTATTACTAGTCGATGTGGGACTTTAGCACTTTGGCACTTGAAACCCAACAATCTCCCACACAAGTATGAGTCACTCACATCACTAGCCTTGATCCATACTAGGATCCACTTCGCTCCCCCGCCGAGTCAATCAAGGCTCAGATACCATCTGTTGGGGAGTCCAGGGAGCGAGGCTCAGAAGTGTTAATGGGGCAAATGTTCGGGGTCTAAGCGATCTTGACACCGCATATTCAGCCAAAACCTTAAGGCCATGGGGTATGGGTTGTAACACCCCGGAAATTTTTATTAGGATTTTATTAGAATTTAAATTGAACTTTTGGTGCGCCTTGTGATTTAATTGTGTAATTATTGATGGTATAATAAAATAAAATATGAGTTATTAAAATAAAATAGAATAATAATAAAAAATAGAGAGGTTTGTGATTATTTAGAAAAGTATGGCCTAAATAATGTGATTTAATATAATAAAGAAAATTACTAAAATAAAGAAAAATCAAAATAAAACCTATTTTTCGATTTAAGGGTGAGGAAGGTTAGAGAGTGTGTCAATAGAGTAAAAAGAGAAAAGTTGAAGCAAACTCTAGGAGATGAATTCTCAAGAATATGAACTTCCATATAGCTTGAAGGATTCGACTTAATCGAGGTAAGGGAGATTGTTTCATAATATGTGTTTAAGCTTTGGGATAATGGGGATTCATTTGCCCATTTTTCTCTGTTATGATGTTTTGATTAAATTATGTGAGGTTTATGCAAAACCTCCATGGTTATATTAATTGCGAATTCCGCTTTGTGTTGTTAATGCTTATTGTATTGTTATTAATGTGAAATTCAAGTGAATATGTACTGTAAAATTTGAATTGTTGATATTCATATGTTATGTGATTATTTGATGAATAAAGCATGAAAAATTGATGTTATATGTGTTACTTTTGTATTTTTGGTGTGAAAATTGTTGTTAATACGTGTATATCGAATTATGGGTGTTTATCTGACATAAAATTAAGGAAAATCGAGATCTGGATCTGTTCCATGGAGAAAAACGCATAAATAACATTCTGCAGCAGTGACGGGTGTCACCTGTGTGACGGTCCAACCATCATTGCATTGGCAAGGAAGACATTGGGCCGTAAGTGATGACGGACGTCATATATTAGTCTAAGTCTGCCACCTCACTAAAATGAGGTAATTTTAGTCTAAAATTTACTTTTTCTAACTTGTGATGTCATATATTTAAATTCCAACTACATGGCAAATGATGATGTCACATGCTATTTTGGTTACAAATAAACCAATTCAATAGAATTTTTCTGCTTTTCCCTACTCTCAATGTCTGATACACGTCCATCACTTTTCTACTTTACAGTTTTATTCTTTCTCTCTCTCGATGCTCATCTCAGTGTTCCTCTTCTTCAAACTTCTCTCTTTCTCTTCTTTCTTCATGTTCATCTTCTATGGTGTCTGGTTTAACAGCAATGGTATACCTGTGTTGGAGGCAACGCGTTTTCGGCGGCGAGGGTGGTGGTGGTTGGATTCAGAATAGCTTATGAGTTTTACCGACATCGTAGCTTAAAACTTGTCTTTTCTCTTCTGAAAGTTGTTGCTTCTTTTCGTTCCGTTGTTGGAAGCTATGGCCATTGTTGAAACGTATACCCATTTTTGAATCGTTTGTGGACGGTGTAGCTTCATTGTAGATCCAGATCTGTTGCAGGTATATAGAAGAGGTTTTATCAAAGTTTGTTGTTGTATTTTATACTGCTAGATCCCTCCATAAGATTTTTTAATGTTTTCCTTTTTTATGTTTTGTAGGTTGGATTGATTTGTTATGCCGTTTTTTGGGGTTTCTTCACACCATTAATGGTTAGGGTTGGAAACTCATTTTATGTTTTTTAATGTTTTCATCTTCTTATGAAGTTTAAAATTTTATGCTATTACTATTTGTTCATATTATCATGATACAGCTGAATATATTTGTGCCGGACTGAATCTTTTCTAACTAATTGGTGAAAAACTCAAACTTGGAGTTATGAAGAATTTCAAATGTTCAAAGAAAATCAATACCAAAGATGGAGTTATGAAGATTTTCAAATGTTCAAAGAAAATCAATACCAAAGATGGAGTTATGAGGAATTTCAAATGCGCAAAAGAAAATCAATGCTTCAGATTGTCGTCCCAATATAAATAAGGTAACATTTTCATTTTTCCATACCTTTAAACCTTTGTTGTTGATCATCGTGTCATCATATGGATTTGCAGCCATTAGGTTACGAATATTCACCAAATTGGACCAAAAGAATGCTCAAAGAATGCAACATTTTTTAGAACAATCTGCCAGGTTACTTTTGCAAAATTGCTTGTAATATTCAACTTAATACTATATTTCCCTTTTTAAAGTATTGATTCTTTTCAAAATTGGTTGAAGGTTGTAATTATTGGAGCAGAACGGACTCCTTACCACGATGGTCTTTTCTTTATCGATCTTTATGGAAATGAAATTTAGGTCAGTACTGAATATGAGCCTTTATCAATGCTTGATCTGTAGTGTTTGCAAAATCTGTTGATTTCTCTCATTGTCGGTGTTTGAGTGCAGGTTGGGGCTGCAAGCAGAGTCTACAGGATTCAGGGTTCATCAAACATGGTTGGTGTTGTTACAGCTGCTATTGAGGCTTCTGCTTTATTCATTCAACCAAAGGTATTGTTTCTTATCATGTTGCGTATAATCGGAGGCTTCTGCATTATACCTTCCGATTTGTATATTTTTTATACGTTGAGGATTTAAATCGATCATTTGTATTATTTCATCTCAAAGTATCATTGAGGTTATGTTTTTGTAATTATGATAGGTCCTGGGGTAATTGTGTTATTTGAATTCTTATGTTCATGTATATCACTATTTAGAAGTGTTTTGGCTATGACAAAATTTTTGTGCACAGTTTCTATTTCATGAAAATCCAATCGAATTTGGTATGGACCTTTGGTTCTGTGATAGCATGAACTATTGAAGAGGCATGGTTTGATTCAGCTATAGTGTTTGAGCAGGTCCTTAGTATCATTTTTTATTCCACTGGTGCAATATATTATTTTTGAGGAATGTGATTCAAATACGTGTTTCTTTAAAATCAGTAGTGTTTCTAAAATCTGTTGATCCATCTCATTGTCGTTGTTTGAGTGCAGGTTGGGGCTGGAAGCAGAGTCTAAAGGATTCAGGGTTCATGATACATGATTGGTGCTGTTACAGCTGCTATCGAGGCTTCTGCTTTATTCATTCAACCTAAGGTATTGTTTCTTATCATGTTGCGTATAACAGAGTTGTTCTTTATGGTGCTGGACATGAACATAACGTTGGACTCTGTAAATCATAATTTGGTTCTTCAACTTGCAGGTTCTACAGGCTACAGGCAATAGTTTACTCAAGTAAAATAACATCGTGCAAGAATAGACTTTCATTCTGGTTTTAAGTGTTTATCTTGCTGTAGTTTCATTTTTTTTATAATCAAACAATTAACAATCATTAAATGGTCCTTAACTTTTACTTGTCTCAAATTTACAGACACAACTAAGGGCTTGACCAAAGAAGATATTGAATCCAAAATCTTGAAGTCACATGAGAAACTACCTTTTGATGGGAGTGCATTATAGTTTATAACCTTTTCTATTACTTAGTCACTTCCATGTGGCTTTCATGCCATATCATATTGGTACACGCTTTGCAACTTATCATTATTCTTCCCTGTGGCAGCCTATTTGTCGACACGGGTGTTTTTAGTTTAAAAAACAGTGTTTTTCATTCATGATTCTATAACATGTTGTAATTTTCAATAACAGTTACGACGTTTCTATTGGTTTTGTAATTCAATATTAGTTAGATCAGATGTGTGATGTTAGGTGTGATGTCACAACATCACAATCTACTAGTTGGTTTCAGTTTTCTATGTTAGTTAGAACTAGTTTGTGTAATAAAGCTGTTACATGTCTTGGTGTATATATATAGCTTTATAAGCTGTGTAAACTAACTGATGAATTTCAGTCATTAATGAAAGTATACACTCTCTATTCATTCATCTCTCTTCTCTCAATTTCAAGAAACACAATATCAAATATTTCTTTCAATTCTGTTCATCATTCATAAATTGTTCTATCAAATTGGTATAGCAGAGCTCGGTTCGATCATTGTTGTTGGAGAATTCGTGAAGTATGGCAACTCACAACAATAATATTTCTACACATCTACCAGTGTTCGAAGGAAAGAACTTTGATCAATGGATAGTGAAGATGAAGGTTATATTCAGGTTCTAGGATGTTCTTGAAGTTGAGGATGAAAGGGTACCAGCATTAGCAGCGAATGCAACTGAGGTACAACAAGCAGCACATAAAGATTTAAAGAAGAAAGATGGGAAAGCCATGTTCTTGATTCATCAGAGTGTAAGCAATGAGATCTTTGAAAATATCATGCATTATGAAAGTGCAAAGGAGACGCGGGATGCGATGGAGAAATTGTATTTTGGGGATGGTAAACTGAAGAAGGTGAGGCTTCAAGCATTTAGAAGACAATATGAAGTGTTGGCGATGGAAGAAGAAGAAACCATAAGTCAGTACTTTGATAAGCTGATTAATCTGACAAATCAGATGACAAGGAATGGTGAAGCTTTCACTGATGTGATGAAGGTGGAGAAAGTTCTCAGAACTTTAACACCAAGATTTGATCACATTGTGGTTGCTTTAGAAGAATCTAAGGACCTAGATTCTATGAAGATAGAAGAACTGCAAGCAAGTCTTGAAGCTCATGAATTGAGGTTGACTGATAGAATCAAAGAAAGAGGTAAAGATGCATCTTCTGATCAAGCATTGCAGGCCCAGTATGTGAAAAAAGGAAAATCGAAGAAAGATAAGAAGGAAATTCAGTGCTATAATTGTCAGAAGTGGGGACATTATGCATCTGAATGCAGATCAAAGAAGGTTCCAAGAAGCAAAGATGAAGCTCAATTTGCTCAAAATGAGGAGTCAGATTCTGATGAAGTACTCCTGATGGCAACAGATAAGGAGGAAGAAGCAAGAAGTGATGAATGGTATTTGGACACTGGGTGTTCAAACCATATGACAGGCAAGAAATCGTGGTTTTCTGAATTAGATGACTCAATAAACAGAAAGATAAGATTTGCAGACAATAGCATAGTCTGTGCAGCTGGAATTGGGAAAATATTGATTCATAGGAAGGATGGTAAGAAGGCATGCATTACAGATGTATTGTATGTACCAAATATGAAGAGCAATCTCATCAGTATTGGTCAATTACTACAGAAGGGATATACTATGAAGATGGAAGCACAAGCCATGAAGGTTTTTGATAGCAAGAATAGGTTGATTCTGAAAGCTCCATTGTCAAAACAAAGAACTTTCAAAATCAACATCAGTGTGATTGAAGATAAGTGTTTGCTATCAGAAACTAAGAAGGAAGATTGGTTATGGCATCAAAGATATGGGCATATCAACTTTAGAGACTTGAATATGCTTCATGAGAAGAACATGGTACAAGGTTTGCCAAAGATAAAATTGCCTGATGAAGTGTGTGATATGTGTTGCACTGGAAAGCAAGCCAGGAATTCATACAATGCAGATGTACCGTTCAATGCAACCAGGAAACTTAAGGTAATTCACTCAGATGTATGTGGACCTCTGGAAGTAAAGTCAATAGGAGGGAATAGCTATTTTGTAACATTCATAGATGAATTTACTAGAAAAGTATGGATTTACTTGTTAGCTAAGAAAAGTGAAGTGTTTGGTGTGTTCAAGAAGTTTAGACTGCTAGTTCAAAATGAAAGTGGAGAAGTAATTAGCAGATTGAGAACAGATGAAGGAGGTGAGTATACTTCCACTGAATTTAATGATTTCTGCTCATCAAATGGCATAAATCATGAAGTCACTGCACCATACACACCCCAACACAATGGGATCTCAGAGAGAAAGAACGGAACTTTGGTAAATATGATAATAAGCATGTTGAAGCAAAAGCAGATGCCTCATTACTTGTGGGGAGAAGCAGCTGCTACTGCAGCATATCTCATCAATAGAAGTCCAACAAAGAAGCTGTAAGACAAGACACCAGAGGAGGCATGGTGTGGAGTAAAACCAAGTGTCCAACATCTGAAGATCTTTGGCTCAGTATGTTTCAGACATGTACCTGACCAATTAAGGAGAAAACTGGATGATAAATCTCAGGTAATGATTATGGTTGGTTATCACTCAACTGGTGCCTACAAACTCTATGATCCAAGTAGCAAGAAGATAGTGTTCAGCAAAGATGTAAAGTTTGATGAATCAAAGTGCTGGAACTGGAAAGATAAAGCATCAAACAAGTTTGATAGTCAATTTTATCTAGCTGATTCAGAGACAGAAGAAGGTGAAACTGAGGAACAAGAAGAAATTATTGAGGACACAAATGAAGGAGGTGCAGAAGTGACAAATAGACCAACAAGGAACATTCAACCACCAGTCAGGTTGAGAGATTATGAGAGGTTTCCTGATCAAGCTGTTACAGATGAAGGTGACATAGTGCAACTAGCAATGCTTGTTGAAACTGAACCAGTGTCTTTTGAGGAAGCTCTTAAACAGCAACATTGGAAGAAAGCAATGATTGAAGAACTAGACTCTATAGAGAAGAATGAAACATGGAGCTTAGTACAACTACCTGCTGATAAGAAGTGTATTGATGTTAAGTGGGTGTTCAAAACAAAACTGAAGCCAAATGGTCAAGTTGCTAAGTATAAGGCTAGATTAGTTGCAAGAGGCTTTCTACAAAAGTATGGACAAGATTACTATGAAGTGTATGCTTCAGTAGCAAGGATGGAATCAGTCAGATTAATTGTTGCTATAGCAGTCAAGAAAAATTGGTCCATGTATCAGCTAGATGTAAAGTCTGCTTTTCTCAATGGTGAGCTAGAAGAAGAGGTGTATGTAAATCAGCCACCAGGATTTGAGATAAAGGGAAAGAAAAAGCATGTCTACAAGCTTAATAAAGCTTTGTATGGTTTGAAGCAAGCCCCAAGGGCTTGGAATAAAAAAATAGACAGTTTTCTTGTTCAGCAAGGTTTCATGAAGTGTGTAAATGAACATGGAATCTACTGCAGAAATACCACAAATAAGCTTATTGTATGCTTATATGTGGATGATATGATAGTAACTGGAAGAAATGAAGCTGAGATGGAGGACTTTAAGAGAAACATGATGACGATGTTTGAGATGTCTGATTTAGGCAAGCTCACATATTTCCTTGGAATTGAGTTTGAAATGAATTCAAAAGGAGTGGTGATTCATCAAAGGAAATATGCACAAGATGTTTTGAAAAGGTTTAATATGCTGAATTGTAAACCAATTTCAACTCCAGTTGATACAGGAGTAAAGTTGTCTTTGGTTAATGATGAGAAAGAAGTAAATTCAACCTTATTCAAACAAATTGTGGGCTCCTTGAGGTACTTGTGCCATACAAGGCCTGATATTACTTATGGTGTAGGTTTGATCAGCAGATACATGATAAAACCTACCACCTCACACTTAGTTGCAGCCAAGAGAATTTTGAGATATGTGAAGGGTACAAGCAGCTATGGTATTCAATACAGCAAGGACCAAGATGATGATCTAGTAGGCTACTCAGATTCTGATTGGAGTGGTGATAAAGATGACAGGAAAAACACTGCAGCCTATGTGTTTATGATTGGAAATGCAGCCTTTTCATGGAGTTCAAGAAAGGAACCAGTTGTTGCATTATCTTCGTGTGAAGCTGAGTATATTGCAACTTCTATGGCAGCATGTCAAGCTCAATGGATCAACATGTTACTGAGGGAATTGAAGCTGGTGAAGACTGAAAAGATAGAGCTAAGAAGTGATAGCAAGTCAGCCATAGACTTGGGAAAACATCCAGTTGCACATGGTAGGAGTAAACATATTGAAACCAAGTTCCATTTCTTAAGAGACCAGGTGAACAATGGAAAGTTGGAAATGAAACATTGCAAGACAGATGAGCAGATAGCAGATTTGCCCACAAAGCCTTTGAAGTCAAGCAACTTTGATTACTTGAAGATGAAACTTGGAATGGCTGAAGCATCTAACTAAATGAATTAAGGAGGTGTATTGGTTTTGTAATTCAATATTAGTTAGATCAGATGTGTGATGTTAGGTGTGATGTCACAACATCACAATCTACTAGTTGGTTTCAGTTTTCTATGTTAGTTAGAACTAGTTTGTGTAATAAAGCTGTTACATGTCTTGGTGTATATATATAGCTTTATAAGCTGTGTAAACTAACTGATGAATTTCAGTCATTAATGAAAGTATACACTCTCTATTCATTCATCTCTCTTCTCTCAATTTCAAGAAACACAATATCAAATATTTCTTTCAATTCTGTTCATCATTCATAAATTGTTCTATCAGTTTCTTTTGTCATTCATCCCATATACACAAGAGTGGTATGTGTATTTATAAAATGTAGTTGAGTTGTTTAAATAATTAGAAAGTGTGAAGTAATAAATATATTAAGTGTGGTTCATTTGTACCACCAAATTGAATATTTTGGATGTGAGTGCTCTAATTAAAATATTCTTAAGAGGAGGAATGAGTTGGAGCTTTACTACTTTTTATGGAAAATCTAAAGAGGATTAGAAAACAAATTTATGGCTACGACGCTATGTTTGTATACGCTGTGGAAAACCCACAAACGCACGTCTGAGCCAGAAGAAGCTGTTGTAAATTATTAACAGTTATTAATCTTGAGTGTGTTCTAAAATGATAAGAAAATATGCAAGTGAAAGTTAAATTTTGAATTTAAAAATAGACAACACTTGTGAAGTGTTGCAGTAGGCAGTGTGTATTTTGAATTCAGAAATAGGCAACACTACGTGAAGTGCTGCAGAATGAAAGTATGCAACTCTTGAAGAGTGTTGTTGTGGGCGAAATATTGTAACTTTTGGTAAAAAGTATGTAATTTTTGGTAAAAATATGTAACTTTTGGTAAAAGGAAGTTGTTTTACCAAAGTCGCAACCTTGTAAAACAATACAAATATAACCTATAAATATTTCATTCTCATTTCAAAAAAAATATAACAAAAACGCATATCCTCTAGAATAAATTCCAAACACTCTTCGTTATATTCAAGTTGTCATCCATCTTGTGCAAATCCGAAATAGCTGAATTATTATGGGTATTCCTACGAACACACTCTAAGACAATTTATGAGTATTTGAAATACTATAAGTAAAGTGATTCGTTCACGATTCTAAACTCGATTTATGTGATTTAATTTAAATTTTTAACAATATTATAGTATTTAAAATAATAGCAACCGAAACTTGCGCTTCAAGCATCCAAAAATAAATTGTCAGGTCGTATACATATTGTGAACACTCGAAGAATCAATATCATGGATTTGTGTACATTTCGCAACCTTATGTAGAAATTCATAAAATTATGAACATCAAGATTCAAGTATAATTTTTTCCTAATAATTGTTATCAAAAGTCAGATTATTGATATTATGGTTTTTTATCCTAATTAGTCTATACGAATTGTGTTGAACGTTTCAATATTGATTTGATAATTAATAGGTAGTATCGCATAAATGTTTAAAATAATTGTAGAACTGAATTTGAAAAAAAATTAATTAATTAATTCTGCAGTACTATATCCGGATGAAATTAATTTTTACGATGCCTTAATGTGATTGAATTCATACATGGTACAAAAGCAGAATGTTTTATTTCCAAATCCTATTTCGTTTATTTTCATTCTATGTATATATGATTATACACATTTGACACCGTTATCAAATATTAATTTTGGGTCCCATCCAAAATTAGTGGATCCCACACAAAAATACACTAAGGTGTATGTTGCTAATGCACACCTACATTAGCATAACCCATATATATATATATATATATATATATATGGGATATGATCAATTGACACCAAAGTATCATGACACCAAATTCTACCCGTTTATTATTATTAATTTAAAGGTTAAGATATATTCACTTAAAACTAACACATGAGTTTTTAAAAGGAATTTATCTTAGCCATTGAATTTATAATTATAAAGGGGTAGGATTTGGTGTCAAAATTAATATTTGACACCGGTGTCAAATATTAATTTTGACACCAAATCCTACCCCTTTATAATTATAAATTCAATGGCTAAGATAAATTCCCTTTAAAAACTCATGTGTTAGTTTTAAGTGAATATATCTTAATCGTTAAATTAATAATAATAAACGGGTAGGATTTGGTGTCATGATACTTTGGTGTGAAATGATCCTATCCCATATATATATATATATATATATATATATATATATATGGGTTATGCTAATGTAGGTGTGCATTAGCAACATACACCTTAGCGTATTTTTGTGTGGGGTCCACCAATTTTGAATGGGACCCACATTAAAAAAATGAAAAAAAAAACTAAAAAAAAAATATATGTAGTGTATTTTTGTGTGAGGCCTACCAATTTTGGGTGTATGTTAGCATTTCCCTATATATATATATATATATATATATATTGTTCTGGACTGGACCAATGGATAGAATTGGCCCAATAAGCCTCTGCTACAGAGCGGCCCAAATCGCCTAAGTCCAACCCACAGAAGGGTGAAAGTTACCTTTCTGCCCCTCCTACCGGGCAAGGAACATAACGTCCCCCCCGGACATTCTGCTCAACACGCGTAGCTTCAGTGCTCCCCGAGCAGCCATGGGCAGATGTCCGAAACTAAGCATATGCCCGACATAACGGCTAGTTTTGAACACCCTGCCCGTCGTAACGGCTAGTTTGGGCAGCGACCGATTCTTTAGGGAAAACGGTTATTTCGCCCCGAAAATAGGACCGTTAGCCACGCGCTTAGAGCCCTATATAAACCCTCTCACTTGAGAGGGTCAGGTATCAAATATTCACCCTACGAACTAATACTTTGTACTTGCCCCTTTCTTCTGACCCTTTCTTACTTGAGCGTCGGAGTGCCTTGCAGGTACACCACCACCTCTCCTCAATCACTTACCGGACAGCCAGTACGACCAGCACCCATCCGGACACCTCCATAACGACCAGCCCGCGTGGACCCGTTCGAGCACATCGGATCAGTGGCGCCGTCTGTGGGAACTCCTTGTTCTCCCCTTCTTTCATTCCTCCTCGGAAACCAAAAGATCAAAACATATTCTCTTTGATCCGCCCACGTATGGCTGCCCAGAATTCCGCGATAGGTGCGGACACCACTGTTCTCGTCCCCGTCAACAAGATGGACGTTGACGGCCATTCTTCGTTACTCTCTGACCCCCGTTTCCGTCGGGACGGGGCTACTGCATCTCCAACTCCTCCTCCCACCGGACAAGGAGACGTGCAGATCCCATCACAAGACCGACCAGTTCCCGGTCCGCCCAGCGCTGACTTGGCCGTGGCAGCCCTTCTAGAAGCTGTTAACCGCACCAACCTCCTCATCCTACAACAAGGAGAAAGGATAGGAGCTCTTGAGGAGGCATCTTTCCCAAGATCCTCTCCTCCCCGGAATAAAGCCCGAAGATCCAAAAGCCCGCCACCTAGGCGCGGAGAAGACCGTGCGGTTAGGCACGAGCCTGAGATACGACCCACTCGCAAGCGCGACCAGATTTCCCCGCGGGATCGATCCCCGTCAAGACGCAAAAGAACGAGGCAAGATAGGCCCTCCCCGCCGGGCAGACCTCGTGACCGGACCCGTTCGCCCTCACCTCGCAGAAACCGTCGCCGCGAGCGCAGACGACGGTCACCATCAGAGCCAAGTTCAGATAGCGACGATGAACCGCGCGGCCCGCTGTCCCGGGAGATCCTAGCAACCCGCCTTCCTAAGGGGCTGGAGAAGCCTCCGTCGCTGGGGACGTACGATGGAACCGCCGACCCGGACGAGCATATAGAGAACATCGACGCTCTCTTGGATTACAGAGGGGTACGGGGAGCCATCAAGTGCCGCCTGTTCCTGACCACGCTCCGTAAAGGAGCAATGACGTGGTACAAGCAGCTGCCCGAGGAATCCATCACATCATGGAGACAGCTGGGAAGGATCTTCTCCCGTCACTTCACTGCTTCACGACGCCACCCCAAGACCGAGGCGTCCCTGGGAGCCGTCGTACAAGGCAAAGATGAGCCTCTCCGGGCTTATATCGAGCGCTTTAATAAGGAGGCTGTCCAAGTACCAACGACCGACGCCATGAAGAAATTCTTGCTCGAGCAAGGGTTACGTCCTGGTTCCGATTTTGCGAAAGCCATCGGCCTCGACTCACCGAGGAATCTCAATGCACTTCTCCACCAGGCCCAGTCACATATACAGTACGAGGAGAAAGTCGCTGCCCACTCGGTCTGGACATCTCGCAACCAAGAAGGTGCCCGGACGTCCAGAGTTGAAGAGCCCCCGACGTCCCGTCGAGGAGACAAGAGACGCGACGATCGACCTCGCGATACACGCGAGCAGAGAGCACCCTCCAGGCGATTCCACGATTATACCCCCCTCACTGCCTCGAGGGAGAAAATACTGTCCGAGTGCGCCAACTCGGAGTTCAAACAGGCGGGAGTCCGCTTCCCCAAGTAGCTGCCGGTCAGACCAGGGATGGACAAGTCCAAGTACTGCCGTTTCCACAAGAGTCACGGCCATACAACGGAAGAGTGCATCCACCTCAGAGATGCCATAGAGATCCTCATTCGCGACGACCATCTGAAGCAGTTCGCAAAAAATAAGGACGCTCCCCGGCAAGAGGCCCAGGAAAGCAAAAAGGTCGCAGAGGAAATTCCGCCCTCCGACGACGCCAACATCCAGGTCGCTATGTTCGTGACCCGACCAGAAGACTTTCGCTTCCCGGAAAATCTGCTCGCCTCCACATACCTCGCTGCCAGCAGCCCATGGGAGGCCTTCCCGTCGGCCATGGTGATCTCCGGGGGCGGATTCAACAAAGTCACAGTTGGCTCGGTCAAAAGGAGATTCGACCAACTGATCAGCAAAAGCTCCAACGAGGTCACCACGCTGAACGCCACGCACAAAGGGTCCGCTCCCATTTCCTTCTACAAGGAAGAACTCCTCGGCGGGGCACCGAATTCGAACATCCCACTGCTTATCCGGGCCAGGATGGCGAATTTCGATGTCCGAAGGATACTCGTGGACCAAGGCAGTTCGGTTGACATAATGTACAACCACCTGTTCGAGACATTGCAGCTGAACGACTCTCACCTCACTCCATACGTCGGATCCGACCTGCAAGGGTTCAACGGAGCGGTGACAAAGCCCTGAGGTTACGTAGAGCTCATCGTAACCTTCGGTTCAGGAAAGACAACCCGAGCAATCAAGGCACAGTTTCTGGTAATCGATTGCCCGTCACTATACTAGTGCATCTTCGGAAGGCCAACCCTGGCAGAGTTGATTGCAGTACCTTCCACCGTACATCTCAAAATGAAGTACTACACTTCTGAAGGGATGGTCGCCACCCTCCACGGCGACATCGAGGCTGCCCGCTGCTTTGAAGCAGCGTCAAAGGGACTTAACACCATCTCGGCGAAGCCAAGAGCATCTGGTCGTCCCCCCCTGCCCAGCAGCTCCGAGCAGCCAAGACCACTTCCCCAGGTCGAATCAATCGATCTAGACAGCCGGTTCAACGAAGAAGATCGCGCCAAGGTTCCAACGCCGTCGGGCAGTGAGTCTGACAACAGCGGCCACCTCCTACGACCTGTCCCAGATGGCAACTTCGAGATCGTTCCATTCGGAGAAGACCCCCAACGGGGAGTGAAGATCGGAGCAGATCTGCCCGACCTGGCCAGAAGATAACTGAAAGCGTGCCTCCGCGAAAACGCAGACCTATTCACGTGGAGCGCTGCTGAGATGCCCGGATTGGACCCCTCCGTCGCCTGCCACCAGCTCACAATCGACCCGACCATCAAAGCCGTTGCCCAGCGCAGAAGGAAGCAATCCCCGGAGAAAACAGAAGCCGCGGAGAAAGCTGTCAAAGACCTTCTAGAAGCTAGGTTTATTTCCGAGGCCAAATATACTACATGGCTCTCTAATGTTGTACTTGTACGAAAAAATAATGGAAAATGGAGGATGTGCGTTTATTATACTGATGTTAATAAGGCTCGTCCGAAGGACGCCTACCCCCTCCCCAATATAGACAAACTCGTAGATAATTCGGCCGGTTTTAAACTGTTATCGTTCCTCGACGCCTACTCGGGCTACAACCAAATACCAATGGCCGCGAGCGATAAAACTTACACAACCTTCATGACCGAATCGGGCAACTATTACTACAACGTAATGCCCTTCGGACTGAAGAACGCCGGCGCTACATACCAACGAATGATGAACAAAGTCTTCCGCGAACAGATAGGCGACATGCTCGAGGTATACATGGACGACATGATCGTCAAATCCCACGAGGAACTAGACCATGTTGCCCACCTCCGCAAAATTTTCGAGCAGGCAAGGAAATACCAAATGCGTTTCAACCCGGAGAAGTGCACGTTCGGGGTACGAGCAGGTAAGTTCCTCGGTTTCTACCTAACGGAACGAGGAATAGAGGCTAACCCCGATAAATGTCGGACATTCTCCGAGTTCCCAACGCCCAACACCTCGGAGGAAAGTCCCTTGCCCGTAAGGCCCTCCGAGCATGGTACTATTGGCCGACCATGCAACAAGACGCCAAGGAGCATGTGAAGAAATGCGACAAATGCCAACGACACGGGGATATGCACCTAGCTCCGCCAAACGAAGTAAAAAGCATGACCTCCTCGTGGCCATTCGCCTGGTGGGGCCTGGACATCCTAGGACCCTTCGTGACGGGGTCCAGCCAAAACAAATACTTGATAGTGGGCGTAGATTACTTCACAAAGTGGATAGAAGCAGAAGCTTTAGCCAAGATAACAGCGCTCAACATTCTGCGCTTCTACAAGCGGAACATCCTTGCCCGGTTTAGGATCCCCCAAGCAATTGTCACGGACAATGGAACACAATTCACAGACAAAAAATTCCAAGACTTTGTCGCACACCTCGGAACGAGGCAACACTTCGCTTCCGTGGAGCATCCCCAAACCAACGGGCAGGCAGAAGCGGCCAATCGTGTCATACTGCGCGGCCTCAAGCGAAGACTGGACGAAACAAAGAAAGCCTGGGTCGAGGAGCTTCACAGTGTCCTATGGGCATACCGCACCACTCCCCAGTCCACCACCGGGGAAACACCTTTCCGTTTGGCATATGGCACCGAGGCGGTCATACCCATCGAAATCCATGTACCGTCCAGGAGGACGGAATTACCCCTGGACGAGGAAATGAACGACGAAGCGATAAGAGAGGAGCTCGACCTCGTCGAGGAAATCCGAACAGGAGTAGCCCTCCGCGAGGCATCTCTCAAGCAAAAAATAGTGATCAGGCACAACGCCAAAGTCTTGTGACGGGAATTCGACGTGGGCAGCCTCGTCCTGCGAAGAAACCACAAGGACTCCCGCGAAGGTAAACTGGCGCCCAACTGGGAAGGACCATACCGAGTCCGCGCCAAAACGGGGAACGGCGCATACTTCCTCGAAAACCTCAACGGGGAAACGCTCCCTCGACCATGGAACGCTAAAAAACTTAAGCAATACTACAGCTAAAAGGCACAAGAAGCTTCCTCGCGTCACAAGGTCGTCTAACGGCCATCACGCTCGTTCAGGTACAAATGACGCGTACGTACAAAGAGGAATCCCGCTCAAATAAATGAGCCGGAGCTCCGCTCGTCGGCGGTCCTCGATCGAGCACCGCCTTCGCCCAAGTACCATGATTGGCAGAACCCCAGCTCGCGATGGGACGTTCACGCCGCGACCTCAGGCCTCAATCGCGACCTGAGATTCGCAACCTCGCCAGGATCTTCCCCGGCTGTTCGACCAGTTCCCCACACTGGCGAATTCATAACGCAACGAGCAATCTGTCAAAAATAAGCCTTGTCGACAAACACACCCTCCGACGGGCAGTCACGCATACACAACTAAAACAAAATACAACAGTATAAACAGAAGTTGTATAAATTAACCGGGCATTAAATTAAAAGGCCACAAGGGCTAAAGATTGTGCTTGTTACATTAAAAAGGGGCCACGCCCCCAGAACAAAAATAAGATTACAACGAGTTCAACGGCACGCAGGCCGGACAAGATACAGCTAAGCAACAAAAACTCTTCAGTCTTCCACACGCTCGGTTGACGTTGCTTCAGGCCTCGGCTCCTCCACGGGCTGCTCCTCGATATGTTCCTCGGGAGTATCGAGAACAAGACCCTCGGGCAGGACAATGCGGCCACCCTCCACACGAGCTAGGTAGTGAGTACCCCCGGTCGAAATCTCGAGCCCAGGGTTCACCACTCGCAACTGGGCCACCGCACTATCAAAAGACTCCGCGGCCACAGCAATACCATCATCCTCGGCCTGCAGAATGCCAGCGACCAGCTCTGCCCGAGTCTTCAACACTCTTATCTCCTCTGGTTCGTAATCTCCTGGGGCATTGGCCGCCATCAACTCCGCGTTCAACTCCTCGGACGCCTTCTTCTCCGACTTTAGCTTGGTAACTTCCTCCCTCAGCGTTGTCGCCTCTTCCTCGGCTTTCTTCTTCGCCTCACGGGTATTCCGGACCTCCTCCTTCAGCGTCGCTTCGGAGGCCCGAGTAGCAGTAAGCTCAGCCTCGAGCACGTGGTCCCCCTCAGCGTACACATCTGCCATCTCGAGCATCCTCACGAGGGCAGAAGCATCCCTGACCACCATCGCCCTTTTGCCCGCGCGATCCATGTTCCCTAGGCTAAGAGATTCAGCCCGAGGAACAACCAAGGTGTTACCCTCAAAGAACCTCATATCGTTGATGCACGGAGGAAGTTCGAACTTCCCCTTCTCAACTGCCCCCCTCAGATCCACCGTATCTGTTGTTCGAAGGCGCTTCTGTCGCCCGACCAAAGGCAGCGGAGAATCCCGCGGACAGGGAGTGGGAGAACAGGAGGTCCCCAGAGAAGTTTGAACAGGGGGAGGCGCACGAGCACCAGCAGCAGTCCGGGTCTTGGAGGGGGTCGCTCCAGCCTTACCCCTCGCCATGGCGTTCCTCACCACACGGTCACGGGCTTGAGGAATCTCACCTGCACAAAGAAAACAAGCGCGTCAGAAACGAGGAAGAAAGAATAACAAATAAAGTCTAAGTAACTAAATCTACCGAGCAGCGCCGTGACATCCGCAGAAGTCTTGCACTCCAGCAGTGCCTTGACGGGGATAAACCGGCGCTCGACCCTTTGACTGCCATCCTCCTCGAAGATAGGATTACCCTTGCTCGTCCAACAGGTCGCGAGCTGAAAGGAGTTGACCCACTTCACCAGGGTCTCGTAAGACGCGGCATCCTGCCCGCGTAAAGCACTCGGCTCAAAAACATAGGCACTGGGCTTCTTTGAGAAGTGGTCGGGTGTCCAGCGGATTGGAAACTTATACACCCTCTCCCCGACGTACTTCCCCTCCTCGGTGAGAAGCTCCTCTCCGTTCTCGTCACACTCTAACTCCCAGACATACACGCTGTCCTGAGCAGCTTCGGACAGAGGCTCGGTGATGTAGTACCGTCTCTTGAAGTTTCGGATGGACTCCGAGAACGGCTTGAACAGTTTTTTGGGCTGCTTCAAAGAGACCCATCCGTACCTCTTCCCCGTCAGCTGCCGCTGAAGGTGGAAAACAGCAAAGAACAGAGGGATGGTGAGCCCCAAAGCAAGGTGCTCGCACACCAACTCAAAAGCCCGTATAAAGGCCAGCGAATTGGGGTGGAGTTGGGAAGGCGCCAGCTTCAGATGATGGAACACCGACCGCTGGAAGTCAGTGAAGGGCAACCTCAGCCCCAGTTCTTTGAAGACGTATTCGTACATCCCGAAGCAGTCCCCGAAGCTCGAGCATATCCGCTCGCCCACGCTAGGCAGAAGCACCCTCCATTCACCTGAGGGCCCCACCTCAGTAAAAGCGTCTGCCGCAAACCTCGCAAACGTGGAAGTGTGTTCGGAAGGCTCGGCCACCTCCCACTCTTGCGGGCAGAACGCGTCTACGTCCTCTTCCATTACATCTTCCTCCACGACCCCCAGGTCATCTCCCTCCCCGGCATCACTCGCTTCCCCCTCGACGTCGCTCGAGGAATTCGAAGCCGACGAACTCGAGGACGCAGAACTCGAGGCCGTTGCACTGCTGCTCTCATCGGAGAGAGTTTCTTCGGACGTAACGGGTATAACCTCCCTCTCGGGCTCCATCGCCACTATGATCACCTGAAAAAGCAGAGAAAGGCAGTGAATTCGACAGGAAATCAAATCCACCCTTCCACCGCTAAGACAAGTGAAAGGGCGCGCGAAAGGCTAGGAACTACGTCCCCGGCCTAAGCCCTAACATCAAACAAAGAAGGACAAAATATCCCCGCGCCTGTACCCAGATTCCGTCGAAACTCTACCGGAGTCTGGAAACGTCCTAACGGGAAACTCACCAAATCCATCAACGGATGATAGGACGCGATAGTCACGACTCGCAACCACCACGCGGGCCACCACGACCACCAAACGTGCTACCTAATCCGACGAGACATTTGGTACAGAAAAAAAGGCAGAACCTCCGCCCACCACCAACACTCGCCGGAAATCTACTTATTTTGCCGTCTAGAACTAACCCTAGCCGCATGAAATCTACCACTTACAACAAAAGGAAGCAAAGCAAGCAAAAAAATCAGGGTACTTACTTGATTTTACTAGAAGAAAGTGGAAGAAAACGGTTGCTCGAAACTTGTCACGGTGGTCGGCACGACGGTCGGCTGCTTGAAGAAGGTGACGGGCAAACGCACTGGTGACGAGGAAGAATCAGAAGAAGGAAAAGTGGAAAATGGGACGGTTTCCCCCATTTTATACCAAGGGGCACGTACACACACGCGCCCGTAGGCAATAATGACGACCCACTAGCCATAATTGCCTAGGTAACTGCTACACAGGTCTCGATGCACACGTGGTGACCCAACGTTTCCCATTCCATCTGACGCGTCACCTCCCCGATTACCGGGCAAGATGGAATCGACCACGAATATCACGAGCACCTCGAGCCAGTCGTCCTCGTATACAACGGCGGCTTCGTGATAGTTCCCCGGGACAACGAGGAGTCCTTAAGTCATCACTCCCATGCTCGGGAGCAACGACTTGGGGGGCTCCTGTTCTGGACTGGACCAATGGATAGAATTGGCCCAATAAGCCTCTGCTACAGAGCGGCCCAAATCGCCTAAGTCCAACCCACAGAAGAGTGAAAGTTACCTTTCTGCCCCTCCTACCGGGCAAGGAACATAACGTCCCCCCCGGACATTCTGCCCAACACGCGCAACTTCAGTGCTCCCCGAGCAGCCATGGGCAGATGCCCGAAACTAAGCATATGCCCGACATAACGGCTAGTTTTGGACACCCTGCCCGTCGTAACGGCTAGTTTGGGCAGCGACCGATTCTTTAGGGAAAACGGTTATTTCGCCCCGAAAATAGGACCGTTAGCCACGCGCTTAGAGCCCTATATAAACCCTCTCACTTGAGAGGGTCAGGTATCAAATATTCACCCTACGAACTAATACTTTGTACTTGCCCCTTTCTTCTGACCCTTTCTTACTTGAGCGTCAGAGTGCCTTGCAGGTACACCACCACCTCTCCTCAATCACTTACCGGACAGCCAGTACGACCAGCACCCATCCGGACACCTCCATAACGACCAGCCCGCGTGGACCCGTTCGAGCACATCGGATCATATATATATAATACCTTTGTTATATGTTTTGTTTCAGAATTATGTTGTTGAAAGTGGTGCTTATATACAAGTTACGTTAAGAATTTGTTAAAAATTTCAAAATAATACATGAAGCTTTGAATTGACGTGATGAATTTGTGTAAGTTATTTTAATTTTTAAAATTAGAGTTTGTTAATCACTTTGGTCAAATTCATAAAAAAAATTATAATTTCAAATTATAATTGAACTTTGATTCAGATGTTATGTGAATTGTTTGTGTTGGATAAAATTTATTATTATAAGGTATATTAAGATCATATAAAAATGGATCATGACTTATATAGACTTTTGAATTATGAGTACTGATTGTGAAAGTTGGATCAGATTCTGTTGAAGTGGGCTACCAAGTACGTCTGAGGTGCTGGGCGTATGGAGAGGAGGAGGGGGTATACCTGCAAGGCACTCCGATGCTCAAGTGAGAAAATGTTAGAGAAAAGGGGTAAGTACAAAGTATTAATTCGTAGGGTGAATATTTAATACCTGACCCTCTCAAGAGAGAGGGTTTATATAGTGCCCCCAGCGCGTGACCAACGGTCCTATTTTCGGGGAGAAATAACCGTTTTCCCAAAGAATAGGTAACTGTCCAAACTAGCCGTTATGTCGGGCAGGGTACCAAAAACTAGTCGTTATGTCGGGAATAGGCGTGGTTTCGGGCACATGCCCTTAGCTTTCGGGGAGTGAAGACACCGTGCTGAACGGGCAGCATTTTCGGGGAGGGGTTGTGCAGTCCTTGCCCTGTTTGAGGGGCAGAAAGGTCACTTTTGCCCCTTTGTGGATTGGATTTAGGCAATTGGGCTGTTCTGGGAGCAGAAGTGGATTGGGCCATGTCTAGCCATTGGTCCAGTCCAAAACAAGTATAATGTAACTATTGAATCCTGAGATGTGGAATTCTGAAAATCTTATCACGAAAGGTAAGGAATTCAAGATTTCACAAATAAAGAACCTTGTGAGGAAGTTCTCCACAGATTGTTGAAACACAAACCAAAAGTTTTTCACGGATTGTTGAAACACAACTTGGACATAGGATAAGCAAGAGAACCCAAAAGGCTAAGGATTTAGGACCGAACAAAATTGGTTCTCGACTTATTTCTTTTATCTAGTAAAAGGAAATAGTGATAATTTTGTTCTTAAGGTTCCTATTATTCTTCAAGTGGAAGATGATCCTAAGACTTATAAGGAAGAAATAGTTTCAAGGGAATCCTCTTGTTTAGAAGGAAGTACCATAGTGTGGTGGTACACTAAACACCTAAAAGTCTAGATTAATGACAGAGGTTTGTTAAACAACAAGAAGGTGTTTATCATTTTGACACATATGCATTAGTAGCAAGCACAACGAAAATTAGAGCATCGTTTGCATTAGTTTATTTGCATAATCTTATAGTTCATCAAATAGATGTCAAAACGACATTCCTAAATGGAGATCTCGATGAGGAGATTTACACGGAGAAACCAGAAAATTATGCGCTTCCTGGTAATGAACAAAAGATGTGGAAGCTTGTCAAATCTTTGTATGGATTAAAACAAGCATCGAAGCAATGACATCAAATATTTGACTCTGTCATTGCAAGATTCACTAATTAAAGAGGAAGCACACAACTTAGAGGAAGACTTTTCAATCTGATCAAAACACGAATTCAAAGATTTTGTCATAATAAAAATGGAGAGATTATGAGGAATACAACTTACATCTAGTTTAATTTTGATGAAGACAAAGATTATCAAAGAAGAAAATGTTCAAAAGTGTCATGCACATTAATGATGAAATTGATCAAGAAGGTTTAACATAGAAATTAAAGTAGTCGGTCGCAAGGCCGGATACCAAGATTTCCAAAAAAAACATAGAAATTCAAGTGAAGATTTTAGACAAGTGAACTTAAATAAGATGATCATTGCAATTTATACTATACTACTTTAAGTTTCTCATAATTTTATATCTCACTTCATCTAAAAACCTTCTTGCATCATCATGCATGATTATCTAAAAATCGTCTTCATCCAATTCTTGTTACAAGTGTTTGTACACAAAGTTGTGTGAGAATATTGTGATATTCATATGTCTCCATGTTTATTATATCATTGATCATTAGAAACGAGGTGAATGGAATTTTAGAAACAAAGAGGTTTCTAACTTCCACATTCAAGATGAATGATCGTTGACTAGTTGACACAATTTTGGAGATTAAAGTAAAGCGAAATAATAGGGGTTATGAACTTAGTCAAAAACATTATGTTGTGAAAGTACTTGATAAGTTCAAACACTTACAGATCAAGAAAGTGAGTACTTCATTTGATCCTAGTGTCAAACTTTAAAATAATGATGGAAGAGTCGTGGCTTAATTTGAATATGCAAGTGCAATTGGTTGTCTAATGTATTCGATGCAATGTACCTGACATAGCATTTGTAGTTAATAAAATGAGTATATTTACTAGCAATCTAAATGGCGAGCATTGGAATGCCATCACAAAGAATTTTGGTTATCTTTTGAAAAACAAAAATTTTGACCTCCATTACCGTAGGTTTTCTGCCATACTAGAAGGATATACCGCTGCGGGTTGGATATCAAGTGTTGGAGATTATAAATCCACAAATAGGTGGATATTTACATTAGTTGGAGGAACAATTTCTTTGAAGAGTAAGAAACAAACATGCATTACTCTCTCACCATAGAATCAAAGTTTGTGGCTTTTACGTCCACTGGACAAAGAATAATGGTTCAAAATATAACTATCTAACATTTCGATTAAAATTTGCATTATCCTTACTAAGGTTAAGTTCAAATCGAAATATACTTAATTGTATTAGCGTTTTTTCCTCTCTTTTTTCTTCTAGAATTGGTTTTGTCATTATAAGCGGGAGTTTGTTGTAAATCATTAATAATTAATAATCTTGAATGTGTTCCAAAATAACAAGAAAATATACAAGTGAAAATTAATTTTTAAATTCAGAAATAGGCAACACTTGTGAAGTGTTGCAGTAGGTAGTTTGTATTTTGAATTTGAAAATAGGCAACACTAGGTGAAATGTTGTAGAATTAAAGTGTGCAACTCTTGAAGAGTGTTGTTGTGGGCGAAACATTGTAACTTTTGATAAATAAAAAAAAATATGTAACTTTTGATAAAAAATTATGTAACTTTTGATAAAAGCATCTAACTTTTGGTAAAAGGATGTTGTTTCACCAAGAGCCGCAACCTTGTGAAACAACACCAATAAGACCTATAAATACTTCTTTCTGGTTTTAGAAAAATATAATAAAAGCGCATATTTTTTATAATAAATTTCACACTATTCGCTACATTCGAGTTTTCATTCGTCTGTGTAACTCGAGAATAATGAATTATTCTGAATATTCTAACGTACAAATTCCAAAAAAAAATTAAGTGTTTGAAATAATATAAAAAAATATTCTTTTACAATTTTAACCTCAATTCATTTAATTTAAACTAATTTTCTAACATAAATGATCTTTTGAAGTTTCTATAAATCATGGCAGAAAGGCACCTAACACATGTGTTTAGTTGCTGGAACGCCTAAAAGATTTTTTCTGTTTGAAGAGCCACCACATGGGATGGTCGAAGTGTTAGCTGATTAACATTATAATTGAAGAATTAATTCTATATATAAACTAAAATTTAAATAAAAAGTAATTGAGCATTAATACTTTGACTAAATTTTACTGTTTTTGACATGTAAAAAGAATCTTGAGATTCCATTTGTTAATAAAAAAAACCGATTTTGTTACTTAAAAGACAATTTTAACGTGGCTTACCATATGGCGTTATAATAGTTGGCTTTACATGTGTATTTCTCACATATGCAATTACCAACTACATGACATTATTACAATTTTTATATATTTTTCATTTAAAAGAAAAAGCGCTGCATCATATTCTCTAACTAAATTTGTACCAAAAAAATAGTATTCTCTAACTAAATAATTTGACGTCATTTAATTTGGAGGAGTTTTTAGCAATAAATGAATAAACTAAGATCTTTTGTACCAAATAAATATAATAAAAAATATATAAACTAAGATCTAGTGAAACGTAGTAGAGGAATTTTGGACTATATTTTTTATACAATAATGTACTTTTTAGCAAGAATTGTTACTATAATAATAATTGAGATATATATAAATGTGGGGCAAAAAGCTAGTGCATCATCTGCTTATTATTTTACAATATTTGACTCCAGAAGTTATAATTGAGTCTTTTATAAATTAAAAATAGGAGAGGAATAAAATATTATTTTTTCTCAATTATTTTAGATTACGTATATAGATAGACAATTATGATTACTTTAGCATTCATGATATAATTTAATTTAAACAAATATTATTTTTTTTCTCAATTATTTAGATTACGTGTATAGACAATCACAATTACTTTAGCATTCATGAGATAGTTTAGTTTAAATGTATTTTTAGTTTATATAAAATGTCTAGTTTTAAAGTTTTGTTTGAAAACTTTTTATAAATTTTTACTTCCTACGTTGTACAAAATGAAATAATTTTAATCTTTATAATAGAACTTAAAAATGTTAGAGCTACAATTTGAGGTCAACACGAGGAACAATTTTATATTTGTAGTCTTTTATTATAAGCAACACATTTTTATAAGAAACAAATTACATATTTGCCCAAAAACTTTAAGATAAAAGATGTATGAGTTATTTCACTTATAAATGTTCAACACTCTCTCTTAAGTGTTAGTATGTCCACATGCTACTCATCAAGTGGAAGCTCTTTACACTTGTATTGTTGTTGACACTTTTCAACGGACCACCTCCTACCTAGTATGGAATTTTGATACAAGTGAGCCACTCTCTTAACTTTGGAGCTTTTTCCTTTATAAACAACACACCTTGTGAGAGACACACCACATACTCACCCAAAACCTTAAGGTAATGAGGTGTGGTTACCTCTTTTATAAACCCAACATTTCCTTTATTACTAGTCAATGTGGGACTTTAGCACTTTTGCACTTGAAACCCAACAATCTCCCACACAAGTGTGAGTCACTCACATCACTAGCCTTGATCCATACTAGGATCCACTTCGCTCCCCCGCCGAGTCAATCAAGGCTCATATACCATTTGTTGGAGAGTCTAGGGAGCGAGGCTCAGAAGTGTTAATGGGGCAAATGTTCGGGGTCCAAGAGATCTTGACACCGCATATTCATCCAAAACCTTAAGGCTATGGGTTGTAACACCCCGGAAATTTTTATTAGGATTTTATTAGAATTTTAATTGAACTTTTGGTGCGCCTTGTGATTTAATTGTCTAATTATTGATGGTATAATAAAATAAAATATGAGTTATTAAAATAAAATAGAATAATAATAGAAAATAGAGAGGTTTGTGATTATTTAGAAAAGTATGGGCTCAATAATGTGATTTAATATAATAAAGAAAATAAAAATAAAACCTATTTTTCGATATAAGGGTGAGGAAGATTAGAGAGTGTGTCAATAGAGTAAAAAGAGAAAAGTTGAAGCAAACTCTAGGAGATGAATTCTCAAGAATATGAACTTCCATATAGCTTGAAGGATTCGACTTAATCGAGGTAAGGGAGATTGTTTCATAATATGCGTTTAAGCTTTGGGATAATGGGGATTCATTTGCCCATTTTTCTCTGTTATGATGTTTTGATTAAATTATGTGAGGTTTGTGCAAAACCTCCATGGTTATATTAATTGCGAATTCCGCTTTGTGTTGTTAATGCTGATTGTATTGTTATTAATGGGAAATTCGAGTGAATATGTGCTGTAAAAATTGAATTGTTGATATTCATATGTTATGTGATTATTTGATGAATAAAGCATGAAAAATTGATGTTATATGTGTTACTTTTGTATTTTTGGTGTGAAAATTGTTGTTAATACGTGTATATCGAATTATGGGTGTTTATCTGACATAAAATTAAGGAAAATCGAGATCTGGATCTGTTCCATGGAGAAAAATGCATAAATAACATTCTGCAGCGGTGACGGGTGTCACCTGTGTGACGGTCCAACCATCACTGCATTGGCGAGGAAGACATTGGGTCATAAGTCATGACGGACGTCATATATTAGTCTAAGTCTGCCACCTCACTAAAATGAGGGTAATTTTAGTCTAAAATTTACTTTTTCTAACTTGTGATGTCATATATTTAAATTCCAACTACATGGTTATTACATTGTGCCTTTGTTTGTTAAGTTTGATCCAAATGATGATGTCACATGCTATTTTGGTTACAAATAAACCAATTCAATACAATTTTTCTGCTTTTCCCTACTCTCAATGTCTGATACACGTCCATCACTTTTCTACTTTACTGTTTTCTTCTTTCTCTCTCTCTCGATGCTCATCTCAGTGTTCCTCTTCTTCGAACTTCTCTCTTTCTCTTCTTTCTTCATGTTCGTCTTCTATGGTGTCTGGTTTAACAGCAATGATATACCTGTATTGGAGGCAACGCGTTTTCGGCGGCAAGGGTGGTGGTGGTTGGATTCGGAATAGCTGATGAGTTTTACCGACATCGTAGCTTCAAACTTGTCTTTTCTCTTCTGAAAGTTGTTGCTTCTTTTCGTTCCGTTGTTGGAAGCTATGGCCATTGTTGAAACGTATACCCATTTTTGAATCGTTTGTGGACGGTGTAGCTTCATTGTAGATCCAGATCTATTGTAGGTATATATAAGAGGGTTTATCAAAGTTTGTTGTTGTATTTTATACTGCTAGATCCCTCCATAAGATTTTTTAATGTTTTCATTTTTTATGTTTTGTAGGTTGGACTGATTTGTTATGACGTTTTTTGGGGTTTCTTTACACTAGTAATGGTTAGGGTTGGAAACTCATTTTATGTTTTTTAATGTTTTCATCTTCATATGAAGTTTAAAATTTTATGCTATTACTATTTGTTAATATTATCATGATACAGCTGAATATATTTGTGTCGGACTGAATCTTTTCTAACTAATTGGTGAAAAACTCAAACTTGGAGTTATGAAGAATTTCAAATGTTCAAAGAAAATCAATACCAAAGATGGAGTTATGAAGATTTTCAAATGTTCAAAGAAAATCAATACCAAAGATGGAGTTATGAAGATTTTCAAATGTTCAAAGAAAATCAATACCAAAGATGGAGTTATGAGGAATTTCAAATGCGCAAAAGAAAATCAATGCTTCAGATTGTCGTCCCAATATAAATAAGGTAACATTTTCATTTTTCCATACCTTTAAACCTTTGTTGTTGATCATCGTGTCATCATATGGATTTGCAGCCATTAGGTTACGAATATTCACCGAATTGGACTAAAAGAATGCTCAAAGAATGCAACATTTTTTAGAACAATCTGCCAGGTTACTTTTGCAAAATTGCTTGTAATATTCAACTTAATACTATATTTCCCTTTTTAAAGTATTGATTCTTTTCAAAATTGGTTGAAGGTTGTAATTATTGGAGCAGAACGGACTCCTTACCATGATGGTCTTTTCTTTATCGATCTTTATGGAAATGAAATTTAGGTCAGTACTGAATATGAGCCTTTATCAATGTTTGATCTGTAGTGTTTGTAAAATCTGTTGATTTCTCTCATTGTCGGTGTTTGAGTGCAGGTTGGGGCTGCAAGCAGAGTCTACAGGATTCAGGGTTCATCAAACATGGTTGGTGCTGTTACAGCTGCTATTGAGGCTTCTGCTTTATTCATTCAACCAAATGTATTGTTTCTTATCATGTTGCGTATAATCAGAGGCTTCTGCATTATACCTTCCAATTTGTACATTTTTTATACGTTGAGGATCTAAATTGATCATCTGTATTATTTCGTCTCAAAGTATCATTGAGGTTATGTTTTTGTAATTATGATAGGTCCTGGGGTAATTGTGTTATTTGAATTCTTATGTTCATGTATATCACTATTTAGAAGTGTTTTGGCTATGACAAAATTTTTGTGCATAGTTTCTATTTCATGAAAATCCAATCGAATTCGGTATGGACCTTTGGTTCTGTGATAGCATGAACTATTGAAGAGGCATGGTTTGATTCAGCTATAGTGTTTGAGCAGGTCCTTAGTATCATTTTTTATTCCACTGGTGCAATATATTATTTTTTAGGAATGTGATTCAAATATGTGTTTCTTTAAAATCGGTAGTGTTTCTAAAATCTGTTGATCCACCTCATTGTCGTTGTTTGAGTGCAGGTTGGGGGTGGAAGCAGAGTCTAAAGGATTCAGGGTTCATGATACATGGTTGGTGCTGTTACAGCTGCTATCGAGGCTTCTGCTTTATTCATTCAACCTAAGGTATTGTTTCTTATCATGTTGCGTATAACAGAGTTGTTCTTTATGGTGCTGGACATGAACATAACGTTGGACTCTGTAAATCATAATTTGGTCCTTCAACTTGCAGGTTCTACAGGCTACAGGCAATAGTTTACTCAAGTAAAATAACATCGTGCAAGAATAGACTTTCATTCTGGTTTTAAGTTCTTATCTTGCTGTAGTTTCATTTTTTTTATAATCAAACAATTAACAATCATTAAATGGTCCTTAACTTTTACTTGTCTCAAATTTACATACACAACTAAGGGCTTGACCAAAGAAGATATTGAATCCAAAATCTTGAAGTCACATGAGAAACTACCTTTTGATGTGAGTGCATTATAGTTTATAACCTTTTCTATTACTTAGTCACTTCCATATGGCTTTCATGCCAAATCATATCGGTACACGTTTTCCAACTTATCATTATTCTTCCCTATGGCAGCCTATTTGTCGACACGGGTTTGTAGTTTAAAAAACAGTGTTTTTCATTCATGATTCTATAACATGTTGTAATTTTCAATAACAGTTACGACGTTTCTTTTGTCATTCGTTTTCTAACTTATGTTTTGCAGTTTTGGACCACGGTTCAGACATTACCAAATATTATTGACTCATTCAGATAATGATCAGAAAATCTAAATCTGTCATTCTCATCAAGCAAGGAGCTGAGCCGGTAAGTTTCAATGGCCTTTCTAACTGTTGAATACATTTACAGATGCCTGTTATGGAAATTGTTTTTTAGTTTCTCTGCTGGATAATATATTTTTCATTAAATTGCTCCTATGTATCTTTTTTTAGGAAGCAAAACATTTCATCTTTGTTTAATGCTGCGAAATCACCTGAAGAAACAGGAAGCGAAACCATTCTAAAGGGATGTTACTAAACTAAACCATCCAGCTATACATTTTGTTTCAATCACGGTTATTTTGTTTTTGCATTTAGATTACATTAAGCTTTCAAATCTGTTAATTTGAGTATTCTTATGTTTTTATCTCAACAGTCATACTATGTTTGTCAAATTGTTTATCTAAACAGATCACATTTGTTATTTATATCTCATGTTACGTTACAAATTAATTGGGAAGTGGATACTTTTCATTTCATTTAATGACCAATAATTCTATACATTGTATTAGCAACTACATGGTACACTTAACAATCATGCCTCATTATTAATTTGCCTCTCAATATTCCTACTTTACAGTTTCTAAAGTATTAACTCATTTCCATTTCCAATGTAGGGGGAAGGTTGAGAGTCAGAACCCTCACTATATATTCATGCCTCTTTTTTCAAAATAACACACCAAAGTTCAAGAAGACAGCAGAATTTCTATGGCATCCAACCACAATATCAATGCACCAGACTATACTGATGTCCAGACACCGCCAGCAGAGCCTACTGATGTTCAGTCACCGCCTCACCAGCAACCTTCACCCCATTTGTAACTACCAGACGGTAGTAATCAGTGTGTCGACGACCAACCGGCTCTACAGGTTTGGCCTTTACAAATTCTGCAAGTTTTGTTCATCAACATCTCTTTCTCTGCATTTCTTTATCAATAAGTCTTTCTGTACATAACATGAACAGACCTAATAAGATATCCAACCTTCAGTCCAGAATGAACCCCTTCCTGACAACCAAACACCTTCAGATGTCCAACCACCTACGGATTTCCCCCCGCTGAACCCGACCAACATCCTCCCCAGTTTCAACCACTTCTGCAGGTGCGACCGGTACAGATTTCTTCTCACTAAGCGTTAATGTATTATGTTGATGTTAGCCGACGGTCCATTATTTTTTGAATGTTTACAATTTTGATAAACTGCTTTTCTTCTTAAGGTACATGCCCCTCGTGCGGTACGTAACAGAGGAAAAAGGAAAAGAAAAACAAAAGCATCCAAATATATGAGGAAATGTACATTTGACGATTCTGATGAAGCCGAAGAACGCAGCTACAAACCGGTTGATTCTGACGATGACGATGAGCGGGACTATACATGGGATAACTCTATGTCTGGCTGGAGATTTAGAGATTCTGATTAAGTTTGTAACTTATTTTTCAATTTCTTTGATGTAATTTTCTATCAATTTTGTGTTTGCACTGTGATTTTCTATCAATTCTGTTGTTTAAAAAAGACCTGTTTTTTATGAACTTTAGCAGCTATGAATGATTGTTTTGTACATGATTGCCTCTGTCATTGGTTTTGTATTTTGTCTACTTTGATGGTGAAATAGTGGCACATCTGAGCTCTATTTTTTTTATATTTGTTTCATCTTTTGTCAAGGAAAATTATTCTATTGACACAACAACAATAGCCCCACACAATAATATGTGCTATGTATGTACAAAGATTATATTTATTTTAACGTTAAACATTACTATACCATATCTTACTATTTAGATTTTATATTAACTATAAATTTTCTTTTTTTGTTTTTTTATACAACTTTAACTATAAAGCTGTATATGTTCTATAATTATTATATATTAATTTAAAAGTTACCCTGATTACAAATTCTTTTTAAATATTAAACTTTATTCTGTAATCTCCTATCAAACTGATGAGAATTCCGCGGTCCTACAAATAATAAATTTGGTTGGTAAAACAATTTTGTTTTTCTGATTTACATTTTTATTTCATTTTAAAATAATTAAATTGTTGATTAAAATATATTTATATACAGATGAAAATTTAAAACCATTTAAATTTTCTCTTTTATAAAAAATAATCTAACTTTATTAGTCAATTTTGTATTTTTTTTATTTCATTTTTCTTATTATTTTTTTATTTTCCTTTTCCGTTCAGTCTGTTAAGTTTGTAGTATATGATGAGTACAACTTTTTTTTAGAACTCAACTCTTAACGATACATTCATTTGAATCTTAGAAAACACCATGATTTAGAACAGGGCAAAACTTTTCAAAAACTTTTAAATTTATATTTTATTACAAATTTGACTTTCTTTTATAATTATATATTTTATTAAAAATTTGACTTTCTTTTATAAATAATTACTAATTTTCGTAAATTATTTTTGCTTTTCTTATTAACATTTTAATTATATTTTAAAAACACAAGCGTCCGTACCACAAAAGTATCGTGCGAAGGACCGGGTCATACCTGTACCGTATGAGCGCACGAGTAACCAGACCTAAATAACTGTGAACGCACGGGTAACACACCGGTACCGTGTGAACGCACGGATAAAATACCAATACCGTGTGAACGCACGGGTATCCAGACCAAATGCACGGGTAACACATCAGTACCGTGTGGTAATGCACGGGTTCCCAGGCCAAATTTTTTGTAAACGCATTGATATCTAATATTGTTTTTTTGAAATTATTTTTAATTTAACATACAATTTTTTTAAAGATAATATATGAATAATTGAAATATATATTATTCATGTCTTTCTTTTAAAAATTGGAAATTTGATACATTTTTTTTTATTTTCAAAATATGTCTTTCATTTAAATATTTATCTTTGATTCACTTATATTTTTATCTTTTACTACTTGATGTTATTTTTTTTTAAAATTAAATTTAAATATTTTCTAGTTATTATTTGAATTTCATAATCTAACTGGTGACAATTCCGCAGTCCACTACTCTTTTTACAATTTATAGTAAATATTTTATTTTCTTCTGTGCTTTTTTATTTTTCTTAATGGCTTCATATACCTAACATCTTTTATCTTCATAAT
Source organism: Lathyrus tuberosus (assembly GCA_022829125.1). Classification (NCBI taxonomy): domain Eukaryota; kingdom Viridiplantae; phylum Streptophyta; class Magnoliopsida; order Fabales; family Fabaceae; genus Lathyrus; species Lathyrus tuberosus. Next base: position 2,061,887 of record JALAZF010000563.1, read on the forward strand.
TTGAATTTTTTTTCTGTCTAACCTTTTGTGACTTATCAATATTTGATATTACATTTTTTTATTAACACAATCCTTTAAAAATTGTGAATTTAAATTTTTCTCTGTCAAAATATATTTGTCCAAATTCAAAGGTCCGCAGCGGAACCCGTGCGGACGCACGGGTATCCCACTAGTTATTTAGAAAAGTATGGGCTAAATAATGTGATTTAATATAATAAAGAAAATTACTAAAATAACGAAAAATAAAAATAAAACCTATTTTTCGATTTAAGGGTGAGGAAGGTTAGAGAGTGTGTCAATAGAGTAAAAAGAGAAAAGTTGAAGCAAACTCTAGGAGATGAATTCTCAAGAATATGAACTTCCATATAGCTTGAAAGATTCGACTTAATCGAGGTAAGAGAGATTGTTTCATAATATGCGTTTGAGCTTTGGGATAATGGGGATTCATTTGCCCATTTTTCTCTGTTATGATGTTTTGATTAAATTATGTGAGGTTTGTGCAAAACCTCCATGGTTATATTAATTGCGAATTTCGTTTTGTGTTGTTAATGCTGATTGTATTGTTATTAATGTGAAATTCGAGTGAATATGTGCTGTAAAAATTGAATTGTTGATATTCATATGTTATGTGATTATTTGATGAATAAAGCATGAAAAATTGATGTTAAATGTGTTACTTTTGTATTTTTGGTGTGAAAATTGTTGTTAATACATGTATATCGAATTATGGGTGTTTATATGGCATAAAATTAAGGAAATTTGAGATATGGATCTGTTCCATGGAGAAAAACGCATAAATAACATTCTACAGCGGTGACGGGTGTCACCTGTGTGACGGTCCAACCATCACTGCATTGGCGAAGAAGACATTGGGCCGTAAGTGATGACGGACGTCATGCATATGACGGTCCAACCGTCAGTGCCTCATTACAAGTGTAACTTCCCCAGATCGTCAACGATGACAGGTAGCACACCCAGAGGGCAACAACCGTCATGGATGTGAGAGCCAACCATCATCCCTGCTGTTAACCGATTATGATGTTCTGACTATGTTTTTACAGAGGCTTCGATTCCTCGACTCAATCCATTTTGTTAAGTGGTTAATTATTGAGAAAATGATTATGATTGCTTATTATTGATTAATTGTTAGTCGCCTCGTGATTAGGCCATGTTGAAAGTTGATGTTTTTAGGTTTAATACGAACTAATGTTTAGCCATAACAGGTAGTGATTTTTGTAAATTATGTTTAGGATCGTATAACCAATGTATGATATGTTTTAGGTTCGAAAGGATCAGTGTTAGTCTTAAACGACATTGTTGATAATTGGAGTAGGAGGTTTGGATGAAGATTGTTGCACTTGTTTGATCATGCATCATGTACGTCGAAGATTTGCTTAGGACTTCGGTCCAGTATTTACGACTTCGGTCCAATGTTGAGGATCACTCAGTAAAATAACTCTGATATCCAGGACTTCGGTCCAGTGATTAGGACTTCGTTCTAGTATTGAGGACTTCGGTCTAGTGTTTAGGATTGGTACCACATGCATGGGAGTAGAGGAAATATGCACTGCATAATGAAATTGTATGTCGTACATCTGTGTTGACTGAATATGTTTATTGTGTACTATCCTTTCTATTTATACATCATTAAATTTATGGAATGTATTCTCACCTCTTTCTTGTCTCTATGTTTCCATCGTTGTAATTTTATGCAAATAATTCTCAGGTTGAGACTGAGGAGTGATAGCTATTGTTTGCGGAAGATGGCGTAGTTAACCTCTTCAGTAGTTTTATTTATGCATTATGTCTACCTTACCTTTTATCGGCTTCGTAGTATTCATTCCGGTTTTGCTCTGACATTGTAACATCGGGATGGGATACTTTTTACTATGTCCTTTGATTTGTTTTTGAACTAATTACTTATGTTGTGTTTTTGAATTAAATTTCCAATTATAAAATGAAAGTTAATGTTTTATCAATGTGACACCATTGTTTTATCTTCATATTTTCCGCAATGTTCTCTCTCTGTGTGATTTGAACCGTCGAAATATAAGTCCCAAGGCTTTAAAGTCAGCCACAAATTATCCTTTCATGTCCTTTAGAGGCGCATATGTTAGGGAATATTCAATTAGGGATAAGGGCCACTTCCCAATTTGACTATGCAAAATGGGTTTAGAAGGCATGTGCTTGATGATGTCGAAATGCGAATAAATGTAACATAAACTGGCTTTATATAATGTTTCAATTTGGTACAAGAAAAGTACAAACACAATCATAGTTTTTCTATTTCATTATATCTAGTCTCTGCATCATTCAGGATCCTACTAAGATAGTAAATAGACCTTTTAACGCCATTTTTGTCATTTTAAGCCAACATGTTGCCCATTGTTAACTCTTATAGAGAGATGTATAGTTTCATTTGCTTCCCTTTTGAATGAGGTATTAGCATTGAAGGCCTTATCAAGTAGGCCTTTATCTCATCAAATTTATTTTGATGCTCTGACTCCCATATGAACCTGTCTTCTCCTTTTAGACTGAGTAGTGCCGAGAATGCTTGGGTTTTGCCACTTAAGTTGGAAATAAACCTTCTTAGAAAGTTTATTTTTCCTAGAAATAACTGCAGCTGCTTCTTGGTCGAGGGAGGCCTTGTTTCCAGTATTGCCTTAGTCTTGTTTTAATTTATTTCGATCCTTTTCTTATGGACTATAAATCAAAGAAAATCTCATACACTAACGAAAAAGGCACATTTTAGAAGATTCATTTTTAAAACATATTTCCTCATCCTTTCAAAGGATTATCGAAGGTGGTCGGTGTGACCATCTTTGGAAGAGGATTTGATGACAATGTCATCTATATAGACCTGCATGAAGGTTTCTATAAATTCGTCGAAAATCAAGTTCATTGCTCTTTGATATGTCGCGCCAGCGTTTTTCAGCCCGAAAGACATTACCACTCATTCATAAGTCCCTAGAGCACCCGGGCACCTAAACGTTGTCTTATATACATCATCTTTAGCAATGAAGATTTTATTATACCCATAATATCCATCTAACATATTTAGACATTCATGATCTGTTACCGAGTCGACAAGCATATATACAACATGCATGGGGTATTCATCTTTAGGGGTAGCCTTGTTTAAATATCTAAAATCTATGCATACTTGTAATGTCTCATTCTTTTAATAACAGAAACTATATTAGCAAGTCATTTGACATACCTGGTTGTTCTGATGAATTTATTTCTCGGTAGTCTTTCAATTTCTTCTTTTATCTTCGACATGATTGCCGAAGCAAACCTCATTGGTAACTACTTCATGGGTTTCTTTCCCGAATGAATGGGTAGCTTAAACTCCATCAGTTCTCGACTAAGGCCTGAAATTTCGTCGTAGTCTCATGCTAAGAAATCCTTATAGTTCTTCAACAGTTGTATCACTTGGTTCTTTAATATTGAATCTATCTTGGCGCTGATATAAGTATGCCTTTTGATTGATTCATCCCCTAAGTCGATTTCTTCTAAAGAACCCTGAGCTTGGATTTTTTCATTAAAATTAATTGGGACTTTTTAAAATACCTAAGGCTCTTCATCATAGATGCAGTCGAGCCTCTAGTTTAGCTTGTGATCAACAGCTCTCACCAAATTGGCTTCACCAACCAATTCATTGTGTAACTTAGCCTCTTGGGCTATTTTTTTTTCTTGTCCGTCGGCAATGTAAGCTATAATTTGAGTCCACACGTTCGACTTGATCATATTTTTTGCCTTCTTGGCCATTTTAGTTTGTAACTTGGCTTCTTTAGCCATTTTTGTCTTATTCTCGGCCACATAGGCTGTAATCCTGGTCCAAGCTCTCGACTCAGCCATAGTAAGCGTCGTCATCACCCTACCGCGTTGGGGTTATTTCTTCTTCCTCTGATTGTTATTCCCCCTAGATTTCTTGTTCCTACATGAAACGATAAGTTAGGTGAAGCCTGGCTTAGTGGAATACATTCTCTTGGGGCTTGAATCCTTGGTCCTTTGGTAGACATGGCGCAGTATTTTCCAGATTCCTATCAAATGTTATTATACTAACATGGATCACTTATATCATGTAGTAGCTCTGATCGGCTTCCATGTTCTCGATAATGTCGTCTTATCTCTATATTGATATTCTTTGATGGAGAGACGAGGGGACGACACCAACATCGTGTATCCATTCCCTCCCCAACAATAAGTTATAGTTGACATTGAAAGGAATGACCATGAACAAGGTTAGTTGAACGGTGGTTCCGACAGCCAAATCCACTTGTATTGCCCGTAGAGAATGGCCAGTCTTGCCTTCATAATTGGAAAGCACCATGTTATGAGGCCTTAGGTCAGTGTCAAACTTACTTATCTTTCTTAACATGGAATGTGGCATCAAGTTAATTGTTATGCCACTATCGACTAGGACTTTATTGGCACTATGATTGTCAACTTTTGCTTTAATTAAAAGTGGATTTAGATGGCTTTTCCTCCCCATATCTAGTTTCTCAAAACGACATTCTTCTCTTCGACACAACCTTTATTAATCACATAATAGAAAACTGGCTTGTGCTCACTTGGATCTTCTGCAAAATTTTCTTCTTCTGCCTCAGTTACTTCAGCCACCATGTCGTATTCAACTGGCAGCATTGACACTATGTTGCACTAGACATAAAAATCTCCCTCTGACTCTAAGAAATCATCTACTATCATTTCCCAATCTTCCTCTTTACCCTATTCCTTGTCGGTTAGTAAAGGCGGGTTCACCATCTTCTTCATTGGCCTTTTTACCACTTCGAACTTAGGTTTGATAGGCAATGATGGGGGAAAGATTCTCTCTTTAACTGGACTTTTGGCCATCTTATTATCCATTTTTTATATTTGGTTGCTACTAGAACCGACATTTCTCAGAACACCTTCTTTTTGCGTTGATACCTTCGTCATTATGTTCGAGTCATGGGGTTCTTCCCCTTGTAATTTAGACTGCAAGCATGTTTCTTTATGGTCTGAGGGTTGTTCAGGTGTGTCCAAATCATTTTTAGTGCTAACACCTCTGCATTCTTTTGGTTGGCTCCTTCGATTAAGGCACGTAGGTCATATGTTGACATTCTTTGAAGCGTGTGGCCATATTTTGTGTCCTATATGGGACACCTCTTTTGTTGAAAGAATATTTTGGCCTTGACTGAGGCCATTTGCCCCCTCTTAGAAGGTTGAGGTTTAGTTTTCTCAAGGTCTTCAGTAGCTTTCTATCAAACACATCATTGTACCTGGGGCACAACATAATTTTTGAGCCTTTCAACTTGTATCTATTGAGGAAACAACGAGTTCCTCCTCAGCATTGGGGTAAACCGCTTTAACTTTCTCAGCATACTCCAACTCAGAAACTTCCATTTCCGTGTTAGGGCTCTTAGTAGCCTCAACCATTAAACATTCGAGTGGTTCTATTTATTTTGCATCTTGATTTGTAGACGGTCATAGTCCACCTCTATTAGGGCTTTAGCCTAATCAACAAGCTCCAGCATTCCCTCGTTCAACGCTCCTTGCACCAAATCCCTGAAAAGGACATAATGAGAAGTCTTATGACCTAGAAAATTATGAAACTTGAAAAATCCTCATTTCTTTCATTTCTCCAAATTTGACATTTTTAGTCCTTTAGAGACTATGATTTGGCCATCAGTAACTAAAAGATCCAAAATCTCGTCGCACTTAGTTACGTCAAAGGTGTATATTTTGGTGCCAAATTTGTCATTTTTAGGTTCGACGAGATTCTTTCCGTCGGATGGCTTCAACAATTTACAAACATAAGGGGTCATGGCTTAAGTTCCGCCACATTTATTTCGTTCTCTTAGACATCCTCATGTCCTATGTCATATTCTTGGTATCTCTCATCTTCCTCTATATAGTAAACCTTTTCTTTTTTATGTAATTTTCTTGTTCTGAGCCTTCTCGATCTTTAAGCGTTTGACCTGTCGAACCCTATCATCATCTAACCGAACCATATCTCTCAGATATTGGGAATCTAGTTTCTTTCTAATAGATTAGTCTAGACCCCAACGGCTATTTCGACCAATTCATGTTCAGGCACTTGGGTAAAACACCTTACCTTCAACAACCTGAACCTATTTAGGTAGTCATCAATTGAATCATACGCTTTACGATTGACACTAGCCAATTCTTTGAGGCTAATCTTCGACTGCCCCATATAAAACTACTCATGGAACACCCTCTCCAAATGGTTCCAATTGTATGAAATGAGTGGTCAGTGTTGTAAACCATGTAAAGGTGTTTTTTGTTAGGGACTTTGGGAAAAATCTCATTTATAAATTCTCATTATTTTCTATATTGTCTGCTTCAATTTGGTATTGAGCCAGATGTTCGACAGTCAACTAACTTGTGTCTTCTGTAAACTTGGTGAATATTAGGGACTTTCCAACCCCTAGAGAGTTTTTCTTTCAGCATATATTTAGACAAAGGAGACACATATTTTGGCTTATGTAGTCATACACTAAGGCCATTATGGGCTACGATGTTTTCGACCATGTAGGCTAAATTATTTTGCCCCCTTAGGTTATCTATTCAAACACTCCTGACTACCTCCTCAGTATCTTTGTTCATATATACCATAAATATTCTTACGTTAAATTGACCTATATATTTTTCTCCCCCCTCACGCATAGGAGGTTCGATAGGTCGAAGAAATTCTTGTTGTTGTTGCCCTTGATTAACAGGGGCAACCCCATTGTCAGGTGTCCATATTGGTATAACTTGCACAATTTGAGGAATTGGTTATGCATGGGCCTTAGGGACGGCAAAAAAATAGGCTATTCAACCCATTTGATTGGCCAGTAATTGGTAGTTTTATCTAGTGTTTTGAGATAAGGGATTAAAAATTGTACCAATTGTAAGTAGAGTATGCACCTAGGGGGGGGTGAATTAGGTACTTAGACTTATTTTTCCGGTTTTAACTTAAGTCTTATAATTTTTCCGATTTAGTTTCTAAGTGATGAAAGCTGTAAAATGCTGAAAGATAAAAGACACAGCGATATATCCTGGTTCCCCTCACAATCCGAAAGTACTTCAATCCCCGTATGCACCAAGAGATTTTCACTATTTCTAGATCTTATGGACAAGACAATCCTAGTCTTTCTATACATACTCTATCATAATCACCAAGAACAATTCTCTTGGATGTTCACAAAGTACATTAAGAGAACAATCCTCCCTTAATGACTCTCTTGTTTCCAACAATCCTTGACAACAAGGATTACAACAATATTCCGAATTTTACAAGAGTTTTAATGTAGTGTACAATGTATAAATCATTTAGATTGATCTCTCATTCAAGCAAACAGTTCTCTTTATGATATACGAGTGCTCAAGTATGTATGTGGATGAAACTATGAAAATTTCAATGAAAATTATGTGCATAAGTTTCTCCAAAAAATCTGATCTAGAACACTTGAGAAATTTGAAAGATGGAGAGAAAAATGATTTGAATTGTAGATGAAAGAGTTGAGTAAGAAAATTTGAAGATTTATGTATTAATTGCCTTTAGACACCTCTCTAAATGAGTGCAAATGAATGAATAGATGTCATGCTTCAAGAACCAATTTCAAAAATCATTTCAACTGAAAAATGCAATATTTTCTGCCACTGGTTCAGTGGTAATTGATTATCGTATATAGTGTAACCGGTTACACCTGAATCAACATTAAAAAATTTGAAAATATACAACATGTAACCGATTACACAAAATAGGGTAACTGATTACACCCTTTGGAAAGGGCTAAAGAACACAACGCAACAGGGTGGTAATCAGTTACTAAAAAATAGGTAATCGATTACCAACAGGCCAGAAGCAGAAATTGCCTTAGAAAAAAGCAGTAAGGCCAAAGTTTTAATGCACAAAAATCTTTGATGATGTATGACATGAATGAATGAATATTTTTTAGCACTTGAATAAACATAGAGAGGTTGAAAACTTTATACCTTAACAATTCAGGATCAATCCAAAATGTGAAATCTAGACTTGATCTTTATCTTGTGAAACTTGACTTGAAATTGTTAGTCTTGAACCATTGCTTTTTGTCAAACTCACTTGCTTGTAGATTTGTCTTGATCAAAACACACTTTGAGAAGTTTGTCTTCACAGTCTTACCCTTTTTTATGATTACAACCCTTTTTGAAAATTTGATCCAATTTTGCTTTCTTTAACAATGAAAACTCTCCCTTGATCAATGCTCCCCCTTGATTCATGTTTGAGATACTTTGAAAGAATTTGATTGCTGTAATTTTGTTAGAGAAACAAACATACAACAACAATATAGTATTTTCTCCTCCTTTGTCATTAACAAAAAGGATGGGAAAAGACATAACAATTTTATACAAGTTGTATGAACCAAATGAATAATATAGCATACTTCATATAACAATAATATAGAACATATAAAAATAGAACAAGAAAACATACTTCATAACTTGTCTTAGCTTAAACATAGGAAATGGAAACAAACATAACTTAATGCAATACAATACATAACTTGTCCAAACTTAAACTAGAAAATCATAAGCTAAAATACCATAAACTTAAAAATTAGAAAAACAAATAAAAACATAGTATCATAAGAAGTATATAAGCATCTTAGTCACTTCCCGACGTATCAACCTCTTCCTCTTCATCTTCCTCACTTTCATCCTCCTCACTTGCATTTTGGTTTTGGGGTTGGTTTTGGTTTTGCAAAAGATGCTTGATGGAAGCAACTTCAAGTTTGAGTTCCCTAAAACCATTAAACATAAAAGATCCAATCAAGCATAATTTGTTGTACATTACTTCACTGGTGTAACCACCTTCCGGAGCCGGTGGAAGAGCATTGGTTGAAGGATCGTCTTTGTACTTAAAAATTCCATCTTTGTCAATGATGATTCCTGTGTTGCTTAGAGAAGTTCCCGCATTAATCTCACATTCCTTAGGACTTATTTTCTTCTTTGGTTCCCTCTTCAAGTCAATTCCATAATATTCTAAAATATTGGTAATCACCCTAGCATAGGGTAATCCACCACTTAACCCTTGTTTGTGTTGCATGTGGTGCATGATGGTATATGCCCAATTAATCCTGATCTTATTTTTGAAAGAAAAAATCAATTGCATCCCTAAATCACCTATTTGGGAGTGATTTGAGTGCTTTGGCATTAAAATATAGGCTATCAGATAATGCAACATCCTATCACTCACAGTCAAATTTTTAGCAAACAAAATCAAGTGCAAAGAGGCTGGATTTTTCTTGTTAAGGATATCCTGAAAAAGTAATCCATTTTGTTATACCCTGCCCATTATGGAGTATACCCATGTAGGATGGCTTGACCTACATGTGGGACCTTTAAACTCTTAGCGAAATCCTCTAGATTCAAAATGAAAATCTGGCATAGTAGATAGCAGTTGTCCTAACACATGTCAAGACATTGTTCTCTGCACAACATTAAAACAAGAGCAGAACAAACAAACTGATATTCAAAATATCAGCAACAACTGCAAGATAGATGTTTCAACATCTGTTACAACATGTTAATCAAATCTGAATTGTAAATTGTAGAATAATAAACAACACAGAATATGATAACCTAATTCGGTGCAAATCACCTACATCTGGGGGCATACCAAACCAGGAAGAAGAATCCACTATCAGTAGTATAGTTTTATGTAAACAACCACTGGTTTACAGTAAACAACCTCTGATTTACCTATCACTACCATATGAAAACTTTATCTAAGAACTTCATCCTAGATAAGAGAAACCTATCTCACTCCCTAAATCACAACCTGTGATTATCTAACAGTTATAGTCACAATAACTGTATCATCCTACTTGAAAGACACCCCTTTCAATACAAAGTTCAGTCAAGCTACCTTGACTAACAAGCTAACTCGGATTTGCTTAAAAGCTTCATCCAAGAACAATACACGATTCATTACCTACGGGTTTCTGAATCTGTACAAGTATTTATGTCTTCCACAATGCATCAAATCAATACAGAGGAAGACTTACAAAAATCCTACAACTCTCAAAACCATAAACCCTATTTTATACTTTACAAAATTTTATAAAATAGGATTCCTAAGTCTATGTCGTTCTCTCTCTCTTTTCTGGCCTAAGACTAGGTCTTCTTTTATAGCCTTCTGCTTTGGGCTTCAAATCTTCTGTTGGCTGATTCCTTGATCCATGCCTTTACTCTTGGAACTGATCTACAAGTATCCTACTGTTAGTAATAGACACGATGTCCTAACATTGTGTTGGGACATCTTGTCTAACATGTCTTCTTTCAGCAGAATTGTTGGGACATCTTGTACATCATCCTGTTTTACCAAAATTTGCTCAAATCTTTAGAGCCTTCAATCTCCCCTTTTTGACAAATTTTGGCTAAAACTACTTTTGGACAATTTTCTGGACTGGGCAGGCGCTTGGCCCACAGAAGGGTAAGGCTCAATCTAGTCCAGCTCTTGGCAAGGCCCAATAGCCAAAAACTAGCTGTTGGGCAGAAACTAGCCGTTGGGCAGAAACTAGTCGTTGGGCACAACTAGCCGTTGGGCACAATATGACCATTGGGGATTTCCCCCTCACGCGCTCGATAGTTCACGCGACCAACTGCCTCCACGAATCTCATGGAAGCAGTTGGACCAGGTTAAAGGGTCACGCGCCTGACCCTCCACTTGGCAGTCTCCCATTGGTTGACTAGATATGTCGGCCACATGGGAGACCTTGGCCCCACACTGGGGGTTATTTCTATAAATACCTTCTCACTTGAGAAGGTCAGGTTTGATCACTATTCAATACTCAAGTCATACCTTAACACTTTGTGCTTTCTTACTCTCTTTTGCTCAAATACTTACTTTGGCATCGGAGTACCTTGCAGGTACACCCCTCCTCTTCTACAAGCATCCTCATCTGTCCTACACGAAGCCCACGATGATCCAGTCTAATCACCTCAGATCAGTGGCGCCGCCTGTGGGAAACACTGCTTCCCCGTCTTTTTGATTCAAGATTCCTCATCTTTTTCACCCAAAAGACCAAAGCTCTCTCCAAACTTCATTTGATCATCATGGCCTCCAACAAGAACGACGATGTCCGTTAAGAACATGCCATTGCCGTTATCACTGATAACGTCGATCACCTCGTCCCCAGAGCTACCTTCCCAGAGACAGACCATCGGGATGGAAAGACCGCCTCTCCTACCCCCGATGACGTGAAGTCGCGCGCACAAGATGCTGGTCCCATTTTTGAGCCTATACCTGTCCCTCAGAATGCAGATCCCAGCATTGCTGCCCTCATCACCTCCCTCAATAGGTCCAACTTCCTGATTTTCCAACAGGGCGAAAAGATCAGCATGCTCGAGCACGCCCTGCAGGAGCAGCGTCCCTCGCAGAAGCCTGGCAGTCCTTCTCCATGCCCGCAGTCTCCTCCTCAAAAGCGTAGGTGAGAAACATCCAGGAATCTTTCTCCCGCCCGGAGATGCTTAAGATCAGAGGAACCTGATTTAGAAGTCGCCAGACGATGATACCGATCACCTCTGCGAAGATCCAGACACTCTCCTACTCCGAAGAGGACCAGACCTTCGAGGAACCATCACGAGCACCGCAGGTTGCGTAGACATTCTCCTCGACGCAACAGAAGTCGCGAGCATAGAAATTCCCCCTTCCGGTCATCCAGCGCGAGCAGTGACAACGATGTCCATGGGCCCCTATCTCAAGAGATCATGGACATGCACATTCCTCGCGGACTGGAAAAGCCACCTCCTATGGCCACTTATGAAGGGACCACCGACCCAGGAGAGCATATAGAAAATATCGAAGCCATGCTCCACTATCATAACGTAAGCGGAGCTATTAAATACAGGTTATTCCCCATCACTCTATGGAAGGGGGCCGTGGCCTGGTACAAGCAGCTTACCCGAGGTTCGGTCACGTCCTGGAAGGATCTAAAAAACCAATTTGCCCGGCACTTTACCGCCTCCCGACGTCATCCCAATTCGGAGGCCACGCTGGAAGCCATTATGCAGGGAAAGGATGAGCCCTTGCGTGCATACATTGAGCGTTTCAACAAGGAGGCTGTTGAGGTCTGTACGACAGACTATATGAAGAAACATCTCCTCGAAAAAGGGTTGAGACCGAAGAGCGAATTCCGCAAGGTGATGGGCATAGAGCCTCCTCGCACCCTGGCCGAATTACTCTGTAAAGCTCACTCGTATATACAATACGAGGAGAAAGAGGCAGTTTATAAGCCCCGGAACTCTCGGGATCAAGAGAGTTCCCAGGCAACAAAAAAAGACAAATCAGAGGCCCACAGGCGCGATAAAGAGAGACGACGAGACGATCGTCCTCGTGAAGGCAAGGAGTCTGCTGGTCGTTTCACAGAGTATACTATGCTGACAGCTCCCCGCGAGCGCATTCTCTCCGAATGCATCAACGTGGAATTCAAGCAGAGAGGTGTCCGGTTCCCCAAGCCAACATCGTCTAAGGGCAACATGGACAAGAGTAAATACTGTCGCTTCCATCGCAGCCACGACCATGTGACCGAAGACTGCGTGCACCTGAAGGACGCCATTGAAATCCTCATCAAGGAGGGTCACCTAAAGCAATATACGAAGAAGGGTGAATCCTCTCGACGATAGACTTCAGAGACCAAGAAGGAAATAAAGTCTACGTCACCCAGTCCTCCCCCTCAGGTCGCTATGTCCATCACGCGGCCAGAGGACTTCATCATTCCCGATCACATTGAGGATCCTCCTCAGATATCTGCGCACAACACATGGGAGGCCTTCCCCATGGCCATGGCCATCTCATGTGGGGGATATAGCAAGCTCACTCTGGGGTCGGTCAAGAGAAAATTCGACCAGCTCATCGACTGCAGTCCCGACCAGCTATCCACACTCTTGAAATTGCGGAGGCGTTCTCAGCCAATCACATTCTACCGTGAGGAACTGCCCAGGGCTCCCCGAATTCACACATTCCCCTGCTCATCAGGGCTAGACTTGCTAGTAGTGATGTCTGGCGAATCCTGGTCGACCAGGGCAGTTCAGTGGACATTATGTACACCAGTTTGTTCAGAGCTTTGAAGCTAGATCAGAAGAACCTCTCACCGTATGTTGGGTCACATCTCCAAGGGTTCAACAGAGCTACCGCCATACCTTGGGGGTACGTAGAGCTCCCCGTCATGTTCGGAGAAGAAGAAGCATCAAGGTCGATCAAAACTCAGTTTTTGGAGATTGACTGTCATTCACTGTACCAATGCATCCTGGGCAGACCCACCCTTGCAGAGCTGGTCACCGTCCCTTCAACCATTCATCTCAAAATGAAGTATTACACGGAGAAGGGCCACGTCGCAACCTTGCACGGGGATATAGAAGTTGCGAGAAGATGTTTTGAAGCAGCTACCTGGGGACAAAGCTCAATCGGTGCAGCACCCAAGGCTGCCAAGCGGGCAAGGGAGAAAGACCATCCCGGTGAGGAAACCCAGCCTGACAAGTGTCATACCCCAAATTTTGACCACCAAGATTTCCCATCATCGTGCAAATCATCATCACAATATGGATGAACCTTCATGCCTCATCAATCTCCTCGAAGATGGTTGAGCATTCACTACAATCAAAGATTCGGGTTTTAGGCCCTCTCAGAGCACTTAGACAACAGGATCAATCAAGAAATGACATAATCTTCAACTTTTCTAGCCTCTCAAACACCTATAAGGGATCAAGAGGACTCCCACATCAAGAATAAAGCACAAGGTTGCAACATTCCAAGTGGATCAAGCCTCAAGATCGCCAGTGTCACCAAATTAGGGTTTTGGTCGACTGAGGCCTCCAGATGGAAATTTTCATCTGGGCATGAGCCAATGCTTCAAAGAACAACCCAATATACTCTAAGGGACCTTATGGACCCAATCATCAAGTCAATTTAACCCCAGGGGATGCATTTACCAAAAATCAGGAATTTGGGTTCCTTGACCTAGTTCACCCCTAAGTTGACTTTTGGGACAAAGCAAGAGCCAAGACCTCAAGACATGATTTGAGGGCCTCCAAAATACTACATTGACCCATTTGCAACAATGGATTGACCCAGGAAGCTTGATTCACAAGTTTCAATTTCATCAGGACCACAGTTAGGGTTTCGAGGAAAAAAGTCAACTGTGCCTTTGACTTTTGACCAGGACATGCTCCCAAACCTTGGGACATGATTTAATACACCCTATAACACCTATGAAATCCATCCATTAGGTTTGATTTAGGTCAAGGACTTGATTTCACAAAGGATCGCACAGTTTGGATTTCATCCGATAAAAAGTCAAATGTACAAAAATCCAAAGTTTGACTTTTTGGATTTTTTGTCAACCAAGGTTCCTTAACCCTAAAACAATGTTAATATGTGATTTGAATCATCATTCATCAAGAAAAACCAAATAAAATGAGTTAACTTGTAAAAGGGGTTACCATAAAAAACTTAGAATTTTTCTAAGTTATGGAACAAAGTGGCTAGGATACCAACTTCCAAGGACCATAACTTGAGATCCAAGCAACCATTTTGGATGATCCAAAGCTGGATTTGTAGGTCTTGCTACACTCTACAAAAGCTTCAACTACATCAAACTCCAATTCCTCATGGATTTTAAGTTATGGAGTGATCAAAATGGCTAAAAACATGAAAATGACATTTTTCCAACACTTAGTGAAATTTTCACTAAGTCAGAATCTGCCTTACTTTTTTCAAAATGTAGGGACATTTTTCACCTTGATCCAAGTCAAACCAGGTCTAGGGGTGAACATCAAACTTAAAGTATGCCATAAGGGCTTTCCAAGAAGTACCAGATCATCTCCAAATTCAATTTGAGCAGGGAGATACAACCCTTGAAACATGGCATCATGAACTGGTTTTACAAGGCAGAATTGTGCACATTTGCTCGATTTGTCCAAATCTGATAACTCAAATCCTTGTCATCAATTTGGACTCATCAGAGGACCAAATCCAAGGGGGATGATATGATCTCCAAGCCTCACAAGTCCCAAATGGTTCCCCCCATCTGGAACACCATTTGAGAGAGTTACCATATTGGTCACTTTTTCCCCTTTTGCAAGAAAGAGCTCAAACTTGTTCCTGAGGATTCCAGGTGGTTCTAACCATTCTAAAAGCTTCTAAGGGATCAATTGAGAGTGTCCAAAGCATTAAATTACTTCTGGCACAAGGAACTTGGCAGATAGCCCAAAAAGCTCCAAGAGGTAAGTGCATCATCACTTGAACTTTCTAAATTATGCATTGCTTTGAAGTCCACTGATCATAAATATCTCATACATGTTCTATATGTTGTGTTTGAACCAATTCATCATGTAATTCTTGCCTGTACCATGAGGTAGCATAGAAAATGAAAATATAGGCCTATTTCAAAACCACTATCGGGTTTTAAAATAGGGACCTCATCTGAAAAACCATGACCACCATTGGATTCCTAGGGAAATTCTAGGCCAGATGCATATAAATTTTGTCCCAATCCATGGAGAAATGAGAAAGTTAGAAGCTTCACGTAAATGACCCAAAAGTTGGTCTTGCCTTGCCTTGCCCAGGCCTAAAACAAGGCACCCCTTATATATTTATGGGGTGGTTTTGATACACGGATGTATCACCACCCCAGTGGTTGGGCGCTCATGTGTTTGGCTTGGAGGTCTGGGGTTCGAATCCCCCTCGCCCCAGACCCTTTTTATCACTTTTTTCCATTTTTTATATTTTCATATTATTTTCTTAAATGATTTGAAAAATTAATTTCTCTCTCAATTTTAATTATTTTTTATTGGTTCTTTTTGCAAAAAAAAAGCACAAAAATGTTAAAATATTTTATCCCACAAAAAAATCAAATTTATATTATTTATTTAATATAGTTGATATTTTTGCAAATAAATTCATTTTTTATTGTTTTAAACATTTCAAAAAATGAATTTTCATCTTGGAAATCAAAACCAAATGAGTTTTAATTCATCTTGTGATTAAAACATCATTTTTCAAACCTCAACCAAAAACCTCAAGTTGTTTATTCAAACTTATTTGATGTTTTTATCATTTTAATTAATTTTCTTTGAATAATTACTTTAAAAATGATGAAATTAGGGTCTTGTTGATTTTCACCCTAACAAACCTTTTTCAAACACTTTGGGCCTTTGATAGAGTGTAAGACCCAATCCTTTGTAAATACAAAAATAATTTTTTGGGCCTCAGTCATTGTATAAGTCCCTCTGCGATTCTCAAAACAACGGTGCAATCACTGTCTTTCATTGGGCCTCCCCTCGTGTTGTAAGTCCCATCTTTCTTTTTTTTTTAAAACATATTTTGGGCCTCTAATAGAGTGTAAGACCTAATCCCTTTATAGCCAAAATCATTTTCGGGCCTCATTCGTTGTATAAGTCCCGGTACGATCTTTAAAACAGCGGTGCGATCACTGTTAAACCTTGGGCCTCTCTTTGAGTATAAGCCCCAACAATCTTTCAAAAACAACTTCTGCTTTGATTTAGGTTCAAATATACAGTTGTTATCAAAATTTTCTTTAATTTCTCTGAACAACTAACAATACAGCATGGAAGCTTGCTCGCCTGTAAGTTTTATCAGCTTTCATTTACATGTTTTAATATATATAACTGTATTGTGGGAAGCTACTCCTCTGTAAGTCCTTCTTTCATACCCTTTTAAATACTTGTCATATATTAACTGTATATGTACTAGTATAGTTATTTAGAGTTTCCCCGGCAACTAGGTCTAAAACTAGGTAAAGCCAGTTGGTCACTCTTAAATACAGTCAAAACTAGATCCCCATAGGATTTCCAGATACAGTCTTGCCTTCTCTTGGGCTTAAACAATATGGAACAAAGAGAAAGGCAGTATTCTTGGTGAACCTTTCCTCCGACTGTCACTATTAGAATTTGTCAAAGAAATTCAGTTTCCCCAGAGAGGATTAATTTCTGGTGAAACTTCTCATGAATTTCTTCAAACCCTAGAACTGTTCATTAAAGGAAAGATTATTCTCGGTGAAACTTTTCTTGAACTCTTCTTAAGTTTGGACCCACAGGCTTCCTAAAAGCATCCCCGCCTCCTCTTGGGCTTTGTACAAGGACCCGCCGGCTTCTTAGAAGTTCTCATGCCTTCTCTTGGGCTTAATACAAGGACCCTGAAGACCTCTTAAAGGTATAAGACAGAACTTAGTCATCCTTTGCTAGAGCAGTCTTTCCAATGTCAAATCTCAGACCAATTTAGGGCTGATACTCATCCCTTAAAACACTTGCCTCCTCTTGGGTACCATACTAAGATAAACTCTTCCATACCAGTAGACTTGGACAGTCTAAATCTCCTCTTGAGTCTCAAAGACATTCTATAGTTCCCTACAAACATAGAATAAACCCCGGTCATTCTGGATCAATCTCCCGCAGAGTTAGAACCCATGGGTTCTAAACCCAGTCTCTCTCCTAAAAAACCCCAGCCAGGATCAGTTTATCCTCAGTATAACACTATCAGAACCTCAAGGTCTTTGATATCTCAACTCTGCTGTAACCCTTAACAAGAGTTGATTTCCCCATTTGGACCTGCCTCGGGATCTTAATAATCCCCAGCAGAAGATAGCCTCCTCTTAGGCTTTGTATAATGATATTTCCTCAGCATAGCCAGCCTTTTCTTGGGCTTTGTACAATGATTCTCCCCAACAGAGCTAACCTTTTGAGTCTCTCTTGTTGAGTCAATCAACTTTCAGACTCTCTTGTTGAGTCAATCACCTTTCAGCACTCTCTTGTTGAGTTAACCCTTTTAACCTCAATCTCGGGCTTTATACGAGACAGATAAAAACATTCTCTTGTTGAGTCCATGTTTTCCAGCCTCTTCTTAGGCTTGATATAATGATTTCCCTAGCAGAAGTCAGTCTCCTCTTAGGTTTAATGATTTCTCAAGCTTGTTCAGCCACCATCCTAGGCTTTGTACAGGACAGATAAAAGCATTCTCTTGTTGAGTCAAACCCTTTTAGCCTCAATCTTGGGCTTTGTACAAGACATAAATCTTCATAACTTTCTCTTAAGCTTGGGACAAATATCTTCCCCAACGGAGTCATTTCCTCTCAGTCTTCCTTTAGGCTATGAGAAATAATACCCTAAGCAGAGTCAATCCTCTTTTCAGCCTTAATCTTGGGCTTTGTACAAGACAGATAATACTCTCCCGTAAATTCAAACTCATTTCTGCCTTTATCTTGGGCTTTGTACGAGATACCTAAAATATCCTTAACCGAGTCAGTAAAGTCTCATTTTAGCCTCAATCTTGGGCTTTGTACAAGACAGATAAAGATTTCTTCCCCACATAGTCAATTTCTTTTCAGCCTCAATCTTGGGCTTTGTACAAGACAAGTCATACTCTCCAGCAGAGTCAATCTCTTTTTAGCCTCAATCTTGGGCTTTGTACAAGACACATACAAACCCTCCCCGCAGGAGTCAAAACCACTTTTTAGCCTCAATCATGGGATTTGTACAAGACAGACAAAACATTTTCCCCGGAAAAGTCAAACTTTTAGCCTCCTTTTAGGCTTTGTATAACGATATCCCCAAAGAGTCAGCCTCTTTTAGCCTCAATCTTGGACTTTGTACAAGACATATAGAAACACTCTCTTGTTGAGTCAGCCTTTTCCAGCCTCTTCTTAGGCTTTGTATAAGGACTTCCCTAGTGGAGTCAATCAACCTCTTAGCTTCAACCTTGGGCTTTGATCAAGGCACACAAAAATCAACATCCCCTCAGAGGGAATCAAAATCTCTCTGTAGGAAGTCATTTCTTGGTTTATCACTTATCAAAACAGACATTCAAAACAAACCCTAATCCCAGATAACTGCTATAAGTGGCACACTTGTTGATTCAAATATCCAAGTTGTCGTCCATCTTTTATCCTGGTAAACCCTTTCTTTCATCTAATTGCTGTAAGT
Source organism: Lathyrus tuberosus (assembly GCA_022829125.1). Lineage (NCBI taxonomy): Eukaryota > Viridiplantae > Streptophyta > Magnoliopsida > Fabales > Fabaceae > Lathyrus > Lathyrus tuberosus. The sequence continues at coordinate 2,080,862 of JALAZF010000563.1, forward strand.
GGCAAGCCTCTGGATTATTTACATCCATGCCACTGTCCCTCTCTTAGCATGAGAAATTTCTAAGGAAAAATGGCATTGCTCAACACTGAGTGAAAGTTTTCCCCTTCAGGAAAAATCCCCTATAAAGGAAATTATGGCATTGTTGGATTCACATATCCCAGTTAAAGTAATCCTCCTTTATAATCAGCCACCCAACAGTTGTGATAAACTGACGAGATGTCTCCCTTTAGAGATGATAAATTTTCTCTCAGTCAAACGTTTTAGCTTCAATCTGGGGCTTTGAACAAGACACAAATACTCCATTTAGCTTAAATCTTGGGCTTTGAACAAGACACCAAAACATCTTTTCCTCCTTAGAATAGGAGGAACTACGATTGCTCTGATTTCCCTGTTTCGTTTAAACGGGAATACGTAGGCATAAGATTGCGAAATCTTAGCGAGCATACTAATAAAAAACTCTAGGTCCAGCACCTTCATATCAATCAAAACTTAGGTTCAGTACCTTACCAAAAACATCAGAAAAACCCGAACATCAACAAAAACTCACTCTCTCTCTCATACTTTCCCAACCCATTAACGGATAAACACCATCAATTACAAAGCAAAACCTAAAGCTAACATCCTGTGGATAACCACATATAGGATGGGTAATTGACAACTCCCCATTGTATAACCTGACTCTGGACTTCCCAATCTCTGTAAGCGTTTGTTCAGTTAAACATTCGCGTGCAAGGTTAGTTTTAGATAGCTTCCCTTTCCCTTCCAGCTTCATGGGATAAATAAGAAATCAAAAAGTAGCACCCCCTCCTCTTCGTTGAGGTGAAAACCCAAATTCCGCGATAAGGTGGTCGCATCACCGACAAAAATCGCGCGCTACAACAAGAAGCCAGTTCTCCCTGTGCACATCATCGACCTTGAGAGCCGGATTTATGAAGAAGACGAGGACTGTAATGAAGGCACATCAATAGGGATAGGCAGTTCCTCTACAACGACCATCACGCGCCCTGTGCTAGATGGGGAATTCGAGGTCATCACCTTCGAGGCCAACCCAAACAGAGGAGAGAAGATAGGCGCAGGGCTGCCCGAAGAGGTAAAGCAGCAGTTGAAGACATGCCTGGAGGATGTCATACCCCAAATTTTGACCACCAAGATTTCCCATCATTGTGCAAATCATTACCACAATATGGATGAACTTTCATGCCTCATCAATCTCCTCAAAGATTGTTGAGCATTCACTACAATCAAGAATTAGGGTTTTGAACCCTCTCAGAGCACTTAGACAAAGGATCAATCAAGAAATGGCATGATCTTCAACTTGTCTAGCCTCTTAAAACACCCACAAAGGATCAAAAGGACTCCCACAATAAGAATCAAGCACAAAGTTGCAGCATTCCAAGTGGATTAAGCCTTAAGATCGCTTGTGTCCCCAAATTAGGGTTTTGGTCGACTGAGGCCTCCAGATGAAAATTTCCATCTGAGCATGAGCCAATGCCTCAATGTTTTGTCCTATAAGCTCAAAAGGATCTCAAGAGCCCACCCACAATGGCAAAATCACCTTGAAGGTCCATCTATCAAAGAATCAGGAATTAGGGTTTTGACCTAATTCAACCATTGAGTTAACTTGTAAAGTGAGGCATGGCTTGAAAGCTTCAAAATGAACTTCAAAGACTTCAAATACATCATGTTGACATGTTTACAAGATTTGATTGACTCAAAGAGCTCAAATCATAAGCCACAAGAGCTCACAACCATCTGATCACAAATTAGGGTTCCTGATGGAAAAAGTTAAACCCTATCCTTGACTGTTGGCCTACCCTTGATCTCAAACCTTGGGGAGGGGTCTAAGACATTCCTAAATACCCTTGGAGGCCATCCATGAAGTTTGATTAAACCCAAGGATTGATTTCACAAAAGGATCACAAAATCAAAATTTCACCTGATAAAAAAAGTCAACTGTACAAAAGTCCAAGTTTGACTTTTTGGATTTTTGGTCAACCAAGGTTTCTTAACCCTAAAACAATGTTAATATGTGATTTAAATCATCATTCATCAAGAAAAATCAAAGAAAGTGAGTTAACTTGTAAAAGGGGTAACCATAAAAAAACTTAGAATTTTCCTAAGTTATGGAACAAAGTGGCTAGGGTACCAACTTCCAAGGATCATAACTTGAGACCCAAGCAACCATTTTGGGTGATCCAAAGTTAGATTTGTAGGTCTTGCTACACTCTACAAAAGCTTCAACTACATCAAGTTCCAATTCTTCATGGATTTTTAGTTAGTAGTGGATCAAAGTGGTGAAAAAACCAAAATATGTCAAAAAAACACTTAGTGAAAATTCTGCCTTGAAATTTCAGCATGAAACATCAATTTTCCAAGGCATTTTTCACATTGATCCGAGATGAATCAATGAAATATTCAAACTTCAATGTTTTAGCACATCATTCAAGCTTTTCAAAAAGTACAAGAAGTCTCTCTAATTCATTTTGAGCTGAGAGATACATCCATGGGAAGTTAGCTCCAAAATCTGATTTTTCAGTAAGTCAGAATTGTGCATTTGGTCGAATTTGCATATTATGAGTCATCAAAGACATGTTTATCCATCTGCACACCTCAAGGGGGGACCAAGGAGGAATAAACAATGATCTATAAGCCTTCCAAGTCTTTGGAACTACATGTAAGTGTGCCATCCCTAAAAGCTAAAGATGCCTCAAGACTCCAATTTTGTTTTGGGACATTCAATGGATGCATAGAGCTGGCATGTATCAGTCCATGATTAACCAAATGAGTCCAGATAAGCTCATACAACAGAGGACCATATGCCTGTGCTCTAACCTCAAGTTAATGGCTAGAGGAGACTTGAGATTCCATTTGATCCACATTGGTCAGAGGCCTGCTGCAGTTGCCACACACTGTTGCTTGCAAAACAAACTTGACACACTATAAATAGGCCTCAATTGTGATCAGTTTGAGTACACCAAAGGTCCTAAACAAATGCCTTTCTCAAAATCACCACTTTCACTCCAAAAATACATTCTCTTGTAAGTCACTATCGGGTTTTGCATTTGAGAGTGATTCCAACCAAACCAATGGTTAACACACCTCACATATAACATATAGGGGTGATCCAAACTCTTACATCCCATCTGTAACATCAAAATCACCAAATGGCCACCCAATTGCACAAGACTCATGACTTGCTACAGAAGGAATCAGGTTGATCAATCCAGAGGTTTTTCAATCAACCTAAGCACTCAAACATATCCATTGAGGTACAAGGAAGCTGTCCAAATCGTTGGAACTCATCTGTAACACCTCCAAACCAGAATTCGATTCTCACTTGCAGAGGTAAAACTTGAACTCTCAAACTCAATGAATCATGCATCATAAACATGTTTTCTTGTTACCATTGTATTTCTGGATGTTTGTGGATCATTTACCCTCAATCAATTGTTGTTTACAATTCGTGTATAGGATTTCATTGAGTTCATGCGAATTTTAGGGTTCTTCAGGTTTTATCAGATTATGTTTTGATTCACTTGATTTCAATAAAATTGGGTATTGTCATTGTATTCCTCATTTGAAAATGCACGATTTTCATTTTTGAATCATGAGAATTGGTTGAGGAACGAGTGAGATAGGGTGCTTCTTGCACGAGCTCGAGGATGAAGATGGCCGTGGTGCCATTCTTCAGAAATTCAACTAAGTTTGTTATATATCTATTGTTTGCCATATATTAAATGAATTGGCATTACGCCCCACTGGTTGATCAACTGGTTTGTGTGTATTGAGCGAGCGAGAGGTCTGGGGTTCGAATCCCCCTCGCCCCAGACCTCTTTTTTATCACTTGTCCTATTTTAATATTTTTTATATTATTTTTGTTAATAACTTGGAAAATTAATTTCTCATTCAATTTTAATCATTTTTTATTGGTTCTTTTTCTGAAAAATCACAAAAATATTAAAGTATTTTATTCTACAAAAAAATCAAATTTATATTATTTATTTAATATAGTTGGTATTTTTGTGAATAAATTCATTTTTATTGTTTTAAAACATTTCTAAAAATGAATTTTTATCTTCAAAATCAAAATCAAATGAGTTTTAAATCATCTTGTGATTAAAACCTCATTTTTCAAACCTTAACCAAAAATCACAAGTGGTTTATTTAAACTTATTTGGTATTTTTTATCATTTTTTATTAATTTTCTTTAAAGAATTACTTTTAAAAATAAAAATTAGGGTTTCTTTGATTTTTTATCCTTATCAAACATTTCTAAAACATCTTTGGGCCTCTAATAGAGTGTAAGACCCAGCCCCTTTATAAATAAAACCTTTTTTGGGCCTCAGTCATTGTATAAGTCCCAGAACAATTTTCAAAACAACGGTATGATCACTCTTTCGCCATGGGCCTCTCCTTGAGTTGTAAGCCCCATCACTTGTACAAAAATAAATCTTTGGGCTTCTAATAGAGTGTAAGACCCAACCCTCTTTTGTACATAAAAAATTTTGGGCCTCAGTCATTGTATAATCCCACTGTGTTTTAGAAAATCCTGGCGCGATCGCCAGTTCAAAACAAAATAACCTTGGCCTACCCTTGTGTTGTAAGTCCCATTTATTTTCCTTTTTTCAAACTCTCTGGGCATCTCCTTGAGTTGTAAGACCCATCCCTTTGTACAGAAAATCTCTTTGGGCCTTAGTCATTATATAAGTCCCGGTACAATTTTTAAAACAACAGTAAAATTACTGTTGGGCCTCTCCTTGAGTATAAGCCCCAATAATCTTTTCAAAAACAACTTCTCTTTTGATTTAGGTTCAAATATACAGTTGTTATCAAAACTTTCTTTAATTTCTTTGAACAACTAACAATACAGCATGGAAGCTTGCTCACTTGTAAGATTTTATCAGCTTTCATTTAATTACTTTCATATATATATATATATATATATATATATATATATATATATATATATATATATATATATATATAACTGTATTGTGGGAAGTTGCTCCCCTGTAAGTCCTTCTTTCATAGCCTTTTATATACTTGTCATATATCAACTGTATATATACTAGTATATCTATTTAGAGTTTTCCCCGGCAACTAGGTCTAGAACTAGGTAAAGCCAATTGGTCACTCTTTGATACATTTAAAACTAGATCCCCATAGGATTTCCAGATACAGTCTTGCCTTCTCTTGGGCTTAAATAATATGGAACAATGAGAAAGGCAGTATTCTCGGTGAACCTTTTCTCAAACTGTCACTATTAGAACTTGTCAAAGAAATTCAGTTTCCCCAGAGAGGATTAATTCCCGGTGAAACTTCTCTTGAATTTCTTCAAACCCTAGAACTGTTCACAAAAGAAAAGATTATTCCCGGTGAAACTTTTCTTGAAATATTCTTAAATTTGGACCCAAGGGCTTCCTAAAAGCATCCCCGCCTCCTCTTGGGCTTTGTACAAGGACCCTTCAGCTTTTTAGAAGTTCTCATGCCTTCTCTTGGGCTTAATACAAGGACCCGACGACCTCTTAAAGGTATAAAACAGGACTTAGTCATCCTTAGCTATAGCAGTCTTTCCAGTGTCAAATCTCAGACTAATTGAGGGTTGATTCTCATCCCTTAAAAAGACCTGCCTCCTCTTGCGCATCATACAAAGATAAACTCCTCCTTACCAGTAGACTTGGATAGTCTAATTTCCTCTCGGATCTCAAAGACATTCTCAAGCACCTTACAAACCTAGGAAAAACCCCGGTCATTCTGGATCAATCTCCAGTAGAGTTAAAACCCATGGGTTCTAAAACCTAGTCTCTCTCCTAAAGTTCCCCAGCCAGGGTCAGTTTATCATCAGTATAACACTATCAGAACCTCAAGGTATCTGATACCCCAACTCTGTTGTAACCCTTAGCAAGAGTTGATTCCCCATTTGGACCTGCCTCGGGATCTCAATAATTCCAAGAAGAAGATAGCCTCCTCTTAGGCTTTGTATAATGATCCTTCCGTTCCTCAGCATAACCAGCCTCCTCTTGGACCTGACTCTCTTGTTTATTCAATCACCTTTCAGTACTCTCTTGTTGAGTCGACCCTTTAAGCCTTAATCTTGGGCTTTGTACAAGACAGATAAAACCGTTCTCTTGTTGAGACAATCTTTTAGCCTCCTCTTAGGCTTGATATGCTGATTTCCCCTAGCAGAAGTCAGCCTCCTCTTAGGCTTTGTATAATGATTTCTCCAGCTTGTTCAGCCACAATCTTGGGCTTCATACAGGACAGATAAAAGCACTCTGTTGTTGAGTCAAACCCTTTTTAGCCACAATCTTGGGCTTTGTACAAGACACCATATAAAATTTCCTAAGCAGAGTCAAACTCTTTTTCAACCTCAATCTTGGGCTTTGTATAAGACACATACAAACCCTCCTCAACAGAGTCAAAATCCTTCTTTAGCCTCAATCTTGGGCGTTGTATAAGACAGACAGAACATTTTCCCTAGAAAAGTAAAACTTTTAGCCTCCTCTTAGGCTTTGTATAATAATATCCCCCAAAGAGTCAGTCTCTTTTAGCCTCAATCTTGGGCTTTGTACAAGACATATATAAACACTCTCTTGTTGAGTCAGTCATATCCAGCCTCCTCTTAGGCTTTTTATAAGGACTTCCCCAGTGGAGTCAATCAACCTCTTAGCTTCAACCTTGGGCTTTATTCAAGGCACACAAAAATCAACATCCCCTCAGAGGAAACCAAAATCTCTCTGTAGGAAGTCACTTCTCTGTTTATCACTTATCAAAATAGACATTCAAAACCAAACCTAATCCCAGATAACTGCTGTAAGTGGCATAATTTTCGATTATAATATCCAAGTTGTTGTCTATCTTTTATCCTGGTAAATCCTTTCTTTCATCTAATTGCTGTAAGCGGCAAGCCTCTGGATTATTTACATCCACGCCACTATCCCTCTCTTAGCATGAGAAATTCCTAAGGAAAATGGCATTGCTCTACATTGAGTTAAAGTTTTCCCCTTCAGGACAAACCCCTATAAAGGAAATTATGGCATTGCTGGATTATCATATCCTAGTTAAAGTAATCCTCCTTTATAAATAGTCACCCAACAGTTGTGATAAATAGATGAAATATCTCCCTTTAGAGATGACAAATTCTCTCTCAGTCAAAACCTTTAGCTTCAATCTTGGGCTTTGAACAAGACACAAATAACCTTTAGCTTCAACCTTGGGCTTTGAACAAGACACCAAAATATCTTTTTCCTCCCTTAGAATAGGAGGAACTACGATTGCTCTGATTTCCCTGTTTCGTGTAAACGAGAATACGTAGGCATAAGATTGCGAAATCTTAGCGAGCATACTAATAAAAAACTCTAGGTCCAGTACCTTCATACCAATCAAAACTTAGGTCCAGTACCTTACCAAAAGCATCGGGAAAACCCGAACATCAACAAAAACTCACTCTCTCTCTCTCTCTCTCATATTTCCCAAGAAACTTTCCCAACCCATTAACAGATAAACACCATCAAGTACAAAGCAGAACCTAAAGTTAACATCCTGTGGATAATCACATATAGGATGGGTAATTGACAACTCTCCATTGTATAACCTGACCCCGGACTCCCCGAATCTCTTTAAGCGTTTGTTCAGTTAAACATTCGCGTGCAAGGTTAGTTTGAGATAGCTTCCCTTTCCCTTCCAGCTTCATGGGATAAATAAGAAATCAGAAAGTAGCACCCCCTCCTCTTCATTGAGGAGAAAACCCAAATTCCGCGATAAGGTGGTCGCGTCACCGACAAAAAACGCGCGCTACAGAGAAATGACGACTCTGTTGGGGACGTCTTGGATCTGTTTAGGACTATAGACTAGAATTCTTAAGATGTCTAGGATGTTAGTCTTAGGAATAAATATATATATCGCTTTTTCTACTTGATATCCGTGTTTATTTTTCTGCTAATAGGACTACGGGTGATGCCGCATGTGGAAAGTTTGAGTGATACCTAAGATAAGTGATGGCATAGAAGGGTGGTCTTACAGGGAGTGATTCCCAAATAAGCGATCCTGGTAGACCATCGAATAAGTGGAGATACCCTTTACGGATTCAATGTCTAGTGACTTCGGTTGCAAAAAGAGATTGTTCGATTGTGGTATCCATGAAACTGAGGATTTAGTAGACTGAGACCATGTGACTATTTTGTAGTGCGGAATCTATCGAAAATAGCTGTCACGCGATACTACCCCCATTTGAGATTCCCCTAAGATACTACAGCTCGCTCGTGTGAACCAGCCTGCTGTTGTTATCCCAAGGGGGGTCAATGATTTTGAGGATAGGTACAAAAATTCACCATAGTACAACCTTTGGGAATGGGTAGAGCCATGACTCCATGCTCGTGATGTAACGGTCCGTTTTTAATATTTCCTTTTTCCGTGCTTTTTGGTGTTAATTGGTCGAGTCTTTATTTTTAATTGAGAAATATTTATGTTAATTTCTAATTGGTGTGAATATATGTTATTTTTGCACATTGTGTATTTTTACCGTTTTTGAGAGTTTGCGGGGAAAATTGGAATAGAGGGTATTTGACATATTTCATAATTAATAGTGTTAGTTAATAATAGTTAGTTTAGATATTTATTAGAAATGTTTAGAATTTTTAAGTTAAGAAAATATAAAAGAAAATAGTTAGTATAAGTTTAGAAAAAGAAGAAAAAGAAAAGTTAGTAAGAGTTTCCCAAAAGAGAAGAAAAAGAGAGAAGAGAAAGAAGAAAAGAGAGGAAAAACTTGTGAAGGAAGAAATCAATCTCCCGACTTTCTAGAACACGATTAAATCGGGTAAGGGTGCGAAACTCGGTTATTGTATTGATTGTGTATGATTATGTATGTTTTGTGTGGATGTTTTGGTTGGTTTTCCATATGTTTCCGTTTATGCCGTATCAGACGAAATCGATAGAAACCGATGTTTTTACGGTCGAAAAGTCGTATAAATACATGTGTTGGTTGGTTATATGTATGTGAGCTGCTGTTTAAAGTTTCATGAAGTTTGGTTATGTTTTGGTTAGTTTTCGTTATGTTTCCGTTATTTTGTCCGTTTAGGTCGAATTGTAGGAAATCGATAAAAACCGATGTTTTTGCGGTTAGAATTTGAAATAAACTACGTAGTTGTATCGAGTAAGGTTAGGTCGTCGTATAGCGTGCTTTTTATTCGATTTGGTGATGTTTGAAAATTCTGGTTTTTGAAAGGTTGAAATTTAATCGAAAAATCGAACGTCGTAGAAATTTCGTTTATGTGTTCTACATTGTTCTTATGTATTTGGTGGTTGCGCGTATATGTTTGTTTCGGTGAAAATGTTCGATTTAGTCGAGTTTTCGGGCACTTTGGAAAAATGGCAGCAAATGTGTATTTTGAGAAAATCTGGTTTTTGAGGAAAAACAGAGTTATGTATCGATACATAACCCATATGCATCGATACATACTGTGAAAATTGGGAAAAATAGCATTTTCACTACAGCATGTGTCGACACATGCGTGCTATGTATCGATACATGTGGCTTTTTGTATCGATACATAAGCCTATGTATCGATACATACTGTGCTGAACCATAAAAATCTGGTTTTTCGGGGAAACTTCGGAAATTCATATCTCTTGAACCGTAAGGCGGTTTTAATCCCCGTTCGAAGCGTTGGAAAGCTAACGAGATGTTATTTCTAGGAAAAATAGTTTTGAGGTCTGAACCTAGTCCAATCGGTACAGTTTTTACGAACCGTTTCGTAGTGTCGGGCGTCCGGTTTATGTTTTTGCGTTATTTTGAAATATTCATATCTTGTTAACCGTTTATCGTATTTAAGAGTTCTTTATACCGAATCGAAGCTGTCGATGAGTACTTTTTGATGATGATAGAAAATATTATTTTTGGCCGACTTTTAGCTGACTTTTCTGAGAAACCGTAAAATGGAATTTTTGAGTTATTTTCTATATTGTGCGATAGGATATGATAGGTAACGTATGACTTGTGTGAGGGATGTTTGATGGGTATATGATGTTGTGGTGAAGGTTTGTGGCCGTTTGGCAATTATGTGCATTGTATTATATGTACTTGAAATGCATGATTTAATGTATGAGCCTTGATTGCCATGGGTCATTATATGACATGCATCATGTTGTAGACATTGTAGATCCCTTTGTGGGTGTAAACAATGCATGTAGACATTGTAGATCCCTTCGTGGGTGTAAACAATGCATTAGATCCCTTATGGGTGTAAGCAATTGTTGTATTGATCGTGTGCCTATTATAAAGGACTAAAAACGATCCATAACGTCGTATGCTTGTTGATAAGTGGTAGCGACGGGGAACATCGTATGCCCGACGGGGAGTTACCCTAATTAACGAGTGATGATTCCAAGAGTTCCTAGGGGACTAATGGTACCGCATGCATAGAGTCGTTGTGTCGGTCTCTGTGCATTTGCATAATTCATTACATGAATGTTTATGTGTTGAATTTTGAGAAGGATTTGTTATGCATTGTGTTAATGTATATGCTTATGTGATTGATGTGTGAAATGGGTTTAATATGTCTTGTGTTGTTTACAAGTATCGTATTTGTGTGGTGAGAATAATTGTGCATATTTTGCTAAGTGTTTTATAATGATATGCAATTATATTATAATCCTGTTTCTCACCCTTCTGCTGTCGTTTAATGCTGTAATGGCATTGCAGATTAGACGCTGGAGGTCTTTTGCGAAGATTAGTGTCTTCGTCTTTTTGTCGTTCCGTCGGCTCTGATGTGTAACACGGGTAGTCGGGGTTCGAGTGTAGATGTTTCTTTTGGCTTGTATATAGTGGCTTTGTATGAACATGTATATGACATACTTATCTTTTGTGATGACATCAGTTATGGATGTTCCGCTTTAATTCTGTAACTGAACGATGATATTTTGGAACTGAGTTCCTATGTTTATATGACTATCAGGTTGTTATATATCTATATGAGCAGGTTGTTTTAGTTCACGTTGGTGTGGCATCTCTGGCTATATCATGATAAATTATTCTTTGCTCTGATGTTTTATTTATAAGATTAGTTTATTCCGGTTTTTGTACGGGGTATAGAAGGGGTGTTACACGTGACGCTGAACCTTTGAACCCATGTTTTTTCTATGTTTTTGTGTGCTGCATTCATGCATTCATTTCATTAAAAAACTTTAAACAAAGAAAAAATCTTCTCTTCTACTCTCTCTTTTTTCAAATTAAACTAAGATAATGATTGCAAATACCAGAGAGAAAGATTGCGTTATGGATTTCGGTAGAAGGAAGACGCACAAGTACACCTTCAAGGTTCCAAAACTAGAGGATTTAAGAGGGTTGGCAAGGATGATCACCAACCCTGATGCTTTCAGAGCTAAGTACGGAGGACTGCTATCTCTGTTAAGGGTCCATGCAATTGAAGGAATCCTGTCTACACTGATTCAGTTCTATGATCCGGTTTATCACTGTTTCACATTCCCAGATTATCAACTAGCACCGAAGCTGGAGGAGTACTCTCACCTGACTGATTTACCCCTCACTGACCAAGCTCCCTTTTCTAGACTGGAAGAAATTCCAAAGGATCAAACCATTGCAAAAGCAATCTATTTGGACGAGTTAGAAGTCAGGACTCACATGACCATTAAGGATGGAATCCAAGGTTTACCAACAAAGTTTTTGGTAAAGAAAGCTCTGTATTTTGCTAGTATAGGGAACGTGACTGCTTTCGAGAGCATCTTTGTTCTGCTCACCTATGGGTTATTTCTATTTCCCAACATTGATAACTTCATTGATACCAATGCCATTAAGATCTTTCTGATTGGAAACCCGGTGCCGACCTTGCTTTCAGATGCTTATCATTCTGTACACTTAAGGAATTTGTACAGTGGAGGAATGATCACATGCTGTGTACCCCTACTATACAAATGGTTCACTTCCCATTTACCTAAGTCTGCCGCTTTTTGGGATCATAAGAGTACTCTACGTTGGTCATAGAGAATCATGTCTCTTACCAACTCTGACATAGATTGGTACAATCGGATCTATGACGGAATAAGAATCATTGACCATGTGGAAATTTCCCTAATATACCCCTCATAGGAACTAAATGAGGAATCAATTATCATCCAGTTTTAGTTCGTCGTCAATTCGGATACCCGATGAGACATATCCCGCGTAATGTTCCTCTGGAAGGTCTTTTCTTCAAAGAAGGAGAAAATGACAGGGCACTAAAGACAGAAATAGTGCATGCCTGGAAACATGTTCATAAAAAAGGAAGAGAGTCTCTAGGAAAGCTAGATTGTGTCTCTGTGGAACCTTATCTCCACTGGGTACAAGTTAGAGCTCTCAAGTTGAGGATGCCTTACCCTCGTCAAGAAGTTCTTCCGTTAAAGGAATTTGTCCTTTATTTTATGTCTGATACGGAAAAACTTCAGGTCACTCTCAATAAAGTTCAACGGGAGAAGAAATCTTGGAAGAACAAGTACCGCATTCTCAATGTGGAGTGTACCAAAATACAACAACTGTTAAAAGAAAAAGATGCTCTGATCGAGATTTTAGAGCAACATTGTTACGGTGAAAATCGGATAACAAGCTATTAATTAACTTGCATCATATTTCTTTTACAACCGACTTTGATTTATCCAAAGTAAAGGTTCAAGATCGTTAGAAAAACCTAAAGGGGGAGATCTAAGGTTCGGGGGTTGGTTACGCCTAGGGAAGGTATTAGCACCCTAAACGTCCGTAGTACTCTACGGGAGCCTCTTGTTAATGTTATCTTATGTTTGCTAAAGGTTCTATGCTAAAGGTTTGAAACCCTAGGGGTTAGTATCTAAGTATACTCGACAAAGCATCGCACTTTGCGCCTACGTATCCTCGGGTATAGAATCAGAGTATGCGTAGTTCTACTTCTACTGAATGATTGACTGTGGTCAATATTCAGAGGGGAAATGAGTGTGGCCTCATTGTAGAGTATAAGAACTCTCTAAGTCTAGTTATAATGGTCCTATGTTATGTTTTAGTCAATATGGAAAGTGAGTATTCATTAGGATGAATATCACCAAGAGTGTAAGAACCCTCTCCTAAGGCTAGTTATAACTCATTGGCCCTTAGGAGGCCAAGAAGTGAAAGTCATCTCCTAAGAGGCTACTAAGGTAAGATGGGGGTTATGACTTTAAGAGTCAACCTTAATCACCTTCCTTTGGAATGGGGATAAATACAGTTGTAAAGATATGACAACAAGAGATATTGATAAAGATGAATAAGATAACAACAATAACATGAGTATGGCAAGAAGTATTTCATAATAAAGCATGGATAAAGTGGATATGAGCATCATAGAAACATGTAAACAAAGACAAATCAATATGTTTCAATCTTAAGGAAGACAAACATAAGGAACACTCATAAGATAAAGAGGCATGATATTAAACTAGTTTGATATTTAAAGAAGAACAAAATTCACACATCCAAGTCAAACACATGATGAATCAAACATGGGATAAATTTTGTTCAAGACTTAAACAATAATTAGTGAATAAACATTCAAATTATCAATAAAGATGACTTATACATAAAGTTAACAATTCATCCAAAGATGGGTAATTTAAAGTTCAAACATTAATAATTAATCTTAAGTAAACAATTAAGAAATAAATTGATAATTAAAATTAAATAAAAATATAAAAATATTTTTGGAGTTTTTGAAATAAAGAAAAAGTTTTAGATAAATAAAATAAAAAAGGTTTAAAAAAAAAAAGATTTGAAATGAAAATAGTTGAAAAATAGAAAATAAAATAAAAAGACAATAAAAACTTACGCAGGGGGTGCATTAAGTAATCTGAACTAGTTAAAAAACAAAGGAAAATGAAATGGGCCAGAAACTGGGGGTGTGGATAGTGATGCGCAGGCCCAGGTCCAAAACACACGGCTGAAAAATGAAAAAAAAAACAAAACAAAGGGGACTGGGGCGAGGGGGATTCGAACCCCAGTCCCTTTGTTTACAAGGGCTAGGTCTGAACCACTGGGGTGGCGATACATCCATTGTATACCCCCCCCCCCCCAATAACCATATATACCAAGGTGAATCATAAATGCTTTAAACAAAAAACACATGCGCTACCACATGACACTGAGTGTAACGTATTAATACATCAATTGGTCAAAGTTACTTAAATGATGCTACACGACAAAACCTCATGGCCGGCCAATCAGGACGCAAGCATGAAAATTGAAACATGCAGAAACAATACACTATCGTGTTTCATCTTGAAATCTTAAAACAAACATCAAACTTCCATCCAACATAAAAACCTCAATATACCACCAAATATCATGAAATAACCTACCAAACTGAAGAACTCTAAACATAGAGCACGATTGAGACACTAACTAACAAAGTTATCACCCAAGACATGAGCAGAAAGCCAAGCAAAGCACATGTTCAAAATTAAAAACTCAGTTCAGAAAAGGATGAGAAACCACCCTCTGTTTTAAATATAAACCAACATCACTCTCAACTGGCAGTGCAAGAACACTCTCTTTCCTTCTATCATGCATCCTGATAACACTAATTTATATTGAGAAAATACACAGCTTTTAAAGTGACATGATGATAATGTCAATTATATCTTAAACCAAACAAACAAATGAACATCTAAATCTAAGATCCTGAGCATGGGCCTAACTGAAACTTAGAACCACAACAATGACATCAATGAGAAAAAAAGATCAACAATGAGGTCTCCTTCTCACCATGGTAAAACCAAATCAAGCAAATAACAATACTCATGGTACCATAATAAATCAAGTGCATAACAACAACAAGGTGACAACATGTTTATGTTATTTCCTTTTTTTTTTAAACGAGCAAGATTGGTCACAGTATTATGACCTCACCAGGATTCTTCATGTTGTGTCATCTGAACATACCACAAATGTCTTGACAAACTTATAAACATCAATATGACAATATACTCGTCACATGTATAATAAATGCAAAGGTTTCACACACACATCCAACACTATTTAATTGCCTTAAGATATCCATGTTAAGCACACACCAACATTCAAAATATCAAACTGATTATAATATGGAAATAGCATCGATGACAATGATAGCAATATACCAAACAAAACTCCTAACTATGACAAACATGGATACAAGTAGCTGGTCAAGGTGAGAAACCTAGAATGAAACCAACAAATTCATGCCAACACACAACTACATATTGCTATCCTAGACTATCATGAAATGAAACACATAGCTCAAAACTTTAAGTTACAACATTGACACCAAAGTTCCAAATCAACCACTGACAGTGCATCAAAATAGATTCCATCATCTCATTATCGTTTTCGAAACCATTTCAGAATGAACACACTAATCGTACAATGTCAAGTATGAGATGATCATGGCAATCAGTTTAAATAACATGAGAATAATATGAGGATATACCTGATGGAGTGTTACTCTTTATGGATTCTAAGCAGACCAAGAATTCTTCCTCTTCTCAACAACCTTTGCTCTAACTCTCTCAAAGAACCTCCTCACTTACCAAACTGAGACCTCAGAGATTTCTTTAGGATATTTTTAGTGGATTCTTCGTGTGTTTTCAAATGAGGAGCTGACCTTCTTTTATAGTGCAATGAGCTGGTTAATGGTATCTATGATCCAACGGATATGTGCTTTGTCCTTTAGAGAAAGGATAGCCTCTCTGCGTATGCCACAGACTGCCCACCCCTTGAGCTAAGTGAAATCGTGTGGAGGGTGTCCTTGTTGCTTGCTTATTTTTTTAGAAAGAAAACAAAGGCCTAGACTGATGGAAAAAATAAAATACTCAACGGCTATTTGTTTTACACTATGATGCAACTCTTTTTTACAATTACCAAAGTACAAAGGGTTGTACTTCTCTGAAGTTTCCTAGCACGTTTCTAGTGGCTTTTGGATAGGAAATGATGAATAAGTTCAGCAGCCTTGTACTTGTGATATTTCCTGCTCAGACTTCAACTTGGTTACAACAACATAGTTGCAAAGAAACCTATGCCAAGCATCTTGTTACACGGATTCCCTCTTCACATAATGGATCAAGGGCCAAAACTTTGGGTTCTTTGGGAAATAAAAGGCATAGTAGCAGCCTATGAACATGTAACAAAAGAGTCCATGGATAAACATAACAACAAGTGACACAAAAACAGAATTTCCATGTATATGTAACATTGTGACATGTCATTTTTGGTGCAAGATTTCTAGATGAACAATGTTTCATTTTGTGAGTTTCTTAGCTTTTTGGAAAGTTGGAATTTGATATAACAATTCTTGTGTGGAAAGTATCTTGAAATAATTCTTGTAACAATGAGAAAAGTCTCCATAAAATCATGCGCAAGAGTTGGCAAAAAGACTTAGAACATTTTTCTAAGTTATTGAATTTTGATAATTTGAAACACCCAACTTTAAAGAACCATAACTTGAGAATGGTTTATTCAAATGAGATGTTCCACATATGGTTGGAAAGCTCTCATCATGCTCTAAAACTTTCATTTGGGACCCAAGTCTTGAAACCAAGTGGAAATGGGTGAAAAATGAGGTCAAAGTTAGAGAAAAATGTGAAGAAAAGTGTTGAAATTTTTCTAAGTGTTGGGTCAGATTATCTTGCAAGCTTCATAACTCAAAAACCAAGCATTTTTGGATGAAAAGTCATGTGGAACAAATTGAATATCTTGAAAAGAGCTTTCCAATGAGCTTTGAGTCACTTAATTTGAGTGTGTGGTTTAGGAGTTATGGTCAATTCAAATTGTGCTATTAGAGGGAAAATCTCACATATGAAATCTTTCAGGATCAAAACCCTACTTCTCTTGCAAGAAACCTCATGAAACTTGATCTTGATGCTTTGAATACCTCATGAGACATTCTATGATGATTAGAACCATTGACACTTCATTTGAACCAAAATTCCAAAGGATTAGGGTTTCAGTCAAACCCTAATTTTGATTGTGAATGTACTGAGGTCAGATCTTGTAAGCTTGCTTCTTCTTTCTAATCTAAAGGTCTTAGGAGACTCTTGAGGATATTGATAAACCAATAGAATCAAGAATTAGGGTTTGGTAATTCATCTTAATGAAAATCAAAGCCATTGACTGATAAGTGTCACAGAAACCCTAATTCGGAGGTATAGTGAGGCTGAGGCTCAAACTTCTCTTGTTGAGGACCAATAGATCTTGGATCCTTGTTGAATGATGTCTCTTGGATGTAGATGACCTTAAGTGGTAAGTGAGCCACACAAATCTTGACTTGATAGAGTCAATTTCTCGGTGATTTCTTCAGAGCAAAACCCTAATTCCAAAGTTCTTGCACTGGAGATCTTTTGTTGACTTGACTTGCTTCAAAACAACTTGTGGAGCTTCATGGTGATATGCAAACCTAATTTGAACACAAAGAAACAAACTGCAAGATATGGGTTAGTTCAGAGATGATTGACCTAAGATGCACAAATGAAGATGACATCTAAGGGTAAAAATTTGGGGTACAACAGTTGCCCCTATTTAAATAGCTTTACCGGATGGCATGAGGAACGGAGATTCCAGGGGCATCAAGGTGAAAGGTATTTAAATATAGCAGACCGAAAATTTTTCCCTTAGATGGAATGCAAATGCTAAGGACAAACGACAGACATGCAAATGCTGACATGCCATGAACTTCTAAAATGACGATATGATGCCAGGAAGGATGCAAAAGATGCAGACAAACCAGACACCAGGGACAACAGAAAGAAAACACACAAGATAAGCTCCACTGGGGAAAGACAAAAGCTAGTATCCATGAGAAAACCTCACTGGGGATACAGGCTAACCAGCGAAAGAGACTCACTGGGGAGACTCCAAAGAAACACTGGGGAAAAACCAAAAAAAATCTCCACTGGGGAAAGATCCGGGGAGATAGACTACTGGGAATAAAGCAACACACTCTTTCTAGGCATGAAACCAGAAAGAAAAACCTGATCACTGGGGATCAGCCTAAAAAGACAGATAATCAAGCAAAGACTTCCTGGGGATTCTTATACCGAAGAGTTCAAGATGGGATCTTCAAGAAAAGCCAGAAAGACAGAGACAAACTCTGCGCACCAACTAGGAGTCTTATAAGGTTGAAGAAATTTGTTCCAAGAAGCTTAGCTTAAAGCAAGTTTTCAAAAATCCAAGGTAAGGGTTCAATGTCTGACACGATTCGAACAAGAACGGTTTTAAAACAAGAAGACAGTGCTTGACACGATTCAAACAAAGTCCAAGTTCAAGTTTGACACGATTCAAACAAGAACAAGTTTTAAAAATACAAGACAATGCTTGACACGATTCAAACAAAGTCCAAGTTCAAGTTTGACACTCTTCAAACGAGAACAGTTTTAAAATAAGAGGCAGTGTCCGACACGATTCGAACAAAGACTCTGTTCAGGTTTGACACGATTCAAACAAGAACAGTTTTAAAACGAGCAGACAATGCTTGACACGATTCAAACAAAGTCCAAGTTCAAGTCTGACACGATTCAAACAAGAACAAGGTTTAAAACACAAGACAATGTTTGACACGATTCAAACAAAGTCCAAGTTCAATTTTGACACGATTCAAACAAGGTCCAAGTTCAAGTTTGACACGATTTAAACGAGAACAGGTTTTAAAAATCTTTAATGTTAAACTTCTTGGGAAACAACAAAAGGTTTAAAGATTCAAATCTGGCGCGCAAAGGTGAAGACCGAACAAGCACGACACAAACAAAGAAAGCCGAGAATGTTTTTACTCCACTGGGGAAGTAAAGGTTCACATCGTCAAAGGATAGACCATAAGGGATAATTGAATCGAAGGTTTGCATCACCAAAGGATTGATGGAAGAAAAAAACTGGCATCGTCAAAGGATTGACGGAAAAAACAGACACCGTCAAAGGATAGACGGTAAGGGATAATTGAATCGAAAGTTTACATCACAAAAGGATTGATGGAAGAAAAAAGCTGGCATTGTCAAAGGATTGACGGAAAACACAGTTGATCAAAATGTGACATCATCAAAGGGTTGATGGTACGAAAATTGACTTCGCCAAAGGATTGACGGAAAACACAGATGGTTTAAATAAATAAAGACCTCCTCAAAGGGTTGATGGAAAAAAACTGGCATCGTCAAAGGATTGACGGAAAAAGCAGTTGATCAAAATGCGACATCATCAAAGGGTTGATGGAAAAAAAACTGGCATCGTCAAAGGATTGACGGAAAAAGCAGTTGAAAACAATTGAATGACATCATCAAAGGGTTGATGGAGAATGACTGATTGAAGGTAACACTATTGGTAACTGTAGAAGTATGAATAAAACCAAGGACGGATAAGCTTCTAGTGAGAGAGATTGCCACTAATTGTTGGGTATAAATTCCAAAGATATATTGGTATTACAACACTGCTGGAGAAAGGATCATGCTTTCCATGGGGATTCATAAAAGAATCTTCCTGCGAGACATAGTGCAAAATAAATGCACTATCAAAAGTAGGTTCGAAAACCACACCTGCCGGGGACCAAAGTTCAATCTAGGAACAAGCTAGAAAGAAACGGCCAAACAAGACTCCAATTGAGGAATGAACTCAACTGGGGATTTATCTTATCCAAATGTGGAGAAGATAACTGAAACAACCATCATCCACGAGGATACAACTCTGTGGGGATTTCAAGAATGGATGGGCACTTTATGCCTAGGGGCTGATGACTCTATTGGAGAGAATAGACAAACCCAGTCACTTGGGGAAATAAACACCAAAGTGAACAACCCAGGAAAACACCAAAAAGGGAGGCAAAAAAAGCTAAGATGCTATGCTTATGCCATGCTTATGCTATGCTGACAAAACAGACGAGAAGCGAGACTGGAGATGAAATAAACATCTCGACAAGGATACCCAGCCAAAATCAACAGATTAGACCAATACTGGGGATGAAGAAGAAGAGACAACTTCGCTGGTGAAAAGAGCATTCCACCTGAGGCATAACGTCACGAGGATGACCATCATGAATCTGATTTCTTCACTGGAAAAGAATCCGTGGAAGATTTGTCAAAATTAGCTGAAGTAACAGCTCACCGGGGAGCTAACAAAGTAATTATGCATCCCACTGGCATAATTATCATCTTTAAATCTTATCTGCCCCAGGCTATATGGTCTTTGTCAGAAGATGATAACAAGAGGATTTTATAGAAGAATTGGCATACAAGGTGTTCCAATATCTTCAAACTCTTGGAGAGATCTCGGCGTAACTGCCCCAGATTAACTGCATTCACACAACAAGGTCGTTGAACTCGCTCTTCAGAATGGTTGTTTGACGATTTGGGGAAGATATGCCCCATACTGATTGGCCTTTTAGAGATTTACCGAATCTCGACTTAACTGCCTCTGATTAATTGGTTTGTGAGGGTAAGTCATCAAAAGGATTTCACAGAAGAATTGACGCACCAGATGCTTCAATGTCTTCAAACTTTTGAAAAGAAATGAACCTAGACATGATTTCCCCAGTTCAACTGTATTCGTGATACTCAAACTGTAGTAGAAACGACTGGGGAATAAAATCTGCCCCTGATGATGGGTCCTGGAGTCCACACTTGTCATAAGATGACCTGGAGAAGACTTGTTCCAGAATTCTGAATTTTGACGAGTTCTGCCCCTGATTCTTGGCTATTGGGATGATGGATTGGCAAAACCTTCCGCTTGGTTGCCCCTGACTGAGTTTCCTTTATCAAGTCGAATCCCCTAGCTGGCTGTATTTGTTGGAATTTCTTTGATATTGAGTTATTTTTACAAACAAGTATTGTTCATCAAAAAATTGGCAATTTCAATGCGATATTCATGCAAGCTTTTGAAATCGAGTTTCATTGATGAAACACACACGGTGGAATGATTAAATAAAAAACAAAGATGGATCTAGTCAGAGGAAGTGATCAACACACGCAAATAACAAAGATTATTAGGAGTCAGGTTAATCAACCTTGTTGTAGTATACTTTCAAAACAACCTTACCTTGATTAGGTCTTTTAAGGGTTGTAACGTGGCTTGGTTCACGGTTTACGAAACAAAAGATAAAGGCTCAAAGTTTATTTGTCCCACCCAATCTTCGTGATGAACTCCGATCCTACACTCAGTTAACTCAAGCTATACATTCCAGTTTCCAAAGGTTAGAAAGTCACTTGATTTGAGAGCTGACTGGCGTCTTACACGAAGCGCCTGCATTCGATTGCATAACCAAGTTAAACTGAGAACTACCCTGCCCAAGGTTGAGATTTAAACGTTTTTTGTGTAAGGAAAGAAAATTCCTACTTCTAGGCTCGAAGGGTTAACGAGGGATTATCTTCCTTATTTCTCCAGTATTTGGGAATTGAAACAATGCCTTACATCCTTGGCAAGGTTTAATCGAAAGCATACCACAGCAATTATGAACACAGGGTTTTCATCATCCTCCCCAATCTTTGTTTAAACAAACAGGTGAATAAAAGGGAGTGAAACAAGGTGAAGGTATATTTTGTATTTTTGTATGGCGATAAAAATATATGAGTGAAACGAATGGACTTAATAATAAAGATGCACAAACATTTCATTAACCTCGCCAATTTGAAACAACAATACAACAAAAACGCTGAAATAGCCGAGAGATTGCCAGCTTCGGGGAACTGGGCTTTTCTTTCTTGACTTGCCAAAACGGGATAACCGTCTTCAGAGTTGACTGTCGAGATCCGTCTGAGAATCATCTTCACCTATACTCTCAAAAATTTCTTCCATTTTGAAGTCTGATGAATCTGCCTGATTAGGTGAGAGATAGTTGATTGTTGATTTGGAGTCAAGCAGAGTCTGAATCTTGTTTCTGAGCACGCTACAGTCTTCAGTTGCATTCCAAAGACATACCCTGAACATTGTCATCTCTCTTTGCCAAGGCTGCCACGATCTGATTCAACTGGTTTCTCAACAAGTCGAAATCTGCTCTAGTTACAAATTGGTTCTGCTCCTCTGCATTCATGATCCCTTAAAAGCTTTTTTAAGTCCAATGCTGGCTTTGGGAGGTCAGCTGGGTTACAGACAAAGGACGAATGAGACTCAAGACTGAGAAATGCAAATGCAATGCAAGCCAAATGGTTTCAAGGGACTCGAAAGGCGAGTTGCAAACATTTTCGGGAAAACTGAAAAGTTTCATTTTAAAATCTAAGATCCCGATTGATCTTTGCGAAGAAAAGAACGTCTGAGTTCATTGAAACCAAATGGTTATCATGAGATG
Source organism: Lathyrus tuberosus (assembly GCA_022829125.1). NCBI lineage: Eukaryota > Viridiplantae > Streptophyta > Magnoliopsida > Fabales > Fabaceae > Lathyrus > Lathyrus tuberosus. The sequence continues at coordinate 2,103,145 of JALAZF010000563.1, forward strand.
TATGCAATGCACAAAACACGGGCACACAAAAACACAAACATGCATGCACAACAGCACACAAGTCCTAGGTTTAGGGGTTACGAGCATGGAGCCAAGGTCTACCCATCCCAAAAAGGTATGTACTATGGGTTTTCGTCTGCAGAACAGGGTTCTAAAAAGTTCCCAGAGTCTACGATCCATCTTTCAGATTTTGTTGACTTCCCAAATGACTTGGTAATCAACAAAATTCTCAAGAGAACCTCATCTGAGTGTAGTATCGCGTAGCAACTAATTCAGAAATAGACTTCTTCATGGTCACCGCACTACATCTAAAAGGCTTAAGTGGGGTTTGGGAAACTACGGTTCTCAGTATCAATGGCACCTAAATTGAGAGTAGCATGCTTTCATGAATAGGATCGTTCAACATGACTAAACTCTCAAGAGGGCCTCAACTGAGTGATGGTGTCTCAAGTTAACTTTTTCAGGAATCGACTCCTTCAAAGCCTCCTTGAATATACCATCGTCCTATCATAAGTGCACTCAAAATCTGGGTTAGGATTTATCTCACCACTCAACAATGTCAAACCCAAAGAAAGAACTCAAGCAAATATACAGACATACACAGATATGTACAAGCATAGTAAACAAACATAATTAACATAAGCAAAAGCAAGGTGGGCTTAACCCTCAAAAAGTTTTTGCCATCCCCAGTGAAGTCGCCATTTCTGTTGCGGTGAAAATCGGATAACAAACTATTAATTAACTTGCATCATATTTCTTTTACAACCGACTTTGATTTATCCAAAGGAAAGGTTCAAGATCGTTAGAAAAACCTAAAGGGGGGAGATCTAAGGTTCGGGGGTTGGTTACGCCTATGGAAGGTATTAGCACCCTAAACGTCTGTAGTACTCTACAGAAGCCTCTTGTTAATGTTATCTTATGTTTGCTAAAGGTTCTATGCTAAAGGTTTGAAACCCTAGGGGTTAGTATCTAAGTATACTCGACAAAGCATCGCACTTTGCGCCTACGTATCCTCGGGTATAGAATAAGAGTATGCGTAGTTCTACTTCTACTGAATGATTGACTGTGGTCAATATTCAGAGGGGAAATGAGTGTGACCTCATTGTAGAGTATAAGAACTCTCTAAGTCTAGTTATAATGGTCCTATGTTAGGTTTCAGTCAATAGGGAAAGTGAGTATTCATTAGGATAAATATCACCAAGAGTGTAAGAACTCTCTCCTAAGACTAGTTATAACTCATTGGCCCTTAGGAGGCCAAGAAGTGAAAGTCATCTCCTAAGAGGCTACTAAGGTAAGATGTGGGCTATGACTTTAAGAGTCAACCTTAATCACCTTCCTTTGGAATGGGGATAAATACAGTTGTAAAGATATGACAACAAGAGAGATTGATAAAGATGAATAAGATAACAACAATAACATGAGTATGGCAAGAAGTATTTCATAATAAAGCATGGATAAAGTGGATATGAGCATCATAGAAACATGTAAACAAAGACAAATCAATATGTTTCAATCTTAAGGAAGACAAACATAAGGAACACTCACAAGATAAAGAGGCATGATATTAAACTAATTTGATATTTAAAGAAGAACAAAATTCACACATCCAAGTCAAACACATGATGAATCAAACATGAGATAAATTTTGTTCAAGACTTAAACAATAATTAGTGAATAAACATTCAAATTATCAATAAAGATGACTTATACATAAAGTTAACAATTCATCCAAAGATGGGTAATTTAAAGTTCAAACATTAATAATTAATCTTAAGTAAACAATTAAGAAATAAATTGATAATTAAAATTAAATAAAAATATAAAAATATTTTTGGAGCTTTTGAAATAAAGAAAAAGTTTTAAATAAATAAAATAAAAAAGGTTTTTTTAAAAAAAAGATTTGTAATGAAAATAGTTGAAAAATAGAAAATAAAATAAAAAGACAATACAAACTTACGCAGGGGGTGCATTAAGTAATCTGAACTAGTTAAAAAACAAAGGAAAATGAAATGGGCCAGAAACTGGGGGTGTGGATAGTGATGCGCAGGCCCAGGTCCAAAACACACGGCTGAAAAATGAAAAAATAACAAAACAAAGGGGACTGGGGCGAGGGGGATTCGAACCCCAGTCCATTTGTTTACAAGGGCAAGGTCTGAACCACTGGGGTGGCGATACATCCATTGTATACGCCCCCCCCATAACTATATATACCAAGATGAATCATAAATGCTTTAAACAAAAAACACATGCGCTACCACATGACACTGAGTGTAACGTATTAATACATCAATTGGTCAAAGTTACTTAAATGATGCTACACGACAAAACCTCATGGCCGACCAATTAGGACGCAAGCATGAAAATTGAAACATGCAGAAACAATACACTATCGTGTTTCATCTTGAAATCTTAAAACAAACATCAAACTTCCATCCAACATAAAAACCTCAATATACCACCAAATATCATGAAATAACCTACCAAACTGAAGTACTCTAAACATAGAGCACGATTGAGACACTAACTAACAAAGTTATCACCCAAGACATGAGCAGAAAGCCAAGCAAAGCACATGTTCAAAATTAAAAACTCAGTTCAGAAAAGGATGAGAAACCACCCTCTGTTTTAAATATAAACCAACATCACTCTCAACTGGCAGTGCAAGAACACTCTCTTTCCTTCTATCATGCATCCTGATAACACTAATTTATATTGAGAAAATACACAGCTTTTAAAGTGACATGATGATAATGTCAATTATATCTTAAACCAAACAAACAAATGAACTTCTAAATCTAAGATCCTGAGCATGGGCCTAACTGAAACTTAGAACCACAACAATGACATCAATGAGAAAAAAAAGATCAACAATGAGGTCTCCTTCTCACCATGGCAAAACCAAATCAAGCAAATAACAATACTCATGGTACCACAATAAATCAAGTGCATAACAACAGCAAGGTGACAACATGTTTATGTTATTTCTTTTTTTTTTAAAACGAGCAAGATTGGTTACAGTATTATGACCTCACTAGGATTCTTCATGTTGTGTCATCTGAACATACCATAAATGTCTTGACAAACTTATAAACATCAATATGACAATATACTCGTCACATGTATAATAAATGCAAAGGTTTCACACACACATCCAACACTCTTTAATTGCCTTAAGATATCCATGTTAAGCTCACACCAACATTCATAATATCAAACTGATTATAATATGGAAATAGCATCGATGACAATGATAGCAATATATAGAACAAAACTCCTAACTATGACAAACATGGATACAAGTAACTGGTCAAGGTGAGAAACATAGAATGAAACCAACAAATTCATGCCAACACACAACTACATATTGCTATCCTAGACTATCATGAAATGAAACACATAGCTCAAAACTTTAAGTTACAGCATTGACACCAAAGTTCCAAATCAACCACTGACAGTGCATCAAAATAGATTCCATCATCTCATTATCGTTTTCGAAACCATTTCAGAATGAACACACTAATAGCACAATGTCAAGTATGAGATGATCATGGCAATCAGTTTAAATAACATGAGAATAATATGAGGATATACCTGATGGAGTGTTACTCTTTATGGATTCCAAGTAGACCAAGAATTCTTCCTCTTCTCAACAACCTTTGCTCTAACTCTCTCAAAGAACCTCCTCACTTACCAAACTGAGACCTCAGAGATTTCTTTAGGATATTTTTAGTGGATTCTTCGTGTGTTTTCAAATGAGGAGCTGACCTTCTTTTATAGTGCAATGAGCTGGTTAATGGTATTTATGATCCAACGGATATGTGCTTTATCCTTTAGAGAAAGGATAGCCTCTCTGCGTATGCCACAGGCTGCCCACCCTTTGAGCCAAGTGAAATCGTGTGGAGGGTGTCCTTGTTGCTTGCTTATTTTTTTAGAAAGAAAACAAAGGCCTAGTCTGATGGAAAAAATAAAATACTCAACGGCTATTTGTTTTACACTATGATGCAACTCTTTTTGACAATTACCAAAGTACAAAGGGTTGTACTTCTATGAAGTTTCCTAGCACGTTTCTAGTGGCTTTTGGATAGGAAATGATGAATAAGTTCAGCAGCCTTGTACTTGTGATATTTCCTGCTCAGACTTCAACTTGGTTACAACAACATAGTTGCAAAGAAACCTATGCCAAGCATCTTGTTACACGGATTCCCTCTTCACATAATGGATCAAGGGCCAAAACTTTGGGTTCTTTGGGAAATAAAAGGCAAGTAGCAGCCTATGAACATGTAACAAAAGAGTCCATGGATAAACATAACAACAAGTGACACAAAAACAGAATTTCCATGTATATGTAACATTGTGACATGTCATTTTTGGTGCAAGATTTCTAGATGAACAATGTTCCATTTTGTGAGTTCCTTAGCTTTTTGTAACAATGAGAAAAGTCTCCACAAAATCATGCGCAAGAGTTGGCAAAAAGACTTAGAACATTTTTCTAAGTTATTGAATTTTGATAATTTGAAACACCCAACTTTAAAGAACCATAACTTGAGAATGGCTTATTCAAATGAGATGTTCCACATATGGTTGGAAAGCTCTCATCATGCTCTAAAACTTTCATTTGGGACCCAAGTCTTGAAACCAAGTGGAAATGGGTGAACAATGAGGTCAAAGTTAGAGAAAAATGTGAAGAAAAGTGTTGAAATTTTTCTAAGTGTTGGGTCAGATTATCTTGCAAGCTTCATAACTCAAAAACCAAGCATTTTTGGATGAAAAGTCATATGGAACAAATTGAATATCTTGAAAAGAGCTTTCCAATGAGCTTTGAGTCACTTAATTTGAGTGTGTGGTTTAGGAGTTATGGTCAATTCAAATTGTGCTATTAGAGGGAAAATCTCACATATGAAATCTTTCATGATCAAAACCCTACTTCTCTTGCAAGAAACCTCATGAAACTTGATCTTGATGCTTTGAATACCTCATGAGACATTCTATGATTATTAGAACCATTGACACTGTTATTTCTTTGATTTTGTGGTTGGCATTTATTTTGCTAAAACTATTCTAGCAGCAAGATGTTTAAACAAGATGTTCTATTTTTCTGCATTCAACATGTCGAATAAAGATGTCCCATACTGACCCTTAGGACACCGCGTCTGATTTTGTGGTTTAAAAGGAAGATTCTGTTGTTGTTATTTGTTACTGAATATTCTGTGAATATTTAGTTATCCTATGTGGCATCCAAAGTATTTTTGGGTTGAGTTTATGTGTTGGTTTTCAGACTCTCAGCGTTTTCTAATTATGGAGACATATTAGGAAACTTTAGATTGAAGACCTATTTTCTTGGAGTTTATTTTGCAGATTTGTGAGCAGTCTCTTTGCTGCGTTTTTGAAGCCCAATCCAGTCCTGATTTAATGCTATATATTGACTGGTGTAAACCTAGTTTTCGTGTGGAACTTACATGTGTTTTGTTAGGGTTTTTTGTGTGTTATTTGTGAGCCTAACTGGTATCTTTCTGATAACAGTATAAGGACTGGTTTTTGTGTTGTAAGTTCCGTCAGTTACTCATAAGCTTTTAAGCATTGAGTTTTTTGTGTGTCAATTCTCATAAGCTTTAAAGTATTGAGAATTGTGTGTTTTGAAAGTGTGGCTTTCGTTTTGTTACTTGTGTTGAAAGCAACCAATCACGGGTTGTGATTGTAGAGGGATTTGAGGAAGGCCTCATACCTAGGCGCGTCTTAGGTAGAAGTCATAGGAAGGGTAGTGATTAAGTGAGCATATTGTAACTGGGTGTGGTTATTGTATGATCTGTGAATTGATACTATCGTATATTGGTTTCGTCCCTGGCTTGGTAGCCCCCAGAGTAGGATTGTTGATCCGAACTGGGTAAACATATCACTGTGTTCTTTACTTTCTGCACTGTTATCATTATTATTATCTTGTTCATTGTGTTGGATATCCGTGTCTCAACATCTGTGTAGGACATCTGATATCTGTGCCAGAATTTCAATTGGTATCAGAGCTTGCACCCTTGTTTGGTTCTGGGTGAGATTCAGGGAAGGTACTTTCTGGTACAATGGACAAGGATGGAGGATTTTTGAACAAACCACCTCAGCTTGATGGTTCCAACTATGACTATTGGAAACCAAGGATGATAGCATTCATCAAATCCATGGATGATCAAGCATGGAAAGCTGTTATAAAAGGATGGGAACCCCCAAAGGTTAGAGATGGAGAAGGTAAACCTACTGATGTGGTGAAGGAAGAGGAAGACTGGGATGATGCAGACTATAAAGGGTCCTTGGGAAATTCCAAAGCCATGAATGCATTGTTTAATGGTAGTAACAAAAATATCTTCAGGTTGATTGAACACTGCACCGTTGCAAAAGAGGCTTGGCAGGTCTTGAAGGTTGCCCATGAAGGGACTTCAAAGGTGAAGATGTCAAAACTTCAGCTGCTCACTACCAAGTTTGAGAATTTGAAGATGAAGGAAGATGAGAGCATTCATGATTTTCACATGAATATTATTGAGATAGCTAATGCCTCAAGTGCCCTACGTGAAAAGATGTCTGATAGTAAACTGGTCAGAAAATCCTCAGATCTCTACCTAAGAGATTTGACATGAAAGTGACTGCTATAGAGGAAGCTCAGGATATAGGTAAGATGAAAGTGGATAAACTTGTGGGATCACTCCAAACATTTGAACTGGGGATCAGTGAAAAGTCTGAAAAGAAGAAGAGCATAGCTTTTGTGTCAAAGGCAGGTGACTCAGAGGTTGAAAGTCATCTAGACAGAGATGAAGGCCTCTCAGAAGACCTGGCGTTACTTGGAAAACAATTCAACAAAGTGCTCAGAAGGATGGATTGGAAGTTAAGATCAAATGTAAGGGACAAGCCATTCGACATCAGTAAAAACCAGAATGCTGGGAGAAATACCAGTACTGAAGAAAATTCCAACCAAGGGAAAGGAGCTCAGTGTCATGAGTGTGAAGGCTTTGGGCACATAAAATCTGAGTGCCCCACTTATCTCAAGAGGCAAAAGAAGGGATTATCAGCCTCATGGTCAGAAGATGATTCTGAAACTGAAACTGATGAGAAATCTGGAAAGCAGGTTACAGCATTAACAAGTGTGTGTGAGTCTGATGAAGAGTCAGTCAGTGAAGATCTTACCTTTGAAGAGCTGGCAGTGTCCTATAAGAATTTGTGCATTAAGAGTGAAGTAGTATGTCAGCAGAGTGAAGAACAAAAGAGATTTATTGCTCATCTGGAAGCTGAAAAGGTAGAGCACTTGGCTATTATCTCTGACCTGAAAAGTGAAGTGGTTGTTCTGAATTCAAAACTGGACAATGTAATCAAGACGGTCAGAATGCTTAATAGTAGCTCTGATGTGCTTGATGAGATTCTGAAGTCAGGAAGAGATGTTGGAAATGTGAGTGGTCTCGGGTTTGAAAGTTCAAGTGAGATAGACAAGGGAAAATGGCCTGAAGTGACACCTGCTCAATCTAAGAAAAAATTGAGGACGCCATATAACATGTTGCAACATCCTCACAGACATCAGAAGAATTTCACAAGAAGAAAGAATCAAAGATGGAAATGTCACTATTGTGGAAGGTTTGGCCATATAAAACCCTTCTGCTAAAGATTATATGGCTACCCCTAAACTAGGTTACAGTCTAGTAGGGAACAGGATTGGGTGGGAGCAAAGAAAGTGCGGACTCCCAAGAGTACTGTGGAAGAACAGATAGCTCATAAGTCGTTCAGTGCCTCTGCAAGGGAAAAGTGGTACTTTGATAGTGGATGTTCTAGGCACATGACTGGTGTCAAGGGATGTTTGTCAGATGTTAAGTCTCATGCTATTAACTATGTGACTTTTGGTAATGAATCAAAAGGGAGAGTAATGGGTGTTGGAAAATTGGACTGTACAGGACAACCTAATCTGGAGGAGGTTTTACTGGTTGAAGGCTTAGATGCAAACTTGATAAGCATAAGTCAACTATGTGATCAGGGTTTCAGGGTCAACTTTACCAATTCTGAATGTCTGATAACAAATAAGAAGGGTAAGGTTGTCATGAGAGGCGAGAGAGCATCAGATAATTGTTATTTGTGGAGTTCTGAGAGCACTGCAATATGCTTGGAAACTAAGAAAGTTGTTGGAAAGACTACTGAGTTAGAACAGGTGTTGATCAATTTTAAAGCAACTCAAAATGTTAGCATTGTGAACTGTGATAATAAAATTAAACTTAGTAAGTATGTCTGTAAGGAAAATTTAAAAGAAGAGTTTGATGGATGCACATTTGAGGCGAATCGGGTGCTCAAAGTTTGTGAATACCGCGCTTCTCTGGGCCCATTTCTCAAAAATATAAATAGGCGGGCAAACACACTCTACCTACATCAAACATATTCTACAAAAATTCCTCTTGCCCTTTCTCACCAAAGTTCACGGACTTTAGGGTTTACTCTTAACATCCTCAATATTGTGCCTTGTGATCAATCGAAAATGTCTCAACATCATGCCTCAGAATCCATGCATGGCTCCTCTGATAACTCAGGATCTCCTCGGACCAATGCTGGAGATGATGAATCGCTTCGAATGATCAACCTCTCTGATCTTGTGCTTGATATTGCTACCTTGAACGTAGTACTGGCTGATCCTAAAGGAAAACGGCAAGTTTCTCACACAACGAATGTCAATATTCCTGGTAAGAAGTCTAAACCTTTTTCACCTAGGAAGAAAGTTCACTCGATGACTAGTTTATATGCTGACCAAATAAGCCCTAAAAAAAGTGTCTAAAAAGGGGTCTAAGTCTGGTTTGACTGAGAAGAAGAATGCTACCAAATCATGTGGTATAAACAAGAATCCTACTGATGATGATGTAGTAAAAAAGGATAAGGAACTTAGGAGGTTTGTTGCCATGATTCTGAGTGGAGTCGAGACAGATGTTGGGTCTGATGTTCCAACATCCTTGACAGGAAATACCAATGGCAACCCTACAGATAGGACTGATGATGGTGTCCCCATTCATGTGGATCGCGAAAGAAGGAGTAAAAAAAAAGCTGATGTAGTTATTGATGTTGATGACCTCACTTCTGATGAGGAACCGATTGCTGGGATGTTAAGGAGAATTAAGAGAAGAAGAGAGAAAACTGTGATAATTGAAGGTTCAAAGTCTGCAAAAGTGCATAGAAAGTCTGGAGGTGTGGATAGTACCAAGGGAAAAGTTCGAGCTGGGCCTCCTAAACAATGGAGTAAGGTTGTTATGCCAACTAAGAAGAGAAAAATCACTGATCACAGTGAGTCTGAATATGAGGCTGCAACAGATGTTCAAGACATCATTGGTGTGAACAACTCTACCTGCAAAAAGACGTATGTTGATGGTTCTATGAGGAATACAGATAGATGGAAAGTTGTGGATCAAAGGAGGATTGCTCTAGAGAGAGAGCTGGGTAAGGATTTCAATAAATATAAACAAATCATGGATCTTATTGCAGCTGCTGGACTAATGAGAACTGTGTCTAAGATAGGACCCTGCTATGAGAGATTAGTCAAGGAATTTATGGTGAATATATCTGAAGATTGTGATGATAACAGGAGCAACAACTTCAAAAAAGTGTCTGTAAGAGGAGAAGTCGTCACCTTTTCCCCTGAAGTAATCAACAACTTTCTGGGCAGGTGTAAGGAACCTCAACCTGAGTTTGAGGTCACAGACAATGAAGTGTGTAAGGAGATTACAGGTGGCTGTATTAGACACTGGCCAAATGAAGAAAAGTTGTCCTCTGGAAAACTGAGTGTCAAATATGTTATTCTCCACAGGATTGCTGTTGTGAATTGGGTACCTACCAATCATACATCTACTATTTCCTCCACACTTGGTAGGTTCATTTATGCTATTGGGAAAAAGGTTCATTTTGATTTTGGGTCCTACATCTTTGAACAAATTCTGAAGCAAGCAAGTTCAACTGCTGTCAAGATGCCTATTTGCTTTCCATCTCTGATCTGTGGTGTTATTTTAGATCAGTTTCCTAACCTTTTCGTAGGGAGTGACAGTGTTCTCAAAAGAAAACCTCATCTGTCCCTACACTACAAGCTTCTTGGTGGGGCACATGTTTCAGACATTGTTGGGACATCTACTCAAACTTATGGTCATGCTACCTTTGATGATGAGGTCATTGCACAGCTACAAGAGACGTGCAAGGAACTGGAAGATTCCATCAGAAAATACACTTCTAGGAAGTCTAAATTTGAACAGTTAATTAAAACTTTCATGGAGAAAAAGAATGCTTCTGCTGGAACAGTTGGTAAAGACCAAGAGAACAAGGAAACTGCTGAAGGTGATGCCTCTGGAGGATCTGATAGAGAGAGTGAACAGGGATCAGATGACTCTGTATCTGGGAGTGGTGATATTGATGCTGAGATTGATGAAGAGGGTGAAGAAATTGCAGAATCGGGGTCAGATGAAGATGATGATGGTGCTGCAGAATAACTGCAGTAGTTGAACTGTTCTACGTCTGAAGAATTTTTTTCTTGTTTTGTTGTTAGTACTAGGATAACTATCTCTGTCTCTCCTTCTGAACATTATCTTTTGCTATATTATGTTTGTGTTTTGAACTATTCTACTTGCCTTTGTCATATTTCTGGCTAAAAAGGGGGAATAGTGTTTAGTGTGAGTACTTGTGGTGTGCTTGTGCTGGTGCTGCAGTTGAGGGGGAGAATTGAGAATGTTGAATGCTGTTGCGTTGCTGCTGATTGAGGGGGAGTTCCTTTGTTTTATGTGTTTGGTGGTGTGTTGGTGTTTTGGTGTGTTTTTTGCTGCTGTCTCTGATATAGCTGTGTTATCTTTGCAAGATTTGTTTGTAGTGTGTTTTAGCCAAAATAAGCCAAAGGGGGAGATTGTTATTTCTTTGATTTTGTGGTTGACATTTATTTTGCTAAAACTATTCTAGCAGCAAGATGTTAAAACAAGATGTTCTATTTTTCTGCATTCAACATGTCGAATAAAGATGTCCCATACTGGCCCTTAGGACATCGCGTCTGATTTTGTGGTTTAAAAGGAAGATTGTGTTGCTGTTATTTGTTACTGAATATTCTGTGAATATTTAATTATCCTATGTGGCATCCAAAGTATTTTTGGGTTGAGTTTATGTGTTGGTTTTCAGATTCTCAGCGTTTTCTAATTATGGAGACATATTAGGAAACTTTAGATTGAAGACCTATTTTCTTGGAGTTTATGTTGCAGATTTGTGAGCAGTCTCTTTGCTGCGTTTTTGAAGCCCAATCCAGTCCTGATTTAATGCTATATATTGACTGGTGTAAACCTAGTTTTCGTGTGGAACTTACGTGTGTTTTGTTAGGGTTTTTCGTGTGTTATTTGTGAGCCTAACTGGTATCTTTCTGATAACAGTATAAGGACTGGTTTTTGTGTTGTAAGTTCCGTCAGTTACTCATAAGCTTTTAAGCATTGAGTTTCTTGTGTGTCAATTCTCATAAGCTTTAAAGTATTGAGAATTGTGTGTTTTGAAAGTGTGGCTTTCGTTTTGTTACTTGTGTTGAAAGGAACCGATCACGGGTTGTGATTGTAGAGGGATTTGAGGAAGGCCTCATACCTAGGCGTGTCTTAGGTAGAAGTCATAGGAAGGGTAGTGATTAAGTGAGCAGATTGTAACCGAGTGTGGTTATTGTATGATCTGTGAATTGATACTATCGTATATTGGTTTCGTCCCTGGCTTGGTAGCCCCCGGAGTAGGATTGTTGATCCGAACTGGGTAAACATATCACTGTGTTCTTTACTTTCTGCACTGTTATCATTATTATTATCTTGTTCATTGTGTTGGATATCTCTATCTCAACATCTGTGTAGGACATCTGATATCTGTGCCAGAATTTCAGACACTTCATTTGAACCAAAATTCCAAAGGATTAGGGTTTCAGTCAAACCCTAATTTTGACTGTGAATGTACTGAGGTCAGATCTTGTAATCTTGCTTCTTCTTTCTCATCTAAAGGTCTTAGGAGACTCTTGAGGATGTTGATAAACCAATAGAATCAAGAATTAGGGTTTGGGAATTCATCTTGATGAAAATCAAAGCCATTGACTGATAAGTGTCACAGAAACCCTAATTCGGAGGTATAGTGAGGATGAGGCTCAAACTTCTCTTGTTGAGGACCAATAGATCTTAGATCCCTGTTAAATGATGTCTCTTGGATGTAGATGAACTTAAGTGGTAAGTGAGCCACACAAATCTTGACTTGATAGAGCCAATTTCTCAGTGATTTCTTCAGAGCAAAACCCTAATTCCAAAGTTCTTGCACTGGAGATCTTTTGTTGACTTGACTTGCTTCAAAACAACTTGTGGAGCTTCATGGTGATATGCAAACCTAATTTGAACACAAAAAAACAAACTGTAAGATATGGGTTAGTTCAAACAATGCAGAGATGATTGACCTAAGATGCACAAATGAAGATGACATCTAAGGGTAAAAATTTGGGGTACAACAAACATGCTATAGAAAATCAAGAAGACCGAAGGAATTTGCTCGCTCCTTTCACTTGGCAAAGAACTGACAACCCGACAACGAATTAAGAGCCCCAGTCAAAGAAAAGGAAAATACCAGAACTAGCACCTGAGCTCTCCTCAGAGAGGACTCAGGATCCATAAGCTTCGACATTTCCTTTTACAGCACTATGTAAATTACTGTATTTCCATTTCTGCAATCTTTGAATTCAATAAAATGGGGTCTCCCCACTGTATGATATTTGGAATCCAATTGTTGAAGTCTCTTTTGATTAAAACAAATTTTTAATATAATCATTACATATCATTCATCATTCTCACCTAACGCATTCTTCTTACCTATGAATCTCACGTCTGTGTCTCGATTCTAGCGTCAAACTGTCTCATTCGTACAATACTTGGCCCAATCGACAAAAGAAAATGGATGATCTCGAGGAAAAGAACAGAGAGTTGAGAGAAGAAATCGACGCTCTGAAAGAAGATCTGAGAAAACTTCACAGTGACATGCAATCTCTGGCAGCAGCCCAGAAACAACAACAAAGGACTGTGATCTCAGAGATCACATCTACGCCCATAGTAGAGACGTATGATCCTCGGTATAACATGCCTAAAGATCGTCCCTGGGGCATGTGTAATACCCCAAAATTTGCCCTCTCATTTTCCATATCATTTAGCATGAGCTTTCATTTCATTGCATTGCATTCAAGCATAGTAAAATAAAACATTAAACATTTAGCATTGCATCTTGCATAAGGGCATGTGATCACTTGTTTCTCAATGTTTTCTACATGATATCAAGTGTCTATGGATGGGAGATTGGCCATTGGTTCATTTCAGAAGAGGTTCAATTGATCAGTTGCTTGATAATCAAGAAATTGGGGAAAAAGTCAACTGTGTAGTGAAAAAAGTCAACTCCTGACTTTTTAAGGTCAAATTCATGAAATTCAAGTTATATATGTTCATTGGACAAGATTTGATCAAGAAATGGTGGAAGAATCATGAAAAATCAAGAAATCACAAAACTGCCAAAAATAGAAACTTTAGGGTTTCCAAAAATGGCAAGTTTGGACCATTTTGCACCACACTTTGAGGCTCTCTTTCTCCAAGATAAAAGCTCCAAACTTCAGGCCCAAGTTGAGCCAATTAAAGTTCATGTTCTAAGCTTCAAATCCATATAAAGAACTCTTCCATTGGATCAAAATTGAGGGAGTTATGGTCAATCAAAGTTTGACAAAACTAGGTCAAAAACCAAGTCATGGCAAGGCAAGACCAGGCCCATGCTCCATAATTTCATCAAACATGTGGTGGGAAAAATGTCAAGTTACTTTTCTCATTGAAGGAAGCCTCAAATGAAAAAATGTTGAACATTAAAGTTGTTCATCTTAATGTCCTCTTCAACTTTGATGTTGGACATTTTTCCATTTGAGCAAGTTATGATGGAGTTATATGGGTCCAAAGTTGATGTGATCATGCTGAATTTTCCAAGCCATGTTGCCATGCCAGCCTACCACCTTGCCTCGCCCATGAGATCAGTTTCAAACCTTGATGTTCCAAGCCATTTTTCATCAACTTCCAAGCCTTCATTCAATCCAAAATTCACATCAAACTTGTTCTATGATAGTTCATCTTTCCAATGGCACAAAAAACTCATCAAACCATGCACTCACATGAAAGAATTCCATCCATGAACATCCATACTTTCATGCTGCCAAGAGTGTGGTAACATTGATGTTGTTGAACATTCACACGCATACACCAGTCACCTCTTTTCCTCTTTAAGCCAAACATTCTTCTTACACTATGATATTTATCATGCTACATCATACACGAAAGAAGAAAAGCAAAGCTTGCTATGCAAGTTTCTGCTACATCAGAACTAACATCACCATCATTCCTTCTCAACCTCACCATAAACTCATTTAACTCACCCACACCATAGCCAAACCAAGATCAACTCGCCCCTAACTAACTTGACTCAGTTAGTTAGGGTGGACTCATTTAACCATGCTTGAACTCATTTGACTAACTCAGTTAACCACCCTAGTTCAATCCTAACCTCACTTATATATTCAAATCACACTCAAAATTTCATTCTAACTCTCATTTTCCAATCTGACTCCAACAACACTTCAAGTTTTTCTCTCTAAATTCTCTCTCTGTGTGCACGAATTCATCAACCTCCATGCATATTTCATCTTCATCATCATCAATGTGCCATTTCTGATAAAGAACAAAAGAAATTTGGTTCCATTCATCAAGTGTAGCTTCATCAAACTCTGAATCTCTCTGTTTACTCAAGTAGCAAGGTTTTACGAGCATTTATTTTGCTCTGATAAGTTCAAGAATTCAAGATTTCATCTCTGGTTTTCTGAAGATACAAGTTCTTCAAGTTTCAGGTTTTTACTTCTCAACTTTCCTTGCATTAAATAACTGGTTATAGCGTGTTTTTTTTTTCTGAGTTGAGCTTAATAGAAGCACCTTGACATTTCTGGCTAGTTCATAGACCTCTTAGAGGTGTAGAGCAAAACTTAGGGTAAACTTATTGTGTTCGATTCTCTGTGTGTGAGTGTGATATGTGAAAATTGAACCTAGATTCGTGATCCTTGTAACTTTCTCTTTCTAATGGTATATGGTTTACATGTTTTTGGGAGATTTGAGAGTTGCAGGTGACGGAGAGGGCCGGAGAAGACGACCGGAGGTCGTTCTCCGGCCGGTGAGGATGCGCAGTTAGGGTTTCTCCATTTTATAACGTGACCGTCCGATCCCTATCATCCAATGGTTATTAACTTGCTAACACATTAAAATTCATGTGACTTGCACGTGCTCTTGTTTTGACTTCAGATTGGTCTTGTGTGCGTGCGTACATGATTGCTTTGGTGTGCTTGCGTTGTGGTTGTTAGATTCTTTTACTTTCCTTGATGATCACATGTTGACTTGATCCAACGTTCATAAAGGTGCCAGCGCATTAAAAAACATGTGACTTACGCGTGCTTCTTTTTGTGGTTTCAGATGTTCACGTGTGTGTGAGTGCATGTTAACTTTGGTATGCGTGTTGTGTGGTCCATTGGATGATGTTGGTTGATTAATTGTGTGGCTATGATTGGATCATATGTTAACCGAGTGTACACTTGCACACACACACAAACACGCTTCATTGGACTGGGTTATAATTTGATTTTCACACCCCCTTTGCCTGAGCCCATTTCATTTTTAACGTACCTTTTACTCATGCTGCACCCCCGTTCCATTTTCTTTTATTTTTATTTTCCTTTTCCATATTGTTTTGATTTTTTTTTTTAAAAAATACAAAATCATCTCTAAAAATCCCAAATAAATTCATGTGTGTTCTTGACACATTTAAATAATTTTCTTTAATTTTTAATTCTGATTTCATGAATTTTTGAGCTTAATTGCATAATTCTTTTTCAATTTCTTTTTGGTTGATGTTCATCATTGAAACTCAAACTTGCACATTTTCTTTCTCCCATCTCACACAACATTTTTAACACATTCCTTTTTCATTTGTTAGATAACACATTAAAGCATCTAAATCAATTTCTTTTAATTTTTAAAGTCATTTTATCATGTGTTTAGGAGTTCTTCTTTGATCACTTTTGTGGCGTGTTTCAATGTGATCTTGTGCAATCTTTTGGCCACGTTTTCTCTTGAATTTTGCTATGAGCTTTGATGTATGTTTGTGCTTCTGACTTGGCTTGGTTAGGGTTTGTTTTTTCCAATTTTATCATGTGCTTTGATAGCTGTTTAATGCCTTGCATTTGAAGTAACATGTATGCACTTTCTTCTTATTCCTTCTAACATGTTTTGATGAGGCACTTGTGCCATCCTTTTATGATTGTCTTGTGTAATATTATAGGTCATCTGTATGATATCTTAGGTCACTTTTGTTGCATTATAAGCCAATTTGGTTTGCATTTACATTTGACATGAGTTTGTGCATTTTAATTTGAACTTTGACATGTTTCCATCTCTTATCTTCTCTTATGATCTACATGTTTCATGTTTGCATTTTTGTGTGCCATTTCACATGTTCCATTTGCATCTCATTAATGATATGCCACTGCCCATATGCATTCTCTAATCATGTTATATGTTAGGCATCTCTAATATATCACTTTGTGCACCTAATTGAACATGTTTCTCTTTCCTTAATTCTTCTTCATCCTATGTCTTCTTCTTGTATCCTTTTATGCATGATTTGTATGATGATCCATGTGCATATTAAGACATTGACAAATGATATTTGGTTCTGACTTTGATCTTTTATGAGGCATTATTGCATGATCACTTTGTATTTCCACTCATTCTTCATCTTTTACTTGCATGGTGCACTTCTTTGATGTTTAAGACTTTGATTGTGCATAGTTTGTCCATGTTTAACATCTTAACATTAGAGAACATCCTCATAGTTTAGGTTCTGACTTTGCTTGAATTTCATCTCTTAGGATCCTTAGTCATTGGTTCTTAATTTGTTTGATCACTACTTGTTATCTTTTCCTTATTTCACTACTTGTAATTAGTTTTTGAACTAACCTTTTCATGTAGATGCTAAAGGTAAGTAAGTGTGTGGATAAGCTTCCACATACAATCCTTTTCTTCATCTTCTCTTATTTCTTGTAATAATTCAACTTGTGATCATGATAAGCATTTATATGCTTTCCTCGAATAACTTCTTCTTCATCCCTCTTTAAGATCAATTTAACATCCATCTTGGAAGTAAGTTGTTTCTTTTGCTTTTCTTCTCCTTTCTTTTAGGATTAGGTTTCTTAAACCACATTAACCATAGGAACATCCATGTATGATAACATTAGGGTGAGTCTTAGTCCCCTTTAGTTTTCACCTTTTGCTTCCATTTGAGTATCTTCTTCTCATCTCAAAACAAAAGTAAAAAACACTTAATAAAGGTTAAACGTGTATTGCGCATGAGCCTTAAATGTGGGAAGTGAATAATGGGGGGATTTCCCTTCATTCTTCTAGGGTACCTATTGTACGTCCTGTTGGGGGACGATACGCGACGTATTCGTTCCTATGTTGTAGACTTGGGTGCGATGCAAGTTACAAATAACTTCAAAAACACTTCTTTCTAAAAAACTTCAAACAAACAATAACGTCTTTCCTTCGGGAATTCTCTCCTCATCTCATTCACTCCCTCCTTAAGGATTCGTCACGTCCATTCCTCCGTAAACAGGTAATGCCTAAGTCTCTCTACAGCGAGCTGCAACACCTAAACTGCTAGGACGCGAACGTTGACGTATTCCACTAAAAAACACAAACAACTTTCCCTAGGTGAGGGGAACTACGTCGCTCTGATTCTCGTGTTCCCGATGAGATATGTAGGCAGTGGGGTAGGGCCCATTCGAGCACTTCTTTTACATTTGTTTCTCTTTCTCTTTCCATTCCTTTTCCAGTTCTTTTTCCAGTATCTTTTCTATCACCCTTTGATCGAGACGAGCAAGCGTGGATCCCATCGGGTACGATGGACGCGAGGGGGTGCTAATACCTTCCTCTCGCGTAACCGACTCCCGAACTCAGTTATTTTGGTCGCAAGACCATGCTCTTTCCTTTCCCTCAGGTTTACGTAGTGTTTCCTTTCCCTTTCTTGGGATAAATACACATTACTGGCGACTCTGTTTCGGTGCCACTTTCGCGTTCGAACTTGGATGAAAATCCCGGGAGCGACAACTGGCGACTCTGCTGGGGACCGAACCCAGAATCTTTGGTTTCCTTAGCGAGTCAATCCTAGCGCTTAGTTGTTTTTCTTTCATTGGGTGTTGGTTGTTGTACTGTATTGCTATTTACTGTATTACTGCTTTACTGTACTTTACTGTATTTATCGCATCTTACTGCATTACATATCATTATTATGCTAGACTGTGCTGTTGTTTTCTATTTGGTGGGAAGGGTGTTCTGAGAGATAAGCCCACTACCCATGCTTGAGAATACACATAGGTATTAGTGTAGGTGGACGTGTCGCTCCCGTGGTGTTTTTCCACGTGTGGGTGTTCACGAGACCTACAACCAGACGAGGTTCTA
Source organism: Lathyrus tuberosus (assembly GCA_022829125.1). Classification (NCBI taxonomy): domain Eukaryota; kingdom Viridiplantae; phylum Streptophyta; class Magnoliopsida; order Fabales; family Fabaceae; genus Lathyrus; species Lathyrus tuberosus. The sequence goes on from JALAZF010000563.1 coordinate 2,121,699, forward strand.
TCCGGAGCTATCTGCTACTGTATGCTCTATACAGGCCAGTAGATATTCTCTGGAGGAATTGTCGACTATGGTTACCATTCCTGAGAACTCAGTTGCGGCACTCCTCCTGAGTTGTGACGGTGGCAGACCACACTTTGTGGCAAACCCATTGCACGTTCTCGATCCGAGGACCCAATGCTGGGAACTTGCTGTAGGATATCCTTTTTGAGGGGAATCAATTGAGGCCTCCTCGATTGATGATGATGCCAAACCAGAAATGGTGAACGTATCATCATTTCTCGACCTGAGAGCCCGTGATATTGAGGATCCTCACCTTTCTAGTACCCACATGTGAGAGGGACGGGTTGTTTGCAGGTTTGCAGGTAACTTTGACTTTCAACATACCCGGTACCCTGGATTTCTTATCAGTATGGTTTATCTGTGTGGTTACACTGTTGTTATGGAATTCTGGAGAGCTTGATACTTGAATTTATGCAACTATTTCTGTCCAGCACAAACACGTGGCACTCTGATCCCATGCCTTGCATTGCATCTTTTTCTCTAACATTCATATTTTTCATTTTCCAGGTAGTATCTGATTTTGATTCCAGTCAACGGGCAGTGATAGGGATGGACAACAAAAGGGGCAAGAAGAACACCATTGTGTACAAGTTCCCGAAGCTCATCCTGGGTCAGATTTGTAAATTGCAAGAGATGGCCAGTCCGGAAGTGTTAGGAATGTTCGGAGAGAAGTACGGTTGGATCCTATCCTTTGCTCGTAACCTCAGTGAATATGAAGCTGATGGCTTACGCACCCTGATGGAGTTCTATGATCCTGCCTTGAGGTGCTTTGTACTAACGGATTATGTTTTGGTTCCTACACTAGAAGAGTATTCTAATATTCTGGGAATTTCCATCAAAGAAGGTGCTCCTTTCTGTGGGTCGAAGGCAGATCTTGATTTCCAAGCTGTGGCTGGTGCTCTTTATTTGAGCAAGTCAACTTTGGAAGCTGATATTTCTTGAAAGGGAAAGGTTTGTGGCTATCACCTATCATACTTGGCAAACAAGGCTCAAGAGGCAGCAAAGGAGAAGAAGTGGAATGTCTTCAATGCAGTGTTGGCTCTCTGTGTATATGGTATTGTCTTGTTCCCGAATGAGCCTGATTTTGTTGACATGGATGCTATCAGAATATTTGTATCTCAGAATCCGGTGCCAACCTTATTAGGAGATCTTCATTATGCCTTGTACAACAGGAACGAGAAGAGACGAGGTGGGACAGTTCATTGTTGTGCATCTCTTTTCTATAAGTGGTTTGCCAATCGTCTACCCCAGTCAGGTGCTTTCAAGGATACTAAGAGTTCCCTGAAATGGAGTTAACGTCTGATGGGCCTAGATGATAAGGATATTGTTTGGGTGAATCACGGAGTGCTGGGTAAATACATTTTGCACAGTTGTGGTGAATACCCTAATGTACCATTGATAAGGAGAAAATGAGGTATTAACTATAACCCTTCCTTAGCTATCCGGCAGTTTGGGTATGCTCTGAAAAGTCTCCCAATTGAAAAGGAGTTGGAAGAGTCTTTGTATTTTCACATGGCTGATGATGGATTAGATGTGGCGCAGAAAGCTTCCAAAGCATGGCTCAGTAAGCAGAAGAGAGGGAAAACCGTGTGGGGTTTGCCTAACAATCAAACTTTCCCTCCATATGAGCAATGGATAAAGAAGAGGGTCGAAGAGTACTATTTGCCTTTTGATTGGGCGCCTCCCTTGTATCCCAAAGTAATTGAGGAAAGAATCACCGTACCAATTGAAGAATTCGATAAGCGGCGAAGAGTGGTGCAGGAGTTGAGGGAGGAAAATGCTAGTATGAGTCGTAGACTTCAGGGCGCTTTACATGACAACTTGGAGATGAAATGGAAGGTCCAAGATTTGAAGGAGCATTTGGAAAAAAGGGAGAAGGATCTTGATGACAGAGCTTAGCACTGTCGAAAAATCAGTATGACTGCTGAATCATCCGGAAAAACCTACAGGGAAACCAAAAAGCTCTTGACCAAAACTGAAGACAAGCTTGCCACATATCAGGAGATGTGGGAAGAGCTCAAGATTGAGAATGGGGAGTTAAAAGAAGAACTTCAAAGAATGAAGGAAGATAAGAAGCACTTCTCTGGTAAGTGGAAAGAAGCCCAGAAAGAAATTGAAGAGCTCAAGCTACAAGCAGGAATCAAGAAGTTAAAGCGCGAAGGCAATGATGTTGAGGAGCAGATTGTTAGGCTGAATCAGGAGGTCGAGAAGAGAAACAAACTGGTCAAGGGGCTGCTAGAAAGACCTACTCATCCAGACACTGTGAACCTTCTTGAGGATATTGAAGCCAGTTTATTTGGAATTGATTTCTAGTGATTCTGTTGTTTGTATTTTGCTATGATTACCATCAGGATTGTTGATGGAATCATTTTTTATTGTATCGGACCTATCTTTATGTTTTCTTATGATATGATATTACAATATTTGGTTCAGCCGTATTTGTCTCAATAGCTCTCAGTTTTTTGAAAGGTGTATTCCTTTGTTTAATTCTGCAATATTTCTGGATTCGGATTTATTTTCCGCTGCTGTGTCTGATCCCTTGCCCGATTTCAAAGCTGGAATCAAAGCGGATACGCCCTGGAAATATTTAAATATGATTGTTTGCATTCTTGCATCTGCATCCTCATAATCATAAGCATTTTTGCATAACAGGTACTGGCTCCGGTTTTTCCTAACCTTTATTTGGTTTCAGGCATTATAGCTGAGAATCACATCCACCGATACTCAACTCGAAGAAATCAAGCAAGGATAATGGATCAAATGCAGAATGATTTGGCTGAGATGAGGGCACGCATGGACCAGTTCATGACTCTCATGACTGGTATGGCACAGACTCAAGAGAGATTGAGGCTTCTGGTAGAGCGTCCAGAGACCACGCCTGAAGGTAATCAAGTTGACAATTCACAAACAAGGGGCACTCCTCCTCCTGTTGGCAATCCTCCTCCTGTTGGTAATCTGGGTAATGGAAATGTCAGAAATACTGGTGTTGTTCAGGAAGATGTTCAGGAAGATCAATTCACCCTGCTGGATGTTGATATGGGTAATCCCAATGACCGAAGGTATGATGAGCTGGCTGAGAAAATAAGGGCTATGGAGTGCAAGAATTCTCGGAGCATTGACGTTACTAATCTGGGTCTGGTACCAGGGGTCAGAATTCCTCCAAAGTTCAAGCAACCCACTTTTGACAAATATCATGGCAATACGTGTCCCCAAACACATATTCAGGCTTATTTTGGGAGGATTTCAGCTCACACTGATGACGAGAAGTTATGGATGCATTACTTTCAAGACAGTTTGGCTGGAGCTTCTTTTACCTGGTACATGAAATTGAACAGAGCTGCTGTGAGAAGTTGGAAAGATCTGGCAGAAGCGTTTCTAAAGCAATATCAGTACAATATCGACATGGCCCCAAACCGCACCCAGCTGCAAGGGTTGTCACAGAATGCTAAGGAAAGTTTCAAAGAATACGCTCAAAGGTGGAGAGAAATGGCTGCCCAGGTCCAACCCCCTTTGCTGGATAGAGAAATGGTAGACATGTTCATGGGCACCTTGAAAGGGGCATTTCTTGAAAGATTGGCTGCTTGTCCATCGACCGGATTTTCTGATATCGTGATTGCGGGTGAAATAATCGAGAGTTTGTTGAAACTTGGAAAGATTCAGGATGTAAGTGGTGCTGGTTCTTCTAGAACGAAGAAACCTTTTGCTAATGGTCAAAAAAGAAGAGAAGGTGATACAAATGCTGTGTATAGAGGACGGGGAAGAGGACGTTCTCAGGCTTATCATCAAGTAGGTGCAGTGACGATTCCAGCACCAGCCGTTCAGCAACAGCAACCACAACAGCAGGTTCAGCAATAACAGCAACCTCCTTTCCAGCAAAGGTCTAAGCAGAGGGACCTTAAGATTAACCCTCTCCCTATGACTTATTCAGAATTGTTACCCCAGTTACTACAACTGAAGTTGGTTGAGCTTTGTACCATGAGACCTCCGACTGCTGGCAACTTGCCACCTAATTTTGATGTTAACGTTCGCTGTGATTTCCACTCAAGTGCTCAGGGGCATACCACTGAAAAGTGTTGGGCATTTCAGAATAAGGTGCAAGACTTGATCGATGCTAAAGCAATTAATTTCTCTCTGTCTCCTAATGTTATCCAGAACCCCATGCCTAACCATGGGGTGGGAGATGTGCATGCTATTGAAGACGGAAAGAGATTGAACTTGGTGGGAGATATCAATCAGGTGAAGACCTCATTGTTGGTGGTGAAAGATCGTCTGTTGAAGGGACAGGTGTTCCCAGGTTGTGATCAAGATTGTTCTGAATGTATGGGCCAAGAGAATGGATGTGATAAATTGAGAGTTAGTTTATAGAATCTGATCAATGAAGGTCATCTACAGTTTGACCGGGTTGTGAAAGATATTGATGAGGTGTCAACTGTGACAATTTATTATACTCCTGCTGAGATTCAGGTACCTGCAAGTGCATCTCCTGTAGCAAGCGTTGTGCCGGAAAGACCCAGTCCTGTTACCATCATGGTGCCAGGACCAGTTCCGTTCACCTCTAATAAAGCAATCCCATGGCACTATAGGGCAGATGTGTACTATGAAGGGAAAAAGCAGGAAGTTGAGACATCGGCCAGTTCAAATATTGATAATGTGGGTGGTGTAGGAGGCTTTACAAGGAGTGGAAGGTTGTTCGCTCCCCAAACTTTACGCAGTGATAAAGAAGTTGAGGCTGCGGCAAAAGCTAAAGGAAAACAGGTGGCTGAGAGTGTGCCTGTGCCTGAAACAGAGACCAAGATTACCTTTGACAACGAGGTAGAAGAGTTTATGAGGATAATAAAGAAAAGTGATTACAAAATTTTCGATCAATTGAACCATACGCCCTCAAAAATCTCAATTTTGTCATTGTTGATGTGTTCTGATGCACACCGAGAGGCTTTGCTGAAAGTGTTGAAGAGAGCCTACGTTCCACAGGAAATTACCGTTAATCAGCTCGAGAGTTTGATTTCTAATGTCAATGTCAGTCATGGATTGGGTTTCACGAGCCAAGATTTGACGTCTGAAGGTAGAAACCACAACAAAGCTCTGCATATTACAATGGAGTGTAAGGGTGCGATGTTGTCCCACGTGTTGGTGGACACTGGTTCCTCGCTCAATGTCTTGCCTAAGAAGGCGCTGATGAAGCTAGAAGTTGATGGATTGATTTTAAGGCCAAGTGATTTGGTCGTCAGAGCATTCGATGGGACGAAAAGATTTGTGTTTGGGGAAGTAGAATTACCTGTGCAAATTGGACCTCAAGTGTTCAAGGCTACGTTCCACGTGATGGATATACAGCCTGCCTATAGCTGTTTATTAAGTCGCCCTTGGATTCATGCGGCCGGGGCTGTTACATCCACATTACATCAGAAGCTGAAATATGAGTTTGAGGGACAAGTAGTGACTGTGTGTGGTTAAGAGGACATCTTTGTTAGTCATTTGTCCACATTCAAGTATGTTGAGATGGATGGGGAAATCCACGAAATGCTTTGCCAGTCGTTCGAGGCGGTGAATATTGATAAAGTGTCTGAATATTCCCTTACACCAGATAGAGCCGGTACATCCATTTCGTCCTATAAGCAAGCTGTCGAGGTTGTCAGAGCAGGTAATGCCCAAGGCTGGGGCAAGCTGATAGAGACGCCAATGAAGGAGGACAAGTTTGGTATTGGCTATCAACCCTCTATGGATTCGGTTACAACATACAGTGGACCCATCACTTTCAGCAGTGGGGGAATCATTTACTCAGACCAGTCTTATGCGGCTACAGAAGATGGCATTGACAGTGACTATGACTTGGACAATTGGGTACGCCCACGTGCTCCGGGACAACTGTTGCAGAATTGATCTGTTGAAGAAGTCGTTCAAGTTACTCTTCAAACAGAGTAATTTTCTTTGTTTTTCTAACCATAATGCATGTTAAAATCTTGCGCTCTGCCCAAGGCGTATAGATTCATTTGTAGGGCCACCTGTTTGCATTTGCAATTTTAATCATCAATAAAGGACGTTCTGCACTCAAATTTTGTTCCTTGTCTTTCATTTTTATTTTTGCACAAAAAATTTAAAAATGGCAATGTTTCGTTTCTTTTTGTTTTAAAAATGAATTCTAAAATAAAGCATGAACCCGTTCGTGCAGACTTGATCCTCCGGATTCCATTGATAACGGTTCTGCTATGGCTATGTATGACTTTGACAAACCGATTTATCAAGCCGAAGAAGGGGATGAGAAGGGCTCTGAACTCCCTAAGGAACTGGCCAGATTGTTAAAACAAGAGGAAAAGACCATCCAGCCTCATCAAAAGACCATAGAGATCATCAATATTGGTACCGAGGAAGTTAATAAAGAGATCAAGATTGGCGCCAGCCTGCAAGTAGATGTAAAGAAAGCCTTGACTGAAATGTTGTGTGAATATATTGATATCTTCGCCTGGTCGTATCAAGACATGCCGGGGTTGGATACCGATATTGTTGTGCACAGGCTGCCATTGAGAGAAGAATGCCCGCCAGTCAAGCAGAAACTTCGTCGGACTCATCCCGATATGGCCATAAAAATCAAAGAAGTTCAGAAGCAGTGGGACGCAGGGTTTCTTGCTGTGACTAATTATCCTCCATGGGCTGCAAACATCGTGCCGGTACCAAAGAAGGACGGAAAGGTTAAAATGTGCGTGGATTATCGAGATCTTAACAAAGCTAGTCCGAAAGATGATTTTCCACTACCTCATATCGACGTGCTGGTTGATAATACAGCTCAGTTTTCAGTGTTCTCGTTTATGGACGGTTTCTCCGGGTACAACCAGATCAAGATGGCACCTGAGGATATGGAGAAGACCACGTTCATTACCCCATGGGGTACATACTGTTATAAGGTGATGCCTTTTGGGTTGAAAAACGCAGGGGCAACGTATCAGCGGGCAATGGTAACATTATTCCACGACTTGATTCACAAAGAAATTGAATGTTACGTGGATGACATGATCGCCAAGCCGCGAACGGAAGAAGAACATCTGATTAACTTGAAAAATTTGTTTGAAAGGTTGAGAAAGTTCTGTTTGAGGTTAAATTCGAACAAGTACACTTTTGGGGTGCGTCCTGGAAAGTTGCTGGGTTTTATTGTGAGTGAAAAAGGGATTGAGGTTTATCCTGCCAAAGTGAAAGCAATACAAGAAATGCCTGAACCTAGAACAGAAAAAGAAGTTCGTGGTTTCTTAGGTAGATTGAACTACATTGCAAGGTTCATATCTCACCTAACAGCCACATGCGAACCAATATTCAAACTGCTAAGAAAAGATCAAACGGTCAGGTGGAACGACGATTGCCAATTGGCATTCGATAAAATAAAAGAATACTTGCAGGAACCTCCAATTCTCATGCCTCCAGTTGCAGAAAGACCTTTGATAATGTATTTGACAGTGCTTGAAGGTTCTATGGGTTGTGTTCTCGGTCAACATGACGAGACAGGTAGGAAGGAGCATGCTATCTACTACCTGAGCAAAAAGTTCAATGATTGCGAGTCCCGGTACTCAATGCTTGAGAAGACATGTTGTGTACTTGCATGGCCTGCTAAGCGATTGAGGTAGTATATGCTCAGGCACACAACTTTGTTGATTTCAAAAATGGATCCTGTCAAATACATCTTCGAGAAACCAGCACTAACAGGCAGAGTGGCACGGTGGCAAATGGTCTTGACGAAATATGATATCCAGTATACTTCTCAGAAGGCCATCAAAGGAAGTATCTTGTCAGACTATCTTGCGCATCAGCCGATTGATGATTACCAACCCATGAAATTTGATTTCCCTGATGAGGACATCATGTTTCTCAAAGCTAAAGATTGCGAGGAACCACTCCCGGAGGAGGGGCCAGACCCTGAATCCAAATGGAGTTTGATGTTTGATGGGGCTATCAACATGAATGGGTGCGGAGTTGGAGCAGTTCTTATCACGCCTGAAGGTGTTCATATGCCTTTCACTGCCCGAGTAACTTTCGGGTGCACCAACAATGAAGCAGAGTATGAAGCTTGTATAATGGGGATTAAGGAGGCGATTAATTTGCGAATTAAGACCCTCGATATCTTCGGTGATTCAGATTTGGTAATTAATCAAGTGAAAGGGAGTTGGTACACGCACCAAGCGCATCTGATTCCGTATAGAGATTATACGAGGAGATTGTTGACATTTTTCACAATGGTGAAGCTGTACCATATTCCTCGAGATGAGAATAAGTTTGCTGATGCCTTGGCCACATTGTCTTCTATGATTAAAGTGTAAAGGTGGAACCATGTACCTAAGATTGAAGTGTCTCGTCTTGACAGGCCTGCATTTGTGTTTGCTGTTGATGCAGCGTCTGATGACAAGCCATGGTTTCATGACATCAAGTGTTTCTTGAAAAGTCAAGAGTACCCTCCTGGGGCATCTACTAAGGATAAGAAGACGTTGAGAAGGTTGTCTGGTAGCTTCTTCTTGAATCAAAATGACGTGTTGTACAAACGGAATTTTGACATGGTTCTGCTCAGATGCGTGGATAGACACGAAGCAAACTTGTTAATGCAAGAAGTACATGAAGGCTCTTTCGGTACCCATGCCGGAGGACATGCAATGGCAAAGAAATTATTGAGGTCGGGGTATTATTGGTTGACAATGGAGACGGATTGTTGCAAGTGCTCCCGCAAGTGTCACAAGTGCCAGATTTATGCAGACAAAGTGCATGTGCCTCCAAATCCGTTGAGTGTCATGTCCTCTCCTTGGCCCTTTGCAATGTGGGGCATCGACATGATCGGAAAAATTGAGCCTACTGCTTCAAACGGCCATCGCTTCATCTTGGTCGCCATTGATTATTTCACTATATGGGTTGAAGCAGCAACTTATGCCAACGTCACTAAGCAGGTGGTAGCTCGTTTCCTGAAACGGGATATTATTTGTCGCTACGGAGTGCCCGAGAGAATCATTACCGATAATGGTTCTAATCTGAATAACAAAATGATGGCTGAGCTGTGCCGGGACTTGAAAATTGAGCATCACAATTCTTCTCCGTATCGCTCGAAGATGAATGGCGCTGTGGAGGCGGCCAACAAGAATATTAAGAAGATTGTGCAGAAAATGGTTGTCACATATAAAGATTGGCATGAGATGCTACCATTCGCCTTGCATGGGTACCGAACGTCAGTACGCACGTCCACTGGGGCAACACCATTCTCACTTGTATACGATATGGAGGCAGTACTACCGGTTGAAGTTGAGATTCCATCCCTCAGAGTCATGATGGATGTCAAGTTAGACAAAGCTGAATGGGTTCGTACCAGATTTAATCAGTTGAGCCTTATTGAAGAGAAACGATTGGCAGCTGTGTGTCATGGGCAGTTATACCAGCGGAGGATGAAGCAGGCATTCGACCAAAAGGTGCGTCCTCGGGTTTACAAAGTGGGAGATGTGGTACTCAAAAGGATTCTTCCTCCTAGTACAGATCACAGGGGCAAATGGACTCCCAACTATGAAGGTCTATTCGTGGTTAAGAAGGTCTTCTCAGGCGGAGCCTTATTACTTACAACCATGGATGGCAAAGATTTTTCATCCCCTGTCAACTCAGACGTAGTCAAAAAATACTTCGCATAAATAGACCCGCTGGACAAAAAAAGAAAAGTCCAGGCAAAGAAAGGCATCCCGGCGAACCACAAAAACAGAATAAAAAAGGTTCGGGCAAAAATTAGGGATATACAATAAAAAATGTGTACACCCAGTGAGTTGAAAATCCGCAAGGACAACTCAGGAAAAAAAGGGTATCCCTGTGGATTGAAAACCCGAAAGGGCGGTCCACGCAAAAGAGGGATTTAAGCGAACGATTACGGTCTGAGTCATCTGTGTTCCATCACCGTTTCAGCAACTGACATTCCAAAGGGTAGGAATCAGTCTAATCATTCCTCAGAAGGCAAGGTCGGGGAGTCTTGAAGACATATTGGCCATAGAAGAATTGAAACTCAGTGGAATGCCGTTTTCACATTGCCATTAGGATATTTTCTTTTCTTAATTTACAGCAATCTCCTCTTTCCAGGGTTTGCTTCCCAATTGTACTTGCCTATTCTGGGCATTTCAATCAATAAATTGAATTTTAGTCAAAAGCTTCTTATTTTGTTTTTACTGCTTTGTTTGCAAAAACGTCCGAATTTTCGATAAAACATTGCATTTGAAAACACTGTGGCCTTACAAATAACATGCGTAGAAAAACATGTAAAATCACTTTGAATGTTGAGTAATCTTGGATGGTGGATTCAAACCACGCAACATCCTGGGGCACGTGTGTATATTCTTTTGTTGCAGGTAACAGGTACAAGTATTCCAAGAGCATGGATCATGTCTTCTAGATGAGGAATCACTTATCCCCATGCAGAATGTCAGGGCAGCCAAGTTCAGGAAAAGGTTCACATGTCACCTTTTGTCACAACGTTTACTGATTGAGTCCATCATTCGACCGACGGTCACTCACGACGATTCGATATTGACAAGTCTACTCCAACTGGGATCGTTGTATCTTATTAAGTCGATTCTCCTATTCATCACTTCCAGCAGCTACAAGCTTTTCTGTGTCGATAACGGTTGTGAATTCCCCAGTAAAGTTGCTTCGCAGACCTCGCAGTTAATGTTCAAGATTCAACGAGTGTCCAGGAGTTTGAAGATGCTAAGTCTTCTGTAAAATCCTCTTGGGACGATTTCTTCAGATCAGCCGTGTAATCATGGAGCAAAAGCAAGTTGTTGACTCTCCCGAGCATGTGGCATCTTGAAGTTCCCCGGCAGGAGATGTTCCAGATCTATTATCCCCAGTAGAGTTTGAAGATGTTTGGTCTTCTGTAAAATCTTCTTAAGGGACATTCCCCAGCGAGAGATGCTTTGAAGCAGTTCTCCCCAGCAGAGTTTGTTGTAAACTCACTATCCCCATTGGAGTCGTCAAGCAGAAGGTTTGCCTAGCATGGGACATTGTGGCTCTTATTCTAAGCTTGACAGATTAAAATGAATTTCCTGTGTGTTCTCCCAGTAGATCCCTAGGGACTCTTTCCCAGCATATCACAACAGAATGTCTTCTAACTAGGATTTGTGTATCCCTGACGGAGTAGTTCCGGTCCCCAGCGAGATTGTATTTCTGGTAGTTGTATCCCCATAGAGTTCAACATTGAATCATGTCAACAATACTCCCCAGCTGAGTTATTTTTCTTCCCCGCAGAAGTTTAGCAGGTCAACAGAATCTCTTCCTCAGCAGAGTGTTAGCATATTCTCCTCGGGTTTGATAGATCCCCAAGCAAAATTTTAATGACTTGTCTTCCTCAGCAGAGTGTTAGTACATTCTTTCCCCAGCCAAGTCAGAAAATTCTCATCCCCAGCGGGGTTGCTATGACCAGAATTCGTCCCCAGTCAGATGAAGTAGTTCCTGGCAAAGTCATCATTCTCCATATCTCAAAGTCTAATTTATTTTTGGCAAGCGTGACAATTCGAAGCAAACAGATTGTTCATTCATTCTCCAACAAAGATACCATCCTTTCAGGAGTCTCTAAAGCCAAATCATTGATCACTGTTCCTCAGCAGAGTCAGCAAGGATGTCTGACATGTATGCAGAGCGTAATCCAGTATTGGAATATCAGCAAAGTCCAACCGTAGATTGGGAAAATTCCATCCAAGGGTGCCAATTCAGCAGCAAAGTCCAACCGTAGATTGGAAAAAGTTCATCCAAGGGTGGAAAAGCAAGGCAAAGTCCAACCGTAGATTGGCAAAAGTCCATCCAAGGCTGGCAATTCAGCTGCAAGTCCAACCGTAGATTGGTAAAAGTCCATCCAAGGCTGGCAAAGCAAGGTAAAGTCCAACCGTAGATTGGAAAAAGTTCATCCAAGGGTGGCAATTCATCTGCAAGTCCAACCGTAGATTGGCGAAAGTCCACCCGCAGTGTGGCAAGTCAGTAGTCATCTGACTTCATTCAAAAAGACAGTTTCAAGTCCAACCGTAGATTGGCAAAAGTCCACCCGCAGTGTGGCAGGCCAGTAGTCGTCTGGCATTGTACAAAAGACATTGTTAAAGTCCACCCATAGTGTGGCAGGCCAGTAGTCGTCTGGCATTGTACAAAAGACATTGTTAAAGTCCGCCCATAGTGTGGCAGGCCAGTAGTCATCTGGCATTGTACAAAAGACGTTGTTAAAGTCCACCCGCAGTGTGGCAGGCCAGTAGTCGTCTGGCATTGTACAAAAGACATTGTTAAAGTCCGCCCGTAGTGTGGCAGGTCAGTAGTCGTCTGGCGTTGTACAAAAGACGTTGTTAAAGTCCACCCGCAGTGTGGCAAGCCAGTAGTCGTCTGGCATTGTACAAAATACATTGTTAAAGTCCACCCGTAGTATGGCAGGCCAGTAGTCGTCTGACATTGTACAAAAGACATTGTTAAAGTCCACCCATAGTGTGGCAGGCCAGTAGTCGTCTGGCATTGTACAAAAGACGTTGTTAAAGTCTCTTTTGATTAAAACAAATTTTTAATATAATCATTACATATCATTCATCATTCTCACCTAACGCATTCTTCTTACCTATGAATCTCACGTCTGTGTCTCGATTCTAGCGTCAAACTGTCTCATTCTTACAATACTTGGCCCAATCGACAAAAGAAAATGGATGATCTCGAGGAAAAGAACAGAGAGTTGAGAGAAGAAATCGACGCTCTGAAAGAAGATCTGAGAAAACTTCACAGTGACATGCAATCTCTGGCAGCAGCCCAGAAACAACAACAAAGGACTGTGATCTCAGAGATCACATCTACGCCCATAGTAGAGACGTATGATCCTCGGTATAACATGCCTAAAGATCGTCCCTGGGGCATGTGTAATACCCCAAAATTTACCCTCTCATTTTCCATATCATTTAGCATGAGCTTTCATTTCATTGCATTGCATTCAAGCATAGAAAAATAAAACATTAAACATTTAGCATTGCATCTTGCATAAGGGCATGTGATCAGTTGTTTCTCAAAGAGGTGGATCATCCAAAGCAAGGGAACAAGAGCCAAGGGTCTTCAAACAAGCCTCAAGGGTCTCTTACATCATATATCACCCCATTTGATCTCACAAGCCATGGGAAGATGGGAATTCATCAAGAAGATTGAACTGTGCATCATCTCCTATAAAAAACAGTCAAAATTAGGGTTTTGAATTCAAGTGGTCTCCTGATGAAAGTTTGATTCAAACTTGATCTCAATGTTTTCTACATGATATCAAGTGTCTAAGGATGGGAGATTGGCCATTGGTTCATTTCAGAAGAGGTTCAATTGATCAGTTGCTTGATAATCAAGAAATTGGGGAAAAAGTCAACTGTGCAGTGAAAAAAGTCAACTCCTGACTTTTTAAGGTCAAATTCATAAAATTCAAGTTATATATGTTCATTGGACAAGATTTGATCAAGAAATGGTGGAAGAATCATGAAAAATCAAGAAATCACAAAACTGCCAAAAATAGAAACTTTAGGGTTGCCAAAAATGGCAAGTTTGGACCATTTTGCACCACACTTTGAGGCTCTCTTTCTCCAAGATAAAAGCTCTAAACTTCAGGCCCAACTTGAGCCAATTAAAGTTCATGTTCTAAGCTTCAAATCCATATAAATAACTCTTCCATTGGATCATAATTGAGGGAGCTATGGTCAATCAAAGTTTGACAAAACTAGCTCAAAAACCAAGTCATGGCAAGGCAAGACCAGGCCCATGCGCCATAATTTCATCAAACATGTGGTGGGAAAAATGTCAAGTTACTTTTCTCATTGAAGGAAGCCTCAAATTAAAAAATGTTGAACATCAAAGTTGTTCATCTTAATTTCCTCTTAACCTTTGATGTTGGACATTTTTCCATTTGAGCAAGTTATGATGGAATTATATGGGTCCAAAGTTGATGTGATCATGCTGAATTTTCCAAGCCATGTTGCCATGCCAGCCTACCACCTTGCCTCGCCCATGAGATCAGTTTCAAACCTTGATGTTCCAAGCCATTTTTCATCAACTTCCAAGCCTTCATTCAATCCAAAATTCACATCAAACTTGTTCTATGATAGTTCATCTTTCTAATGGCACAAAAAACTCATCAAACCATGCACTCGCATGAAAGAATTCCATCCATGAACATCCATACTTTCATGCTGCCAAGAGTGTGGTAACATTGATGTTGTTGAACATTCACACGCATACACCAGTCACCTCTTTTCCTCTTTAAGCCAAACATTCTTCTTACACTATGATACTTATCATGCTACATCATACATGAAAGAAGAAAAGCAAAGCTTGCTATGCAAGTTTTTGCTACATCAGAACTAACATCACCACCATTCCTTCTCAACCTCACCATAAACTCATTTAACTCACCCACACCATAGCCAAACCAAGATCAACTCGCCCCTAACTAACTTGACTCAGTTAGTTAGGGTGGACTCATTTAACCATGCTTGAACTCATTTGACTAACTCAGTTAACCACCCTAGTTCAATCCTAACCTCACTTATATATTTAAATCACACTCACAATTTCATTCTAACTCTCATTTTCCAATCTGACTCCAACAACACTACAAGTTTTTCTCTCTAAACTCTCTCTCTCTCTGTGTGCACGAATTCATCAACCTCCATGCATATTTCATCTTCATCATCATCAATGTGCCATTTCTGATTAAGAACAAGAGAAAAGAGGTTCCATTCATCAAGTGTAGCTTCATCAAACTCTGAATCTCTCTATTTACTCAAGTAGCAAGGATTTACGAGCATTTATTTTGCTCTGATAAGTTCAAGAATTCAAGATTTCATCTCTGGTTTTCTGAAGATACAAGTTCTTCAAGTTTCAGGTTTTTACTTCTCAACTTTCCTTGCATTAAATCACTGGTTATAGCGTGTTTTTTGCTGAGTTGAGCTTAATAGAAGCACCTTGAAATTTCTGGCTAGTTGATAGACCTCTTAGAGGTGTAGAGCAAAACTTAGGGCAAACTTATTATGTTCGATTCTCTGTGTGTGAGTGTGATATGTGAAAACTGAACCTAGATTCGTGATCCTTGTAACTTCCTCTTTCTAATGGTATATGGTTTGCATGTTTCTGGGAGATGTGAGAGTTGCAGGTGACGGAGAGGGCCGGAGAAGACGACCGGAGGTCGTTCTCCGGCCGGTGAGGATGCGCAGTTAGGGTTTCTCCATTTTATAACGTGACCGTCCGATCCCTATCATCCAATAGTTATTAACTTTGCAACACATTAAAATTCATGTGACTCGCACGTGCTCTTGTTTTGACTTCAGATTGGTCTTGTGTGCGTGCGTACATGCTTGCTTTGGTGTGCTTGCGTTGTGGATTGTTAGATTCTTTTACTTTCCTTGATGATCACATGTTGACTTGATCCAACGTTCATAAAGGTGCCAGCGCATTAAAAAACATGTGACTTTCGCGTGCTTCTTTTTGTGGTTTCAGATGTTCACGTGTGTGTGAGTGCATGTTAACTTTGGTATGCGTGTTGTGTGGTCCATTGGATGATGTTGGTTGATTAATTGTGTGGCTATGATTGGATCATATGTTAACTGAGTGTACAATTGCACACACACAAACACGCTTCATTGGACTGGGTTATAATTTGATTTTCACACCCCCTTTGCCTGAGCCCATTTCATTTTTAACGTACCTTTTACTCATGCTGCACCCCAGTTCCATTTTCTTTTATTTTTATTTTCCTTTTCCATATTGTTTTGATTTTTTGATTTTAAAAATACAAAATCATCTCTAAAAATCCCAAATAAATTCATGTGTGTTCTTTACACATTTAAATATTTTTCTTTAATTTTTAATTTTGATTTCATGAATTTTGGAGCTTAATTGCATAATTCTTTTTCAATTTCTTTTTGGTTGATGTTCATCATTGACACTCAAACTTGCACATTTTCTTTCTCCCATCTCACACAACATTTTTAACTCATTCCTTTTTCATTTGTTAGATAACACATTAAAGCATCTAAATCAATTTTATTTTGATTTTTAAAGTCATTTTATCATGTGTTTAGGAGTTCTTCTTTGAGCACTTTTGTGGTGTGTTTTAATGTGATCTTGTGCAATATTTTGGCCATGTTTTCTCTTGAATTTTACTATGAGATTTGATGTATGTTTGTGCTTCTGACTTGGATTGGTTAGGGTTTGTTTTTTCCAATTTTATCATGTGCTTTGATAGTTGTTTAATGCCTTGCATTTGAAGTAACATGTATGCACTTTCTTCTTATTCCTTCAAACATGTTTTGATGAGGCACTTGTGCCATCCTTTTATGATTGTCTTGTGTGATATTATAGGTCATTTGTATGATATTATAGGTCACTTTTGTTGCATTATAAGCCACTTTGGTTTGCATTTACATTTGACATGAGTTTGTGCATTTTAATTTGAACTTTGAGATGTTTCCATCTCTTATCTTCTCTTAAGATCTACATGTTTCATGTTTGCATTTTTGTGTGCCATTTCACATGTTCCATTTGCATCTCATTAATGATATGCCACTGCCCATATGCATTCTCTAATCATGTTATATGTTAGGCATCTCTAATATATCACTTTGTGCACCTAATTGAACATGTTTCTCTTTCCTTAATTCTTCTTCATCCTATGTCTTCTTCTTGTATCCTTTTATGCATGATTTGTATGATGATCCATGTGCATCTTAAGACATTGACAAATAATATTTGGTTCTGACTTTGATCTTTTATGAGGCATTATTGCATGATCACTTTGTATTTCCACTCATTCTTCATCTTTTACTTGCATGGTGCCCTTCTTTGATGTTTAAGACTTTGATTGTGCATAGTTTGTCCATGTTTAACATCTTAACATTAGAGAACATCCTCATAGTTTAGGTTCTGACTTTGCTTGAATTTCATCTCTTAGGATCCTTATTCATTGGTTCTTAATTTGTTTGATCACTACTTGTTATCTTTTCCTTATTTCACTACTTGTAATTAGTTTTTGAACTAACCTTTTCATGTAGATGCTAAAGGTAAGTAAGTGTGTGGATAAGCTTCCACATACAATCTTTTTCTTCATCTTCTCTTATTTCTTGTAATAATTCAACTTGTGATCATGATAAGCATTTATATGCTTTCCTCGAATAACTTCTTCTTCACCCCTCTTTAAGATCAATTTAACTTCCATCTTGGAAGTAAGTTGTTTCTTTTGCTTTTCTTCTCCTTTCTTTTAGGATTGGGTTTCTTAAACCACATTAACCATAGGAACATCCATGTATGATAACATTAGGGTGAGTCTTAGTCCCCTTTAGTTTTCACCTTTTTCTTCCATTTGAGTCTCTTCTTCTCATCTCAAAACAAAAGTAAAAAAACACTTAATAAAGGTTAAACGTGTATTGCGCATGAGCCTTAAATGTGGGAAGTGAATAATGGGGGGATTTCCCTTCATTCTTATAGGGTACCTAGTGTACGTCCTATTGGGGGACGATACGCGACGTATTTTTTCCTATGTTGTAGACTTGGGTGCGATGCAAGTTATAAATATCTTCAAAAACACTTCTTTCTAAAAAACTTCAAACAAACAATAACGTCTTTCCTTCAGGAATTCTATCCTCATCTCATTCACTCCCTCCTTAAGGATTCGTCACGTCCGTTCCTCCGCAAACAGGTAACGCCTAAGTATCTCTACAGCGAGCTGCAACACCTAAACTGCTAGGACGCGAACGTTGACGTATTCCACTAAAAAACACAAACAACTTTCCCTAGGTGAGGGGAACTATGTCGCTCTGATTCTCGTGTTCCCGATGAGATACGTAGGCAGTGAGGTAGGGCCCATTCGAGCACTTCTTTTATTTTCCCTACATTTGTTTCTCTTTCTCTTTCCATTCCTTTTCCAGTTCTTTTTCCAGTATCTTTTCTATCACCCTTTGATTGAGACGAGCAAGCGTGGATCCCATCGGGTACGATGGACGCGAGGGGGTGCTAATACCTTCCTCTCGCGTAACCGACTCCCGAACCCAGTTCTTTTGGTCGCAAGACCATGCTCTTTCCTTTCCCTCGGGTTTACGCAGTGTTTCCTTTCCCTCTCTTGGGATGATTACACATTGCTGGCGACTCTGTTTCGGTGCCACTTTCACTTTCGTACTTGGATGAAAATCCCGGGAGCGACAACATGCCACTCAACTATATCTCGGAAGGATATATTCTGCCGATCACGAAAGATCCAGAAACTGCAGCAGGAACCGCTGGTCTTGAAGGTTACAATCTTTAGGAAATCGAAGATGCAAGGGGCATGACAGCAACTCCTGAAGGTTACAAACTTCGGGATAGGGAAGCACCAAGAGTCACCGCCGTAATGACTATACCACAACCCGTGGTACACACTGTCCTGGAAGGGAAGATTCCACAGATACCCTCTGGTGGAAACGAAAGTATGTACGACAGATTGAATGAGTTCCAGGAACAATTCCTGGAGATGCAGAAGGAACTGCATGCCATTCGCGGTCAGGATCTATTCGAAAAGGATGCCGCAGACCTTTGTTTGGTCCCTAATGTGAAAATTCCGCACAAATTCAAGGTGCCCGAATTCGAGAAATACAAGGGAAACTCTTGCCCTCAAAGTCATTTGGTGATGTACGCTCGAAAGATGTCAACTCAGACAGAGAACCAACAGCTACTGATCCATTATTTTCAAGATAGTTTAGCTGGTGCCGCACTCAAATGGTACATGGGTTTAAACCGCACTAAGATCGTCACTTTCAGAGATCTTGGCGCTGCCTTCATTCAGCAGTATAAGTATAACCTGGACATGGCACCAGATAGAGATCAACTTAGAGCCATGTCGCAGAAGGACAAGGAAACCTTTAAGGAATATACTCAGAGATGGCGTGAAATTGCCGTCCAGATTTGTCCACCTCTTGAGGAAAAAGAGATGACAAAGATCTTCTTGAAAACCTTGAGCTCATTCTATTACGACCAAATGGTCGCTAGTGCGCCCAGCGACATCACTAAGATGGTGAGCATGGGAGTACGTCTTGAAGAAGCAGCCCGAGAAGGACGTCTGGTCAAAAATACCGAGCCATCAAGCAGTACCAAAAGATACGGTAATGTTTTCCCTAAGAAAAAAGAGCAAGATATTGGTAATATCTCTCTCGGAAAGCAAAGGCGACGGTACCAACCAGTAGCAGCTGTAACTCTTGCTATCAACCCTGCGCCTGTTCCAAGGTATCAACCTTAGGTTACTCAGAGCCAACCAAATCAACAACAATATCAGCAAAGAACACAACAGCCTCTTCAGCAGGCTCGTCCTCAGTATAATAACAATCGTACAACGCGACCACCAGGGTTTGACCCTATACCAATGTTGTACGCAGAACTGTTTCCACTACTACTGGTCAAGGGGAACGTCCAAACCAGGTCCCCTCTTACAGTACCGGAAAATCTGCCTTTTTGGTTCAAAGCGGACCAGACTTGCCCTTACCATCAAGGAGGACCGGGGCATAACATAGAAAACTGTCTCAGCTTCAAATCCGATGTGCAAAAGCTTGTCAGGAGCGGGGTCTTATCCTTCAAGGATATAATTCCAAATGTTCAGATGAACTCGTTGCCTCAACACGAGAAAGCTGCAGTAAATTTGATAGAGGAAGAGTCTAACCACAGCTATCAAATTCACGATGTACTCCTTTTGGGAACCAACCTGGTCAAAATGCATTGCAGACAGAGCAGATACGGTCATGTACCATCTCACAATTATCACCAGTGTGATATCTGCTCTAAAAACAATCAAGGATGTTCTATGGTGCAATCAGATCTACAGGAACGGATGGATCCAAGATCACTGAATCCATGAGGTCAACGTGACTTATACAAATTCCAACATCGTTCAAAACCACGACATCCATGCGATGAATGTCAACTTGGTGGAAATGCACTCCAGGCAAAGCCAACATCATGACCTGCGACGACATGACTACGATTCCTGTCTGATCTGCTCTGTAAACAATCAGGGATGCTCTTTTGTACAAGAGGCACTCCAGCGTCAGATGGATATTGGATGGATTCAGGATTACCGTGATAGAAGTCATTATCAAGTTAATATGATTCAAATCTTTGATATTCGCTTGATGAATACCAGTTTGGTGGAATTACACGCTAAGCAAGTCCAGCTCGGTTTTCTGACTTCACATGATTATCAAAACTGTAAAGTATCTCGTGAGGATGACCAAGGATGTGCACTTATTCAAAGAACTCTTCAACACTTGTTGAACCACTGGTGGCTTCCGATCTATCTAGATGAAGACACACAACAAGTCAGTATGATTAACGGGAACCCTACTAGGCATTAAAATCAGGATGTCCGATCAATGGAAACAGATTTAGTAAGGTTACACTGCATACAAAGCGAACGTGGCCGGGTGCCACCACACAACTATGAGCGTTGTAGAGTTTGCTCAGAGGATAACCAAGGATGCTACCTCGTGCGAGCAGCCCTTCAAAGTCAGTTGGACCACAAAGAGATTCGACCATGTTCAAGCTTTGAGCCAGTTAACATAATGTCAGACTATCTTCCCAATGGAGGCAAAGAAGTTGTCTTAATCCCTAAATGAGAAGTGGCTAAAGATGTATGCGCCATAATCCCTTTACTCCATGAATCAAGAGTTCCTCTTGATAGTGGAAATATTCTCAACCATGATCCAATTGAGGCCAACTACGATGGTCATACAAATCAAAAGGCGCATGTAGTTATCTATCTACCAGGACCAGTACCGTACAAATCCGATAAGGCTATCCCTTACAAATACGGTGCAACAACATTTGAGAATGGAAAGGAAACTCCATTACCCTCTGTCGTGAAAATTACAGACATCAGTTGAGTGACACGGAGCGGTTGGATCTTCAACAGAGGAGTTGAAGAACCCAGCAAAGAAAAGGAACCTCAGATAGAAGTTCCCAATCAACCAGTTGGTCAATCCAGTGATCCCGACCTTTCAAAGAACAACGATGAGATGCTAAAGCTCATCCAGTAGAGTGAGTACAACATTGTTGATCAACTGTTGCAAACTCCTTCAAAAATCTCTGTGTTATCTCTCTTACTCAGTTCCAAAGCTCACAGAGAAGCTCTACAGAAAGTCTTAGAGCAAGCCTTTGTGGAATAAGATGTGACAATAAGACAATTCGACAGCATCATCTCCAACATCACTTCCTGTAACAACTTGGGGTTTAGTGATGAAGAACTGCCGGAAGAAGGAAAAAATCACAACATGGCGCTAAATATTACAGTCAACTGCCAGGACGATGCTTTAGCCAGCGTACTGGTAGACACCGGATCAGCTCTGAATGTTATGCCAAAAGCTACTCTAATGCGACTATCATTTTAAGGATCTCCGATGAGAGGCAGTGAGGTCATTGTCAAAGCATTTGATGGATCCAGAAAAAAGGTTATCGGCGAAGTCGACCTTCCCATAACTATCGGTCCTCACACTTTCCAAGTCACTTTCCAGGTCATGGACATCCGGGCAGCATACAGCTGTTTGTTAGGAAGACCTTGGATACATGAGGTTGGGGCAGTCACTTCGACACTTCACCAGAAGCTGAAGTTCGTCAAGAATGACCAATTGGTCACAGTCTGCAGAGAGTAAGCCTTGATCGTGAACAACTTATCGTCGTCCACTTGTGTAGAACTAGAGGATGTTGTTAGAACCCAGTTCCAAGCACTTTCGGTGAGCAATGATAACCAATCAGAAAAAGGAACATCAATTTCCTCGTACAAAGATGCTCTCAAAGTGATCAAAAGTAACAATACAAAAGGATGGGGACAGCTTGTCATTCCTACTGATAACAAAACAAAGAAAGGTCTTGGATTTTCCTCAACCTGTACCCAGACTGCTACTAACGATGAAAGTTTTCATCCCATTCAGGACTTCTTCCACAATGGAGGTTTCCTTCACCCACTATCTCAAGAGGTACATACCATCAACGAGGGTGATTCCTCCGATACAGATGAAGAATGGAAGTCCTATCTCAACGAAGACGGTTATATGTCTTGGGAAGAGGTGCATACGCCATTTTGCTATCCCGCACAGAGTCTGAGATATATACCTAGATCAGACGTCAAAATGATATACAGAGATTGTGATCCAAAAGGATGTCGTGCTCCACCAAACTCTGATGAAAGACAACTTTGACTACGACTATTATGGCCCAATGGATGGCCTGCCTATCTGGCAGCCGTACCCAGAAGACTTTGGGCAAAAGAGTCAGCCCAACGATGCATATCAGCTGAGCATCATTGAAAAGAATACCTGCGTCCCCACTCAATCATGGGATCATTACTCAGGGCATTCAGAAAATATCCAGCACAACGATGAATTTGCAAAGATTGCAGGATAAGAGTTCATCAACTACGCTTTTCCTGAGGTCAATGTCATTGAAAGGGATGACTCCTCCAGTTCCAAAGAAGTGTGGGACGCCTTAGGACAACCGAGTGGCAAGTACGACTTCTTGGTCAGGTACACCGCTCCTGAAAGCTCTCGTATCAGGCTCGAAGACATCCAACCCACTGGATGGGGAGATCCACCTGAGAGTGCAAACACTGTGCAAAACACAACAGAAGAATTCATCTACGAAAATTCTGCCTGGGAGACAGACTCCAACGATTCTGCTCCGTCAGAAATCAGCGTTATTTCTGAAGACAAACGAAGAAGGAAGGTACCAGACTTTGTGATTCACCGAGGAGTTCGCCGCCAATGGGTTGCTGTCGATGTCCCGAAAGTCATTTATAAGTCTAAGTAATTGTCGTCTTTGTTTTAACCTTTCACCCTGCCCAGGTGAAACAGATGTTTTGATAGGGCTCACTTTTTGTAAATGTCCCTCTTCGCTTCGCCCAAAGCGACAGTGTTTTGTTTTATAGGGCTGTAGTTTCAAGAATCGACAAGATCATAAATAAAATAACGTCGTTCTATAATTTCTGCATTTATTGCTGTTTTCTCTTTTCGCTTTTTCAAAAAATGGTAATCCTAAAAACAACTAAAAAAAACAAGCATTTTTCAGAAAATACACTGCACACACTCTTGCATTCTCTCTATCTTTTCTAAAAACAATCATCACGTCGTACAGATTGCTTGTTTTAAACCCCATTGAAACATACGATCCAATGCCTTTTCCCAACTTTGAATTCCCGGTATTTGAGGCTGAAGAAGAAAATGACGAAGAAATTCTAGAAGAGATCTCCCGATTACTCAGACAAGAGGAAAAGTCCATTGAACCTCACAAAGAGCCGTTGGAAACAGTCAACTTGGGTTCAGAAGAAGAGAGAAAAGAAGTCAAGATTGGGGCACTGCTCAGTCCAACTGTCAAAGAAAGTTTGGTAAAGTTTCTCAAAGAATTTCCCGATGTATTCGATTGGTCCTATCAGGATATGCCAGGGTTGGATACCAGCATCGTGGAACATCGTCTACCATTAAGATCAGAATGTCTGCCTGTAAAATAGAGGTTGAGAAGGACTCATCCAGACATGGCCATCAAAATCAAAGAGGAAGTACAGAAACAGATTGACGCAGGTTTCCTCGCCACATCAGAATATCCTCAATGGTTAGCCAACATAGTACCAGTTCCGAAAAAGGACGGAAAATTCAGAATGTGTGTAGACTACAGGAATCTGAACAAGGCCAGTCTGAAGGATGACTTTCCCCTGCCGCACATAGACATGCTGCTAGACAGTACAACAAAATTCAAAGTATTCTCCTTCAGGGATGGATTCTCGGGCTATAATCAGATAAAAAAGGCGCCGAAAGACATGGAGAAAACTTCATTCATCACCCTATGGGGTACTTTTTGTTACAAGGTAATGCCGTTCGGTTTGAAGAATGCCGGAGCAACCTATCAAAGGGCCATGACTACCCTGTTTCACGACATGATACACAAAGAAATAGAAGTGTATGTTGATGGTATGATTGCCAAATCTAAGACAGAAGAGGAGCATGTGACCCACCTGTCAAAGCTATTCGAGCGTCTGAGGAAGTACAAACTCTGCTTGAATCCCAACAAGTACACATTCGATGTTCGTTCAAGGAATCTTTTAGGGTTCATCGTTAGCCAGAAAGGAATTGAGGTTGATCCTGACAAGGTCAAGGCCATTCAAGAAATGCCTTCTCCAAAGACTGAAAAACATGTCAGGGGATTCCTAGGACGTTTGAATTACATTTCCAGATTTATATTCCTCATGACCCCGACATGTGTGCCGATCTTCAAATTACTAAAAAGAATCAGGACTGCGTATGGACAAAAGAATGCCAAACCGCCTTCGATAGTATCAAGGAATACCTATTGAATCCACTTATCCTGTCACCTCCAGTAGAGGGAAGACCGATGATCATCTAATTAACAGTCTTGGAAGACTCCATGGGTTGTGTACTTGGCCAACAAGACGAAACGAAAAGAAAAGAGTCTGCCATCTACTATCTGAGCAAGAAATTCACAGACTGTGAAACTCAGTACACTATGCTTGAGAAACCTTGTTATGCTCTGGCTTGGGCAGTGAAATGTCTTTGCCAGTACATGATTTGTCACACTACTTGGTTAATCTCTTAAATGGATCCGATCAAGTACGTCTTTGAAAAGCCTGCTCTCACGGGAAGGATAGCTCGTTGGCAGATGTTGTTATTAGAATACGACATCGAGTACCATGCTCAGAAAACCGTCAAAGGAAGTATTTTAGCCGATCATTTGGCTCATCAACCGATTGACGATCAGGAATCAGTCAGATTTGACTTCCCAGACGAAGATGCCATGTACTTGAAAATGAAAGATTGCGATGAACCACTACCCAGTGAAGGGCCAGAACCGGGTTCCAATGGGGACTTATCTTTGACGGAGCTGTCAATCATTATGGAAACGGAATTGGGGTAATCATCATAACACCTCAGGGTACCCATATTCCTTTCATTGCCAGATTAACGTTCAAATGTACAAACAACGAGGCCGATTACGAAGCTTGTATCATGGGTCTCAAAGAAGCGATTGACTTAAGGATTAAGAACTTGGACGTGTATGGAGACTCAGCCCTGGTTATCAATCAGATCAAAGGAGATTAGAACACATATCAATCAGGATTGATTCCTTACAAAGACTACGCGAGAAGGTTGTTACCATTCTTCAACAGAATCGAGTTTCATCACATCCCTCGTGAAGAGAATCACATGGCTGATGCATTAGCCACTCTCTCTTCCATGATTAGTGTAGGTCAATGGAACGATGTACCTAAGATTGACATAATGCGCCTTGAACGACCCCCTTACATTTTCGCAATCGAAGCAGTCATAGACGACAAACCTTGGTATCATGATATCAAATGCTTCCTTTAAAAACAAGAATACCCACCTGGGGCATTAAGAAAGGAAAGAAAGACCCTCAGAAGACTACCAGGCAGCTTCTTCCTGAGCAGTGATACACTCTATAAGAGAAACTCTGACATGGTCTTGCTTTGATGTGTAGACAGGCCAGAAGCAAACATGCTAATAAAAGAAATTCACGAAGGTTCCTTTGGCACTCATGCCAATGGACACACGATGGCGAGGAAAATTTTAAGAGTAGGGTACTATTGGTTGACCATGGAATCTGATTGCTACAAGTACATGAGGAGATGTCACAAGTGTCAGATATACTCAGACAAAATCCATGTACCGCCAATGCATCTCAAAGTTCTCTCTTCCCCATGGCCTTTTTCATTTGGGGAATCGACATGATCGGCATGATCGAACCCAAAGCTTCAAATGGACATCGGTTCATCCTGGTAGCCATTGATTACTTCACCAAGTGGGTTGAAGCAGTGTCATACGCCAATGTAACCCGACATGTGGTAGTCAGTTTCATAAAAAACAATCCCATCTGCCGTTATGGTGTTCCGAGCCAGATCATTACTGATAATGGATCTAACTTAAACAACAAGATGATGAAAGAGTTGTGCGTTGAGTTCAAGATCAAACACCATAACTCATCTCCCTACCAACCTAAGATGAACGGAGCAGTAGAAGCAGCTAACAAAAACATCAAAAAGATCGTTCAAAAAATGGTTGTAACCTACAAAGACTGGCACGAGATGCTACCATTTGCTCTTCATGGTTATCGCACATTTGTCCGCACTTCAACAGGGGCAACCCTTTCTCTCTAGTATATGGCATGGAAGCAGTGCTCCCCATAGAGGTAGAGATCCCATCAATCTGGGTGTTGATGGAAGCTAAGCTAACAGAAGCTGAATGGTGTCAGAGCAGACATGACGAACTGAATCTAATCAAAGAAAAGCGAATAACGGCTCTATGCCATGGTCAATTGTATCAACAAAGAATGAAGAAGGTGTTTGACAAAAAGGTTCGACCCCGTGTCTTCAGGAAAGGAGACTTTGTGCTCAAAAAGATACAATCATTTCTCACTGATTCCCAGGGCAAGTGGACTCCGAATTATGACGGCCCTTATGTGGTCAAGAAAGCTTTCTCAGGCGGCGCCTTGAGACTCACAACCATGGATGGAGAGAAGTTTGCCTACCCAACGAATGTTGATGTAGTCAAGAAATACTTCGCCTAAACAATAAAAAAAGTCTCGGTGGATTGAAAACCCGAAAGGGCGGTCCAGGGAAAAATTAGAGACATAAGCAAAAAATCATGCCGGTGGATTGGAAATCTCAAAGTACAATCCAGGAAAAAGTTAGGGATTAATGGCAAGTAACTATGTCTGACAAGGTTAAATACCTCAGCAGTCATGCCATCCATCAGGAAAACTCCAGTCAAGGTCATCTTCGACAGAAGCTCAGGATGTCCTGAATTCAAAGTTGGTAGAAGGATAGCGTCTGTTATGTTTCAAAGTAGCCTTTTTCCCTTAAATTACCATTTTCTAACTTTGTAAATACTCTATGGAATCACGCGCTTGGCTGATTTCCATCCTATCAATAAAATTTGAGCCCTAGTGCTTTTGTTTGTAATTCTTATTTGTTTCAGCTTTATAGAATGATGTTTTAATATGATCAATGATTCTTGAAATAAAACAAAAATGAATTGACATGTCAAAATTTTTCTGCTTTTAAAATAAAGATGGCAATTCTTTTGACTGTTGAACACCGAAAGAACATCGATCGCTTCTGCGAAGGTGGTTGAACCTTAAAGTGCAGAATCAAAGTACTCCTTCTAAAACCAGTACGCCTGAATGAAGGATCAACTGTATCAGATGTTATTTTCCCATCTGATATCCCCGGCAGAGTGCGTATCTCTTAAGACCAATTAAACAATTCTTTCTCCCTACAGGGACCGTCTCTCCTAAGCAAGGCAGGATTGTTATCTTGGAACAATGATACTCTTCAATCCCAGCAGTGGCCGAGTATCTAGTCGTGTTTGTCTATTAGTCGGTATGTCGCGTCATTTTTGTCAGCATATACATACATACATTGTGCATTATTAATTCACATTCATAATCATATTGCATCACTATCACTCTAGTCAGTCTTATCCCCTAGTGATAAAAGTCCTCTCACTCGAGTTATCAGTTCTTTCCTCGTCAGGAAGTGTTTCGTCTGAACAATTTCTCCTCCAGTTTATTTCTGGATCGGAGATGGTTCTCGGCCACTTTGATAACTTGAACCTCTGAAAGACCAGAAGGCATTCAATAAACGTCACTCTTCACCATTGAAGATGATATCTTCGCTTTCCCGGATTAAGGAAAATCCCCAGAGAAAGCCTCGTAACTAAGTACTCTCAGCAACACATTGGTTTTTCTCTCCAAGAAAGTCAATGTTAATGAAGTCATCAGCACCTCAAAATTGGATTACATCACATGGCATTTCTCCGAGGAGATCTCGAGGAAAGGCATGATGTAATATACCAAGCTGGAAACCGTCTCTCAAGAGACTCGTTTTCCCCAGTAGAGTCAACAAATGGCGTCTCCAACAGAGAAGTTTGAACACCTCTACAACTCAGACGAATGGGTTCCCCAGCAAGTCTGACATCAAAACTTTTTTTCCGTCAGATGGCATCTCCCCAGGAAAACCGGCGAGAAGTTTGAGGAAAACCGCTACGAATAGCGTCCCTTGTCAAGAAAGTTTATTGACAAAAGAAACTGAGACCAGTTCCTTGGATGAAGACCAGGATCGAGGGGAAGTTTATAGCAAAAACTGAGAACAGTTCCTTGGCTAAAAACCAGGATCGAGGGGAAGTTTATTGACAAAAGAAACGGATACCAGTTCCTTGGCTGAAGACCAGGATCTAAGGGAAGTTTATAGCAGAAACTGAGACCAGTTCCTTGGATGAAGACCAGGATCGAGGGGAAGTTTGTATCAGAAACTAAGACCAGTTCCTTGGCTGAAGACCAGGATCAGGGGGGAGTTTTTACCTTTTCAAAGCATCATTTCTTAGCAAAAGAAGATGGATGAGCAATCTGCCATTCATAACCACCATCAAAATTTTGGGTATTCCGATATTTAATCGTCTTGCACCCTGAATGCCCGAATACCTTCGTCATTCGCACCTTCGGGTCCAAGAAAATTAAACAGGGGCATCTATCATACCCCAAATTTTGACCACCAAGATTTCCCATCATTATGCAAATCATTACCACAATATGGATGAACTTTCATGCCTCATCAATCTCCTCAAAGATTGTTGAGCATTCACTACAATCAAGAATTAGGGTTTTGAACCCTCTCAGAGCACTTAGACAAAGGATCAATCAAGAAATGAAATGATCTTCAACTTGTCTAGCCTCTCAAAACACCCACAAGGGATCAAAAGGACTCCCACATCAAGAATCAAGCACACAGTTGCAGCATTCCATGTGGATCAAGCCTCAAGATCGCATGTGTCCCCAAATTAGGGTTTTCGTCGACTGAGGCCTCCAGATGAAAATTTCCATCTGAGCATGAGCCAATGCCTCAATGTGTGGTCCTATAAGCTCAAAATGATCTCAAGAGCCCACCCACAATGGCAAAATCGCCTTGAAGGTCCATCTATCAAAGAATCAGGAATTAGGGGTTTGACCTAATTCAACCATTGAGTTAACTTGTAAAGTGAGGCATGGCTTGAAAGCTTCAAAATGAACTTCAAAGACTTCAAATACATCATGTTGACATGTTTACAAGATTTGATTGAGTCAAAAAGCTCAAATCATAAGCCACAAGAGCTTAAAACCATCTGATCACAAATTAGGGTTCCTGATGGAAAAAGTCAAACCCTATCCTTGACTGTTGGCCTACCCTTGATCTCAAACCTTGGGGAGGGGTCTAAGACATTCCTAAATACCCTTGTAGGCCATCCATGAAGTTTGATTGAACCCAAGGATTGATTTCACAAAAGAATCACAAAGTCAAAATTTCATCTGATAAATAAAGTCAACTGTACAAAAGTCTAAGTTTGACTTTTTGGATTTTTGGTCAACCTAGGTTCCTTAACCCTAAAACAATATTAATATGTGATTTTAATAATCATTCATCAAGAAAAATCAAAGAAAGTGAGTTAACTTGTAAAAGGGGTAACCATAAAAAAACTTAGAATTTTTCTAAGTTATGGAACAAAGTGGCTAGGGTACCAACTTCCAAGGATCATAACTTGAGATCCAAGCAACCATTTTGGGTGATCCAAAGCTGGATTTGTAGGTATTTCTACACTCTACAAAAGCTTCAACTACATCAAGTTCCAATTCTTCATGGATTTTTAGTTAGTAGTGGATCAAAGTGGTGAAAAAACCAAAATATGTCAAAAGACACTTAGTGAAAATTCTACCTTGATATTTCAGCATGAAACATCAAACTTCCAAGGCATTTTTCACATTGATCCGAGATGAATCAATGAAATCTTCAAACTTCAAAGTTTTAGCGCATCATTCAAGCTTTTCAAAAAGTACAAGAAGTCTCTCTAATTCATTTTGAGCTGAGAGATACATCCATGGGAAGTTAGCTCCAAAATCTGATTTTTCACTAAGTCAGAATTGTGCATTTGGTCGAATTTACATATTATGAGTCATCAAAGACATGTTTATCCATCTGCACACCTCAGGGGGAGACCAAGAAGGAACAAACACTGATCCATAAGCCTTCCAAGTCTTTGGAACTACATGTAGGTGTGTCATCCCTAAAAGCTAAAGATGCCTCAAGACTCCAATTTTGTTTTGGGACATTCAATGGATGCATAGAGCTGTCATGTATCAGTCTATGATCAACCAAATGAGTCAAGATAAGCTCATACAACAGAGGACCATAGGCCTGTACTCTAACCTCAAGTCAATGGCTAGAGGAGACTTGAGATTCCATTTGATCCACATTGGCCAGAGGCCTGCTGTAGTTGCGACACACTGTTACTTGCAAAACAAACTTGACACACTATAAATAGGCCTCAATTGTGAACAATTTGAGTACACCAAAGGTCCTAAACAGATGCCAATCTCAAAATCATCACTTTCACTCCCAAAATACCTTCTCTTGCAAATCACTATCGGGTTTTACATTTGAGAGTGATTCCAACCAAACCAATGGTTCACACACCTCACATATAACATATAGAGGTGATCCAAACTCTTACATCCCATCTGTAACATCAAAATCACAAAATGGCCACCCAATTGCCCAAGATTCATGACTTGCTGCAGAAGGAATCAGGTTGATCAATCCAGAGGTTTTCCAATCAACCTAAGCACTCAAACACTTCCATTGAGGTACAAGGAAGTTGTCTAAATCGTTGGAACTCATCTGTAACACCTCCAAACCAGAATTTGATTCTCACTTGCAGAGGTAAAACTTGAACTCTCAAACTCAATGAATCATGCATCATAAGCATGTTTTCTTGTTACCATTGTGTTTCTGGATGTTTGTGGATCATTTACCCTCAATCAATTATTGTTTACAATTCTGTATAGGATTTCATTGAGTTCATGCCAATTTTAGGGTTCTTGAGGTTTTATCAGATTATGTTTTAATTTACTTGATTTCAATAAAATTCGGTATTGTCATTGTATTCCTCATTTGAAAACGCACGATTTTCATTTTTGAATCATGAGAATTGGTTGAGGAACGAGTGAGGTAGGGTGCTTCTTACACGAGCTCGAGGATGAAGATAGCCATGGTGCCATTTTTCAGAAATTCAACTAAGTTTGTTATATATCTATTGTTTGTCATATATTAAATGAATTGGCATTGCGCCCCAGTGGTTGATCAACTGGTTTGTGTGTATTGAGCGAGCAAGAGGTCTGGGGTTCGAATCCCCCTCACCCCAGACCTCTTGTTTATCACTTCCTATTTTAATATTTTTCATATTATTTTTGTTAATAACTTGGAAAATTAATTTCTCATTCAATTTTAATCATTTTTTATTGGTTCTTTTTCTGAAAAATCACAAAAATATTAAAGTATTTTATTCTACAAAAAAAATCAGATTTATATTATTTATTTAATATAGTTGGTATTTTTGTGAATAAATTCATTTTTATTGTTTTTAAGCATTTCTAAAAGTGAATTTTTATCTTGAAAATCAAAATCAAATGAGTTTTAAATCATCTTGTGATTAAAACCTCATTTTTCAAACCTTAACCAAAAATCACAAGTGGTTTATTTAAACTTATTTGGTATTTTTTATCATTTTTATTAATTTTCTTTAAAGAATTACTTTTAAAAATAAAAATTAGGGTTTCTTTGATTTTTAATCCTTATCAAACATTTCAAAAACATCTTTGGGCCTCTAATAGAGTGTAAGACCCAACCCCTTTGTAAATAAAACCTTTTTTGGGCCTCAACCATTGTATAAGTTCCAGTACAATTTTCAAAACAACGGTGCGATCACTGTTTCGACATGGGCCTCTCCTTGAGTTGTAAGCCCCATCACTTGTACAAAAATAAATCTTTGGGCCTCTAATGGAGTGTAAGACCTAACCCTCTTTTGTACATAAAAAATTTTGGGCCTCAGTCATTGTATAAGTCCCACCGTGTTTTAGAAAATCCCAGCGCGATCGCCAATTCAAAACAAAATAACCTGGGCCTACCCTTGTGTTGTAAGTCCCATTTCTTTTCCTTTTTTCAAACTCTTTGGGCATCTCCTTGAGTTGTAAGACCCATCCCTTTGTACAGAAAATCTCTTTGGGCCTCAGTCATTGTATAAGTCCCGGTACAATTTTTAAAACAACAGTAAACTTACTGTTGGGCATCTCCTTGAGTATAAGCCCCAATAATCTTTTCAAAAATAACTTCTCTTTTGATTTAGGTTCAAATATACAGTTGTTATCAAAACTTTCTTTAATTTCTTTGAACAACTAACAATACAGCATGGAAGCTTGCTCACCTGTAAGTTTTTATCAGCTTTCATTTAATTGCTTTCATATATATATAATTGTATTGTGGGAAGCTGCTCCCCTGTAAGTCCTTCTTTCATACCCTTTTACATACTTGTCATATATCAACTGTATATATACTAGTATATCTATTTAGAGTTTTCCCCAGCAACTAGGTCTAGAACTAGGTAAAGCCAGTTGGTCACTCTTTAATACATTCAAAACTAGATCCCCATAGGATTTCCAGATACAGTATTGCCTTCTCTTGGGCTTAAACAATATGGAACAAAGAGAAAGGCAGTATTCTCGGTGAACCTTTTCTCAGACAGACACTATTAGATCTTGTCAAAGAAATTCTGTTTCCCCAGAGAGGATTAATTCCCGGTGAAACTTCTCTTGAATTTCTTCAAACCCTAGAACTGTTCACAAAAGAAAAGATTATTCCCGGTGAAACTTTTCTTGAACTATTCTTAAGTTTGGACCCACGGGCTTCCTAAAAGCATCCCCGCCTCCTCTTGGGCTTTGTACAAGGACCCTCCGGCTTCTTAGAAGTTCTCATGCCTTCTCTTGGGCTTAATACAAGGACCCGACGACCTCTTAAAGGTATAAGACATAACTTAGTCATCCTTTGCTAGAGCAGTCTTTCCAGTGTCAAATCTTAGACCAATTGAGGGTTGATTCTCATCCCTTAAAAAGACATGCCTCCTCTTGGGCATCATACAAAGATAAACTCCTCCATACCAGTAGACTTGGACAATCTAATCCCCTCTCGGATCTCAAAGACATTCTCAAGCACCTTACAAACCTAGGAAAAACCCCAGTCATTCTGGATCAATCTCCAGTAGAGTTAAAACCCATGGGTTCTAAAACTCATTCTTTCTCCTAAAGTTCCCCTGCCAGGGTCAGTTTATCATCAGTATAACACTATCAGAACCTCAAGGTATCTGATACCCAAACTCTGTTGTAACCCTCAGCAAGAGTTGATTCCCCATTTGGACCTGCCTCGGGATCTCAATAATTCCCAGCAGAAGATAGCCTCCTCTTAGGCTTTGTATAATGATTCTTCCGTTCCTCAGCATAACCAGCCTTCTCTTGGGCTTTGTACAATGATTCTCCCCAGCGGAGCTAACCTTTTCAGACTCTCTTGTTGAGTCAATCACCTTTCCGTACTCTCTTATTGAGTCGACCCTTTTAGCCTCAATCTTGGGCTTTGTACAATACAGATAAAACCGTTCTCTTGTAGAGACAATCTTCCAGCCTCGTCTTAGGCTTGATATGATGATTTCCCCTAGCAGAAGTCAGCCTCCTCTTAGACTTTGTATAATGATTTCTCCAGCTTGTTCAGCCACAATCCTGGGCTACGTACAGGATAGATAAAAGCACTCTATTGTTGAGTCAAACCCTTTTCAGCCTCAATCTTGGGCTTTGTACAAGACACCATATAAATTTTCCTAAGCAGAGTCAAACTCTTTTTCAACCTCAATCTTGGGCTTTGTACAAGACAGATAATACTCTCCCGTAGAGTCAAACTCATTTCAGCCTCAATCTTGGGCGTTATACAAGACACTTAAAATACCCTCAGCTGAGTTAGTAAAGTCTCTTTAGCCTCAATCTTGAGCTTTGTACAAGACGGATAAAGACTTCTTTCCCACAGAGCCAGTCTTCTTTTCAGCCTCAATCTTAGGCTTTGTACAAGACACATACAAACCCTCCTCAGCGGAGTCAAAATCCTTCTTTAGCCTCAATCTTGGGCTTTGTACAAGACAGACAGAACATTTTCCCCAGAAAAGTCAAACTTTTAGCCTCCTCTTAGGCTTTGTATAATAATATCCCCCAAAGAGTCAGTCTCTTTTAGCCTTAATCTTGGGCTTTATACAAGACATATATAAACACTCTCTTGTTGAGTCAGTCATATCCAGCCTCCTCTTAGGCTTTTTATAAGGACTTCCCCAGTGGAGTCAATCAACCTCTTAGCTTCAACCTTGGGCTTTATTCAAGGCACACAAAAATCAACATCCCCTCAGAGGAAACCAAAATCTCTCTGTAGGAAGTCACTTCTCTGTTTATCACTTATCAAAATAGACATTCAAAACCAAACCTAATCCCAAATAACTGCTGTAAGTGGCAATCTTATTGATTCAAATATCTAAGTTGTTGTCCATCTTTTATCCTGGTAAATCCTTTCTTTCATCTAATTGCTGTAAGTGGCAAGTCTCTGGATTATTTACATTCATGCCATTGTCCCTCTCTTAGCATGAGAAATTCCTAGGGAAAATGGCATTGCTCTACATTGAGTTAAAGTTTTCCCCTTCAGGACAAACACCATATAAAGGAAATTATGGCATTGTTGGATTCTCTTATCCCAGTTAAAGTAATCCTCCTTTATAAACAGTCACCCAACAGTTGTGATAAACAGATAAAATGTCTCCCTTTAGAGATGACAAATTCTCTCTCAGTCAAAACCTTTAGCTTCAATCTTGGGCTTTGAACAAGACACAAATAACCTTTGGCTTCAATCTTGGGCTTTGAACAAGACACCAAAATATCTTTTTCCTCCCTTAGAATAGGAGGAACTACGATTGCTCTGATTTTCTTGTTTCGTTTAAACGGGAATACGTAGGCATAAGATTGCGAAATCTTAGCGAGCATACTAATCAAAAACTCTAGGTCCAGTACCTTCATACCAATCAAAACTTAGGTTCAGTACCTTACCAAAAACATCGGGAAAACCCGAACATCAACAAAACTCACTCTCTCTCTCATATTTCCCAAGAAACTTTCCCAACCCATTAATGGATAAACACCATCAAGTACAAAGCAGAACCTAAAGCTAACATCCTGTGGATAACCACATATAGGGTGGGTAATTAACAACTCCCCATTGTATAACCTGACCCTGGACTCCCCGAATCTCTTTAAGCATTTGTTCAGTTAAACATTTACGTGCAAGGTTAGTTTGAGATAGCTTCCTTTTCCCTTCCAGCTTCATGGGATAAATAAGAAATCAGAAAGTAGCACCCCTCCTCTTCATTAAGGAGAAAACCCAAATTCCGCGATAAGGTGGTCGCGTCACCGATAAAAATCGCGCGCTACAGAGGACAACGCTGATTTATTTGCATGGAGCACCGCGGACATGCCCGACCTGGACCCTGAGACCGCATGCCATCAACTGACCATTGACCCAGGTGCTCGAGACGTCGCACAACGCAGGCGCAAGCAATCCGATGAGAAGGCACAGGCTACCGAAAAACTTGTACAAGACCACTTAGCGGAAAAATTTATCTCGCCAGGTATATAACATGGATGTCCAATATTGTACTTGTTAAGAAACATAGTGGAAAATGACGCATGTGCATTGATTATACTGATCTCAAGCGGGCTTGCCCGATGGATGCTTATCCTCTGCCCAGCATAGATAGGCTCGTAGACAATTCTGTAGTTTCAAGCTCTTGTCCTTCATGGACGCCTATTCGGGGTATAATCAAATCCCCGCGGCCGAAAAGGACAAGAAATATACCGCGTTCATGACCTCGTTGGGGAACTATTACTATAACGTAATGCCCTTTGGTCTGAAGAACGCTGGGGCCACCTACCAGCGAATGATGAACAAAGTCTTCCAATCAGAAATCGGAGACATGCTCGAAGTTTACATGGACGACATGATCATGAAGTCCCACGAGGAATCCGATCACATGGTCCACTTGCAAAAAGGTTTTCGACCAGGCAAGAAAGTGCAAAATGCGTTTTAACCCAGAGAAATGCACCTTCGGAGTGTGGGCAAGGAAATTCCTCGGCTTCTACCTCACTGAGAGGGGGATAGAGGCTAAACCCGACAAATGTCGGGCGTTCGCTGAATTTCCCACACCCAGGTCAAAGAAGTCCATACAGTGCCTCAACGGGATGCTCGCTTCACTTTCTCGCTTCGTGGCCAAGTCTGACCAGGACGCTCTGCCCTTCTTTAAACTCCTCAGAAAGGAGGAAACGTTTGAGTGGACTGAGGAATGCGAGCAGGCTCTGACCCACCTCAAGCGAGCCTTGTCCGAGCCCCCTGTGCTTTCACGACCAGAGTGCGGGGAGACATTATACCTATACCTCTACGTCACCAGCGAAGCCATTAGCGCCGCACTCATTCGTGAGACAACGGACGGGAAAAAACCCATTTACTTCATGAGCAAGGCCTTACAAAGGCCAGAAATCAGATACGCACAGATAGAGAAGGTCACTCTCGCCCTCGTCAACGCTGCAAGAAGGCTCAGGCATTACTTCTTGGCCCACACCATTGTAGTACGTACGGACCAGCCCATAAGACAGCTGCTCTGTCGACCAAACATGGTTGGCAGAATGCTCAAGTGGTCTTTGGAGCTGCCAGAATTTGACATCCACTACGAGGGAAGAAAGGCCCTCAAGGCACAAGTCCTGGCCAGGTGAAATGACTTCTCCAGTGTCCCCGCCCAGCAGGGCGCACAAATGGACCATCTTCGTGGACGGAGCGTCCAGTTCCTCAGGCAGTGGTGCTGGTATCATCCTCGAAAACGAGGAAGGAATCCTGATTGAAGTGTCATTAGTCATGTCCTTCCCTACGTCCAACAACCAAGCTGAGTACGAAGCTTTCCTCACAGGATTACGGCTGGCCGAAGACTTGGGCTCCAAGGAGGTAAATATCTTCACTGATTCCCAGCTCGTAGCATCTCAAGTACGAGGAGAGTATCAGGCCAAAAATGATCAGCTGGTCGAGTATCTAATGCTGGTGATGGAAAGAATTACTAAGTTCAAAGCGTGGGAAGTCCAGCACATCCCTTACGAATGAAACACGCGGGAAGATGTCTTGTCGAAACTAGCTAGCACCAGAAAGAAAGGTGGTAATAAATCCGTCATACAAGAGATACTCGCTCGACCAAGTATTGAGAAGCCATCAGAGCTGCTCGACGTTAAACGTCATTGGAGACAGCAGCTGCTGGATGACCCCAGTGTACAATTACCTCACCACGGGGGAATTGCCTGAGGACAGCAAGGAGGCCAGCGTGACTAAACAAAGAGCCTGCTCGTACGTGCTGGTCGAAGACAAACTCTATCGACGAGGATTCTTCATCCCCTTCCTGAAATGCGTTGAGGAGGACAAGGTCCCCAAAATTCTCCAGGAAATTCATGAGGGCATCAATGTGCAGCACTTGGGAGGGAGATCATTGGCACGAAAGACCCTGTGGGCAGGATACTTTTGGCCGACCATGCAGCACGATGCTAAGAAGCATGTCCAAAAATGTGACCGATGCCAGTGTCATGGGGACATGCACTTGGCGCACCCTAACATGTTGAAGATTTTGTCCTCGCCTTGGCCCTTCGCCTGGTAGGGGATGGATATACTCGGCCCCTTCACAATGGGGTCTTATCAAAACAAATTTCTGATTGTGGCCGTCGATTACTTTACAAAATGGATCGAAGCCGAAGCTCTCGCCAAGATCACAACCTTCAACATACTTCGTTTCTACAAAAGGAACGTCCTCGCACGATTCGTAGAATCCCAGGCTCTTGTGACCGACAGCGAAACCCAGTTCACGGACAGGAAGTTTCAAGACTTCGTCGCCAAACTAGGCATGAAACAACACGTCACTTCCGTCGAGCATCCCTAGACTAACGGGCAAGCAAAGGCTATGAACAGGGTAATCATTCGGGGTCTAAAACGAAGGCTAAGCGAAGCTAAGAAGAGGTGGGTCGAGGAGTTACACAGCGTGCTCTGGGCCTACAGAACAACGCCACACTCCACCACCGGGGAAACCCCTTTTCGACTAGCTTACGGAACCGAGGCGATGATACTGG
This sequence comes from Lathyrus tuberosus, assembly GCA_022829125.1. Lineage (NCBI taxonomy): Eukaryota > Viridiplantae > Streptophyta > Magnoliopsida > Fabales > Fabaceae > Lathyrus > Lathyrus tuberosus. The sequence continues at coordinate 2,159,868 of JALAZF010000563.1, forward strand.
TGGAGATTAGGGAGCCTTCCAGAAGAACGAAAGCTCCTCTCGACGAGGAGATGAACGAAGAGGCTTTGAGAGAAAAGCTCGACGTGGTCGAAGAAATAATATCAGGGAGAGCTCTCCGTGAGGCCTCGCTAAAACAAAAAATAACCTTGTGCCATGACGCTAAGGTCATAAAGCGCGACTTCCCCGTCGGCAGCTTGGTCCTACACAGAAACCAAAAGGATTCACGCGAGGGTAAGCTGGCCGCAAACTGGGAAGGACCTTACAGGGTCAAGTCAAAAACAGGCACTGGAGCCTACTACCTAGAAACTCTGGACGGTGAACCATTTGCTCGACCATGGAACGCTGAAAAGCTTAAACAATATTACAGTTAGATCCAACCACTAGGTCAGACCAACTGCCGACGAGATCACCCCCGACGGGGAGACGGCTCAGCCACAGGACCGTGCCTCGGTGCAAGCACGATCCATCACCTTACAACGCCGGCCAATTTCTGCTTATGGGACGAGCAGACTCTGCGCACAACAGTGATACCTCAATCAAGCTCTGCCGTTGCCGCACTAGCAAGGGAGGACACACAGCTCGCGATGGGAACAGTCCAACCCTATGGGAGTAGTACCTCAACCGAGATCCTAGTCCCATAACCGGCGAAACTACTTTGCCTCCTCGATAAGTCTCCCAAACTGTCGAGCATGACAAACACAAGTCGAGCAAAACGTCCATACTTAGCATTCAAACATTAAAAGTATACACAAATAAATGCAACGAACACAATGCTAAACACAAAATATTTATATAATTTCGGCCACAAGGCCAGAATAAGTCAATATTACAAGAAAAGGGTTGTGCCCGACAAAAGGTTACAAATTAAAAGGTGCGCAGGCCCACAAAATACAAGTAAAAATTCAAAATAAAAACTAAGCTGCATCGCCGGGAACCTCCGGGGGAACCACCTCGCCATTGACAACCACATTAAGAACGCCCATCCCCTCGGTCAGCAGCTAGACGTCGGAGTTAAGGGCTTTCAACTGCTTCAAGGCAATGTTGAAACTAAACTCAGTTGCCCCCAAATTATCCTGCTCAAGTAGATGGATCCTCTCGATCAGGTCCCTTCGCGTCTTTAGAGCCTTCTCGTCGTCGGTCTCATCCTGACCAACAGCCGACGATCCCTCCAGTTCGGTTATCCTCCCCTTCAGACGGGCATTCTCGCCATTCACTTTGGTCACCTCCCCCTTCATCTGGGTCACTTCCTTCTGAAGTTCAATCTTGGCCTCCAGGTTGCCTTGAAGCTTCTTCAGATCGTTGTAAATCTCTGCGTTTTCCAGCTCCAGGTCGGATATCTTAGCTTTCGCCCTCTTAAGGTCGGCAAGTGGAACCATCTCCGCGTCCCCGAGGGCCAACCCCGCCTATAGCACTCCGATCATAACCGCCGCGTCTTGACAGAGAAGCTTCCTGCGCACCTGAGGGTCGGCGGACAAGATGGCGGAAGCATCAAGTTCGGGAACAGTGATAGAGCTCTCCCCGTCAAAAATTTCCCCTAAAGATAGCACAAAGGTAACACGAATCTTCCCCTGACGAAACCGCCCGAGCAACCAGACGGCAAAGAGCCAACATCGTCCCGTTTCCTCTTATGGGTCGTGTTCGGGGTTGGAGGGTTTTAAGTGGCCCCTAGGGCGGAGCCTGTGCCGCCCACGAACTTTTCCAATGTTACTTGCTGCTTCGCAGCACCAGTCTTCGGCACTAAGGGCGCCTTCTTCAGGTTTTTGGCCGCTGCGAACCTCATCAGACACTCCCTCATGTCCGCCGTTTTCCCTGCAAACATAAAAGAGAAGGATTTGTGCGTTGGGCGAGAATTAAAAACACGGGCAAAGAAACAAGCTATACCGAGGAGCTCAAACGTAACATCGTCGCTTTCGCACTCAAGAAGGGCCCTAGTGTTAATATAACGAGCCGCCCGAGCAGGCTTTCCATCCTCCCCGAGCAACTCTTTGCCATCCCTGTCCACCACAAAGGCAGGGCTGAAAGTCTCCACGTAAGCATGCAAAAAACCCGATAGGACTCCTTCTCCCCTTCATAGAGCTGCTCGTGCTTAACGAGGAACTGATCGGTCCTATATCTGAAATGGGCATATAATCACTCCAAAGGGAACTTGGACACAACCTTCTCAACTTGCTGACCATCAACTTCCATGGTCTCAAGCGTAGAGAGAGACCTCTTAGCCACTTCAGAGACAGGTTTCACGACCAAGAACATGTCCTTGAAATGTCGGACAGATTCTGAGTACGGCCAGAAGAGCCTGCTCTACTGCTTGATAGACATCCATCTTTGTTTCGGGCCCGATGTGCTCTGCTGGATTTGGAAAATGCATAAGAAAATATCCACGGTCGCCCCGACCTTCAAGTAATGGTAGACAAGCTCAAAAGCACGAATAAACACCAGTGCGTTCGGGATGGAGTTGGGCGGGGCACAACTCTAAGTGGAAGAAGACGGCCTCCTGAAAATCGGTAAAGGGCAGGCGATACCTTGCCTCCACAAATGCAAACTCATACATGGGGAATCGCATCCCCGGATACACCGAACAGATTTGACCGTTCTCTGTCGGGCAGATAGCCCTCCAATGCACAGGCGCACCCTCAGCCCGATCTTCAAGGTAGGGAAACTCCCGAGCTTCCTCTTCAGTAAATGTCGACCTCGTCGACAGGGGTTCCTGGGCGATCAACTTGAGGTCCCCCTCAGCTACTTGGACGTTGGCATAGTCTACGGGCTGCTCCGCCTCCTCGTATGTAACTCCAACATCGGGTACGACTCCTTCGTGTTGGTCATCCATTTCACCTGAAAAGCAGAGGAAGAAAAAGTGAATTCGAAGACAAAGATCAAATCCACCCTTCCACCACTAATCAAATGAAAGGGCGAGGAATAAGTTGAGGATAACCTCGAGCCCTAGTCGACCACGACAGAATACGGTGACTTCACTTTCCCCCATAATGGGGATGAGTCTTTGTGACTCTACGAAGACTCTACGAGGAGGAGCTTACTCGACAAATAAGCCCATCGCTCTAAAGCCAAAGTTTCACGTCGAACAGGCCTAATGCCCGACTACAAACCTAAAACTAATCCTAACCAGAATCTAGAAAGATCTACATAAGCCTACACAATGTTCATGGGCATTCATCCCATGTTCTTCGTGTTCCTCACGTTCTTCATGAATTTTCCAAAAATTCATGAGTTCATCGAAGAACACGTGAACATTCAACCGAAAAATTCATGAATCACCAAAAAATTCATGCAGATTTCCAGAAACGAAGAACACCATAGAAATTGCAGAACGAGGTGAAGAACTTACTTGAAAAATCAAAGGTAGAAGATGAAGGTCACAGACTAGGCTTTGAAGATCGATGGTGGTGAAGAAACTCCGGCGAGAGCACAAGTTGCAGAGCAAAGAGGTTTGGGGAGAAGAATTTGAGTGAAGTGTTCAAATGAATCCTCTCTCCCCCCCTTTTATAAGCACTTCCTCACTTGGAAAGCGCAAAGGCCATCATAGCCTAGGCCTCTAGACCTGACAGGAATTGAATGCACCACCCCGTGTCAGAAAGGGCATCTTCGCTTGGAATTCCCAAAGATAGACGTTACATTCACCAAGTTCTGCTATCTCGCGAGCACATCTTCCTCGATAATACGCGTAACTCATGTCCTCGGCAGAGCTCGTCAACATAAAAATGCCACTTCGGCGGGCACACTTCCTAAACCTGGTCGAAGCATGTCCTCGCATACGAAAGGCTTGTCGGGCTAGTTAGGAACCAATGTCGACCACCGCAACATTAGAACCAGCGAAGGGCATGTCCCCAAACATTATTATTTAAAGCTGACAGTCCCCGAGGCTATCTCAAGTCATCACTCTTCTTCAGAGCAAAGACTTGGGGGCTCTTGTTCTGGACTGGGTAGAAGCTTGGCCCACAGAAGGGCAAGGCCCAATCCAGTCCAACTCTTGGCAAGGCCCAATAGCCAGAAACTAGTCGTTGGGCAGAAAATAGCCATTGGGCAGAAACTAGCTGTTGGACACAACTAGCCGTTGGGCACAATATGACCGTTGGGGATTTCCCCCTTACGCGCTCGACGGTTCACACGACCAACTGCCTCCCCGAATCTCACGGAAGCAGTTGGACCAGGTCAAAGGGTCACGCCCCTGACCCTCCACCTGGCAGTCTCCCATTGGTCGACCAGATATGTCGGCCACATGGGAGACCTTGGTCCAGCGCTGGGGGTTACTTCTATAAATACCTTCTCACTTGAGAGGGTCAGGTTTGATCACTATTCAATACTCAAATCATACCTTAACGCTTTGTGCTTACTTACTCTCTTTTGCTCAAATACTTACTTTGGCATCGGAGTACCTTGTAGGTACACCTCCTCCTCTCCTACAAGCATCCTCATTTGTCCTACACGAAGGCCACGACGATCCAGTCTAATCACCTTAGATCAGACAATAAACCCAGGATGCTCCAAAGCCAAAGTAGAAAGTCCCGAAGTCATTTTAGACAGAAGCTTACACTCTTCTCATGATCCCATTACCCGTTGACCTGGTGTACATGGGGAAGAAGATGCACAACACTCCCCCTCAAACCCAGGACCAATACTAGTTACCAAAGCAACCAAACACCAACCTGACTAATCCCGTTAAGGACTTAGGAAAGCAGACTGCTACTCGGGGTAACGCAGAACACAAGACACGATTGTGTTCATAACTCAGATCACAGGACACGAAGGAAATACTCAGAACAAAAAGGAAACTTGAGACTCAGTCAGAATGTCAGAACATTCTCTCCAACATCCTTGCAAACCAACTGCAAGAACATACTCAACCCTTGTACGTTTCTCCCCCTTTCTAGCCAAAAATTGACAAACATGTCCAAGGCAGACCCATACCCAACCTGAACAAGCCCAGAAGCGGATAAATCCCATTTAGAACACATCACAATAAAATAGACAACCTGAGACAAGATGAAGTCAAGAACACCCTTTATATACAAGAGCATTTTTCTTCGCATGTAACGAACCATTGGAAGTAACACGTGTCCATTCAATGTGAGCATTAAATGAAAAAATGTAACTTCACAAACCAAAGTGCACCGGCCAAATCGCTTTTGACTGTTTCTTCTTTTAACGAAGACCATCCAAGGAATGCGCATTACCCGAGACGCATGTTTAACATGCATTTCCTAAGACATATTCTCTCCACCGTCCAGATCAATCAATAAGGATACAACCATGCACCCTAACCACTGTTCTGACATCTTGTCAGACTTTTTTTAGTCCCTCTTGTAACATCTGATGCATATTCACAATCCCTTTCAACTAGAAGACCAAGAATAATTGACCAAGATGTTAAGACATTTCTTCAAACATCTCTCAGTTAGCAGCGAAGACTCTCAAGATACGTGTATCACTCTGATTCAATCCATTGACACCCAATGACAGAATCAGAGCATCCTGATAAGTCCACCTAGAACTTATACTAGTAGCCCAATGTCACGACATATCGTCTGACATATCATCCTCACCTGAGGTATTCTAGCACAAATTTCTTGAAACCACAAACAATCTTGATAAACAATTGCACTATTGCAGTAATGTATCCAAAACAGAAGTTCAACTCCCCCTGTCTAAGATAAACAGTGCTCATTTACAAGAAGAACACCTTAAATGAATGGAAAACATAAGACGCATCTTCATGTCTTCAAGAGCGCACCCTCTGTTCAACACACTTGCTGAACGCATTCACCTAATGCCTGATCCTCAAGCAATCCATGTACCATACTAGTACATTTAACGGATAGAAGTTCTCCCCTTATCTTTCACAAATGATGCAACTACAACAAGAAACACCACAAAATCACCACATGACATCTCATGACAACTTCATGATCATATAGTGAGAAGGTACCAGGACCACATTCTTGTACCACAACCAACAAACTCTTGGATTGAAACCAAAATTACCATGGATCCCTTTCATCCAGAAACCATCCATACCCTGTACAAATCCACCTTGAATTTTACAGCCATAGATATCCTTCTTCCTTGAGATACAATCCAATTGAATCTAGAATGCTTCACATTCCTCAAAGAGACATACAGAGCCCCTTAGTTTTCTAGCTCACCCAAATGTTCTTCACACTTGAAAGACATCAAACACATGCCCCAGAGATCCTCAGCTTACCTGCTTCACAAGCACCAACCTGATCCACTTCTCTCTAGCATGACTTGTAACAGAAGAAACCACCTTTCCACAAGCATTCTGACTTCAGCAAGAGTTCATTTTATAGATAAACACCCCATGATCCAAAACAGTATTCTATTTATCATTCTCCTATATGATAATATATAACACTTCTGATTCAACTGGTGAATATCAGCTTTCACAATCTGAACTCCAAGTTCAGAAACCATAATGATGTTCTAACATCAGTTAGGGAATCTTGATCATATCACAGACACCATACATTATGGTTCTTGATATAGTTGCCACTGGACTTACTATCTGCATAGTAATCCAACTGAAGATCTTTAGAAAACACAGCTCCACCAGCTTGATCAATAAGAACTCCAGACAATTAAAGAGAGAAGTAAACTCTCATTCAACTCCCAAAATAAGGTAACCTTCCATAAGCAACTTAGGGCTTCTACCACAAGCTCCAAGATATGAATAGAACAATAACCTCCTTTAATTTTCAACCAACTATCCTTTTGCACAAGAGTAATTAGTTCTAAGCACCCTGCTTGAATGTACGATAAATATCAACCAAATGCCACTATTTGATTAATCTCAGCTTTCTTCAGAATTCCAGAAAATCTTCTGATCCACCAATGAAACCTAATCTTCAAGTTACACAATCCACTTACTCTATAGCAAGCCATCTTAGATACACCAAGATTCAGACATGTAACATCTACTCCTTCTTGCAGCTCCCACAAACTGCATGAGATAGACCTTTTTGAAGCATTAATTCCATTTATTTCAGAGAATATCAACTTTACTTATGATGATGCGCCACAACATCAACTAAGACCCTGAAGTTTCTGCTTGATGTCACAACATCTGATCAGACATCCAACTGAAGAATTCAGCTCTTCCTTCTGCCACTTAGATGAACCTTTTCCCTATAACAGAACAAGAGTTCCATGTTCTCATAGACTTGATCAATGATATCAAGTTAGAGTAGACAACCTCCATCTTGCTTTGTTGTACTACAACACTCACCTCATCTTCAGACATTCCAAACCTACCAAAGCTTGATTCTTCAGAAGAGATTAATCACACAAGATCTTTACAAAAGGAATCTCACCTTCCTTTAGTAGATACTTCTGCAGAAAGTCAGAGATAACTGCCACTTATCCTTGACCTCCAAGATGAGCAAAATCACATGCTCATACGCACCTAGATCAGAAATAAACTGACCCAAGCAGTGTTATCACCAGCACCATATTCTAGACAAGTCTCTTGCTAGGAAACTTTTCAGATAAAGATCAGATGCTTCTAGTAAAAACTAGAACACACCTGCTGCACTCCAATACTCCCAAGTCAGAAATAAACTGAACCAAGAGAATTTTCTTCATCTTCACTTCCAACAAAACCACATTCTAGTCAAGCTTCCTGCCACAAAACTTCCTAGTATGAATACATGCCTTATAATAAAGACTGATCCTACCACACACACGTGTATGGTACCAAGATCATCAGCTACAGCTCCTTTGCTCCAGAGATCCTACCGCTGTCAAGATGTTTCAACATCTGATAGAACATAAGTTCCTTATCTTGACTGTACCCATTCTCCAAAGAACAGATCCTTGAGCAGATGCAACAAGAGATGTTGTACATCCTGATGTACCAACTTGTCACCAGTGATCTTGTACTCCAACATACAAGGATAATCAATTAAATACTTGTAAATTCCACAAATAAAAACTGATGTTAAATCCTTGTCCTCAAAACCATACATCCCGTGGGATACATGATCTACCAGGTATCAACACAATTGTGTCAATATCTTTCTAGTCAAACAACATGTTGACACATCAAATCTGCCACCCTTGACTCAACCTGCCCATGACTTTCCTTTGCCAATAGAATCCTTGTAAATCATGAATGGTGAAAATAAATCACCTCATTATCTCCAAGTTGAATAACATCCATCAGCACCAGAGATCTTCAGAAATCCATCTTCAACATGAAAAAAAATCATCCTTTTGAAAGAGCTCTTCAACCATGACCAGAGATGCCTTTATGAGTGGACTTGAGTGAAAACTCAAGCATCTTTGGCAACTTTGGCAAAAAAGAACATTTACCAAATTCCCAGATCATGAATTTGACAAACACGATCTCAACAAACTTTTTCTTCAAACTGACTTCAAGATAAAAGTTGCAACCAAACCTCCAAGTATTAAGTCAACATGACAGAAATCAACCAACAACTCTCTCCATTCCATTTCTCCCGACTTTGGAACGACTAGAGCTTTTACAAGTGTTGATATCTTCAAGAAAAGAGGCCAAGAATCAAGATCTTCCACCATCTTTCTTCTGTCACAACTCCAGAATACCATAAATACCAGAGTTCTTCCATCAGAAACATATGCAGCGAAACCACCAAGAAACATCTTCAGCATGCCCTAATAAGACGTCAAAATATCTTAAGACACCACACAAGAGAACTAGCCACTCCTCCTGAAGTTGTTGTAGAAACTCCTCAGAAAACAAGAACAACCACCAATAGTTATTACCTTCGATCCAGAACATCCATCCATCCATTAATACCCTTGAGTATGTCCGAGTGAATGATCTGATCTCCAAACTCCTCCTTATTTAAAGCGCCAGAAAGTATCTCCCAAGATCTCATCCAGAAACATACAGGATGCATGCTCTGATACCAATTAAAATTCTGGCATAGCAGATAGCAGATGTCCTAACACATGTCAAGACATTTTTCTTTGCACAACTTTAAAACAAGAGCAGAACAAACAAACTGATATTCAAAATATCAGCAACAACAGCAAGACAGATGTTTCGACATCTGTTACAACATGTTAATCAAAATTGAACTGTAAATTGCAGAATATAAACAACACAGAATATGATAACCCTGTTCGGTGCAAATCACCTACATTTGGGGGCATACCAAGCCAGGAAGAAGAATCCACTATCAGTAGTATAGTTTTATGTAAACAACTGCTGGTTTACAGTAAAAAAACCTCTGGTTTACCTATCACTACCCAATGAGAACTTTATCTAAGAACTCCATCCTAGATAAGAGAAACCTATCTCACTCCCTAAATCACAACCTGTGATTATCTAACAGTTATAGTCACAATAACTGTATCATCCTACTTGAAAGACACCCCTTTCAATACAAAGTTCAGTCAAGCTACCTTGACTAACAAGCTAACTCGGATTTGCTTAAAAGCTTCATCCAAGAATAATACACGATCCATTACCTATGAGTTTCTGAATCTGTACAAGTATCTATATCTTCCACAATGTATCAAATCGATACAGAGGAAGACTTACAAGAAACCTACGACTCTCAAAACCCTAAACCCTATTTTATACTTTACAAAAGTTTACAAAATAGGATTCCTAAGTCTATGTCGTTCTCTCTCTCTTTTCTGGCCTAAGACTAGGTCTTCTTTTATAGCCTTCTACTTTTGGCTTCAAATCTTCTATTAATTGGCTGATTCCTTGATCCATGCCTTTACTCTTGGAACTGATCTGCAAGTAACCTGCTGTTAGTAACAGACACGATGTCCTAACATCGTGTTGGGACATCTTATCTAACATGTCTTCTTTCAGCAAAATTGTTGGGACATCTTGTATAACATCCTGTTTTACCAAAATTTTCTCAAATATTTAGAGCCTTCACAAAACAATATCCTTATCCTTAACTCTACAAGACAGAACATCATAAGTACTAACAGCCATATTGGAATAAAAATCCTTAACCAGTTCTGGATAAAAGTATCCAGAGTCAGAGACCAGTAATCCACTTTATAAAACTTAAGAAGATCTGGAAAGTTAAAGCTATGTTTAGGGAAAGAAGAGAGGTTACCATACTTTTCAGGCATTAGAGACCTATTTCTGATATCAAAAGTTAACCTTTTAGTCTTCAGAGATGGTGCATAAATTCCATGATCACCTTCAGATTGTTGCTCAGAGCTACCTTCTCCAAATTTGAATTTTCCCTTATCTTTCCTTGTAGGAGCCATTAGAGGAGCTTGAAGGTTTTGAGAGTTAGGGTTTGGAATGGGAATTTCGGATTTGCTAAGAGAGGAGTTTGCAGGATGAGGGTTATGAGTAGAATAGTGGATTTTAAAGAGAGTTTTTTTTAGTGGGAATTAAATTGGGGTTTTGGAATTGATAGATTTTGAGTGGGGAATGAAGAAAGGTAGATGGAAGGTGGAAGAATGTGTTTAAGAGAGTTGAAGAGAGTGAAGAATGAAGAGTTTCAAGACAATGTTGGAAAGTGAAAAACACTTTTTGACTAAAAATAAATTAAAAACAAAACACTTATTCACATAAGACAAAATAATAAATAAAAACAATTTATGAAATCAAATATAGTTATTTTTCACAAAACGTTACAGTGGTAATCGGTTATATAAAAAGGAGTAACTGGTTACTACCTCACAAAAAGCTGAAGGAAGTGAAACACGCAGGCATGTAACCGGTTACCTAAAAAGGAGTAAGTGATTACATCAATAAAAAAATCAGTGGCTTTGTATTTAATAGCATGCAATGAAATTTTAGAATCTACCACTTGTACATGTTGTAATATATAGTTAGGCACCTTTGTATAATACATACAAGTCACATAAGAATTGATAATGGCATAAAAATTGAATTTTTTCAAAACTTAAGAAAAATTCACATAATGAAATTGTGAATAAATGTTAAATATAAAAGTTTGAATGAACCTTGGTGTTTTTACCGGTTATGATGAATAATTTTTTAAGAATCAAATTTTAAATTCCTTTGCGAGAGGTTTTGTGAATATTTATGCTAATTGATTATGAGTATCCACGGATGAGACTTCAACATCACCTATAAGCACGTGATCACAGAGAAAATGATGTCGAATGTCGATATGTTTTGTCCTCGAGTACATGGTTGGATTTTTAGTAATGTTTATGGCACTTGTGTTGTCACACTTTAACGGAATGCATCCAAGTTTCATGTTGTAGTTGCTAAGTTGTTGTTTTAACCAAATATTTGAGCGCAACAACTTCCTGCAGCAATGTATTATGCTTCAGCCGTAATGAGAGCCATTAATGCTTGCTTTTTGCAGGACCACGATACAAGAGCGTTTCCAAGAATATAACATGTTTCGATTGTGCTTTTTCTATCTGTTTTATAACCTACATAATCTGAGTCAGAAAAACCAATCAAGTTGCATACACTACCTTTAGGATACCATAAGCCGACGTTCATTGTTCCTTTGAGATACTTCATGATTCTCTTCGCTGAGGCAAGATGTGATTCCTTTGTGTTGGCTTGAAACCGCGCACAAAAACACACACTGAACATTATGTCAGGACGACTTGTCGTCAAATATAATAATGATCCTATCATACCTCAATACTTTGTGACATCAATTGAAACACCTGCTTCATCTTGATCAATGTAAGTTCCGGATCTCATAAGAGTAAGCATTGCTTTGAAATTTTCCATGTCAAATATTTTGAGAAGTTCTTTGCAATATTTAGATTGATTGATGAATATCCCATTCTTTGTTTGTTTGATTTGCAACCCTAGGAAGTAGCTCAACTTACCTATCATAGACATCTCAAATTCTCCTTACATGATTGATGAGAATTATTCACATAAGGATTCATTTGTTGATCCAAATATGATGTCATCTACATAGTTTTTCACTAAGATAATGTGATGGTTAATTCTTTTAATAAAAAGAGTAGTATCAACTTTACCTTTTTTGAAACCGTGTTCGCAAATAAAATTACTTAACCTATCATACCACGCCCTTGGTGCTTACTTCAATTCGTACAATTCCTTTTTGAGTTTCTACACGTGATTAGGATGTTTGAAGTATTCAAATCCTGGAGGTTGACTTACATAAACTTCTTCAAGTATGTATCCATTTAGGAATGCGTTTTTAATGTCCATCTGGTACAACTGAAAATTCAAAGAACAAGCATATGCTAACAATAATCTAATTGCTTCTAGTCTAGTAATAGGGGAAAATATTTCCTCAAAATCTATACCTTGCTCTTGATTATAGCCTTGGGCTACTAATCTTGCCTTGTACCTAATAATGATACCATTTTCATCTAGCTTATTTTTATAGATCCATTTAGTTTCTATGATATGTTTACCTTTTGGTCTAGGAACTAAATCCCAAACCTGATTTCTTTCAAACTGATTTAGCTCTTCTTGCATTGCTAGAATCCATTGATCATCATCTAGGGCATATTTGACTTTAGAGGGTTCAATTTGTGAGACAAACGTCATATTGAGACATGCATATTTAATATTCAATCTTGTTGGAACTCCTTGACTTATATCACCAATGATTTTATCAATTAGATGATCCCGATGGGTTCTCCATTCCTTAGGTAAATCATTATCATTTGATTCTTGTTGAATTTGTCCTTCTTGATGTTTTGGTTGATTGTCATTGTTTGCTATTGGAGTATATTCCTTAGGAACATCTACAAAATCATCATCATCACACAAAACAATATCCTCCTTGGAGGGGTTAGATTCATCAAATGACACATGCATAAATTCTTCAATTGTTAAAGTTCTTTTATTATATATTTTATAAGCTTTAATAGTTAGAAAATATTCAAGATAAATTCCTTCATCGTATTTTTCATCAAACTTACAGAGATTATCTTTCTCATTGTTTAGGACAAAGCATTTACAACCAAATATGTGAAAATGAGAAATGTTTGGTTTCCTACCTTTAAAGAGTTCATAGGGGATCTTTTTCAAAATAGGTCTAATAATAACTCTATTACTTACGTAGCATGCCGTCGTTAATGTATCCGCCCAAAAGTATTTTGGAAGATTTGAATCACAAAACATAGTCCTCGCAAGTTTAACAAGAGACCTATTTTCCTCTCCACCACTCCGTTTTGTTGAGGAGCTCTTGGTGCTGAAAAGTTAGGTAGGATTCCATGTTCTTCAAAAAAACCTTCAACGGAAGCATTCAGGAATTCTCCACCATGATCACTTCTTATGGAGACAATCTTTAGGGATTTTTCATTTTGAATTTGCTTTGCATACTTCTCGAACGCCTTGAATGCATCACTTTTATGCACTAAAAAGAATGTCTAAGAATATCTAGAAAAATCATCAATAATAAATAAAGCATATACATTACCTCTGAAGCTTCTTGTTCTTGATGGACCAAATAAGTCCATATGCGACAATTATAGTGGCATTGAAGTGGACACCATATTCTTAGGTTTGAAAGTTGATTTGGTTTGTTTTCCCTTTTGACTAACATCATATAATCTATCTTTGACAAACTTTATCTTAGGCAATCCAATGACAAGATCATGCTTGACTAGTTTATTTAAATGTTCCATATAAATATGAGCAACTCTTTTATGCCATAGCCATGAGTCATTGTTATTTACCATTAGACATTTTACTTTCAAAGATAGATCATCTATGGCAATCATAAATATATTATTAATTCTTTTACCTTTGATTTTTACCTCATGTGTGATTTCATCTTCAATCAAGCACTCATCCTTGGTGAACTTGATCTTGAATCCTTTGTCACAAAGTTGGCTATTACTTAGAAGATTGTGCTTTAGTCCTTCAACATAAAGAACATCTTCAATGGATGTGAAAGGTTGTGTTCCAACTTTGCCTATGCCAAGAATTTTTCCTTTGCTGTTGTCCCCATAAGTGACATATCACTTGGCCTTAAGCACTAGATTTGAAAATTAGTTAATATATCTCGTCATATGCTTCAAACAACCACTATCGAGATACCATAGATTAGAAGTGGTCTTCAAGCATACCTACAAAACAAATTAAGTTTTGTTAGGTACCCAAATTGCCTTGGATCCTTCATAATTAGTTCTTTTCTTGACCCATACATAATTCCCACTTGCCACACTAAAATTTCTAACATAGCAAGCATCAGGTGTATGACCAATTATTCCATAATAAAAGCAAGTAGGAACAAAATTACTTCTATATCTAGGAACATATGATTTATTTTTAACAAATATTTTCCTTTTAGGATAAGGATGAACAAGTTTGGCTTTGTTAACCTTCTCTTTGGTGGATTGATCACTAGCTTTAACAAAGATAATTTTTCTTGAACTTGGTTTACTAAATTTTGAATAACCAAGACCACTTTTATCATTAGGAAATCGTTGTTGACTAAGAACATCCTTCAACCCAATTTTTTTTCATATCTTTCAAGAACTCTTTTTAATTGGACAATTTGAAAAGAAAGTGATTCGCATTCTTTGCATACAAAATTATGTTTTTGTTTACTAATAATATTTTGTTTTTCATCTTCAAAATCTTTTTCCATTGTCTCAATTTTTTCTTCTAGAGATGAAATTTGTTTCTTTTGTTTTGATAATGTTTTGTACAAAATTTTGCATTCATTAAGAAGTTCATCTATAACATCTTGTGCATCATTATCATAAATGGAAACTTCATTGCTAACCTCTTCATCTTCATCATCGGAATGGAGTGAACCATCAATGCTAGATTTGCACATTCATCATTATCTGAATCTGATGAAGAACTTATCTCATTATCTTCCCATGATATGTAGGCTCTTTTCTTCTTATTTTCCTTTTTACTCTTGAAGCCACATTTCTTGGAGAGTTTCAGACAATCTGTCTTTATATGGCCTTGCTTTCCACATTCATAACATGTGACATCTGGTGTTGAAGTGGAAGCCTCCTTTTTCCTGAAATGTTTCTTTCTTTTTGAATAATTAAAAGTTTTATCATTTTTACCAAATAGCTTACCAAGTCTTTTCACAATAAGCATGAAGTTCTCATCTTCTTCAGGAGCATCATCATCTTGTTCTTCTTTTGATTCGACTTTTAAAACGATGCCTTTGGATTTCTTCTCTTGATTCGCATGCTTTTCAAGTCTTCCAAGTTCAAGTTTATGTTCTTGGAGTTTTCCGAACAATGATGCAGACGTCATAGTAGAAAGGTTTTTCTTTTCATATATTGTTGCACTTTAGGTTGTCGTTCCCGGGTTAAAGATCTAAGAACTTTAAGATTTAATTCATCGTTAGTAAAAGTCTTACCAAGAGCAATCAAATGATTTGTCAAATGTATAAATCTCTTTTACAACGCGACGATAGATTCTCTGGGCTGCATTCGGAACATTTTGTACTATTGATTTAAATTATTTGATCTTGATCTTTTTACTTCAGCGACTCCTTTATGAGTTTCTACCAAAGTATCCCAAATTTATTTTTCCGATTTACATTGAGAGATACGGAAGAACTCATCCATGCTAAGTGCACTTTGAAGTATGTTGATTGCTTTCTTTTCATTAAGGACTTTCTTCTTATCATCTTCATCATAAGAGCTTTTAGTCTTTGGAGTTCCGACACCATTAATGACACTTACAGGATTATGTGGACCATTTTTTATGGTTTCCCAAATTCCTTCTCCTTGTGCTTCTAAATGAGCATTCATGCGAATTTTCCAAAAATCGAAATATTCACCAGAAAATAGTGGGGGTTTGTTGCTACTACCACCATATTTGAAAACCCGATTAGTACTTGCGAAAGTCAGACTGGATCTTGTAGGAACATGTTACCTATAACCTGCTCTGATGCCAATTGTAAGTAGAGTATGCACCTAAGAGGGGGTGAATTAGGTACTTAGAATTATTTTTCCGGTTTTAATTTAAGTCTTATAATTTTTTTAATTTAGTTTCTAAGTGATGAAAGCTATAAAATGAGAAAAGATAAAAGACACAACGATATATCCTGGTTCCCCTCACAATCTGAGAGTACTCCAATCCCATTACGCAGTAAGAGATTTTCACTATTGTTAGATCTTATGGACAAGACAATCCTAGTCTTTCTATACAGACTCTAACACAATCACCAAGAATAATCCTATTGGATTTTCACAAAGTACATTAAGAGAACAATCCTCCCTTAGGGTATGTTTGGATGAGAGAAGAAGTTAGCACTACTACAAAACGCGCATACAACAACGCCAGGTTCATAACGGCTTGCCTATACACTGTTGTAATAGATGCGCACATTTTTTTAATCTCATTAAAAGGATTTTAATGACGGTTAATATTCCAACCGTGGTGAAATGTGAGACCTTTCACCACGGGTATTTAAAAAACCGTCATTATAGGTAGCGTCTGTAATACCCCAAATTTTGACCACTAAAGTTTCCCATCATTGTGCAAATCATCATCACAATATGGATGAATCATCATGCCTCATCAAATGCCTCAAGGAATTGTTGAGCATTCACTACAATCAGAATTAGGGTTTCAAGCCCTCTCAGAGCTCTTAGACAAAGGATCAATCAAGAAATGACATGATCTTCAATTTGTCTAGCCTCTCAAATATCCACAATGGATCAAAAGGACTCCCACTTCAAGGATTAAGCACAAGGTTGCTCCCTTCTAAGTGGATTAAGTCTCAAGATTGACAGTGTCACCAAATTAGGGTTTTGATCGACCAGGGCCTCCAGATGGAAATTTTCATCTGGGCACAAGCCAATGATCCAAAACACAACCTAATATACTCCATGGAACCACATGGACCTAATCATCAAGTCAATTTGGCCTCAGGGGATGCATACCTCAAAAATCAGGAATTAGGGTATCTTGACCTAATTCACCCCTAAGTTGACTTTTGGGACAAATCATGAGCCAAGACCTCAAGAGAGGGTTTGAGGGCCTCAAATGAACTATATTGATCCATTTGGAACAATGGATTAATCCAAGAAGCTTGAGCAACAAGTCTCAATTTCATCTGCACAACAATTAGGGTTTTAAGGAAAAAGTCAACTGTAACTTTGACTTTTGACCAGGACATGCTCCCAAACCCTAGGACATGCCTCAATATACCCTATGACACCCATGGAACATGTCCACCAAGTTTGATTTAGGTCAAGGACATGATTTCCTGAAGAATTGCACAGTTTGGAATTCATCTGATAAAAAGTCAACTGTGCACAAAAGTCAACTTTGACTTTTTGAGATTTTTCACCAAAATGGATTTTTAACCCTAAAATGATGTTAATGTATGATTTGAATCATCATTCATCAAGAAAAACCAAAGAAAGTGGGATAACTTGTAAAAGGGGTAACCATAAAACTTAGAAATTTTTCTAAGTTATGGAAAAAGTACCACTAATACACTAACTTTGGAGGATCATAACTCCTAAATCACATGGCCATTTTTTCTCATCCGAAGATGGATTTGTAGCCCTCATTACCCTCTACAAAAACTTCAACTAGACCTAAGTCCAATTCATTAAGGATTTTGAGTTATGGAGTGATCAAAATCAAGAAATCACACTTTGTTCCAACACTTAGTGAAAATTTCACTAAGTCAGATTTTGCTTCACTTTTTGCCAAATGTAGAGGGATTTTTCACTTGGAATCAAAAGAGATCAAAACCAAACTTGTTCAAACTGTTGTTGTATCATGTAAGGGCTTTCCAAAATGGTCAAGAGCATTACCAAATTCAACTTACACCATGAGATATGACATTGGCAAGTTGCCTTGCTAAAATCTTTCAAAGGCAAGGCAGAATTTGCAATTTTGCTCGATTTGCCAAAATCAGCCAAATTCAAATGCTCCTATCCACTTGGACACATCTGAGGATTGAATCTAAAGGGGACAATCACTGAGCCAAGCCTCCAAAGTCCATGGAACAAGAAATAGCATGTTGAACCTAGAATGGCCAAAATAGGGACAAGACTCCAAATTTGGATTGAAGCATTCAATGGAAGCATCAAGGTGGCATGGACTGAGCCATTCTCATCTGAAATCAGTCAAAACTTATCCAAGACCAAGGGAACCAAAGCTCTGTGCCCTAACCTCTAGTCAATGGCTAGAGGAGACTTGGATTTTCATTTGCCAACATTGGCCAAACCTACTTACCAGCTGCCATTCACTATTCCTTGCAAAACAAACTTACTCTACTATAAATAGAGCTCAATTGTGATCAGTTTGAGTACACCAAATCCATCTAACAAATTCTTTCCTCAAAATCTCTTTCTCTTGGCAAAAATGCCTTTCTTAGCAAGGTAGCTATCGGGTTTTGAGTTTGAGAGCAATTCCAATCAAACCAATCACTCACACACCTCATATACATCACATATGAGCTGATCAAACATTTAGATCACTTCTGAAACACCAATTTCGCAAAATCACCAGCTGGTTGCTCAAATTTTCAAACAAGTTGCAGCTGAGGTACCACAAAGTGATCCAGCCAATTTCCATCAAGTCCAACCATTCAAACACACTCCATAGGGTGTAGGGAAGCTGTTCAGATCATCACCACTCATCTGTAACACCTCCAAATCAAAAATCACTTTGCACTTGCTGTCACGGCTTGGAGGTAAGCACATACTTGGTCATCTCTCAATCTATGCATATTTCCTCGCACAATAATTTGGCCATATGTTCATAATCATGCATGGAATGTTTTCCCTCAATTAATTGCATTGTTTGAATCGTGTATCAAAAATCCTAGCCTTCATGCAAAAATTAGGGTTCTTGAGGTTCTTCGTGATTTCATGTTTTATGTTTAATTTAAATGAAATTAAGTGTTATAAACATGATCGTGAGGTTGAGACGAGCATAATGATATGTGGATTACATGATATGATTACGTATTCAGTGAGATTGGATGGAAAACGCAAATCAGCCAAACCCAGAACACGCGCGTGTTCTTGGTGTGTTCTTGGCGCCATTTTCAGAAATTCAAATATTTGAATTTTGTGATTTTGTTTAATTGATTCAAAAATTAATTTCTCTCTGAGTTTTAATGATTTTGAGTTGATTCTTTTTTTAATAATTCACAAAAATGTTAAAATATTTTATTTTATCAAAAAATCCCAAAAATATTATTTATTTTGTATAATTGATATTTTTGCAAAGAATTAATATTTTAATTGTTTTTGACATTTTAAATATTTTTTCTACATTGGTTTTGCAACTTTTAATGCTTTCTAATTATTTTGTAGGTCAATACTTAATTTTTGAAGCATTAATCCAAAATCACAATTTGTTTTTCACATGTTAAATAATTTTGATCATTTTAATTGAATTTTTATTCAATTAAATACATTTTTGAAAACAAATTAGGGTTTTTGGATTAATTCAACCCTCATAAATCATTTTCAAAACACTTTGGGCCTCTAATAGAGTGTAAGACCCAACCCTTTGTAAATACAACCCATTTTTGGCCTCACTTATTGTATAAGTCCCGTTGTATTTCAAAAAGTTCGACGCGATCATCATCCGTTGAAAAACAAACCCTGGGCCTACCCTCGAGTAGTAAGACCCATTTCTTTTTCAAACTTTTTGGGCCTCTAATAGAGTGTAAGACCCAATCCTTTCTTGACCAAAACATTTTTGGGCCTCAGTGTATTGTATAAGTCCCGACACCGTCAAAAAACGAACGGCGCGATCGTCGCCTTTTGAAAAATAACCTTGGGCCTCTCCTCGAGCTATAAGACCCATTCAAAACATTTTGGGCCTCTAATAGAGTGTAAGACCCAATCCCCTTTTAACCAAAATCATTTTGGGCCTCACTTATTGTATAAGTCCCTCCGTTTTAAAAGAAAATCTCGGCGCGATCGCCATTTTTAAACGGAAAAATCAATTGGGCCTACCCTCGTGTTATAAGCCCCACTCTTTTTCTTTAAAACTTTTTGGGCCTCTTGAGAGAGTGTAAGACCCATCCCTTTGTACAGAAAACAATTTTTTGGGCCACAGTCACTTGTATAAGTCCCTCTGTACAAATTCAAATAGTGCGCTCACTGATAAAACCATGGGCCTCTCCTTGAGCTGTAAGCCCCAAATCTTTCTTTTTCAAAGCACTTTCTCCTTTGATTTTGAATATACTTTTGTTTTCAATCTTTCTTTGTTGAACAACTAACCAAACAGCATGGAAGCTCTACAACCGAGTAAGTGTTTATACGCTTTCATTTACCGCTTTCACATATATATAACTGTACTGTGGGGCTGTTTTCACTGTAAGTATTCTTTCATAAACTCATATCAACTGTGTAATAATAGTATAGATATTTCGAGTTTCCCCGGCAACTACGTCTAGCACTAGGTAAAGCCCTGTTGATCACTCTGAACTTACAGTCAAAACTAGATCCACATAGGATTACCAGACACAGTCTTCCCTCCTCTTGGGGTTAAACAATATGGAGATGTGAAAGGTAGATTCTTTTTGAACCCTTTCTCAGACTGTCACTCTTAGAAATAGACTGAACTAGATCCCCAATAGGATCACCAGATACAGTCTTCTCTTGGGCTGTCCTCATTAGGAATTGTCAAGAAATTCTATTCCCCAGAGATGAATTATTCTCGGTGAAACTTCTCTTGAATTTCTTCAAACCTCAGAACTGTTCACTAAATGAATTATTCTCGGTGAAACTTTTCTTGAACGTTTCTTTGGTTTGGGACCCACGGGCTTCTTAAAAGCATCGGCCTCCTCTTGGGCACCGTACAAGGACCCACAGGCTTCCTAAAAGCAACCCCGCCTCCTCTTGGGCTTAGTACAAGGACCCTACGGCTTCTTAGAAGTAATCACAGCCTCCTCTTAGGCTTCGTATAATGATCTCTTCCTCCGGGAATGATAGCCTCCTCTTGGACTTCATACAAATTGTCACGACGACCTCCTAGAGGTATAGGAACAGAACCTAGTCATCTTAATAGAACAGTCCTTTCAAAGAGTCTACTACTGTTTCTCAAGGCATAGTACAAAGGATGACACTCTAGACTTGGACAGTCTAATTCCCTTGAGTCTCAAAGACATTCTCAAGCACCCCTTCATTAAATAGGAAGGAAACCCGTAGACTCGGACAGTCTCAATACCCTTCGGATTTCCCATTTCCTTAAAGAACAGGAATAACCCGGATCCTCGAATCAAATCCTTGAGTACAGTGTTGCTCGTATAAGAAATGATTTTCTCTTTTAAAATCAGTATACTGGACCTGTCACTCGACTGAAATAGTAACCCTAGCCTCTCTCTCGGGCTTTGTACGAGACACATAAAAGATTCCCTCGTTGAGTCAAAAACCTTTTTGCCTCCATCTCGGGCTTCGTACGAGATACAAAAACTCTCTTGTTAAATAGCCTCCATCTCGGGCTTTATACGAGATACCAAACGACTCCATCGTCGGGTCATAACCTTTTAGCCCCCTCTTAGGCTTTGTATAAGAAAACCACTGGTTGATCCAATCAACCTTTTAGCATCAAAGTTTTGCCTTGATCACAGTACGCAAACATCCATCTAATCGCTGTAAGCGGCAAGCCTCTGGATCGTCTACATCCATGCCACTGTCCCTCTTTTAGCATGAGAAATTCCTAAGGAAAGATAGCATTGCTCTACACTGAGTTAAAGTCTTCTCCTTCAGGTTAAAACCCCCTATAAAGGAAATTATAGCATTGCTAGGATCCGCGTATCCCGGTTAAAGTAATTCTCCTCAAACCCTTCTTTAGGGATGACAAATTCTC
The DNA here is from genome assembly GCA_022829125.1 of Lathyrus tuberosus. Taxonomy (NCBI): domain Eukaryota; kingdom Viridiplantae; phylum Streptophyta; class Magnoliopsida; order Fabales; family Fabaceae; genus Lathyrus; species Lathyrus tuberosus. Next base: position 2,181,610 of record JALAZF010000563.1, read on the forward strand.
TCTAAAGTCGAGGTCCTTCAGCTTCACATCTTGGGCTTTGAACAAGATACAAATAAACCCTTCAGCTTCACATCTTGGGCTTTGATCAAGATATAAACCACCTTTCGCTTCACGTCTTGGGCTTTGAACAAGACACCAAAAACCCATTTCCTCCCATAGAATAGGAGGAACTACGAATGCTCTGATTTCCCTGTTTCGGTAAACGGGAATACGTAGGCATAAGATTGAAAGAAAAATCTTAGCGAGCACACTAAACAAAAAAACCAAATCCCATATCTTCATCAATCAAAAGCAGTAATTCAAAACATCAGTCATAACATCCTAATCCTTGTTCCCCGCTAGAAACCTTATGTCTAGATAAAAAGAAAGAAACTGTATTGGCGAAAATACAAATAACCAGTACAAAGGCCCCCCCACATTGATAGCATTCGTAACCTAACAGACCGCTGTTCAAGCTCAGTATGCAAAGCAGGGTTAATTGGAGACATCTATTTCCCTTCCTTATTCAGCTCACAATAGGATAAAAAATGAATCGACCTGTAGTTTAAGCCCAAACCGCAGAGAGCGACCAGTGCTTAAGAACCGCGTCCAAAATCGCTCGGTACAGAAAAAATGGTGCCCACCGTGGGGCCGTTCAAAGTTAGATCTAGACACGGTCGTCCCCATTTTTCACAGAAAAAATGGCGCCCACCGTGGGGCCGTTCAAAGTTAGATCTAGGCACGGTCGTCCCCATTTTTCACAGAAAAAATGGCGCCCACCGTGGGGCCGGGTCTTTCTAAAACTTTTTTTTCCTTTTTTCTCTTCACTTATGTGAAAACCACAGATTGGGGCTTCCGCCGGGGAACCCATTTTCTGTCAGGAACTTAGGATTCATAGCTTTAAAGGTCTAGGATGTTTAAGACAAATATATATACTGCTTTTCCTAATTGAATATGTGTTTATTTTTCTGCTAATGGGAATGCGGGTGATGCCGTATGTCGAAAGATTGAGTATACACTTAAGATAAGTGATGGCGACGGGGTCGACCATCAACCTCAGTGGAGGCTGACCAACGCAACCCATTCACTCTTATAGCCAATGGGCCGGTTGTTAAGTCTGAGAAGCTGAGGAGCCAAACCCTTTCGTAGTGCGGAAACTATCGGAAATTGTTGTTACGCGATACTACCCTCATTTGAGGCTGGTGATCTATTCTCGGTGAATGGCACTTACTCTAAGATTGCACACAACTCGCTGGCGATCCGCTTGTTGTCTGCCTTCCTGGGAGGAGCTGACGATAATGAGTACAGGTACAAAAATCACCCTAGTATAAACCTTTGGGGATGGGTAGAGCCTTGACTTCATGACAACGACCCTTTGACCCCATGTTTTTTCTATGTTTTTATGTGCTGCATTCATGCATTCATTTAATAAAACATTAAAACATTCAAAAAACTTCTCTTCTAGTCTCTCTGTTTTTCAAATTAAACTAAGACTGTGATTGTAAATATCAGAGAAGAGGATTACGCTAATGGATTTCGGTAGAAGGAGAACTCACCAGTATACCTTCAAGGTTCCAAAACTAGAGGATTTAAGAGGTTTGGCGAGGATGATCACAAACCAAGAGGCTTTCAGAGCCAAGCACGGAGGTCTGCTACCTCTGTTAAGAATCCATGTGATTGAGGGAATCATGGATGCGCTCATTCAATTCTATGATCCAGTTTATCACTGTTTCACATTCCCGGATTACCAGCTAGCACCAACGCTGGAGGAGTATTCTCATCTGATCGATCTACACATCATAGATCGAGCTCCATTTTCTGGACTGGAAGAAATTCCAAAGAATCAGACCATTGCAAGAGCAATTCATTTGGACGAGTCTGAGGTCAGGACTCACATGACTACTAAGGGTGGCATCCAAGGTTTGCCAGCCCAGTTCTTAACAAAGAAAGCTCTGTACTTTTCTAGTATAGGGAACGGGACTGCTTTTGAAAGCATCTTTGTTTTACTCACCTACGGATTATTTTTGTTTCCCAACATCAATAACTTCGTCGATATCAACGCCATTAAGGTTTTTCTCATTGGAAACCCTGTGCCGACTTTGCTCGCGAATGCGTATTATTCTGTACACTTGGGAAATTTGTACAGCGGAGGGGAGATCACATGCTGTGTACCTCTGCTTTACAAATGGTTTATCTCTCACTTGCCCAAGTCTGCTGCTTTTTGGGATTGCAAGAGTGTCTTACGTTGGTCGCAGAAGATCATGTCTCTTACCAACTCTGATATAGATTGGTGTAATAGGATTTTTGAGGGAATCAGAATCATTGATCGTTGTGGAAACTTCCCCAACGTACCCCTCATAGGAACTAAAGGAGGAATCAACTATCATCCGATATTGGTTCATCGTCAATTTGGATACCCGATGAGACACATCCCGCTGGGTGTTCATCTGGAAGGTCTTTTCTTCAAAGAAGGAGAAAACGACAGAGCACTAAAGATGGAAATAGTGCACGCTTGGAAACACGTTCATAAGAAAGGACGAGAGTCTCTGGGAAAACCAGACTGTGTCTCGGTGGAGCCTTATCTCCACTGGGTACAAACTATAGCTCTCAAGCTGAAGATGCCTTATCCTCGTTACGGAATTCTTTCGCCAAAGTAATCTATCATGTACTTCATGACTGAGACTGAAAAGCTTCAGGTTACTCTCAACAAAGTCCAGAAGGAGATAAGGTCTTGGAAGAACAAGTACCGCACCCTCGACATAGAGTGCATCAAAATACAGCAACTACTGAAAGAGAAAGATGCTCTGATTGAGATTTTGGAGCAATATGCTGTAGAGAATCAAGATGACCAAAGGAATTTGCTCGCTCCTTTCGCTTGGCAAAGGAATGACAACCCGACAACGGCCCAAGAGCCCTGGTCAAAGAAAAGGAAGATACCAAAATCAGCACCCGATTTCTCTTCAGAGAGGACTCGGGACCCATTAGCCTAGGTTTCTGTTTCTGCACCTTGAAATCTACTGTATTTCCATTTCTGTAATCCTTTGAATTTCAATAAAAAGGGGTTTCCCCACCGTTTGATATTTGCAATCTAATTGTCGAAGTTTATTTTGATTAAACCTTAAACAATTAATATAATCATTGCATTCATCATTCTCACATCGCGTATTCTTCTTACCTACGAATCTCACGTTTTGTGTCTCGATTCTAGAGTCAAACTGTCTCATTCGTATAATACTCGGGCCAATCGTCAGAAAAAGATGGATGATCTTGAGGAAGAAAACAGAGAGTTGAAAGAAGAGATCGACGCTCTGAGAGAGGATATGAGAAAGCTTCGTAACGACATGCAAGCCATGGCAGAAGCTCAGCTACAAAGGACTGTGATCTCAGAGATCACCTCAACGCCCATAGTGGAGAAGAATGATCCTAGGTATCAGATACCGAAAGATCGCCCTTGGGGTTTGCCTGTTAACTATATCCCAAAAGGATATGTTCCGCCGATCACTGAGGATCAGGGAATCACAACAGAAGCCGCTGGGCCTGAAGGTTACAAACTTTGGGAAAGCGAAGATGTCAGGGGCATACTGAAGACTCCTGAAGGTTACAAACTTCGGGAAACGCCAAGATTCACCGCCGTAGTCACGGTATCACCCCCTGTGGTACACACTGTCCCAGAAGGACAGATTCCGCCAACACCTTCTGGTAAGAAGGAAACTATGTTCGATAGAATGGATGAATTCTAGGAACAGTTCCTGGAAATGCAAAAAGAGCTGCAGGCCATTCGCGGTCAGGATCTATTTGGGAAGGATGCCGCAGATCTCTGCTTGGTCCCCAATGTGAAAGTCCCGCACAAATTTCAGGTGCCCGACTTTGAAAAATACAAGGGTAACTCTTGCCCTCAAAGTCACTTGACAATGTACGCTCGACGAATGTCAGCTCAGACGGAAAATCAGGACCTGCTGATTCACTACTTTCAGGATAGTTTAACCGGTGCCGCACTCAAATGGTACATGGGTTTAAACCGTGCTACGATCAGCACTTTCAGAGATCTTGGCAAATCCTTCGTCCAACAATACAAATACAATTTGGACATGGCACCCAACAGAGATCAACTCAGATCGATGTCACAAAAGGACAAGGAAACCTTTAAGGAGTACGCTCAAAGATGGCGTGAAATTGCCGCTCAAATTTGTCCACCTCTTAAGGAAAAAGAGATGACAAAGATCTTCTTAAAAACCTTAAGCTCATTTTACTATGACCGAATGGTTGCCAGTGCGCCCAGTGATTTCACCGAAATGGTCGGCATGGGCGTACGTCTTGAGGAAGCCGTCCGAGAAGGACGTTTGGTAAAAGACACTGGATCGACGAGCGGTACTAAAAAATATGGTAGTGCTCTCCCTAAGAAAAAAGAGCAAGATATTGGGAATATCTCTCTCGGAAAGCAAAGGCGACGTTATCAACCAGTAGCAGTTGTAATTCCTGCTATCAGCCCTGCGCCTATTTCTACGTATCAACCTCAGGTTGCGCAAAGCCAACCTAATCAGCAAAGGACACAACAGCCTCTTCAGCAGGCTCGTCCTCCATATAACAGCAACCGTACAACATGACCATCAGGGTTTGATCCTATACCTATGTTGTACGCAGAACTATTTCCGTTACTACTAGCTAAGGGGCACATCCAGACTAAGTCTCCTCTTACAGTACCGGAAAATCCGCCTTTTTGGTTTAAGGTGGATCAAACATGCCCTTATCATCAAGGAGGTTCAGGGCATAACATAGAGACTTGTCTCAATTTCAAGTCCGACGTGCAAAAGCTTGTTAGGAGCGGGCTCTTATCTTTCAAGGATATGAATCCCAATGTTCTTACGAACCTGCTGCCTCTACATGACAAGGCTGCAGTCAATTTTATAGAAGGAGAGACTAACAACGTCTATCAAATTCATGATGTACTCTTGTTGAAAACCAATCTGGTCAAGATGCATTGTAGACAGAGTAGATATGGCCATGTGCCACCTCATAACTATCATCAGTGTGATATCTGCTCTAAAGACAACCAAGGATGTTCTGTGGTGCAAGCAGCTCTGCAGGAACAGATGGATCTCGGATGGATCCAAGAGCACCGGGTTCGTGGAGTTAACATGGTTTACACGAATTCTAACGTCATTCAGAACCACGATATCCGTGCAATGAATTTCAACTTGGTGGCGATGCACTCAAGGCAAAGCCAGTATCATAATCTGCCACGGCATGATTACAGTTCCTGTCTGATTTGCTTGGTAAACAAACAGGGATGCTCTTTCATACAAGAGGCCCTCCAGCGTCAGATAGACCTTGGATGGATCCAAGACTACCATGATAGGAACCCTTATCAAATCAACATGGTTCAGATCTTCGATATTCGCGTGATGAATACCAACCTGGTGGAGTTACATGCTGAGCAGGTCCGACTCGGATTCTTAATATCACATGACTATTAAAGTTGTAAAGCGGGTTGCGAAAACGATCGAGGTTGTACCCTGGTCCAGGAGGCACTTCAGCACTTGTTAAATCACTGGTGGATGCCAATCTATATGGATGAAGATACTCAACAAATCAGTATCAATAACAAAAAACCCCACTCGGCGTCAGAGTCAGGATGTCCGATCTGTGGAAGCTAACCTAGTGAGGTTAAATTGTATTCAAAGTGGGCGTGGCCAGGTGCCACCACACAACTATGAACTTTGCGGTGTCTGTTCGGAAAGTAACCAAGGGTGTTACCTTGTGAGAGCAGCTCTTCAGGGTCAGGTCGATCGTTGAGGAATTCGTCCATATCCGGGTTCTGGACCCATCAACTGGACGCCAAACTACCTTGCCGAGCAAGTTGAGGATGTTGTCACGATCGCTGGTCATCACAGGACCAGGGATGTTTTTTCCATTATCCCCCTACTCGACGAATCTAAGGTTCCCAACCGGGAACGGATCGAGATTACTTATGATGGTCAGAAAAATCAGAAGGTTCCCGTAGTCATTTATCTACCAGGACCACTACCGTATGAATCAACTAAGGCTATCCCTTACAAATACGGTGCAACAACCATTGAAAATGGAAAGGAAATTCCATTACCTTCCGTCGTGAATATTGCAGACATCAGTCGTGTAACACGAAGTGGTAGAATCTTCAACTGAGGAGTTGGAGAACTTAACAAGGAAAAGGAACTTCAGTCTGAAACTCCTGATCCACCAGTCGGTCAATCCGGTAATCCCGACCTTTCGAAAGATAATGATGAGATGTTGAAGCTCATCCAAAGGAGTGAATACAACATTGTTGATCAACTGTTACAGACTCCTTCAAAGATCTCGGTGTTATCACTGTTACTCAGTTCAGAAGCCCACAGGGAGGCTCTACAGAAAGTCTTGGAGCAAGCCTTTGTGGAACAGGATGTAACAATCAGACAGTTCGATAGCATTGTCTCTAACATTACTTCTTGCAACAATTTGGGATTTAGTGATGAGGAATTACCTGAAGAGGGTCGCCGTCATAACATGGCGCTCAATATCACAGTCAACTGCCAGGACGATGCTTTAGCCAGCGTACTGGTAGACACAGGGTCAGCCCTGAATGTTATGCCGAAGTCTACTTTGATGCAGTTATCATTCAAAGGCTCTCCGATGAGAGTCAGCGAGGTCGTCGTCAAAGCATTTGACGGATCCAGAAAATGGTTATCGGCGAAGTTGATCTTCCCATAACTATCGATCCTCATACTTTCCAAGTCACTTTCCAGGTCATGGACATCCGGGCAACATACAGTTGTTTATTAGGAAGACCTTGGATACATCAGGCTGGAGCGGTTACTTCCACCCTCCACCAAAAGCTAAAGTTTGTCCAGAACGGCCAACTCATCACGGTTTGTGGGAAACAGGCTTTGCTTGTGAGTAACTTATCATCATCTACTGGTATAGAACCCGAGGAGGTTATTGGAACTCAGTTCTAAGCACTGTCGGTGAGCAAGGACAATCAGTTCAGAGGAGGAACCTCGATTTCCTCATACAAAGATGCTATTAAAGCGGTCGAGAGAACCAATACAACAGGATGGGGACAGCTTGTCATTCCTACTGACAATAAAACAAAGAAGGGTCTTGGTTTTTCTGTGACCTGTACCCAGACAGCTGCTAACGATGAAAGTCTTTGTCCCCTTCAAAACTTCTTCCACAGTGGAGGTTTTCTCCACCCAGTGTCTCAAGCATTACATGCTATCAATGAGGAAGATCCCTCTGACACGGATGAAGAGTGGAGGTCCTACCTTAACAAGGACGGTTATATGTCTCAGGAAGAGGTGCCTATGCCTTTTTGCTGTCCTACAGAAAGTCCGAGATTTATACCAAGATCAGACGACGAAATGATATATGGAGATTGTGATCCGGAAGGATGTCGTGCTCCACCAAATTCATTAGAGAAAGACACTCCGATGAAAGACAATTTTGACTATAATTACTATGGCCCAATGGATGGTCTGCCAATGTGACAACCTTACCCAGGAAACTTGGGGCAAAAAAGTCAGCTGAGTAATGAAAATCAGCTGGCCATCATTGAACAGAATACCTGTGTCCCCACCATGTCATGGGATCAACACTCAGGTCATTCAGAAACTACTCAACATGAAGATGAATTTGCAACATTTGCAGGACTTGAATTCATCAACTATACTTTTCCCGAGGTCAACGTCATCGAGAGGGATGACCCCTCCAGTTCTAAAGAAGTGTGGGACACCTTGGGACAACCAAGTGGAAAATACGACTATATGGTCAAGTACACCGCTCCCAAAAGCTCTCGTATCAGGCTCGAAGACATCCAGTCAACTGGATGGGAGATACAGCTGAGAGCACAAATACTATGCAAAATGCAACTGAGGAATTCCCCTACGACAATTCTTCTTGGGAGACAGATTCCAATGATCCTGCTCCACCAGAAATCAGCGTCATTTCTGAAGACAAATCAAGGAAGGTGCCAGACTTTGTGGTTCACCGAGGAGTTCGCCGCCAATGGGTTGCCTTCGAGGTTCCGAAGGTCGTTCATCGGTCAAAGTAATTGCCGTCTTTTAACCTTTCACCCTGCCCAGGTGAAACGGATGTTTTAATAGGGCTCGTTTTCTGTAAATTTCCCTCTTCGCTTTGCCCGAAGCGACAGAGTTTTGTTTTATAGGGCCGTAGTTTCAAGATTCGACTTGTTCATTAATAAAATAACGTCGTTCTGTAATTTCCGCATTAATTGTTGTTTTCTCTTTTTGCTTTTTCAGAAAATGGTAATCCTAAAAAACATGTAAAAATAAAAACAAGCAGTAAAACAAATACACTGCACACACTTGCATTTTCCTCTATCTCTTCTAAACACGAATCATCACGTCATGCAGATTGCTTGTTTTACACCCCGTTGAAACATACGATCCGATGCCTTCTCCCGACTTTGAGTTCCCGGTATTTAGGGCTGAAGAAGAAGATGACAACGAAATTCCAGAAAAGATCTCCCGACTACTCAGACAAGAGGAAAGGTCCATTGAACCTCACAAAGAGTCGTTGGAAATGGTAAACTTGGGTTCAGAAAAAGAGAGAAAAGAAATCAGGATTGGGGAACTGCTCAATCCAACTGTCAAAGAAAGTTTGATAAAGCTTCTCAAAGAATTCCCGGATGTATTCGCTTGGTCCTATCAGGATATGCCAGGGTTGGATACCAGCATCGTGGAACATCATTTACTGTTAAGATTGGAATGTCCACCAGTAAAGCAAAGGTTGAGACGCACTCACCCGGACATGGCCGTCAAAATCAAAGAGGAGGTGCAGAAACAGATTGACGCGGGTTTCCTCGCTACATCTGAATATCCTCAATGGTAAGCCAACATCGTACCCATTCCCAAAAAGGACGGAAAGGTCAGAATGTGTGTCGACTACAGAGATCTGAACAAGGCAAGTCCAAAGGACGACTTTCCTTTACCACACATTGACATGCTGGTTGACAGCACAGCAAAGTTCGAAGTATTCTCCTTCATGGATGGATTCTCGGGCTATAACCAGATCAAAATGGCGCCGAAAGACATGGAGAAAACTTCGTTCATTACCCCATGGGGTACCTTTTGTTACAAGGTAATGCCGTTCGGTTTGAAGAACGCCGGGGCAACCTATCAAAGGGCCATGACCACTCTGTTTCATGACATGATACACAAAGAAATCGAGGTATATGTCGATGATATGATTGCAAAATCTAAAACAGAGAGTGAGCACGTTGAACATCTGTCAAAATTGTTCGAACGTCTAAGAAGATTCAAGCTCCGCTTGAATCCCAACAAGTGCACCTTCGGTGTCCGTTCAGGGAAACTCTTAGGGTTCATCGTCAGCCAGAAAGGAATTGAAGTTGATCCTGACAAAGTCAAGGCCATTTGAGAAATGCCTTCTCCGAAAACTGAAAAACAAGTCAGAGGATTCCTGGGACGGTTGAACTACATCTCCAGATTCATATTCCTTATGACCGCCACGTGTACGCCGATTTTCAAATTATTGAAAAAGAACCAGGATTACGTTTGGTCAGAAGATTGCCAAACTGCCTTCGACAGCATTAAGGAATATCTGTTGAATCCTCTGATTCTATCACCTCCAGTGGAAGGAAGACCACTGATCATTTACCTCACAGTTCTAGAGGACTCAATGGGGTGTGTACTTGGCCAACAAGACGAAACTAAAAGAAAAGAGTCTGCCATCTACTATTTGAGCAAGAAATTTACCGACTGCGAAACTCGGTACACGATGCTTGAGAAAACTTGTTGTGCTTTGGCTTGGGCAGCCAAACGTCTTCGCCAATACATGATTCGGCATACTACTTGGTTGGTCTCCTAAATGGATCCAATCAAGTACGTTTTCGAAAAACCTGCTCTTACGGGAAGAATCGCCCGTTAGCAGATGTTGTTATCAGAATATGACATAGAATACCACGCTCAAAAATCCGTTAAGGGGAGTATTTTAGCCGATCATTTGGCTCATCAACCGATTGACGATCAAGAATCAATCGGGTTTGACTTCCCAGACGAAGATGTCATGTATCTAAAAATGAAAGATTGCGATGAATCGTTACCCAGTGAAGGGCCAGAACCAGGTTCCTAATGGGGACTTATCTTTGACGGAGCAGTTAATCATTATGGAAACGGAATTGGGGCAATCATTGTTACCCCTCAGGGTACCCACATTCCTTTCACTGCCAGACTTACATTCAAGTGTACAAATAACGAGGCCGAATACGAAGCATGTATCATGGGTCTCGAAGAAGCGATTGATTTAAGGATAAAAAACTTGGACGTATACGGCGACTCAGCCCTGGTTATCAATTAGATAAAAGGAGATTGGAACACATACCAATCAGGGTTGATTCCTTACAAAGACTATGCAAGAAGGTTACTGCATTTCTTCAACAGAGTTGAGTTTCATCACATCCCTCGTGATGAGAATCACATGGCTGATGCATTAGCCACTATCTCATCCATGATTAGTGTAGGTCAATGGAATGACATACCTAAGATTGACATAATGCGCCTTGAACGGCCCGCTTACATCTTCACGATTGAAGTAGTCATAGACGACAAACCTTGGTATCACGATATCAAATGCTTCCTTCAGAAACAAGAGTACCCACCTGGGGCACTCAGAAAAGACAGGAAAACCCTCAGAAGATTGGCTGGAAACTTCTTCCTGAGCAGTGACACTCTCTATAAGAGAAATTTTGATATGGTCTTGCTCCGATGCGTAGACAGACCAGAAGCAGAAATGCTGATGAAAGAAATTCATGAAGGATCCTTTGGCACTCATGCCAACGGACACACAATGGCGAGAAAAATTCTCAGAGCAGGGTACTACTGGTTGACCATGGAATCCGACTGCTACAAGTACATGAGGAGGTGTCACAAGTGTCAGATATACTCCGACAAAATCCATGTACCGCCAACGCATCTCAAAGTTCTTTCTTCCCCGTGGACTTTTTCCATATGGGGAATCGACGTTATTGGCATGATTGAACCTAAGGCTTCAAACGGACATCGGTTCGTCCTGGTAGCCATTGATTACTTCACCAAGTGGGTCGAAGCAGCATCATTCGCCAATGTAACCCGACAAGTGGTGGTCCGATTTATCAAAAACAATATCATCTGCCGTTAGGGTGTTCCAAGCGAGATCATTAATGATAATGGATCTAACTTGAACAATAAGATGATAAAAGAGTTGTGTGATGAGTTCAAGATCGAACACCATAACTCATCTCCCTACCGACCCAAGATGAACGGAGCGGTAGAGGCGGCTAACAAGAATATCAAGAAGATCATTCAAAAGATGGTTGTAACCTACAAAGACTGGCACGAAATGCTACCCTTTGCTCTTCACGGTTATCGTACATCTGTCCGCACTTCAACAGGGGCTACCCTTTTCTCTCTAGTGTATGGCATGGAAGCAGTGCTCCCCATAGAAGTAGAGATCCCGTCAATCCGAGTATTGATGGAAGTGAAGCTCACCGAAGCTGAATGGTGTCAAAGTCGACACGACGAATTGAATCTGATCGAAGAAAAGAGAATCACGGCACTATGCCACGGTCAGTTATATCAACAAAGAATGAAGAGGGTGTTTGACAAAAAGGTCCGACCTCGCATCTTCAGGAAAGGAGACCTCGTGCTCAAGAAGATACAATCTTTTCTCACTGATTCGCGAGGCAAGTGGACTCCGAATTATGATGGCCCCTATGTGGTCACGAAAGCTTTCTCAGGCGGTGCCTTGAGACTTGCAACCATGGACGGAGAGGAATTTGCCTACCCCACGAATGTTGATGTAGTCAAGAAATACTTCGCCTAAACTAAAAAAAAAAAAAAACGTCTCGGTGGATTGAAAACCCGAAAGGGCGGTCCAGGCAAAAGTTAGAGACATGAAAAAAATCATCCCGATGGATTGGAAATCTCATAGTACAATCCAGGCAAAAATTAGGGATAATGGCAAGTAACTATGTTCAGCAGAGGCAAATCCCTCAGCAGCAGTTACATCATCTGTCAGAAAACTCCAGTCAAGGTCATCTTTGACAGAAGCTTAGGATGCCCCGAATTCAAAGTTGGTGGAAGGATAGTGGTCGTTATGTTTCAACGTAGCCCTTTTCCCTGTAACTTACCATTTTCTAACTTTGTATATACTCTGTGGAATCACGCGTTTGGCTGATCTCCATCTTATCAATAAAATTTGAGCCCTTGTGCTTTTGTTTGTATTTCTTATTTATTTTAACTTTATAGAACGACGTTGTTAACATGATTAGCGATTCTTGAAATGAAACAAAAATGAATTTACTTGTTAAAACTTTTTCTGCTTTTAAAGATGGCAATTTCTTTTGACTGTTGAACATCAGAAGAACATCGGCCGCTTCTTCAGAAGTGGGCGAACTTCAAAGTGCAGAATCAAAGTACTCCTTCTATGCCAGTACGCTTGAATGAAGGATCAACTATGTCAGAGACCTTGTTTCGTCTGACCCGCCTCGGCCGAGTTCTCATCTCCTAAGCCCGACCAACGGTAGCTCCCCAACAGGGATTATCTCTCCTAAGCAAGGTGGAATTGCTATTTTGAACCAGCGATATTTTTACACGCCCCGCGATGGCCGAGTATCCAGTCATGTTCACCTGTCAGTTTGTATGTCGCGTCAGTTTTGTCCGCATATACATACATACATCATGCATTATTAATTTGCATTCACATTCATATTGCATCACTATCACTCCAGTCGGTCTTGTCCCCTAGTGGTAGAAGTCCTCTCAATCGAGTTGTCAGTTCTTGCCTCGTCAGGAAATGCTGCGTCTGAACAACCTCGCTTCCAGTTTATTTCTGAAAAAGAAGTTGGTCCTTGACCACTTTGATAACTTGAACCTCTGAAAAACCAGAGAAACCTTCAACCAATACCACTTTTCACCATTGAAGATGATATCCTTGCTTTCCCGGATTAAGGAAAATCCCCAGAGAAAGCCTCTTAATCAGAGATTCGGCGGCATGCCAGTTTCGCTCCGAAAAATTCGTTGATGAAAAGGTCATCGGTACCTCAAAATTGGACCCCATCATATGGCATTTCTCCGGGAAGATCCCGAGAAAAGTATGATGTAAGATCCTAAGCGACAACAGTCTCTCAAGAGACTCGCATTCCCCCAGTAGAATCGACAAATGGCGTCTCCAACAGAGAAGTTTGTGCAACTCTACAATTCAGACGAATGGGTTCCCCAGCAAGTCTGACGTCGAAGCTTTTTCCGTCAAATGGCATCTCTCCAGGAAAATTCGGCGAGAAGTTTGAAGAAAATCCGCTACTAACAGCGTTCCTTGTCAAGAAAGTTTATTAACAAAAGAAACTGAGACCAGGTCCTTGGTAGGAAACCAGGATCGAGGGGAAGTTTATATCAGAAACTGAGACCAGGTCCTTGGTAGGAAACCAGGATCGAGGGGAAGTTCGTTTCAGCAACTGAGACCAGGTCCTTGGTAGGAAACCAGGATCGAGGGGAAGTTTATTTCAGCAACTAAGACCAGGTCCTCGGTAGGAAACCAGGATCGAGGGGAAGTTTACCTTTTCTAAGCATCATCGCTTAGCTAAAGAAGATGAATGCGCAAGCTACCATTCATAACCGCCATCAAAATTTCGGGTATTCCGATATTTAATCCTCTTGCACCCTGAATGCCCGAATACCTTCGCCATTCACACCTTCGTGTCCAAGAAGATTAAATAGGGGCATCTGTAATACCCCAAATTTTGACCACTAAAGTTTCCCATCATTGTGCAAATCATCATCACAATATGGATGAATCATCATGCCTCATCAAATGCCTCAAGGAATTGTTGAGCATTCACTACAATCAGAATTAGGGTTTCAAGCCCTCTCAGAGCTCTTAGACAAAGGATCAATCAAGAAATGACATGATCTTCAATTTGTCTACCCTCTCAAATATCCACAATGGATCAAAAGGACTCCCACTTCAAGGATTAAGCACAAGGTTGCTCCCTTCTAAGTGGATTAAGTCTCAAGATTGACAGTGTCACCAAATTAGGGTTTTGGTCGACCAGGGCCTCCAGATGGAAATTTTCATCTGGGCACAAGCCAATGATCCAAAACACAACCTAATATACTCCATGGAACCACATGGACCCAATCATCAAGTCAATTTGGCCTCAGGGGATGCATACCTCAAAAATCAGGAATTAGGGTTTCTTGACCTAATTCACCCCTAAGTTGACTTTTGGGGCATATCATGAGCCAAGACCTCAAGAGAGGGTTTGAGGGCCTCAAATGAACTATATTGATCCATTTGTAACAATGGATTAATCCAAGAAGCTTGAGCAATAAGTCTCAATTTCATCTGCACAACAATTAGGGTTTTAAGGAAAAAGTCAACTGTAACTTTAACTTTTGACCAGGACATGCTCCCAAACCCTAGGACATGCCTCAATATACCCTATGACACCCATGGAACATGTCCACCAAGTTTGATTTAGGTCAAGGACATGATTTCCTGAAGAATTGCACAGTTTGGAATTCATCTGATAAAAAGTCAACTGTGCACAAAAGTCAACTTTGACTTTTTGAGATTTTTCACCAAAATGGATTTTTAACCCTAAAATGATGTTAATGTATGATTTGAATCATCATTCATCAAGAAAAACCAAAGAAAGTGGGATAACTTGTAAAAGGGGTAACCATAAAACTTAGAAATTTTTCTAAGTTATGGAAAAAGTACCACTAATACACTAACTTTGGAGGATCATAACTCCTAAATCACATGGCCATTTTTTCTCATCCGAAGATGGATTTGTAGCCCTCATTACCCTCTACAAAAACTTCAACTAGACCTAAGTCCAATTCATTAAGGATTTTGAGTTATGGAGTGATCAAAATCAAGAAATCACACTTTGTTCCAACACTTAGTGAAAATTTCACTAAGTTAGATTTTGCTTCACTTTTTGCCAAATGTAGAGGGATTTTTCACTTGGAATCAAAAGAGATCAAAACCAAACTTGTTCAAACTGTTGTTGTATCATGTAAGGGCTTTCCAAAATGGTCAAGAGCATTACCAAATTCAACATACACCATGAGATATGACATTGGCAAGTTGCCTTGCTGAAATCTTTCAAAGGCAAGGCAGAATTTGCAATTTTGCTCGATTTGCCAAAATCAGCCAAATTCAAATGCTCCTATCCACTTGGACACATCTGAGGATTAAATCTAAAGGGGACAATCACTGAGCCAAGCCTCCAAAGTCCATGGAACAAGAAATAGCATGTTGAACCTAGAATGGCCAAAATAGGGACAAGACTCCAAATTTGGATTGAAGCATTCAATGGAAGCATCAAGGTGGCATGGACTGAGCCATTCTCATCTGAAATCAGTCAAGACTTATCCAAGACCAAGGGAACCAAAGCTCTGTGCCCTAACCTCTAGTCAATGGCTAGAGGAGACTTGGATTTTCATTTGCCAACATTGGCCAAACCTACTTACCAGCTGACATTCACTATTCCTTGCAAAACAAACTTACTCTACTATAAATAGAGCTCAATTGTGATCAGTTTGAGTACACCAAAGCCATCTAACAGATTCTTTCCTCAAAATCTCTTTCTCTTGGCAAAAATGCCTTTCTTAGCAAGGTAGCTATCGGGTTTTGAGTTTGAGAGCAATTCCAATCAAACCAATCACTCACACACCTCATATACATCACATATGAGCTGATCAAACACTTAGATCACTTCTGAAACACCAATTTCGCAAAATCACCAGCTGGTTGCTCAAATTTTCAAACAAGTTGCAGCTGAGGTACCACAAAGTGATCCAGCCAATTTCCATCAAGTCCAACCATTCAAACACACTCCATAGGGTGTAGGGAAGCTGTTCAGATCATCACCACTCATCTGTAACACCTCCAAATCAAAAATCACCTTGCACTTGCTGTCACGGCTTGGAGGTAAGCACATACTTGGTCATCTCTCAATCTATGCATATTTCCTCGCACAATAATTTGGCCATATGTTCATAATCATGCATGGAATGTTTTCCCTCAATTAATTGCATTGTTTGAATCGTGTATCAAAAATCCTAGCCTTCATACAAAAATTAGGGTTCTTGAGGTTTCTTCGTGATTTCATGTTTTATGTTTAATTTAAATGAAATTAAGTGTTATAAACATGATCGTGAGGTTGAGACGAGCATAATGATATGTGGATTACATGATATGATTACGTATTCGGTGAGATTGGATGGAAAACGTAAATCAGCCAAACCCAGAACACGCGCGTGTTCTTGGTGTGTTCTTGGCGCCATTTTCAGAAATTCAAATATTTGAATTTTGTGATTTTGTTTAATTGATTCAAAAATTAATTTCTCTCTGAGTTTTAATGATTTTGAGTTGATTCTTTTTTTAATAATTCACAAAAATGTTAAAATATTTTATTTTATCAAAAAATCCCAAAAATATTATTCATTTTGTATAATTGATATTTTTGCAAAGAATTAATATTTTAATTGTTTTTGACATTTTAAATATTTTTTCTACATTAGTTTTGCAACTTTTAATGCTTTCTAATTATTTTGTAGGTCAATACTTAATTTTTGAAGCATTAATCCAAAATCACAATTTGTTTTTCACATGTTAAACAATTTTGATCATTTTAATTGAATTTTTATTCAATTAAATACATTTTTGAAAACAAATTAGGGTTTTTGGATTAATTCAACCCTCATAAATCATTTTCAAAACACTTTGGGCCTCTAATAGAGTGTAAGACCCAACCCTTTGTAAATACAACCCATTTTTGGCCTCACTTATTGTATAAGTCCCGTTGTATTTCAAAAAGTTCGACGCGATCATCATCCGTTGAAAAACAAACCCTGGGCCTACCCTCGAGTAGTAAGACCCATTTCTTTTTCAAACTTTTTGGGCCTCTAATAGAGTGTAAGACCCAATCCTTTCTTGACCAAAACATTTTTGGGCCTCAGTGTATTGTATAAGTCCCGACACCGTCAAAAAACGAACGGCGCGATCGTCGCCTTTTGAAAAATAACCTTGGGCCTCTCCTCGAGCTATAAGACCCATTCAAAACATTTTGGGCCTCTAATAGAGTGTAAGACCCAATCCCCTTTTAACCAAAATCATTTTGGGCCTCACTTATTGTATAAGTCCCTCCGTGTTAAAAGAAAATCTCGGCGTGATCGCCATTTTTAAACGGAAAAATCAATTGGGCCTACCCTCGTGTTATAAGCCCCACTCTTTTTCTTTAAAACTTTTTGGGCCTCTTGAGAGAGTGTAAGACCCATCCCTTTGTACAGAAAACAATTTTTTGGGCCACAGTCACTTGTATAAGTCCCACTGTACAAATTTAAATAGTGCGCTCACTGATAAAACCCTGGGCTTCTCCTTGAGCTGTAAGCCCCAAATCTTTCTTTTTCAAAGCACTTTCTCCTTTGATTTTGAATATACTGTTGTTTTCAATCTTTCTTTGTTGAACAACTAACCAAACAGCATGGAAGCTCTACAACCGAGTAAGTGTTTATACGTTTTCACATATATATAACTGTATTGTGGGGCTGTTTTCACTGTAAGTATTCTTTCATAAACTCATATCAACTGTGTAATAATAGTATAGATATTTTGAGTTTCCCCGGCAACTACATCTAGCACTAGGTAAAGCCCTGTTGATCACTCTGAACTTACAGTCAAAACTAGATCCACATAGGATTACCAGACACAGTCTTCCCTCCTCTTGGGGTTAAACAATATGGAGATGTGAAAGGCAGATTCTTTTTGAACCCTTTCTCAGACTGTCACTCTTAGAAATAGACTGAACTAGATCCCCAATAGGATCACCAGATACAGTCTTCTCTTCAGCTATCCTCATTAGGAATTGTCAAGAAATTCTATTCCCCAGAGATGAATTATTCTTGGTGAAACTTCTCTTGAATTTCTTCAAACCTCAGAACTGTTCACTAAATGAATTATTCTCGGTGACACTTTTCTTGAACGTTTCTTTGGTTTGGGACCCACGGGCTTCTTAAAAGCATCGGCCTTCTCTTGGGCATCGTACAAGGACCCACAGGCTTCCTAAAAGCAACCCCGCCTCCTCTTGGGCTTAGTACAAGGACCCTACGGCTTCTTAGAAGTAATCACAGCCTCCTCTTAGGCTTTGTATAATGATCTCTTCCTCCGGGAATGATAGCCTTCTCTTGGGCATCGTACAAGGACCCGTCGGCTTCTTAAAAAGTTTCCAGCCTCCTCTTGGGCTTCATACAAATTGTCCCGACGACCTCCTAGAGGTATAGGAACAGAACCTAGTCATCTTAATAGAACAGTCCTTTCAAAGAGTCTACTACTGTTTCTCAAGGCATAGTACAAAGGATGACACTCTAGACTTGGACAGTCTAATTCCCTTGAGTCTCAAAGACATTCTCAAGCACCCCTTCGTTAAATAGGAAGGAAACCCGCAGACTCGGACAGTCTCAATACCCTTCGGATTTCCCATTTCCTTAAAGAACAGGAATAACCCGGATCCTCGAATCAAATCCTTGAGTACAGTGTTGCTCGTATAAGAACTGATTTTCTCTTTTAAAATCAGTATACTGGACCTGTCACTCGACTGAAACAGTAACCCTAGCCTCTCTCTCGGGCTTTGTACGAGACACATAAAAGATTCCCTCGTTGAGTCAAAAACCTTTTCGCCTCCATCTCGGGCTTCGTACGAGATACAAAAACTCTCTTGTTAAATAGCCTCCATCTCGGGCTTTATACGAGATACCAAACGACTCCATCGTTGGGTCACAACCTTTTAGCCTCCTCTTAGGCTTTGTATAAGAAAACCACTGGTTGATCCAATCAACCTTTTAGCATCAAAGTTGTGCCTTGATCACAGTACGCAAACATCCATCTAATCGCTGTAAGCGGCAAGCCTCTGGATCGTCTACATCCATGCCACTGTCCCTCTTTTAGCATGAGAAATTCCTAAGGAAAGATAGCATTGCTCTACACTGAGTTAAAGTCTTCTCCTTCAGGTTAAAACCCCCTATAAAGGAAATTATGGCATTGCTAGGATCCGCGTATCCCGGTTAAAGTAATTCTCCTCAAACCCTTCTTTAGGGATGACAAATTCTCTCTAAAGTCGAGGTCCTTCAGCTTCACATCTTGGGCTTTGAACAAGATACAAATAAACCCTTCAGCTTCACATCTTGGGCTTTGATCAAGATATAACCCACCTTTCGTTTCACGTCTTGGGCTTTGAACAAGACACCAAAAACCCATTTCCTCCCATAGAATAGGAGGAACTACGAACGCTCTGATTTCCCTGTTTCGGTAAACGGGAATACGTAGGCATAAGATTGAAAGAAAAATCTTAGCGAGCACACTAAACAAAAAAACCAAATCCCATATCTCCATCAATCAAAAGCAGTAATTCAAAACATCAGTCCTAACATCCTAATCCTTGTTCCCCGCCAGAAACCTTCTGTCTAGATAAAAAGAAAGAAACTGTATTGGCGAAAATACAAATAACCAGTACAAAGGCCCCCCCACATTGATAGCATCCGTAACCTAACAGACCGTTGTTCAAGCTCAGTATGCAAAGCAGGGTTAATTGGAGACATCTATTTCCCTTCCTTATTCAGCTCACAATAGGATAAAAAATGAATCGACCTGTAGTTTAAGCCCAAACCGCAGAGAGCGACCAGCGCTTAATAACAGCGTCCAAAATCGCTCGCTACAGCATCTGGTCATGAGTTCAATTCCTAGCACCAACATTTATGGTTTTTTACATATTTTTTCAAAATGCCCACAACCAATCACCACAGGTATTTGCAAAACCGTCATTATAGCCTATAGTTTAGTTTTAGGTCTTGCTCTTCAAAAAATCGATTTTAGGGAAAATCGTCTCCTTTTTTAGATCTGTTTTGTGCATCAAAAAATCGATTTTAGGGAAAATCGGTTTCTGGTCATGAGTTCTATTTTTAATGAATTTTTTACTGTTTTCATAGTCTCAAAAAATTCCAAAACAAATCTCAAAATTCTTATTTTACCTAATTAGATTAAATTTTGTGTTTTTAGATTTTTTTGAATTTATTTTAATCATGTTACTTCTTTCCTATTTTTTCAAAATGCTGACAAACCTTTAACCACGGGTATTTAAACCAACCATCATTATAGGTAGCGCTTTTTACTTATTTTTTCAAAACGCTTACAGACCTTTTACCACGGGGTAATTTAAACCAACCGTCATTATAGGTAGCATCTTGTCATGGGTTCAAGTCCCAGCACCAGCATTTTTGGTTTTTTTACTTACTTTTTTAAGTCTCATTACCAACATTATAGGTGGCGCGCATAATGAGTTTATTCACTATCCTTAAACAAATCTTGGTCGTCCATTTAGTGATTATCAACGGCCAAGAGACTACTATTAGTGATCCGCATGAAACATAAAACTTAGACACCTTCTACCTCCAAACATCATCTTTCATTTGCGATACTCTATTTCTCCACCAAACCAAATTTCAGAACAAATTTTAGAACTCGAGTTAGCAATTTTAGTTGTTGGTGTTCTTTTTTAATTATTGTTTCTCTTTGTTGTTCTTTTTTATTATTGTTGTTCTTTTTTATTAATGTTGTTCTTGTTGTTATTATTGTTATTATTGTTGTTGTTCTTGTTCTTGTTCTTGTTATTGTTCTTGTTCTTCTTCTTCTTCTTCTTCTTCTTCTTCTTCTTCTTCTTCTTCTTCTTCTTCTTCTTGTTATTGTTGTTATTGTTGTTGTTGTTATTGTTGTTGTTGTTGTTGTTGTTGTTGTTGTTGTTATTGTTGTTGTTGTTGTTGTTGTTGTTGTTGTTGTTGTTATTCTTATTGTTGTTCTTGATGTTCTTGTTGTTCTTGATGTTGTTCTTGTTCTTGCTGTTGTTCTTGTTCTAATGCTACAATTTTTTTTTATTTTATTAAAAGACATACAACAATGGTTCTTTAAAATAACAGTCATTATAGGGAGTTCTAATGCTGCATTTTTTTATTTTATTAAAAGACATACAACAACGGGTATTTAAACTAACCATCATTATAGGTAGCGCGTTTTCTAATTTATTACAACGCTTTCTGGGCCGTGATTATAGGTATCATATATACAACAACACTCTATATAACAACGCCTGCGCCTGCGTCATTATATCTCTTTCGCAACCGTTGTTATAGAGACTTCGATCCATTCCTATAAAGTGCATCAAATCTTGGGCAGATTTGTTACAGATTTAAATCCTGCTAAATCAGTGCAGTACTTCAGGATGTCAGGTCTTCAGGTTAAGAAATCTTCTTCAACATCTTTGTTCAGGGCCAGATTTCTTCATCTTTATCATTAAAGTTGTTTTACCAAAATTCTATCAAACCAAAGGTGCTTTCAATGACAAAGACATACATGTCCTTGGTTGAAATAAACTAATTTATTAATTAATTTTTTAAATGATAATCTTTGATTTTATTTTTAACTTTTAATGTTATTTGAATATTTCTTAGTTAAAATTTTATTAATTTTATTATAAGTAAATTTGTATTAGTTTATATAATAAAATTTATAAACAGTTTTAAATTATTTTACGTAATAATTGGTCTGCCAACCAAAACTTCTTATTACATCAATGTAGTAGTATTATATACATTATTACTATTAATTTATTACTATTGTGCATATTTTGTTTAACTCTATAATTCATAATACCTATTACCTATTGTTTCCAACATATATTATAAAGTAATATTTATTACAGTAATTTGTACAAAGAAACGGAGGGTATATATGGAAAGATAAAAAGATAACATGCATCCATCGTATTTCTTCGCTCAAGAGGGAAGATCGGAAATATCGGTGGGACCCACTATATTTGGATCTCTCGCTGCTATTACATTGCCTACCAAATGAAAGAAATAGTACACTCCTCTCCAACCTCTCTCTTAGCTAACTCTCTCTTAACAATTTCTCCCAAACCAAGCATACTCTTAATGACTCTCTTGTTTTCAACAATCTTGGACAACAAGGATTACAACAATATTCATAATTTTATAAGAGTTTTAATGTAGTGTACAATGTATCGATCACTTGGATTGATCTTCTTCTTCAAACAAACAATTCTCTTTATAATATACAAGTGCTCAAGTATGTATGTGGATGAAACTATGAAAAATTCAATGAAAATTATGTGAAGAAGTTTCTCCAAAAATTCTGATCTAGAACACTTGAGAAATTTGAAAGATGGAGAGAAAAATGATTTGAATTGTAGATGAAAGAGGTGAGTAAGAAAATCTGAAGATTTATGTATTTATTGCCTCTAGACACTTCTCTAAATGAGTGCAAATGAATGTATAGATACCATGCTTCAAGAACCAATTTCAAAAATCATTTCAACTTTAAAATGCAATATTTTCTGCCACTGGTTCAGTGGTAACCGGTTACACCTGAATCAACGTTAAAAAAATTGAAAATATACAACATATAACCGGTTACACAAAATAGGGTAACCGATTACACCCTTTAGAAAAGACCAAAGAACACAACGCAACAGAGTGGTAACCGATTACTAGAAAATAGGTAACCGATTACCAGCAGGCCAGAAGCAGAAATTGCCTTAGAAAAATGCAGTAAGGTCAAAGTTTTATTGCACAAAAATCTTTGATGATGTATGGCATGAATGAATGAATATTTTTGAGCACTTGAATAAACATAGAGAGGTTGAAAGCTTTATACCTTAACAATTCAAGATCAATCCAAAATGTGCAATCAAGGCTTGATCATTATCTTGTGAAACTTGCATGAACTTGTTAGTCTTGAACCATTACTTTTCGTCAAACTCACTTGCTTGTAGATTTGTCTTCACCAAAACACACTTTGAGAAGCTTGTCTTCACAACAATTTGCTAAGTAAGCATGTTAACCATCTCGTGATTACTTTCTTCCATTTGTTGTCTTATAGACAACATGGAATTCATTGTTAAGGAAGTCGTAGTTGGGAGGCAAACCCAGTCCCTCTAGGTTGTGTTATTCAACCAGGGTTGCTAATGGCAGACCCTGGCGTCACATATGGATTTAAAGGAGACGTTATCGTTGCATCATTATCTGCATACGTTGATGCATTACTCTATAATCTTTCCATTATCTCAGTTGGCATTCCATAAGGTAAATCCCTAGAAACCAGTGGCATCGTAAAACTTGGCATATAAGAAGGCCTAGGATTTCCTATAACAGTGTACATGGCCCCAAGAGTAGTTGGAATGCTTGTTGATCAGGCAATGAAACCACCACTTCTGGCAACGATGTTGCACTCGTTACTGGAGTAAGGATAGTTTCATTGGTTGTTATGGGATTTGAGTTCTTTGTCGTTCTAACTGTCGATGTGACGAGTTATTAAATATCTTAAACATTATTTTGGGAGAGTGATGTGTTCATAAGGCGAACCTCAACCCATTTGATTTAAATTAATTTTCTAACATAAACCTTTTTGAAGTTTCTATAAATAATGGCAGGAAGGCACTAAACATTTTTTTATAAGCAAATATGTCATTCAAACTTGGTACAAGGGGCACCAAACCCAACAAACATTCAACTACACCAACAATATAGCCAAAGCCGGCAAAATGACTCTAAATACACAACCAAAGGCATTTGCACCAGTCGTAAAAAGTACTGACCTTCCTATGTTTCGGTTTCATAACCAGCCACCACCAAGAGAGATTGACAATCATATGCACCACTCCATTAATATCACGGATTGCATCATTGAAAAATATTTGGTTATGTTCCCTCCAAATGCATGCGCAAACCACAAGCCAAATTCCCACTGCATTATCCTTCGAAATCTTTCTCTGCACATTCCCACACCAAGCCAGTAAATGAAGATCACAATGAAATTCATTCAACTCTTCCAACTCAAACCAATCCAAACCCTTCCTCAATATCATTTTGCTTTTGATACAATTTAAGAACAGATGAGTGCAATATTCCTGAGCATGAAAACATAAAACGCACACCATCTCATGTTGATTAGTAATGACTCCATGTTTGACAAGGTTCATACGGGTTGGTAATCTATTGATAAGTAGCCTCCAGCCAAAAATCTTCAGTTTTGATGGCGCATGATTATCCTGCTTATAGCTTGCATACACTCCTCTTCGAGTCTCCCATGAGGACCAGCTTCCAACAGTTTCAAATACCAAGACCTCACAGTAAAGCACTTTGTTGAATCAAATGGCCAGCATAGTTTGTCTGTAATATCTAGCAAAGGTGAAACCTTCTACGGCATCATATTTATGTCTTTCCATTCCTCCTCTAAATTGGAAATATCAGACACACCCCACTCTTCCAAATACCAATGCCAAATCTTATCTTGCCACTCTCCCATCTCAGCAACAAAAGTATTTTTCCTGTTAGTCAGATCAAACAATCCAGGGAACCGTATCTTTAAAGGATATTGCCCACACCAGCATCCGTGCCAAAAAGGAGTTAAAGCTTCATCCCCAATTTTATATGACAGAGAATCCACTAAAAGCTTTGTCTTGAGTTGCTTCCCCACTCATCCTAATGTCTTGAGTTGCATACTCTTAGTTACCGGCATGCTGCACTGAATGCTTTTTGCATAGTCCCCATACCTGGCCTCCAAAATATCAACCCAAAGTGTTTGCTCTTCCACAAGTATCCTCCATATCCATTTTCTCATAAAGGATTTGTTGAACAACTCCAAGTCCTTGATACTTAAGGCTCCATCATCTTTTGACTTGCATATAACAGACCAACTCACCCACGATATTCCTTTTGTAGGCTTGGCTCCAAACCACAGGAAATTTCTTTGAATTGAAACCAGCTCCTTTAAAACAATTATGGGGGCCCAGAAAAAGGAAAAAAATGTATAGGAATATTGGTTAAAATCGAGTTAATCACAGTCACACGGCTTCCTGTAGACAATATTCTTACATTCCAAGTAGACAGCTTGGCCTTAAAGGATTCAATGTCTGATATTCAGAAAATCCTTCTCTTATGATTAACACCAACACTAAGTCCTAAGAACATGAAAGGCAACTTTCCAATTCTGCAAGCTAAGAAATGAGCCGCTCCTCTCAAGAAATGATCATCCACACCCACTCCTAGAATGCCGCTCTTTACTGTGTTTATTTCCAATCCACACAACATTTCAAAACCTTTAAGAATCGCTTTCACTGCCCAAAAATTTTCCCAACTTCCTTCACAAATCATAATCGTGTCATCTGCATATTGGAGCACATTATAGTTACAGCTTTTGTTAATCTTGAAACCTCTAAGGATCCTCCCTTCCACAGGCCTCTGTAGGGTGTGATTTTTTTCGGTGACGTGACCACCTTACCGCAATAGTTGGAATTGGGTGCTACTTTCTGATTTCTTATTTATCCTATGAAGCTGGAAAGGAAAGGAAAGATATCTAAAACTAACCTTGCACGCAAATGTTTTCTTTAACAAATGCTAAGAGATTGGGGATTCTGGGTTAGGTTATACAAAGGGAAGCTATTAATACCCAGTGTCTATATGGTTATCCATAGACTTTTTATTGCATGTTTCTCTGTTAATTTGAAACGTTTTCTTGTGTTTATCTGCTGTGGCTTGGGAAAGTTTCTCCTTTGGGAGTGTTGAGAGAGTGTTTTTGTTGTTTTTGGGTTTTCCATTGTTTTTGGGAAGGTACTGGACCTAATGTTTTTTATTTGTATGCTCGCTAAGATTTCGCAATCTTATGCCTACGTATTCCCGTAAAGAAAACTAGGAAATCAGAGCAATCGTAGTTCCTCTTATTCTATGGGAGGAAAGATGTTTGGTGTCTTGTTCAAAGCCCAAGATTGAAGCTATATGAGTATTTGTGTCTTGTTCAAAGCCCAAGATTGAAGCTAAAAGGGTGGCTGAGAGAGAATTTGTCATCTCTAAAGGGAGAATATCTCACCTATTCATCACAAAATGTTAAGAAACTGATCATAAAGGAAGTTACTTTAACTGGGATATATGAATCCAGTAATGCCATAATTTCCTTTATAAGGGTGATGTCATGAAGGAAGAAACTTTAACTCAGTATTGAGCAATGCCATTTTTCCTTATGAATCTTTCATGCTAAGAGAGGGACATTGGCTTGGATGTTAGGAATCTAGAGGCTTGCCACTTACAGCTGTTAGATGAAAGATGAATTTTGACCAAGATAAAGGAAGGACTCCAGTTTGGATTTTGAATCACAAGTGTGCCACTTACGACAATTATCTGGGAAAAAGGTTTTGTTTGTTTGTTTTGAGATGTGATGTATAGAGTAAATATCCTCCTGCAGAGTGGACTCATGGTTTCCTATGAGGGGATGTTGATTTTTGTATGCCTTGATCAAAGCCCAAGGTTGAAGCTAAAAGGTTGACTCTACTAGGGGAGTTTTATATCTGTCTTGTACAAAGCCCAAGATTGAGGCTGCAAAGAGATTGACTCCACTGAGGAGGGTTTTATCTGTCTTGTAAAAAGCCCAAGATTGAGGATGACTGACTCCACTGGGGGAAGTTCTTATATTAAACCTAAGAGGAGACTATCTCTTACTGAGGATTATTGAAATCCAAGAGCAGGTCCAAATTGTATTTGGGAAATTAAAAGGGGTTTTGCTCTTGCTGAGAATCAGTGAAGAGTTGAGATATCAGATGCCATGAGGTTCTGATTCTACTGGGGATCTGTTGATGGTTGATTGACCCTAGTTGGGGATTTTTAAGGTGAAGCTTAAACCTTGTTGGGGGTCTAAGAATTTTAAAGTTGAGTTTGAAAACCTATAAAGGTTTTAACTCTGCTGGAGATTAGTATATTGATGAAATGATCAAGGTATTTCCTGTACTTTTAGGAAACTTGAGGGGTTCTTTGTGAGATTCAAGAGTATATGAGACTTTCCAAGTCTTATTGAATGAAGAGGTTGACTCTTAGCTAGAGAATAATCTTTGTATGATGCCCAAGAGGAGGTTGATATTGTCCAAGTCTGCTTGTATGAAGTCCAAGAGGAGGCTGAGCATTTAAGGGATGAAGATTAACCCTAAAATGGTTTGATGCTTTGGAATTCTAACTCTCCTAAGGATTGAACTAGAAAAGATGACTAATTTCTGTCCTATACCTGTAGGAGGCCTTTGGGTCCTTGTACTAAGCTCAAGAGGAGGTTGAGGAACTTCTAAGAAGCCTATTGGTCCTTGTACTAAGCCCAAGAGGAGGTTGGGGATGCTTTTAGTAAGCATGTGGGTCCTTGTACTAAGCCCAAGAGGAGGCTAGGGAACTTCTAGGAACCATGTATGTCCAAACCTAAGAAAAGTTCAAGAAAGGTTTCATCGGGAATAAGTCCTTTCTTTGATGAACAGTTCTAAAGTTTGAAGAAATTCAAAAGAGGTTTCACCGGGAATTAATCCTCTCTGGGGAAATGAATTTCTTGTACAAAATATAATTTCTAAGTTTGACAGTCTTGACAAAAGTTTCACCGGGAATAATTCCTTTCTCTGTTCCATATTATATAAGCCCAAGAGGAGGCAAGACTGTATAGGGAATTTCCTATGAGGGAACTAGTTTTGACTATGTTGTAAAGTAGCCTCTGGTTTGCCCTAAACATAGACCTAACTGCCGGGGAAAACTCTAAGCAAATATGTACAAGCATATATATACAGGAAAAAATATTGACAAATATATATAAGAAGTAAGCACTGAAAAAGATATGGGGACTTACCTTCTGAGAAGAAGCCCAAGCATAATGTGATATGTTGTATTTACTACAACTGTATTCCCTCTTTTAGGGTTTCAAGAAATTGAAGAAAGTTTTGAAAACACATTGAATTTGAATTTGAATTAAAACAAAGTTGTTTTAAAAAAAA
Source organism: Lathyrus tuberosus (assembly GCA_022829125.1). Classification (NCBI taxonomy): domain Eukaryota; kingdom Viridiplantae; phylum Streptophyta; class Magnoliopsida; order Fabales; family Fabaceae; genus Lathyrus; species Lathyrus tuberosus. Next base: position 2,209,481 of record JALAZF010000563.1, read on the forward strand.
TTGTTTGGGGCTTATAGCTCAAGGAGTGGTCCAGATGACTTATTTGATAACATTGATCGCACTGAGATACACACAGACGTTGTGGGGCTTATATTATAGCAGAGGCCCAAAAATTGTTTTTGTACAAAAGGAGTTGGGTCTTACACTCTAATAGAGGCCCAAAATTGTTTGTGAAAAAATAAAATGGGGCTTATACTCAAGGAGAGGCCCAGATAATTTATTTGAAAAGACGACGATCGCGTCGTGGTTTTGAAAACCACAGAGGGACTTATACAATGACTGAGGCCCAAAATTTTGTATTTACAAAGAGGATGGGTCTTACACTCTATTAGAAGCCCGAAGGTGTTTGAAAAAGAAGAAAAATGGGGCTTACAACTCAAGGAGAGGCCCAGATGAAAATTGTTTTGAAAATGGCGATCGCGCCGTGATTTTTAAAATCGTATAGGGACTTATACAATGACTGAGACCCAATATCAATTATTTACAAAGGGATGGGACTTATACAATGACTGAGACCCAATATCAATTATTTACAAAGGGATGGGACTTACACTCTACAAAGAGACCCAAAAGTTTTTTGAAAAGAAGTTTGAAAAATTAAAATTAAGAGAAACCCTAATTTTAATTAAAAATATAATTTTCAAAAGGAAATTAAAGATAAAATATCAAATATATTTAAAAACAAGTGGTAAGCTTTGAAAAATATTTTGAAAAGTCATGTGTAATCACATGAAAGCTTGAAATCCAATTGGTTTTGAAAAATCAAGGTGAGAATTTCATTTAAAAATGTTAAAAAACAATAAAAATGAAATAATTTACAAAAATTCAAGATATATTAAATAAATACTATAAATTTAATTTTTTTTATAATAAAATAATTTAACATTTTTGTGACTTTTTAAAAAACGAACCAATCAAAATGATAAAAAAATGAGAGAGAAATTAATTTTGAGATTAATTAAGAAAATCATGAAAAATAAGAAAAATAGCAAAAATGAGAGGGAACCAAAAAATGGTCTGGGTGGGTGTTGAACCCACGCCATCCAACCAAACACACATGCGCTGCTACCACTGGGGTGGTGATACATCCGTGTATCAAAACCACCCCATGAATACATAAGGGCAGCCTTATTTTCAGGTCAGGCCAAGGCAAAAATCAAGTTTTCGAGGATTTGCAAGAAGGATCATATCTCCCTCATTTCTCCATGAAATTGGATGAAATTTAGATGGATCCTACCTAGAATTTCATGAGGAATCCATTGGTGGTTTCAGAATTTCTAAAGATGCCTACATTTTAAAACCCGATAGTGGTTTCAAAATATGCCAAAATTTGTAAGTTCTATGCTATCTCTTCATACAAGCAACAATAGCATGGTAAATTGGTTCAAACACAACACATATGATATGTATGACATGTTCATGATCAATGGACATCAAAGCAATGCATATTTTAAAGAGTTCAAGTTGTTATGCACTTACCTCTTGAAGCTCCTTGTGCTATCTTGCAAAATGCATGTGCCTAAAGTAATCTAATGCCTTAGACACTCTTGATAGATCCCTTAGAAGCTTTTAGGATGATCAAAACCAGCTGGAAACCTCAGGAACAAGAACTGGCTCTTTCTTGCAAAAGTGGCATAAGTGACCAAAATAGTAACTCACTCAAATGGTGTTACAGTTGAGGGAAACTTGTTGGGACAGTTTGAGGATGATATTTGGAGAGTATTTGAAGTTTTGTTTGGTTTTGAAAGTGACTAAACCAAGACATGGCTTGAAAAATGCAGAAAAGTCAAAATTTGAGGTTTTGGAGGTTGAATTTCTAATTTTGGTGTTGTACAATGAGAATGAAGGTTTGAACACCTCCAATAGATGGTTTATGATGTGTTTGGATAGTTATTTGAGTAGTTTTTGCTCTGGTTTCAAGAATCCCCAAATTGCTCCATTGTGACTTGAAATTGAAGTAAGAGAGGGAGAGTGAGAAAACAAGGCCTTGGTATTGTTTTGGTGTCGTTTGAAACATCAGAAATGACCTCTATTTATAGTAGAGGAAGTTTGTTTTTGGATGAATAGTGAATGGCAACTGGTTCACTCTATTATCCAATGGATATCCCCATGTATCACTTTCTTAAATGCCAAGGTACCAAGTCTTCTCTTAGCCATTGACTTAAGCTGGTCTTTGTAGCTTTAGGTCTTGTGAATTTTGAGTCAATCTTGACTCAATTGGACTGATATGGCTTAGTTCATGATAGCTCTATGTTCCACATCAATGCCAAATGACAAAGTTGAAGTTTTGGATTTGAAACTTGAATGATCACATGCCAAAAGATTGGATTCTTGACTCAATGGTCCAAGTTTAAAAATATCAAGTGATTCATCAAGATTCCTTATAATCTTGGAAGAGGACAAAGCTTGTAAAATGACAAAATTTGAAATGGAAATCGTGTAGTACAAGAAATGCACCAAATCTGCCTTGAAAACCAGTTTGAGCAAGGCATGTTGTGAGGTCCATAATTCCTTGCTCAAATTGAATTAATGGGAGTTCTTGTACTTTTTGGAAAGCTTGTATATCCTACTTTAACTTTGATGTCCAACTTTGGTCTTGAATCATCTTGGATCATAATGAAAAATGGCCTAAAAGTTGGTGAAAAAGTGAATCAGATTCTGACTTGAAAATTTCACTAAATGTTGGAAAAGTGGTCATTTTCATGTTTTTTGTGATTTTGATCAATCCATAACTCAAAATCCATGAGGATTTGGAATCTGATGTAGTTGACAATTTTGAAGTATGTAATGAGAGCTTTCATTTGAGCTTTGGATGGAAGAAAAAGGCCTTGTGGTTTGGAATTTATAGCCTTGCAAAAATTGTACCAAATCAGTTTTCTTCCATAACTTAAAAAATTTTAAGTTTCTTAAGGTTGCCCTTTTTGCAAGTAACCCCACTTTTCTTGATTTTTCTTGATCGATGATGATCCAAACCTTGAATTAACATTGTTTTTTACTTAGGGAAGCCATGATTGTCAAGAAATTCAAAAAGTCAAACTTGGTTTTTAGGCACAGTTGACTTTTTGTCAGATGAATTTCAAACTGTGTGATCCTCTATGAAATCAAGTCCTTGACCTAATTCTAACCTAATGGATGGATTCCATAGGTGTTTTAGGGTATCTTGAATCATGTCCCAAAGTTTGGGAACATGTCTTGGTCAAAAGTCAAAGATACAGTTGACTTTTCATCAAGAAACCCTAATTGGTCCAGATGAATTGGAATCCTTGTACTGCCAATGAACCAAGTTCTTTGGGTCAATCCAATCTTGTAAATGGATAAACATGATGTATTGGAGATCTTCAAAACACTTCATGAGGTCTTGGCTCATGAATTGCTCTAAAAGTCAACTTAGGAGTGAATTAGGTCAAGAAACCTGTTAGATGTCAAACATGATATATATTTGTATGAATTACTTGGCATTTTTCATTTCTTTCCATGTGGAATGTATTGATTTTAGTGAGGAATGGTGTTGTTGTGCATTCATTGAAAGATACTTGTGGTGCTTGTAATTTGTGTGCTAATGTGCAGGAATAGGCATAAAAAGATCAAGATTGTGATACACAAAGATTGGAAGCAAGTTGCCATTGAAGGAAGAAATCAACAACAGCATTCACTAGGCGAGTGGTGGCGAAGCAGCCAGCGAAGGTTCGCCTAGCGAACGTTAGCGAGTCTGCCAGCGAAGGGTGGCAGAAAGTATGCAAAAACCTACAGTAGGAAAACTGGGTAAATTCGCTGGGCGAGGAAGCCAGCGAATGCTCGCTGATGTGTTCGCTAGGCGAAGGTGCCAGCGAAGGGTGGCAGAAACTTTCACTTTTGAAAACACCCAAACTTCGCTGGGGTGAATGTGGTAGCGAAGGTTCGCTTCGCGAGTGAATTGGTTCGCCTAGCGAACCCACGATAATCCTTGTGGGCGGTTTAAGTCTGAGGCACTTAAAGGGCCATGTTTTAGTTCATTCGCTAGGCGAATGAAGCCTTCGCTAGGCGAAGGGTGCTGAGATTTTAAGTGTATAAATAGATTTTCATTTGTTGTAAAGAGGATCTCTTGTTCATTTTCACTAGTAAGCATAGTTTTCAGTATTTTGATCATCAAAGAGTGTAATTTCACTTGGAGAAGCTGAAGTCGCATCCATTCTCGATTATTCGTCGTGGATGCTCATTCATCTCCTCTCTTTACATGTTATCCAAACTACCATGAGAAGTGGTAGCTAAACACTCAATGTTGAGGTTAGAGGTAGTTGATCCTAATTTTATGTATTGCATTTGATCTTTTGTATATGAACAAAGTCTTTGATCAATATAGATGATGTTATTTTCTCTTAATGATCCATGTGTGATTTGTATTGCTCTAGACATAGATTCTACAAATCATGACCTAACAATTTTATCTCTTAAAAACCAAACTCTAGACATAGATTTGGGATTTGCTATTCGCATTGTGTTGATCTTAATGATCGTTGTTTAGATTGTTAGCGTGAGACATCATATAACGGTCTAAACAATGATACTCACGACTTCGGTTTAGACATAAACTTAGTCAGGAGGATACGTGGTTGTATTGGTTAGAAACCGAGTTCATATGCTTGATTATTTGTTTATACGTGAAAAGGATTAGCGAAACCTAACCTTGACATGCTTTTATCAAAACTTTTACAAACTCTTTGCCACCAATTAATCTTTGCTACAAATTAATGTTAACAACCATTGAGAACCTGTTGAAACCTTTGAACTTAAAGTATCGCAACTATTGAACGGCACGCATCAAATATCAAACAATCCCTGTGGAGACGATTAAAAACAACCCCCACTATTACTCTACTAACAAAACCCTAATTCCTGATTTTTGATGAATGCATCCCATGAGGCTATTTTGACTTGATGAATGGACTCATAAGGTCCCTTTGAACTCCTTGAATCATGTTTTGAAGTATTGGCTCATGCCTAGATGAAAATTTTAATCTGGAGGCCTTAGTCGACCAAAACCCTAATTTGGTGACACTGGCGATCTTGAGGCTTGATCCACTTGAAATGTTGCACTCTTATGCTCGATTCTTGATGTGTGAGACCTCTTGATCCTTTACAGATGTTTGAGAGGTTTGACAAGTTGAGGATCATTTCTATTCTTGATTGATCTTTTGTCTGAGTACTATGAGAGGGCTCAAAACCCTAATCCTTGATTGGAGTGAAGGTTCAACAATATTTGAGAGGAATGATGAGGAATGAAGGTACATCCATATTGTGATGATGATTTGCACAATAATGGGAAATCTTGTGGTCAAAATTTGGGGTATGACACCCTCTTGATCAGAATTGCTAAGCCCTCCGCCACTGTTGTGAAAAGGAAATGAGAAAGAGGATCGCCTTGACGAAGCCCTTTCGACACCTTAAAATCTTTAGTAGGACTTCCATTTACCATAACCGACAAAAACCTGTTAAAAACACTGCCTTCAATCCACTGCATCCATTTGACACCAAAGGCCATGGCCCTCATCATATGTCTAAGGAACTCCCAGTTCACACAATCGTATGCCTTTACGAAATCAACTTTAAATAGCACACAACTCATTTTCTTACTTCTAGCCAAATCTACTATTTCATTTAGGACCACAACCCCATCATCCAGATGTCTATCTTGAATAAATGTCGTTTGAGAACTTGAGATTAATTTTCCAATCACTTTCCTGACCCTGGCAGCTAGCAACTTGTTGATCACCTTGTAGATACTTCCTATGAGGCTTATAGGTTTATAGTCATCTAGGTTTTGGGGGTTGTCTATCTTGGGAATGAGAGCTGTAAGTTCTGTGTTGGCTGGATTTTTGCTAAAATAAGTGGTTGCAGCTATGTGTTGTGCAAGATGTCTTGACATGTGAGTCAAACATCCTTGTAGGTTGGTTTTACAGGTGTTGCAGAACTTCAGTTCATGATGTCAAGACAGATGCCCTAACATGTTTTTTACATAACTAGACAACATTCAGTTCAGAATGTTGTGGTTTGTTTGTTACGCTTTTTTTGTAATTTTTTGTGTTTTTCCTGATGAGAGATTGCTGGCGAAAATCATGGTGGAGTTTTTATCTGAATCAAAAGTGTTATGTTGCACATTTAGTGGGGCTTAGTTTGAAATCGTTTGTTGCTATTTTCGTGGATATAATTATGAGAAGTATTGAAGAGTGATTTCATTTGATTGAATTAAATTTGATATGCTTTTTGCTAATACCCAAGCCCATGAAGATCATTCTCTATATAAAGACTTGTCAATCCAAATTGAAGACAAGAGAAGCTAGGGTTTGTGCGTGCTATTGCTTAATTTTTAAGGAGTTTAGTTTGATGTGTGTTTTGTCAATTGTGAGCCATTCAATCATCTTCTAGATGCTTGAACTGGACTGAGTGTATTGAGTTGTAAGTGTCCACTCTAGGCTTTTAAGCAAGAGTGTATTGTCCTTGATTGAAGCTTTTAAGCAATATCAAGTATTGTCTTTGAAGTGTGTCTTCTTTTGATTTATTGTTAAGCCTGTCACTATTATTGTGATTGAAGGGAAGTGAAAGGGGTCTCATATCTAGGAGAGTCCTAGGTAGAAATTGCACGGGTAGAGATTAGGTGAGAAGATTGTGAACCAAAGGTTATTTGCTGAAAATCTTCAAACTAATTTTATTTAGTGAATTTCCTTCCTAGCTTTGTAGCCCCTAGACGTAGGTGACGTTGCACCGAACTAGGTTAACAATTGCTCGTGTTATTTACTGCTTTCTTATTGTGTTTTATACCTTGTTATTTAGTTGATATCAGTTCAGATATTAGTGTCATGACATCGCCTTCGACATCTCATATCTGATACCAAAATTTCAATTGGTATCAGAGTAGGCATCCTGCTCTGTATCTGGGTGAGATCTATGGAAGATACTTTATAGCACTGTGGACAAGGAGGGAGGATTTGTTAACATACCACCTATCATGGATGGAACCAATTATGACTATTGGAAAGCACGTATGGTGGCCTTTTTGAAGTCTATGGACAACAAGTCCTGGAAAGCTGTGATAAAGGGATGGTAACATCCTATTGTTCTAGACAAGGATGGAAAGAAGACCTCTGAGTTAAAGCCTGAAGAAGAATGGACTAAAGAAGAGGATGAACTAGCTATGGGAAATTCCAAAGCCCTGAATGTACTATTCAAAGGAGTGGATAAGAACATCTTCAGATTGATTAACACTTGTGTAGTGGTCAAAGATGCTTGGGAAATACTGAACACTACTTATGAAAGTACATATAAGGTGAAGATGTCAAGACTTCAACTACTCACTACAAAGTTTGAGAACTTGAGGATGAAGGATGATGAAAGCATTCATGACTTTCATATGAATATTCTTGAGATAGCCAATGCATCCAGTGCTTTAGGAGAAAGGATGTCAGAAGAAAAACTGGTAAGAAAGATCCTCAGGTCTCTTCCAAAAAGATTTGACATGAAGGTTACTACCATAGAAGAGGTTCAGGACATCATCCAGATGAGAGTGGAAGAACTTATTGGATCTTTTCAAACATTTGAATTAGCCATTAATGACAGATCTGAAAAGAAAAGAAAGAGCATAGCTTTTGTGTCCAATGCTGAAGATGGAGAGGATGAGTACAATCTGGACACTGGTGAAGGGATATCAAATGTTATAGTGTTACTTGGGAGGCAATTTAACAAGATAATGAAAAGGGTGGACAGAAAGTCAAGACCTGATGTCAGGAACAACTCATCTGACATCAGCAAGTCTAATGACTCTGAAAGAAAAACAAGAGCTGAAGAAAAATCCACTCAGGGTAAAGGGATTCAGTGTCATGGATGTGAAGGATTTGGCCACATTAGAGCTGAATGCCCTACATATCTCAAGAAGCAAAAGAATGGCCTTTTTATGTCTTGGTCTGATAAGGACTCTGGAAGTGAGCTTGAAGAAGAGTCTGTCAAGCATGTAACTACTCTAATTGGAAGATGTGACTCTGGTGGAGATTCTTGTGATGAAGAAGTTACCTATGATAAGCTAGTTGCCTCCTAGAGAGAGTTGTGTATCAAAAGTGAAGAAGTTTGTCAACTTGGAGAAAAGCATAAGAGAATTATAGTCCAACTAGAGGAAGAAAAGAAAGAGAATCTGGAAACTATCTCTAAGCTGGAAAGTGAAGTGGTTCTGCTGACCTCCAAACTTGACAGAAGGACCAAGTCAGTTAGGATGCTGAATAGTGGGTCTGATACTCTAGATGAGATCCTTCAGGTTGAAAAAGTGGCTGGAGATAAGGGTGGAATTGGATTCAATGATTCAACTGTGATTAATAAAGGTAAGGAACCAGTTACAGGTTTTATTCCACCTAGACCTAAACCAAAGATATTGAATCAAGTGTCTCAACATCATTGCAGAAGATAGTTTAACCAGTCTAGAGGAAGGTTCAATCGTAAGAGGTGTCACTATTGTGGGTGGTTTGGTCACATAAATCCTTTCTGCTTCAAGCTTTATGGATATCCCAAGCCTGCTCTTCAGCCTATACATAATCAGGTGGCTACTTCTATCAAGAAACAGTGGGTTCCCAAGGCTACTACTACCAGCCTCATAAAACACACATCTCTTAGAGTCTCAGCCAAGGAAGACTAGTATTTTGATAGTGGGTGCTCAAGACATATGACAGGGGTCAAGAACTTATTGGTAGATGTTAAATCTCACTCAACCGCCTTTGTAACATTTGGTGATAGGGCCAAAGGTGAAATCAAGGGGGGTGGAAAGCTGCATTGCTCAGGGGTTCCTAATCTTGATGATGTTCTGCTTGTTAAAGGATTGTTTGCCAATCTAATCAGCATCAGTCAACTGTGTGATCAAGGACTCAAGGTCAATTTCACTAAATCTGAATGTCTGGTGACCAATGAAAAGGGTGAAGTGATTATGAAGGGAGTCAGATCTAAGGACAACTGCTACTTATGGGTTCCTTAAGACTAAAGTTACTCTTCCACATGTTTTCTAACAAAAGAAAATGAGGCAAAATTGTGGCATCAAAAGCTGGGACATCTTCATTTAAAGGGCATGAAGAGAATCATCTTTATGGAAGTTGTCAGAGGGATTCCAAAGCTGAAGATTGAAAAAGGAAAAGTATGTGGTGAGTTCCAAATTGGGAAGTAGACCAAGATGTCACATCAAAAACTCCAACATCTGGCTACTTCAAAAGTGTTGGAACTCCTTCATATGGACTTGATGGGACCTATGCAGGTGGAGAGCCTTGGAGGAATGAAGTATGCCTATGTGGTTGTGAATGACTATTCAAGATACACCTGGGTGAATTTTATTAGAGAGAAGTCATAAGTGTTTGAAGTATTCAAAGATCTATGTCAAAAACTTCAAAGAGAAAATGAGAGTAATATCATTAGAATCAGAAGTGATCATGGGAAGGAATTTGAAAACAACAAAGTTGCCGAATTTTGTTCATCTGAAGGAATTGGTCATGAATTCTCTTCTCCCATTACTCCTCATCAAAATGGAGTTGTGGAAAGAAAGAATAGAACTCTCCAGGGTTATGATTCATGCCAAACAATTACCCTACCACTTTTATGCTGAAGCAATGAACACTGCCTGTTATATTCACAACAGAGTGACCTTGCGGAAAGGCACGTCTGCTACCTTATATAAAATATGGAAAGGAAGAAAACCTACTGTCAAATACTTTCATGTATTTGGAAGTAAGTGTTATATCTTGGCAGATCGTGAACAGAGGAGAAAGATGGATCCAAAAAGTGATGAGAGAATATTTTTGGGGCACTCTATCACCAGAAGAGCTTATAGAGTGTTTAACTCTAGAACTAGAGTAGTGATGGAGTCAATAAATGTTATGGTTGATGACACGTGTGTGAATAAAGAAGATGATGATCTAGGAGATGTTGGAACATCTGCAAATGATGCTCCAGAAGAAGCTACAGACATTAGTATAAGTGTGGAACCTACAGATGTAGAATCTGGAACTGATCAAATCAACAAGGGGCCATCTATCAGAATTCAAAAGGTCCATCCTAAAGAGTTTATCATAGGAGATCCTAATAAGGGGGTAATAACTAGATTAAGAGAAGTATTGTCAAATTCCTATTTTGTATCAAAGATTGAGCCCAAGAATGTTAAGGAGGCCTTAACTAATGAATTATGGATTAATGTTATGCAAGATGAGCTAGGACAATTTAAGAGAAATGAAGTGTGGGATCTAGTCCCTAGGCCTGAGGGAATAAATGTGATTAGAACTAGATGGGTATACAAGAATAAGTCTGATGAAAAAGGTGTTGTCACCAAAAATAAAGCAAGACTTGTTGCTCAAGGGTATACTCAGATTGAAGGGGTAGACTTTGATGAGACATTTTCTCTTGTGGCTCGTCTTGGGGCTATTAGGTTACTGCTAGGAGTGACTTGCATTCTGAAGTTTAAATTGTTCAAGATGGATGTCAAAAGTGCATTCTTAAATGGTTATCTAAATGAAGAGGATTATGTTGAACAACCTAAGGGATTTATTGATCCAAGTTTTTCCAATCATGTGTACAAGCTGAAGAAATCCCTTTATGGATTGAAGCAAGCTCCAAGAGCATGGTATGAAAGGTTGACTGAATTCTTGGTTGAGAATGGCAACAGGAAGGGTGGAATAGACAAGACTCTATTTGTCAAAGAAGAAGAAGGAAAGATTATGATTGCTCAAATTTATGTTGATGATATCGTGTTTGGTGGGATGTCTAATGAAATGGTTTAACATTTTGTCAAGAAAATGCAGTCAGAATTTGAGACGAGTCTTGTAGATGAATTAACATTTTTCCTTGGTCTACAAGTTAAGCAGATGGAAGAATCTATATTCATATCTCAAAATAAATATGCAAAGAATAATGTAAAGAAGTTTGGGATGGAGAATGCCAGTCACGAGAGAACTCCTGCTCCCACTCACTTGAAGTTGTCTGAGGATGAAAAGGGTGTGAATGTGGATTAAAGTCTCTACAGAAGTATGATAAGTAGCTTGTTATGTCTTACAGCAAGCAGACCTGATATTGCATTTGTTGTAGGTGTATGTGCCAGATATCAGACTGAACCCAAAGTGAGTCACATCAATCAAGTGAAGAGAATACTGAAGTATGTGAATGAGACTTGTGACTATGGTATGTTATACTCCCATGGATATTGATCTATGTTAATTGGTTATTATGATGCTGATTGGGCAGGAAGTGCTGATGATAGGAAAAGTACATTAGGTGGATGCTTCTTCTTGGGGAACCATCTTATATCATGGTTTAGTAAGAAGCAGAATTATGTATCTTTGTCCACTGTTGAGGCTGAATACATAGCAGCTGGAAGCAGTTGTTCACAACTGGTTTGAATGAAGCAAATGTTGACTGAATACAATGTCAAGCAAGATGTCAAGACATTGTATTTTGATAACATGAGTTCCATAAACATTTCCAAAAATCCCATCTAGCATAGCAGAACCAAGCATATTGATATCTGTCATTATTTCATTAGAGAACTTATTGAAGACAAAATTGTTTCCTTAGAGCATGTGGCTACTGAGTTATAACTAGCTGACATTTTCATTAAGGCATTGGATGCTAATCAATTTGAATTGTTAAGGGGTAAACTTGGAATTTGCTTGTCTGAAGAATTATAGCAGTTAATGCCGCGTGGGAGAGGTAATCATGTTGCCTTATTTTTCCCACAAATAGGGCTCGTTTATCAAAAGAAATCATTAGCTTGTAACCTCTTCATCCTCCTCACACGCTATTGTTGTTTGTTATCTCTTATCATATGATTCTTCATCTTTCATCTTAGAGAAAAAGCATATTGTACTCAGTCCTACCATATTCTCCAAAATTTTAAGATGTCTCAACAACCCACTTTTGTTCCCTCCAAAGATGCATCTGGCAAATCCAAGGGGTCTCCTGCAAAAAGTTAGGGCTAACATTTCTTTTTAAGATGTGGTTGATGCTAATCCTCTATCAATTATTCTAAGTGTTACGGCTGATCTGCAGAGACCTAGAACATCATATGCAAAGGGAGTGAAGAACCCACCTATAAGTCACGCTTCTATACCCTCTATTGACTCTACTTCCATGAAAGCAAAGGAAGAAAAGTTTGATGTTGATAGGAATATAAGAAGAATTGTTTCTAAAGTGTTGTATGGGAATCACAACCTTGTTGTGCCTGGTATTAACACTCCTCTGTCACAAGTTCAACCTAGTGCTAGTTCTATGGCTGGTCCAGCTATTGTGAGTACTGTTCATGTATTTAGCTCTTCTGGGTCTGAGAAAACTGGTTCCTCAGAGAATAGTACATCTGAAGAAAAAGATATGGGTGAAAGTTTCCATAGACTTGTTGATTCTGTTCTTGAAGATGTTGGGAATAATGTTGTGTCAAATGTTGGAACATCTTCTGATATGAAGGATCTTGCTACAAGTGTTCATGTTCCTGAACCTACTATTGGAAACAAGGTTGGTGTTGCTAAAGAAGTTATTACTGTTGATGATTGGCCCTTTGATAATAAAGTTATAAAAAGTCTTAGTCCTGGTGTTTCCAAGAGACTTAAAACAAGGAAAGGGAAAGCCATTGTTGTTGAGAAGAGTCCTTCCAAGAATACCAAGAAGGCTGTTGTTGTAGTACCTAAGAAAGCTTGGATTAAAGTGATTGCAATCTCCAAGAAGAGAAAGGTTGTGTATGACACTAAGTCAGATTATGATGCTGAAGAGGATGTCCAAGACATCACTCATGTGAACAAGGATGTGGTTAAGAAGTCATTTGTGAGTGTCCCCGATGCTCCCCTAGACAACATATCTTTTCATACTCTTGAAAATGCAAAAAGATGGAAATATGTGTACCAAAGGAGGGTTGCTCTAGAGAGAGAGTTGGGAAAAGATGCTTTGGAGTGTAAAGAAATTGTGGAGCTTATTAACTTTACAGATCTGAACAAAATTGTATCGAGTTTTTCTAAGTGTTATGATGGTTTGGTCAAGATGTTCATTGTGAATTTGTCCATGGATTGTGATGATAAAAAAAGTAAAGATTTCAGGAAGGTTTTTGTGAGGGGTAGATATATTGAGTTCTCCCCAGCTATTATTAATAGGTACTTGGGTAGGAATGAGGAGGAGTAGCCTGAACTAGAGGTAACTGACAATCAGGTTTGCAAAGAAATCACTGCTAATCAAGTGCTGGAGTGGCCCAGAAAAGGAAAGCTGCCTGCTGGAAAATTGAGTTTCAAGTATGCTATACTTCATAGAATAGGTGCAGTCAATTGGGTGCCTACCAATCATACATCCACTATTGCTACTGGTTTGGGGAAATTCATCTTTGTTGTTGGTACCAAGAAGGTCTTTGACTATGGTACATATATATTTGAGCAAACCTTGAAGCATGCAGGTACGTGTGTTGTTAAAATGCCTATTTCTTTTCCTTCTCTGCTATATGGAATTATCATTTCTGAGCATCCTGGAATCTTGTCAAGTTCTGATGGTGTGTGTAAGAGGGAGTCAGCTTTGTCACTTCATTATAAGCTGTTTGAAGGAACACATGTTCCGGATATTGTTCTAACATCTGCTGCTGCTTCTGCCAAAAGCAGGCCTGGTACCAAGACTGATATTATTTATGAATTGAAGGAAGCTTGCAAAGATCTTGATTCAGTAATTTGTGCCAGTGCTGAAAGGAAAAGAAAGTTAGAAAAGTTGATCAGGTTTTTGGATGGAGGTGATGGTGTTACTGGTGGGAAGGACATTGCGGAGGAAGATGGTGGTGATGAAGCTAGGAGTCATGATTCTGAGGACTCTGATGGTAGCTCTGAAGACAACTAGTTTTGTGGTTCTGGTTTTTTTTACGTTTATTTTGAAGATTTTTGTTGATGTTGTTACTTATTGGGCGCTGCCCTGGATATCTTGGCACTCTCTATGCTTGGTTGTACTGAATATTGTTCTTTTATGTTTGGTTATGCTAGCTTAATGTTTGTCAGATTATGGCTAAAAAGGGAGAGTATGGATGTTAGCTAGTAGTTGTCATGTTTGTGTGGTTGATGTAGTTCATAGGTTAGTCCTGATGTTGTGTTCCCTGAGGGGGAGTTTGTGCTTGGTAATCTGGTGTGTAGGGGGAGTTTGTGCTGCTAACATACTGACTGAGCATGATCTGGTGCTAACATACTGACTGAGCATGATGTGTTAATGTCTTATCTGATGTTGATACATTTGTTTTTTTTGCTGCGTATGTTTCTGATTTTGTGTGTTTCCCTCGATATCTAATCTGAGGAGTTTCCCTGGCAATCTAATCTGAGGAGGTTTTAGCCAAAATTTTCCAAAGGGGGAGATTGTAAGTTCTGTGTTGGCTGCATTTTTGCTAAAATAGGTGGTTGCAGCTGTCATACCCCAAATTTTGACCACAAGATTTCCCGTCATTGTGAGAATCATCACCACAATATGGATGTACCTTTATGCCTCATCAATCTCCTCAAGGATTGTTGAGCATTCACTACAATCAAGAATTAGGGTTTTGAGCCCTCTCAGAGCACTTAGACAAAGGATCAATCAAGAATTGACATGATCTTCAACTTTTCTAGTTTCTCAAACACCCATAAAGGATCAAGAGGTCTCCCACATCAAGAATCAATCACAAGGTTGCAGTATTCCAAGTGGATCGAGCCTCAAGATCGCCAGTGTCACCAAATTAGGGTTTTGGTCGACCAAGGCCTCTAGATGAAAATTTTCATCTAGGCATGAGCCATTACTTCAAAACATGATCCAAAATTCTCCAAGGGACCTCATGGATCCAATCATCAAGTCAAAGTAGTCTCAGAGAATGCATTCATAAAAAATCAGGAATTAGGGTTTCTTGACCTAATTCACCCCTAAGTTGACTTTTGAGGCAAAACATGAACCAAGACCTCAAGACATGATGTGAGGGCCTTAAATACACCACATTTATCCATTTTACAACAATGCATTGATCCAAGAAGCTTGATTCACAAGTTTCAAATTCATCTGGGCCAATTAGGGTTTCCTAATGAAAAAGTCAACTGTACCTTTGACTTTTGACCAAGCCATGTTCCCAAACCTTGGGACATGATTCAAGACCCTCTAAAACACCTATGGAATCCATCCATTAGGTTTGAATTAGGTCAAAGACTTGATTTCATAGAGGATTACACAGTTTGAATTTCATCTGACAAAAAGTCAACTGTGCCCAAAATCAAGTTTGACTTTTTAAAATTCTTGACAAAAAAGGCTTCCTTAAGTCAAGAACAATGTTAATGTATGGTTTTGATCATCATCCATCAATAAAAATCAAGAAAAGTGAGGTTACTTGCAAAAGGGGCAACCATAAGAAACTTAAATTTTTCTAAGTTATGGAACAAAAGTGATTTGGTACCAACTTTGCAAGGTCATAACTCCTAAACCACAAGGCCTTTTTCTCTCATCCAAAGCTCAAATGAAAGTTCACATGACATACTTCAAAAGTGTCAACTACAAAATATTCCAAATCCTCGTCGATTTTGAGTTATGGGTTGATCAAAATCACAAAAACATGAAAATTACCACTTTTTCCAACACTTAGAAATTTTTTTAGACAGAATCTGTCTAGGTTTTTCACCAACTTTAGGGCCATTTTTCATTATGAACCAAGCTGAACCAATACCATTGGTGGACATCAAAGTTAAAGCATGTCATACAAGCTTTCCAAATAGTACCAGATCATCTCCAAATTCAACTTGAGTAGGGAGTTACAAGCATGGAAACATGACACCTCCAAAACTGTTTTTGCAAAACAGTCTTGCACTTGCTCCACGATTTTGTCATTTCCATGACTTGGAAAGCCTTGTCACCATACAAGACAAGTTTCTAAAGTGCAATGAACATGATCTCTGCAGAGCTACAACACCATAGAGCTTTGCAAGTCCAAAACCTCATCATTTGGCATGTGACATTCAAAGCTCAAATCCAAAACTTTCAAATTTGTCATAAAGCATTCAAGGGGTGCATAGAGCTGGCATGTATCAGTCCATGATCAACCAAATGAGTCAAGATAAACTCAAGCAGCATAGGACCATAGGCCTGCAACACTGACTCAAGTCAATGGCTAGAGGATACTTGAGATTCCTTTTGAAAACCAATGGACAATGGACTGTACCAGCCACCATTCACTATTACTGCCAAAACAAACTTAACACACTATAAATAGAGCTCATTTGTGGTCAGTTTGAGTATACCAAAGCACCACAACTGATGTTTTCCTCAAAATCACTCTCAAAAAACCAGAATTGCCTTATTTTGCAAGTCACTATCGAGTTTTTCATTTGAGAGCAATTCTATCAAAACCAATCACACCAACGCCTCACATACATCATATATGAGTGATCCATAACCTTAAAACTCATCTGGAACATCAGAATCACAAAGTCACCACCCATTTGCTCAAGCTTTTTGGCCTGTTTGCAGTTGAGGTGCCACAACAAGTTCTGAACTGATTCAATCCATTCCAAGCCTTCAAACACATTACTTGAGGTCCATTGAAGCTGTCCAGATCATTACACAACATCCGTAACACCTCCAACATCAAATTCGATCACCAGCTGCAAGAGGTAAGCCTGACACTCTCTAACTCTATAATCCATGCATTATAAATGTGTATTCAAGTTACAAACATGTTTCTGAACTTATGTAGAGTGTTTCCCCTCAATCAATTGCTATGTATGAATCGTGTATAGGATTTCATGATGTTCTTGCAAAAATTAGGGTTCTTGAGTTCATCTTCTGATTTCTCACTCCACACTTAATATAAATGCAATTAATTTATATGGTTGTAATCCTTGTTCAAAAACGAGCAAGTTTCATGTTTACAAAAGTCATTTTCATTGAGTAATCACAGAGATATGAGAGGTTTTGCAAATCTGTAAAACCAGAGCTCGCGCGAAGAAGATGACTTGTTCTTGGCGCCATTTTTTAATTTTTTAATATTTGAATATTTTGATATTTTATTTAATTGATCCAAAAATTAATTTCTCTCTGAATTTTAATGTTTTTGAATTGATTCTTTTTTTCAAAATTCACAAAAATGTTAAAATATTTTATTCTACAAAAATTTCATAAAAATATTATTTATTTTATATATTTGATATTTTTGTAAAGAATTATTTTTTATTTGTTTTTAAACATTTAAAAATATTTTTTTCTCTTGATTTTTCAAATTTCAAATTATTTTCAAATCATCCTATGGATAAAACATGATTTTTCAAACATTAATCCAAGATCATAACTTGTTTCTCACACATGTTTGATAATTTTGATCATTTTAATTTAAATTAAAATGCATTTTTTAATCAAATTAGGGTTTTAATTATTTTCACCCTATCAAACATTTTTCAAAACAATTTTGGGCCTCTAATAGAGTGTAAGACCCATCCCTTGTCACATAAAACTTTTTGGGCCTCAGTCATTGTATAAGTCCCACTGTGTTTTCCGAAACCGCGGTGCGATCGTCGCCTTTTAAACAAAAACAATCTGGGCCTCCCTTTGGTTGTAAGTCCCATTTTTCTTCTTTTTCAAACACTTTTAGGCCTCTAATAGAGTGTAAGACCCAGTCCTTTTTGTACAAAAATAATTTGGGCATCAGTCATTGTATAAGTCCCGATACAATTTTCAGAATAACGGTGCGATCACTGTTTTTCATCTGGGTTTCTCCTTGAGTATAAGCCCCAAACTTCCTTTAAAACAACTTTCTTTTTTAATTTAGATTCAAATTCAAAGTTATCATCAAAACTTTTCTTCAATTTCTTGAATAACTAACCATACAGCTGTGGTTATAATGTTGGAGCTTGCACAACTGTAAGTTTTACTATTTCCTCTATACATATTGGTTTATATATTTCATCTGTATATGTATGCCTGTATATATTTGCTTAGAGTTTTCCCCATCAATTAGGTCTAGTTTTAGATTAAACCAGTGGTTACTCTTTCAACACAGTCAAAATTAGTTCCCCATAGGAAATTCCAGATAGAGTCTTGCCTCCTCTTGGGCTTATACAATATGGAACAGAGAAAGACATTATTCCTGGTGAAACTTTTCTCAAGACTGTCACAACTTAGAAATATATGTGTATAAGAAATTCATTTCCCCGGAGAGGATTAATTCCTGGTGAAACCTCTTCTAAATTTCTTCAAACCCTAGAACTGTTCACTAAAGAAAGGATTATTCCCGGTGAAACCTTTCTTGAACTTTTCTCAGGCTTGGACCCACATGCTTCCTAAAAGCATCCCCAGTCTCCTCTTGGGCTTTGTACAAGGACCCTCAGGCTTCTTAGAAGTTCTCACCCTCCTCCCGGGCTTTGTACAAGGACCCGAAGACCTCCTACAGGTATAGGACAGAACTTAGTCATCTCTACTAGTTCAATCTTCCAGAGGATCAGAATTCCAAAACATCCATTCTAGGGTTGATTCTCATCCATTTAAAACATCAGCCTCCTCTTGGGCATCATACAAAGATTATTCTCCAACTAAGTGTCAAACTCTTCATACCAGTAGACTTGGAAAGTCTCGTCTCCTCTTGAATCTCAAAAGAGACCCTCAAATTTCCTAAAGACACAGGAAAAACCCTGATCATTTCATCAACATATCAATCTCCAGCAGAGTTAAAACCTCCATAGGTTTTCAAACTCAATCTTTAAGCTTTCATTTTAAGAAACTCCCCAGCTAGGGTCAAACTATTACCAACAAATCCTCAGTAGAATCAGAGCCTCATGGTCTCTGATATTTCAACTCTTCTCCAAATCCCCAGAAAAAGTAAAACCTTTGGATCCCCCAATACACATTGGATATGTCTCTAGATTTCAATAATCCTCAGCAGAAGCTAGCCTCCTCTTAGGCTTCATATAAGAAGTTCCCCAACCAGCCTCCTCTTAAGCTTTGTATGATGATTTTTCCTCAGCAAAGTTAGCCTCAATCTTGGGCTTTAAAGATCATATTATCCAGCTGAGTCAATCAATTCTTTTAGCCTCAATCTTGGGCTTTGTACAAGACAGATAAAACCTCTCCCCAGTGGAGTCAATTCTTTCTGCCTCAATCTTGGGCTTTGTACAAGACAGATAAAACCTTTCCCCGGAAAAGTCAATTCTTTTCAACCTCAATCTTGGGCTTGGTACAAGACAGACATAAAACTCCCCTAGTAGAGTCAACCTTATAGCTTCAACCTTAGGCTTTGATCAAGGCATGCAAAAATCAACATCCCCTAAGAGGAAATCAAGAGTTCTCTCTGTAGGAAGGCATTTCTCTGTACATCACACATCAAACAAACAAACAAACAAACCCTAATTCCAGATAACTGTTGTAAGTGACACACTTGTTGATTCAAAAATCCAAGTTGTGGTCCCTCTTTTATCCTGGTTAAAACTTCCTCTAATTGCTGTAAGTGGCAAGCCTCTGAATTATTTACATCCAAGCCAATGTCCCTCTCTTAGCATGGAAGACTCCTAAGAAAAAATGGCATTGCTCAATACTGAGTTAAAGTTTCTTCCTTCAGGACATCTCCTTTATAAAGGAAATTATCGCATTGCTGGTTTCCATACATTCCAGTTAAAGTAATTCCCCTTTATAATCAGTTACCCAACAACTTGTGATGAACATGTGAGATATCTCCCTTTAGAGATGACAAATTCTCTCACAAATACACCTAGCTTCAATGTTGGGCTTTGAACAAGACACCAAACATCTTTCCTCCCATAGAATAGGAGGAACTACAATTGCTCTGATTTCCCTGTTATCTTTACGGGAATACGTAGTCATAAGATTGTGAAATCTTAGCTAGCACACAATACCAAAAACTTTAGGTCCAGTACCTTACGAAAAACAATAGAAAACCGCAAAAACAACAAAAACACTCTCTCAATATTCCCTACCCATAACAGATAAACACCAGAAAGTATTTAAACATGCCAAAGAAAGTCTATGGATAACCATATATACATTGGGTAACTGACAACTTCCCTTTGTATAACCTGACCCCGGACCCCCCAATCTCTTAGCATTTGTTAAATAAAACATTTGCGTGTAAGGTTAGTTTTAGATAGCTTCCCTTTCCTTTCCAGCTTCATAGGATAAATAAGAAATCAGAATGTAGCAACCAATTCCAACCAATGCGGTAAGGTGTCACATCACCGACAAAAATCGCACGCTACAACAGCTATGTGTTGTGCAAGATGTCCTGACATGTGAGTCAAACATCCTTGCAGGTTGGTTTTACAGGTGTTGCAAAACTTCAATTCATGATGTCAAGACTGATGTCCTAACTTATTTTTTACAGAACTGGACAACATTCAGTTCATAATGTTGTGGTTTGTTTGTTATGCTTTGTTTGCAATTCTTTGTGTTTTTCCTGATGAAAGATTGTTGGCGAAAAAGATTGTGGAGTTTTTATCTGAATCAAAAGTGCTTTCTTGCACATTTAGTGGGGCTTAGTGTGAAATCGTTTGTTGCTATTTTCGTGGCTATAATTATGAGAAGTATTGAAGAGTGATTTAATTTGATTGAATTAAATCTGATTTGGTTTTTGCTAATACCCAAGCCCATAAAGATCGTTCTCTATATAAAGACTTGTCAATCCTAATTGAAGACGAGAGAAGTTAGGGTTTGTGCGTGCTATTGCTTAAGTTTTAAGGGGTTTAGTGTAGCGGGGAAATTTGTGAGTGTAACTTATTGATTAACTTAACTCATAGAGAAAGAGTCGCCACCGCACTTTTATTTTATCCAAAAGAAAAGGAAAAAGAGCGAACAAAACCTAAAGAGTTCTAAAACAAGAACAAACAGAGAATGGGTAAGGGGGTTGGTTACGCTAAGGGAAGGTGTTAGCACCCAAAACGTCTATAGTACTCTATAGGAACCCTTTGAAATATCTATGATTTTTGGTTTGAAAAGGTTTGTTTGAAATGAGATTGGGGAGATGAGAAGAGAAGTATTTTTTTAAAGATACTTGTATTTAAAGAGACTTATCGCCTCATGCCTATGTACCCACAAAGTGCAATATAGGATCAAAACCCCGTAGTTCATGGTAAAAATAACAAAAATTATTGGTTATGATTCATTTTATCTTAAAAAGACAACTTGTCATTCTCAAGAGAGATTACTCAACTAATTACCCACAAGTATGTGAAAGAGGCATTTGCATCACATTAAGATGGAGGATTTGCTTGGATAAAAATCAACAAGACTAATCACTTCAACATCTAAGTGGAAAATGACCATACTTTACACAAAATACAATGGTTAGGAGCTTTACATCTCATCAAAGAAAATGACTCATGCCTAATCTTCTTGAAAAGTTTAAAAGAAAAAGTGCACAAAAGCACAAAAAAGTTTGAATGAGTTTTTGTATTTTTTATGTCTTTTTGAAATGGTCAAAGTATGATTAACATTGATTGACATTTATTAAAGAAAACAAAGTCTGAAAATCACTTCACCAAGGTCAAGGCTTTTATTATGAAAGCGGTTTAAGTTTTGAAAACAAGAAGGTTTTGAAAAAAAAAAGGAGATTTTGAAAATTAAAGAAGGGGTGGAGAAGAAGAGACTATCCTATTGCATAAAGATAAAAGCTAAGGATAAGAACGGTCTAACCCCACAAGCAAGCTCCATAACATAAGCATTTTTTCCTTTAGATTAGGCCTTGATCAACATAAGTCTTCAAAAGAGAACTTCAAGTACCCAAAATCTGAGGTTTTCCATCACAAACTTCCAAGCATAGGTTAAGATCCTAGTTCTAAGTCCAAATTTCCATGTCCAATGCAAAGTATAGTAACCATAGTCCAAAATTAAGAGAACAAGTTTTTTAGGGATTTAAGCCTTTATTAATGTATTTGGTCAAAATGGACAAAAGAAAAAGAGCATAAGCATAAGCATAAACAAATGGTCCAAGTGGACAAAAGAAAAATGGCGGAAACATAAACAAATGGTATGAAGGAAGCATTAACATAAACAAATTAATATACAACATTAACAATAAAGAGAGATAGGGAGCAAGAAGGAAGCATAAACATAAACAAATTAATATACAACATAGAGTAAGAGCGATCCAAAATGAGAGCACAAGTTTTGTTGTGTTTTCGAAAATGCTCTACTAGACATCCATGAGAATGAAAACATGGTCTCATACATTACCATGGGGAGGGCTCCAACTCGGATAAAATCAACGAGTATGCCAACTAACCCCCATGGGCAACAAGAGAAATCCAATCTATTTCAAACCACGCCATGGAAGAATAGGAGACTGATAATTTGCTTACAAATTACAACGGTTTTCCGATTTCAGGACAATTTAGCGTTATGTTAAGCAAACGTAATCAGACTTATGTAGAAGCCACGACTATCTGAGGCCTGTCAATAACAATTTTAGTGCTAATGCATACTAGAAAAGTGATATGTAAATCACTCTCCGAAAGCAATACCACACGAAAAGAAAAGAGGTAACGATCTCATCTTCATCAAGAACTTAAAATAAGTTCCAATGATATCGAAGATTTTCATCGATCAAAAGAAAAAGAAGAAGAAGGGAGGAGAAAGCCAAATTAAATTACAATTCTAAATCATTCCATCTTTAAGTTCAACCACTCATCTCGGTGGATTAAAGCACTAAATATATCATTAACTCAAAGCACCTAAAATGAATTGAACAATTCACTTTAAAGATAGATTTGAATTAGTGAATGTTTATCCAACTTCATCTACACCCTAAGTCCATTGAATTTAAAGAGGAATGAGACCTACACCCTAAGTCCATTGAAAATAAAAATCAGCATTCATGATCCAATTATTTCTTCAAACACCTCATGATTATGAATACAAATTAGCACGGAAATTCAAGTAAAACAACAGCAAATAACACCAATGGAACACAATTTGCAAGATCCAAAGATCAAGCAACAATAATCAACAAGAGATCACATTGTGGAAGATGAATCAAGCACAACAATGGTGGAATAAGATAATTACCACTTCAAATCTGAAAATGATTCAAATCAAACTTCAAGAACCACACTCCAAAGCCTTGATCTACAGAAATTGATGATGAAAAAGTGTTTGGATGGAGGTTTAGCTCAAAGATTAGTAAGCTCCAATGAAGAACTTACTAACTTTCAATGGAAGAAAGAGCTTTGGTGAATTTGGGTAAATGAAGAATTGAGAGAAATTTTTGCAAGGTGAACTTGGCTATCAAAAGCTTGTAGAATGATTGAAATGAGGCCTCTATTTATAGAATTTAGGCTTGGAAATTTTGGTGGCCTTAAGCTTGGTTTGGAGCCAAAGTTAGGATTGGAATTTGAATTTTGAGGCAAAATCAAGATCAAGTGGTGATTAATGAAGGTGTATGGTGGGAATTAATTATGATCATGTAGGGGAATTAAAATGAGGTGATCTAGAATATTCTCATAATGAAATAAATGAATTTGGTGCCAAAATGCTGTAGAATTTGAATTTGGCTCATTTTCACAAAAAACGCACTGGTTAATCGATTAACCATTTGCATGCACAAATGTGTTAATCGATTAACACAGTGAGAAAGTGTGAAAAATGACTTTTTGATGTGTTGTCTTGGCTCTGGCTCGATTCTTTTGACTTGTCAAAGAAGGCATGGAAATAAACACATGAATCTTGGAGTCTCTTGAATAATAATCAATCAATTCTTTGAAACTCTTGATCAAATGATTTTGAATTGTTTGCAAATCAACTTTGACTTTGTTTCAGATGAATTTCATTCGAGCTGAAGAAACTGGTATTTGATATTCTTAATCCAAATTCTTCCTGAAAAAGTTAGTAAAGAGAAAACAAACATATTTTTGGATTTTAATTAAGGGTTAGTAAATATAAACATAAACAAACATCAAGCAAACAAGAAAACATGAGTGCTTGGTGAGCTCCCTCAAGAACAAACCTACAAAGGAAGGCAAGAGAACCAAAGCTTGTGATCTTGTTTGTGATATGAGATGCAAATGATATGTGAGGTCTTAGGGGTAAAAATTAGGGTATTACATTTAGTTTTCTGTGTGTTTTGTCAATTGTAAGCCATTCATTCATCTTCTAGATGTTTGAACTGGACTGAGTGTATTGAGTTGTAAGTGTCCACTCTAAGCTTTTAAGCAAGAGTGTAGTGTCCTTGATTGAAGCTTTTAAGCAAGATCAAGTATTGTCTTTAAAGTGTGTCTTCTTTTAATTTATTATTAAGTCTATCACAGTTGTTGTGATTGAAGGGAAGTGAGAGAGGTCTCATATCTAGGAGAGTCCTAGGTAGAAATTGCACGGGTAGAGATTAGGTGAGAAGATTGTGAACCAGAGGTTATTTGCTGAGAATCTTCAAACTAATTATGTTTAGTGAATTTCCTTCCTGGCTTGGTAGTCCCCAGACGTAGGTGACGTTGCACCGAATTGGGTTAACAATTGCTCGTGTTATTTACTGCTTTCTTATTGTGTTTTATACCTTGTTATTTAGTTGATATCAGTTCAGATATTAGTGTCGTGAAATCGCCTTCGACATCTCATATCTGATACCAGAATTTCAATAGCCATGAACGAAAAAGAGAAAAACTTAGGTAATTTTACAACATGTTAAAAATCTTGAACTCATAGAATCAACCCAGGCCCAATAATATCCCAAGTTTTCTGAAAAAATTCCAAATTGAACCCATCAGGGCCAAGGCTCCTACTGCTATCACAGTAAAAAACTACATCCCTGATTTCTTCTGCACTGAAAAATTCTTCTAGCATACCACTTTCCTCAGGTGAAATCCTATCTATTCCATCCACCCTTAATCTAGGCCTCTTGATAGAGTCTTGAACAAATCTAGCTTCAAAATATTCCTTTACATAAGATTTGATCAAAGGTACCTTCTCAATAACCACCTCATCCACCATAACAGAACTTATAAAATTCCTCCTTGCTCTAGCTTTAAGCATAGCATGGAAAAACCTAGAATTTTGATCCCCTTCTTGGACCCATTTTACACGTGATTTCTGCTTGAGTATACTTTCTTTTATGCGGGATTTCTTCCAAAACATTTCCTGAGCCAACTGTCTATTTGCAAGGCCCGGATCGTCAAAACCTTATACCCCTTCAGCTAATCCAACTTCCACTTCATTTATTATCTTAACCTCTTATTCAATGTCAAGATCCACCCTTCCAAACTTATTAGTATTCCACCATCTGAGTCTGTCATGAAGCCATTTTAATTTAAAAGAAAACTTGTATAATGCAGAACCAGACACCACCACCGTATCCCATTCCTTCTTGACGTACCCCAGGAAATATGCATGATCATACCAACACGAAAAAACTTTAAACGGCTTAGGACCCCAATTTGTATTCCTAGCTTTATTCCATATTGGGCGATGATCTAAAATGTACCTATCACCAATATGATGAGCAGCAGTGTTCCACATTGTTATCAAACCTTGAGATATCAAAAATCTGTCTAATCTACTGCAACATGAACCAGCAGAGTTAAACTAAGTGAATCTGTTACCAACTGTTGGCAAATTTATCAACTCCATACAGTTTATGAAATCATTGAAATTCTCCATTTCAGTCATGCTATGCACACTTATCCCTAACCTTTCCTCTCTTGATTTCACACCATTGAAACTGTTAACAAGCCCCCCGATTTACCTCTAGAATTCATAGCAGACCAAAGTACCTTCTCCCTCCCCCATATGTGCTCAATGAAACCATCATGCATCACTTGGAATTTGGTTTCTTGTGAAAAGCATACTTCAGGATCATCTTTCCCCACAATTTGTTTCAACCGCCTACGTTTCGCAGAATTCCCCAACCCTCTCACATTGAAAGTGACACAATTCATGTCCCTGATTTAGCTACCCCCATCTTTGCCTCGAATTTGGTTATGTCTGATTCTTCCATCCTTCTTATTATACCTTCGAATACTTCATCATCTTCATCTCCTTCCATGCCTAGGTTTTTAATCGTGCTCTAAACCTTCGAAGGGATATCTTCTAGCTTTTTCCTAATACGGGAGTTTCCTTGTTTAACATCTGAATCCCCAATAGCATCACATCATAGTATGGATCCTCTAGAGTATTTAGAGTTAGAACCCTCTTGGTCAGAGCTTGAAGCAGATACATGTGAAATCAAAGACAAATTGGATCCCATATTAGTTTTATCTGCCATGGCCAGTGCAGAGAAATATGATGGTGAAAAAGGAATCTTCAGATTCTCATATATATCATTTAATGGTTTCCTGTTTCTTAACTTCAAACGACCCCCCAACTCTTTCGGCCCCACACGATTGGAGAAATTTATGTCATTTCCATCGTATTCAACAATCCTCTGGTCAATCACACGGTCCACCAAGTCTGTGTTTAAGTGCAAATCCACCTTGCTAGGCCCATCTAAAAGTCCCATAGCAAAAGTATTAATCTCACCACTTGCATTTCCATTACTCCTCGCCCCCTTCTGAATCACAGTTGTGGACCCCTTGATAAATTCTTGCTTGTCGTCCCCACATGGTACAAGTTTTGGAAAGTCACCAAGATTATTTTTGTCTCCTGCCACCCGCTTCTGGCGCCACTCGCCTCAGGACAAAACACAACTTTTTCTGACAAATCCTCTTCTCCCACGATACCCTTTCCCAGGTCACCGCCTAAATCTCCAGAAACCGGAAAAGTCACATCCTTCTTGGGACTCCTCGATTCATGAGTATCTCCACAACTACCTAGAGAGTCAGCCACCCTACCCCTACCTACATCTCCCTCCTCTGATCCCCCCCAAGATTCATCATCATCACTCCCAGAGTTACTATCCTCCAACATTAATCCACCATAGATTTTGTACCCATCGTTAATACGCATGGGTCTATGAGAGTCTTAAACTAGCTTCAAGGTATATATATTTTCATTCACATCCACGTTGAACACCTCGTTGAGATTCATCACGGACTTAGTCCTAACTAGAAACATTGTCACATCCATTTTGTCCAGCTTCTCAGTTCCTTCGTTAGATTTTATATAAACATCAATCGTTCTTGTAATGAACTTGAAAAACTTTTGACGCCATGCATGACACGGAAGTCCATAGCAACGTAATCAGGTGAGTCTCTCATTATCCACGTCCTCTAGTGATCATGGATGAATGTCAGAGAACCACCTGGTTGCCCAAGCTTCATCTTCCTCGATCAAGACTTATATATCTCCCTCCTCAAGCCCTTCTAACAAGCATAAGTTTACACCAAGAGGAGTAGCTTTGATACAAAAATTGCCCTCAGTGTGTAAGGCATCTTGTACCAAATACGTGTTTCCAGCAACCATCACCCTACCAACATACGCCTTCTTAAATATATCCAGATTGTTTTCGTCGATATTAAACATAAGATGTGCAAACTTTCCATTTTCCAAGCCTAAATCCCATTGTGATCTTTTTTCCGGAAGCTTATTTCTCTTCCCCTTACCGTTTCTATTATCTACCTCAAACTGATTACCCACCACTTGCGCGTATGTGACATTGGCATTCTTCCCATACTTAGGATTTTGAACACTCCTCCCCTATTTATCTTTTTCACCTCCTCTAAAGTTTGATTCCAAAAATTTATTCTGGACTTTGTTTGCCTTGTGGAAATCTCCTCGTTGGAATCTTGGGGTATTAACATGTAGCTTGATACCATCTATAAAAATATTAACCAACTTAGTTGCTAGTAACTCTTCATCTTCCACCTTTTTGAACCTCACGAACCCGAATCTCTTACCCCATTTGTCTCTCTTTGGCAGAATAGTAACTTTCACCTCCAGGCCATAGTCTCTGAACACATCAAACATTTGTTTAGCTTCAAACTCTTCTGGGAATTCCGAGAAGAAAAATGAAGAAATTCTTCCCTTATCTTCCACCCTGTCCTTTCCCCCACGAGCCACCCAAATTGATCTCCTTGCCAACGGCCTCATATGCTATTTTCGGCGAACCTCCACCAATTCCTCGCCTTTACCCGTCTCAAGATTATAGGCCAAAACCAGTCACCTGTGGGTAAATCAATAGGTCCCTAACCTGAAGATTAAGACTTTAAACCGGATTGATAGGTCCCTAACCCAAAGATTAGGACTTTAAACCGGATTAATATGCCATCGTTTGGAACCTACATCTCACATGGTAGTTGCAATGAAAACTGTAATGATCTTTAAAATAGAACTGATTTTTGCTAAGCTCTCTAACTTTCTCTCAATAAACCCTCTTTAAATCATGAGGAAGGCACTAAACATGCTTTGGTTGGTGAAATGCCAAAAGAAGATTTAATTTTGTAGAAGTGTTAGCTGATTAACATTATAATTGAAGAATTAATGTTATAAGTAAACTAAAATAAGAAGAATAGAAAAAAGTAATTAAGCATTAATACTTTGACTAAATTTTACTGTTTTTGACATGTAAAAAGAATCTTGAGATTCCATTTGTTAATACAAAAATCGATTTTGTTACTTAACAGACAATTTTAACGTGGCTTACCATATGACGTTATAATAGTTGGCTTTACATGTGTATTTCTCACATATGCAATTTTCCATAGTTTTAAAAACCGGACCGGACCGGCCGGTCGGACCGATTGGACCGGGAACCGGTCAGGTAACCGGCCGGGTTCGCTTGTTGGATCGGGCATGTCGTCGAACCGGTGCGAACCGGAAAAACCGGCGGTTTTCGCAAACCGCCGGTTCAACTGTTTATTTAAAAAAAAAAATTATTTATTTTTTATTTTATTTTTTTTACTCAAATACATAGGAACTTTTCTTCAAGAATAATAGTAATCACTTATTTAATTCAAGTGATACACAAATTAAGTTTTGTAATATCCACAAAACTATTTTTACTATTTTGTATTTATATTGATTGAAAAACCATCATACAAATATTTGTATAGAAATTTAAGAACACAAATTAAGAAACTAAATATAATATAATTGTAGACTTAACTGATTTCCATTATATATATATATATATATATAGACTTGGAAAATTTATTATTTAAAATAATGTTAATATTTGTATTGTTTTAATTATTAACATTAAAACTTATTTTTTATTAAATTAAAACTATGAATTTAAATTAGACTCTGTTTAATTTAGATTCTGTTTAAAATTTATAATTAGACTCTTTTAAAATTTGAATTTAAATTATGAACCTGTGAATTTATGATATGATCTTTTCAAAAAATTTAAGTGCTAGTTATAGTTTTTAGATACTGAATCATCCGGTTCGACCGGTTTTACCGGTTTTATACCTATTATAATGACAGGTTTATTCAACCGAGTTATCCGGTTTAATCCGGTTTGGTCATGCGGTTCGACCAATGATCCAGTGGTTCGACCGATAAACCAGTGAATCAGTACCCTCACCGATTTAATGACCGGTCCGGTTTTTAAAACACTGCAATCACCAACTACATTACATTATTACAATTTTTATATATTTTTCATTTTTTTTTTTAAAAACGCTGCATCATATTCTCAAACTAAATTTAACCCATAAAAATATTCTCTAACCAAATAATTTGACGTCATTGAATTTGGAGGACTTTTTAGCAATAAATGAATAAACTAAGATCTTTTGTACCAAATAAATATAATAAAAAAATATAAACTAAGATCTAGTGAAACGTAGTAGAGGAATTTTGGACTATATTTTTTATACAATAATGTACTTTTTAGCAAGAATTGTTACTATAATAATAATAATTGAGATATATATAAATGTGGGGCAAAAAGCTAGTGCATCATCTGCTTATTATTTTACAATATTTGACTCCAGAAGTTATAATTGAGTTTTTTATAAATTAAAAATAGGAGAGGAACAAAATAGTATTTTTTTTTCTCAATTATTTTAGATTATATGTATAAACAATTATGATTACTTTAGCACTCATGACATAATTTAATTTAAACAATATTATTTTTTCTCAATTATTTAGATTACGTGCATGGAAAATCACAATTACTTTAGCATTCCTGAGATAATTTAGTTTAAATGTATTTTTAAGTTATATAAAATGTCTAGTTATAAAGTTTTGTTTGAAAACTTTCCATAAATTTATACTTCCTACGTTTTACAAAATAAATAATTTTAATATTTGTAAAAGAAGTTAAAAATGTAAGGCTTCTTTTTTAGGTCAATACAAGGAAACATTTTTAGTCTTTTGGTCTTTCTTTATTAGCAACATATTTTTGTAAGAGACATATCATATACTCATCCAAAACTTTAAAGTAAAAGACATGTGGGTTATTCTACTTATAAATATTCAAGTCTCCACATTTATAACCAATGTGAGACTTCTCCACATTACTCCCATTTATTATTCTCAACACTCCTCATCAAGTGCGAGTCTATCCACATGATCCCCCGCAAGCGGAAGTTTTTTACACTTGTACCGTCATTGACACTTTTCAACGGATCACCTCCTACCTAGTATGGAATTTTGATACAAGTGAGTCGGTATCTTCACTCGAACTAAATGTTCATGATACCACTGTTGGGGTTTCAATTCAGGGGTCAATACGATGAAGCACTTTTTACTTTGGGGCTTTTTTCTTTATGAGAGACACACCACATACTCACCCAAAACCTTAAGGTAATGGGGGCATGTGTTACCTATCTTATAAACTCAACATTTCCTTCATTACTAGTCGATGTAGGACATTAGCACTTTTTCACTTGAAACCCCATAATCTCTCTCACAAGTGTGAGTCACCCATATCACTAGTCTTGATCCACACTAGGGTACACTTCTGCTCCCCCACCGAGTCAACCAAGACTCTGATACCACTTGTTGGGGGAGTCCGGAGAGTGAGGCCCGGAAGTGTTAATGGGTCAAATGTTCGGGGTCCAAGAGACCTTAACACTGTATATCCACCCAAAACCTTAAGGCCGTGGGGTATAGGTTGTAACGCCCCCAAAAAATTTATTAGGATTTTATTAGAATTTTAATTGAATTTTTGGTGTGCCTTGTGATTTAAGTATGTTCTTATTGAGAGTTTAATAAAATAAAATAAGAGTTATTAAAATAAAATAGAATAATAAAAAAAATAGAGGAAGTTGTGATTATTTAGAAAATTATGGGTTAACTAATGGGATTTAATAAAATAAAGGAAATTAGTAAAATAAAGGAAAAATAAAAATAAAACTTATTTTTCGATTTAAGGGCAAGGGAAGTTAGAGAGCGTGTTAGTAGAGTAAATAGAGAAAAGTTGAAGCAAACCATAGGAGAAGAATTCTCAAGAATAGGAACTTCCATTGTCGAGAGCTTGAAGGATTCGACTTAATCGAGGTAAGGGAGAGATTGTTTCATAATAGATGTTTAAGCTTTGGTATAGTGGGGATTCCTTTGCCCATTTTCCTCTGTTATAATGTCTGATTAAATTATGTGAGATCTGTGCAAAACCTCCATGATTATATTAATTGTGAATTCTGTTTTGTGTTATTAATGTTGATTGTATTGTTACTAATGTGAAATTCGTGTGAATCTGTGCTGTAAAGAATGAATTGTTTCTATTCATATGCTATGTGATGATTTGATGAATAAAGCATGAAAAATTGATGTTATATGTGTTACTTTTGTATTCTTGTTGTGAAGAATTGTTGTTAATCTATGTATACCGAATTATGGGTGTTTATCTGACATAAAATTGAGGAAAATCAAGATTTGTATCTGTCTCATGGAGAAAAACACAAAAGTCGCATTTTACAGCTGTGAAAGGCGTCACTGTTAGTAGAGTAGTAGTGGGGGTGTTTTTAATCGTCTCCACAAGGATTGTTCGATATTTGATGCTCGCCGTTCAATAGCTCCACCATTTTAAGTTAAAAGGTTTCAATTGGTTCTCAATTTCTTTTAACATCAATTTGTAGCAAAGAGTAATTTTTTGACAAAGAGTTTGAAAGGTTTTTATAAAAGCATGTCAAGGTTAGGTTTCGCTAATCCTTTTCACATATATCTGAATAATCAAGCATATGAACAAGGTTTCCGACCAATACAACCGCGTATCCTCCCGACTAAGTTTATGTCTAAAGCAAAGTTGTGAGTATTGTCGTTTAGACCGTCAGATGATGTCTCACGCTAACAATCTAAACAACAATCGTTAAGATCAACACAAAGCGAATAGCAAATCCCAAATCTATGTCTAGAGTTTGGTTTTTAAGAGATGAATTTATTAGGTCATGATTTGTAGAATCTATGTCTAGAGCAAAACAAATCACACATAAACATTAAGAGAAAATAACTTCATCTATATTGATCAAAGACTTTGTTCATACACAATAGATCAAAACAAATACATATAATCAGAATCAACTACTTCTAACCTCAACACAAGAGAGTTTAGCTACCCATTCTCATGGTAGCTTGGATGACAAGTTAAGTTGCAAAGCTTTTGGAACTTCAATCTTCAAAGATTCAAGGATTGAAGCATAAAAGCTTGGAACTTGGAAAAATAAGTAACAATGGAGTTTTTCTTCTTCACACCAGTTTTTAGGTTACAAAAAGAGTGATCAATCAAAAAGTACCCAAAAATATCTAACCAACACACTAAATAGCACTTTCTGCCCAGACAAATTCGCCAGGCGAGCTACAAAATTCGCCTGGCGAAACCTTTAAGTACATCCCACGTGCCAGAACAGTGCAAAGAACCCTGAGAAAAAACTTGAATTCGCCAGGCGAATTCCAAACTCGCCAGGCGAATTACTTTCGCCACCAAGTCGTCTGGCGAATGCTGCAGCGAAACACTTCCAGAGAGCACTCAATTTGAAGATCCATTCGCCAGCTGACTCGCCAGGCACTCGCCTGGCGAATTTCTCCTTCCGCCACCCATTCGCCAGGCGAATTCACTGTTTGTTGCAGACACGCGACGTTGCTCATTTCATCGTATTTTCTTCCGATTTTTGCCACGTCCTTTTTGCAAAAAATGTTGCAAAACAAACAAAAACATCAAATAGACCAAAATAAAACATTGATTCCAAAATCACTTAAAAATAAGTTGTTTCGCATTAAGGCACTTAGAAAAAAGCTTAAAAATACAGAAAATTAATCTAAAATTCATTTACAATCAGATACCTATCAGTCACGTGCGTAATGGTCCACCAGTCACTGCATTGGCGATGAAGACGTCGGGCCGCCAGTGATGACGGGCGTCATGCACATAAGGGTCCAACCGTCAACGTCTCATGACAAGTGTAACTTCCCCAGACCATCAATGATGACAGGTAGCATACCTAGAGGGCAACGACCATCATGGCTGTGACGGGCCAACCATGAGCCCTGTTGTTGACCAAATATGATGTTCTGACCAATTTTTTGCATATGGTCCGATTCCTCTACTCATTCCATTCTGTTAGGTGGCTAATTATTGAGAAAATGATTATGATTTATTATTGTTGATTAATTGTTAGTCACCTCATGGTTAGGCCATGTTGAAAGTTGGCGGTTTTAGGTTCAATACGAACCAATGTTTAGCCCTAACAGATAGTGATTGATGCAAATTATGTTTAGGTTCGTAGAACCAATGTATGATATGTTTTAGTTTTGAAATGACCAGTGTTAGTCTTAAAAGACATTGTTGATAATGGGAGTGTGAGGTTTGGATGGAGATTGTTGAATTTGTTTCATCATGCATCATGTATGTCGAAGATTAGCTTAAGACTTCAGTCCAGTATTTAGGACTTCGGTCCAGTGTTAAGGATCACTCAGTAAAATAACTCTTATATCCATGACTTTGGTCCAGTGATTAGGACTTTGGTCCAGTGTTGAGGACTTCGGTCCAGTGTTTAGTATTGGTACCACATGCATGAGAGTATAGGAAGTACGCATTGCATAATGAAATTTTATATCATACATTTGTGTTTACTGAATATGCTTGTTATGTATTATCCTTTCTGTTTATACATCGTTAAATTTATAGAATGTATTTTCGCCCCTTTCTTGTATCTATGTTTCCACCGTTGTACTCTTATGCAGATATTTCCCAAGTTAAGACTGAGGAGCGATAACTATTGTTTACAGAAGATGACATAGTTGACCTCTTCAGTATTTTTATTTATGTGTTATGTTCGCCTTACCTTTTCTCGGCTTCGTACTATTCATTCCTGTTTCACTAAGATATGGTAACATCAGGATAGGATACTTTTTGCTATGTCCTTTGAGTTATTTTTGAACTAATTACTTATGATGTGTTTTGAATTAAAGTTTCAATTAGAAAATGAAAGTTAAAGTTTTTCCAATGTGACACCCTTATTTTATCTTAATATTTTTCCACAATGTTCTCTCTGTGACTTGAACCGTCGAAACACAAGTCTTAAGGCTTTAAGTCTATGTAATTTTCTATTATTTCGACAATTGTGTAATCTACTATAATGTTAGCCACAATTTATCCTTTCATGGCCTTTAGAGGGGCATATGTTAGGGAATATTCAATTAGGGATGAGGCCCACTTCTCAATTCGACTATGCAAAATGGGTTTAGAAGATATGTGCTTGATGATTTCAAAATGCAAATAAATGTAAACATCAACTGGCTTTATATAATGTTTCAATTTGGTACAAGAAAAGTACAAACACAAACATAGTTTTTCTATTTCACTATATCTAGTTTCTGCATCATTCAGAATCCTACTAAGATAGTAAATGGACCTTTCGACGTCATTTTCGTCCTCTTGAGCCAACATGTTGCCCATTGTTAATTCTAATGGAGAGATGTATAATTTCATGGGACCAACCAACTAAACACACTTGCACCAACCAACTGATCCATCAAATCATCAATTCTCGGAAGTGGATATTTATTCTTGATAGTCACCTTGTTCAATTGTCTGTAATGCACATAAAGCCTCATAGAATCTTCTTCCTTCTTAACCAACAAAACTGGTGCACCCCAAGGTGACACACTCGGATGAATAAACCTCTTCTCAAGCAATTCTTCAAGTTGACTCTTCAACTCTTTCAATTCTGATGCGGACAGACGACATGGGGCCATCGATACTGGACTAGTTCCAGGAACTAAGTCGATCGTAAACTCCACCTCACGTTCCGGCGGTAAATCACTTATCTCATCAGGAAAAACTTCTGAAAAATCACAAACAATTGGTAAAATACCAACTGCTCCACTTTCACCAATACTCAAAGTTTCCATCAACATAAACATCTCAGCACCATCCTGCACCGACTCATTCACTTACTTAGCTGACATAAACAAGTCTCCTTCATTCTCAGGTTCAAGAAAAATAACCGTCTTATCACAAAAATCTGTAAGCATTTGGCTTAACTCCAGATAATTCACTACACACACCATCTAAGCTCGCAAGACACGTCTATTCCATCCAACATGATTCTGTCTACTATCAACAAGAGATTAAGGGTGATCAGTTTCTCAATTTGTCAATAGACAGTCGACAATCATGATGGGGCATAAACCATCTTTACCAAACTATAATAGCATTCCACGACACACTAAGCCACCACTCTACACTTGAAGCATCTTGGAGAAGCACGGCTTCTCCCCCACTTGTTTCAATCTCACTCCTGCAGACAAAGGTTAGAAAAATAAACGTGTACCGACAGTGTTTTCACACACATGTCGCATACTAGGGAAGAAACAATATTAGACAACCTGACCGGATGGACCGACCTGCTCTGATACCACTAATGTAACACCCTTCTAAATCCCACAGAAAATATATAAATAAATTAGAGTAAATATCATGCATTTCACAAAAAGGTGTCACATGTATTTTCAAAACATCACAAACACCTGTCATGCTCATTAACACTTAATAGATGTCATGCTTTTCAAAAAATTTCACTTAGCATGTAGCAGTGGATTTAAGTTAATCATGATGGACAAAGAAAGTGGCATGCTCATCTCATTCATAATCAATAGTTAGGCATAAAAGCCAATACTTCATACAATTCGAATAAACTTAAGAGCATAAAGTAGAGTACATAATGTATCTCTCAAACATAAACCGAAACAATCTCAGTGTTACATGATCAGAGCATGACTCGACCCAACATAAAAATAGAAACTAAATCAGCTACTCCAACGGCTACCTTGCGCTAGAAGCAACTCTACTCCTCGGTACCTGAGCGATGTCGTATAAAACATCATTCCAACACAAAGGTGAGAATTCACATCATTATTGAAATCATAAGATAATGATTAATTTAAAACATACAAGTCTAATTACAATTATTCTCACACTTCAAAGTCTCATCAATAAAGTATTACTCAAGTAACCACACTATTCACAAGTATATTCACAATCCACAATTCAACAATTCACATTATTACACATAATCTCATATAACAAACATATACACAATGAGACTTCATGCAATACTCAATGCAACTCATGTCATGTGGTACCAACACTTGTTATTATTTTTCGGTTTTTACACTTAAACCGGATTCGTCCCCTAGACCAAAAACAAACAAAAGTCCATCCCCTAAGCTTTCAAACCCCACTCTAGGTTTGGGACAAGTCACTAGCTCCCACGGAACTAGCAAGCATTGCCTCTTGACACAAATTGTGCGTATGCAATCAACAACCATATGCAATTAAGACCATTCTCTAATCTTAATATCCAAGCATATCATCAATAATTCATCATACTTGAATTATCACACAATTGCACACACAAACATATTTTCATAATCAAGTACTCATACTTTAAACATCATCTCCATAATTAGCAATTTATACACAAAGATCGGCTCGATCCAATCACAATTCACAAAACACAAATTATCGATTTAATACGGAATGATTAATCAATCACTAATAATTGAATTCAATATTCAATAATATTCCATTATTCAATAAATATTAATCAATATTTAAATAAATAAACATTATCAAAATAAATAATTAATATTTAACTAATTAATTAATAAGTAGTAAAACATTTGACATTACACATACAATCTTCATCGCATGGCTACAGTATATAATGTATATATATTATCTGATAATGCATTGTTACAGCATCTTAACCAAAGAATCACATTGTTTTGCTACTAAAACATTATCAAGCTTTGCATTAGTTATTATTTGAATGATAAACGAAAAATGTTACAGGGAAATAGGCTTATAGTAATACCACTTCATTAAAGTTGAGCTACATAAGCAAAATTTAATCTACTATATGCCACAAAAACTCAGCACAGCAATTAAGGGAAGTGGTTGGCTTTGCGCAGCCTACAAATATCATGCGCTACTATTCCTATGTATATATACTTTCAGGGTTTGGCTTGGGTGACTTTGGGGCGCCAAAGTCATCATAATTTTGTCTCTATCTCTCTCTTAGTTTACTCGCTCTCTCATCTTTTATATTATTTTTTTTTAATTTTTTTTCACATAATCAACACAAAATGCACTAAAGTCATCGTGTCTTTTCCGCCACAAAATCACCCAAGTCGGATCCATACTTTCAGTGCCACTTAATATATTTACTAGTTAGTAATTGCTACAGCATGTAATGAAGTGAACATGATGCAATTAATTAATTCCTATCATTCAATTATATTTAAATAGGTGAAAAGAGGTACTATAAGGATGTAGTAGGTGGTAGTCATGTTTCTCTCACATTACTACTAGCCGCTACAGTATTAATAATTGATACTACCAATATCCATTTCCTATCAGACACAAAATGTTGCGTAGTACTTTGATACAGGAAAGGGATTAGTAAAAGTCTACAACTCATTGTCATGACACTAGTTCACCTAGTCACTTACCAAATTTTCTATTATATATATATTTTTCACGCTACAAGAAAAAAAAAAAGGTCTATAATCATCTTAGTATTATGTTTTACTCATGTGCCACTTAATTAACCAAATTAGATTCTACATTTATTAAGTGGAAAAGGGATTGTTAGAGAAGTGTAGGTTAGTCTGTTATAGAACTGTTAGTTCTGTTAACAGTTGAGTTAGTTAGAGCTGTTAGGTGTTAACTCTAACAGCTTCTGTTAGCAATGGTTGTATATATAGGGTACTCTTTAGTCTTGTTAATTCAACTCATTCATTTCTGTTTTATCTCTTGTAAATCTAACAGAGTTTTCTCTGCATTTTACATTTCTCTGATATTGCACAGAGTGCTCATCATGAACTAAGTTCATACTCTAACATGGTATCATTCGCGGAATCGATCCAAATCGCTTCTTCCTCTGTTACTCTCTGATTAATCATCTTCAACATCTCACACTGTGCTTGATTCAACAATGGCTGAGTCTGAGAATCAAGAATCTGCTAACAGAACTACATCTCAAGATCTTTCAACTGTGTTCACATCCACCAAATCTGCGAATTCCTTTGGACCGAAGCTCTCGATCAAATTGCAGGAGAACAACTATCTCCTATGGAATCAACAAGTTGAAGGTGTGATTCTGTCTCAAAAGCTGCACAAACTGGTTGTCAATCCTCAGATTCCGATGAAATACAAAACAGCGCAAGATCGTCTTAAAGGTACGATTTCTGATGAATATGAAGCCTGGGTTGTACAAGATCAAGCTGTGTTTATCTGGCTTCTATCCACCATCTCTGAGTCGGTTCTACCAAGGGTCCTTGCGTGCAAGCATGCATTTGAGGTGTGGGACAAAATTCATCAGTTCTTTAATGCGCAGATGAAAGCTAGGGTTCGGCAACTTCGTGTCGAACTGAAATCTACCAAGAAAGGTACTAAATCAATCACTGAATTTGTGTTACGCATCAAGGCCATTGCGAATTCGTTACTTGCAGTAGGTGATTCGATTACTGAACAAGACCAGGTAGATTCCATTCTTGATGGTTTACCTGAGGAGTACAATCCCTTTGTTATGCAAATGTATGCGTGTTCACCGCCTCCTACATTGTGTGATGTTGAAGCTCTACTGTATGTGCAAGAAGCACAACTTGACAAATATCGTCAAGAACTTGCCACTGCTAATGTTGCTGCCAATGTGGCTCATACCAGTTCAGCTGAGAATAACTCCAGAGGAGCTTATTCGAACTATCGTGGTCGTGGCAGGATGAATCGAGGTCGCCATCGAGGCAATGGCAGACATACAACTGGCAATAGACCAACTTGCCAACTATGTGGAAAATATGGACATGCTGTAACCACCTGCTGGCACAGATTCGATGAGAACTACATGCCCCCTTCTTCCTCAGGTGACCAGTCCAAAGAAGCCAAGTCCTCAACTCCCACGAATTCAGCTGCTCAAGAACATGCCCAAGAAGCTCAAACTGTGGCAATGATGGCCACCACAGGTAAACCAAAGCCTTTTACTCAAGAGTATTCACTGCCTGCAGAGCTTGAATCCCAAGCTTGGTTTGCTGATTCAGGTGCATCTCACCATCTAACACCCTATGATTCTCTTTTACAAACCAAATGCAAGTATGTAGGGCCTAATAGGGTATATGTGGGTAATGGTCAAACTCTAAACATTGAGGCTGTAGGTTCATCTCAAGTTGTCTCTAGTATTATGCCCAATTATAAGTTGAAATTAATCAATATTCTACATGTTCCTTCAATCACTAGGAATTTACTGTCTGTTTCCAAATTTTCTAGTGATAATAATGTTGTGTTTGAGTTTCTGCCTAACAAATGTTATATCAAATCTCAGGGTTCTAATCAAGTCATTGTGGAAGGCATTTTAGATGCCAGTGGTCTCTACTATTTTCCCAGTCTAGCCTTGGAGCTCACCAGATTTCACAATTTGCCTTCCAAATTTCATGTCACTCCTGCTGCTCAAAGCTATGTTGCTTCACACTCAAGTGGCATGTCCTCTAGTCATTGTAATAATTCTATGCTGTGGCATAATAGGTTAGGGCATACAAATTTTCCTTCTGTTGCTCATGTTATGAAACTATGTAATATACATTCTTCTAATAAACATGATTTTTGCAACTCTTGTAATCTTGGTAAGGCTCATAGAGTGCATGCTCCTCTAACTGATACTCAATATCACAGACCCTTTGATATTGTGTACACTGATTTGTGGGGGCCAGCTCCTATATCTACTAAGTCAGGTTATAATTACTACATTGCATTTGTTGATGGCTGTACTAGGTATACCTGGCTGTACTTTCTCAAAACTAAAGCTGAAGCCTTGTCTGCCTTTAAACTGTTTCATGTCTTTGTTCAAACTCAGTTTCAAGTCACTATTAAATCTGTCCAAAGTGATTTTGGTGGAGAGTTTCGTCCATTTACCAAATTTTTGACTGAGCTTGGCATCAATCACAGGCTTACTTGTCCTCACACCTCTCATCAAAATGGGTCTGTTGAGAGAAAACATAGACATATTGTAGAGATGGGTCTGACATTGTTAGCTCATGCCTCATTACCTTTGTCCTTCTGGGAACACAGTTTTTCCACAGCAGTTCATATTATAAATAGACTTCCCTCTTCATCTATTCCAAATGGTAGTTCACCATTTCACGCCCTGTATGGAAAACAACCTGATTACTCATCCCTCAAAGTTTTTGGCTGCTCTTGTTTTCCTCTTCTTAGACCATATAACAAGAATAAATTTCAATTTAGGAGTCAAGAGTGCATTTATCTGGGTGTCTCTTCCCAACATAAAGGGTTCAAATGCTTAAGTACTGATGGTAAGGTCTATATTTCTAAGGATGTCACCTTTAATGAGCAATCCTTTCCCTATACAAAACTATTTGTAACTCAGTCTAATACATCTGGTACTACTCAGAGTTTGTCTAATTCTACTGGCATTTCCCTCAGATCTGTACCTAGTCAACCTATGTTACCAGCACCAACTCAGAACTTATCTCATCCTATCACTTCTAGTTCTGAAGCACAAAATGTAGCTGACTCTATTGCTCCTACTGGTCCCTTGCAGCCTGAACATGCTGTAAATAGTCACCTTGAGCACACTCCCAGTCAGCCTGTTCCACCTAGTCTAGATCATGTCACATCAACTCACAGGTCTCAGTCCATTCATCCTACTCTTATTCCTGCTGATAAAGGTTGTGAATCCCTAAATTCTCCTTTAGACATTAACTCTGCTGAACATATGACTTTACCTATCACTCCTATTAATGAGCAGTCCTTGTCTAGGGTTGATGTTTCTAATTTCTCTAATGAGCCTACAGTTCCCAACAGTGGTCATAACTCTGAACTTGCTACCTCAGAACAGCATATATCTCATAAGTCTGATGAACTTACACTGTCCTTTTTCATACCTCCATCTCCATCCACTGCATCCCCCTCCATTCAGCCTTCTGTACCAACTGCACCTCTTCTTCAAAATGCTCATCCAATGCTTACTAGAGGCAAGACTGGCCACTCTAAACCCAAAGCCTTTCTTGTCCATTCTGAACCCACAAGTGTCAAACAGGCTCTTCTTCAACCTGAATGGACTCAAGCCATGAAAGAAGAGTACAATGCTCTTTTAGCTAACAAAACCTGGTCTCTCACCACTTTACCACCTGACAAAAGAGCAGTAGGGTGTAGGTGGGTGTTTAAACTCAAAGAGAATCCTGATGGCACCATTCATAAGTATAAAGCCAGGCTAGTTGCTAAAGGATTCCATCAGGAACATGGTTTTGATTATACTGAGACCTTTTCTCCTGTAGTGAAACCAACAACTATTAGAATCATTCTGACTCTAGCTATTACTAACAGTTGGGATATCCAGCAAATTGACATCAATAATGCCTTTTTAAATGGAGTTTTGCATGATGAAGTCTACATGACACAACCTCCAGGTTTTGTTAGCTCTGACAAGGCTCTGGTGTGCAAACTTCATAAAGCCATCTATGGTCTAAAACAAGCCCCAAGGGCTTGGTATGAAAAACTTACACAGGCACTGCTCCACTTTGGCTTCACTGCATCCAAATGTGACAATTCTCTTTTTGTATATAGCAAGCTTGGTGTTTCAATGTATGCTCTTGTGTATGTGGATGATATTCTATTGACTGGCTCGAATACTGCTCTCATACATGATCTTATCAATAAACTGCATACTACTTTTGCATTAAAGAAACTTGGCAGGCCGAGCTATTTTTTGGGCATTGAGGTAAAAACTTGCAGCAATGGTGCTCTCTTTCTCACTCAGTCTAAGTACATTCATGATCTACTTGCTAAGGCTAAGATGAGTCAAGCCAATGGTGTTCCAACTCCCATGCTGAGTACCTGCAAACTAAGCAGACATGGTACTTCTTATTTTTCTGATCCACAGTTGTACAGG
This sequence comes from Lathyrus tuberosus, assembly GCA_022829125.1. Classification (NCBI taxonomy): domain Eukaryota; kingdom Viridiplantae; phylum Streptophyta; class Magnoliopsida; order Fabales; family Fabaceae; genus Lathyrus; species Lathyrus tuberosus. The sequence goes on from JALAZF010000563.1 coordinate 2,251,702, forward strand.
TCCATGGTTGGAGCACTTCAATATGTGACATTGACTAGACCTGATATCTCCTTTAGTGTCAACAAAGCATGTCAGTTTATGGCAAGCCCTCTTGAATCACATTGGACAGTTGTGCGAAGAATCCTCCGGTACCTTAGTGGTACAGCCTCATGTGGTTTATTACTCTCTCCATCTGTAGCTGCTCCAAAATTCTCATTGCGGGCTTATAGTGATTCTGATTGGGCTAGTGACCCTGATGATAGACGATCTACATCTGGTTCTTGTATTTTCTTTGGACCTAATCTTGTTTCCTGGGGATCTAAGAAACAGTCGCTTGTGGCTCGTTCAAGTACTGAAGCCGAATATCGAGCTCTTGCCCATACAACATCTGAGCTGCTATGGATTGAGTCTCTATTGACTGAACTCAGAGTACCATTTCATACACCAACTCTGCTTTGTGATAATGTTAGTGCTGTCATGTTGGCACACAATCCGGTTCTCCATGCTCGCACCAAACACATTGAGCTAGATATTCATTTCGTGCGGGAACGAGTGGTAGCCGGTACGATGCAAATTCAACATGTTCCTGCTCCACTGCAAATTGCTGATGCTCTTACAAAGCCATTAAGTTCTACTGCTTTCACTGAGTTACGGAGCAAACTGAAAGTGGTCTCTTCAGCCCAATATCCTTCAGCTTGAGGGGGGGTGTTAGAGAAGTGTAGGTTAGTCTGTTATAGAACTGTTAGTTCTGTTAACAGTTGAGTTAGTTAGAGCTGTTAGGTGTTAACTCTAACAGCTTCTGTTAGCAATGGTTGTATATATAGGGTACTCTTCAGTCTTGTTAATTCAACTCATTCATTTCTGTTTTATCTCTTGTAAATCTAACAGAGTTTTCTCTGCATTTTACATTTCTCTGATATTGCACAGAGTGCTCATCATGAACTAAGTTCATACTCTAACAGGGATCATCAAGTTTCATTGCCAAGACATCATCCTCATTAATTAATATTGTTGGTTAAACTATTCCCCCACTACTTTAATATCACGCACAGTGCACCAGAATAAAGGAATTGGCGAATTGCCATCAATTTTCATTGCCACATGCACATTTCCTATTTTTATAATATTAGAAACTAAATGAACTACTAATTTAATTGCTACAAAGATTCTCCATTTTTTATTATTAAAAAAAAAATCTCCATTTGGACATATCTTAGCCACTTGCTTCAAGAATTTATATATATATATATATATATATATATATATATATATATATATATATATATATATATATATATATATATATATATATATATATATTGAAAATGTTAACATACACCCAAAATAAGTGGCCCCACACAAAAATACATTATATCTATTTTTTTTTATTTTTTTTTTCATCTTTCTAATGTGGGTCCCACTCAAAAATACACTAAGGTGTATGTTGTTAATGCACATCTACATAGGTGTACATTAGCATAACCCAATATATATATATATATATATATATATATATATATTAACATCTTCATTGCCTTGTAATTACAACCGTAGAAAAGAAAAAGAATTATATCCACAACCACTTGCGCAGCGCTACAGTGAGTGAGGTGAGGGAAAGTTCACAAATCCTCGCTACAGATGTTATACTATAATTCATAACGAGGCTCTAAAATATTATCAAAAATCAATTCTAAACACTTAAAAATTAATAATTTTCAGAATTAATTCAAACTCTAATAATTTGAATCTCAAATAAAATTTTGGAGATTTTATTCTAAACATATTTCTACCCATTAATTTTTGGATGATTTCTTGAGTTGGGTTTGATGTCTTTTTCTTCTCCACTCTTCTCCTTCTCTTCTACTCTTTCGTCTCTTCTCTTCTATTTTTCTCTTTGTTCCTGTTAGAGAAGTGTAGGTTAGTCTGTTATAGAACTGTTAGTTCTGTTAACAGTTGAGTTAGTTAGAGCTGTTAGGTGTTAACTCTAACAGCTTCTGTTAGCAATGGTTGTATATATAGGGTACTCTTCAGTCTTGTTAATTCAACTCATTCATTTCTGTTTTATCTCTTGTAAATCTAACAGAGTTTTCTCTGCATTTTACATTTCTCTGATATTGCACAGAGTGCTCATCATGAACTAAGTTCATACTCTAACATGGTATCATTCGCGGAATCGATCCAAATCGCTTCTTCCTCTGTTACTCTCTGATTAATCATCTTCAACATCTCACACTGTGCTTGATTCAACAATGGCTGAGTCTGAGAATCAAGAATCTGCTAACAGAACTACATCTCAAGATCTTTCAACTGTGTTCACATCCACCAAATCTGCGAATTCCTTTGGACCGAAGCTCTCGATCAAATTGTAGGAGAACAACTATCTCCTATGGAATCAACAAGTAGAAGGTGTGATTCTGTCTCAAAAGCTGCACAAACTGGTTGTCAATCCTCAGATTCCGATGAAATACAAAACAGCGCAAGATCGTCTTGAAGGTACGATTTCTGATGAATATGAAGCCTGGGTTGTACAAGATCAAGCTGTGTTTATCTGGCTTCTATCCACCATCTCTGAGTCGGTTCTACCAAGGGTCCTTGCGTGCAAGCATGCATTTGAGGTGTGGGACAAAATTCATCAGTTCTTTAATGCGCAGATGAAAGCTAGGGTTCGGCAACTTCGTGTCGAACTGAAATCTACCAAGAAAGGTACTAAATCAATCACTGAATTTGTGTTACGCATCAAGGCCATTGCGAATTCGTTACTTGCAGTAGGTGATTCGATTACTGAACAAGACCAGGTAGATTCCATTCTTGATGGTTTACCTGAGGAGTACAATCCCTTTGTTATGCAAATGTATGCGTGTTCACCGCCTCCTACATTGTGTGATGTTGAAGCTCTACTGTATGTGCAAGAAGCACAACTTGACAAATATCGTCAAGAACTTGCCACTGCTAATGTTGCTGCCAATGTGGCTCATACCAGTTCAGCTGAGAATAACTCCAGAGGAGCTTATTCGAACTATCGTGGTCGTGGCAGGATGAATCGAGGTCGCCATCGAGGCAATGGCAGACATACAACTGGCAATAGACCAACTTGCCAACTATGTGGAAAATATGGACATGTTGTAACCACCTGCTGGCACAGATTCGATGAGAACTACATGCCCCCTTCTTCCTCAGGTGACCAGTCCAAAGAAGCCAAGTCCTCAACTCCCACGAATTCAGCTGCTCAAGAACATGCCCAAGAAGCTCAAACTGTGGCAATGATGGCCACCACAGGTAAACCAAAGCCTTTTACTCAAGAGTATTCACTGCCTGCAGAGCTTGAATCCCAAGCTTGGTTTGCTGATTCAGGTGCATCTCACCATCTAACACCCTATGATTCTCTTTTACAAACCAAATGCAAGTATGTAGGGCCTAATAGGGTATATGTGGGTAATGGTCAAACTCTAAACATTGAGGCTGTAGGTTCATCTCAAGTTGTCTCTAGTATTATGCCCAATTATAAGTTGAAATTAATCAATATTCTACATGTTCCTTCAATCACTAGGAATTTACTGTCTGTTTCCAAATTTTCTAGTGATAATAATGTTGTGTTTGAGTTTCTGCCTAACAAATGTTATATCAAATCTCAGGGTTCTAATCAAGTCATTGTGGAAGGCATTTTAGATGCCAGTGGTCTCTACTATTTTCCCAGTCTAGCCTTGGAGCTCACCAGATTTCACAATTTGCCTTCCAAATTTCATGTCACTCCTGCTGCTCAAAGCTATGTTGCTTCACACTCAAGTGGCATGTCCTCTAGTCATTGTAATAATTCTATGCTGTGGCATAATAGGTTAGGGCATACAAATTTTCCTTCTGTTGCTCATGTTATGAAACTATGTAATATACATTCTTCTAATAAACATGATTTTTGTAACTCTTGTAATCTTGGTAAGGCTCATAGAGTGCATGCTCCTCTAACTGATACTCAATATCACAGACCCTTTGATATTGTGTACACTGATTTGTGGGGGCCAGCTCCTATATCTACTAAGTCAGGTTATAATTACTACATTGCATTTGTTGATGGCTGTACTAGGTATACCTGGCTGTACTTTCTCAAAACTAAAGCTGAAGCCTTGTCTGCCTTTAAACTGTTTCATGTCTTTGTTCAAACTCAGTTTCAAGTCACTATTAAATCTGTCCAAAGTGATTTTGGTGGAGAGTTTCGTCCATTTACCAAATTTTTGACTGAGCTTGGCATCAATCACAGGCTTACTTGTCCTCACACCTCTCATCAAAATGGGTCTGTTGAGAGAAAACATAGACATATTGTAGAGATGGGTCTGACATTGTTAGCTCATGCCTCATTACCTTTGTCCTTCTGGGAACACAGTTTTTCCACAGCAGTTCATATTATAAATAGACTTCCCTCTTCATCTATTCCAAATGGTAGTTCACCATTTCACGCCCTGTATGGAAAACAACCTGATTACTCATCCCTCAAAGTTTTTGGCTGCTCTTGTTTTCCTCTTCTTAGACCATATAACAAGAATAAATTTCAATTTAGGAGTCAAGAGTGCATTTATCTGGGTGTCTCTTCCCAACATAAAGGGTTCAAATGATTAAGTACTGATGGTAAGGTCTATATTTCTAAGGATGTCACCTTTAATGAGCAATCCTTTCCCTATACAAAACTATTTGTAACTCAGTCTAATACATCTGGTACTACTCAGAGTTTGTCTAATTCTACTGGCATTTCCCTCAGATCTGTACCTAGTCAACCTATGTTACCAGCACCAACTCAGAACTTATCTCATCCTATCACTTCTAGTTCTGAAGCACAAAATGTAGCTGACTCTATTGCTCATACTGGTCCCTTGCAGCCTGAACATGCTGTAAATAGTCACCTTGAGCACACTCCCAGTCAGCCTGTTCCACCTAGTCTAGATCATGTCACATCAACTCACAGGTCTCAGTCCATTCATCCTACTCTTATTCCTGCTGATAAAGGTTGTGAATCCCTAAATTCTCCTTTAGACATTAACTCTGCTGAACATATGACTTTACCTATCACTCCTATTAATGAGCAGTCCTTGTCTAGGGTTGATGTTTCTAATTTCTCTAATGAGCCTACAGTTCCCAACAGTGGTCATAACTCTGAACTTGCTACCTCAGAACAGCATATATCTCATAAGTCTGATGAACTTACACTGTCCTCTTTCATACCTCCATCTCCATCCACTGCATCCCCCTCCATTCAGCCTTCTGTACCAACTGCACCTCTTCTTCAAAATGCTCATCCAATGCTTACTAGAGGCAAGACTGGCCACTCTAAACCCAAAGCCTTTCTTGTCCATTCTGAACCCACAAGTGTCAAACAGGCTCTTCTTCAACCTGAATGGACTCAAGCCATGAAAGAAGAGTACAATGCTCTTTTAGCTAACAAAACCTGGTCTCTCACCACTTTACCACCTGACAAAAGAGCAGTAGGGTGTAGGTGGGTGTTTAAACTCAAAGAGAATCCTGATGGCACCATTCATAAGTATAAAGCCAGGCTAGTTGCTAAAGGATTCCATCAGGAACATGGTTTTGATTATACTGAGACCTTTTCTCCTGTAGTGAAACCAACAACTATTAGAATCATTCTGACTCTAGCTATTACTAACAGTTGGGATATCCAGTAAATTGACATCAATAATGCCTTTTTAAATGGAGTTTTGCATGATGAAGTCTACATGACACAACCTCCAGGTTTTGTTAGCTCTGACAAGGCTCTGGTGTGCAAACTTCATAAAGCCATCTATGGTCTAAAACAAGCCCCAAGGGCTTGGTATGAAAAACTTACACAGGCACTGCTCCACTTTGGCTTCACTGCATCCAGATGTGACAATTCTCTTTTTGTATATAGCAAGCTTGGTGTTTCAATGTATGCTCTTGTGTATGTGGATGATATTCTATTGACTGGCTCGAATACTGCTCTCATACATGATCTTATCAATAAACTGCATACTACTTTTGCTTTAAAGAAACTTGGCAGGTCGAGCTATTTTTTGGGCATTAAGGTAAAAACTTGCAGCAATGGTGCTCTCTTTCTCACTCAGTCCAAGTACATTCATGATCTACTTGCTAAGGCTAAGATGAGTCAAGCCAATGGTGTTCCAACTCCCATGCTGAGTACCTGCAAACTAAGCAGACATGGTACTTCTTATTTTTCTGATCCACAGTTGTACAGGTCCATGGTTGGAGCACTTCAATATGTGACATTGACTAGACCTGATATCTCCTTTAGTGTCAACAAAGCATGTCAGTTTATGGCAAGCCCTCTTGAATCACATTGGACAGCTGTGCGAAGAATCCTCCGGTACCTTAGTGGTACAGCCTCATGTGGTTTATTACTCTCTCCATCTGTAGCTGCTCCAAAATTCTCATTGCGGGCTTATAGTGATTCTGATTGGGCTAGTGACCCTGATGATAGACGATCTACATCTGGTTCTTGTATTTTCTTTGGACCTAATCTTGTTTCCTGGGGATCTAAGAAACAGTCGCTTGTGGCTCGTTCAAGTACTGAAGCCGAATATCGAGCTCTTGCCCATACAACATCTGAGTTGCTATGGATTGAGTCTCTATTGACTGAACTCAGAGTACCATTTCATACACCAACTCTGCTTTGTGATAATGTTAGTGCTGTCATGTTGGCACACAATCCGGTTCTCCATGCTCGCACCAAACACATTGAGCTAGATATTCATTTCGTGCGGGAACGAGTGGTAGCCGGTACGATGCAAATTCAACATGTTCCTGCTCCACTGCAAATTGCTGATGCTCTTACAAAGCCATTAAGTTCTACTGCTTTCACTGAGTTACGGAGCAAACTGAAAGTGGTCTCTTCAGCCCAATATCCTTCAGCTTGAGGGGGGGTGTTAGAGAAGTGTAGGTTAGTCTGTTATAGAACTGTTAGTTCTGTTAACAGTTGAGTTAGTTAGAGCTGTTAGGTGTTAACTCTAACAGCTTCTGTTAGCAATGGTTGTATATATAGGGTACTCTTCAGTCTTGTTAATTCAACTCATTCATTTCTGTTTTATCTCTTGTAAATCTAACAGAGTTTTCTCTGCATTTTACATTTCTCTGATATTGCACAGAGTGCTCATCATGAACTAAGTTCATACTCTAACAGTTCCCAATTTCCTTACTATCTTTTGTTTTTCTAAAACTCTAAATTGTCTTAAACCAAGTGAATCTAACTCAACTCCTCTCACTTACTAATCACACACCACATAAACCCAACTAAATATCTAGTAAATCAATATTATTCTACCAAATATAATCAATTAAATAAATTACTTAATTTAAATAATCGAAATAAATCAAGTAACTAAATAAATTAATTATTTCAAATAAATCCAAACAAATTCATTATTTCAAATAATTCAATAAATCACATACTTCAATTAAATCAATTAAATCAATTAATTCAAATAAATTAAATAAACCAATTAATTTATATAAACCCAATAATTTATATAAATCAAATAAATCAATTAATTTATATAAATTCAATAAATCAAATAATTCATATAAATTAATAAATCAAATAATTCAAGTAATTTAAATAAATCAAATAAATCACTTAATTCAAATAAATCAAATAAATCATAAAAATTAAATAATTCAAATAAATCACATAAATCAATTAATTCATAAAAATCACTCAATTAATTAATATAAATAAATAGTTACTAAAATTAGGGTGTTACACTTCCCTTTCGCATGAGGTATTAGGATTGAAGGCTTTATCAAGTAGGACTTTATCTCGTCGAATGCCTTTTGATGCTCTAACTCCCATCTGAACCTCTCTTCGCCTTTTAGACGGAGTAGTGGCGAGAATGCTTGGATTTTTCCACTTAAGTTGAAAATAAATCTTCTTAGGAAGTTAATTTTTTCTGGTAATGACTGCAACTGCTTCTTGGTAGATGGAGGCCTCGCTTCCAATATTTCCTTAGTTTTGTTTTGATTTATTTCGATCCGTTTCTTATGGACTATGAATCCAAGAAAGTCTCCTACACTATTGAAAAAGGCACATTTTAGAAGATTCACTTTAAAACCATATTTCCTCATCCTTTCAAAGAATTGTCGAAGGTGGTCAATGTGACCATCTTTGGACGAGGATTTGATGACAATGACATCTATATAGAACTGCATGAAGGTTCCTATAAAGTCATGGAAAATCAAGTTCATTGCTCTTTGATATGTCGCGCCAGCGTTTTTCAACCTGAAAGGCATTACCACTCATTCGTAAGTCCCCAACCATTGTCTTTGGTACATCATCTTCAACAATAAAGATTTTATTATACCCATAATAGCCATCTATCATACTTAGACATTCATGGCCTACTGCCGATTCGATAAGCATCTATGCGACATACATGGGGTATTTATCTTTAGGGGTAGCCTTGTTTAAATCTCTAAAATTTATGCATACATGTAATGTCTCATTTTTTTAATAACAGGAACTATGTTAGCAAGCCATTCGACATACCTGGTTGTTCTGATGAATTTGATTCTCGGCGGTCTTTTAATTTCTTCTTTTATCATTGACATGACTACCGGAGCAAACCTCCTTGGTAACTACTTCACGAGTTTCTTTCCCGATTGAATGGGTAACTTCAGCTCCACCAGTTATCGACTAAGGCCTGTAATTTCATCATAATTCTATGAGAAGCAATTCTTGTAGTTCTTCAATAGTTGTATCACATGGTTCTTTAAGCTTGGATATATCTTGGTGCTGATATAAGTAGGCATCTTGATTGATCCATCCCCTAAGTCGATTTTTTCTAAAGAATCCTAATCTTGGATTTATTTCAGTCAAATTCATTGGGTCTTTTTCAAAGCCCTAAGCCTCACTGAGTGGAACACATTCTCTTAGGGCCTGAATCCTTGGTCTTTTGGTGGATATGGCGCAATGTTTGCCAGGTTCCTATCAAAAGTTCTTATACTAACATTGTTCACTTCTTCCATTTAGTAGCTTTGATCGGCTTCCACGTTCTCGGAAATGGGGGGACGCCATCAACATCGTGTATTCATTCCCTCACCAACAATAAGTTATAGTTGGCATTGGAAGGAATGACCATGAACAAGGTTGGTCGAACGGTGGTTCCGACAGCCAAATATACCTGTATTGTCCGCAGAGAATGGCCAGTCTTGCCTTCATAATTGGAAAGCACTATGTTATGAGGCCTTAGGTCAGTGTCAAACTTAACTATGTTTCTTAACATGGAATATGGCATCAAGTTAACTGTTGCGCCACTATCGACTAGGACTTTGTTGACCCTATGATTGTCAGCTTTTGTTTTAATGAAAAGTGGCTTTAGATGGCTCTTCTTCCCCATATCTAGTTTCTCAAAGACGACATTCTGCTCTTCGACACAACATTTATTCATCACATAATAGCAAACTAGCTTGTGCTCAGTCAGATCTTCTGCAGAATATTCCTCTTATGCGTCAGTTACTTTAGTCACCATGTCGTATTTGACGGGCAGCACTGACACCATGTTGCACAAGACATCAAAATCTCCCTATGACTCTAATAAATTATTTGTTATCATTTCCCAATCTTTGTCTTTACCCTCTTCCTATGACTCTAATATTTTTCTGAAGTGTGCAGATACAAAGTTTAAATTGATTCTGAATAACTCTCTAGAAATCTCATCAGAATTAATTTTGGCACGCCTCAAGAAACTACTTTGACCGCTTCTGAAGAAACATTAGCAGTTTTGATGAATGTTGAACGGCTCTGAAGAAAAATAAAGTTGTGTGCTTCTCATATAAGCTTCGCTTCGAACTCTGGAGTCAAGGTTATGAGTTCTGAAGATCTGTCTATTCTCTTCTGATAATCAAGATCCGACTCTGACAGAATCATTCTAAGAAGACTTGAGTGAAGGAAGCTTCTGACTCTGAAGACTCTGATACTTCTCAGTATATTTATCTTCTGGACTCATCATCACTTCACATCCGAAGAATTCCATTAGAAGATAAGAATAAGACAAAACTTGCACTGAAAGAATTTGTACAACAGTACAATCCTAATTTGGTAAAAACTGGTTGTGCGCCAATATTGTTAAGGAATGTTTGTGAGACTTTACTACTCCTGTCTCCCACAATCTTTGGATTACCATTATGGCAGCTGGCACTGATAGTGACATTTGTACCCTCCAACGTTCTACCATTGAGCCTATATAAAGGAGTCACTACTTCATTGAAAAATTACCCAACAACGAACAAAATTACAAGAGTAAAATACGCACAGTCTCAAAAATATATCAAGAGAATATTCTTAAACACAAAGAGTTATTGCTCATATTTGTGTGTTGTTCTTAATTTGTTTCATTCGTTTTTCAAGAAGCACTATTGTAAACACTTTCTATATAATATCTTTGAAATTATTTTTCCTCAAGTGATTAAGTGTTAGTCTGTATACTTGAGAGGGCTAAAGTGTTTTCTAACACTTAGACGAACTTTTGTAATCTTTCAAGAATAGTGTATTAAGTCCTTATTGAAGACGAAATCACCTTGGCGGGTGGACAAGACGTAGCCTCGTTATAGGAGAACTTGTATAAACCAAACATGTCACTTTCTTTCTTGGTTTATATATCTTGTTTGTGTGTGGGTAAAGCATTTCTCTGAAAAAATTTTAAAAATTCAAACCCCCTTTCTTGTGTTTTTCTCTACCTTTAATGATGAGGGAAATATTCTCTATTTAACTGGCCTTTTGGCCATCTTGTTCATTTCTTGTTTTTGGTTGCTACTAGAACCGACATTTCTCGGAATACCTTCTTCTGGCATTGATACCTTTGTCGTTGTGTTAGAGTCATGGGTTTCTTCCACTTGTAATTTGGACTACAAGCATGTTCAGGTGTGTCCAAGTCGTGTTTAGTGCCAACACCTCTCTATTCTTTTAGTTGGTGTTTGTTCTCTTGTGGGGGTGTATCTACTTCCTAACTAGCGCTTTTAATTGAGGTATGTAGGTCTTATGTCGACCTTCTTTGAAGTTTGTGGGCACATTTTGTGTCTTATATGGGACACCTCTTTTGTTGAAAAATAATTTGGCCTTGATTGGGACCATTTTCCCTCTTAAAAGGTTGAGGCTTAGTTTTCTCAAGGCCTTTAGTAGCTTTTATATCAAACACATCACTGCACCTAAGGTATGACATAACTTATGAGCCTTTTAATTTGCATCTATTGAGGAAACAAGGAGTTCCTCCTCAACATTGGGGTAAACGACTTTGACTTTCTCAGAAACTTCCATTGTCATCTTGGGGCTCTCAGTAGCCTGGAACATTAAAAATTTGAGTGGTTCAGTTTAGTTTGTGTCTTGATTTGCAGAGGCTCATAGTCTACCTGCATTGGGGCTTTAGCCTTATCAACAAACTTCATCCTTCCCTCGTTCAGCGCTCCTTGCACCATATCCCTGTAAAAAGGACACAATGAGAAGTTTTATAACCCAGAAAATTATGAAACTTGAAAAATCCTCTTTTCTTTTGTTTCTCCAAATTTGGCATTTTTAGTCCTTTAGGGACTATGATTTGGCCATCAGCAACTAAGAGGTCAAAAATATCGTCGCACTTAGTTACGTCGAAGGTGTAAGGTTTGGCGACAAAATTTTCATTTTTAGGTTCGACATGATTCTTTCTGTCGGATGGCTTCAATAATTTACAAACATAGGGGGGTCTGGCTTAAGTTCTACCACATTTATGTCATTCTCTTCGACCCCCTCATGTCTTATATCATATTCCTAATCTCTCTCATATGCCTTTATAAAGGCAACCTTTTCTATTTTATGTAATTTGCTCGTTCTGGCCTTCTCGACCTTTAAGCATTCGACTTGTCGAACCCTATCATCCAACTAAGTTATATCTCTCTGATATTGGGTATCTAGTTTCTTTCTAATAGAGTAGCCTAGACACCCGGCGGCCATTTCGACTAATTCATGTTCTAGAACTTGGGTAAAACACCTTGCCTTCAATAGCCCTAACCTATTTAGGTAGTCATCAATTGACTCATGTGTTTTACGCTTGACACTAGCCAATTCTTTGAGTCTAATCTTCGACTTCCCCATATAACACTATTAATGGAACACTTTTTCCACTTGGTTCCAATTGTATGGAGTGAGTAGGAAGTGTTGTGAACCATGTAAAGGTGTTTTTTGTTAGGGAATTTGGAAAAACTCTCATTTACAAATTCTCATTATTTGCTATATCGCCTGCTTTAGTTTGGTATCGAGCGATATGTTCAATAGTCGAATCACTTGTGTCTCCTACAAACTTGGTGAATTTAGGAACTTTCCAACCCCTAGAGAATTTTGCTTGCAGCACATATTCAAACAAAGGAGAAAAAATTGGCTATTCGACCCATTTGATTGGCCTGTGATTAGTAGTTTTGGCTAGTGTTATAAGGGATTAAACATTGTACCAATTTGCTGAGTAAGCATGTTAACCATCTCGTGGTTAATTTAATCCATTTGTTGACTTATACGCAACATGGAATCTGTTGTTAGGGCCGTCGTATTTAGGAGGGCAAACCAGTCCCTCTAGGTTGTGTTATTCGACCAGGGTAGCTAATGGAAGACCCATACGCCACATAAGGATTTAAAGGAGACATTATCATTGCATTACTATCTGCATACATTACAGCATTACTATGTAATCCTTCCATTATCGCAGTTGGTATACCATAAGGTAAATCCCTAGAAATTAGTGACATCATAAAACCTGGCATATAAGAAGGTCTGGGATCTCCTATAGTAGTGTGTGTGGGCTTGGGAGTAGTTGGAATATTTGTTGCTGTAGGAAATTAAACCACCACTTCTGTCAACGATGTTACACTCGTTACTAGGGTAAGGATAGGTTCATTGGTTATTATGGGATTTTAGTTCTTTGTCGTTCTAACTGTCAATGTGATAGGGTGTTCAGTATCTGGAACGTTATTTTGAGAGAGTGACGTGTTTGTAGGGAGAACCATTTCAACTAAAGTTCTACCACTCCTCAATTTATTCACCTATGATTTTAGTAAATAATCACTTAGTTTTAAATTTATTGCTTGGAGGACCAAACTAGTAAATCCTGGGGCATATTGTGCTAAATTTCGGGGAAAAGTAAGTGTTCCTTAATGTTGTCGAATATTTGGTAGGTGTTCGTACGCGATTTTCGCGCGAACAACCGCTGGCCTCCAATCGTAGGTTTACTTGCGGGATCGGCCACGAAATCCCAGAATAGAAGGTTGGAGTACGTGTGATGTTGGTAGGATGATTCTGATTTAGAGGAAGTTGGAAAAAACTTGCAGAAAAGTGTATACGAATTGATAAATAAACAAACAAATAAGTAAAATGAAAGATATCTTAAACTTTAGTAACGTAAATTGCTTTAAAAAAGAAATGTGGACGCTAATGTACATCTTGAGGGAATGAACTCTTTTCTCTTAACCCTTGGTACTTTAAGTGTATCCCCTTTACAATGTTACAAATGCGACCCCCCTAAAATGGAAATGGACATTGCTTTAAATAGGAAAAGAAAATAATTGTTTTTCTCTCAATGTTGGCCCTGGTTGTGACACGTGTCGCCCCACCATCTTTGTAACTTCCCCACGTTCTCATCATTTCAAATTTCTTCCCACTCAAAGACTTCCCAGTTTGGTTTCGTTGGCCATCAGTCGAAAACCTTCGACAGCATGGCCTTCGGGTCGACCTCCGACGCCTCTTCTATGGATGTCGACCTGCGCTTTGGCCTTCTTACCATCTTTTTCTTTTGAAGTCGACCTATATGTTAGCCCTTTCATCAACTCTTATCAGTCGAAATCTTCCAGCCAACAAGTTGCCCCCCAAAAGGCTAGTTTCGACTGAGCACTATGTCAACTGAGAAACTTGGCGTTTCGATTTCCTGCGAGATTTCGAATGCACCTTGGCTTCGACTCAATAAATTTATCGTTTTTTCCTTCCGTCGAATCAACCACGCGTCACACGATGTCTAACGTAATGATGGCACCTTTCTGCACCACGATTTCCAAGAAATATCATTATGCCTAGTCTCGTCCTAACTTATGGGCTTTAAACCACTCCCACTAACTGTAGAATCAGAACAGTTCATTTTACTTGACCTTTCAGTTGCATGTGGTTTGTCTATAAATACTCCTCACCCATGTTTGGCTTTCTTTTCCACATTTCTCACACTTTCCTCTTCTTCCAAACTTTCTTGCTCCCAAAGTTCTCTTGATCTTAGCTCCCATTTCAATGGTATCTTCTACAACATTCATCGCATTCGCTACTCACACCACTGGAAACAACCTCATTGCCTACGTCCTCTCAGACCCCTTCCTCAACCGACATCTGCTGACGATGCGGTGGTAGCAACCTGACAACGCCAGATGATCATTCCCTTTGCAATAGCTGGTAAACTGCATGCTTTCCATGGGCCATATCCTGATAAGAAACCGAATCATCAAGAACTCCAAGCGTTCTTTCCTTGTTACACTCCCACCATACCACCTGCTTTTGAGAAAGGTGGCACCCTCGACCTCAAGTTCATGGGGCCTAAGGCCAGGGTCTTCCCGTCGATGCCTACACCTGGCAACAAGGACTACATCTCTTGGCTCAATAAGGTCCAAGGCAAACGTTAGGAGTAATGGAAGACAGCTGACATCTTCGACGCCATTCAACTCTCTAGGAACGCTCACAGGGTTAACCCCTGTTTACTACTGGCGTCGATGTATTTTTGGGAAGGGTCGACCAACACATTCCACTTCCCTTGTGGTATGTTGACGCCGACTTTTTTCGACGTGGCGGCCATTACTGGCCTCTCACCTTTGGGCGAAACTTTCAACCCAACTCTGGACACGACCAACACTTTCGATTTCGAGCGTGCTGGTTTTCAAAACTATATCGAAGATCATCATGACAAAGGTTCCAACGAAGTGTCGGACGAAGAACACATTGCTTTTCTGACTCTGTGGTTGTCGTACTATCTCTTCTGCCTTGGCTCTCTGCAAATAGCCAAAAGCTACATCAACCCGGCGATCCAAATTCATGAGGGTCGACAGGTATCTTTGGGTAAGCTCTTGTTAGCCTCCTTCTATCACTCCCTTGGGTTATCAGCCTTGCGACTGAAACTCTTCGATGAGACCACCAAGGCCTTGAACATTTTAGGACCTGTGTGGTTGTTGCAACATTGGCTTAATGCCACATTCGAACACCAGCTGGGTTATCCGGCATTTGCAACAATACATCGTTTAAAGGAAGAACGTCCCATAGAAGGCGTTCGACTTGCCTTGATGACCACTCAAGAAACTCCAAATAAAACTCTCTTCATGAAGTATCTCAACATGTTTATGGAAGCCACGTCTTTCGTCCCAAGTATGGCACCATTCGTGGATCGAAAGTTTGGTCCGACGTGGTTCAAAATTCTGTTCCCTGGTGTTTCCCCCAAAGCAACAGCGCATTCGAATTCTATATGGAGGGAATTTATAACTCCCACCATGTTATCTTTCCGAATTGAGACTGGGAGTACGCGATACGGGTTTATGAACTACCAACCCAACTTGGTGGCCTGTCAATTTGGTCTGAGCAAGATGCTGCCTAAGTCCTTAGTGCGGCATTCTTCCGACATTGTTTTAGCTGGTCGATGCCTGAACTTGACAGGCCACAAAAATTTCCTCAAATTTGCTAGGTCGACTCAACGTCTTGAGTTGCCTTTTTTTTCGTTCCAAGCATCCTTCTTCACCACATAAGACTTTGATGTATGGTGATCAGAATACCAAACCCAATGTTTTCAACGTGACCTCTTCCTGGAAAACATGGTTGAAGCTTTTGCTGCCCTTGTTGGCGAAGCTCCTATTCCGACAGTTGTTGTGCCTGTCAAGAATACTCAGGGGGCTGATGCCACAGAAGACCCACCAAAGAAGGTAACTCCTAAACTCTTCCCTTTGATTTCATTAATTGTCACTAGTTAATCGTTTGTGTTTGTCTCCCAGAGTCGAAAACGGGAACCAGCTGCTGCATCGACCTCAACAAGGGTTGCAAAGAAGCAGAAAGTCCTGAAACTACAGGTATGACATGTTTCGATGTCCCTTGGAACTCATTCCTATTGCTATCTTACTCTGTTGTTTGCTTAGGCCTCTGAGAAAATACCATCTCCTGAGGGGGATGTGTCAGATGAAAGCACCCAATCTCAGATCTTTCCCTCTGAAGCCTCAGCATCCCCTCTGGCTACTCCATTGGTAAAGAAAAAGAAAGTCCCAGTCAAGAGAACGCCTTCCAAAACGGTCACTTCGACCGTGAAACCCACTGTTCCAAGAAATCTTGTTGAGGTCTTCAAACCTGTCGGCTCTGAAGCACCTCCTCCAAAACACACTACTGAGGTATTCATCATCCTTGTTTTCTTGGCTCATATATTACTTGGGTATTTCTCACTGAACCCCCTCTTGCAGGAAACTGTGGCTGATTCGACCACTACTGAGAATGATAATACTGCAACAACAGACGCTGGAAACCCGCCTGAGACGGCAACCGTTTTTAGTCCTTAAAAAGTTGATGAGTTTTAAGGAGCGTCGACAGAAAATGATCCAACAGCAAAGACGCCTCAAATTCAACACACTTTGACTGAGGCTAGCAAGGATGGTGCAACCACCAGTGGTGGTGAAAACCCTTCGGCTGTTGCTACTGGCGTCAGAACTGCTGAAGGCAACTTAAATCCTCAAGCTTCTACTGGAGGTGGCCCCAACACGCCTACGCCATATGCCAACAAAATTCTTACTCCGGAGGAGATCTTGGCGACGAAGCAGACGAATCCAGCAGAAACCTTGAAGGCATTGTACAAGCTTCGCCAGGAGTCCATGGAAGTTCAACCTGCTAGTTTGATGGCCATTCCTGATCTAGAAATGGATGCTTCCTTCACCCTTAAGCTTCAACAGTTGAAAACGTACATATTTGAGGACGAATTTCTGGCTGCCGTCGTAGAGGAGGTCGTTGTAGCTTGAGATGTTTTCAAGATATTGGATGAACTTCTCCAGTTTCAAATTCCTGCTCCCATGGCCAAGTACCTGATGGAATTCGAGGCCTTATTCACCCAACTGGCTAAGGATTTGACCGTTTTTCAACACGTCGACGCTCAGATCAGGGCAAAGACCAATGAGAAGAATCATGAGTGGTACCTCAGTTCACTTTGCTAAAAGAAGCTTGAGGATTTCGAGTCCAAAAAACAGGAGCGTTTTGATAAGCACCGTGTCTTCGACCGACAGATCTCCGACTATCAGGCTCAAATAGCTGAACTTATAAGAAAAATTGCTGAGGTCGAGAAACAGAAAACCTCTTTGGATTCTGCTAAACATTTGCCTGCTCAAGAAGTGATTGATCGAGAGGTTGCCCAGGGATTTGTTCATGTCGAAACTGCCATTGCCCTAAAGGGTACAATCAGCCAAATGCGGAAAAAGAAGGCCCTTCTCGACGGTAAGGTTGTTTATGAGAAGACTCTTTTTGAAGACTTCAAATCCTGATTCCCTGCTTAATCTTCATTTACATTTTAAATTGTCGAACTTTTGTAACTTCATTTGAAGATTTTTGTAAGCCATCTTAGCCCTCAGCCCATTTTGGCTAATTATTAATAAAAAGTTACCTTTTGACTTGAATCTCTTGTAACATAGGTTTATATTTTTTCAAATATTTCCCATTTACTCTTAAGATTCGTTGGTCCATACCTACTTCTTGAATCTTGTATGCATTGTTGCTAAACACTTGGATTACTTGGAATGGTCCCTCCCAATTTGGTGACCATTTCCCTAGCATTCGATCCCGTCAATCCATAAGCAACACTACTTTCCACACATAATCATTAACTTCAAAGGTCTTCTCTCTAACCTTCTTATTATATGCCTTGGCAACTCGTGCCTTCTGGCGTAATAACACATTTAACGTTGTCATCCTCTCTTCGTCTAAGTCCACGGTTTCTTCTAGCATTATGCCCCAGTATTTCTCCGACGGAATCTCATGTTGACGTTGCACTCTAATTGACTGTAGACAAATCTTTGCTGGCAGTACGGCGTAGTGATCGAAAGTCAAATGAAACAGAGTTGAGTTGGTTGACTCCTTAGGGGATGTTCGACAAGCCCGTAAAATTTGATTTAATGTCTTGTGCCAATTTTTTGGCTTCCTAGCAACGTGTTTCTTGATGAGCCCAATCACTACTTTATTGGCTGCTTCTGTAATACCCTAATTTTTACCCCTAAGATCCCACATATCATTTTGCATCTCATACCACAAACAAGATCACAATCTTTGTTTCTCCTGAGCATCTGTATATTATTCTTACTTGTTTCTGTTTACTAACTTCCAAGGAAAATACCAAAAAAAAATTGCTGCAGTTTCTCTCTCTGTGTGTTGTGCAGGTTTGTCAAAGCAAGGGCATAATTCAAGTCAAGTGTGGTTGTTCAACTATGATCCAGTCAGATGGATGATTGACCTAATCTTGGTCAAACTATCAAGAGATTGCTTCAAGTTCAAGTTATTTGTGCCAAAGGTTTATTTCTCATACAGTGACTATTCAAAGTCAAGATGTCTTGTGTTGAGATCCATCAGGTTATCAAGCTGTGGTGTGGCGATATTCATCAGATTCAAATGGTTGTTGTTCAGTTGTGGTTAGTTTAATGGTAGTTGTGTTGCATATGTTATCAGAGGCTTGTGGAAAAAGTTTAAGATTGGTTTTGGGCTAAAAAATCAGGATTACCCTTCCATATTCATTCGCTAAACCACTTTACTTATCCATTTTTAATCCATTATCCACTTTTTAATATCCACTTCACAAACACTTCTCTTTCTAAACCAATTCTATTTTCCTAATTTCATTCATTATCCATTTCCACCATTTTTAATATCCAATTCTCAATTCTATTTCTCTCCATATCCATTTTTAGTATCTAAATATCATATCCTTTTTCTAAAAAAAAAAAAAACTAGTTCCAATTTCCTTTCTTAAATATTCATTTCAATATCCATTAGTCATAAAAAACCATTTTTCAATTCCTATTAGTCCATGCTCCACCTAAATCCAATCCATTTTTCATTTTATCCCTAACCAATATTCTAGGCCCATGTTACAAAAATCACAAAGTCCATTATGAAATATTTGAAAAAATGAATATAAAAAAAATCAGGTTTGCTATTTTGACACCCTTTTCTACACCTACACCGTATGTCCGTACTGTATGGACGGCATTGTTCATGTACGGACGGTACTATCCATTGTACGGACGGTACTATTCACTGTACGGATATACGTTATTGTTCATGGACAGACGGTACTATTCATTGTACGGACGGGTACTGTTCATGTACGGACGACACTGTTCACCGTCCGTACATAGGGTGTAGGGTGTAGGGTGGGTGTCAAAATATCATTTTTGAAAAACAATAGCTCATGGAAGTCCACACGGCCCGTCTTAATCAAGACTTCAAGTTGTGAACATGCTACAATACGTCACACAACTACACAAGCCATAACATTTCAAGCTACACAATTTAATCCAACAAGCTTTTAAAGCCAAAACCACCCTGCCAGATTCTTTCCATAAACTTCATCCTCAATACTCTCACCTTCAAGCTTCAATTTCATCATTCTTCACTCTCCAATTCACCTCAAAGCTTAAATTCGTAACCTGTAAATCAACCATAATCATTCTTCAACACACAAATTCATCAACCGCAACAACTCCATTTCGCATCTCGCAACACAAAATTCGCAGCTCACCGCGGATCTACAACAACGAGTTCAGAAAGGAGAAGAAGAATTACTTGTTTGTTACTCACCAAATTTGAAGGTAATTAGAAGATTTCGTCGGAATATTTGCGACTTGATTGCGAGATTATGATTGGATGAACATTGGAATTGAAACCGTATCTTGAATCTACATGACGTTTCGATTAATTTCGCTTCAAAAAACTAAGCCGTCGCTCCGCCGTGATCAAATTCGCTTCTCCCTTGTCGTCGCTACAGTACTGCGTGCATGATGAAGAAGAAGATAATGAGATCCTGTTTTTTGTTTCTCTTTTAATTTCTTTTTTCCTATTTTTATTTTGTTTTTTTAATAATATCAAAAGAATTTGGGCCTAGAGCCCGTTTGATCTACACCCCACCACTGTTTTTAATAAACCTCTTTTTTTTAGAATTTTTCTTTCTATTTTATTTTTTTTTAGTTAGAAAAATATTTTCACCATTTTCTTGTTCTTTTTCTTTTAATGTTTTTTTAATAGATTTTATTTTTTTATGAAGATCTTTGTATTTTGTTTTTGTTTATAAACATTTCTTGAAAAAATGATTAAAAAATGTTTTAATTCTTTCTTTTCATTTGATTTTTTTTTTCTATTTTGATATTTTTGTTGGTTGTGTGGATCATAACATGTTAGATCCACTTTTCTTCATCTCTTTTCTTTTTGATCGATGAAAGTCTAATGGATCTTGGAATTCCTTTGTTGAATTTTGATCAAGACTAGATCGTTACCATTTTTCTTTTTGTACGGTATTGCTTTCGGATGACGATTTACATATCGTTCATCTCGCATGCATTAGCACAAAGATCTATTGACCGACCTCATTGTAGGGTAATTACTCCGTAAATTACTCGGTGATTGCTTAACATAGCGCAACATTTGTCCCTCTTTATCCAATTCGGAATTTGAACTTTCGTGGTTCGGACCTTGATTGGTCGCGTCAACCCAATGTTGATTAATTTTTTGCATTAGGTCCATAACCTTTGAAACTAGGCGTTGTAGAGGCTTTGGTTCTACCAATCTTCTATCAAGTTCATCAATCTTGGCCTAAGTGCATCGTTTAATCACTATAGTTCAAAACGCGAAACAGAATAATTGGTGAAGGCTTATGGCACTAGAGCCTTGTGCTACTAACCACTAACTTCTAACTTCTTTATGTTTCCTTCTCGCTCCCTATCTCTCTTTTACTTTTATGCAATTTTTCCTTTGTCCGTTGGACACATGTTTATGCTTATGCCTTTTTCTCTTTGTCCATTTAGACTCTTAAAACATTAATAAAGGATTAAACCACTAAAAGACCTGTGCTCTTAATGTTGGACTATGGTCACTATCCCTTGCTTTGGAGGACCTTCTTGGCTTGATTATGGACTTATGGACTTAGAATTAGGATTATCTCCCTTATGCTTTGGACTATTATGGAGTTTGATATTCTAGCCTTTATTTGGCTTGCTTATTGGTTCAAGAGGATGAAATTCTATTCTTATTATGCTTTGAAGAGTGTCTCCATGTGGTTAGATCTTTCTTATCCTTAGCTTTTATTTTTATGCACTAGGATAGTCACTTCTTCTCCACCCCTTCTTCAATTTTCAAAACTTCCTCTCTTTTTTCAAAACCTTCTTGTTTTCAAACTTAAAATCGCTTTCATAATAAAACCTTGACTTTGGTCAAGTGATTTTTAAACTTTCTTTTCTTTAATAAGTGTCAATCCATGTTAATCATATTTTGACCATTTCAAAAAGACTTTAAAAAACACCAAACTCATCAATCACTTTTTGTACTTTGTGCACTTTTTCTTTTAAACTTTTTTTCATAAGTTTATAGATGATTCATTTCTTTAAGCGGAATTATTCGCTTGGAAATGACGACTTGTCTTTACACTTAAAATCAACCAAAACAAACAAATTTCATTCTTTGTACCACGTACTACGAGGTTTTGATCCTACATTGCACATCGTGGGTACATAGGCATGAGGCGATAAGTCTCTCCAAACACAAAAATCTTAAAAAATATTTCTCCTCTCATCTCCCCAATCTCTTTTCAAGCAAACCATTTTCAGACCAAAAAGCGGTAGATATTTCAAAGGGTTCCTATAGAGTACTATAGACGTTTTGGGTGCTAACACCTTCCCATTGCGTAACCAACCCCCCTTACCCATTCTCTGTTTGTTCTTGTTGTTTTAGAACTCTTTAGGTTTTGTTCGCTCTTTTTCCTTTCCCTTTGTGGATAAAATAAAAGTATGGTGGCAACTCTTGTTTTTTTGAGTTAAGTTAATTAATAGCTTATACTCACAAATTTCCCCGCTACAGCTTCGACTTGACCGTTTGCTTGAGCATAATATGGTGTCGAAGTAACTAACTTAAAACCCGTTTCTGCTGCGAATTCTTGCATTTTCTGGCCAACGAATACGGAACCTTGATCTGTAGTGATGGTTTCAGGGATCCCAAACCTATAAAAAATATGATTCTGGATGAATTCTATCACAGCTTCCTGGTCCACTTTTACTAGAGGCACATCCTCTATCCATTTTGTGAAGTAGTATATACCCACCATGATGAATTTCTGTTGTTTCGACGAGGCTGGTCGAGTTTCGCCTATGACATCCAACGCCTATCCTCAAAAGGGCCATGGCTTGATAATTGCATGTAATTCATTGGCTGGTACATGCTGAATATGCGCATGTTTTTTACAGTCTTGGCATCCTTTTGCAAAGTCCATGCAATCCTTGAGCATGCTTGGCCAATAGACACCTTGTCGAAATAACAATCATTTCATCTTATGGTCGGCCTGGTGAGCTCTACATGTCCCGCTGTGGACTTTAGAAATTGCTAGGTATGCATCTGTGTCTCCCAGACACTTAAGCAACACTTCTTCTAGAGTCTTTTTCAATAACTCATTTCCCATTAAAACGTAACTTAGAGCTTTGTATTTGGTCTTCCTATCAACACTTCCCACCGGATTTTCCAAATACTCGATGATTGGTCTTCTCTAATCTGGCAGCGGCAGGTTACTGATAGCGAAAACTTCACAATCTCCCAAAATTTCGATCAAATCCTCTGTCGAGACGTTTGCCCCTCCAGCTTTTAGGATTGAGAGGCTTGGTGATGGTAGTATGTTTGACACCATCTTCTCCTTAACCTCAATGAAGTCTTTCAACTTCTCTTCCGACACTTTGTACCCGGAGGCAATCTGCGCTAAATCGTTTACCTCTTAATTTTCCATTCTGGGCACATGCATAATGTCGACAACCTCAAAGCATTCCAACAGCTGCTTCGCCATTGCAAAGTACATCAAAAGATGTTCTTTGACGAATTTATATTCTCTCATGATCTGTTTAATGATAAGTGCAAATTGTAGCTATTTTTGTATATATGTTTTGTTGCACTTATCGATAATTTTTGGTTAATATCGTTTGAATAAACCCCGATTTGTTTATAAATACGTTTACTTTACTTTTTAGTGTATATATTGCGTATATTATAAATATCATTGAGTTTAATTGATTTTATCTCATTTTTGTAGGTATTCCAACAATGGGATTTTGCCATTGTTGTATAGAGCATTGAATAAGCTTTCCAACGCTTCGAACTGGGCGAAAAATGAAGTTACGGTTCAAAAGTTATGAATAAAACAGTGCAGAATTTTTTTTGCTATTGTCAGCTACGCCTCTGCTGCGTCAGACGGTACATTTTGAGCACCGGGCGGTGAGATTTGAGCGCCGGGCGGTGCTGCGGCGGAGGAAATAAGAGAGTTGAAATAAGAGACTTACAGGAGCGTTCCATATTTTTGGCTAGCGTCGGGCGGTACTTCTAGCGCCGGGCGGTACTAGATATTTGTTGCCAGCCTGTTTACGTACACAGCTGGTGTGAGTGGAATAATGGGCTCCGTCGGGCGGTGCATTCTAGCGCCGGGCGGTGGGTCTGAAACTGAATTTTGTATTTAGTTCATTTTACTTCATTTTTTGGAGGTTATGTTGTTTGGAGGTGATTTTTCCTCTCCCAACTTCATCAACCTCATTCTTTGGTAGGATTAGCTTGAAAACAACATTGAAGCTTGCATGTGGATGATCCGGAGTGGATTTCTCATCAACCGGCTCTGACAATCCGCGAGATGTTTGGTTTATTCCTCTTCTTCTTTATGTATTCTTTTGTGTTGGGTGTTTGTATAGTTACTCTGAACATATGTATCTTTGTTGATCATAATAATGTATAAATCTGCTTTACAAATCATTATCGACGTCTTCCTTGATCTTTTTGCATTTATGTTTGGATTTGTGTTGTGCTAGAGATAAACATCACGAATCTTGATTAGGGATGGATATATGTTGTCTAGATGCTAGAGATAGATTTAGATGATAATCTTTATGGTGTCGGAACTTAATGCCTTCCGTGTTTCGAGGCTTCGTGCGCGAGAGTGACGAAGAGAGTGATACGGTTGCTTTCTCAACTCAGTGTGCCAGAGATGGACATTGTTGTGAGCGATACTGGATGATTTTGACGAGTATTGTAGTATAGTAAAAATGATCGATAAATTTATGTTTGTGATGAGTGGATTATATGTATGCTTGATAAGTTTCTTTTCTCTGAAGAATGTATACTTTTTACATTCTTATTTACTTTTCTGCATTTACTTTAACCCATTTTATTCCAAACTCATAAACGTGAGAGACTGTCGAACGACATTCTTTCCCTCGAACCGATCTCTGTGGACACGACATAAATCCCGGAGGGAATTCTTCCAAAAATAAATATTTTTGGTGCTTGCCCTATTCCGCAACCAACAAAATGGCGTCGTCGCTGGGGATCGGCTTTGATATTGAATCGCATTGCGATAGTTTCTTTGTTTTTGAGTTTTGTAGATATCGTATATATTGTATATTTTCACTTGTTATACTGATACTTGTAGATTAACGCTTGTTTAAGTGTTTGGTTAGGACGCTTGCTTTTGGTTGCGCGGTGAGACATCACCATGGCATGAAGAGAGGAAGTTTCTAGCTAAGCATTGTAAAGGCGTCGAGCTTACGACGTAAAACAAGCATGTTTTATAGTTTTTCTTTTCTAATGTTTTGTTTGTTGTTTGGTTGCAAGTCTTGGTCGACTTATTTGAGGATGCTTTGGTGATTTTCCAAGTTAGTTCATTTCAACTTATGGATGTATGATAATGATTTTTTTAAGTTTTGTACATGTCAAAGGTATGTATTTATCGCTTTCTTGACTTTAGCATATTCATGTTACTTAGGCATTTTACAAACTTCCATGCCATTTATTCTTTTGTATACTTGTTCTTGTGTGAATCACTTTAGTTCCTAACCTTTTTGTGAGGTGGCTTTCCATTATTCATATATGCGTGGAGTACCAACATTCTTGTTTTAACTGGATTTTATTATGTTGAATCTTTTGTTTGTGTTGTTTATATGAAAGCATGAAAAGGATCAAGGCACTTGTTTCATTTTGAGCACAACTACCTTAGCCGAATAGTCAATTCACCTTGTGAGTGTGTGAGAATTTGTAACCCCTTTGAGCTT
The DNA here is from genome assembly GCA_022829125.1 of Lathyrus tuberosus. Taxonomy (NCBI): domain Eukaryota; kingdom Viridiplantae; phylum Streptophyta; class Magnoliopsida; order Fabales; family Fabaceae; genus Lathyrus; species Lathyrus tuberosus. Next base: position 2,276,986 of record JALAZF010000563.1, read on the forward strand.
TTTGATCCATGTTTTTATTTAAACTTAATGCTTGTTGTTGCGGTGAAAATTGGATAACAAGCTATTACTTAACTTGCATCATTTTCTTTTACAACCGACTTTGATTTATCCAAAGGAAAGGTTCAAGATCGTTAAAAAACCTAAAGGGGGGAGATCTAAGGTTCGGGGGTTGGTTATACAAAGGGAAGGTATTAACACCCTAAGTATCCGTAGTACTCTACGGACACCTCTTGTTAATGTTTGTGTTATGTTATGTTTGCTTGCTAAGAACACGAAATAGAATTAGTCTCGTCCTAATCATGATTTAATCGAGGAATCGATAATCAATGATTCTTGACTTTCATCGACTAAAAAGTGAATGAAACTGAAATAAAGAGAAAGTGGTCTCATATTGATCAAGGTTTTGTTGATTCAATGAAGTCAACCAAACCATGAAGTTTGCTATGTCATCGACCAAAATAAAGATAATGAAACCGGAATGAAAAAATAGGGTTGGTCTCGTCTTAATCAAGATTTAAATCGATAAATCGATAATCTTAGATTTTTGACTTTCATCGACCAATAAAAATAAGTAAAAAGTGGCCTCATATTTATCAAGACTTTATTGATTTGAAATAATCAAAGTCAAGATTTGTGCAATGTCATCGGCCTAAAGTAAAGAAAATGGACTCGAAATGAAGAATAAAGTTAGTCTCGTCTTGATCAAGATTTAATCGGAGGATCGATAATCTTTTGATATTCGACTTTCATTGACCAACAAAAATAAAGAAATGAGCCTCATACATATCAAGACTTTTTAGTCATTTTGCATAAATCAACTAAGTCATGATTTTGTAATATCATTGGCCCTAAATTTTGAAATAAAGATCGTAAGCGAAAAATAAAAATAAAAACAAAATTCGAAAGAAAAAGTTATGAATTCAAGAAATAACATGATAAATTGAAACTAAAAAATCAAAGTGCTCCTAAAATAAAAACTAGAGAAACAAAATTAAGAAATAAATGGAAAATAAAATAAAAATAGTATGAAATAATAAAAGGGTGGTGATGAAACATGTTTTTTGTCTTTTTGAATTTTTATCTTATCTTTTAAACATCATTCATAATAAAACCAAACAAAAATTATAGGATATTACAATATTTTTTCTAGAAAAATATTAACATGCTAATGAACTTGATAACAGCATAGATAAATGATCATGGTACTTTGAAAACGGAGAAATAAAAGAGGTGAATGTTACCTAGTGAAGACGGTCCACTGCCTCTTCAATGACACGAGTTATGGAAAAATGAAGACGAGCCTTCTCTCCATAAAATTTGCAAGAATAATTGAGGGAGAAAATTAAGAGAGTATTCAGCCTTTGTGTGGGGTGAATCTGGTGTCAAATGAGAGAAAGAGAGATCTTATTTATAGTGTGAATAAAGTGGGAGTGTTGATGTGGCAATCCATGTGACTTTATGAGAATGATTCTTGGCCATTGATAATTGAAGTGTAAGAATGCTTTTTGGCCATTGATAAATCCAAGTTGGCAATCCATGTGACTTTATGAGAATGATTCTTGGTCATTGATAAGTGAAGTGTAAGAATGCTTTTTGGCCATTGATAAATCCAAGTTGGCAATCCATGTGAAGTGTTTGTATTGTAGTGGTCCCCACTTACCATGAAGATAAACAAAATAAAAGTAATAATAATAATAATAATAAAGCTTAGTAATAATAAAACTAATAATAATAAAACTAATAATGATAATAAAACTAATAATAATAAAATTAATAATAATAATAATAATATTAAAACTAAAAATAATAAAAAAGATAATTGAAAATAGTTAGTGAAAAAAAGAAATTAAACAAATTAAATTCTAACAAAAAATGCACGATTATTGATCAATGAAATGTTTAACTAAAATGCGAAAATGGCCGACTCATGATGATATGAAATGATAAGAATCTGAGGGTAAAATTTGGGGTACAACAGTTGCCCCTATTTAAATAGCTTCACTGGACGACACGAGAGATGGAAATCCTCGGGAGATCAAGGTGAAAGGTATTTAAATATAGCAAACCGAAAATTTTGCCCTCAGACGCACTGACATGCAATGCTATGGACAAAAATGCTGACATGCAATGAACTCTAATATGATGAAAATGATGGAATGCTAAATGCAAAGGGGCAGACAAACAAAACACCAAGGATGAAGGGAAATCCACCACATGTGAGCTTACTGGGGAAGGATAAGGTTAGCATTCACGAGAAAGACTCACTGGGGATACAGACTGTCCAACGATAGACTCACTGGGGAGACTCTAAGGATGCACCGGGGATAGAAAAATAAAGAGGAAATCCTACAGGCCCTCACTGGGGATGGGAGCCAGAGAGGGGCTCTCCACTAGGGAAAAGTCCAAGGAGATGGTCGACAGGTTTATAGGTGACCGGACGACACTGGGTAAATGAAAGTACACTCTTTACTGGGCATGAAACCAGAAAGAAGACATGATCTCCCCTGGGGATCAATTTGGAATAAAAGGATAGACACCAACAAAATATTTTCTGTGATTTTCTTATACTGAAGAGTTCAATCGGGATCTTCAAGAAAAACCAGAAAAGACAGAGAAAGACACATCCAGAAAAACATCAGATGGCAAAAAAACCAGTCATCCAATAATGGCTGTGAATGTAGGGTACAAATCATAATATCTAATAATGGCTTTAGATGAATGTGAACAGAGACTACATTCAAGAATGACTTTGAATGCAAAGAAATCAGTCATCCAATAATGGCTTTGAACAAAAGGTATAAATCACAATATCTAATAACGGCTTTAGATAAAGTGAACAAAGACTCTATCTGAAAAATATCAGAAAGAGAGACACATCCGGATAGGCATCAGATGGTAGAGAAACTGGACATCCAATAATGGCTTTGAATGAAAGGTATAAATCACGATATCTAATAACGGTTTTAGATAAAGTGAACAAAGACTCAATCTGAAAAAACATCAGAAGGAGAGACACATCCAGATAGGCATCGGATGGTAGAGAAACCAGACATCCAATAATGGCTTTGAATGAAAGGTATGACTCACAATATCTAATAATGGCTTTAGATAAAAGTGAACAAAGACCCGATCTGGTAAAATATCAGAAAGGGACACATATCCGGAAAGGCATCGGATGGTAAAGAAACCAGGCATCCAATAATGGCTTTGAATGAGAGGTAAACTTATAATATCTGAGAAGGCATCAGATAAACATGAGAAAGGTAGGGACCCAAGAAAGCATCACAATATCCAAGAAAACATCACAATATCCAAGAAAGCATTAAGTGACTGTGAACTTTCCGGAATGACACTGAAAGTAAAGGTGGATCACTATATTCAGGAATGGTATCGAATGATAGTGAGAAAGACATCCAGGAATGGCACTGAATGCAAAGGAGAAAACTCATCCAGGAATGGCACTGAATGGACAAAAAGACTTTCAGGAATGACACTGAAAGATATCCAAGCAAATTTGATGAGGATTACAAAAGAGAGGCAAAAATTTCAGGAATAGCACTGGGAGAAACAAGGAGAACAAGATATCCAGGAATAGCACTGGAGATCACAAGAGACAGACATCCAGGAATGGCACTGGAGATCACAAGAGACAAACATCCAGGAATGGCACTGGAGTGAGAGAATATAAAGATCCAGGAATAGCATTGGAATGAGAGAAGATCAACATCTATCAACAAAATTAGATGCGCAAGAGAATGACAACATTCAGGAATGACACTGAATGAAAAGGACAGGTAACGTTTTGGTAAGACGTGGATAACGACACGACCTCGGGAGAAATGCAAATGAGGATAAAACACTCATGTTATGCATATGGTATAAATTATGCAGATGATATATGATCAAATGCGAATGCAGATGTCGATGACATGGCTCGACTCTCTGGGAAGACAAGACTGGAAGACTGATTCCTCAACACGGAGATCATTGTCATTCTGCTTGGGGACTAGAGATGCTAATGCTGAACACATCTCTGCCACACTGGTAAACTGTATCCAAATTGATGATCCTTGTATGAAGGATAAAGCATTGCTTGGGGATTCTTCAGGTAAACTGCCCCAGACTAGCTGATTATTATAGATGAGCTGATCATTGCTTCAGCTTGATTGATTCTGGAAATGACTGTTTTATGGTGCTCTTAGAAAGCTTGCCCCAGTCTGAGTCTTGAAAAACTTCTGTATAAATCAATTTTGAGAAGTCGCCATTAAATCACAAATCTTGAACTAATTCTCAATAGGATATGGAAGGAACTTGCCCCTGATTGGATCACCGACCAAGTTTCTTAATTGTTTGAAAATTCCTTAAGAGGAAAACTAGTTTGCAAACAAAAGTACTTGTACAAACATAGTAAATGCAAAATTTATGCAACTTTTGAAATCAATCATTTTTTTGAAAGAAGCAAAGTATATGATTCATTAGTCAGAACACAGTGGTTCAAGAAATTTAAAAGTGAAAGGTAAGGCACAAGTGGTAATGTCAAAATAAATGATCTTCAAAGGTCTTTGGAGTCAGTTTACGCAACCTTGCTGTAGTATGCTCTCAAAATAACCTCGCTTCAATTAGGTCTTTTGAGGGTTATAACGTGGTCTGGTTCACGGTTTAAGAAACAAAGGATAAAAGCTCAAACTTTATTTGTACCCACCCAATCTACGTGATGAACTCCAGTCCTACGCTCAGCTAACTCAAAATATGCACTCAGGTTTCCATAGGATTAGGAATTGCACTGATGATAGTAATGATGATGGTTCAGAAGTTAAGAGACTTTGAAATGGCGGTCACTACTTCCTTACAAAATTGTTTGCCATTGAGGACTTTCAGGATAAAGGATTTAAAGATTTCCTCCTTTGGTTGTCATACAAACTTTTTTTTTGTGACTGTCTGGCTTAAGGATTACAGTGAATCATCATTGGCGTTTGACTTGAAAGACATCTTCGACACTTGCTTGTTGTGTGCGAAGGAAAATTTGTGAGTGCACCCTTTTGTTGAAAGGCGTCTCGCATGAAACTCTTGTATTTGAATGCACAATCAAGTTAATTGAGAACTACCCTGCCCCAGGTTAAAATTGCGGGTTTTTATTTGTAAAGAAAGAAACTACTACTTCTAGGCTCGAAGGGGTTAAAGAGGGGTTAACTTCCCTATTTCTCCAGTGTTTGGGGAACTGAAACAATGCCTTACATCGTCAGCAAAGTTTTGATTTAAAAGCATACCAAGAACAATTATGGGTATAACGTTTTCATCATCCTCCCTCCGATCTTTGCATAATAAAAAAGAAAATGGAAAAGAGATAAAGTATTTATTGAAAAAGAAAGCATGGAGATGTAAATAGCAAACACAAATGAATTGAATCAAAAAGTTGCAATGCTCATTTCATTAATTGAGAAGGTACAAACATAATTTGAAAATAAACAGCTATTACAAAATGAGGGAAATGCAAACAACAAGAAACAAAGGCCTAGTGACTAATCAACACAAGGATGAGCTGTCCTGTTTGAAACACTGGCTTTTAGGAGGATAGCATGCTGAAGTCGACTGAAGCCTCACTTGGCGTGCCCTGGCAGAGGGTTGTTCTGAACATTGGGATTATCCTTAAAGGAGAGGATTTTGTTCCTCATCAGCTCTTGTACTCTAGCCTTCAACGCAAAGTAACTTTCCAAGTTATGGCCTGCACCACCTTGATGGTATTCACAATGAAGATCAGTCCTATAGCAGGCTGGAAGAGGATTTGGAGGAGGAGGCAGAGGCCTTGTGGTAATCAAACCTTGTTTAACCAAACCAGGATAAAGTTCAGTGTAAGTCATGGGAATAGGATCAAATTGACCCCTATTACGGTACTGGTTTTGTCCTGCAGCCGGACGTTGGAAAGCTTGAGTTGGTCGTGGTGCAGCAACCACAGGAGTAACAGCAGCAACAAAAGGGTGAACAACATACTGAGGTCGGGGACGAGGCCTTCTTGCTTCAACCATGACAGCATTAGTCTGATCTTCCTTCTTCTTCTGAAAGTTCCCGTAGGATTTCTTCACAGCATTAGAAGATTCAACAGCCTTGGATACTTTTCCTTTCTTAAGACCTTCCTCTAATCTTTGGCCAATAGTAACCAAATCAGTGAAATTGGAGGAAACACTTCCAACCATCTTCTCCTAATAGAATGGGGACAGGGTGTCCATGAACATTCCGGTTAACTCTTTCTCAGCCAAAGGAGGTTCAACCTGGGAAGCCAACTCTCTCCAGCGTTGAGCATACTCCTTGAAAGACTCATTATCATTCTGAGACATGTTTTGCAGTTGACGGCGATCAGGAGCCATGTCGAGGTTATACTTATACTGCTTCATGAAGGCATTTTTGAGGTCTTGGAAGCTATGGATAGAGTTTTGCTCGAGACCCATGTACCATTTGAGTGATGCTCCACTCAAGCTGTCTTGAAAACAGTGGATAAGCAACTTCTGATTCTTGGCATGAGCAGTCATCCTGCGAAGATACATGACTAAATGAGCTCTTGGGCAAGAGTGACCCTTGTACTTCACAAAATCTGGAGTTGTGAACTTAGGAGGTATAACAAGGTCAGACACTAAGCACATGTTGTCTGCGTCCACATTAAAGAAATCAGTACCCTCAACGGCTTTGAGTCTCTTCTCTATGCTCTGAAACTGCTCTTGGACAACTTCAGGTTCAACAAAGTCTTCATGGTCTTCACCTTGAGCACTGGTAGCATTGTACTCATAAAGGGGATTCTCGAAAGAAGCTCGAACAGTCTGTGGAACAGCATGGACCACAGGTCTGGGCTTGGTGAAAACAGGAGTTTGAAAGACAGGCATAGCATTTTGACCAACCATAGCAGTAGATGCAATTGGTGGAGAGTAGTTGTGTGGCAAACCAAACTCTGGCCAAGTTGAAGGTGGCACTTGAACTGGTGGAGGATCAGCACTTGAAACTTCCTGGATGACAGTCCTTTGGGGTGGCTCTCCCCTAGCAATCAAAACTTGGAGCATCTCAGTGAGTTTATCATGCTCGACTTAAGGTCATCGATCTCCATTCGGACCTCAACATTGTGTATATCATGCTCTGACATCTTGCGTCTATAATTAGCTCTAGTCCGGTATCGGTGTCAAGGAATCAACTTGACGACTAACAGACAAACACTGGAAGATAGAGACCACTGGAAATGAGTAGCTGGGTAAACAGACGCATGCAATGAGTCATGCAAAGATGTAAATGATATGCAATGCAATGCAAACAGGATACAAAACACATGCAACAGGATCAAGGGTTTGAGATCACGACATGGAGTCTGGGTAAAGAACCAACCACGGGGTGTGTACTAGGGTTATTGTATCCGTAGAGCAGGGTTCTAAAAAGTTCCCAGAGTCGGCAACCCATCTTTCGGATTTTAAGGATTTCCCAGATGACCTGGTAATTAATAAAATTCTCAAGAGGATCTCGTCTGAGTGTAGTATCGCGTGACAACCAATTCAGAAATAGACTCCATCATGGTCACCGCACTACATCCTAAAAGGCCAAGTGGGGTTAAAGGTAACTACGGTTCTCAATATCATGGGCTCCTAGGTTGAGAGTAGCACGTTTTCACGAACGGATTCGTTCAACATAACTAGACTCTCAAGAGGGCCTCAACTGAGTGATGGTGTTCTCAATTCAACTTTTCAGGATTCGACTCCCTCAAAGCCTCCTTGAATACCATCGTCTTATCCTAAGTACACTCAAGTCCGGGTTAGGACTTATCTCACCACTCAAAAGTAATACCCTGCACACAGAAGATCCCAAGCAGAAATAGGTATACAGATATATACATATATAAATATACAAATGTACAAGCAAGAAAGCATATAAATAACACAAATACAAACAAGATAGGCTTAACCCTCTTAGGGAGAAATCCCCAGTGAAGTCGCCATTTCTGTTGCGGTGAAAATCGAATAACAAGTTATTACTTAACTTGCATCATTATCTTTTACAACCGACTTTGATTTATCCAAAGGAAAGGTTCAAGATCGTTAAAAAACCTAAAGGGGGGAGATCTAAGGTTTGGGGGTTGGTTATACAAAGGGAAGGTATTAGCACCCTAAGTATCTGTAGTACTCTACAGGAACCTCTTGCTAAGTTTGTGTTATGTTATGTTTGCTTGCTAAGAACACGAAATAGAATTAGTCTCGTCCTAATCATGATTTAATCGAGGAATCAATAATCAATGATTCTTGACTTTCATCGACTAAAAAGTGAATGAAACTGAAATAAAGAGAAAGCGGTCTCATATTGATCAAAGTTTTGTTGATTCAATGAAGTCAACCAAACCATGAAGTTTGTTATGTCATCGACCAAAATAAAGATAATGAAACCGGAATGAAAAAATAAGGTTGGTCTCGTCTTAATCAAGATTTAAATCGATAAATCGATAATCTTAGATTTTTGACTTTCATCGACCAATAAAAATAAGTAAAAAGTGGCCTCATATTTATCAAGACTTTATTGATTTGAAATAATCAAAGTCAAGATTTGTGCAATGTCATCGGCCTAAAGTAAAGAAAATGGACTCGAAATAAAGAATAAAGTTAGTCTCGTCTTGATCAAGATTTAATCGGAGGATCGATAATCTTTTGATATTCGACTTTCATTGACCAACAAAAATAAAGAAATGAGCCTCATACATATCAAGATTTTTTAGTCATTTTGCATAAATCAACTAAGTCATGATTTTGTAATATCATTGGCCCTAAAATTCGAAATAAAGATCGTAAGCGAAAAATAAAAATCAAAACAAAATTCGAAAGAAAAAGTTATGAATTCAAGAAATAACATGATAAATTGAAACTAAAAATTCAAAGTGCTCCTAAAATAAAAACTAGAGAAACAAAATTAAGAAATAAATGGAAAATAAAATAAAAATAGTATGAAATAATAAAAGGGTGGTGATGAAACATGTTTTTTGTCTTTTTGAATTTTTATCTTATCTTTTAAACATCATTCATAATAAAACCAAACAAAAATTATAGGATATTACAATACTTTTTCCAGAAAAATATTAATCTGCTAATGAACTTGATAACAGCATAGATAAATGATCATGGTACTTTAATAACGGAGAAATAAAAGAGGTGAATGTTACCTAGTGGACACGATCCACTGCCTCTTCAATGACACGAGTTATGGAAAAATGAAGACGAGTCTTTTCTCCAAAAAATTTGCAAGAATAATTGAGGGAGAAAATTAAGAGAGTATTCAGCCTTTGTGTGGGGTGAATCTGGTGTCAAATGAGAGAAAGAGAGATCTTATTTATAGTGTGAATAAAGTGGGAGTGTTGATGTGGCAATCCATGTGACTTTATGAGAATGATTCTTGGCCATTGATAATTGAAGTGTAAGAATGCTTTTTGGCCATTGATAAATCCAAGTTGGCAATCCATGTGACTTTATGAGAATGATTCTTGGCCATTGATAAGTGAAGTGTAAGAATGCTTTTTGGCCATTGATAAATCCAAGTTGGTAATCCATGTGAAGTGTTTGTATTGTAGTGGTCCCCACTTACCATGAAGATAAACAAAATAAAAGTAATAATAATAATAATAATAAAGCTTAGTAATAATAAAACTAATAATAATAAAACTAATAATAATAAAACTAATAATGATAATAAGACTAATAATAATAAAATTAATAATAATAATAATAATAATAAAGAAATAATAATAATAAAACTAAAAATAATAAAAAAGATAATTGAAAATAGTTAATGAAAAAAAGAAATAAAACAAATTAAATTCTAACAAAAAATGCATGATTATTGATCAATGAAATGTTTAACTAAAATGCGAAAATGGCCGACTCATGATGATATGAAATGATAAGAATCTGAGGGTAAAATTTGGGGTACAACACTTGTCTATGAGTATTTAGTTCACTTATTTTTGAATGGATTTTATTTTTTCTTGGACCTCAACTATGTGTTGTTGTATGAATTTGTGCCTTGTCTTAGAAAGTAGGGAGTATTCACATGATGATGCGGTTAAATTCAAGTTGGAGAGAGAAGGATTGTATACTCATTGGTTGGATTCTATGAGGATTGAAAAAGAAAAGAAAAAAAGAGAAAAATATGACATAGAAAAGAAAGAAAGAAAAAAAGAAAAAGAAAATCCTTGAGAAAGGAAACAAAAAGAGTTCAAATAATTATGCCAAATAAGTATTGTGTTTTGTGTAACACTTGGGATTTTGTAAGAAGTTGATTAAAATTTTGGTGTTTGAGTCTTTGTGAGTTGATCACTCCCTTAGGTTTAGGCAAGTTTTTGCTTTAATTACCTTTAGAAATTGCCCCTGGTTTGTTTACCCGACCACGTTACAACCTTGAAAGTCCTTGTGATTCTTGCCTTTGTATTCTCAATGTGAATTATTGGATGTATGCATAATTTAGTCTTTTGTTTGCATGAGTGTTGTGTGAGTGTAAAGTACCCCATTTTGTGTTTTTTATCTACCGATGATTTTTTTTACTAGGTGTGATTCACTTTGGAACTTGTGTTGTTTTAGAATGTTTGGCATGATTTTTGTATTTTGCATTTGTTTCGTGATTATGTTATCGTCGTAGTTTAGTGGTAAGTATTTACTTTTTGTGTGTACCGTTTACATTTGAACCATGCATTCGTTTCCGTTTTTTAAAACCTGTTGATTCGTCTTTCTTTGGATATTGCTTGTGCATTTTCAAGTTTGTTTGATTCTTGTTTGTGGACAAACAATTAGGTAAGTTGGGGAGAGTTTGATAAGTGCAAATTGTACATATTTTTGTATATATGTTTTGTTGCATTTATCGATACTTTTTGGTTAATATCGTTTGAATAAACCCCGATTTGTTTATAAATATGTTTACTTTGCTTTTTAGTGTATATATTGCGTATATTGTAAATATCATTGAGTTTAATTGATTTTCTCTCATTTTTGTAGGTATTTCAGCAACGGGATTTGGCCATTGTTATATAGAGCATTGAATAAGCTTTCCAACGCTTCAAACCGGGCGAAAAAAGGAGTTACGGTTCAAAAGTTACGAATAAAACAGTGCAGGATTTTTGCTGCTACAGTCACTTGCGCCTCTGCTGCGACGGGCGGTACATTTTGAGCGCCGGGCGGTGAGATTTGAGCGTCGGGCGGTGCTGCGATGGAGGAAATAAGAGAGTTGAAATAAGAGACTTACAGGAGCGTTCCATATTTTTGGCTAGCGTCGGGCGGTACTTCTAGCCCCGGACAGTACTAGATATTTGTTGCCAGCCTGTTTACGTACACAGCTGGTGTGAGTGGAATAATGGGCTCCGTCGGGCAGTGCATTCTAGCGTCGGGCGGTGGGTCTGAACTGAATTTTGTATTTTGTTCATTTTACTTCATTTTTTGGAGGTTATGTTGTTTGGATGTGATTTTTCCTCTCCCAACTTCATCAACCTCATTCTTTGGTAGGATTAGCTTGAAAATAACATTGAAGCTTGCATGTGGATGATTCGGAGTGGATTTCTCATCAACCGGCTCTGACAATCCGCGAGATGTTTGGTTTATTCCTCTTCTTCTTTATGTATTCTTTTGTGTTGGGTGTTTGTATAGTTACTCTGAACATATGTATCTTTGTTGATCATAATAATGTATAAATCTACTTTACAAATCATTATCGATGCCTTCCTTGATCTTTTTGCATTTATGTTTGGATTTGTGTTGTGTTAGAGATAAACATCACGAATCTTGATTAGGGATGGATATCTATTGTCTAGATTCTAGAGATAGATTTTAGATGATAATCTTTATGGTGTTGGAACTTAATGTCTTCCGTGTTTCGACGCTTCGTGCGCGAGAGTGACGAAGAGAGTGATACGGTTGCTTTCTCAACTCAGTGTGCCAGAGATGGACATTGTTGTGAGCGATACTGGATGATTTTGACGAGTATTATAGTATAGTGAAAATGATCGATAAATTTATGTTTGTGACGAGTGGATTATATGTATGCTTGATAAGTTTCTTTTCTCTGAAGAATGTATACTTTTTACGTTCTTATTTACTTTTCTGCATTTACTTTAAACCATTTTAATCCAAACTCATAAACGCGAGAGATTGTCGAACGTCATTCTTTCCCTTGAACCGATCTCTGTGGACACGACATAAATCCCGGAGGGAATTCTTCCGAAAATAAATATTTTTGCTGCTTGCCATATTCCGCAACCAACATTTAATCACTATTTCATAATCACTCTTTATTTCAACTTTTCTGGCCCCCAAATCCTTGAGTATTTTAAGGCCAGTGATTAAAGCTTCATATTCTGCTTCATTATTGGCACATTTTCCGTCGACCTTACACTTGAGTTTAGTCGGAATGCCCTGTGGGGATACTATTAAAATTCCAATACCTGCCCCATTTTTATGGCTCGACCCATCGAAGTATAACTTCCAAGGGTCAACGTCGACCATACATATGGACGGTTCAACTACTGCGTGATCGACAATAAAGTCTGCCACTATTTGACCTTTCATAGCCCATAGAGGGACGTACGTCAAGGAAAATTCAGTTAATGCTAGTGCCCATTTCCCAATTCGACTGTGCAGAATGGGTTTAGACAACATATGCTTAATAACATCAAAATGCGACGAAACATAAACATCAACTGGTTTAATATATTGCTTTAATTTCATACATGAGAAGTACAAGCATAGGCACAACTTTTCAATCATAGTGTACCTAGTTTCAGCATCTATTAACATTCGACTAAGGTAATAAATGGGTCTTTCGACACCACTATTATCCTCTTGTGCTAACATGCTTCCTATGGTCGTATCCGACGCAGCAATGTACAACTTCATGCTCTTATTCATACTAGGTGGCAATAAATAGAAGGCCTTGTGAGGTACTCTTTGATGGCGTCGAAAGCCTCCTGCTGCTCCCGTTCCCAGTGAAAATCACTTTCCTTCTTGGCTTTGAGCAATGGCGAGAACACCTTCATCTTGCCACTTCGACTTGATATAAACCTTCTCAAGAAGGTTATATTCCCCAACAAAGATTGGATTGTTTCTTTGTCGAAGGAGGCTTGAGATCCAAAATTGCTTTTGTCTTGTTTTAGTTTATCTCGATGCCTTTCTTGTGGACCACAAATCCCAGAAAGTCCCCAGTGTGAACACCAAAAGCACATTTTAGTGGATTCATTTTTAATCCATATTTTCTCATTCTTTCAAATGAACATCGAAGGTGGTCTAAGTGACCATTCTCTGATGAGGATTTTATCACAATGTCATCAATATACACCTGCATAAATTTCTCAATAAAATCATAGAATATAGCGTTCATGGATCTTTGATAGGTAGCCCCAGTGTTCTTTAACCCAAACGACATTACAACCCATTTGTATGTTCCCAAAGCCCCAGGGCATCGAAATTCAGTTTTGGGGGACATCATCTTCGGCTATGAGAATCTGGTTATAGCCAGAATAGCTGTCGAGCATACTCAAATATTCGAAACCTGCAGCTGAGTCGACTAGCATTTCTGCCACAGCCATCGAATACTCATCTTTTGGGATAGCGTTGTTCAGATCCCTAAAGTCTATACAGACTCAAAGGGTTCCATTTTTCTTGATAACAGGCACTATGTTCGATATCCATTCAACGTACCTTGCAGTTCTGATGAACCGGCTTTTGAGCAGTCTCTCGATCTCCTTCTTAATCTTTAGAGTAATTTCTGGAGCGAATCGTCGAGGCTGTTGCTTTACTGACCTTTTCCCTGGCTGAATTGGCAGTCGATGTTCCACTACGCTTCGACTCAGACCAGGAATTTTGCCATAGTCACAGGCGAAGCAATCTTTGTATTCTTTCAATACCTCAATTAGCTTAGCCTTCATCTTCGACCCAATTTTAGTGCTCACATAGGTGGGCCTTTTTGTAATCCCATCTCCTAGGTCTATCTCCTCGAGTGGGTCTTGCGCTTTTATTCTCTGCAGCTCATTGGATGGGTCTTTCTCAAACCCCAAAGGCTCATTGTCGTAGATGCAATCAAGCCTCCGGCTTTTTGAAGCTGTTGTTTGGCCTTGTTGGCCATTTACTTATGCATTTTTGTCGGCTTCACCTGTTAAATTTTGTTGCTTCTCTACTTCTAATGCCGACTTTCTTTTGTTTTCAGCCAAATAGGCCGAAATTTGAGTCAAACTTTTTGACTCAGTAGTCATTTTCATCGACTACTGGCCTCCCCGTAGGTGGATGTTCTTCTGTAGGCTCCATTGTTTCGTCAGCAGCATCCCATATGAACCCATAATCAGGATCCAAATTCAAGACGCGACCCGTATCGACAGAGGTATATGACCCCGATCCATCGTCACAAGGTGCCACATTAGCCAGGTGATGATCAAAAGATTTCTTCGTACCCTTCGTTTCATCAATCTTGTAATAGCTCTGATCAACCTCAATATTTTCGACAATGCCATCTTTCTTCCAGATACTTAATCTCTGATGTAAAGTCGAAGGCACTGCCCCTATCCCGTGGATCAACTCTCGTCCCAACAGCAAGTTGAAATTGGCCTTCGAATTTATGACTATGAAGAGCGTTGATCTAGTGGTTGTACCTACAGCTAGGTCGACTTGGATAACCCCAAGAATGTTGCTAGTTTTCCCTTGTAATTGAATAGAACCATATTATGTTGTCGGAGGTCAGCGTCAGTCTTCCCAATCTTCTTAAATAAAGTATGAGGCATTAAATTGACAGTTGCCCCTCCATCCACGAACACCTTGTTGACCGACACTCCGTCAACCTTTGCCTTTATGAATAATGGTTTCAAATGGTACATCATTCCGGGACTAGGTCTCTCAAACACGGCCCTCTGGTCTTCTACCACACCACTGTTCATAACATAGTAACATAGCGGCTTATCTTCTGCAGTTTCATTTGGTACGAAATCTTCGTCTGCTTCAGAGACTTCCGACACCATATTATACTCTGCTGGTAATATCGACACGATACCACAATTTATGACAAAATCTTCATCGTACGTGTCATCATTGGTGTCATCATACATATCTTCGATGAAGTCATCTTCTGGTGATGGGGTATATTCTCCATCTGACTGGGGAGAATACTTTGGTTCTTCTTCATCTGACTAGGGAGTGTACTCTGGTTCTTTCTTGCTCTCAACCAAGGATGTGCACTTCTAGCTTTGGTTTGATACCACCCCCTTCCCTCCTAAAGCTTCAACAGTCACTGCCATTGTTTGATTTGTCACAACTTTTTCCTTCTCGACCCATCTTCCTTTCGGGTACTGCCTTTTTTGTCCAGAGGTCCCGACAGGTTTTAACTATGAAGTCGAAGCCTCTTTTCCAGCCTTTTTGTTTCGCTGGTAACGCCTCCATTGAGTCCTTGTCATAGTATTCTTCCCATTGTAATTGGGAGACACCGCATAGCCCTGAGTTCGACCCTCTTGTCGGAGGTCTTAGCTTCCTTCTCGAGATCCAACACCTTCCATTTCGGCCTTTTGCTCCCTTTCTGACTCACTGGTTCCACTCACTTTTCTTGTGGAGTGTTTGATGGTGGGACAAAGGTCCTGGGTCGTGTTTGCTGGAATAGCTTCCTGTACTCTTCATTTCGACGAGGGGCACCGCTCTGGTCGAACACAAATCTTGGGACAGGCGACTTATCATTTTGCAGTGTCTCTTTCTTGCCAGTTTCGTATTTCTCAGCAGCTTTTTCGTCAAAAAAGGCATTGTACTTTGGGCATAACATTACCTTAGACCCACTCGCCCTGCATTTCTCTTGGAAATCTGTCAAGCTTTCGCCAGCTTGAGGGTAGACTGCCTCTAGTTCTTCTTCAATCTTTTTGTCGAAACCATCAGTAGTCTCGACCATCATGCATTCAAAAGATTCAGTTGTCAAAGGTTTGACGAGACCTTTAGTAGTCTCGACCATCATGCAATCATAAAGCTCAGAGTACAAGGCTTCTTCGACCTTCAGAGGGTCCGTGTCAACTTGCATCTTCGGCCTTTCCCCAAATTGAAGTCGGCATTACTTCAAAGCTTTCTACACCAGATCCCTGAAAAGAACACATTGAGCTGTTTTATGACCAAGGAAATTATGAAACTTACAAAATCCCCTTTTCTTCTTTTGTTCTAATGATGGATCTTTCAAACCAGGAGGAACAATAATCTGACCATCTTTAACTAATAAATCAAATATTTCGTCACACTTAGATACATCAAAAGTATAAGTTTTAGCAACGTATTTATCTGTTTTTTTAGTTTCGACAGGATTTTTCCAGTTTGATGGTTTTAACAATTTACACGTGTACGGAGGCCCTGGCTTGAGTTCGGCCACGTTAACCTCACTTTTGTCGATGAGCTCTTTATCACCAGAAGAGTATTCGTCAGCGGCTACGTACGAAACTTTCTCTTTCTTATGGTATCTGCTAGTTTTGGTTTTTTCAGCTTTCAAACGTTCAACCTGTCAGACTCTATCGGCTAACTGCGCAATATCCCTGAGGTATTGTGTGTCCAACTTTTTCCTGATTAAATAATCTAGGCCGCCCGCATCCATTTTGACTAGCTCATGTTCAGGGACTTGAGTGAAGCACCGTGCTTTCAAAAGTCTAAACTTGTTGAGATATTGGTCCACCGACTCTGTGGCCTTCTGTTTTACGCTGGCCAATTCTTTCAAACTAATTTTCTATTGTCCTATGTAAAACTATTCATGAAATAATCTTTCCAATTGTGCCCACGTATGGACAGACTGTGGAGGTAACATGGTGAACCAAGTAAACGATTCTTTGTGAGGGAGCTTGGAAAGTATTTCATTTTCAAGTACTCATTATTTGCTATGTCACCAGCTTCAGTTTGATATCTGGCAACGTGTTCGACGGTGGACTCTTCGGTCTCTCCGGAGAACTTGGTAAACTTTGGAACCTTTCATCCCCTAGGAAATTCTGGCAGCAAAACAAAATCTGGTAGCGGGGACGTATACGTTGGCCGTCGAAGGCCTGGATTTGCTCTATTTCAAACCATGATCCGTTCAACCATAGTTTCCAAGTTTGGTTCGCCAGCCATGGCATCGTGTCGAACTTGCCTGACAACGTAGTCTGGATCTTGGTTCCTATGAACTAATACAACAGGAGGCCTTTGGGCCACCCTAGGTATGTGTTCAACCTCATGGGTGATAAGTGCAAACTGTAGCTATTTTGGTATATAAGTTTTGTTGCACTTATCGATACTTTTTGTTAATATCGTACGAATAAACCCCGCTTCGTTTGTAAATACATTTACTTTACGTTATAGTGTATATATTGCGTTATTGTGTAAATATCATTGAGTTTAATTGTTTTCCATTTATTTTTGTAGGTATTAAATCAAGGATATCTTGTCATATTCATAAAGAGCGTTGAATAAGCTTTCCAACGCTTCAAACCGAGCGAAAAACGGAGTTACGGTTCGAAAGTTATGGCCGGAACAGTGCAGGATTTTTGCTGTCATGACAGCTTTCGCCCCAGGCTCGCCAGGCGAAGCTGTGGCGAGCCAGACAGTCCAGAAGCGTGAAAAAAGTGCAGAATAATCCGCCTAACTTCGCTAGGCGAATTTTGACGGACAGAAACACCATATAAGGCATTAAAACACAATTTTTTGAGGATGGTTTGGGTATTTTTTGCTCCCACTCCATCAAGCATCATTTTTTAGTAGGATTAGTTTAGAAAACAACATTGGAGCTTGCACACGGATGATCCGGGTGGATTTCTCATCGATTGGCGCCGACAAACCGCGAGATGTTTGGTTCATTTCTCTTCTTCTTTATGTATTTCTTCTTTGTTGGGTTGTTATATATGTATTTCTACTTTGAACTTATGTATTTCTTCATGTATATTTGTCGCCCATGACATTGTATAAAATCCGCTTTACAAATCTTTATCGGTGATTGTCCTTGATTTTTTATTTATGCTCAGAATTTGAGTTGTGTTAGAGATAAACATCGCAAACTTTGATTAGGGATGATTATCTGTCAGTTTCTGGATGCTAGAGACAGATTTAGAGCTAACAATCTTTATGGGTGTCGAAGCTTAATGCCTCTGTATCTCGAGTCGGGTGCGAGAGCATCGATGAGGGTAACACGGTTGTTCTCATTGCTCAGTGTGTCAGAGATGGACACTGTTGTGAGCGATGCTGGATGATATTGAGGAGTGTTGTAGTTTAAGTATAACTGGTCGGTAAGTTTAAGTTTGTCAGGAGTGGATTATATACATACCGGATAAGTTTCTTCTCTCTGATTAATGAATTATTTTTGTGTTAATATTTACTTTTCTGTTTCTATGTTTGAAACCGTTTTAAACCCAAACTCTTTAACATTTAAATTGTCGAACGACAGTTCAATAGCACCGATATCTGTGGACACGATAAATTCCCGGAAAAATACTTCCAAATCTTTTTGTTGCTTTCCGCTTTACCGCTTCAACAAAATGGCGCCGTTGCCGAGGATTGGTGTTTTTATTGAATCGCATTGCGATAGTTACTTTGTTTTTTAGTTTTGTAGATATCATATGTATTATATATTTTCACTTGTTTATATTGATACTTATGCTTGTGAATTTGTTGTATCATTGTTTGTTTCTTTTCACGTTTGCTTGCGTGTTGGTTAGGAATAACCGGGTGGAAGCAACTTGGAGGAACGTTTTTAAATAACAGGGGTCGAGCTTACAACGTAAAACAAGCATGTTTTATTGTTTTTAGTTTCTAATGTTTTTGTTTGTTTTTTGGACGTAAATTTTGGTCGGCTAATTTGAGGATGCTTGGTGATGTTCCAAATTTGATCGTTTCAACTTGCGGATGTATGGTAATGATATTGTTAAGTTTTGTACACGTTCAAGGTATGTGTTTATTGCTTTCTAGACTTTAGCATATTCATGATACTTAGGCTTTTTACAAACTTCCATGCCATTCATTCTTTTGTATACTTGTTCTTGATGTGAATCACTTTAGTTCTCACCCTTTTTGTGAGGTAGCTTTCCATTGTTCATATATTCGCGGAGTACCAACATTCTTGTTCTAACTAGATTTTATTATGCTTAATCTTTTGTTTGTGTTGATTATATGAAAGCATGAAAAGGATCAAGGCATTTTGTTTCATTTTGAGCACAACTACCTAGCAAATAGTTAATTCACCCTGTGAGTGTGTGAGCATTTGTTAAACCCCTTTGTGCCTTTCTATCATTATCCATGTTGTTTGAACTTAATGCTTGTCTATGAGTATTGCATTCACTTTTTGTATGGATTTTGATTGATTGTTTTTTTTCTTGAACCCTCAACTTTGTGTTGTTGTATGAATTTTTACCTTGCCTTAGAAAGTAGGGAGTATTCACATGATGATGTGGTTGAATTCAAGTTAGGGAGAGAATGATTGTTTACTCATTGGTTGGTTTCTATGAGGTTGAAAAGGAAAAAAAAAGAGAAAAATATGAAAAAGAAAAGAAAAGAAAAAAAAAAAGAAAGAAAGAAAAAGAAAATCCTTGAGAAAGGAAACAAAAAATGTTCAAATAATTGTGCTAAATAAGTATTGTGTGTTGTGTAAAACTTGGGATTTTGGAAGAATTTGATTGGAATTTTGTGTTTGAGTCTTTGTGAATTGATCACTCCCTTAGGTTTAGGCAAGTTTTTGTTTCAATTACCTTTAGAAATTGCCCCTTGTTTGTTTACCCGACCACGCTACACCCTTCAAAGCCCTTGTGATTCTTGCATTTGTATGTTCAATATGATTTTTGGATGGATGCATAATTTAATCTTTTGTTTGCAAGATTGTTGTGTGAGTGAAAAGTACCTCATTTTGTATTTTTCATCTACCGATGATTGTTTTTACTAGGTGTGATTCATGTTTGAACTTGTGTTGTTTTAGGATGTTTGGCATGATTTTTGTATTTTGCATTTGTTTCGTGACTATGTTATCATCGTAGTTTAGTGGTAAGTATTTACTTTGTGTGTACCGTTTATCATTTGAACCATACATTTGTTTCCGTTTTTCAAAACCTGTTGATTCGTGATTGTTTGGTTGTCACTCTATTTCTTTGAGTCGTTTGATTCTTGTTTGAGGACAAACAAGTTTAAGTTGGGGAGAGTTTGATAAGTGCAAAATGTATCTATTTTTGTATATAAGTTTTGTTGCACTTATCGGTACTTTTTGTTAATATCGTACGAATAAACCCCGCTTTGTTTGTAAATACGTTTACTTTACGTTATAGTGTATATATTGCGTTATTGTGCAAATATCATTGAGTTTAATGGTTTTCCATTTATTTTTGTAGGTATTCAAGCAAGGATGTCTTGTAATATTCATAAAGAGCATTGAATAAGCTTTCCAACGCTTCAAACCAGGCGAAAAACGGAGTTACGGTTCGAAAGTTATGGCCGAAACACTGCAGGATTTTTGCTGTCATGACAGCTTTCGCCCCAGGCTCGCCAGGCGAAGCTGTGGCGAGTCAGACAGTCCAGAAGCATGAAAAAAGTGCAGAATAAGCCGCCTAACTTCGCCAGGCGAACCAGAATTTTGCCAGGCGAATTTTGACGGACAGAAACACCATATAAGGCATAAAAACACAATTTTTTTAGGATGGTTTGAGTATTTTTTGCTCCCACTCCATCAAACATCATTTTTCAGTAGGATTAGTTTAGAAAACAATATTGGAGCTTGCACACGGATGATCCGGGGTGGATTTCTCATCGATCGGCACCTACAAACCGCAAGATGTTTGGTTTATTTCTCTTCTTCTTTGTGTATTTCTTCTTTGTTGGGTTGTTGTATATGTATTTACTTTGAACTCATGTATATTTGTCGCTCATGGTGTTGTATAAAATCCGCTTTACAAATCTTTATCGGTGATTGTCCTTGATTTTTGATTTATGCTCAGGGTTTGGGTTGTGTTAGAGATAAACATAGCAAACTTTGATTAGGGATGATTATCTGTTAGTTTCTGGATGCTAGAGATAGATTTAGAGCTAACAATCTTTATGGGTGTCGAAGCTTAATGCCTCCGTATCTCGAGTTGGGTGCGAGAGCATCGATGAGGGTAAGACGGTTGTTCTCTCAGCTCAGTGTGTCAGAGATGGACACTGTTGTGTGCGATGCTGGATGATATTGAGGAGTATTGTAGGTTGAGTATAACTTGTCGGTAATTTTAAGTTTGTGAGGAGTGGATTATATGTATACTGGATAAGTTTCTTCTCTCTGATTAGTGAATTTTTTTTGTGTTAATATTTACTTTTCTGTTTCTATGTTTGAAACCATTTTAAACCCAAACTCTTTAACATTTAAATTGTCGAACGACAGTTCAATAACACCGATCTATGTGGACACGATAAATTCCCAGAAAAATACTTCCAAATATTTTTGTTGCTTTCCGCTTTACCGCTTCAACAATGGGGTTGATCAATTATTTCGTCGAAGACTTCATATTGACGAACTGGTGTCTCTGGCCTAGGTGGAGGCGTCTGTCGACCCGGTGTCCTAGGAGCCCCTAGGAAATCACCTATCCGTGTCATCTGAGTTGCCAATTGTTGGTAACTCTGGGTCGAATCTTGTATTAATGGTCTTAATATGGTGCCCATTTTCTGAGTCAACATGTGAACCATTTCGTGATTACTCTTATTCATCTGCTGTCTCATGACTGCGACAGAACTTGAGGTGAAAGTTGGAACAGATTGAGATAAAAGATTGAACCTTGAGGGTCGATTAACTTGGTTTGCCAAAGGCCCTAATCCTTGGTACGGTGAGAAAACTGGCGACGAACTTTCCCCAAACACCGGACCATTAGAATGTAGACTCGGCATGAACTCTGTTGGCATCCCAAAAAGTTCTAGGCATGGGTATTGTGAAACTAGGCACATGCTTCCCCGTAGTCCCTGACATCGTCGGCCTAGGTTCAGACCAACGTAGTGTCGCGACTGGTCCACTATGGACGGTCGAAACCGCAGACACAGTGCTAGAGCCAACATCAGTTGTTTGCGTTACAACCGTACTTTTTGCCGAAGACGGTTCTTCGTTCGGACGTGGTGTCACCATCTTACCACTACGTAAATGCATACACTCAACTCAAACGTGTCCCACTGGGCATGCCATTTTGTTCGCACACGATTTTTGCGCGAACAATCGTTGGCCTCCTGTCGCAGGTTTACTTGCGGAATCGGCCATGAAATCCCAGAATAGAGGGTTGGAGTATGCGTGATGTTGGTAGGATGGTTCTGATTTAGAGGAAGTTGGAAAAACTTTCAGAAAAAGTGTACACGAATTGATAAATAAACAAACAAATAAGTAAAAGGCAAGATATCTTAAACTTTGGTAACGTAAATTGCTTTAAAAAGAAATGTGGACGCTATCGTACATCTTGTAGGAATGAATTCTTTTCTCTTAACGCTTGGTACTTTGAGTGTATCCCCTTTACAATGTTACAAATGCGACCCCTCAAAAATGGAAATGGACATTGCTTTAAATAGGAAAAGAAAATAACTGTTTTTCTCTCAATGTTGGCCCTAGTTGTGACACGTGTCGCCCCACCATCTTTGTAACTTCCCCACGTTCTCATCATTTCAAATTTCTTCCCGCTCAAAGACTTCCCAGTTTGGTTTCGTTGGCCATCAGTCGAAAGCCTTCGACACCATGGCCTTCGGGTCGACCTCCGACGCCTCTTCTATGGATGTCGACCTGCATTTTGGCCTTCTTACCATCTTTTCTTTCTGAAGTCGACCTATATGTTAGCTCTTTCGTCAACTCTTCTCAGTCGAAATCTTCCTGCCAACAGTAGGCAAGTACATTTTCTTCATAGACTTGTTTCTCGCTTGCGTATGGGTACTTTGAGTTTGTATTGAAGTTTACAATGATTTTTCCACCCCTGAATCCTAACACTAGAATCCCTATTTATAGTACTACAAACTAATTGTCTTCAATGTTCAACTGTCTTCCATCCGACAAGTCACCTCTACATGATTCGCCTGCCTTCGAATTATCTCCATGTGTTTTTGGTGTTCTAAATAAGACAAAAAATAGTTATTTGGTTTGATTTTGAATTCGCTTTGGTCGAACCTTCTTCGATCTGTCGAATTGGTGAATAACCAAACTTTTGGACATTTCACTAAGTACCAGACCAGATCCTTCATATGTTGAACATTGATGTTTTACTCCAATGTCTCTAGTTGAAAGGCATGAAATATTGGCTTATGTTTGTGCAGAAATTTCAGCTAGTTCCCTTATCGAATTAGTTCATTGAAATTTATTAGCTAACATTATGGTCATTGTATGATTATTTTAGATCCTAAGTGGGGAAAAGCCATTTTGACATGGTACATTCTCATCAAATTTCTTGTTATTACTTTCCTACATCACCATCTTTCCTTTGCATTTCTTATTATGTCACTTGTGTCCATGAGGAGGTAGCTTTATCAATTGGAGTGGATGGTGTTTCTACTTTAATGGAGTGGTTACTCTCTTTCACGGGTATTACATGTAACACCCCAAAAATTTAGAATTATTTATCTAAATAATTATTTGTGAATTTTGACTTAGTTATATGATGTATGTTGATGTGTTGTGGGGAAATAAGAGGGATATTGGGTGAGAAGTAAAATTATGTAGATGTAAATAATTTAGTTTATATTATTGTGAATTATAATAATAATAAAATAGATATTAAGGTGAAAAAGGAGAATGAGGGCATGATGGTAATGTTGTGGGGAATAAGTGAGGGCATCAGAGGTATATCATAAGAAGGGTTCCTAGGGGTAACAAAGACAAAAAAGAAAATTAGAGAGTGGTGGTTCATTGGGTACGATCGTGAAATTGGAGAAAAGTTGTGGAGAAGAGCTAGGGCACAGAGAATCAAAAAGGGGATTTCCGTAGGAAACGCGAAGGAAGAGAAATCGATTGCAAAGAATTGAGGTAAGGGGTGTAATCCTGGTTTATTATGATCAATATATGGTTAAGGTAGATGTAGGTTTTGTCGTGTATGATGATTTAATAAAAAGCATAGTGAAAAGTATGGAGAAATTATTGATTATGATGTTTGATATGTTATCGATATAATTGTGATCTTAAGTGTGTTGATAGTGATTTAGAAATAATTAATTTTTGTTTGTCTATATGTGTGATAATCTACTTTGGGATTGTTGATAAGTTTCCTCCATTGTTGGGTTTTGGAGTTTCGAGTTGGAAGTATGAAATTATGATGAAATGTTGTTAATCCATGAGTAAAACATAGCATAATCGAGTTTTACAATGTTATTTTGGTATAAAATCGGGTCTATGGTGATAGGGGTTAGTGGTATAGGCTTTGGTGTGGAAGTCTGGGGTGAAAGTGCTTTTAAAAAAAGTGATTTTTGGGCTTCGGAACGGTATGAGTCGACCTCTAGAACCCCTGGGTCAACTCATAGCCACCCGAATGCAAAATTGTAGAAATTTTAACTGTATGCGCCGACTCATAGGTTTTGATTCGACCTAAGTACTCTGTGAGTTGACCTTTGAGTCGACTCATAGGCAGAAAAACGCCAGAAACGGTTTCGATCATAACTTTTTAACCGTTAATCCAAATGACGAACCGTTCGAAGCGTTGGAAAGCTAATGAGCAGAACTTTAACATGGTATAATTAGATGAGCCATTTTTATAACAGTTTTATGTTTAATATGTTGAAGATTTCGACTATTACTTGTTGTGCATGTAAAGAAATCCTGTTGTAAGTGACAAAACTTGAATGTTGTTATAAAGAGGTTGTTGTTGGGTTATTGTTGTGAATTAAGATGTTGTAATGATGTTTTTAAGATGTTAATGGTGATAATATGAAGATGTTTTAATGATGTTGTTGAGATGTTAACAATGGTAATATGATGATGTTTTAATGTTGTCGTTGTGATGTTAATGATGTTAATAAGATGATGTTTTAATGTTGTTGTTGTGATGTTAATGATGATAATATGAAGATGTTTTAATGATGTTGTTAAGATGTTAGTGATGATAATATGAAGATGTTTTAATAATGTTGTTGAGATGTTAATGATGGTAATAAGATGATGTTTTAATGTTGTTGTTGTGATGTTAATGATGATAATATGAAGATGTTTTAATGATGTTGTTAAGATGTTAATGATGATAATATGAAGATGTTTTAATAATGTTGTTGAGATGTTAAGAATGGTAATATGATGATGTTTTAATGTTGTTGTTGTGATGTTAATGATGGTAATATGAAAATGTTTTAATGGTGTTGTTGTGATTGCATAAAAGACATATATATCCATATTGTATGAGATGTATTTTATGCTTGTTGGCCAATTTTGGCGGTGTACAATAACCATGGTGGTGGGTTATTGTGCACGATGGTATTGGTGTTGTTGTATGTATAAATAGTTGCATTGCATACATTTGTGGACAGATGGTCCGTTGTTGGTGAGCCTAAAATCCCATTGTATGGATTGCGCCGATAGTTGATTTGGAGGTGATGGATCAATGAGTGGTTCTGATCCTAGGAGGTGGGGATCAGAACGATGAACCTGAGTGTTCATGAATATTAGTACCACATGCATTGAGTCAGTGTTGTGCATTAACATTCTATGTGGCATTTGCCTGAAGTTTGTTGATGAGTTGTGATATAATGATATTCGAGACTATGTAATTATACGATGTTTTATGATGAAAGATGTATAAGTGTGATTATGGTGTGTAGGCATGAGTATGATTCGTTTATAAATGATATGTGTTAATATAATGATGATGTTGCTAATTAGTCTTATCCTTATATCTTTCATAATGAATTGTGATTACTCACCCTGCCTGTTTGAATGTTTCCTCCACGTGGGTAACACGCAGATGCTCTGGAGTATCTTGTAGAAGCGTTGAAGATAACTTTGGAATATTTTATTAGTTTTTCGTTAATTAGGAGTTGTATTTCTCTGATATGTAACATCGGGTTGGGAACGCCAATTATACGAATGTTGTGTTTCCTTGACTAACTTATTTTATGATGATTTTGAAGATGTCAAACTATTGTAATTCCAATTCACTTGTTATGTTATGTTGTTAGCATATTTCATGAGTTTGAGATGTTAAATTGATTTAAATTTCAACTTTTGACGAGAATAGGATATTTTGATATTATGAAGATGAATGAAGTTGTTTTAAGATTATGATTCCGCTGCAAAGTTCAATTTATGTGTTGAAGTCATAAAAGAAAATAATGTTATAGATGTTGTAACCCGTGTTACGGAGTAGGATGGTTATTATGAATGTTTTCTACGGAGTGTGACACCCTTGAGTGGTGAATTAAGCTGAATTATCCTTATTATTTTGCGAATTATTCTGTGGGGTTAGAAGGGTGTTACATTAGTGGTATTATAGCAGGTCGGTCCATCCGGCCAGGTTGTTTAACTATGTTGTTCCCTAGTATGTGACATGTGTGTGAAAACATTGTTGATGCTTGTTTTGTTTTCCATTTGGAGGTTGGAAATGGAACAAGTGGGGGAGAAACTTGTGCTTCTCCAAGATGCTTCTGGTGTGGAGTGATGGCTCAGTGTGTCGTTGGACGCTACTATAGTTTGGTAAAGATGGTTTATGCCCCATCATGATTATTAGCTGATTATTAATAAATTGAGGAACTGACCACCCTTAATCTCTTGTTGATAATAGACGGGATCATGTTGGATGAAGTAGATGTGTCTTACCAACTTAGATGGTGTATACAGTGAATTGATTGGAGTTAAGCCAAGTGCTCACAAATTGTTTTGATGAGTCGATGCAGATTCTTATATCTGAAGATGAAGCGGATTCGAGTTTCTTGTCTGTAGGTGAAGTTGGGATGTTTCTGAGAGAGAACGATCAGATAATTGCATCTTGCCTCTAGAGTGTGGATATGGGTTTAGTGATAGTATACAATGGATGTTGTTAGTTTCTAAGTAGGTGGATGAACTTCAAGAAGAGGAAGCCTTGATGTTTCCATCGTTGCAAGTTGATCGTGAAGTTACAAGTGTTTAATTACCTGTTGTCTGTGAATCTTCAGATGTAATTCCAGACGACATAAGTGAATTGTCGCCATAGCGTGAAGTGGAATTTGCTATCGACCTAGTACTTGATATGAGCCCGATGTGAATAACTCCATACATAATGTATGCTTCCGAGTCGTGTGAATTGAAGAAATAGTTGGAAGAATTATTGAGAAGAGGTCGGTAAGACTAAGTGTTCCGCCTTGGGGAGCTCCGGTATTGTTGGTAAAGAAGAAAGATGGTAGTATGAGATTATGTATGGATTATCGGCAGTTGAAAAAAGTGATGATTAAGAACAAGTATCCACTTCCGAGAATTGATGACCTGATGGACCAGTTGGTTGGTGTCTATGTTTTCAGCAAGATGGACTTGAGGTCTGGTTATCATCAAAATTGGGTTAAACCAGATGATATTCAGGAGACAGCTTTCAGGACTCGGTATAGACACTATGAGTACTTGGTGAATGTCGTTTGGCATCCTCAATGCATTAGGTGTGTTCATGGAGTATATGAATCGGAATTTTGTGAGTATTTGGATAAGTTTGTCATGGTCTTCATTGATTATATTCTGATCTATTCTAAACCAGAAGGGGAGCATGCTAAGCAGTGGCAAACTGTGTTGCAAGTGTTTAAATAGGAGAGGTCATATGTGGAACTGTCAAAATGTGAGTTCTGGTTGAAGGAAGTGAGTTTCCTTGGCCATGTGATGTTGAGTGGCGGAATTGCTGTTGATTCTTCTAAAATTAATGCTGTGTTACAGTGGGAGACTCCGAAGTTGACTGTTGAAATTTGAGGTTTTCTTGGGCTAGTAGGTTATTATCGCAAGTTTATTGAAGACTTTTCTAAGTTGGCATTACCCTTGACTCAGTTTACTCAAAGGGGTCAAGCTTATGTGTGGGATGTTGTGTGTAAAGGGAGTTTGTGGAATCAAAGAAGAAGTCGACGACTACTCTAGTATTGGTATGTCTAATCCGAGTGGGTCTTTTATAGTATATTGAGATGCGTCGAAGATGGGTCTTGGTGGAGTACTGATTAGAATGGTGTGATGAGGTTCAGAGATGGAGTGTGTATTCCAGATGTTCCAGAAATTAAGAAGAGTATTCTTGAGAAAGGACATCGAAGTAGGTTGAGTATTCATTCAGGTGCGACAAAGATGTATCAAATATTTAAGGAATTATTTTGGTGGTCGTATAAAAATGGAAATTACTGAATTTATTTACGCATGTTTGACTTGTCAGAAGTCAAAGATTTAACATCAGAAGCCTTTGGGTCTGATGCAACTGCTGAATATCCCAGGATGGAAGTGGGATAGTATTTCCATGGATTTTGTGTCGGTTTTGCCAAAGACTACGAAGGGAAATGATTTGATTTGGGTGATTGTGGGTAGACTGACTAAGTCGGCTCATTCTTGTTCTATGCAAAAGGTAGTTGAAACGTACATTGAGGAAATTGTGAAGTTGCATGGGGATACCTTCGAGCATTGTGTCAGATAGAAATTCGAGGTTTACGACGAGGTTTGGGAAAATTTGCAGAATGCCTTGGGTACTAAGTTGAGGTTGAGTTCTGCATATCATCCGCAGACGGACGGTCAGACAGAGGGGATTATCCAGTCCTTGGAGGAATTGTGGAGGGCTTGTGTGTTGGACCAATAAGGATCTTGGGATAGCCACTTGTCGTTGATTGGGTTTACGTACAATAACAATTTTCATACTAGTATTGGGATAGCACCATATAAAGAGTTGTATGGTAAGAGGGTAGAACTTCATTGTGTTGAAGTCATAAAAGAAAATAATGTTATAGATGTTGTAACCCATGTTACTGAGCAGGATGATTATTATGAATGTTTTCTATGGAGTGTGACACCCTTGAGTGGTGAATTAAGCTGAATTATCCTTATTATTTTGCGAATTATTCTATGGGGTTAGAAGGGTGTTACATTAGTGGTATCAGAGTCTGGTATCATTGTGTTGGTATGAGTCGGGCGAGAGTCTTGTACTCAGACCTGAGATTGTGCAGGAGGCGATTGAGAAGATGAAGATGATCCAAGATAGGATGAGAGCTTCGCAGAGTCATCGGAAGAATTATCATGATAAGAGGAGGAAAGCACTTGAGTTCCAAGACAGAGACCATGTGTTTTTACGGGTTACACCGATAACTAGTGTGGGTCGAGCTTTAAAGTCTAGAAAGCTCACATCGCGTTCTGTTGGTCCGTATCAGATTTTACAGAGGATAAGAGATGTGGCATATGAGATTACCTTGCCACCGTTGCTTGCGAATCTTCGTGATGTGTTTCAGGTGTCTAAGTTGAGGAGGTACATTCTAGATCCGTCGCATGTGATTCCGATAGACAATGTGCAAGTAAGGGATAACCTTATTGTGGAGGCTTGACCTGTGAGAATTGATGGTCATCAGGTGAAACAGTTGCGAGGCAAGGAGATTTCCCCCTTAAGGTCGTGTGGGGAGGCACTGCCGGAGGGAAAAACTTGGGAATTGGAGAACAAGATGCGAGAGTCGTGTACTGAGTTATTTGCGTCAGGTAATTTTCGAGGACAAAAATATTCTAATTGGGGGAGAGTTGTAACACCCTAAAAATTTAGAATTATTTATCTAAATCATTATTTGTGAATTTTGACTTAGTTATATGATGTATGTTGTGTGTCGTGGGGAAATAAGAGGGATATTGGGTGAGAAGTAAAATTATGTAGATGTAAATAATTTAGTTTATACTATTTGGAATTATAATAATAATAAAATAGATATTAAGGTGAAAAAGGAGAATGAGGACATGATGGTAATGTTGTGGGGAATAAGTGAGGGCATAAGAGGTATATCATAAGAAGGATCCTAGGGGTAACAAAGACAAAAGAGAAAATTAGAGAGTGGTGGCTCATTGGGTACTATCGTGAAATTGGAGAAAAGTTGTGGAGAAGAGCTAGGGCACAGAGAACCAAAAAGAGGATTTTCGTAGGAAACGTGAAGGAAGAGAAATCGATTGCTAGGAATTGAGGTAAGGGGTGTAATCCTGGTTTATTATGATCAATATATGGTTAAGGTAGATGTAGGTTTTGTCTTGTATGATGATTTAATAAAAGCATGATGAAAAGTATGGAGAAATTGTTGATTATGATGTTTGATATGTTAACGATATAATTGTGATCTTAAGTGTGTTGCTGGTGATTTAGAATTAATGAATTTTAGTTTGTCTATATGTGTGATAATCTGCTTTGGAATTTTTGATAAGTTTCCTCCATTGTTGGGTTTTGGAGTTTCGAGTCGGAAGTATGAAATTATGATGAATTGTTGTTAATCCATGAGTAAAACATAGCATAATCGAGTTTTAGGATGTTATTTTGGTATAAAATTGGGTCTATGCTGATAGGGGTTAGTAGTATAGGCTTTGGTGTGGAAGTCTCGGATGAAAGTGCTTTTAAAAAAGTGAGTTTTGGGGTTCGGAACAATATGAGTCGACCTCTAGAACCCCTAGGTCAAATCATAGCCACCCGAATGCAAAATTATGGAAATTTTAATAGTATGCGCCAACTCATAGGTTTTGAGACGGCCTAAGTACTCTGTGAGTCGACCTTTGAGTCAACTCATAGGCAGAAAAACACCAGAAACGATTTCGATCATAATTTTTTAACCGTTAATCCAAATGACGAACCGTTTAAAGCGTTGAAAAGATAATGAGAAGAAATTTAACATGGTATAACTATATGAGCCATTTTTATAATATGTTTATGTTTAATATGTTGAATATTTTGACTATTACTTGTTATGCATGTAAAGAAATCCTGTTGTAAGTGGCAAAACTTGAATGTTGTTATAAAGAGGTTGTTGTGGTGTTATTGTTGTGAATTAAGATGTTGTAATGATGTTGTTAAGATGTTAATGGTGATAATATGAAGATGTTATAATGAGGTTGTTGAGATGTTAACAATGGTAATATGATGATGTTTTAATGTTGTCGTTGTGATGTTAATAATGGTAATAAGATGATGTTTTAATGTTGTTGTTGTGATGTTAATGATGATAATATGAAGATGTTTTAATGATACTGTTAAGATGTTAATGATGATAATATGAAGATGTTTTAATAATGTTGTTGAGATGTTAATGATGGTAATAAGATGATGTTTTAATGTTGTTGTTGTGATGTTAATGATGATAATATGAAGATGTTTTAATGATGTTGTTAAGATGTTAATGATGATAATATAAAGATGTTTTAATAATGTTTTTGAGATTTTAAGGATGGTAATATGATGATGTTTTAATGTTGTTGTTGTGATGTTAATGAATGTAATATGAAAATGTTTTAATGGTGATGTTGTGATTGCATAAAAGACATATATATCTATATTGTAAGAGATTTATTTTATGCTTGTTGTCCAATTTGGGCGGTGTACAATAACCATGGTGGTGGGTTATTATGCCCGATGGTGTTGGTATTTTTTGTATGCATAAATAGTTGCATTGCATGCATTTGCGGACAGATGGCCCGTTGTTGGTGAGCCTAAAATCCAATTGTGTGGATTAGGCCGGGTAGCAGATTCAGAGGTGATGGATCAGTGAGTGGTTCTGATCCTAGGAGGTGATGATCGGAATGGTGAACCAGAGTGTTCACGAATATTGGTACCACATGCATTGAGTCAGTGTTGTGCATTAACATTCTATGTGGCATTTGCATTAAGTTTGTTGATGAGTTGTGATATGATGATATTCGAGACTATGTGATTCACTACTACAAAACGGCAAAACAACAACTCCAGGTTTACAACGGCATCCTATACACTGTTCTTATAGTGCGTACTGGATGCGCACGCATTATTTTAATTAGAAATCTCAAGGGTATAATAATGGTTTTTATGAAAACCGTGGTGATACAATCTAGCTATCATGGGTTCGAACCTCATCACCCTCAAATAGTTTATCCCTTTGATCCCTTTTTAAGTTTTATTAATATTTAACTAAAAAATAATTAGGATATCACGACGAATATTTATCAAACCCGTTGTTACAAATTGAAGCTTCTTTTTATGTATTTTAAACACCAAGTATATATATCAATTTATCCATTGAAACAACCCTAACACCAACGCCGTCACCATTGTCGGGAAGAAGACAACAACAACAACAAAGTGTTCTACTTTAAGGTGTTGCAATGTCACATTTGAAGACAAAATCATCCAAAGGTGTTTCTACGTCTTGTTCCAGTGTAAAATCTCGATCTGGAAATTTTTGTGGTTGTGATGGTCGTATGGTTTCGTATCAATGAAAGAAGGGACAAAATAAAGGAAGGCTTTTTTGGAGATGTCCATTTTGGAGGAGCGATGAAACATGTAATTTGTTCATATGGGATGAAGACGTGGGAGAAAGAGATGGAAATGACGATGAGAGCATTATGAAGTCAGAGTTGGAAGTTATGGGCTATCTGAAGGTTATGTATGAGGATTTAAAGAAAAAGAACAAGAATTTGAAGAACAAACTGAAATCAGAGATATTTTCTGGAAATATCAAGATGTTATGTTTTTTTGTCTCCTTTATGTTTAATATTTACTTTGTTATGAAATGTAATAGTTGAATTAGGGTTCGAATTACATTGTTGATGTTTAAACTGCAGATGCATTGTGAATTACATTGTTGATGTTTAAACTGCAAATGCATTAAGTTAGAAGTTAAGGCGCACCTTTTCTTTTTTATTAATTTTAAAATTCATAAATAAAAGGGTTATCACTACGGTTCTTCTGGTTAACCGTAGTGATATATTTATAATAAATAAATACCTATGTATACGGTTTTTATTTATTTTAAAATTCACAGATAAAAGGGTTATCACTACGGTTATTCCGGTAAACCGTAGTGATATATTTATAATAAATAAATACATATCTATACGGTTGTTATTGTTAACCGTTGTGAAATAGTTTACCCATATATAAGCGAAATAACTTTCACTTAATTGACAGTAACGCCTTGCCTTCAAAGTGAAACTCTAGAACTCATTTTTTCTCTTCGTTTTCACCATTAGTCGTGAATCTTGTGCTTCATACATTAAGGTATTCTTCTTCTTCCATCTATTGTTAGATATTTCCCACTATCTCGTTTGTTGCATGTTGTTTTTGTTGATTGTTCTCATTTTTTCAGATTCGTTTTCACTACCTTAACAAAGACCATACTTTGGAAACTTCATAATGTTTGTGTTGCTATGGAAAAATGTATAAGAAGCATGAAGCTATGATGGAAACTTCATCCACCTTGTATTTTTTTTCATAGCATCACGAACAAGATGTTAGTAAATGAAGAAACAACAGTGTAAGCAAACTTTATCTAGTTTTAGAAGCAATGAAAAGAAGTATAAGAAGTATGAAGCTTTTGTGTAAGCTTCTTCCTCCTTATATTTCTTTTTCATGGCTTCCTAAACTAGTTCAACATCATAATTGATTACTGTTCCGCGATTAGTTTCATTAAAAGGTGCGTTATTCCTGTTCCTCTCTTTACTCATCACTGGAGTATGGTTTTAGGGTTTGTTTTCAACTGAGGATGCTCATTTTTGAAGTTTGCTTTGTTTCCTTTCAGGTTAAGGGGATGATACAGGGTGATGATGCTGGTGGAAGCAAGCGTATTATATCAGTTTATAATTTTTGGATCTGGTATAGAATGTTGTTTGAGTTTATCATATTCTATTTACATTATTTGTTTAACTAACCCTCACTTAAAGTTTGCTGGTGGTAGCAAGCGTATTATATGATAATATCTGGATCTGGTATAGAATTTTGTTTGAGTTTATTATATTCTATGTAGATTGTTTGTTTCACTAACCCTCACTTAAAATACATTCAGTTAATATGACATAGATACTTATAATCTGCAAATTAAGTTGTATTTGAAAACCAACTTAAACAAACCAATGTTGTTTTCTGATTGCATGTCTCTCATCATTTATCTCACGTTCTTTTATATATAGATTATGGTATAATGATCTCGCTCCTTAGATGCATCGCCATCTTCCAATATAGTTAAATCAAAGATGAGGCAAATTATCCAATGTCTTGTTTATCTTATGGAAATTTAACTATAATCGAAGATAGCGATATATCGAAGGAGTCAGCTCAATAAACCACAATATATGTAAAAGAGCGTGAAATGAACGATGAGACGAATGCAATCAGAAAACAACATTGGTTTGTTTAAGTTGGTTTTCAAGAACAGTTTAATTTGCAGAT
Source organism: Lathyrus tuberosus (assembly GCA_022829125.1). Classification (NCBI taxonomy): domain Eukaryota; kingdom Viridiplantae; phylum Streptophyta; class Magnoliopsida; order Fabales; family Fabaceae; genus Lathyrus; species Lathyrus tuberosus. The sequence continues at coordinate 2,311,250 of JALAZF010000563.1, forward strand.
TATAGACATCTTCATCAAATTTAATCCATGTATATTTATTTAGTGAGGTGTTTGGAAAACAAGCAATCTACATTTAATATAATAAACTTAGGGTACTTGCAACAACGGTTATATATTGTAACCGATATCATAAGTAATTTATGTTTTATATAAATTCGCTACTGATGGGTTTCGAACCCAGAACTTAAGTGTATGTATCGCAACGGTTTATTATCATAACCGTTGTGATATATAGCGCGCGTCCTGCCTTTCAAAAACGGTTTCCAGACCGTTGTAGAAACAGCGAACTTATAACGACAATCTACATAATAACGCCTTCGCCCGCGTCATTATATGTCATTCCCAGCCGTTGTTAAATGTGTTTTTCATAGTAGTGATTATACGATGTTTTATGACGAAAGACGTATAAGTGTGATTATGGTGTGTAGGCGTGAGTATGATTCGTTTACAAATGATATGTGTTAATATGATAATGATGTTGCTAATAAGTCTTTTCCTTATATCTTTCATAATGAATTGTAATTACTCACCCTGCCTGTTTGAATGTTGCCTCCACGTGGGTAACACGCAGATGCTCTAGAGTAGCTTGTAGAAGCGTTGAAGATAGCTTTGGAGTATTTTATTAGTTTTTCGTTAATTGGGAGGTGTCTTGCTCTGATATGTAACATCGGGTTGGGAACGCCAATTATATGAATGTTGTGTTTCCTTGACTAACTTATTTTATGATGATTTTGAAGATGTCGAACTATTGTAATTCCAATTCAAATGTTATGTTATGTTGTTAGCATATTTCATGAGTTTGAGATGTTAAATTGATTTAAGTTTCAACTTTTGACGAGAATAGGATATTTTGATATTATGAAGATGAATGAAGTTGTTTTAAGATTCTTATTCCGCTACAAAGTTCAATTTATGTGTTGAAGTCATAAAAGAAAATAATGTTATAGATGTTGTAACCCGTGTTACGGAGCAGGATGATTATTATGAATGTTTTCTATGGAGTGTGACACCTGTTGCGGTGAAAATCGGATAACAAGCTATTAATTAACTTGCATCATATTTCTTTTACAACCGACTTTGATTTATCCAAAGGAAAGGTTCAAGATCGAAGAAAACCTAAAAGGGGGGAGAATCTAAGGTTCGGGGGTTGGTTATACAAAGGGAAGGTATTAACACCCTAAGTATCCGTAGTACTCTACGGGCACCTCTTGTTAATGTTTGTGTTATGTTATGTTTGCTTGCTAAGAACACGAAATAGAATTAGTCTCGTCCTAATCATGATTTAATCGAGGAATCGATAATCAATGATTCTTGACTTTCATCGACTAAAAAGTGAATGAAACTGAAATAAAGAGAAAGTGGTCTCATATTGACCAAGGTTTTGTTGATTCAATGAAGTCAACCAAACCATGAAGTTTGCTATGTCATCGACCAAAATAAAGATAATGAAACCGGAATGAAAAAATAGGGTTGGTCTCGTCTTAATCAAGATTTAAATCGATAAATCGATAATCTTAGATTTTTGACTTTCATCGACCAATAAAAATAAGTAAAAAGTGGCCTCATATTTATCAAGACTTTATTGATTTGAAATAATCAAAGTCAAGATTTGTGCAATGTCATCGGCCTAAAGTAAAGAAAATGGACTCGAAATGAAGAATAAAGTTAGTCTCGTCTTGATCAAGATTTAATCGGAGGATCGATAATCTTTTGATATTCGACTTTCATTGACCAACAAAAATAAAGAAATGAGCCTCATAGATATCAAGACTTTTTAGTCATTTTGCATAAATCAACTAAGTCATGATTTTGTAATATCATTGGCCCTAAAAATCGAAATAAAGATCGTAAGCGAAAAATAAAAATCAAAACAAAATTCGAAAGAAAAAGTTATGAATTCAAGAAATAACATGATAAATTGAAACTAAAAATTCAAAGTGCTCCTAAAATAAAAACTAGAGAAACAAAATTAAGAAACAAATGGAAAATAAAATAAAAATAGTAAATAATAAAAGGGTGGTGATGAAGCATGTTTTTTGTCTTTTTGAATTTTTATCTTATCTTTTAAACATCATTCATAATAAAACCAAACAAAAATTATAGGATATTACAATACTTTTTCCAGAAAAATATTAACATGCTAATGAACTTAATAACAACATAGATAAATGATCATGGTACTTTGAAAACAGAGAAATAGAAGAGGTGAATGTTACCTAGTGGAGACGGTCCACTGCCTCTTCAATGACACGAGTTATGGAAAAATAAAGACGAGTCTTCTCTCCAGAAAATTTGCAAGAATAATTGAGGGAGAAAATTAAGAGAGTATTCAGCCTTTGTGTGGGGTGAATCTCGTGTGTCCAAAATGAGAGAATGAGAGATCTTATTTATAGTGTGAATAAAGTGGGAGTGTTGATGTGGCAATCCATGTGACTTTATGAGAATGATTCTTGGCCATTGATGAGTGAAGTGTAAGAATGTTTTTTGGCCATTGATAAATCCAAGTTGGCAATCCATGTGAAGTGTTTGTATTGTAGTGGTCTCCACTTACCATTTTTTCCTTTATGAAGACAAACAAAATAAAAGTAATAATAATAATAATAATAATAATAATAAAACTAACAATAATAAAGCTTAGTAATAATAAAACTAATAATAATAAAACTAATAAAACTAATAATAATAATAATAATAATAAAAGAAATAATAATAAATAAAACTAAAAATAATAAAAAAAGATAATTGAAAATGGTTAGTTCAAAAACACAAATTAAATTCTAACGAAAAATGTCTGATTATTGATATGTTTACTAAAATGCGAAAACAGAGACCAATGAAAAGGATATGCAAACGATCAGAATATCGGAGGGTAAAATTTGGGGTACAACAGTTGCCCCTATTTAAATATCTTCACCGGATGACATGAGTGATGATAGTCTTCATGAAATCATGGTGGAAGGTATTTAAATATAGATAACCGAAAATTTTGCCCTCAGACGCACTGACATGCAATGCTATGGACAAAAATGCTGACATGCAATAAACTCTAATATGATGAAAATGATGGAATGCTAAATGCAAAGGGGCAGACAAACAAAACACCAAGGATGAAGGGCAATCCACCACAGGTGAGCTTACTGGGGAAGGATAAGGTTAGCATTCACGAGAAAGACTCACTGGGGATACAGACTGTCCAACGATAGACTCACTGGGGAGACTCTGAGGAAACACCGGGGATAGAAAAATAAAGAGGAAATCCTACAGGCCCTCACTGGGGATGGGAGACAGAGAGGGGCTCTCCACTAGGGAAAAGTCCAAGGAGATTGACGAAAGGTTTATAGGTGACCGGACGACACTGGGGAAATGAAAGTACACTATTTACTGGGAATGGAACCAGAAAGAAGACATGATCTCCCCTGGGGATCAATTTGGAATAAAAGGATAGACACCAACAAAAGATTTTCTGGGATTTTCTTATACTGAAGAGTTCAAACGGGATCTTCAAGAAAAACCAGAAAAGACAGAGAAAGACACATCCGGAAAAACATCAGATGGCAAAAAAAACCAGTCATCCAATAATGGCTATGAATGAAGGGTACAAATCATAATATCTAATAATGACATTAGATGAATATGAACAGAGACTACATTCAAGAATGGCTTTGAATGCAAAGAAACCAGTCATCCAATAATGGCTTTGAACAAAAGGTATAAATCACAATATCTAATAACGGCTTTAGATAAAGTGAACAAAGATTACATTCAAGAATGACATTGAATGTAAAAAAACACCAGTCATCCAATAATGGCTTTAGATGAAAGGTATAACTCATAATATCTGAGAAGGCATCAGATGAAAGTGAACAAGATAGAAATCCAAGAAAGCATTGGACAAAAGGAACCACAGTATTCAAGACAGCATTGAATGAATGTGAACAAAGGTGAAATCCAAGAAAGCATTGGATGACTATGAACTTTCAGGAATGGCACTGAAAGTAAAGGTAGATCATTATATTCAGGAATGGTATCGAATGATAGTGAGAAAGACATCCAGGAATGACACTGAATGCAAAGGAGAAAACTCATCCAGGAATGGCACTGAATGGACAAAAAAGACTTTCAGGAATGGCACTGAAAGATATCCAAGCAAATTTGATGAGGATTACAAAAGAGAGGAAAAATTTCCAGGAATAACACTGGGAGAAACAAGGGGAACAAGATATCCAAGAATGGCACTGGAGATCACAAGAGACAGACATCCAGGAATGGCACTGGAGATCACAAGAGACAGACATCCAGGAATGGCACTGGAGTGAGAGAATATAAAGATCCAGGAATAGCATTGGAATGAGAGAAGACCAACATCTATCAACAAAATTAGATGCGCAAGAGAATGACAACATTCAGGAATGGCACTGAATGAAAAGGACAGGTAACGTTTTGGTAAGACGTGGATAACGACACGACCTCGGGAGAAATGCAAATGAGGATAAAACACTCATGTTATGCATATGGTATAAATTATGTAGATGATATATGATCAAATGCGAATGCAGATGTCGACAACATGGCTCGACTCTCTGGGAAGACAAGACTGGAAGACTGATTCCTCTACACGGAGATCACTGCCATTCTGCTTGGGACTAGAGATGCTTCTGCTGAACACATCTTTGCCACACTAATAAACTGTATCTAGGGATGATCCTTGTAAAGAAGGATGGAGAGATGCTTGGGGATTCTTCAAGTAAACTGCCCCAGATTAGCTAATTATTGTAGATGAGCTGATCATTGCTTTAGCTTGATTGATTCTGGAAATGATTGTTTCATGGTGCTCTTAGAAAGCTTGCCCCAGTCTGAGTCTTGAAAGATGATTGTTTTACTGTACACCGGGAAAGCTTGCCCCAGTAGGAGTCTTGAGAGGTTTTCTGGATAAACCAAATCTGAGAAGTCGTCATTAAACCACAAATCTTGAACTGATTCTTAACAGGATATGGAAGTAACTTGCCCCTGATTGGATCACCGACCAAGTTTCTCAAATGTTTGAAAATTCCTTGAGAAGAAAAGTTAGTTTGCAAACAAAAGTATTTGTACAAACATGGTAAATGCAGAGTTCATGCAACTTTTGAAATCAAAATCATTTTGAAAAAAAGCGCAAAGTATATGGGATACTGGTCAGAACACGGTGGTTCAAGACATTAAAGTGAAAAGTAAAGCACAAGGCGTGATGCCCAAAATAAATGATCTGCAAAGATCTTTTGGAGTCAGTTTACGCAACCTTGTTGTAGTATACTTTCAAAATAACCTTGCTTCAGTTAGGTCTTTTGAGGATTATAACGTGGCCTGGTTCACGGTTTAAGAAACAAAGGATAAAGGCTCAAAGTTTATTTGTGACCCACCCAATCTACGTGATGAACTTCAGTCCTATGCTCAGTTAACTCAAACTATGCACTCAGGTTCCCAAGGGTTGGAAATTGCACTGATGATGATGATGGTTCAGAAGTTAAGAGACTTTGAAATGGCGGTCACTACTTCCTTACAAAATTGTTTGCCATTGAGGACTTCCAGGATAAAGGATTTAAAGATTTCCTCCTTTGGTTGTCATACAAACTTTTTTTTCTTATTTTTTTCTTCTTATTTTTTTTTAGTGACTGTCTGGCTTAAGGATTACGACGAACCATCGTTGGCGTTCGACTTGAAAGACATCTTCGACACTTGCTTGTTGTGTGCGAATGAAAATTTGTGAACGCACCCTTTTGTTGAAAGCATCTCGCATGAAACTCTTGTATTTGAATGCATAATCAAGTTAACTGAAAACTACCCTGCCCCAGGTTAAAATTGCGGGTTTTTATTTGTAAAGAAAGAAACTCCTACTTCTAGGCTCGAAGGGGTTAAAGAGGGGTTAACTTCCTTATTTCTCCAGTGTTTGGGGAACTGAAACAATGCCTTACATCGTCAGCAAAGTTTTGATTTAAAAGCATACCAACAACAACTATGGGTATAACGTTTTCATCATCCTTCATCCAATCTTTGCATAATCAACAGAAAGTGGACAAAAAAAATTTTTATTTTATTTTTCATGAAAGAGGAAGCAATAAGAAGTAAATAGCAAACACAAATGAATTGAATCAAAAGTTGCAGTGCTCATTTCATTAATTGTGAAAGTACAAACATAATTTGGAACAAACAGCTAGTACAAAACAAAGGAAAATGCAAACAATAAGAAACAAGGTCTAATGACTATTCAACTACAAGTATGAGTTGTCCTGTGTTCGAAAAGTAGCTGAGCTGAAGTCGACTGAAGCTTCACTTGCCCTGGCAGAGGGTTGTTCTTGACATTCTGCATCTGATGTTAGCTCTAGTCCGGTATCGGTGTCGAGGAATCAGCTTGACGACTCACAGGTGACACTGGAAGATGGAGACAACTGGAAATGAGCCACTAGACAAACAGACATATGAAATGAAACATGCAAAGATGCAAATGATATGCAACGCAGTGCAAACAGGATGCAAAACACATGCAACAGGATCAAGGGTTCGAGATCACAGCATGGAGTCTGGGTAAAGAACCAACCACAGGGTGTGTACTAGGGTTCTTGTATCTGCAGAGCAAGGTTCTAAAGAGTTCCCAGAGTCAACAACCCATCTTTCGGATTTTATCAACTTCTCAATTGCTCGGTGATCAATAAAATCCTCAAGAGAGTCTCGTCTGAGCGTAGTATCGCGTAGCAATCATTTAGGATCACTCCCTCATAATCATCGCACTACATCCTAAATAGGCCAGGTGGGGAAAAGGGATAACTAAAGGTCATCAGTATCTCTGGCTCCTAGGTCAAAAGTAGTAACGCATTCACGATTGCTCGTTCAACATTTACCACCTCCAAGGGGGCCTCAACTGAGTGTGGACTTCAAGTTCCCTCCTTTGGGATTTCTCCCTCGAAGTTCCCTTGACTATGTCCACGGTTCCTAAACATATGTGTTCTCTCAAGTCCGGGTTAGGACTTATCTCACTCATAGATACCATGATAACCCAAAATAAACAGGATAATAAAGCAAGAACAAAGATACAAGTATATAAGCAAATATGACATACATAAGCATATACAAGTAAATAAGCAAACATGAATAACATAAAAACAAGATTGGCTTAACCTTCTTAGGAAAGGACCAGCAATAGGTCTAACTGATTCCCCAGTGAAGTCGTCATTTCTGTTGCGGTGAAAATCGGATAACAAGCTATTAATTAACTTGCATCATATTTCTTTTACAACCGACTTTGATTTATCCAAAGGAAAGGTTCAAGATCGAAGAAAACCTAAAAGGGGGGAGAATATAAGGTTCGGGGGTTGGTTATACAAAGGGAAGGTATTAGCACCCTAAGTATCCGTAGTACTCTACGGGCACCTCTTGTTAATGTTTGTGTTATGTTATGTTTGCTTGCTAAGAACACGAAATAGAATTAGTCTCGTCCTAATCATGATTTAATCGAGGAATCAATAATCAATGATTCTTGACTTTCATCGACTAAAAAGTGAATGAAACTGAAATAAAGAGAAAGTGGTCTCATATTGATCAAGGTTTTGTTGATTAAATGAAGTCAACCAAACCATGAAGTTTGTTATGTCATCGACCAAAATAAAGATAATGAAACCGGAATGAAAAAATAAGGTTGGTCTCGTCTTAATCAAGATTTAAATTGATAAATCGATAATCTTAGATTTTTGACTTTCATCGACCAATAAAAATAAGTAAAAAGTGGCCTCATATTTATCAAGAATTTATTGATTTGAAATAATCAAAGTCAAGATTTGTGCAATGTCATCGGCCTAAAGTAAAGAAAATGGACTCGAAATGAAGAATAAAGTTAGTCTCGTCTTGATCAAGATTTAATCGGAGGATCGATAATCTTTTGATATTCGACTTTCATTGACCAACAAAAATAAAGAAATGAGTCTCATACATATCAAGACTTTTTAGTCATTTTGCATAAATCATCTAAGTCATGATTTTGTAATATCATTGGCCCTAAAAATCGAAATAAAGATCGTAAGCGAAAAATAAAAATCAAAACAAAATTCGAAAGAAAAAGTTATGAATTCAAAAAATAACATGATAAATTGAAACTAAAAATTCAAAGTGCTCCTAAAATAAAAACTAGAGAAACAAAATTAAGAAATAAATGGAAAATAAAATAAAAATAGTAAATAATAAAAGGGTGGTGATGAAGCATGTTTTTTGTCTTTTTTAATTTTTATCTTATCTTTTAAACATCATTCATAATAAAACCAAACAAAAATTATAGGATATTACAATACTTTTTCCAGAAAAATATTAACATGCTAATGAACTTGATAACAGCATAGATAAATAATCATGGTACTTTGAAAACGGAGAAATAAAAGAGGTGAATGTTACCTAGTGGAGACGGTCCACTGCCTCTTCAATGACACGAGTTATGGAAAAATAAAGACGAGCCTTCTCTCCAGAAAATTTGCAAGAATAATTGAGAGAGAAAATTAAGAGAGTATTCAGCCTTTGTGTGGGGTGAATCTCGTGTGTCCAAAATGAGAGAATGAGGGATCTTATTTATATTGTGAATAAAGTGGAAGTGTTGATGTGGTAATCCATGTGACTTTATGAGAATGATTCTTGGCCATTGATGAGTGAAGTGTAAGAATGATTTTTGGCCATTGATAAATCCAAGTTGACAATCCATGTGAAGTGTTTGTATTGTAGTGGTTCCCACTTACCATTTTTTCCTTTATGAAGACAAACAAAATAAAAGTAATAATAATAATAATAATAATAATAAAACTAACAATAATAAAGCTTAGTAATAATAAAACTAATAATAATAAAACTAATAAAACTAATAATAATAATAATAATAATAATAATAATAATAATAAAAGAAATAATAATAAATAAAACTAAAAATAATAAAAAAAGATAATTGAAAATTGTTAGTAAAACAACACATTAAATTCTAACGAAAAACGCCTGATTATTGATATGTTTACTAAAATGCGAAAACAGAGACCAATGAAAAGGATATGCAAACGATCAGAATATCAGAGGGTAAAATTTGGGGTACAACAACACCCTTGGGTGGTGAATTAAGTTAAATTATCCTTATTATTTTGCGAACTATTTTGTGAGGTTAGAAGGGTGTTACACTTCACGCCATTGCTTGATTACCTTGGGCTTGTCCTTAACGTATTAATGGCCTATCTTCTACCAAGTGTCATAGTACCTCTGTTTCCATTCAAACTCAACTGGCTGTGTAATTTTCTTACCTTCATTATCCTTGATTATAATATTTTCTTTTTACTTTTGTGTTATGTAAATATCCACTAGGATGCAAGCATAAGACACTCTTAATTGATTTGCCATGCACTCAACTATGAATAATGTCTTTCCTAGGACACTTCTTATCTTCTCCAGAATTTTAGCTCCCCATAGATGCAAAGGTAGATGAGACAGCTTAACCCAAACTGGTAGAGTGAGAATCATGTCCTTTTTGAAGTTGAACTCCGGACTCCAATCTTTTAGGACCATGGGCATATTGTGTATGGAGTAGGGTCCTCTCATCCGCATTTTTTTTTTGTCTTTACTGAAATTAAACTTCAGCAAGAAATAATTTTCTTCCTGATAAAAACATCTTTGAAAATAGTTTTCTTTATGACATTAATATAATTAAATCAACAATAGTTATCATTCATATACATTAAATAACTATATATTATTAAAGATAGAAAAATGGCATAGAAAAGACATTAATGCCATAAAGTTTTTATCAATGTGAACTTTAGGAATAATTATCTATCACATAGGAGGATCAACATATTAATGTTGATGTTCCCATTAGACACTACAAGAAATGTTGGAGATAGCCACGTGATTTTGTGACGTGATTCTAACGTGGCAAATAAAAGCTTGTTGCGGCGTGGAAATCACGTCGCTACCTTATTTAATAATAAAATAAATAAAGTTAGATTAGCACATGGGTGGTCAGATGTGATCAGACTTTAAAATTTGAAAAAAATATTTGCGACGTGGAAAACACGCCGCAACCAATTAATTAATCATTTTATCCTTAAAGTCTGTGCGTGCAGAAAGTTTTAATGTTCAAAATTTGAAAAAATAAATTTGCGGCGTGGAATGTACGACGCAAACTTTTGAGTGGGAAAATCAAAATTTCCATTCTTGAAAGGAACAGCCTTTTGCAGGGAGTGGGGCCAAAATTATTACCGTAGGTGTTTTGCGGCGTGAATATCACGTTGCAAAGTTGCGGCGTGATATTCACGTCGCTAATAGGTCTATATAACCAACGCTTTCACTCTTCTCCGTAACCCTTCCTCTTTCATTTTCATTTTCGTTTTTCCTCTCTTCCAGGCCAGTAAACCCCCCATCTTCTTCCTCTCTTCTTCTTCAAAGTAGGAGCAAAAATTTTATCTTATCCATTCCAAAATTTTATAGGTATGTCTATCATTTAATTTTATGTTACTAATTTTAAAATTTTAATTCGTTTTATTATATTTGTTTTGGGTATTATTAATATTATTTTGTGTGATGTTATAGAAGAAGATTGAAGATTGAAGATTGAAGATTAAGAGAGAAAAAAAGAGTGGATTGAAAGCTTCAAGAGGTATTTCTTAGCAATTTATTTTTTAGATTTGTTTTATTATTTGTTTTATAATTTTTGAATATGGTATGAAAATGGTTATGTATAATTTTTTATTGTGTTATTATTTATGAAAATGGTTATGAATAATTTCTGAAAATGGTTATGTATAATTTATGAAAATGATTATTGTTTGTTTTATATATAAATGTTATTTAAATAAAAACAGAATTATATATATATATATATATATATATATATATATATATATATATATATATATATATATATATATATATATATATATATATATATATATGTGTGTGTGAATTTATAAAACAAAATTATTTTATATATTTATATATATAAAAAACGAAAATGTAAATATTATATATATATATATATATATATATATATATATATATATATATATATATATATATATATATATATATATATATTGTGTTTTAATATTTTTAAATTCTGTTTTATAAATATTATTTTAAATATGAATAATATATAAATGTTATTTTATAGAAAAACAGAATTATATAATAAGAATAATATATAATATACAAATGTTATTTAAATAAGAATAATATATTTTAATTCTGTTTTATATATGTTATAAAATAAGAATAATATATAATATATAAATGTTATTTTAAATAAAAAATTATTTTATATATTTATTTATATAAAAAAGAAAAATGTAAACATATTATATATATTTATTTTTTATATTTATATATAATTATATATATTTAAATTCTATTTTAACTATATAAATTATATATAATAGATAAATGTTATAAATTTTTATATATGTTATAAAATAAGAATAATATATAATATATAAATGTTATTTTATATAAAAACAGAATTATATAATACGAATAATATATAATATATAAATGTTATTTAAATAAGAATAATATATAATATATAAATGTTACTATTCCGACCCGGATGAACCAGATATTTAGTCTTGTTTTTATTTTCTTTTTAGTTTTTAATTTGTGTACTGAATTTATACTTATATATTATATTTAGACATATTTAATTTTAATTTTAATTTATTAATTTCATTATATTAAGTTTATTAATTTATATATTTAGTAATATTGAATTATTAATTTTATAAATTTGATTTATAATATTGAATTTAGTAAATTTTATTAATATTAAATTTAAATTTAATTTATATATTTATTAATATTGAATTATATATAATAATCAGAAATTTTAAAAAATTAAAACACCAACTTTAGCGACGTGAAATTCATGTCACAAATTAGTGACGTGAAAATCACGCCACAACATACAACGTAAATATTAAAAATAATATAAGTTAGCCACGTGAAATGCATGTCACAATTTTAGTGACGTGAAAAACATGTCACTAATTAGTGACGTGAATATCATGTCGCAACCAATTTCCTGCAATTTCTGCACACTTTCTGCACACCTGCTCTGACTTTGTCTGCAATGTTTTCCATCAAACTATTTGCGACGTGAAAATCACGTGGCAAATTAGTGACATGAAAACCACGTCACAACAATTTGCCACGCGCTCTCCTGCGACGTAAATGGACACGTCACAAAAAAACTGTAGTGACATAATTTTAGGTGTTGCGGTGTGGAAAACACGTCACTAATAGCAACATATTTTGTAGTGAGAGTATTCATAAAAATCACGAAGATAACATGCTATTGTTCAATTTACAGAGATCTATAAAAAACAAAATATCATGAATTTAGAACATGTTAAGCATTAAAAAAAAATTAACTATAAAATCATATATTTTAAATCAGAATCAACAAGCATAGTGTCATATGATCATATTTAATCAAGCTATAAATAAGACACTAAATCATACAAGAATAATATGATAAACACACCAAACATGACAACATAACACAATATTATTCAATGACATATTATTGGTTAATGTATCAGGAATCAGGTCATTAGTACCTCAATGTCTACAAGACAACATAAACGAAATATTACATTAGTATACCTTTTTAAATTTTATTGAATAATTAAAGTGTCTAAACTGCATCATAAATAAGATATATTTATTATTCAAAAAATCTAAAATATCAATTTCTTTTATAAATAGGATAGGAGTAAAGTGTGTGAACAAGAGAAAGAAGTGTGTGACTTATGTGAATGAGTTAAGTGTAAAAAAAACCATTAAAAAAACAACATTGAATGAGTTAAGTGTAAAAAACCATTAAAAAAACAACAACATTGTATTTAGATAATTTCTTGATACACCCTATATGTTTTTTTAGACATTACGTGAAAAATTAAAAAATATCTTCAATTTTCAGAGATACATCTTCGGATGTTCTCCAATACACACATTTCATTCGTTTTTTAGTCACATCTCAATTTTAGTGTTAAAATTTATTCCATATATGTATTTCTGAAAAGGACAATGAGTTAGGCATGACAATGAAGCAGGTCGGAGATGATTTTTACCTTCCCAAATTCAAACTAGAATCTCCAAACAATCCTTGTTCTCCGTCCCAAACTCAAATGATTGTTCTCCGTCTCACACTCAAACGAGAATGGAAAATTAAAACACAAATTCGTCCCAAATGGATTTGGATATCCCCGCCCCGTCACCATCTATTTAATGAAATCAATTTTTTTAATAAAAAATAAATATATTAAAATAAAATAATTTCAAAAAATTTCATTCATGTTGCAAATGTTTTAAATAATAAATACAAATCAAGATATCAAAACATTAACCACAAATTTAATACTTTAAATTATCAAAACTAAATAATAATCTATATAATAAAGTGAACGGGACGGGTTTGAGATAGGTATTAGTATCCTATTATCCAACTCATCCCCATATTTTATAATCGAAAAAAATTTAAACTCCAACTTAAATTCAATCTAAGCAGATTTTCTCCATCAACTTTGAAACAAATTCGGATGAATACTCGTAAGTATGAATTATGTTGCCATAGTTATAGATAGTAGTTACGTGTTATGTTGCCGTGCTATAGTGCAATGTGTATGTTGTCTATGGTAATAGTTGTTTAAAACTTAACCAAATATATTCATTATTTCAGTGTACATGTTGTCTATGGTAGTAGACTAGTAGTTGTTTAAATAATTGTAGGACACATAAACGGATACGACCCTACTGCCTCCACAAAGTAATTTTATTTTTTGCTTTTGAAATACTTGAGTCATAAATCCATCATAGCAAATATACTAGTATTCTTTTTAGTACTTTAGACAATACTAGCATATTGTCTAAATTTTACGAGTTTAGTGAAAATTAAATATTATTTAATGTTGTCGTGTGCGTTTACATGTCCACTTTATCAACTAAGAGCATCTTCAATTGTACAACCCAATTTTGGGTTATTTGTAGGATCTATTGAGTCACATCATCTTCAAGCAATTCATTCAATTTTTACTCTAATGATGCAACTCTAAAGAACCTATTTTGCGTCCCACCACTTTAGTTAAGATATTAATATATTATTCATATTAAATTTTATTTTATTTAAAATAATAATTTAAATTATTTAAATTTAAATTAATATAAATAAATAAAATTAAAATTAATCATAAAATTTAAAATAATAATTAAAATTAATCTAAAATACATGACATATAATTAAAAACAATAAAAATAAATAACATCATATAATTCGTCATTTAAATTTCATCATTCTCATGTCCAAAACGTTCCCAAATATGCTCGACTAGATCTCCTTGAAGTTGGCGATGAACTTGTTTTTCATGAAGACTTGCTCTTCTTTGTAGCCTTGTTGCAAAATTCGGATGAGGACCATTAAATGTTTCAGTCGTTGAGTTGTTGTCATCTACATTATCATAAGAGTAATCAAAATCACCTCCGTATATGTGTCGTTCGTCTTCAACAATCATGTTGTGCAATATGATGCAAGCATATATGGTATGCTTAAGGGTTTCCATGTGCCAGGCACGCGCTGAACCACGTATAATTGCAAATCGAGATTGAAGCACTCCAAACGCTCGTTCCACATCCTTTCTAGCCGATTCTTGATGTTGTGCAAATAGTTTTCTCTTTTCTCCTTGCGGCATTGAAATGGTCTTGACAAATACTGCCCACTCAGGATATATACCATCCGCTAAATAATACCCCATGTTATATGGTGTTTCATTAATTGTATATTGCACACTAGGAGCATGCCCTTCCAAAATTTCGTTAAACACGTTGGATTGGTTTAGCACATTAATGTCGTTGTTTGAACCTGCAATACCAAAAAATGCATGCCAAATCCATAAGTCTTGTGATGCCACAGCTTCAAGCATGATTGTGGGCTTTCCATGATCACCTCGACAAAATTGTCCTTTCCATGCAACAGGACAATTTTTCCATTCCCAATGCATACAATCAATGGAACCCAACATACCTGGAAAACCACGTGATTCTCCCATTTGTAAAAGATGTTCAACATCATTGTTGTTAGGCTTTCTCAGATATTCAGCTCCACATACAACATTCAGGCCCCTAACAAACCTTTCTAAGCATTCAACCGAAGTGCTTTCACCGATTCAAACATATTCGTCTACAATGTCAGCGGGAGATCCAAATGCCAACATACGAATAGCAGATGTGCATTTCTGCAATGGTGAAAGACCCATTTTACCAGTTGCATCGGCCCTCATTCGAAAATATTCATCATGATTTTACCAGTTACATAAGTGATACTAACTACATTCCATTTTTTTTTTCATCTTATTACAATATTTTTCATGAATATCTCGTTGACTATCGCTCATAGTAGAAGTGTCTTTCATCATGATTTGCATTACCTTTAATTCTATCTCATCCTCCTTACATTGCGCTAGTCTTTCCATTGTTATTGCTATTTTATTCCGTGCATCTTGCGTTGCATTTGGAATTTCCTTTGCCTTACCCTTCCTTTTTTCTGCTTGTTGCCCCATTGGACGCTCCATTGGTGATGATGAGTTATACTCATAACTTGAGTGTGACCCACTAGCACAATTCTTTGTTTTTTTTTAAGAATTTTCAGTTGATGCTCCCATCCATTTAGGTTCATCTTTTAACAATCGCCATGCATACTCAAGATTGAATGATGTACCATCATCTTGAACAAAAAAAGCATGTGCATTAACCAATATATCTTTTTCTGATGTACCACTTTTTTTCCATTAACAGCTTGATTGTAACACACAACAAATTTTTGAACAAGGCTATTTATTCGATGCCATCGACATTTTAATTGACCTTGTAGCTTTTCTCGCGCCTGCCCACGATGTTGGTTATAATTATCGGTGATTCTTAACCAAAAACCGTCGGCTTTTTGATCAACTCCCACAATTGAATCTTTTGAAACATTGAGCCATGATTGTATAAGAAATGTATCCTCTTCCCTTGTGAATACCTCTTGAGGTTTTTTTTAACGGAACACCTTTATTCTTTTTCAACGGTAATATTTTCAATACCAACATGAGTTGAAAATTGTGGAACTTAGCTATCGGACATAAACCCTATCGGTGTTTCGGGTTCATGATGAGAAAAATTCACTCCATGAGTAACTATTTGAGGTCTAAAATACATATTTGGGTTGTTTGGTGAGGGAAAAAATGTGGTAGAGTTTGTTGGTGGTGAGGGAAATTGGGAGTTTTGAGGATTAGAATTTTGATAATTTTGCATAAAATGAAACATAGATTGTTGAAAATTATATTGATTAGGGTCCATTTGACCTTAACAATAATAATTTGAAGTAAGAAGATGAAAATTTGGGTAAAATATATAAACAATTAAAAGTTAATGAGATGAAATTGTGAGAGAAAAATTTGAATGTATAATTTTTACCATCCCATATTTATAGGTAAATAAATAATTGAAAGAAAAAAAAAAGCAAAAGAGCTGTTATGTACTCTTATTTTTATTATTTTTTTATTTAACATTACCGTTGCAATGCATTGCACCTTTGTGCCAGCATGGCAAACTCCAATGTTGTTTTTTTTCAAAAGAGACTGCTCGAGCTAGCGAACAAGGTAAAAATCCTTGCGCTGGAGATGCTCTAACAAATAGTGTAGTCTACACCTTTGCTTTTATAGAGGGACAAAAAAGTGTAAACTTTTAATTTGTTTTAATGTCGTTTCGTTTTATTTATTCATGTTTTTTAATTATTATTTAGATGTCATTTGAACGTAATCATCTACAATATATTTAGGTTTTGAAAAACACATTTTTGAAAATTTTTCAAACATTTAAACGTGATTCAAAATCAAATTTAAATGTGATTCAAAAACAAATAAAATATATTTATTAAAATACATTCGAAGATGTATTTCTAAAAATTAAAAACATTTTAAAAGTTAACCCAATATAAGATGCATTAAAAATTTCTCCTATTTTTAGGACTTTATGCAAGCGGATTAATTTACCCCAAGTACACCTACCCTATCTAGCCCGCCCATTTTCACACAATATAAACGGATTGACTCACAAACGTGTGGACCCGGTTATATATTTTCTTTTTTTTTCCGCTTTTGGCGGGTTGGACTGGACCACGGTTTTTTGTCCAACCCTGGTGCCGATAAATGCAAGAGGTGTTATTGGTTATGCAATGTCACTATTTAACAAACCATTATCGTGACCATTCTATTACTCGTTCTGGAAAGAAAGAAAAGTAAATTGTGTTTGCTTGTTTTCATTCTGTTTCCCCTTAAGATGGAAGTTTGAGACTGGAGTAGAAACCTTCGCTCATGGCAGTAGAAACACCACTATAATCGCTGTTTGTAATAACCACCGCCCTGATTTCAAACCTATTAGGAAACAGCAAACTCAAGACTGGCACGATGATTTTTTTAAATTGATCACAGCATGAAATATGCTATACATGCTTGATGTTCAAGAATTGCAATAGCTGCATTTCTATTCTAAATTTGCTGTTACTTACAACTTACAAGCTAACTTTTTCATTTATGCATTTCTACACTAAATTTCAGCTACTTACAAGCCAAGTAACTGAAAATGCAACTATCTAACACAATTTTAACTAACTTTTTCATTTGATGATAAAACACAAAACACTCATATTCAAGAACATGGACTTGCTGATTGGCTCAAATAAACACCCTTTCATGGTGAAAAAAGTGGCAACATTTTCAACTTTTTGAAAAAGCAAATTCCAAAACAGTCAAAAACCAATAACAAAAAATGGCTCCAATTCAATAATATATCTTTTTTGAATGACTAGTTTACATTTAAGGGTCAAAATTATTTTTAAAAAAAAAGTTAGGAAACACGTCTTAAGTTTAAGTCGTATAAAATATAAGGAAATTCATTATTTTTCAATGGTCACAAGAACAAGTAAATTCCTAAGCAATTCAATAAAATACCTTGTGCTTTTTATATTATTTTAAAATTATGCATACATTATAAATTTTTGCAAGTGAGCCCAAAATTTGTGTCCACAGTCATGCGACTATGCAAGACTTGCTAATTAAATACATAATCCTATATTTAATTGCAAATTGTAGATGACACGGGTTAGGGGGTTGGGGGCGTGCCAACCTGTTCTACACAGTCTTGCAACCACCAGAACATTATCTCAAAGGGTACAAAAATCTTTTAAGCAAATGATTTCAAATCAAGGTAAATAATCCAAAATGTATGAAATAGTAAATAAAAAATTCAAATATCTTCCAAAACTATAACTTTGATAACACAAAATTGTGAATTAATCCAAAAAAGCTAATAAATACCATCACAGAGCATCACCACTAAACAGTAACAATGCAGACAGATGAGAAAATCAAACTACTATCGATATTCCTAATTGCCCACCATCTATTCTTCAGCTATTGTCCCCTTCTCACTAACATAGATACCATCAAGGAACTTTCGGATATCTTTCTTCTTAACATGGCATTTCTGTTTCAATCGAAGAGAGAAATTGAAATTAAAATGAAGAAAGAAAGAATATAGCATTCAAACAAAGAGAATAGAATCGAGTAAAAAGCAGACATGTATACACAGGAGAGAAATGCAGACCTGGTTAATAAGGGCACAAGATCTGGAAACAAGTTCAATGTCATTTCCATCCAAAACCAACTCATCCTTAACCTTTTCAGATCGAACGACAGTAACTCCTTCAAGGAGATCCACTTTCCTTACCTACAAATACGAAGATCAAATAAAAATTAATAAACAGACTTAAACACCTGCAAGGAGTCCATAATAGAAACCCATTCTTTTATACAGTAATGTTTGCCAAAAGCACTTTTAGCAAAATACAGCTGATCTTAAATATACATATAGAAAATTGGTTGAAATTAGTTTTAAATTAAATATAATTTTAACAATCCATTAATAGCTTAAAGAGCTACATTATATCATCTAAACCTCACAACAATGCATCCATCTAAAAGACAAATAACCAAAATATAACCTTTTACTGATATGCCATAAGCCATAAGCAAGAGTAAAAATGTTTAGAAATGCATGCAGTAATAGGAAGAAAAAGTGGAATCTTCTCAGACAAATGCCTCGATATGTCATCAGTGCTAAGAATGGAAAATAATTCAAACTCGTCATCAATTGTTGATCATCAAAGAGAAAACCACTTCTTATATTCTTCTTCGGTGGTAAAAAAAAGCATGCAAATAAATTTAACTAACACTATAAACGAAATAAAAATATAACATCTATCATGTATTCTGAGTAAAATCAACATGTATAATAATACCCTACTACAGAAATAAAAGAAATCATCTAAAAATCTAAAAAAAACTGCATTATTCATCCAAACTAATTTGAAATAAAATCTGAACTTTTACATTCATGAACTATATAATCAGGATCAGATCCTCTCAATTTCAAAGTAATAGCAATCACAACGTCAACTCTAAATCCTAATACAATTAAATAACAACAGCATATAAAAATTACAATGTGAATGAACAAAGACAAACCTAATACTAAAATCACAAGAATAAGCCTTATAATCATACAATAAACTAAAAAACAATCTTTTCGTAGGGAAAAATAAACAAAATACCTTCTTTTCGCCAAGGAAGTTACGAATCTCGATAGCAGTATTACTGTTAGTGATACTAGCATTAATCGGAAAATGAGCATACACAAATCGCATCTTGTAACGATACCCCTTGGTAACACCAGTGATCAAATTATCCACATGACTAAGAGCAGTGCGAATAGCAGCAGAGGTTTTCCTAGATCCAAACCAAGCTTCAACCTTCAGCTTCCTCTTCCCATTTTCATCAGTAATGAGCTGAAAATCAAGATTCAAATGCTTGAAATCACGGACCAGTTTCCCACGCGGACCTTCAACCTCGATGAGTTTCGCATGAACCTTGATGCTCACCCCTTCGGGGATGTCCATCGTTTCGGAGGAGAGAATGGTTTTCATCTTGTTCTCTCTCGCCGGGGGGCACGCGCTGTAGAAATTCTGTGTGGCGGAGAGAGGTTTTAGGGTTTTGGAAACACTAAATTGAAATGGGGATTTTATATGAGAGTGAAAGGTTGGGGATTGGGCTTTAAATTGGGCTTTTTAGGATTGATGTCCTTTACACCCCAAAATTAATATGCATACCTCTATATAGCATGGAAAAATTCAAAACTGACTTGAAATATTTAAATTAAAACATATATTCTTTTGAATTTTAAATAAAATATATATTTAAAGTTTTAGAATTTTACACATTTGACAATATTTAGGATTCACACTTGATAAAAACAAAATCTAAAAATTTAATTTGCTAACCGTATTTGTTTGTAAGAAAAAGAGTTCATTATGAGTTTCATTTAACTGTACCCATTTTGAAATTTAAGAAGTTTTGAATCATAGAGATTAGCAAATCAAATGGTAAAATTGCATAATATACATGAAACATTATTGTATCACAAACTTGTAGAAATGTAATTCAAAAGTAATGACTTATGTATGTGTGTTTTTATGTTTTAATGCAGGTTCAATATGAATATTCAATTTCAAGTTGTCAATTCATTATTAACTCAGATGGATAAGCTTAAATCATCTTCAAATGTGATCATTCTAACCACATCCAACATTACCGCTGCTATCGGTAAGCCTAAATCAATTTCTCCTTCATTCTGTTTTATGGCTTATGTTGGTGTAAACGAAGTCATGTCCTCTCCAATAAGCTTGAAATTTGAAATTCTGGTATCAGATGTGTGATATTAAGTGTGATGTCACAACAACACAATATGCTAATATGAACAAGGCTATAACAACGGTAAATCAACACAATGAATTGTTCACCCAGTTCGGTCTAACTACCTACGTCTGGGGGCTACCAAGCCAGGGAGGAAATTCACTATTAGTAGTATTAAATTACAGACTCAACAGTCCCAGTTGACATCTACTAATCTTAATCACTACCCAATGACACTTCTACCTAAGAGACCACTTAGATATGAGAAACCACTCACTCCCTAAATCACCTCAGTGATACAATTCAAGGATTACAAATTAAAACCACAACTTGATCTTGCTTACAAGCTTTGATCAAGAACAACTCTCTCTTGCTTAATAGCTCTAGAGAAAAATACACTTACAACCCAAAATAGTAACACCTAATCAACCATGAAAGGTTTACAAAACACACACGAAAACACAAATTTGACTCTCAGTCTTTGCTCTCTTTTCTTCATCCCTTCAATAAGGGTCGAGGCTACTTTAAATAGAATTCTGACTTGGGTTTGGACCTCTTCCAGAAACCTGATTTGATTTGTTATTAAACAGAATTTAAAACAGATTTGATCTTCTAATCTTTTTAAATCTTTTCAAATCAGCCCTAATGTAGCAACAGGATCTGCTCCAAATCTGATTGCAACTAAAAATATCTTCTCCAAGATATTCGCACACAATCTCTCTAACAGATCTTCTCAAAACAACCTTTTACGCGCAGCCCTAAAACATCACAACCTGATGTTCTGATAACTGATGTCAAGACATCAAGTTTAACATCAGCACATAAAACTTCAACCCTGCAACAACTAATGTTAGGAACCAATGTTAAGACATCAGACATATGACATCAACATTGATCAACTTTGTTTTACCAAAATTCCAGCCAATACAAGAACTAACAATCTCCCCCTTTGGCTAATTTTGGCTAAAATAATCTCTGCCAACATCAGAGATACCTGCAGCGGAAAAACTTCATACTCCTAACATTCCAAAACACACAACCAGTAGCAATCATAACAACCAACTGCACAAAGCTAAACTCCCCCTCAAACCTAGAACCACAATAGACAACTAGGCAACGCATAGGCACATAGGCTAACTCTCTCCCCCTTTTTAGCCATAATTGGACAACTTCTACAACAAACACAAAGAACTGACATCCATTAAGACATGGTCAAATAACAAGTTTCCCAAGGAACACAAATTCCAAAAACTTTGACTGGTCAGGCGATACAACCAATGGATTCTTATAGAACTATAAAATCCAAGTCTTCTTCCAAGTCTTCTTCCTTTTCTTTCAGCTAGGTTCAGCACAAATTCTCCCAGACAATATCTATCCTAAGAAGTATAAAAAAAATCCTACTTCAAACCATCAGCCTCACAAAGCTAGAACATCCAGAACTATAACCATACTTCCAAGACCACTGGCACCACAATGTCAAGACATCTTGTCTGACATCACAACCTCCCAGAGGTACAAGAACACAAGTTGCCTAAGAATCAAGCCAGCTTTGTACAGGCTGCACCAATGCAACAACACCACAAACAAGTACACAACTCCCTCTGTCACACATAATCAAAACAACTTGATTCTCTCATACACAAACAACCTTGTTCCTTGATGATAACTCCAAGCAAACCTGAATTGTTCCAACCCTCACATCAGAGGCGTAGGCACAGCGAAAGACACACATTCCATTTTTCACATCCTCCTGACATCACCATTCACGATACTTCCTTGTATGGCTCAAGGAGAACACATCTTCAACCTTCCAGTCAAGAATGCTTCCACTAAACACTAAGTAAACTCCTCTTACTTAAAAAAACAAACACACCAAGACAAGTGTGACATCTCTCATCAACAAAGACCCTCACAGAGTTCTTCCAAAATCTGCAGAGGCAACCAATCTCCACAAGCTTGATCAGCATGCAAGCTTCACAATATATGCACCTTTGTAGCAAAAAACATAGACAAGTACTCCCCTTGTCATGGATAACCAATGCTCTTGATGGAGATGAACATTTGAGCACCAGATCTTTACACACTTGCTGAGCACATGCACATACTGTACTATCACTCTTGGAGAACACTTCCAAGTACCCTGACTGGTGTGACACTGCTCACAAACTCCATGAATTCTCAGCTTACTTAAAGGCTTTACTTAGATCCAATCCCTTCAAGAGATACTTGCAGCAGAAGAAAGAACAACTCTTCAAAAAAAACATTCTGAACAGATCACATCATCTAACACAATACCTCTACCATTACATCCACTAGTAGTTGTTGATACTAGTGAAGTCTACAAAATTAGTAGTCATGCTTTGGCAGAACATACTACTAAAAACAAGATCAGAATCTCCACATTCTAATCCACATATTCAGAAACACCTCTTATGATAATAATGCTTGAGCATCCAACACCACATGCACAATCTCAACATCTTCCAAATATAACCATCAACGATCATGATGTTACAACCTCACTTGAGACATCAGCTTCCCATCACCATTCAAGGGACTCATTGCGCATAGAAGTCCTTCAAGAGGCTCCCAATAAAACACAGCCAGAGCAACACCTGAACACCATAGAGAGAAATAAACTTGCACACATAATACATCTGCAGATTTTCCTTCAAGACAAATCATCATAATCCTGTACTTTAGAGCAGCATTCCATAAATCCATTAATTGCTACAAATCCTCATATATGCAAATACCTAGTTTGCCCCTTAAATTCTCAACCTGATTTGCATCTAAAGCCTTAGTAAAAATGTCATCCAGTTGTCTTTCAGTGGCAAAATGTTCCAAGGTAACCACTTTGTCTTCCACTAGGTCTCTGATGAAGTGATGACGTATATCAATGTGCTTAGTCCTGCTGTGTTGAATAGGATTCTTGGATATATTGATAGCACTCAGGTTGTCACAGTATAATGTCATGACATCCTGCTTGACATTGTACCCAGACCGTATTTGTTTCATCCACACTAGTTGAGAACAACTACTTCCTGCTGCTTTATACTCAGCCTCAGCAGTAGATAAAGACACACAATTTTGCTTCTTGCTAAACCATGAAATAAGATTACTTCCCAAAAAGAAGCAGCCACCTGATGTGCTTTCTCTGTCATCAGCACTTCCAACCCAATCAGCATCACAATATCCACTCAGCATGGACCCAGTTCCATGACTGTACATCATACCATAGTCACTTGTACCATTCACATGCTTCAGGATTCTTTTCACCTGATTGTTATTATACTTCATATCTGAATGATCAACCTCTATGACCTTAGTTTCCTCAAGATTTCCTCTGAATAGATGCATCACACTAGGTTGTTTGGTGATCCTTCTAATGTCACATTCAGATGTCATAACATCATTCTTGACATTACATGATGAGCTGGACTCTTGAGGAACCCATAAATAACAGTTATCTATGGATCTAACTCCCCTCATAACGACTTCACTATTCTCATTAGTCACTAAACATTCATCTTTAGTGTAGCTAACCTTGAATCCTTCATCGCATAACTGACTGATGCTAATCAAATTAGCAGTCAATCCTTTGACAAGAAGTAAATTTTCAAGATTAGGTCCAGCCTCACAATTAAATTTTCCAATTCCTTTAACTTCCCCTTTTTCTCCATTACCAAAAGTTACATCATTTGTGGAGTAAGTCCTGATATCCACCAACTGATTCTTGAAACCAGACATATGCTTTGAGCAACCACTGTCAAAATACCAACCATCCATAGCTGGGGTTCTAACAGATGAGTGAGCTAATAGACATGTGACAGCAGCTTTAGGAACCCATTGTTTAACAGCCTGAGGCCTGTTCTGCTGTTGTCTAGGTTGAGGAACAGATTTGGGATAACCATGCAGTTTAAAGCAAGAAGATTGTATATGGCCAAATCTTCCACAATAGTAACATCTCACTCTTTGAATCTCTTCTCTGAAGTGATTGAAATGTCTGCCACCTTGATGATGATTTCTGTCATACTGCTGAGGCTGCCATTTGTCAGAATATTGATGTTGTCTTCTCCCATAATTAGGTTGTCTTCTGTAATGATGAGTCTGTCTTTTGTAATGATTAGGTTGTCTTCTACCATGATGATGAGGCTTTCTTCTGCCATAACAATGAGGCACAACATTATTAGGTCCAAAACCATACATTTTCCCTTGATGTTGAGACATCGGATGGAACATGTTATGTTTGAAACTAGAAGCCTGCATACTCATATGGTATTGAGGAGGCATATACTGCCTAGCTCCACAAGCCTGAGGCTTTCCTTGAGGTTGAGGCAAAAACTTCTTAGGTACAGGACCATAACCCTTTCCATTATTTTGTGGCCCAAGGTGAGGGACAACCTTCTTACTTCCAGAACCATGTACTTTTTCATGATGATGAGGAATATTCTGTTTAACCCCAGAAGAACTAGCCTCTGCATATATCTTCTTCTCACCCTCATATCCTAGACCAGTCTTATCACTTGCCCCTTTTCCAGCTTCAAGTATTTTATCCAGAGTGTCAGTTCCACTATTTAACATTCTGATGGATTTTGACATTTGATCAAGCTGGGATTTTAACAACAAAACTTCATTCTCAAGTTCAGCTTTATCAGTCTCAAGCTGTATTATAGTTTTCTTCTGCTTCTCCCCTTCTTGACAGACCTCTTCACTTTTCAGACACAGCTCTTGATAAGAAGATGCCAGCTCTTCAAAGGTCAATTCACCATCACTAGATTCTCCATCAGAGGCACACATTCCAGTCAATGCCTTAACATGCTTGGCATTCTCTTCTTCACTTTCACTATCTGTATCAGACCAGGAAACAGATAACTCCTTTTTCTGCTTATTGAGATATGTAGGACATTCTTTCTTGACATGACCATAACCTTCACACTCATAGCATTGAACTCCTTTGTCATGATTGGACTCTTCTTCATCTCTTGTTTTCTTCACTTGATTACTAGACCTGTTGTTGTCAGATGTGATGTTCTTAACATTAGGTGTATAGTTTCTGTCCATTCTCTTTAGTACCTTATTAAACTGTCTCCCAAGCATCACAACAACATTTGACAGTTCCTCATGAGTTTCAAAATTACACTCCTTCTTACCATCTTCAGTATTAGACACCAAAGTTATGCTTTTGGTCTTCTTTTCAGGCTCCTCATTCAACCCCAACTCAAAAGTTTGAAGAGAACCAATCAACTCATCAACTCTCATCTTGTTGATGTCTTGAGCTTCTTCAATAGCAGTCACCTTCATTTTATATTTCTTGGGAAGGGATCTGAGAATCTTCCTTACCAGCTTCTCTTCAGTCATTCTTTCTCCTAAAGCACTAGAAGCATTGGACAGCTCAAGAATATTCATGTGAAAATCATGAATGGTTTCATCCTCCTTCATCTTCATATTTTCAAACTTAGTAGTCAACAGTTGAAATCTTGACATCTTGACCTTGGAAGTTCCTTCATGAGTAGTTTTCAAGACATCCCAAGCTTCCTTAGCTACTTCACAAGTGTTTACCAGCCTAAAGATGTTCTTGTCAATACCATTAAAGATGGCATTCAAGGCTTTTGAATTTCCAAGTGCAAGCTCATCTTCTTCCTTGGTCCAATCTTCCTCAGGTTTCAGCTTTGTTGTACCATCCTTTTCAACAATAACAGGTGCTTTCCATTCTTTTAAGATAGCCTTCCAAGCCCTGCTGTCTAACGACTTCAAGAAGGTAACCATCCGTGGTTTCCAATAGTCATAATTTGATCCATCTAGAATAGGGGGTCTATTCACAAATCCACCACACTCCTTGTCCATTGCACCAAAAAGTATCAGCCCTAGATCTCACCCAGATGCAGAGCAGGATGCTGCTCTGATACCAATTGAAATTCTGGTATCAGATGTGTGATGTTAAGTGTGATATCACAATAACACAATATGCTAATTGTTGAAATACAAATAGAGTTAGGGTTTTGTTATCGATCCACAGAGATTATTCGGTGATATCGCAGTCGTTCTACAGTCGTGTACGTTTTAAACTTCAAAGTAACAAGGGTTTTTGGTTGTTTTGGAACACTTGCATTCAAAGTTAAGTATAAGCGGTAAAAAGATTTTATTTAACGGTTTATAAAAAGCATGTCAAGATTAGGGTTCGACAAACCATTTTGCACGGATAGAATCGACAAAGCAAATGAACTCGTTTAGACGGTAAATGTAATCACATATCCTCCCAATATGTTTATCTCTAACACATATTGTGAGTTTTACCATTTTGATCCTTTGATGATCTCTCACTCAAACTATCAAAATGACAACATTCTAGTTCAATATTTATGAACATCAACACACATTACTATCTCTAGCCAATGGACATTGATGGATGAAAAACCTAGGTAAATAGTAGGAACACATTTCTCAATCATGAACCAACACAAAGAATAAACCATATAAACAAAGTTTTTCATCATACATTCATCATCCAAGAGTTCACAAGCTATATCAATACCTATACATACAAAAGACAGGTTTATCTACCATCTAACCTTGACATAAAAGGAAAATTAGCTCTCCATTGTCATGGAAGCTAAACAATCAAGAAGATGAAGAAGAATAGTAAGCATCAATGACGATTTCGCGGCGAATGATGCTTCCAATCTTCCAAAATATAATGCTACAGTGTTACAAGGTGTTTTGTTCTGAAATGTATCAAGGGATCCCAAGAAAAACATGAACAAATGAATTTATAAGGGGGTTGAACATCGCAGAGCGCGCTTAACCGCGCTGAGCGCGGTGCACTTACAAAATAAACCGCCTAAGAGCGCGCCGAGCGGGCTAAGGACCCCGCTGAGCGCGCAACTCCCTGTAACTACTCCTACCAGCGCGCTGAGCGCGCTTCAAGCATGCTCCAAAAATGAATATTTCCCAAAACTGCTTTTGTGGGGCCTTCATAGCTCCATTCTTCACACTTTCATGCAAAAATCTGCAATAAAAACACAAAAGTTAAATAGATAAGTAAAATAACGCAAATAGCTAGAAAACAGTTATAAAACGGAAACAATGGGAAAAAGCTTGGATTTACAAATAAAGCTCACAAAAAGGTGCTAAAAACTAATCTACATATTAACGCTTTTTAGCACCTAACAACTCTCCCCAACTTGTTTCTTTGTTTGTCCTCAAACGAAGGTTAAATAGAATAGAAGCAAGCGGAAAACCGGAAACAAACACCAACAAAAATCAATGGTTCAAACCAAATTAACACGCACGCAAGTACCGCTCGGCCTTACAAAGAATGAAAACATGTAAATGAACTAACTTCTAAACATAAATAACAAGCACAAATCATAAGCAAACAAATGTTCAAATTGGAATCACCTAATTTATTCAAATGAGCCTAGCTCAATATATACAAGGGACAAACACACTCATTAGCAAAAGTGTCAGCATCCAGAACAATTCATGCATTCATTAAACCAATTCAACAAGAAAACCAAGGAAACAAAGATCTCTTAAGGGCTTCTAAAGGTTGTAACTTGGCAAGGTTTAACAAGAAAGGGATATTTGTAAAAGGCCATTGAAACAAAGTGGTTAACAAAAAATTTCAACAATGAACAACATGCCAATAACCCATTTAGACAATCCTCATAACAATTCAATTCAATCCTTTCTTTTCTTTTCTATTCTTTTCTTATGGTGCACTCTTTCATTCTATTTAGAATGCCATTTTTCATTTTCTTTTCAAGCAACTCCCTTTGGAGTGCAAAGCATAGCACAAAATAGTGTTTCATGTTTCTTTCTTTTTCACAAGAGGCACCAATTCACCTTTTCTTTTTCTTTTTCACAAGCTAGAACCACTCTCCCCAACTTTAAACCATACCATATTTAATGTGCAATGTTCTTCAAAAGTATGTTCAAACAAAGGGTTAAGTGTCTAAAAAAAATTAAAACTAGAATGAATCACATTGATTTTCTTTTTACCATCAACAACCCACTACTGAGTGTATTCCTTTGATCATTCGACGGGTTTATGCAAGATTCATTCCAATTTCAAGGCTCAACATGGCTAGCAAGTGTTCACACCTCTCACAAGGTAAAATTGAAGTTTATTTGGATTGGTGGTTTTTCTCATAATCAAAAATTGCCTAGATCATTTCAATGTTTCCAAGGTTTGCAAATGAATACAAGATTAAACATGAATCATACGAGCTACACAACAATTACAAAATCTCTCAATATTTATGAACAATGGAGGGACTCACATTTGTGGTTATGTCCTAATTGATTCCAAAATGAACAAAAATGTAAAATGAAGAAAAGCTTGAAAATGATGTAAAGCACAAAGTTCATAAACATACTGACATTCTACAAAGCATAAAACAGAGTACCTTTGTGTGCACCAACTTAGAATTTTATCATCACCATCAATGAATGGTGAAGTGCATCACTTATTGTTCAAAGAAGCAAACTTGCTTCATCCACCAATTACCTTAAAAATAAAGGGCAAATAACAACAAAAATTTTGTACAAACAAACCATATAAACATAGAACAACATCCACCTGGATGTTAAATTCATTAATCAACAAAAATTTTAACAAATATTCAAACTCACATCCGCCCGGATGGAGAATACAAAATTCCTACACAAGGTAGTCAATACAAAATACAAACATAATAATTATACCATAAAAAAAAACAAAATATAATAAAGGACTAATCAAACCCAACATCAGTCAAAACTAGAGTTAGACGCTCCATGACCCGCTCCATCATCATCGTCATCGTCATCGTCATCATCACCGTCATCGTGGTTGCCTTCACCTGCCCCCTCCGAAAAACCAGGCCTGCCCTCAGGCCAACGAGCATAAGCCATGAGGTCTTCGCGAGACCTCAACCGGTGGTCCACATGTGGTTCCCGAAACTGCAGCTGCAACTGAACCATGGAATCATGCATAAAGATGAAGACCCGCTGATGAGCCTCGTGCATGGTCCAATTGGCCTCAGCACTTGGATCATAAGCGTGCCCTCGTCCGCGCCCGCGCCCGCGAGCAGGGGCAGCATCCTCTAAATCAATCACCCCCATACAATAACGGGTGACATAACCATCATCCACAACAGGGAGCTTCACATTCCCATGGGTAGGTAATGCAACTTGCGCCTCATGGCATAAAGCCATAATCAACCCTGGATAAATAAGGGCGCAAGCCACACGATCTCCAAGCTGTGTACCGCTGGTGGCAGTTCTCTTCATGTCATTAGAAATAATCCGTGCAAAATCCACAGTATGGCCCTCTCTGCGTAAATGAAAAATCAGAGTCGCGGTCTCCATGGGAATAGAGGAGGTGTGGCTTCTTGGTCGAAGGTTGTATAGAACAGCAGACATGACAAGCTGTGAGATAGTATCCAACACACCCCGTGTGAACTTAAGGGGCGCTCCATTAGCGTTTAAAACGTATGTACCCCTGTTCACACACAAAGCATCCCTAAGTTGGTCGGCATTCCAATTCCGCCGAGCCAACGTCCATCCAAAATCACACAACTCGTTTTCTCCCAGCTGAAGTGGGTTGCCAAGGTAGGTATTGATGGAATCTCTTGAGAAATCTATTTCTTTCCCCCGAACCCAAGTTTTGAAAGTGAACGCATCACCATCGGAGGGTAACACATTAGCGTAAAACTCCCTCACAATGTCTATGTGGTACTCAGGAAAGGGCGAACAAAGCTTATCCCATGCACCACCTTGGACAAAATGGGCCATGTTCCTATAGGGTCCATCTGGATCAATTAAAATTATCTTGTCCGGCCAAATCGATCTTTTTTCTAGTTGTACGTATCGTTGTTGTTGCTCGAGGCCAACAAAACGCGTCCTATCGAATTGGCCAGCAGGAGCTCATCTGTTAAGGTTTGATATCGAACCAACAAGACGCTGCTTCTTTCGTCCAGACATGTGAAAAAAAACAAAAACAAAAATAAACACAAAACAGTATCACACGTTAGCGAAAACAACATGCTAAAATTCCTAAATTATAAAAAAAAAATACATAGAACAATCACAGCATAGCAGAATAGAATTAGGAAAAGGGGGGATTTTCTGCAAATCTCAAAGCGCGCTAAGCGCGCAGGACCGCGTTGAGCGGGCTTTGTGAAATGCAGAAAAAAACCCCTCTGCAACAGATGGTTCCAAAAGGTTAAAACTACATTCAATTCCACTACACAACCATATTTACAGAGAAATGCTCAAAACGAATTCACAAAAATCAAAAACAAATTAAACTTTTCACAAAACCTAATTCTAAAATTTCATACCCTAAATTCTAAAATTCTAACTTCTAACAAACATGCAATCATACTAAATAACATTTATACAGAAACTAGTCTTAAACAGAAGCAAAGGAAAGAAGTAGAACAAGAACATTCAACAACAATGTCCCAAAAATGGGTTTCTAAATGAAAATGAAAAATTGAAAAACAAAGACTTACAATGTTGAAGATGATGATGCTTAGCAGAAAAATTAAGAAAGATGTTGTAGGGAACTTGAAAATCCAAGGAGGTTTTGAAAAACTTGAAGGAGGAGAGAGCACAAGAGAGTTTTGAGAGAAAATGAGGGAAATGAGGCAAGGATTCTGAACCCTAGCAAAATAAACATCATTCTGGGCCGGGTACAGCTTTGTGGGCCCAGGAAAAACAAAATATTTTTTTTTCAAAATTTCGCTCACCGCGCTGAGCGGGCTCTGAGCGCGCTGAGCGCGAAAGCTACTGGAAGCAAGGGGTCATTTTTTTCATGAGCGTGTTAAGCGCGCAATGCAACTCAAAAAACCCTCCCAGCAGCAAAAGTTCAACATCCATAAGTTCAAAACATCACCCTAAACAACATACAACATCAATTTTTCACAAAACATGTTTAAACAGCAAATTCACTAGTAAAAACGATAAAAACTTACAAAATTGGGGTGCCTCCCAACGAGCGCTTGTTTAACGTCGGATAAGCTCGACGGTCCAAGACGATCAATGAAGAACGTTGAGGAGAACAGAATAATTATTGCGATCAAAGTTACCACCAAGGTAGATTTTCAAGCGTCGACCATTTACGGTCCAACTGTCTTTTTTCTCTAAATCTTCGATCACGATCGCTCCATAACTTTTCACCTCTTTCACACGAAATGGTCCGGACCATTTTGATTTTAATTTTCCCAGAAAAAGTTTTAACCGGGAATTAAACAACAGTACCAAATGGCCGACCTGGAAGTCCTTTTACCGGATCTTCTTATCGTGATAATTCTTTACCTTTTCTTTATACAACCAACTGGAATGATGGGCTGCATTCCGCATTTCCTCCAATTCCTAAATTTGTAATTTTCTCTTTTCTCCGGCCAAGTTCGTGTCAAAATTTAGCAGCTTAAGCGCCCACAATGCTTTGTGCTCCATTTCAACCGGTAAATGGCATGTTTTACCATAAACCATTTGAAATGGAGTTAAGCCAATTGGAGCTTTGTAAGCGGTCCGATATGCCCACAAAGCCTCGTCCAATTTCTGCGACCAATCTTTTCGGGAACTTGACACAGTTTTTTCTAAAATCCTTTTTATTTCACGGTTCGACACCTCGGCCTGCCCGTTCGACTGTGGGTGGTAAGGGGTCGCAACTTTATGCGATACACCATAATGTTTTAAAAAATTTTCAAGAGATGTATTGCAAAAGTGTGACCCGCCATCACTAATGAGAACCCGAGGCGTGCCAAAACGGGAAAAGATATTTTTCTTTAAAAATTTGATCTCCGTCTTGCCATCAGCCTTAGGTGAAGCAACCGCTTCAACCCACTTCGACACATAGTCAACCGCCACTAACATGTACTCATTTCCAAAAGATGGCGGAAATGGACCAACAAAATCAATGCCCCAACAATCAAAAATTTCAACTTCTTGTATATTTTGAAGGGGCATTTCATCCCTTTTTCCATTCCTCCCACTCCTTTGACAAGTGTCACAACTTTGCGCATGAAGATTTGCGTCTTTAAATATAGTAGGCCAATAAAATCCTGATTGTAAGACTTTCGTGGCTGTCCTAGAACCATTGAAATGGCCGCCATAAGGCGAGTTGTGACAATGCCAAAGAATACTTTGGGCTTCTTCACTTGTGACACACCTTCTCAAAAGGTTGTCACCTCCTAATTTGAACAAATACGGATCATCCCACACATAGTAATTTGCATCCGACATGAATTTCCTTTTTTGGTTCCAAGTTAGGTCTTGGGGCACCCAACCGGTTGCCTTGTGGTTAGCAAAATCCGCAAACCAAGGCCTAACTTGGACTTTAAACAGTTTTTCATCAGGAAATTCCTCTCGGATTTCCGTTTCAGCTGTGGTAACCTCAATATTCATAAGGCGAGATAAGTGATCCGCCACCAAATTCTCGGATCCTTTCTTGTCACGAATTTCTAGATCAAATTCTTGTAACAAGAGGATCCAACGAATAAGCCTTTGTTTTGAATCTGGCTTGGTGAGCAAATACTTAAGCGCCGAGTGATCCGTATACACTACGACTCTAGACCCAATCAAATAAGACCGGAATTTTTCCAATGCGTACACTATTGCAAGCAACTCCTTTTTAGTTGTTGCATAATTAACTTGAGCTTCATTTAAGACTTTGCTCACATAGTGTACATCATGAAAATTTTTTGTTTTTCTTTGACCCAATACCGCACCGACCGCATAATCACTCGCATCACACATGAGTTCAAAATTAATTTTCCAATCGGGCGCGATGATTATGGGTGTGGTAGTCAAACTTTGTTTTAAAGACTCAAAAGCAACCATACAAGACTCATCAAAATCAAAAGACTTATCTTTGTTGAGTAGATTACTCAATGGCCTTGCAACTTTGGCGAAGTCTTTGATGAACCTTCGATAGAATCCCGCATGGCTAAGAAAGCTTCGGATGCCTTTGACATTTGTTGGAGGAGGCAACTTTTCGATCACTTCAATTTTGGCTTGATCGACCTCAAGACCCTTAGAGGAGACTTTGTGGCCGAGCACAATCCCCTCCGTCACCATGAAGATGCACTTCTCCCAATTTAGAACAAGGTTTGTATCAACACACCGTTCAAGAACGGCCTCCAAATTCCTCAAACAAAGATCAAAAGATGCTCCGAAAATGCAGAAGTCATCCATGAACACCTCCATTGTATTTTCAATGAGATCGGAGAAAATTGCTTGAACGCAACGTTGAAACGTTGCCGGTGCGTTGCATAAACCGAAAGGCATCTTACGGTAGGCAAAAATTCCAAAAAGGCAAGTGAATGCCGTCTTCTCATGGTCTTCCGGGTCAACCGCAATTTGGTTGTAACCGGAGTAACCATCTAAGAAGCAATAGAACTGCTGTCCCGACAATCTCTCCAACATTTGGTCCATAAACGGTAATGGAAAATGATCTTTCCTTGTCGCGGTGTTGAGCCTTCTATAGTCTATGCACATCCTCCACCCCGTCACTGTTTTTGTTGGGACCAACTCATTTTTTTCGTTACGAATCACGGTCATTCCTCCCTTTTTTGGCACAACATGGACTGGACTAACCCAAGGGCTATCGGAAATCGGGTAAATCATATCGGCTTCCAATACCTTCACCACTTCTTTTCTCACTACCTCTTTCATTGTTGGATTCAAGCGGCGTTGCGGTTGGGCTACCGCTTTGAAATCTTCTTCCATCAAGATACGATGCATGCAATAAGCCGGACTAATTCCTTTTAAATCGGAAAGGACTCAACCTATAGCATCTTGGTATTTCTTCAAAACATGAATTAAATGGTCTTCCTTGTTTTTGGACAAAACGTTACTAATGATAACCGGCTTGTTACCACCGTCATCAAGAAACGCGTATTTTAAATTGGAAGGCAAGACCTTCAATTCAAGTGGTGACTTCTCATCTTTCACATCCTTCTTTAACTCTTCCATTTCTACTTCCCACGGTTGCAACTCTTTGAGAGAATCAAGCTCATTCAAACACTCTTCAAGAGCTTTTTCCTCTTCAATGGAAAATGCCTCAAAAGATTCATCAAGAGCCATTTCCAAAGGAGATAATATATGAACATGCCTTGAAACCTCCAAAGTTGCTTCTTCAATTGCATCGATACGAAAGCTATCATTTTTGTCTCGAGAATGTTTCATGGCTTCAAAAAGATCAAAGCAAACTTCTTCGTTTTGAACCCTCACTTTCATTAAACCGTCATCCACATCAATCATCATTCGTGCGGTTTTCATGAAAGGTCGCCCAAGAATTAAAGGCGCATCCTCATCTTCCTCCATATCGATAACAACAAAATCAACCGGAAAGAAAAACTTGTCAACTTTTACCAAGACATCTTGAGCTAACCCATGAGGATGAGTTGTGGACTTGTCGGCTAATTGTAACTGAAGATGGCTGGAAATCTACCTGAGTGAATCGCACACTCAAAGATACAACAGAGTCGCCACCAAACTTTATTTAGTCCCAAAGGACAGGGAAAATATCGATAAAACCCAAGGGGAAGAGAAACGGGAACGGGGGGTCGGTTATGCGAAAGGAAGGTATTAGCACCTAACGCATCCGTCGTACTCGACGGGAACCATTTCGCTCACTTCTAGGCTTGGATGGGTAATTTATCTAAAGTCTTCTAGCTAAAGAAAAGGAGAGAGAGAAAAAGAACGGGGAAAAAGAAAGGAAAGAAGGAAAGTGCTTGCGGAGGAACGAAGTCCTCGTGCCTACGTACCCTCATAGTGCAATGAGGAAGTCAGAGCGCCGTAGTTCTTGGAACCAGGGGACAAAGAAGAGAAGGAAGAAAAGGAGAAGGAAGAAAGGGTGGAAGTGTGCTCGCCAAGACATTATGTCTCGTGCCTACGTATCATACATTCAGAAGAATGCAGAATCAGAGCTTCCGTAGTTCGTGGAACTGAACGGTAAAGGAAACAAAAGAAACGAGAGAAGTGGTGTCAAAACCAATAACAAGAAACAACTCTACTGGGGAAGATTGAACAATAAGAGCGTTTGCACAAAAGAATAGGATAAGAGTGATGTCGAAACCAAGGAAGAAAGAAACTCTGCTGGGGATAACAGATAAAGAATTGGTGTCGAAGCCAAGAAAGAAAGAACAAAGGGAGTAGGAAGGATTCCGCTGGAGATCCAAATAAAAGGGATGGTGTCATAACCAAGAGAAATAGGAAAATCGGTATATTAACTGGCTGGAAATGGTTAACCGAAGAAAGAAAGTAGACCCTGGCGGGGAAAAGAAGCTGGTGTCAACAGACGGACTGTGATAAACCAAGAGAGAGTGTTGAACCGAAAGACGGTGTTTGACTCTGAGGGGAAATCGGTATGTTAACTGATGAACAGTGGTTAGCCAGGGAGAGAAAGAACTGCAACTCTGTGGGGATAGAGAAGCGTTGGTTTTAACAGAGGAAACTGTGATCAACCAAAAAACACAGGTGTCGGACCGATCGAAGGTCGTGACCCAAAGGGTTTCGGTAAACTGACTGAACAAACAGTACTCAACCAAAGAAAGGGTATTTGAACCAAATAACGGTTACTACCCAAGGGTGCAAGTATTCGAACCAAGAGGAGGTTGCCAACTGCGGGGTATTCGGTGTTTACAGGCGGACTGTGATTAACCGAAGAGAAAAGCGAGTGATTAACCAAGCGAAGGTGATTAACTCGAAGAGGGTTCAGTATTTTAACAGACGGATTGTGGTTAACTGAAGAAAAGGGTGATTAACCAAGAAGAGGTGATTAACCCAAGAGAAGCTCAGTGGTTAACAGGCGGACTGTGATTAACTGAGTAGGATTACAAGCATTGGTGTTTTAACTGACATGCAGTGGTTAACCAATCAAAGAGAGATGAACCCAAGAAAAGGTTGCGAATCCCCTGGGAGGAATGGTCATGACAGGAAAACTGTGTTAGACCAAAGAAAGATAATTGAGACTCTTCAAGGGAATCAAGAGCAATGATTGATTACAAGAAGAAAGGGGTAGTGAAACAAAGGGAGATTGCCGGCGCAAGAATAATGATCTTAACCAAGAAGGATGGTGATTAATCAAAAGGAGAGATTGAAGGAGATAGGAGTGATCAAGGATCGAAAGAGATCGCAAAGAGCAACGAGTGATCAAGGATCGAATCGACTTGGGAAAAGAGAATGCACTACCGCCTGGAGTTAGAGATGACTAAGCCAAGCACAGAGTCATTCGTCCCCAACCTGAAATAGTCAGAATGAGAGTAGGAATTCTCCCTTCTCATTCCTTCTCAAACACACAGGGTGTAATGCGGAAGTTGAAACAGGCCAACACAGCAGCTCCAAGTTGTACAATGCTCCTTCGTAGAGAAACGGACAGCGTAACAACGTCAATTTGTACGGTGCTCCGATGCAAAGCGTGGCGCGAACTCCAACTCTACGGGGGAAATGAGAGAAAAAGTTCTAGAGGAGGCCTAAAGAAAGGGAGAAGGGAAGATCGATTAATCGAAACAAAGTTTCGATCAATTAATCAAGGGAAAATATGCTAACAACTTTCCATATAGAATGCAAAGTCATTAAAGCAAAAAGGAGTGAATTATTGATTATTCAAGATCAAGTTCATCCCATAAAGAATAAACCTAATGCAAACTGAAATTGGAAAATGCAAAACAGTGCCAAACAATCATCAAAATGCCACACAAATTCATGTGAACAAAAATAATGCAAGAGTTGCTATGTACATATAATGCTAAAACATGTAACAAATGAATAATAAAAAATGTGCATCAAAAACTCGTAAACATGCCGCAATCAGAAGTGAGATGACATTTAGAACATCCATAAAATCAAGCATATTGATCAATGGAGATTAAAATGGAGAAAGCATGGCAAACACACATGAAAACACAAGAAAATGGCATTCTGACAAAGTGTTAATCGGTTAACCCAGGGCGTTAATCGATTAACAGTGTGCAAACCTGCGTTTTTAGTGGAAAAATAAACTGGTTAACCGGTTAACCCATATGGTTAACCGATTAACACTGTGTCAGTGGCAAAAATAACAGAAAAATAGCTTTTCAAAAGTAGTTTTCAACACATAATCACTTATGCAAGCTACCACATGCTAGGAATTAAAATTGTGCACGAAAATTGAGATCGGAAACAGCAAATAAACAGTGATAGGATCACCTAATTCAATTGATTCATGGATCAAAAACATGCAAAACCAAATCACACACAACATTTATCGACTACATGGCGAGCAATACAAAAATGTGTGAAACGATAAAATTAGTTAGATCTACCAACTACAAGCCGAAGATTTGGCTTGGTGAATGTTGCAAAGGATGCTTGATGCAGAAAATCACAGAAAACCAGAGGAATATTCAACTTAGAGACGAACCGTATCGAAATCGAGCAAAATCGCGATAAACTCCAAAATGCGAATTCGAACCGTTGGAAGTTGCAGCAACTACTCAAGATCAAACCAAAAGCTGAGATAACTCCAGAAATCCAAGAGTAATAGCAAAAATGATGAAGGTTTAGCTCAAGAAATAATCACTTTTGATGTAAAAGTGATTATTCTTCAAAGTAGAAATGAGCTTTGGTGAGGTTTGGTGGAGAAGAATTGAGATGAAGATGAAGAATGAGTAGAGAAATCAGAGAGAAAAGTGAGAGAAATGTGGGAGAATTGAGAGTGAAATGGAGCAAATGGTTGAGGGTCTTGAAAATGAGTGAAGGCTTTGTTTAAATAGAGTTTAGGTTTGGAGTGTGAGAGCTTAGGACTTTGGTTTGGACTTAGGTTCGGGTTTGGAGCTAGCTTCGGAGTTAGTTAGACTCAACTCACCGAGTCAAGTTGGTTAACTCGGTTAGTTAGAACCAACTCGGTAGCAATCCCTAGGTTAAATCCACCTCCAATGGTGACAAGCTTGCAAAACAAGGAATATGGTGTATTCAATTTAGAAATGATGCGTGGGATAAATACAAGGGAAAAGTCTTGAATGATCTTGAACTATCTAGAATGTTCCACACAATGCTAGAATAGCATAGACCAAAAGAGAATGGAGAGAGCTGCTGAAATGTGATGGAAATGTTGAATTTTTGCTGGTATAACAGGTGTTAACCGATTAACCAATATGGTTAACCGATTAACAGCTGTAAAAAGCTGAATCTGGCACTGTAAAAGGGGT
This sequence comes from Lathyrus tuberosus, assembly GCA_022829125.1. NCBI lineage: Eukaryota > Viridiplantae > Streptophyta > Magnoliopsida > Fabales > Fabaceae > Lathyrus > Lathyrus tuberosus. The sequence continues at coordinate 2,350,257 of JALAZF010000563.1, forward strand.
GTTAACCGATTAACCCATATGGTTAACCGATTAACCAGTCAAAACTTGCCCAATCTTGTTTGAAAAGGATGTTATGGTCTCGGCTTCGATCTTCCACCCATTGTATTGATGGATAGGCATATAAACCTTTATTTTGAGATTGTCTTGATGACGGGATGACCTTGTGAGAATATGATTAACCGGACTCGAAAAAGCCTGAAAATCCTACAACAAGGAACACACGAAGAAAAGTGCGAATGCGTATGCTAGCGATGCAAATGCTTATGCTTATGCAAAAGGCAAAAGAGGGAGGTCAAATCTCGGGTTACGACAGCTGCCCCTATTTAATCCGCTTGGACCTGAATGTACGAGCTGCGCTAGCTTTTCGATGATTCGAGGTAAAAGGGGATTAAATAAAAGAGTAGCTCAGGAATTTGGCCGACGGCGACAACAGAAGAGTTGAAAGCTTTTGAAGGTTAATAAGCGCAAGGTTTGCTGAAAATCTGTTAGGAGATAAGTCAGGAAAAACGAGAGGGAGAGTATGATCAATGCATATGCTATGTATGCGTTGCTACATGATGCTTGATATGCAAAGGCTCAAGACGAGGCACAGGGAAACAATTAGGCGGAAATTATAGCAAAACGACTTCGACACCCTCATTCGGGGAGAGGACCCGTGAATGAATACCATATTTGCTGGAGAAGATAGTTCCCAAATGACGATTCTGCTAGGGAAAGAAACTGAGAAAATCTCATATTTCCCAATCACCATGGCCGTTTCCGTTGGGGATGAAAGAACCAAATCAATCCTTTCTACCAAGACTGGCGCTGCTTGGGGAAAAGAAATTCCTGAATTGTGCTGGCCTTGCTGAGGAGAAACCACTGCTGCTGGTGACAGATGGCTTCCAATCATTCGGAGAATATGCACAACCCTTGCTGGGGAAAAATGAACAAAGATGTCTTTGCCGAGAGAACACTTTGACAACATGCTGGGCAGAATGATGCCCCTGTTGAGGAACTGCTGAGGAGACAACAACTGAATCAAAGCATTTCCGACCGAGCGTTAGGCTTACCAATGGATACTACTGATCACCCTGCAGGAATTACCAGTAACGTACGCAATGCATTTTGCTTTCTCGATTGATTTAGCTTTTCATTGTTCTCAATGTTTTCTAGTATTATGTGATCACAAATAATTGTTTATTTTGCAAACAAAACACTGGAATGAAAAAGAATTGAGATAACAAAGAATGCATTTTATTGAATATGAAATTTTTGTACATAAGGTGTGTACAAGGATGCAAAATCCTTGATGAGGAAATTTGCAATAAAATTGAAAAACAAATGTAAATGGCAAAAGAAAATCATGCATTGCATTGATTACAACATTGGCCACCATCCACTGTAAGTCTAGGTTCCAACGCCTGGCTTCAGTTGATGATGATTGGATTGCTCTGTTACCGTCTGAGGTCTAGCCGTGAGGAAACGAGGCTCAAGTGTTCACAGTCAATGCCTTTATCCCTAATTTTTGCCTGGACATGTTTTTTTTTTGTCCATCGGGATGCCCATTTTTGCCTAAGTCGCCCTTTCGGGTTTTCAACTTAGCGGGCTATTATTGTTTTCTTCCATTGTCCCTAACTTTTGCATGGACATTTCTTTTTTTTGGTCCATCGGGACGTCCATTTTTGCCTAGATTGTCCTTGCGGATGTCAATCTAGCAGACTTTTATTCATTTTTTTCAGGCATAATATTTTTTGACTGTATCGGAGTTCACGGGCGATGGCAACTCCTCCCCATCCATTGTGGTGAGGATCAGGGCTCCGCCTGAGAAGGCCTTCTTGACCACAAAAGGTCCTTCGTAATTGGGAGTCCACTTGCCTCGTGGATCCGAGTGAACAGGTGAGTATCTCTTGAGCACGAGCTCGCCTTCGCAGAATGTTCGAGGAAGAACTTTCTTGTCAAAAGCTCACTTGAGGCGTCTCTGATACAATTGACCATGACAAACAGCTGCAAGGCGCTTCTCTTCGATGAGATTTAGCTGGTCGTATCTGGACTGTATCCATTCGGCTTCATCAAGACCTGCTTCCATGATGACTCTGCGCGAAGGAATCTCGACTTCGATGGGAAGAACAGCCTCCATACCATACACAAGTGAATATGGAGTTGCCCCAGTAGAAGTGCGAACTGAAGTTCTGTAGCCATGTAATGCAAAGGGAAGCATTTCGTGCCAATCCTTGTAAGTCTTGACCATTTTCTGGACAATCCTCTTGATGTTTTTGTTTGCTGCTTCAACGGCGTCATTCATCTTGGGCCGATATGGTGAAGAGTTGTGGTGCTCGATCTTAAATTCCTGACACAACTCCTTCATCATGTTGTTATTCAGGTTGCTTGCATTGTCCGTGATAATGCTGCTAGGAATGCCGTAGCGACAGATTATCTCTTTCTTGATAAATCTAGCAACCACTTGTCGTGTAACGTTTGCGTAGGAAGCAACTTCAACCCACTTGGTGAAGTAGTCGATAGCAACTAGAATGAATCGATGACCATTGGACGCCTTCGGCTCGATCATTCCAATCATATATATACCCCACATGGAGAATGGCCAAGGTGAAGTCAAAACGTTCAACGAAGTTGGAGGCACATGGATCTTGTCTCCGTAGATTTGGCACTTGTGACATCTTTTGGCAAAGTTGTAACAATCTACCTCCATCGTTGTCCAGTAATACCCAGCCCGAAGGATCTTCTTAGCCATAGCAGGACCTTTAGCATGTACACCCTCGCAGCCCTCATGTATGGACCTTATGATCGTGTTTGCTTCGTGTCATCCATGCATCTGAGCAACACAGAATCATAATTCCTCTTGTACAGTATACCACTACTTAAGAAGAATTTGGCGCAAAGCCGTCTAAGAGCTTTCTTGTCAGTGATAGTGATACCCTCGGGATATTCCTGTTTTTCCAGATATCTTTTGATGTCGTAGAACCAAGGCTTGTCGTCAGACTCGTCCTCGATTGCTAAAAAGTGTGCTGGTTCGTTTAAGTGATCAATACGGATATGAGGAGCTTCATTCTTCCACTTGACCTTGAACATGGATGCTAAAGTGGCAAGAGCATCAGCTAGTTGATTTTCCTCTCTGGGAATATGATGAAAAGTGATCTCATCAAAGTAAGGAATCAACTTCGCTATATGTTGTTGGTACGGAACCAGCTTGGAATCCCGAGTCACAAAATTCCCTCTGACTTGACTGATGACCAAGGCAGAATCTCCATAGACCTCGAGAATCTTGATTCTCATGTCAATTGTCGCTTCAATGCCGTAGATACATGCTTCGTATTCAGCCATATTGTTGGTGCATGCGAAGCATAATCTAGCAGTGAAGGGAAGGTGAAAACCTGTTGGAGAGATGAGGATAGCACCGATTCCACGACCCTTGGAATTGGAGGCACCATCGAACATGAGCGTCCATCGCGCTCCTGGTTCAGGTCCTATGTCGGGATCTGGAGTCTCATAATCTCTGATAAACAGAACATCCTCATCGGGAAAATTAAACTTCATCTGTTGATACCCCTCTACAGGTTGATGAGCAAGGTAGTCAGACAAGACGCTCCCTTTTATTGCTTTTTGGGTAACATGTTGGTTATCATACTCAGTTAACAGCATCTGCCACCGAGCAATCCTTCCAGAGACAGCAGGCTTTTCAAATATGTACTTTATCGGATCCATTTTGGATATCAACAAAGTAGTATGGCAAATCATGTATTGTCGTAGGCGTCGAGCAGCCCAGACCAAAGCACAACAAGTTTTCTCCAAGAGTGAGTATCTGGTCTCACAATCAGTGAACTTCTTGCTCAGATAGTATATTGCATGCTCTTTTCTGCCACTGTCGTCATGTTGACCCAATACACATCCCATCGATTCATCGAGAACAGTGAGATACATGATTAAAGGCCTACCAGGAACCAGAGGTACTAAGATCGGTGGCTCTTGCAAGTATTGTTTTATTCTGTCAAATGCTTCCTGACAATCATTATTCCATTCAACCGATTGATTTTTCCTTAGTAATTTGAACATTGGTTCACAGGTAGCCGTCTGATGAGAAATGAATCTTGAAATGTAATTGAGTCTGCCCAGAAAGCCACGGACTTCTTTTTCTGTTTTGGGAGGCGACATGTTTTGAATTGCCCGAACCTTATCAGGATCAACTTCGATGCCCTTCTGACTTACAATAAAGCCCAATAGTTTACCGGATCGAACTCCGAAGGTGCACTTCGCAGGATTCAACCGCAATCTAAACTTCCAAAGTCTGTCAAACAACTTCTTCAGATGAACCAAGTGATCATCTTTAGTTTTGGACTTGGCAATCATATCGTCCACGTAAACCTCAATCTCTTTATGAATCATATCGTGAAAGAGGGTTGTCATGGCACGCTGGTAGGTTGCCCCTGCATTCTTTAGACCGAACGATATGACTTTGTAGCAATATGTACCCCATGGCGTGATAAAAGTAGTCTTCTCCATATCAGCTGGGGACATCTTGATCTGATTATACCCTGAAAAATCGTCCATGAAGGAAAAGACAGAGAACTGCGCAGTGTTGTCTACCAAGACGTCAATATGAGGCAAAGGAAAATCATCCTTCGGGCTTGCCTTGTTGAGATCTCGATAGTCCACACACATTCTGACTTTACCGTCTTTCTTGGGAACTGGGACGATGTTGGCAATCCATTCAGGATATTCGGAAGTGGCTAGGAACCCAGCGTCAAGCTGCTTCTTTACCTCTCCTCTGATTTTGAGTGCCATATCGGGTCTAGTCCTTCTGAGCTTCTGCTTGACAGGAGGACATCCGGGCTTGAGTGGCAAGTGATGTTCAACGATGTTGGTATCCAACCCAGGCATATCTTGATAGGACCAGGCGAAGATATCAACATACTCTTTTAATAACTTGACCAACTCAGAGTGTACATGCTTTGCGAGGGATGCGCCAACCTTGACTTCTCTTCTGACCTCATCAGTACCAAGATTGACAACTTCCACTGGCTCTTTGTGTGGCTGAATCTCTCTACGCTCGTGCTCAAGGAGCCTTGCCAGTTCAGCCGGTAATTCACAGTCTTCCTTACCATCTTCTTCGGCTTGGTTAATTGGAATTCCAGAATTACAATGGATGTTTGCCATGTTGTTATCAATGCTTTTATTAGTTCTGCATGTTTATGAATATGTTTAGAATGAGCTATTTTAAAGGTAAGAAAGAAAAGAAACTTTGCCATTTATTTTGTGAAAAAGTAAAATAAAGAAAGAAAATAGAGCATGATTTTGAATGCAAAAAAACTTTCATTCATTGATCACATAATATTGCAAAAGCGCGAGGCCCTTTACAAGCTATCCACTCATCTCGGGCGAGGACGAGGGAATGAGAAAGCAAAATGCATTACATGTTATACGGGAAAGTCACAGGAATCACAGTAGATGTCCATTATTGAGCTTGAAACCCGGCGGACACTTGCGCACAAAGCTTAAAGTCTGATTGCTAGGACCGGCATCATCAGCAGCTGCCACGATGTCACCTTGCTGGAAACCCGCACTGCAAAACTTGATAAAGTTGTATTGCTTCGGATCAGAGAAACCAGATTGACGGCCAGGATGATAACCCACTCCAAAACGATTACGCTTCTCAACCACATCGATCACGTGCCCCCAGCCAGGCAAGGCACCGCCATTGATGGTCTCTTTAGCACTCTTAGCAGATGTTAAAGTCAATTGTGGTGATCTACTTTGACTAGTTGAAGCAGAGCTGACATCTTCGAACTCGAGACATTGCAACGACACCTCAGCTATGCCTTCTTCGGTCTCGACATATCGAAAGGACGATAACTCGCTTACAATCAGATCCTCTTCACCACAGACGATGACAAGCTGATCGTCAAACTTGAATTTCAACTTCTGGTGTAAAGTAGAAGTAACTGCCCCTGCCGCGTGGATCCATGGACGACCCAAAAGGCAACTATACGCGGGATTGATATCCATCACCTGGAAAGTGATGGTAAACAGATGCGGCCCAATGTTGATGGGTAAGTCCACTTCTCCAATGACCTGTCTTCGAGAACCGTCGAAGGCTCTGACAACTAAGGCACTTGGTCTCATCTCGATTCCTTCCACTGGTAATTGACTCAATGTGGCCTTAGGCATCACATTGAGAGAAGAACCGATATCCACTAGAACACGAGATAACAGGATGTCCGTGCAGGTTACGGATATGTGTAGTGCTTTATTGTGGGCAGTCCCTTCAGGAGGTAATTCTGATTCATTGAAACCCAAATACCGACTTGCAGTTAGATTGGCCACTACATCATCGAATTCGACGACGGATATATCTTGCATGACATGGGCACTGTTCAACACTTTCAATAAAGCTTATCTGTGCGCAGGCGAACTCATGAGTAAGGACAAGATTGAGATCCTCGAGGGAGTCTGACCCAGCTGATCCACAATCTTAAAGTCACTCTTCTTGATTAGCTTAAGGAATTCTTGATCATCAAGGGTTTCCTTGTTCTTTGAAACATCTTCAGACGGGATAGTCGGTATTGGAACAGCAGTAGAAGATGCCCCTTGTTAAACAACAGGAACTACAGTCGGAACTTGAACAGGCTTTGTAGTGACCTTTGGAGCAAACACTCGTCCACTACGAGTCATATCTCCACCAGCGGTGACATTCACGATCTCTGATTCAGCGAACCTTATCTCTTGACCCCACCCATACTTCCACGGTACCTCCTTAGAATTCTGATACGAAAACGGCTTCGGCGGACAAACCATGATAGGTTGCACCTTATTCTGTTTAGGGGATTCCACAGGAACCTTCCTATAGACGATGGTGAACGGCTCAATAGCGGCAACTTCCTTAACAGGTTTAGATCTGGCAAATTGCATTTCGCCACGGTTCATCAGAATCTGGACACAACCCTTCAGCCTTCGACACTGGTTGGGATTATCGTCACAAATCTGACACTTACCATGCAAACCTTTCAACAGCTCATGTTCCTTCAATTTCTTGAAAACTACAGTCATCGGAGTTTTTACCTCGTCAACATCCAAGATCAATTCAGCCCTTGAACCATCCTCAATCATGTTAACTGCAGGTCCACCGTGGTCCGGCAACGAATTACTCTGGATATTGGGTCCTTCCTCAGCAAAAGTCAGAACCTTCTTATCAACGAGTTCCTGAACTTTGGTTTTAAAGACAAAGCAATCCTCTGTTGCATGTCCTATGTATCCAGCATGATAAGCACAAGATGCATTTGGATTATGCTTCGGACCAAATGGAGGAATTGCAGGTGCAATCGGCTTGGGGATAATTTCCCCTTGGTGAACCAAGTAAGGAAACAACTCCGTGTATGATACCAGAATTTTGTCAAAATTCGGACACTTACGGTTTCCCTGATTGTTGTTGTACTGACGATTTTAATTCTGTTGACTCTTATTCGGTTGATTCTGTTGTTGATTCTGGGCATTCTGAACTGGTTGTTGCGGATGATACTGATATGGGGGTTGTTGATACTGTGCAGCAGCAATATACGGATACGGATAGTACGGCAAGGGAGCCATGGGAGCTAGATACTGAGGAGAAACTTAAACAGTCATAGCGTTGGCTTCACCTTCCTTCTTCTTTGACTGACTGTTCTGAGACTTCCGAGTGGCCGGCTGCTGGGAAGCAGCTCCAGGAATCTTTCCAGTCTTCAAACCATTCTCAATCCGTTCACCGATCGTCACTACATCAGCAAAGTTTGATGAAGAACTACCCACCATTTTCTCATAATAGGATCCTTGCAAAGTACCCATAAAGATGTTAAGCAACTCATTGTCAGAGAGAGCAGGTCGCACACGAGATGCCATCTCACGCCATCTTTGTGCATACTCCTTGAATGTTTCAATTGAGCGCTGAAACTGATTCTGCAATTGCAATCTAGTGGGCGCCAGATCAAGGTTATACTTGTATTGTCTCACGAATGCTTCAGATAAGTCCCTCCAAGTACGGATTTTGCTGCGCTCCAAGCCCATGTACCAATCCAATGAGGCACCAGACAAACTATCTTGAAAACAATGAACAAGCAGTTCATCATTATCAATATGGGATGCCATCTTTCTGCAGTACATAGTGATGTGACTACGCGGGCAGCTCAAACCTTTATACTTTGGCAAATCAGGTATCTTGAATTTTTGTGGCAGCACAACATTCGGAACCAAACACAAATCTTTGGCATCCAGACCAAAAGCAGGGAACCCTTCGATAGCCCTGATACGGTCTTCCAATAACTTGTAGTCAACAGATCTGTTCTGATTGGTGGGCCTGACAAGAATCTGAGGATTTGGCAGCTGAGAAGTGGCAGGAGCATTCACTTGCGGAGTAGCAAACTGAGAAGGATAAACCAAACCAGGATTAACCATCTGTCCAGCATTCTGACCCATCGGAATACCATACGGATAATTCGGAGGAGGGACCCCAGCAGCTGAGGAAGATGCCCCAGGATAAAACATCCCAGGATGAACATTCGGAACAGCAGTTTGAGTAGTCTGAGATGAAATCGGAACATGAATAGGAGGACCTCTATACACATGCTCTTCATCATCAGGAGTTTCGGCATCAACCAATTCGGCAGTTTGATGAGTTTGAGCCTGATGATTCTCAGGATCGTCATTCACCACTGGAGGCGGGACTGGAGTAGGCATGACCCATGGATAGGCGGCAGCATTCCCATTAGGCATGGGTGCAACAAAAGGCTGATATGGCATGAAGGAACTACCATTATTTGCAATCTGAGGAGTGTAATTCGGAGGCATACCCCAAGGGAAACCAGCAGGCATATGATTCAAACTAGGCTGAACAGCAGGCTGATTCACAGGCTCAACTGGCACATCAACTCTAGCAGGAGAAGGAACAACAACAGCAGGAGTAGCCGTAACAACAGGAGGAACAGTCACAACAGGCGTGACAACAGTTGCATCAGTAGTGGTTGCAACAACAGTGGCAACAGCAGCATCCCTCTGAGCACGAAGGATCTCCATAATGACATTCATGTTCGTCTGGAACTGATCCATCCGACCTTGGAATTGAGCCAGAGTTTCCTTGTACGCAGCGTTCTCAGCTTCAAAGTCAGCCATGATCCTAGATTTGCTTGAGCGAGTAAAATACCGATGTCGAGTCGTCGTCTTGCTACAGGGAATGTGAACAAGGATGAGCAACGGTTTCGGACGAAGGGACGTGCATATGTATGCAGATGAATGTATGCTATGCATGCAAAAATAAAGTTTTAAATTCCAGGAATTCTTAAACTTATCTTTGTTGACAATAATCATAAAGCATACAAGTAGAGGCATAAAAGATAGAGTGAACAAGCATCTTCATTCATTAATCCAATAAGGGAAGAAATACAAGTCAAATACAAGTCAAATATCTGCCTTTTGGGCTACAACAAAATCCGCACGGATCCTATCAAACACCACCCTACACACAGATAAGAAATGAAAAACTGCCCAAGGAAGCCGATGTGGTAATGCATCAGCATATGCATCCCTCAACAACCCTGGTAAGTCCTCCAATGCATGCTCGGCAAATCTGGCCAGACGACTATGCCTCTCATTCCAGTACTTCGCATCCTTCACGAGGTTGCGCAACAAAGAATGATTAGGTCCCTGAAGCATATCCTGAAGAAAGTCCTCTTTCTGATCCAGGAGGTTTTGTAGATGACGGCTTTGATGCTCCCAATGGGTGCTCTCTGTGTTGAGCTGGCTGATATGCTCTTGGCTCTGATGTGCTTGATCCTGCAGCTTCTAAATCTCACCGAAGACTTTGTCGAGCTTAGCTTGACATTGGGAAAAGTCCTTTGCTAACTGATTAGCACGGTCTTGTTCACTTTGCCACTTCGTCTTGAACTCGGATAACTTCCCTCGAATCTCTTCAAGTCGCTTGTTGTAGCTCAGCTCCTCTTTGTAGGCCTGATAATGGGCATCGGCGAGTTGTCTCTTCTTTGAAGCAAGTCCCTCATAGGTGCTCTTCAAAGCATCACCCACCTTCCTACGCTTGTTCTGTTCGACCTTCACCTCTTTGAGCATACGCTCGCGCTTCTGACGGAGCTCAATCTATAGGCTATCCTTCTCGGAAGTGACTCTATCAAGGTTGAGACGAAGACCAGCATTCTCCTTCTTCAGCTTCTCGACAATCAGCTTGAGTTGATCGACCTCAGATGGCGGAACAATAGCAAGTTCAGGAAGCTTGGCATTCATGGAAGGCTCAGGAGAGAATGGCAACAAGATCTCTTTGACGCGCTCTTTGACCCAAAGGGTGTAAGCTTCCTTGGCTACGCAATTCTTCTTACCCAAATCGGCTCTTCCTCCGAGGTGAATCTGAGTCCAAGCGGCGCTAAACCTCTTCAGCAAACCCATGTCATCAACCCCTTCATGAAAGATGAACTCTTCCACTACCTCAGGATCAGGTTTGTCAACCATAGGGTATCCCAACTGTTAGAACGCCATTCTCGAATTGTAGTTAATTCCACCCTTTGTACCCAAGAGAGGCACATTGGAGAATTTCCCACAATGAAGAATGATCGGAATGTCGTCGTAGACTCGAGAATACCAAGAAATATCATCCGCAGTAAGAGACATGATTCGTTGAGACCACTTGAGATTATCCTTATTCTCAACGAAGGGACCCTTCTGTGGAAGGTGAGACATGAACCATCGGTACAACAGAGGAGCACAACAGACAATGGTACCCTTCTTCTTTTCATTCTTGGAATGAATAGAATGGTAGGTATCAGCAAGAAGTGTCGGAACAGGGTTCTTGGACAAGAAAATACTGATGGCAGCCTGATCTACGAAATCCTCCATGTTCAGAAACAGGACAATCCCATATATCAGCAAAGCAAGAACGACGCTGAAAGCCTTCCAATTCCCATCCTTAGCAAAATAGTAGCCTTGTCAACCAAGAACTTCGAAGTAAACCCTCGAATGCCTTTCCCTTTGGTCTTGAGATTATCCTTCACATCTTTCTTACTAATGCCAAGCGCATCAGCAATAAGATGAAACTTCGGACAACTGCTAGTGTAAATATAAGGAACCTGCTTCTTGATCTCAACCCCTAGAATATGAGCATACTCCTCAAGTGTGGGTGCTAGCTGATAATCCTAAAATGTGAAGCACCTATAGGGCGGGTCGTAGAACTGAACCAGAGTATGAATAGCAGTGATGTTGACTTCAGTGTTGAGGATGATCAACAGATTACCATAAGCATCTATGAAAACCCCTCTGTAATCTCCAACCAACAAAGATGCCAAACCTCTCAAAATACCCAGCTTAGGCTCCACAAACTTGTAGCTGACGATGCCACGACAACTAGTACTCATCTCTATGATAATGTCAACAAAAGATAAGTCTTCGAATACCTGGAAATGCACATGCAAAAAATTAATTTACATGATGAAATGATATGCAACACAGCAACAAGAAGCCAACACAACCCGAATAATCAAGCCTGAATAATCCGGATATCTGCATATAATCTGTGTCAGTGCAACATAATCTGATGTGTCGGTGAAGAAACCTGTCATGTGTGAGAACAAGGGTATGAAGTGGCTTGTTTTCCTGCAAAAACCCATCCCCCTCACAGGTGTGATCTAGACACAACAAGGTAGTCCCTAGAAAAGGTCGCCCAAACCATATGAGTCAGAATGAAAATCCCCGCCGTAGTGAATTCTCACAGGACGGAAGTATTCTCAAGCGAATCACGATCTGGGATGTGGCTCTCGTGAGAACCCAACGTGCAAAACGCAGGCCTCACGACTATCCACGTTCTAGTCTATGTGTATACTAGGCCCGGTGTTAGGACCTTTCTCTCCAATAATATCTACCCATCCCAACAACAGCAGAAAACAACAGCTAACCAGAGTATGCAGTATATGAATATTTAAAGCAGTAAAGAAATGCAATAAATAACATAAAGCTAAAGTAAGTAAATAAAGCAAGTAAAGCGCTAAAGATAAACACCCAAGCAAGCAAGAAAAGCAAACAAAACTAGGCGAGACCCCTCAAGGGAAGGACCAGCAATAGGTCAACCAGTCCCCAACAGAGTCGCCAGCTGAAGATGGCTGGAAATCTACCTGAGTGAATCGCACACTCAAAGATACAACAGAGTCGCCACCGAACTTTATTTAGTCCCAAAAGACAGGGAAAATATCGATAAAATCCAAGGGGAAGAGAAACGGGAACAGGGGGTCGGTTATGCGAAAGGAAGGTATTAGCACCTAACGCATCCGTCGTACTTGACGGGAACCATTTCGCTCGCTTCTAGGCTTGGATGGGTTATCTATCTAAAGTCTTCTAGCTAAAGAAAAGGAGAGAGAGAAAAAGAACGGGGAAAAAGAAAGGAAAGAAGGAAAGTGCTTGCGGAGGAACGAAGTCCTCGTGCCTACGTACCCTCATAGTGCAATGAGGAAGTCAGAGCGCCGTAGTTCTTGGAACCAGGGGACAAAGAAGAGAAGGAAGAAAAGGAGAAGGAAGAAAGGGTAGAAGTGTGCTCGCCAAGACATTACGTCTCGTGCCTACGTATCATACATTCAGAAGAATGCAGAATCAGAGCTTCCGTAGTTCGTGGAACTGAACGGTAAAGGAAACAAAAGAAATGAGAGAAGTGGTGTCAAAACCAATAACAAGAAACAACTCTACTGGGGAAGATTGCACAGTAAGAGCGTTTGCACAAAAGAATAGGACAAGAGTGGTGTTGAAACCAAGGAAGAAAGAAACTCTGCTGGGGATAACAGATAAAGAATTGGTGTCGAAGCCAAGAAAGAAAGAACAAAGGGAGTAGGAAGGATTCCGCTGGAGATCCAAATAAAAGGGATGGTGTCATAACCAAGAGAAACAGGAAAATCGGTATATTAACTGGCTGGCAATGGTTAACCGAAGAAAGAAAGTAGACCCTGGCGGGGAAAAGAAGCTGGTGTCAACAGACGGACTGTGATAAACCAAGAGAGAGTGCTGAACCGAAAGACGGTGTTTGACTCTGAGGGGAAATCGGTATGTTAACTGATGAACAGTGGTTAGCCGGGGAGAGAAAGAACTGTAACTCTGTGGGGATAGAGAAGCGTTGGTTTTAACAGAGGAAACTGTGATCAACCAAAGAACACAGGTGTCGGACCGATCGAAGGTCGTGACCCAAAGGGTTTCGGTAAACTGACTGAACAAACAGTACTCAACCAAAGAAAGGGTATTTGAACCAAAGAACGGTTACTACCCAAGGGTGCAAGTATTCGAACCAAGAGGAGGTTGCCAACTACGGGGTATTCGGTGTTTACAGGCGGACTGTGATTAACCGAAGAGAAAAGCGAGTGATTAACCAAGCGAAGGTGATTAACTCAAAGAGGGTTCAGTATTTTAACAGACGGACTGTGGTTAACTGAAGAAAAGGGTGATTAACCAAGAAGAGGTGATTAACCCAAGAGAAGCTCAGTGGTTAACAGGCGGACTGTGATTAACTGAGTAGGATTACAAGCATTGGTGTTTTAACTGACATGCAGTGGTTAACCAATCAAAGAGAGATGAGCCCAAGAAAAGGTTGCGAATCCCCGGGGAGGAATGGTCATGACAGGAAAACTGTGTTAGACCAAAGAAAGATAATTGAGACTCTTCAAGGGAATCAAGAGCAATGATTGATTACAAGAACAAAGGGGTAGTGAAACAAAGGGAGATTGCCGGCGCAAGAATAATGATCTTAACCAAGAAGGATGGTGATTAATCAAAAGGAGAGATTGAAGGAGATAGGAGTGATCAAGGATCGAAAGAGATCACAAAGAGCAACGAGTGATCAAGGATCGAATCGACTTGGGAAAAGAGAATGCACTACCGCCTGGAGTTAGAGATGACTAAGCCAAGCACAGGGTCATTCGTCCCCAACCTGAAATAGTCAGAATGAGAGTAGGAATTCTCCCTTCTCATTCCTTCTCAAACACACAGGGTGTAATGCGGAAGTTGAAACAGGCCAACACAACAGCTCCAAGTTGTACAGTGTTCCTTCGTAGAGAAACGGACAGCGTAACAGCGTCAATTTGTACGGTGCTCCGATGCAAAGCGTGGCGCGAACTCCAACTCTACGGGGGAAATGAGAGAAAAAGTTCTAGAGGAGGCCTAAAGAAAGGGAGAAGGGAAGATCGATTAATCGAAACAAAGTTTCGATCAATTAATCAAGGGAAAATATGCTAACAACTTTCCATATAGAATGCAAAGTCATTAAAGCAAAAAGGAGTGAATTATTGATTATTCAAGATCAAGTTCATCCCATAAAGAATAAACCCAATGCAAACTGAAATTTGAAAATGCAAAACAGTGCCAAACAATCATCAAAATGCCACACAAATTCATGTGAACAAAAATAATGCAAGAGTTGCTATGTACATATGATGCTAAAACATGTAACAAATGAATAATCGAAAATGTGCATCGAAAACTCGTAAACATGTCACAATCAGAAGTGAGATGACATTTAGAACATCCATAAAATCAAGCATAATGATCAATGGAGATTAAAATGGAGAAAGCATGGCAAACACACATGAAAACACAAGAAAATGGCATTCTGACACAGTGTTAATCGGTTAACCCAGGGCGTTAATCGATTAACAGTGTGCAAACCTGCGTTTTTAGTGGAAAAATGAACTGGTTAACCGGTTAACCCATATGGTTAACCGATTAACACTGTGTCAATGGCAAAAATAACAGAAAAACAACTTTTCAAAAGTAGTTTTCAACACATAATCACTTATGCAAGCTACCACATGCTAGGAATTGAAATTGTGCACGAAAATTAAGATCGGAAACAGCAAATAAACAGTGATAGGATCACCTAATTCAATTGAATCATGGATCAAAAACATGCAAAACCAAATCACACACAACATTTATCGACTACATGGCGAGCAATACGAAAATGTCCGAAACGGTAAAATTAGTTAGATCTACCAACCTACAAGCCGGAGATTTGACTTGGTGAATGTTGCAAAGGATGCTTGATGCAGAAAATCACAGAAAACCAGAGGAATATTCAACTTGGAGACGAACCGTATCGAAATCGAGCAAAATCGCGATAAACTCCAAAATGCGAATTCGAACCGTTGAAAGTTGCAGCAACTACTCAAGATCAAACCAAAAGCTGAGATAACTCCAGAAATCCAAGAGTAATAGCAAAAATGATGAAGGTTTAGCTCAAGAAATAATCACTTTTGATGTAAAAGTGATTATTCTTCAAAGTAGAAATGAGCTTTGGTGAGGTTTGGTGGAGAAGAATTGAGATAAAGATGAAGAATGAGTAGAGAAATCAGAGAGAAAAGTGAGAGAAATGTGGGAGAATTGAGAGTGAAATGGAGCAAATGGTTGAGGGTCTTGAATATGAGTGAAGGCTTTGTTTAAATAGAGTTTAGGTTTGGAGTGTGAGAGCTTAGGACTTTGGTTTGGACTTAGGTTCGGGTTTGGAGCTAGCTTCAGAGTTAGTTAGACTCAACTCACCTAGTCAAGTTGGTTAACTCGGTTAGTTAGATCCAACTCGGTAGCAATCCCTAGGTTAAATCCACCTCCAATGGTGACAAGCTTGGAAAACAAGGAGTATGGTGTATTCAATTTAGAAATGATGCGTGGGATAAATACAAGGGAAATGTCTTGAATGATCTTGAACTATCTAGAATGTTCCACACAATGCTAAAATAGCATAGACCAAAAGAGAATGGAGAGAGCTGCTGAAATGTGATGGAAATATTGAATTTTTACTGGTATAACAGGTGTTAATCGATTAACCAATATGGTTAACCGATTAACAGCTGTAAAAAGCTGAATCTGGCGCTGTAAAAGGGGTGTTAACCGATTAACCCATATGGTTAACCGATTAACCAGTCAAAACTTACCCAATCTTGTTTGAAAAAGATGCTATGGTCTCGGCTTCGATCTTCCACCCCTTGTATTGATGGATAGGCATAGAAACCTTTATTTTGAGATTGTCTTGATGACGGGATGACCTTGTGAGAATATGATTAATCGGACTCGAAAAAGCCTGAAAATCCTGCAACAAGGAACACACGAAGAAAAGTGCGAATGCGTATGCTAGCGATGCAAATGCTTATGCTTATGCAAAAGGCAAAAGAGGGAGGTCAAATCTCGGGTTACGACAGTAACGTCATCCGAATGGCTTTCATCTCAATGTTCCCAAGCCTCTTTACAATGGACAAAGGAATTAGATTAATGCTTGAGCCCAAATCGATTAGGCCTTTGCCAACATAGACGTCACGAATGGTTACCGACAAAGTAACACGCCCCGGGTCAACTTCTTTTTTCGGAAGAGTTCTTTGGATGATGGCACTACAACTTGCGTCAAGGATAATAGTTTCCGGTTCCGAATACCTCCGCTTCTTTGAGAGAATGTCTTTCATAAACTTAGCATATTTTGGCATTTGATCCAAAGCTTCGGCAAAAGGAATGTTAATTTGCAACTGTTTAAAAATATCAATGAAACGAGCGTAATGTCGTTCATTTTCTTTCTTTGAAAGACCATGAGGGTATGGTAAATGTTGGATCGGAATAGTGCTCACTAGTTCCTTTCCCTTCTTCACTCTCCTAAGTCTCTCCTTTTTCTTCAACTCGTCACCACTCATATTTTCAACTCCAACTATTTCATCATCTTTCTTTTCAACTACACCTTCATTTTCACTTTTATTTTCAACTACACCTTCATTTTCACTTTTATTTTCAATTACTTCCTTATCACTATCCTCCTCCACAATACCATCAATTTTTTCTTCCTCCACCTTTTTCTCATTTTCTTTTACCAACTCCTTCCCACTTCTTGTAACGATTGCTTTGCAATGCTCCTTAGGATTCACTTGAGTATTTGCGGAGAATGAAGGACCCGATTGTTGCTCGGCAAGTTGCCCCACTTGATTTTCTAGATTCTTTATCGCCGCATCACTACTCTTTTGATTGGCCATAGACATTTGCATGAATTGAGTCAAAGTGTCTTCCAACTTAGAGCTAGCAACCGGAGGTGGTGGAGGTTGTTGATAGTTCGCCCTCGGTGGATATCCTTGATTGCCTTGGTAATGTTGTTGAGGATTGTGTTGTTGATAAGGTTGTTGTTGTTGTCTTCCTTGATAGTCTCGTTGATTATTCATATAGTTCACTTCTTCAAATCCCGGAGGAGGACAAAATCTGGTGTCATGCTCTCCTTTGCAAAGTTCACAACAAGCAACTTGTTTACTCTTGCTAGGTTCCTTCAATTCTTTAATTTGTTGAGTCAAAAGTTCCACTTGTTGAGATATGAGCTTGTTTTGTGCAAGGATTGCATCATTAGTTCCCAATTCAAGTACCTCGGGCTTCTTTTGCGAGTTGTTACAGCTTTGACTTTGAAGATCATTGAGAACCATTCTATTGATGATATCCGTAGCTTCTTCGGCACTCTTTGATAACAAAGATCCTCCAGAAGTGGCATCAAATAATGTCTTACAATTTGGTTGGAGACCATTCTTGAAGATGTGAATTTGTGTTAACTCGTCAAACCCGTGGCCTTTGCATTTGCGAAGCATGGATTTGAATCATTCCCATGCTTCATTCAGAGATTCACTAGTGCCCTGAGAGAACACATAAATTGCAGTTTTTGACTCCATAAAACGGTTGTGAGAAAAGAACCGTTCTATAAATTTTTCCTCCAAAACGTTCCAATCGGTCATCATAGTGGGAGTTTGATCAAGATACCAATCCTTAGCCTTGCCAAGCAAAGCATGAGGAAATAGTCTCTTAAAAAGAGGTAACTCTTGCGCTTGATCGACTCCGGCCGCTAACGCTATTTCATAAATTTTTGTGAGAAAAGCGAAAGTGTCTTCATGATCCATTCCCGTGAACGGACTTCCATACAATAAGTTCAAAGTTCCAGTTTTCATCTCAGCTTGCCTTCCTTGATTGTTGTTAGCAAACTGAGCGGTGTGGCGTGGGCTATTTACACATGGAGTGGAAGCGGGTGGTGGTGGTGGATCCATGATTGGCGTGAACTGTGGAATTGGTGGTGGTGTAGAAATCGAACTTTCTCCTTGTTCTTGCCTTTGTCTAGCTAGTTGCCTCCTCCGTCTAGTTCTGCTATTGAGTCTACGAGCGGTTCTTTCAATCTAGGGATCGAATAGAAGTTGGTCCGCCGGTAGTTGCCCTCGCATAAACAAAGTCTGCACACTAAACAAAACAAATCAACAAGCACAAGAAAAATTGTAACAAGTCTAAAACTTCACAACTATTGCAATGCTTGCAATATCAATTAACAATCCCCGGCAACGACGCCAATTTGTTGAAATACAAATAGAGTTAGGGTTTTGTTATCGATCCACAGAGATTGTTCGATGATATCGCAGTCGTTCTACAGTCGTGTACGTTTTAAACTTCAAAGTAACAAGGGTTTTTGGTTGTTTTGGAACACTTGCATTCAAAGTTAAGTATAAGCGGTAAAAAGATTTGTTTTAACGGTTTACAAAAAGCATGTCAAGATTAGGGTTCGACAAACCATTTTGCACGGATAGAATCGACAAAGCGAATGAACTCGTTTAGACGGTAAATGTAATCAAATATCCTCCCAATATGTTTATCTCTAACACATATTGTGAGTTTTACCATTTTGATCCTTTGATGATCTCTCACTCAAACTATCAAAATGACAACATTCTAGTTCAATATTTATGAACATCAACACACATTACTATCTCTAGCCAATGGACATTGATGGATGAAAAACCTAGGTAAAGAGTAGGAACACATTTCTCAATCATGAACCAACACAAAGAATAAACCATATAAACAAAGTTTTTCATCATACATTCATCATCCAAGAGTTCACAAGCTATATCAATACCTATACATACAAAAGACAGGTTTATCTACCATCTAACCTTGACACAAAAGGAAAATTAGCTCTCCATTGTCATGGAAGCTAAACAATAGAGAAGATGAAGAAGAATAGTAAGCATCAATGACCATTTCGCGGCGAATGATGATTCCAGTCTTCCAAAATATAATGCTACAGTGTTACAAGGTGTTTTGTTCTGAAATGTATCAAGGGATCCCAAGAAAAACATGAACAAATGAATTTATAAGGGGGCTGAACATCGCAGAGCGCGCTGAGTGCGGTGCACTTACAAAATAAACCGCGCTGAGCGCGGTGCACTTACAAAATAAACCGCCTAAGAGCGCGCCGAGCGGGCTAAGGACCCCGCTGAGCGTGCAACTCCCTGTAACTACTCCTACCAGCGTGCTGGGAGCGTGCTGAGCGCGCTTCAAGCATGCTCCAAAAATGAATATTTCCCAAAACTGCTTTTGTGGGGCCTTCATAGCTCCATTCTTCACACTTCCATTAAAAAATCTGCAATAAAAACACAAAAGTTAAATAGATAAGTAAAATAACGCAAATAGATAGAAAACGGTTATAAAACGGAAACAATGGGAAAAAGCTTGGATTTACAAATAAAGCTCACAAAAAGGTGCTAAAAACTAATCTACATATTAACACTTTTTAGCACCTAACACTAATATGAACAAGGCTATAACAACAGTAAATCAACACAATGAATTGTTCACCCAGTTCAGTCTAACTACCTACGTCTAGAGGCTACCAAGCCAGGGAGGAAATTCACTATTAGTAGTATTAAATTACAGACTCAACAATCCCAGTTGACATCTACTAATCTTAATCACTACCCAATGACACTTCTACCTAAGAGACCACTTAGATATGAGAAACCACTCACTCCCTAAATCACCTCAGTGATACAATTCAAGGATTACAAATTGAAACCACAACTTGATCTTGCTTACAAGCTTTGATCAAGAACAACTCTCTCTTGCTTAACAACTCCAGAGAAAAATACACTTACAACCCAAAATAGTAACACCTAATCAACCATGGAAGGTTTACAAAACACACACGAAAACACAAATTTGACTCTCAGTCTTTGCTCTCTTTTCTTCGTCCTTTCAATAAGGGTTGAGGTTGCTTTAAATAGAATTCTGACTTGGGCTTGGCCCTCTTCCAGAAACCTGATTTGATTTGTTATTAAACAGAATTTAAAACAGATTTGATCTTCTAATCTTTTTAAATCTTTTCAAATCAGCCCTAATGTAGCAACAGGATCTGCTCCAAATCTGATTGCAACTAAAATATCTTCTCCAAGATATTCGCACACAATCTGTCTAACAGATCTTCTCAAAACAACCTTTTACGCGCAGCCCTAAAACATCATAACCTGATGTTCTGATGTTCTGATAACTGATGTCGAGACATCAAGTTTAACATCAGCACATAAAACTTCAACCCTGCAACAACTAATGTTAGGAACCAATGTTAAGACATCAGACATATGACATCAATATTGATCAACTTTGTTTTACCAAAATTCCAGTCAATACAAGAACTAACAAAATTGCATCACCAAAATAGCTTCCCCGAGTTTCTTTCTTTCTTCTTAACTGTTCTTAACACTGTTTTGCGTCCACATGGACATGTTGGTTCGGTTCCAGTTTGGGATGCAATCGAAATGAATGTATTAGAGTTTTGACATCTTCGATTTGGTATACTGCTGCCATATGAGGTCATTGATGGAGTATTGAGATTTAGGGTTCAAAGTATGTGTTTTAGGGATTTAGAGTTTTGCTATCCAGAAATATAAGAAAGAAGGAGACAAATGTCAAATCAGCAACCTTCAATGACACATCATTACTGTTAAATGTCACATCATCTCCATTTGTGACACATAGGCATTTTTGGAACAGAGATTCTGAAAAAGGTAAAAGATGCAAATGTTACTTAACATAAAGGACCAAAGTGTTACAAGAAAACTGAAAGGACTAACTTGTTATTTTAAAATAATTTTAAGGACCTAAACAATATTTTTGTCATTATATTATTATTCTAAGTATTATGTTTATGATGAATTATTATATTTGCTATTGTTTTAATTTGAATTTGATCATGTCTAGCTAATTTTGCAATACCGGAATGTGATGGTCGTCGTACTGACGATGCTCTAATTAATCGTTAAAATTATGTTTAATATGGGACTATTTTTTGTTTGAATTTAATTTCAGTTTTTGAGCTTTAAAAGATACTGTGAAAATAGTAGCGTAGAAATATCGGTTCCGATTCGAAAGAACAAACAGGTATCTAACTTAAGGAATTAAATCAGTTTTCAATTAATAAAAACCGTGAAAACACTTTGTTAATAGACTAGGAAAAATTTTCTTTTCAAAAATAGTGGTTTTGAGAACATAACCGGACACGCGAAAGCTGGTGTTTATGTGCTTAAAACCTGGTATTGTGCGAATGAAAGATGGCAATACCTTTAATCTAATTTTTCTGCATTAAGCAACTCTTCAATTAATTAAAAGTAATTAATTTTCAAAATGAATTTTTGCACTGTAACATCTGTTATCACGAAAGCGGACAGTATAGAGTATAGGCTTAACTCGGTTCCGGTTGCGCGAAAGCGAATGAATCCTTAAAAATCAATTTTTTTTTCTTGAAAAAAAAAATTAGCCCGTATTAAATATAGATTAATGACGCCAAGAGTACCAAAGGTCGATGAGAGCCACATTCTAGTATCCAATTCTCAATTAATTTCAAAAGCAATTAGTTTCTAGTTCCCTTTCTAAACCAAATCATAATCTCATCGCCTTAGCTAAACACGGTGAAAGTAGATCTGTGGAATCGATAATCTTTTATACCAAAACTGATATTTTATGTGCATTTTTTGATCTATCAAGTTTTTGCCGCCATTGCCGGGGACTAATTTTTGTCGATATCATAACTCTGCATTCACACCTTCTAGACTAAGGTATTATTTTCCCTTCCATCCGATCTATGCGAAGAACTCGTAGTATCGGACACCTAGTAGAACCAATCGAAGAACCAAAAATATAAGTGTGTGCCAGAAACTTGCTCTGGCAAATTAAAAGAGTAATGGCAGAAGACGCAAATTGTCGCCTTCTCAAGGAGTTTGTCGTACCCTCAAACGACAAGCCCCCACTCAAGTATTGTTAACCCAACTATCCAAGCTAACAATTTTGAAGTAAAACCTTCTTTGTTGCAAATCGTGTGAAAAAATCAATTCTCAGGTCATCCTACGGAGGACCAAAACTTGCACTTATCCGTCTTTGTGCAGTTTGCTAACTCACTTATAACCAATGGAGTTAACCCGGAAGCCATTCATCTACACCTTTTCCTATTTTACCTAAGAGATAGAGCTAGGGCTTGACTTTAATCCCTACCTCCAAAATTCCATTCGAACATGGAATGAGTTGAAGAGTGCACTTCTTACTAGGTACTTTCAACCTAGCAAAACTATAGTCCTAAGGAACCAGATTACCATATTCACTCAGACTGATGGAGAATCGTTATTCGATGATTGGGAGAGATAAAAAGAACTTATGAGAGCTTGCACATATCATAGATTGGAAAAATGATTGATTACGCATACTTTCTATAATGGTCTTCTCTACAATACAAAAATGACCATTGATGTTGTGGTAGGCGGATTCCTGATGAACAAACTATTTGATAAAGCCTATGCAGTCATCAAAGATATGGACCAAAACCACTATTTATGGGAGAGTGGATGCACTCCTGTAGAAAAAACCGAAAAATCTCAGCTAAAGAGCGGCATGTACGAAGTCAGTAATTTCGATCACATGAATGGCAAGATGGACGCTCTAGCACAGAAAGTCGAAAACCTAAGCATTACCCCAACAGCTACCGTAGCGGCTATTACACATGGATGTGAAATTTGTGGTACCCCAGGACATGCAACCAATGAGTGTCAACTATTAGCAGAGACGCAAAATCAAGTGAACTACGCTCAAGGAAATCCTTACTCAAATACGTATAACCCAGGGTGGAGGAATCACCCAAACTTCTCTTATAAGAACAACAACTCTAGCTTTGCACCAAGTCTTACGCCTAATAGACCCTAAGGTTTCCCTGCCCAAAAGAAAAATCCAGTTACTCAAGCTATTCCTCAGAAATCTAACTTAGAACTTATGATGGAAAACTCTGTCCTAGCTCAGACTCAGCAAAACAAAGAGTTTATTAATCAAAATGTTCATACTAACAAGCTGGTGAAACAATTGGCAAATAAGGTTGATGTTATCGCCACCCACAACAAAATGATTGAAACATAAATAACTCAAGTGGCACAATAGCAGGCAGCTAATGCTACCCCCACCAGGAAAATTTCCAGGCCAACCACAACCCAATCCCAAAGGGCATGCAAATGCCATAATCCTGCGATGTGGTAAAGAGTTAAAGGGCCCGCTTGATCCAAGAGTTAGAAACACGAATGTAAGGAATGGTGTAGGATAAAATTCTAAAGGGGTAAATGACAAGGAAGTAGAGAGTAAGCCTATTGGAGATGAAAGTGAAATATGTAACGCCCCGTTTTGCCAATTTTATATTATTGAGTCTTTTTGGATTATTTTATTATTATTTTATTTTATTCTCGACTTTTATGAGAAAATATGTTATTTTTCGTCGTGATTATATTTTATCGCGTTTTGGGAACATTTGCGGGATATTTGAGTGTGGGGGTATTTTGGACATTTCATAGATATTTTTACTAAGTTAGTAAGAAAGAAAAGAAAATGGAAAAGAAAAGGGAAAGAAAAATAGAGAGAAAGAAAGAAGAAAGAAGGAAAAAGAGAAGAAAAGAGGAGAAGAGAGAAAATTGGAGAAAGAGTGGAAAAATCATCAAGAACAATTTCTAGGAATCGATTAATCGGGTAAGGGTGCGAAACTCGATTATTCTATGATTGTATACGATTATGTATGTGTTTTGTTGTTGTTTTTGGATTGATTTGGAGAATATTAGTAAAACCTAGATTGTGTAAAAATTGATTAGAAATGAATTTGATTGTGGTAAAAGTCTTGTTGAATGCATTGTTGATTGTTCATACATGTTTGTGGTATGCTATTACACTTCAAATTGCTGTTTTTCTGAGTTTTAGGTGAAGAAATTGGTTGATGTTGGGTTGGAAAACGCAGAAATTGTTCTGCAGAATTTTTCTGGGTATGCTCTGGCCATACGCGTAAGGGGCATGTCCATACGCGTATGAGCCAAGGCGATACGCGTATCATTGGCTTGTTTTTGGGCCAATACGCGTATGAATCTTGGCATTACGCGTAACATGGGCGAGCCATGGGCCAATACGCGTATGGGTTTTGGAACGAGGAATTTGTGAAGGAAATGGGTTCTGTCCGTACGCGTATGGACATGAGTGATACGCGTATGGACAGGAGAATGTCAAAAATGTGATTTTTCAAAATGTGTTTTCGGTTTTGTCCGTAACTTTGGTTCCGATTATCCGATTTTTGCATTCTTGGTGTCGTTGGAAAGGTATCGAACTGTACTTTGTGAATATGAGGTTTTGAGAATCGTTAGCCGATTAAATTTGGTCGGAAAATGTGAATAGTGTCGAATCTCGACTTTTGTCGTTTTTAATAGTGCGTATTTGACTTGTATTGTGTTATATGTTTGTGCTTTGGATGTGTATGCCTTATGTGCTGTTGTGATGACGATTTGTGGCCGAGAGGCAAGAAAATGCTAAGTGTGGTATATTGGTGTTTGTGGCCATTTTGGGCAATTGTGTGCATTACTTTGTGTGCACTTGAAATACATGAATATTGTTGATGCATGAGTATTTGATGTTGGCATGAGTCATTAATGTGTCAAGTATCATGATATGTATTCTTGCATGGGAAGATTCATAGATGAATCAGTTTTATAGTCTTACGCCATGAAATATTGGTAGAAGCGATTAATCCCAATTGATTGTGCGCCCTGAAATACTGGTAGAAAGCAATCGGATTGTGCGCCCTGAAATACTGGTAGAAAGCAATCCATAAACGTCGTTCGCCCTGAAATATTGGTTTATAGCGACGGGGAACATCGTAGGCCCGACGGGGAGTTACTCTATGTAACGAGCGATGATTCCAAGAGTTCCTGGGGGACTAATGAATTACAAGATTTGAAGTCGGTACCGCATGGCATGTGCATAGAGTCGTTGTGTCGGTCTATGTGCATTGCATAAATCATGAGTAATTGTGCTTGGAACGTGTTTGATTGTATTGTGAATGATTGATGTGATGTGGTATACGATAAGTGAGAATTGTACCGTGTGATATTATATGCGACTGTTGAGCATTTGTGGTGAGAATGTGTTGCTTGTGTATTTTTGTGTTAATATATATAATTTTATGCAATTATATTATGGTTGTTTTTCTCACCCTTCTGCTGTTTTATAACGCTCTATGAGGCATTGCAGATTAGGTTTGCTGGAGGTATTCTTTTTGTGAAGCTTTGCATCTTCATTATTTTGGTCGGTCGGCTCTGATATGTGACTCCGGGTAGTTAGGGTGGCCGCGTGCTATTGTTTTGTATATCTGATGATATATTATATTTTGGTTGTACATATGCTACTTGATGTATGACAAACTGTTTATATGTGTATATGTTAATCAGATTTTAGATTTTCCGTTTTATTTCTAATTTCTGAAAAGTGGGTGTAAGGAACGAAGTTTCCTCTGTATGATTGCTACCCCACAGTTGCATATCATTATGGGCAGGTGTTGCATGTTATGTGTATATTTTGGTTACGTTGATGGGATGTCTCCTTTCTATGCCGTGTTTTCAAATGTACTCTGATCAATTTTTGAATTTTTCTTTTAACTGCTTTAAATGCATGCTAATTGGGGGTATTAGATTGGGGGCGTCACATTAAGTGGTATCAGAGCTGTTTGTGTCAGTTTGTGTCAGTTGTGGTTGTTGTGTCTGGCATATTGGGCGAGTTACGTTGGACGAGTTGTTGTTTAACCATAATTTGTTATCATTGGAAACGTTCAGATTATGGCTGGAAGACGTGATGCTGCTATGACTGCGGCCATGCAAGCTATGGCGCAGGCGATGCAGAATTTACCGAATGCTGCGGCGGACGAGGAGTCGCGTAGTATGGATAAGTTTCAGAAGAATAACCCACCGAGCTTCAATGGTACTCATGATCCTGAGGGAGCACAGATTTGGCTGAAGAAGATTGAGAAGATCTTCCGTTTCATTAAGTGTTCCGAGGATCAGAAAGTGCAGTTTGGTACTCATGTGCTGGAAAAGGAAGCTGAAGATTGGTGGATAAATGCTTCTCAGAGGTTTGAGGAGGATGAAATAGTGGTTACGTGGGCTGTGTTCAAAGATGCTTTTCTCGAAAAGTATTTTCCGGAAGATGAGAGAGGTAAGAAGGAAATTGAATTTCTTGAACTGAAACAGGATAATTCCTCTGTTGCGGATTATGCTGCTAAGTTTGAGGAACTTGTGAAGTTTTGTCCTAATTATAATACAGCGGGTTCAGAGAGGTCGAAGTGTTTGAAGTTTGTGAATGGCTTGAGGCCAGAAATCAAGCAGGGTATCGGTTATCAGGAGATAAGACAGTTTTCAGTGTTGGTGAACAAGAGTCGGATCTTTGATGAGGATAGCAAAGCACGTGCTACTCATTACAAGAATCTGAATGATAAGAAAGGAAAGGGGCAGTTCAGAGGTAGGCCTTATGTTACCCCTGTTGACAAAGGGAAACAGAAGTTTGCTTTTGATAGGAAGCCTAGTGGTGGAGGAATGAATTCTGCTGTGAAATGTTACAATTGTGGTGGTTTAGGACATCGTATATCGGAATGTAAGAGGAAAATGAATAATGTGGATATGTGTGCTAGTTGTGGTTTGAAAGGTCATGTGGCTGCTGATTGTAGGAGGAAGAATGGAGTTACATGTTATAATTGTGGGGAAGTTGGTCATGTTAGTACAAGGTGTACGAAACCAAGACAGGCTCAACCTGGAGGAAAAGTGTTTGCACTAGCAGGAACTCAGACCTCGAATGCAGATCGTTTGATTAGAGGTACTTGCTTTATTAATAATACGCCTTTAATTGCTATTATTGATACTGGAGCGACTCATTCGTTTATTTCGTCTGAGTGCGCGAAGAGTTTGAATCTTGTGTTGTCTGTGATGGGTGTTGAGATGGTTATTGATACTCCAGCGATGGGATCAGTAACTACTTCTATGGTTTGTCTAAATTGTCCTTTAGCCATTTATGGTAAAGATTTTGTGATGGATTTGGTGTGTTTACCATTGGAAGGGTTAGATGTGGTGTTTATTGATGATATTTTAATCTATTCTAAGTCTCGTGAGGAACATGCAGAGCATTTACGTATTGTTTTGCAGGTTTTGAGAGAAAGGAAGCTTTTTGCCAAATTGTCCAAGTGTGAATTTTGGTTGTCGGAGGTGAGTTTTCTCGGGCACGTGATTTCAGGTAATGGTATTACTGTGGATCCATCTAAAGTAGAAGCAGTTCTACAATGGGAGGCTCCTAGATCCGTTACTGAAATTCGAAGCTTTTTGGGTTTGGCTGGTTATTATCGGAGGTTCATTGAAGGTTTTTCCAAGCTAGCATTACCTTTGACGCAGTTGACTTGTAAGGGCAAAGCGTTCATTTGGGATATTCAGTGTGAAGAGAGTTTTTGTGAGCTGAAGAGAAGATTGACGACAGCTCCGATTCTTATTTTACCTAATCCTAATGAACCATTCGTTGTGTATTGTGATGCTTCTTTAATTGGTTTGGGTGGTGTTTTGATGCAGGAAGGTAAAGTTGTAGCTTATGCTTCAAGGCAATTAAGAGTTCATGAGAAAAACTATCCTACTCATGATCTTGAATTAGCTGCTGTGGTTTTTGTGTTAAAGATTTGGAGACACTATCTCTATGGTGCGAGGTTCGAAGTCTTTAGTGATCATAAAAGCTTGAAATATCTATTTGATCAGAAAGAGTTGAACATGAGGCAACGGAGATGGTTGGAATTCTTGAAAGACTACGACTTTGGCTTGAATTACCATCCTGGTAAAGCTAATGTGGTAGCCGATGCATTGAGCCGTAAGTCTTTGCATATGTCCGCATTGATGGCGAAAGAGTGGGAACTTTTGGAATCATTTAGAGACTTGAGTTTAGTTTGCGAAGTGACATCGGTGAGTGTGAGACTTGGTATGTTGAAAGTTACGAATGAGTTTTTGTTGTCGATTTGTGAGAAACAAAAGCTGGATTTGAAATTTGTTGATTTGATGATGAACGAGAATGAGGATTTCAAGGTTGATAAGTTTGGCGTTTTGAGATTTCGTGATCGTATTTGTATTCCTGACGATGCGGAGTTGAAAAGAATGATTTTGGAGGAAGGACACCGGAGTATTTTAAGTATTCATCCCGGAGCGAATAAAATGTACCAAGATTTGAGGAAGATTTTCTGGTGGTCTGGTTTGAAAAGAGATGTGGCTCAATTTGTTTATGCTTGTTTAACTTGTCAGAAATCGAAAGTGGAACATTTGAGGCCTAGTGGTTTGTTGCAACCATTAGACATTCCTGAGTGGAAATGGGATAGCATTTCGATGGATTTTGTAACGGGGTTACCGAATACTCAGCGAGGGCATAATGCTATTTGGGTGATTGTGGATAGGCTGACTAAATCGGCGCATTTCATTCCGATTGACATCAGTTTTTCTTTGGAGAGGTTAGCTGAGATTTATGTCGGTGTGGTTGTGAAATTGCATGGTGTCCCGTTGAGCATTGTTTCTGATAGAGATCCGAGGTTTACATCGAGATTTTGGGAGAGTCTACAGAAGGCTTTGGGTTCTAGATTGAAGTTGAGTTCGGCTTATCATCCGCAGACGGATGGTCAGACCGAAAGAACTATTCAGTCTTTGGAGGATTTGTTGAGATCGTGTGTTTTGGAACAAGGTGGTACGTGGGACAGTTATCTTGCTTTGGTTGAGTTCACGTACAATAACAGTTTCCATTCTAGTATTGGAATGGCACCTTTTGAGGCTTTATATGGGCGAAGATGTCGAACGCCGTTGTGTTGGCACGAAACAGGTGAGAGTTCTGTGGTTGGACCGGAATTGGTGCAACAGACGACGGAAAAGGTAAAGTTTATTCGTGAGAAAATGAAGGCTTCTCAGAGTAGGCAGAAGAGTTATCATGATAAGAGACGGAAGGATCTTGAGTTTCAAGAGGGTGATCACGTATTTCTGAGGGTTACGCCGGTTACGAGTGTTGGTCGTGCTTTGAAATCTAAGAAACTTACTCCTCGATTTATTGGTCCTTACCAGATATCTGCGAGAGTTGGTGCTGTAGCGTATCGGGTGGCGTTACCGCCGAATCTGTCGAATTTGCATGATGTGTTTCATGTTTCGCAGTTGCGGAAGTATGTTTCAGACCCTTCACATGTGATTCCTATGGACGAGGTTGAGGTAAGAGATAACCTTACGGTCGAGGCATTACCAGTTAGTATTGTGGATCGCGAGGTGAAGCGGTTGAGGGGTAAAGAGATTGCACTTGTGAAAGTGGCGTGGGGAGGCGCTGCTGATGGTAATCTGACGTGGGAGTTGGAGAGTAGGATGCGAGAATCGTATCCAGAGTTGTTTGAATCAGGTAAGATTTTCGAGGACGAAAATTTCTAAGTGGGGGAGAATTGTAACGCCCCGTTTTGCCAATTTTATATTATTGAGTCTTTTTGGATTATTTTATTATTATTTTATTTTATTCTCGACTTTTATGCGAAAATATGTTATTTTTCGTCGTGATTATATTTTATCGCGTTTTGGGAACATTTGCGGGATATTTGAGTGTGGGGGTATTTTGGACATTTCATAGATATTTTTACTAAGTTAGTAAGAAAGAAAAGAAAATGGAAAAGAAAAGGGAAAGAAAAATAGAGAGAAAGAAAGAAGAAAGAAGGAAAAAGAGAAGAAAAGAGGAGAAGAGAGAAAATTGGAGAAAGAGTGGAAAAATCATCAAGAACAATTTCTAGGAATCGATTAATCGGGTAAGGGTGCGAAACTCGATTATTCTATGATTGTATACGATTATGTATGTGTTTTGTTGTTGTTTTTGGATTGATTTGGAGAATATTAGTAAAACCTAGATTGTGTAAAAATTGATTAGAAATGAATTTGATTGTGGTAAAAGTCTTGTTGAATGCATTGTTGATTGTTCATACATGTTTGTGGTATGCTATTACACTTCAAATTGCTGTTTTTCTGAGTTTTAGGTGAAGAAATTGGTTGATGTTGGGTTGGAAAACGCAGAAATTGTTCTGCAGAATTTTTCTGGGTATGCTCTGGCCATACGCGTAAGGGGCATGTCCATACGCGTATGAGCCAAGGCGATACGCGTATCATTGGCTTGTTTTTGGGCCAATACGCGTATGAATCTTGGCATTACGCGTAACATGGGCGAGCCATGGGCCAATACGCGTATGGGTTTTGAAACGAGGAATTTGTGAAGGAAATGGGTTCTGTCCGTACGCGTATGGACATGAGTGATACGCGTATGGACAGGAGAATGTCAAAAATGTGATTTTTCAAAATGTGTTTTCGGTTTTGTCCGTAACTTTGGTTCCGATTATCCGATTTTTGCATTCTTGGTGTCGTTGGAAAGGTATCGAACTGTACTTTGTGAATATGAGGTTTTGAGAATCGTTAGCCGATTAAATTTGGTCGGAAAATGTGAATAGTGTCGAATCTCGACTTTTGTCGTTTTTAATAGTGCGTATTTGACTTGTATTGTGTTATATGTTTGTGCTTTGGATGTGTATGCCTTATGTGCTGTTGTGATGACGATTTGTGGCCGAGAGGCAAGAAAATGCTAAGTGTGGTATATTGGTGTTTGTGGCCATTTTGGGCAATTGTGTGCATTACTTTGTGTGCACTTGAAATACATGAATATTGTTGATGCATGAGTATTTGATGTTGGCATGAGTCATTAATGTGTCAAGTATCATGATATGTATTCTTGCATGGGAAGATTCATAGATGAATCAGTTTTATAGTCTTACGCCATGAAATATTGGTAGAAGCGATTAATCCCAATTGATTGTGCGCCCTGAAATACTGGTAGAAAGCAATCGGATTGTGCGCCCTGAAATACTGGTAGAAAGCAATCCATAAACGTCGTTCGCCCTGAAATATTGGTTTATAGCGACGGGGAACATCGTAGGCCCGACGGGGAGTTACTCTATGTAACGAGCGATGATTCCAAGAGTTCCTGGGGGACTAATGAATTACAAGATTTGAAGTCGGTACCCGCATGGCATGTGCATAGAGTCGTTGTGTCGGTCTATGTGCATTGCATAAATCATGAGTAATTGTGCTTGGAACGTGTTTGATTGTATTGTGAATGATTGATGTGATGTGGTATACGATAAGTGAGAATTGTACCGTGTGATATTATATGCGACTGTTGAGCATTTGTGGTGAGAATGTGTTGCTTGTGTATTTTTGTGTTAATATATATAATTTTATGCAATTATATTATGGTTGTTTTTCTCACCCTTCTGCTGTTTTATAACGCTCTATGAGGCGTTGCAGATTAGGTTTGCTGGAGGTATTCTTTTTGTGAAGCTTTGCATCTTCATTATTTTGGTCGGTCGGCTCTGATATGTGACTCCGGGTAGTTAGGGTGGCCGCGTGCTATTGTTTTGTATATCTGATGATATATTATATTTTGGTTGTACATATGCTACTTGATGTATGACAAACTGTTTATATGTGTATATGTTAATCAGATTTTAGATTTTCCGTTTTATTTCTAATTTCTGAAAAGTGGGTGTAAGGAACGAAGTTTCCTCTGTATGATTGCTACCCCACAGTTGCATATCATTATGGGCAGGTGTTGCATGTTATGTGTATATTTTGGTTACGTTGATGGGATGTCTCCTTTCTATGCCGTGTTTTCAAATGTACTCTGATCAATTTTTGAATTTTTCTTTTAACTGCTTTAAATGCATGCTAATTGGGGGTATTAGATTGGGGGCGTCACATTAAGTGGTATCAGAGCTGTTTGTGTCAGTTTGTGTCAGTTGTGGTTGTTGTGTCTGGCATATTGGGCGAGTTACGTTGGACGAGTTGTTGTTTAACCATAATTTGTTATCATTGGAAACGTTCAGATTATGGCTGGAAGACGTGATGCTGCTATGACTGCGGCCATGCAAGCTATGGCGCAGGCGATGCAGA
Source organism: Lathyrus tuberosus (assembly GCA_022829125.1). Taxonomy (NCBI): domain Eukaryota; kingdom Viridiplantae; phylum Streptophyta; class Magnoliopsida; order Fabales; family Fabaceae; genus Lathyrus; species Lathyrus tuberosus. Next base: position 2,382,377 of record JALAZF010000563.1, read on the forward strand.
ATTTACCGAATGCTGCGGCGGACGAGGAGTCGCGTAGTATGGATAAGTTTCAGAAGAATAACCCACCGAGCTTCAATGGTACTCATGATCCTGAGGGAGCACAGATTTGGCTGAAGAAGATTGAGAAGATCTTCCGTTTCATTAAGTGTTCCGAGGATCAGAAAGTGCAGTTTGGTACTCATGTGCTGGAAAAGGAAGCTGAAGATTGGTGGATAAATGCTTCTCAGAGGTTTGAGGAGGATGAAATAGTGGTTACGTGGGCTGTGTTCAAAGATGCTTTTCTCGAAAAGTATTTTCCGGAAGATGAGAGAGGTAAGAAGGAAATTGAATTTCTTGAACTGAAACAGGATAATTCCTCTGTTGCGGATTATGCTGCTAAGTTTGAGGAACTTGTGAAGTTTTGTCCTAATTATAATACAGCGGGTTCAGAGAGGTCGAAGTGTTTGAAGTTTGTGAATGGCTTGAGGCCAGAAATCAAGCAGGGTATCGGTTATCAGGAGATAAGACAGTTTTCAGTGTTGGTGAACAAGAGTCGGATCTTTGATGAGGATAGCAAAGCACGTGCTACTCATTACAAGAATCTGAATGATAAGAAAGGAAAGGGGCAGTTCAGAGGTAGGCCTTATGTTACCCCTGTTGACAAAGGGAAACAGAAGTTTGCTTTTGATAGGAAGCCTAGTGGTGGAGGAATGAATTCTGCTGTGAAATGTTACAATTGTGGTGGTTTAGGACATCGTATATCGGAATGTAAGAGGAAAATGAATAATGTGGATATGTGTGCTAGTTGTGGTTTGAAAGGTCATGTGGCTGCTGATTGTAGGAGGAAGAATGGAGTTACATGTTATAATTGTGGGGAAGTTGGTCATGTTAGTACAAGGTGTACGAAACCAAGACAGGCTCAACCTGGAGGAAAAGTGTTTGCACTAGCAGGAACTCAGACCTCGAATGCAGATCGTTTGATTAGAGGTACTTGCTTTATTAATAATACGCCTTTAATTGCTATTATTGATACTGGAGCGACTCATTCGTTTATTTCGTCTGAGTGCGCGAAGAGTTTGAATCTTGTGTTGTCTGTGATGGGTGTTGAGATGGTTATTGATACTCCAGCGATGGGATCAGTAACTACTTCTATGGTTTGTCTAAATTGTCCTTTAGCCATTTATGGTAAAGATTTTGTGATGGATTTGGTGTGTTTACCATTGGAAGGGTTAGATGTGGTGTTTATTGATGATATTTTAATCTATTCTAAGTCTCGTGAGGAACATGCAGAGCATTTACGTATTGTTTTGCAGGTTTTGAGAGAAAGGAAGCTTTTTGCCAAATTGTCCAAGTGTGAATTTTGGTTGTCGGAGGTGAGTTTTCTCGGGCACGTGATTTCAGGTAATGGTATTACTGTGGATCCATCTAAAGTAGAAGCAGTTCTACAATGGGAGGCTCCTAGATCCGTTACTGAAATTCGAAGCTTTTTGGGTTTGGCTGGTTATTATCGGAGGTTCATTGAAGGTTTTTCCAAGCTAGCATTACCTTTGACGCAGTTGACTTGTAAGGGCAAAGCGTTCATTTGGGATATTCAGTGTGAAGAGAGTTTTTGTGAGCTGAAGAGAAGATTGACGACAGCTCCGATTCTTATTTTACCTAATCCTAATGAACCATTCGTTGTGTATTGTGATGCTTCTTTAATTGGTTTGGGTGGTGTTTTGATGCAGGAAGGTAAAGTTGTAGCTTATGCTTCAAGGCAATTAAGAGTTCATGAGAAAAACTATCCTACTCATGATCTTGAATTAGCTGCTGTGGTTTTTGTGTTAAAGATTTGGAGACACTATCTCTATGGTGCGAGGTTCGAAGTCTTTAGTGATCATAAAAGCTTGAAATATCTATTTGATCAGAAAGAGTTGAACATGAGGCAACGGAGATGGTTGGAATTCTTGAAAGACTACGACTTTGGCTTGAATTACCATCCTGGTAAAGCTAATGTGGTAGCCGATGCATTGAGCCGTAAGTCTTTGCATATGTCCGCATTGATGGCGAAAGAGTGGGAACTTTTGGAATCATTTAGAGACTTGAGTTTAGTTTGCGAAGTGACATCGGTGAGTGTGAGACTTGGTATGTTGAAAGTTACGAATGAGTTTTTGTTGTCGATTTGTGAGAAACAAAAGCTGGATTTGAAATTTGTTGATTTGATGATGAACGAGAATGAGGATTTCAAGGTTGATAAGTTTGGCGTTTTGAGATTTCGTGATCGTATTTGTATTCCTGACGATGCGGAGTTGAAAAGAATGATTTTGGAGGAAGGACATCGGAGTATTTTAAGTATTCATCCCGGAGCGAATAAAATGTACCAAGATTTGAGGAAGATTTTCTGGTGGTCTGGTTTGAAAAGAGATGTGGCTCAATTTGTTTATGCTTGTTTAACTTGTCAGAAATCGAAAGTGGAACATTTGAGGCCTAGTGGTTTGTTGCAACCATTAGACATTCCTGAGTGGAAATGGGATAGCATTTCGATGGATTTTGTAACGGGGTTACCGAATACTCAGCGAGGGCATAATGCTATTTGGGTGATTGTGGATAGGCTGACTAAATCGGCGCATTTCATTCCGATTGACATCAGTTTTTCTTTGGAGAGGTTAGCTGAGATTTATGTCGGTGTGGTTGTGAAATTGCATGGTGTCCCGTTGAGCATTGTTTCTGATAGAGATCCGAGGTTTACATCGAGATTTTGGGAGAGTCTACAGAAGGCTTTGGGTTCTAGATTGAAGTTGAGTTCGGCTTATCATCCGCAGACGGATGGTCAGACCGAAAGAACTATTCAGTCTTTGGAGGATTTGTTGAGATCGTGTGTTTTGGAACAAGGTGGTACGTGGGACAGTTATCTTGCTTTGGTTGAGTTCACGTACAATAACAGTTTCCATTCTAGTATTGGAATGGCACCTTTTGAGGCTTTATATGGGCGAAGATGTCGAACGCCGTTGTGTTGGCACGAAACAGGTGAGAGTTCTGTGGTTGGACCGGAATTGGTGCAACAGACGACGGAAAAGGTAAAGTTTATTCGTGAGAAAATGAAGGCTTCTCAGAGTAGGCAGAAGAGTTATCATGATAAGAGACGGAAGGATCTTGAGTTTCAAGAGGGTGATCACGTATTTCTGAGGGTTACGCCGGTTACGAGTGTTGGTCGTGCTTTGAAATCTAAGAAACTTACTCCTCGATTTATTGGTCCTTACCAGATATCTGCGAGAGTTGGTGCTGTAGCGTATCGGGTGGCGTTACCGCCGAATCTGTCGAATTTGCATGATGTGTTTCATGTTTCGCAGTTGCGGAAGTATGTTTCAGACCCTTCACATGTGATTCCTATGGACGAGGTTGAGGTAAGAGATAACCTTACGGTCGAGGCATTACCAGTTAGTATTGTGGATCGCGAGGTGAAGCGGTTGAGGGGTAAAGAGATTGCACTTGTGAAAGTGGCGTGGGGAGGCGCTGCTGATGGTAATCTGACGTGGGAGTTGGAGAGTAGGATGCGAGAATCGTATCCAGAGTTGTTTGAATCAGGTAAGATTTTCGAGGACGAAAATTTCTAAGTGGGGGAGAATTGTAACGCCCCGTTTTGCCAATTTTATATTATTGAGTCTTTTTGGATTATTTTATTATTATTTTATTTTATTCTCGACTTTTATGCGAAAATATGTTATTTTTCGTCGTGATTATATTTTATCGCGTTTTGGGAACATTTGCGGGATATTTGAGTGTGGGGGTATTTTGGACATTTCATAGATATTTTTACTAAGTTAGTAAGAAAGAAAAGAAAATGGAAAAGAAAAGGGAAAGAAAAATAGAGAGAAAGAAAGAAGAAAGAAGGAAAAAGAGAAGAAAAGAGGAGAAGAGAGAAAATTGGAGAAAGAGTGGAAAAATCATCAAGAACAATTTCTAGGAATCGATTAATCGGGTAAGGGTGCGAAACTCGATTATTCTATGATTGTATACGATTATGTATGTGTTTTGTTGTTGTTTTTGGATTGATTTGGAGAATATTAGTAAAACCTAGATTGTGTAAAAATTGATTAGAAATGAATTTGATTGTGGTAAAAGTCTTGTTGAATGCATTGTTGATTGTTCATACATGTTTGTGGTATGCTATTACACTTCAAATTGCTGTTTTTCTGAGTTTTAGGTGAAGAAATTGGTTGATGTTGGGTTGGAAAACGCAGAAATTGTTCTGCAGAATTTTTCTGGGTATGCTCTGGCCATACGCGTAAGGGGCATGTCCATACGCGTATGAGCCAAGGCGATACGCGTATCATTGGCTTGTTTTTGGGCCAATACGCGTATGAATCTTGGCATTACGCGTAACATGGGCGAGCCATGGGCCAATACGCGTATGGGTTTTGAAACGAGGAATTTGTGAAGGAAATGGGTTCTGTCCGTACGCGTATGGACATGAGTGATACGCGTATGGACAGGAGAATGTCAAAAATGTGATTTTTCAAAATGTGTTTTCGGTTTTGTCCGTAACTTTGGTTCCGATTATCCGATTTTTGCATTCTTGGTGTCGTTGGAAAGGTATCGAACTGTACTTTGTGAATATGAGGTTTTGAGAATCGTTAGCCGATTAAATTTGGTCGGAAAATGTGAATAGTGTCGAATCTCGACTTTTGTCATTTTTAATAGTGCGTATTTGACTTGTATTGTGTTATATGTTTGTGCTTTGGATGTGTATGCCTTATGTGCTGTTGTGATGACGATTTGTGGCCGAGAGGCAAGAAAATGCTAAGTGTGGTATATTGGTGTTTGTGGCCATTTTGGGCAATTGTGTGCATTACTTTGTGTGCACTTGAAATACATGAATATTGTTGATGCATGAGTATTTGATGTTGGCATGAGTCATTAATGTGTCAAGTATCATGATATGTATTCTTGCATGGGAAGATTCATAGATGAATCAGTTTTATAGTCTTACGCCATGAAATATTGGTAGAAGCGATTAATCCCAATTGATTGTGCGCCCTGAAATACTGGTAGAAAGCAATCGGATTGTGCGCCCTGAAATACTGGTAGAAAGCAATCCATAAACGTCGTTCGCCCTGAAATATTGGTTTATAGCGACGGGGAACATCGTAGGCCCGACGGGGAGTTACTCTATGTAACGAGCGATGATTCCAAGAGTTCCTGGGGGACTAATGAATTACAAGATTTGAAGTCGGTACCGCATGGCATGTGCATAGAGTCGTTGTGTCGGTCTATGTGCATTGCATAAATCATGAGTAATTGTGCTTGGAACGTGTTTGATTGTATTGTGAATGATTGATGTGATGTGGTATACGATAAGTGAGAATTGTACCGTGTGATATTATATGCGACTGTTGAGCATTTGTGGTGAGAATGTGTTGCTTGTGTATTTTTGTGTTAATATATATAATTTTATGCAATTATATTATGGTTGTTTTTCTCACCCTTCTGCTGTTTTATAACGCTCTATGAGGCGTTGCAGATTAGGTTTGCTGGAGGTATTCTTTTTGTGAAGCTTTGCATCTTCATTATTTTGGTCGGTCGGCTCTGATATGTGACTCCGGGTAGTTAGGGTGGCCGCGTGCTATTGTTTTGTATATCTGATGATATATTATATTTTGGTTGTACATATGCTACTTGATGTATGACAAACTGTTTATATGTGTATATGTTAATCAGATTTTAGATTTTCCGTTTTATTTCTAATTTCTGAAAAGTGGGTGTAAGGAACGAAGTTTCCTCTGTATGATTGCTACCCCACAGTTGCATATCATTATGGGCAGGTGTTGCATGTTATGTGTATATTTTGGTTACGTTGATGGGATGTCTCCTTTCTATGCCGTGTTTTCAAATGTACTCTGATCAATTTTTGAATTTTTCTTTTAACTGCTTTAAATGCATGCTAATTGGGGGTATTAGATTGGGGGCGTCACAAAATAGCCCATGCGAAGGAGGCTACTGATAAACCTAATGATACACTTCATGCTTACAAGCCTAAAATCCCTTATCCGTAGAGGCTTAGGAAATCAAAGACTGAAGTATAATTCAAAAAGTTAATTGAGATGCTTAAAAATCTTCACATAGACATACCATTTATTGAAGCCATCACTGAAATACCTTCTTATACCAATTTTCTAAAAGAGTTATTGTCAAGCAAGAAAAAGCTTGAAGAAATTAGCCTTGTAACTTACAATGCGATTAGCGAAAAAAAACTTGCACAAAAACGCGAGGATCCAGGAAGTTTCTTTATTCCTTACGTAATTGGAATTCATGTCACAGAGAAAGCCCTTTGTGATCTTAGGGCAAGCGTAAGCTTGATTCCTTTGTCTATGTGTGAGAGGCTCGATATTGGAAAATTGAAACCTACTAAGATGTCCTTACAATTAGCAAATAGAACTATCAAATACCCAGTAGGAATACTGGAAGATATCACTGTGAGGAATCTCTAACTATTTATCCATATTGATTTTGTAATAATGGACATAAGATAAGATGGAGATATCCTGATTCTTTTAGGTAAACCTTTCCTAGCAACTGCAAGCACTATCATCGATGTAAATAGAGGGAAACTTACTTTCGAAGTAGGCGATGAGAAGATTGAGTTTGTCTTATCCAAATTCTTAAAATACCCCTCTACCAGTGACTCGTGTTACTTGGTGGATGTAATTGATGAATGCCTAAAGGAGTTTTCATTAGAATATATTCTGAATGACGAATTCGAAGAGCTTCTGACAGATGAAATTAAGAAGGAGAAACCTGAGGTTCATGTAAACGAGGTGGAAGAAATTATAGCCAATTTAAACAAATGTCTCTCCCTTAATCCAACTCCAACAGATCCACCAAAGTTAGAACTAAAACCTCTGCCTGAAACTCTTAAATATGAATACCTAGACAAAGAACTAAACTGACCAGTTATAGTTAATGTCAACCTAGGAAAAACTGAGACTGAGCAATTATTAGAAGTCATAAAGAAATACCCTTAAGCATTAGGTTACATCATAAATGACCTAAAGGAGATAAGCCCTTCTGTGTGCATGCATAATATTATGCTAGAAGAGGACTATAAACCATCAGGAGAGCACCATAAAAGGCTAAACCCCATAATGAGTGAGGTGGTACGAAAAGAAGTGCTAAAACTCCTAGATGTGGGTATTATATACTCAATCTCTGATAGAAAGTGGGTTAATCCAATTCATGTTGTACCCAAAAAGGGGGGCATGATTGTGATAAAGAATGAAAAAGGTGAATTAGTTTCCACCAAGATAATTACTGGGTGGCGCATGTGAATTGACTATAGAAAACTGAACAAGGCCACAAGGAAGTGTCACTTCTCGTTGCCTTCTATTAACCAAATGCTTAAGCATCTAGCCAAGCATTTCTATTTTTGCTATATTGATGGCTATTCAGGATTCTTTCAAATCCCTATTGACCCTAGTGACCAAGAGAAAATGACATTCACATGCCCCTTTGGTACCTTTGGTTATCGACGAATGCCTTTCGGGCCATGTAATGCACCTGCGGCCTTTCAAAGGTGCATGATGTCAATCCTTGTTGACTTTCTAGAAGACATCGTGGAAGTATTCATGGATGACTTTTTAGTTTGTGGATCCAGTTTTGGGAACTGCCTAGCAAACTTAGAAAAAGTTTTGGAGAGATGTGTAAAAGTAAACCTAGTACTCAATTGGGATAAATACCACTTCATGGTGAAATAAGGTGTAATTCTCGGACACCTAGTGTCAGAACGAGGAATCGAGGTTGACAAAGCATAAATTGAAGTAATAGAAAAGCTGACACCACCAACTAATGTTAGAGAAGTTCGCAGTTTTCTTGGACACGCTGGTTTCTATCGTCGTTTTATCAATGACTTCTCGAAAATCACAAAGCCTTTAACTGGACTTTTATTAAAGGATGTTGAGTTCATTTTCGATGAGCAATGTAATGAATCCTTTCGACTGTTGAAACAAGCATTAATCTTCACCCCTATCATGCAACCTCCAGATTGGAGTCTCCCATTTGAGATAATGTGGAACGTTAGTGATTACGTTGTAGGCGCAATACAAGAACAACAAAGGGATGAGAAACTGCATGCAATTTACTACGCAAGCAGAACCCTTGACGAAACTCAAATTAATTATGCCACTACTGAAAAAGAGCTTCTAGTAATAGTCTTTGCCGTTAACAAATTCCGATCTTACTTAGCAGGATCAAAGATCATCATATACATTGATCATGTTGCCATAAGATACCTACTTAGTAAGAAAGATGCAAAGCCAAGACTAATCTGGTGGATATTACTTCTTCAATAACTTGACTTAGAGATAAAAGACAAGAAAAGAATGGAGAATATGGTCGCAGACCACCTATCCAGACTTAGCGAAACCAAAAGAGAGGAACTACCCTTGGATGATTCTTTCCTAGATGAAAATATGTTAGCTTTTTTTGCAAGCTGAAGCACCACAATATACCCATCTTGTCGATGATATTGTGAATCGTGCTAATGAAATAGGAGAGAAAGTCACGTTCGCAGAAATAATGATACCTTGGTATGTTTACCTCTTCAACTACCTAACGGTTGAAGTCTTGCCTCCAGATATGACCTATCAGCAGAAGAAGAAATTCTTCCATGATCTGAAACAATATTATTGGGATGACCCCTCCTTTTCAAAAGAGGAGCTGATGGTATTTTTCGTTGTTGTGTTCTTGATGAGGAGATTGAAAGTATCATGACTCATTGCCACACCGCTCCCTATGGAGGGCATGCAAGCACGTCAAAGACTTGTGTTAAAATTCTTCAAGCAGGCCTTTATTGGCCCACTATATGGCGTGACGTTCATGCTTTTGTTGTAAAATGTGACCAGTGCCAACACACTGGAAACATTTCTCGATGTGATGAAATGCCCTTGAAAATTATTTTAGAAGTAGAAGTCTTCGATGTTTGGGGAATTGATTTCATGGGTTCTTTTCCATAATCCATTGGAAATAAATACATACTCGTTGCAGTTGACTATGTGTCTAAATGGATCAAGGTCATCGCCTTTCCTACAAATGATGCACGAGTAGTCATTAAGATGTTCAAAAATAACTTTTTCTCTAGATTTGGTGTTCCTAGACACGTCATAAGTGACGGCAGGTCTCACTTCATCTCTAAAATATTTGAAAAACTTTTACAAAAGTATGGAGTAAGCATCGGGTAGCTACCCCTTACCATCCACAGACCAATGTCAAGTGGAAATCTCTAATAAAGAGGCCCCGAGTGTTATTTTGCCATGCCTACGCCTCACTGATATGCAAGTCAGGGCAAATTGGCCTTATGATTTGACTAGCGGCGCTGCAACTGGAGTGGTGCCTATGGATATTCCTAAACTTGCTAATGCGGGAGGTGACACCGATCAGGAATATGATCGGAGAGAGCAAAGCTCTCCTGTGCATGACACACCCCCACAACACCTTTCCCATATGCTCTTGTTTCACCTTCACACACCTCTCCATATTTTTTTAACACTTTTACAAGTACCTCTTCTGGGACCAGACATAGTTCACCTGATAATGTGATTCACGATATGCGTGCTCAAAACGCCGCTGATGTTGAGCGTGACACACTATTCTATGCCATGTATCAAAAACAACTTGAGATGATAGAGCAAATGTGATTGATGCAGGCTTCGTAGATTACCATGCAGGCATCACAAACTTCCATATAGCACAGCCACTAAGAGATACTAGAGCACCTCCAATTTGTGCAAGCAGTTGAAGATAACCATAATAACCAGATGAATGGCATATCTCAGTAGTTGACTAGCTTGCATGTCCAGTTGAGTCGGAGACATAACTATGAAGGTTGTGGTAGATATGGACGTGGTGGTCATGGCGGTTATGGCCAAGGCCAAGGCCAAGGAAGATATTGATCCCTATAGTCCAGGTTCTTGTTTTCCTTTCACCCACTGTTATCAAAACATTGAGGAGAATGTTTGGCTCAAGTATGGGGGAGGAGCTTTATTACTTTCCTTCTATTGCTTTCTAGTTAGATTTACTGTTTTCTAGTTCATTTACTTAGGATTTTACTGCTTTCTAGTTTAATTGTTTTCCAGTTTTGATATTTGAATTGTTAGTTGAGTTAATGCATGTGTTGTCGAGTCTTTGTGTGTGGTTTCTTATTATTTATTGAATCTCCCAATATCTTGAACCCTAGCAAAAAAATTTTTCTTGAAAATACTTGAAATGGGTAGCATGATTAGAAAGTATATAAGCTACAAATAAAAGAGAGGCCAGGTTGAGGAGACTTAGGAAAATTGTTGCAAAATCAGTATCGTCCCAACACCCCAGGTCTCCCAAATATGGAGATCAATTTGAATACATATTATGACATAGCGTTAAGTTCTTGTCTTCTAATAATCCTTAAGTAGTTTATCTAAGTAGTCAGCACCATCTTAAAACATATATTACATATGGAGGTTGATGCAAATAAGTGAATGATCATGGGCTTAAAGAATAAATAAATAAAATGGGAATGTTACTTCTAAGATGGTGCTAAAATGGGAATGTATTAAGATGGTGTTGAAGACATGTGTGGGGTATGATGATCATTTGCCTACTTTAGCCTTTTCCTTATTAATTTCCTTGTTTGCTGAGTATGCATTTGCTTTTGAAACTTGTTGCTTTTGAATGGTAATATTAATGAAATGATCATGTATATTTTGAATTAATCCTTTCACATCTGCTCTTTTTATATTCCTTATTTCCTTTTTCATACAAAAAAAAAAAAACAAATAACAACAACATTTCTTTTTTCTCGAATTAGATGGAGGATAATGTAAGCAAATACGCAAAATTGCTAAAGTTTGCTTTTTAACAAACTTGGTTGATGGTGTAAGGCATTATATCACTTCCCAAAATAAGGAGTTAAGGAGATTTAATCCCTAGTCAACTCCTTCGAGCCTGGAAGTTAGTGTTCTTTCTAAAATAATGCGATCTTAACCAGGGGCAGGATAGTTTTTTTTAATTAGTTCAGCTACACATTCAAATTTCAAAAGAATCAATCTGTCGCACACATCATACAATGTCGAAGAAGTAGTGACTATCCAAAAGCCTATGGCGGTTGTTTCTCTCGAACCATTAACATAGCAGTCACGACCCTTCAAACAAAAGAAAAACAAATAAAAAGAACAAATTTCATGGAAATTGTTCCAAAAAAGAATGAGATATGAAAAATTGAAAAAAAAAAATAAAAGCAAAAAAGCAAAAAAAATCGAAAAAAGGGTCACCAAAAATTATTAACAAAGGAATCGCATCTTACTTTGGGGAACCTAATGTGTTCAAGTAATATCTATGTTGTCAAGCTTTCCCGATGCCCCTGGACTTAGCCTTTCATTCCTCTAACTTTATATACTTTCCCGGTTTTCTCATGATCAAAGTTTTTCAAGAAAATTTGTTACTTCTAAAATGGGAATGTATTAAGATGGAAGTATGTACACTGAAAAATGACACGGACAGTAGAAGACACAAACCATAAAAGACAATACAACATCAGGTTCTATAACAGGTCCAAATTTCATAATCACCTATCACATACAATGGCATGCCTAAGTTCACAACCATCTTCTATATTGACATTACCTCGATTTTACATCCTTCTACAAGATGGAGTTTAAACCTTAGAGTTCTTGCTAATTTTGGTGTTAGATCATATAACAGAGAACGGGTCGGACCAACAACTTTTGATTGTGCTTGTGAAATTTCTAAAAGGAAAAACATATTTTGTCAAGACAAAGTACATTAAATTAATGGAAACAAAAAATATGCTAAATTAGTACTGACCCAACAAAGATGGTCCACAATCTGGTACATTGTGGCACACTGATAAGATCTGGCACGCCTCTGAGTAGTCCATAAATCTTCTCAATAGTTGATCAACATATTTTTCATATAGGACTGGTTCATCCCATTAATAATTCTTTGACGTAAAAGAATTTTTTCCTTTGCTGAGAGTTGAATTCTGGAGGGACATACTCACTTACCAAATAGTTCACAATTTTTGCATAGCAGCGTATCACGATAGATGTGACACCCTAAGACTCAAATTCACTTTTTATAAAACATAATTTTGTGGAATATTTAGTTCATATAATAAACAGGACATCACATCAACTCAAAATAACATAAACATATCTTATATATGAGTAAGTTTTCAAACATTACCAAACATAATCATTTAAAAGTGAATCTTGACCCTGATGTCACAATACCAGAGCTTATTACAACTTAAACACACTAATGACATAACTCGTCAACATACATAAACACAATTAAAATATAGTGGATTGGTCTTCAACACCAACCTCAATAACCTTACAAAAATGCAACCATTCCTTAGTCTCAATTTGAGAATATCCTGCACATGAATTCACATTATAGAACATAGAAATATAGGGGGTGAGAATATACACTCTACAAAATTATAAGGTATAATCATAGCCCAAACCTTCGCGCCTTTAACATTTCCTTTTTTCCAAACAGAAATTCTAAAGAAAACAACAATGGCTTCTGGATCTCTCCCCAAACAACAACCACACATTCCTTCTGCTGCCACAATCAAGGGTCATATTCTCAAAGTTGGTTGCACCTACGACCCAAAGCCTCCAATATAAGAAGAAAAAACTGCTATTTGGTTCTCCCAGGTACTAATCCATTACTCCATATCTGGTATTATTCACGCTTTTATGGGTCCTCTACCCCGACCAAATGAGAAACCTCAAGACCTGGAGAGTTTTTCCCTAGATTTTTCATCATGCAAACCCATGTGTTTGAGGATGAATATTTAACCTAATTTTCATGAAGAATCACATATTTCGTTCATCCCCTTCAGTTAACAATGTTTCTCACATCCGTTGGCTGGATAGGGTTCAATAAAAGAAAGAGAGAATATGGAAGGAACAAGGAAATTTTATTTGAATGAACTCTTAAGAGTTAGTCCCAAGTATAGACTGGTTCTTTTGTGGATCTTTATCTGTTGTAAATAATGAGCTAAAAAACCTCGTTATAGAGTTGTTTCGACTAAGTATAACATGAGTAATTATAAAGGCCATCTTCATGTCAACGTTGGACATGTTTGATTCTTGTCTCCTATCTCAGCAGGTGATACACAAGACTCTTAGCAAATTCTAAACTTCCTTTATATTCCCCTCTTACTCACTTTTGTCAAACTATTACATCCATGCCCATTGCTCCAAAAGACTCGAAGATAAAGCAGGTTGACGAAGGGACGTTTGGCCAAGTGAAGGAAATAAAACAAGTAATCCTTATATACCTTTATCATGTTCTAAAACTACATGATATTTTGTATGAGTTACCCATATTTTCTCTTTCAGAGTCGAAAGAGAGGGAGCACTTCCACCACTGCCACACCAACCAAAAAGAAGGCCAAGAAGAACCCAGAAACTAAAGTTCTCAACAACGATGGAACACATATTTAACTTATCTTCTCATTTTCTTTCCATCCTTTATTTTTATTCATTATCATACTAACAATTTCGACCATCTTAGTCTTCACAAAGGAATTGGGTAGAAGAGAAAGAGGTGGGATCTAAGAGTGACGAAAGTTTGGTTTCAACAATCTAAGTTCCTCTGATGCCCTTGTCGGTTACATCCTTGAATTTAAGGAATTTTTAGAACAAATTACCAAAACATCAAGACAAAGAGAGAATCTGCTAACTGGCTTAGAATAAAAACTAACGCTCTAGCACAATAATGGGCCTAACTTGTCCAATCTCAAGGTCGAGTTGACACACTCTAGAAGCCCAGGCCAAGGAAAAATGGATCAGGAGGTGGCAAGCTACAATGCTAATATTCTGCACTTGACCAGGCAAATAGAAGAACTGCAACCGAAAATTGATGAGGCGAGGAATCAAAAAGTTGAGATCAAAACTTCTGGATTAGCCTCCATCAAGGAGGAATTCAAACGGGAAGTGAAAGTTGTCCTTTAACATTCTATTGCTGACTGTGCAATAAAAGAGGAAGTAAAACAACTAATGGATGAAAACTCACTGAACAACACCAAGATTAAGTTTACCAAGAAACGTCTCGAGAGGTTTTAGGCCGATTTTCCTGTTTAAACTGCCGACTTAACTATTTTTTGCTTATTGTTTTAATGACTATATGCCATTTTGACACTTTTAATTTTACCACCATTATAACATGCTATATATTTTTTGTGTTACTACTCTCCTTTTATTCAAACTTCTCGCTGCATAGTTACATACTTTTTTAATTACTTTCCATTTAACCTTAAATTCGACCTTCAGGGGTTATTTCTTTGATTTCATATGAATTATTTGAAAACACCTTACTGATTCATAATGGACCTTCCTAATTTTCCTAAGGTCTTGTCCTTTTGATCCATAGGCAGTATAAATTTCCACACGTAGTCGTCGACTATGAAGGTCATTGCGTTAACCTTCTTGTTATAGGCTTTAGCTACTCATTCATTTTGTCTTATAAGAATGTATAAAGCAATCCACCATTCCTCATCTAATTCTACTAGTTCGTCTAACATCATACTTCAATAATGGTCACAAGGAATTTCCCTTTAAGGTTGTATCCTTGTCGATTGCAAATATATTTGGCAGGTAAGACTGTGTCATGACCAAACTAATCGAAACGGAGTAGCGTTAGTTTCCTCTCTTGGAGAAGTTTGACAAGTCCAAAGTGCTTGGTCTAACGTCTTATTCTAGTTTCTAGGTTTCTGACCTACACGTCCTTTAAGCAGTCCTATTATAATTTTATTGGTTGCATCAACTTGGCCATTTTCCTGAGCATAATAAGTTGTATACGTTAGGAGTTTGATAATTGATTTCGAGGCAAACTCCACCATCTTTTGACCAATGAAAACTATACCTTGATCAGTGGTCAATGTTTCAGGAATTCCATACATACACATGATGTGGGTTTAAATGAAATTAATCACTACTTTCTGATATACATTTACCAAGGGAATAACTCCGACCCATTTGGTGAAATCATCTATACAAACTAGCATGTACTTATGACCTTTAGATGACGTAGGTCAAAATTTTCCAATTAGATTTAAAGCCCAAACTCTAAATGGCTAAGGGTAAACAATCAAATGCAATTCGATTATAGAAACATGTTGAATTACTGCATGCTTCTGACCTAGTATGCACCCTTTGGAAAATTCTATGCAGTCTTTCAACATAGTTGACCAATACACACCTTGTTGAAACAAAAGCCATTTCATTTTACGCCCCACTATGGACACTGAATATTTCCAAATACACTTTGTAATACCAAATTTTACCCCAAACATTCATTCGTCGAAGTATTTGCATCATAATTCAGTTAGTCATTTATTAGTTCAGTAAAAGTCGGCATTCAGTCAACTTTCATTCTGTTTTAAATTCAAAAATTGAGTTAGTTGCATTTTATACATTTTCATCGTCTCATGCATCTTTGTAAGTCGACTCAAGGTTATCATAATAAAATTTTGGTTCTACAGGCAGACCGGTAAAAGCGATTCGACAATGTGAGTAAATTGAATGGGTAAGATATTTCGAGTTTTGACCCGTATCAAATTATTTTATGAAATTGTTTTGCGCATAGGTTGTGTTGGTAGGCTCGTATTATTTTTGGACTACTTTGTCAATCACATTTTGATCAATCTAAGCCTTTTAACCAGTAATTTTTTATTTTAAAATTTGATCGAAACCTGCATGTTTCTGAAAAGTATATTTCACGCTGATCATTTTAGCGCACTCATTTGACTTCTTCGAATATTTTCGCGCTTTTTTTCTTCCTATTTTTATTCATTTAATTTTTGTTATTTTATTAAATTATTAAAAAAAATAGATATAACTACATTTTTATTTTTATTTTATGTTAGTTAGTATATTTTACTAGAATTTTAGTATTTTAATTTATTGATTTTTTTTAATTCCACAAGACATCTACAAAGGCATTTTCGATTTTTGATTAATTTATCTAACCCTAATATGTTGCTGAAAATTGGGAGAGAACAATTCAAAAACTCCCCCATGCGGCACCTTTATTAGGGGAAGAGAAATATTCTATTTTGGAAAAAATCTGAGACATCAAGATCCCCACTATTTTTCAGTCACTCTTCATGAATATAACCAGTCATTTCATAGCCACACTTTCTCATTGCTACATTTTTTGACACACTATTCTCCCTCTTCTTGATAACATCTCAAAACAACATACACTTCATCACTACTAAACCATATAATTCCTCCATCGTTCAATCAGAAACACAATCCACTCCTTCGGTCCACCACTGAACACTCGATATGACACCCCTATACTCCGGCGAGTTCGGCTGGTCGCCACCATGCTTCCTGCACTGCTTCCCAACTGCGTCTTCGTCGCCATTATCGCTGACGTACGTTGTGTTTTCCCTTCTTTATCTATTTGATTTCGGTTATTTTTTGGATTGCCATTATTGTGTTGCTGTTATGGATTTTGATAGCTTTATTCATGTATTTCCATTTTTTTTTCTGATGAGAATTTTGTTCAAGAATGATAAGAGAGGTGGAGAAAGTTCATTTTGAATATTATGTTTTTTAGTTCTTTCTGAAAAACAAGAGCAGTAAACGAGAGATATGATATAGTTATTGATTATTCCTTTTTTATTTTTACTTTTCTTGCCACATGTCAGCAGTTGATTGGGCACTTGTTGAATTTGAAAAAATTCTACTATCTTCCTTTCCAAATGCGAATTTTTTACCCAAATAACCCACATTTTCAAAAAAAATCCCAAAATACCCCACTTTTCAAAAAAATTCTCAAACTACCCCACTTAGGGGTTCTGCATACACAAGGGCGGCATACCAATTGGCGACCATTTGTTAAGGTCATAAGGGTGTCGCCAATTGGATTAGAGACACCTCATGCAGTCTCCAATCCAATTGGCGACTTGGTTCAAGACTTAAAGCCCTGTCGCTAATTCATCTGGAGACAAGGTGCATTTTGTAATTTTTTTTCCAAAATTAAATAAAATTATCATTAATTAAATAAACTATTACATAAATTAATGTTGGCGACCGAGTGGATCATACCGGCCACCGGTTCCACATCCCCTAGGCACCCTCACTCATTGCACTCGTCCCCCTCGTTGTTGATTCACGTCAGGTGTTTGAGGAGTTGAAGTGTCAGGAACATTCCCAGATGGTTCCCTAAGGATTTCTTGCATTTCCATGAGGTCTTGCGTGTTGAAACTGAGCGTGCGACCCATGCCAGAGTAGTTTGGATGTGATGAAGGGGTCATTGGTGGGCGGCCTGGACGATTGAAGGGGGACATTGGTGTAAAGGATTCGTTGGTGAAAGGTTGAAATGGTAGTGGTGTTTAAAAGCCATATGGTGGTTGAGATGGTTGAGTGGGCAGGCTAGGGTATGATGTTTGGGCGTTATGGCTATGGAAAGATGTTTGCCCAATATGGCTATGGTATGATGTACCCTCATTTTGGTTTTATCTTGGTGTTGTGTTGGGAGCATAGCCATATTGGGTTTCTTGATTGTAATCATTTTGTTAGAGATGGTATAGGGGACGTTCTTGGTACTATGGTTGGGTGTTTGGCATGTTTAGATGGTTAATGGGTTGGTAATTTTGTTGGGTAGGGGGTTGTGAGTAACATGGCCTTCCAGGTGGGTTAGACGTTGAGGCTTCTTATGTGTAGGTGGTCTGGCGTGGGTCGTATAAATATATGTCTTCAGAGACAAAGCCAGTTGCAACCGATCTGTACCAAGCCATATAATTATTAGTTGGTATAGAAGGGGTTGTCATCACCGGGTCACGTAAGACATGGGTGTTGCGGTTCATCCATTTACGACGCTCAGATTTTGCAAAATGCTTTCAGTTTTGAAATTCCCATTGATCATTAACTCTTTTTAGATGCCATTTACTGATGTTAACAGGAGGATCTGGGATATTTTGATGCATTCCAAATTGTAGTTTGACACGGTAACTGTTGTGCGTCTCCACAGTTGTGAATCTGATGATCGGGACGCATGCAGTCCAAACGACAACATCTTCCTCTCTGACTTCATGTAGGTGTTCCATGTTTAGATATGGACGCCATATGAACTGAAGAAGAGAAAAATATTAGATAATAAAATAGTTGATATAAAATATAAATTGATTTGTTCAGAGACCTTACATCTGCAGGTGTTAGGTGATCCAATAGATTGCGGTATTAAATGATACAATGTCTAAGACATCTATTGTAACT
The DNA here is from genome assembly GCA_022829125.1 of Lathyrus tuberosus. Lineage (NCBI taxonomy): Eukaryota > Viridiplantae > Streptophyta > Magnoliopsida > Fabales > Fabaceae > Lathyrus > Lathyrus tuberosus. Next base: position 2,400,628 of record JALAZF010000563.1, read on the forward strand.
CATACCTTTAGCCGACCATATAAACAACAAGAAGTGCAAATTTAATTAGTTAGATACAATAATTGGTAAGGTGAAAAAAACTAATATTAAGTTATTAACTTACTTTTGTGCATATGGGAAGGAAAAGCTGTTGTGGTTGACGGGCGCTAGGGATGGCAATCTAGACCAACCCCAAGCTTGGAGCAAAACGGCGTATCCAAAAAAAGTAGATGTGTTTTTTTGGCGCACTTACACAAAGAGCTATACAATTAAGACAGATAAGCAGAACCCCAACTATACTCTCTTGTTTGATCTAGATCTCTCAATAAGGGTAAATACATAATGTGCATAGAAGAACCAGTACCCTCGGGAAATAAAAATAAACCAATTAAAAACATAAGATAACACCTGGTTTTCATTATTTTCATTTCTTCTGTAGAATCTTGAGTTAATATAAAACCGGCGTACCATTATTTTCATTTCTTCTGTAGAATCTTGAGTTAATATTGCATTAGACATATTGCACAAAACTTCATGTGTGCAATCAAAGGCAGGAACCTTCGCAAAAAAGTAGTGAATGCCGGGTATGCTCTAACTCAACCAACATTTCAATACTACCTTAACGAAATTAGGATGTCAAATGTAGATGCAGGAAGCTGGTTAGATAACTTTCCATTGGAAAAGTGGACAAAGGATTTTGATGGTGGATGTCGTTGGGGCCACATGACGACAAACCTTGTGGAGTCCATGAACGGGGTATTCAAAGGAATTAGAAACCTTCCAATCACCGCTTTGGTGAGACCAACCTATTATAGGTTGACATCACTTTTCGCAACAAGAGGCGGAAGATGGAGTGTAGTGTTAACGTCGGGTCAAGTATTCAGTGAAAGCATAATGAAATTGATGAAATAGGATACTATCAGAGTCAGTACACATGCAGTTACAATCTTTGACCGTCATAGGAAAACATTCAGTGTATAAGAAACAATGGACCATAATGAGGGGAAACCCAATTTATCCTATGCTTTCAGACTAACCAGATGTTGGTGTGACTGTGGCAAGTACCAGGTCTTCCGTGTACCTTGCTCACATGCCATTGCGGCATGCGCACATGCTCATCAGGATGCTTATGACTATCTATCTAATGTTTACAAGGTGATTAATATTATGAATGTATACAACGAAGGCTTCACAGTGCTACCAATGGAGGATTATTGGCCTTCATACCAAGGTGACATAGTTTGGCACAACGATGAGATGAGAAGAAAGAAAAAGGGACGCCCAAACAGTAAGCGTATAAGAACTGAAATGGATACCACTGATAAAATGATAAGATTATGCAGTACATGCCGTCAGCCCGGACACAACCGAAAAACTGTCCCAATGTCGGAGGAACATCTGCATCATGATTTAGCTTATCGTTTCATTTGTTGTAACCAAATATTTTCATATATTGATGAGTCTTTGTTACAATAATGTTAACAACAAACAACACTAACAACACACAACACATACGACACTTAAAACAGCTAACGGAAAAGAAACATAAAACATTCCTAACTGATTACAACAATCAAACTAATTTCATTCGGTCCAAACACGACTTCCCTCGCATCTTTGTCAATCTTAACACAAACCCATCCATGCAGCCGATCAAGTCTCTCGATACTTTGGATTTTTTCCCCTTCACCAATGTCTCATTCTAACCACTGATTCAACTCCCTCTTAAGTTGATTGAAACTTTGTATGTTCCAAAACAGCATGTCCATCGGAGGCTTCTTTCTCGAATAGACGACTTTTCCCCACCAGTGACGATACATGTTATCAGTAGAACAAAGATATGAGATGAGATGTGGAACTAAATGATCAGAACACCTCTATTTATAGAAAAAAAATTCAGTTTCTAGGGAGTCTCCAGATGAATTGGCGACTCCCTTTAACTTTTGAACCAAGTCGCCAATTGGATTGGAGATTGCATGAGGTGTCTCCAATCCAATTGGCGACACCCTTTAGCCCTTAACAAAGGATCGCCGATTGGAATGGTGCCCTTAGGTAAACACAAACCCTAACTGGGATACTTTGGGAATATTTTTGAAAAGTGGAGTATTTTGGGGTTTTTTTTTTGAAAAAGTGGGTTATTTGGGTAAAAATTCTCCAAAGGCTGACTGCCCCCTCCATGTCTTCCATTTTTATTTTATTTTTCTTTTCCTAATTAATTAGTGAGACTGGGTTTTATATTATATTGGGCCATACTCCTAATTTATTTTGATTCACACTCCCTTTTATTAAATGCACCTCTAGTTTCTATTTCATTTAGTTTTTTTATTCTAATTTGGTTAACTTGTTTTTAATTATATTTATTTAGTTAATTAAACTAATTTAATTTATTTCTTTAGGATAATTAGGTTAAGTTTATTGTAGTTTGATTAGGGTATAAATTAAATGATTTGATTAGTTAATCTACTTAGATAATTTAAATAATTAGTTAATTATGATCAGAGTCTTTTAATTAATTAAATTAACTAATTAACCTTCTTTCACTATACATAAAATCACATTTTCAATCTTGTACATAAATCAAACTTTTTCTAAACCAAAGTTAAATTAGACACTTGGTCCATCGTCAAGTTGTTTTGTGCTTTGAAATGCTTTTGTAAAGCAAACTAGAAACGCTTTCTTAATAAAATTGAAAGACAAAGTGATGATCGGTGTACACTTTTAGAATACTTGGTCTTTTGCATTATGACACTCTATTCAAACTAGGAGAACAAGTGACAATTGGAAGCACATCCTTTTAAATACCTTGGGTAAACGAGCGCTAAGAGCACACCTATGTTCAAATGTTTACTAAAAGTCCGCAAGGATTAATTTTCATAAACTTGGATAACAAGTGACAATTGGGAGCACATCCTTTTGAATACCTTTGGTAAACGAGCGCTTGGTGCACACCTATGCTCAAACATTTACTTAACTCCATATAAAATCAACTCAACCAATCAAACTTCTTTTTTCGCCCTTGCTTTTTCATAAATGAGTGTGTTTTAGCCATTTCGAATGCGAAATAAACAAAGGTTTTAGCCTTCAAGAGCGAGCAACAAGACATGTTTAACTGCTCAAATGCGATCCATTTACTGCAAAACAAACAAATGATTTAGCCTCCAAGAGAGCAACAAGTAAAGATTTAACCACTCGAAATGTCTAAAGCATCACTCCCTAAAAGAAATCAACCAACATGTGGTTTTTTACCATGAACGACAGAGCTATGATTTTCTCATTTCACCATGAGTATACGTAGGCACAAGATTCTAAAATCTTGGCGAGCACAATAATTAAAAACTTAGGTTTAGTCCCTTTCTTTTTTTATTTTCTCTTTTCTCTCTCATTAAGTAAAAGATAACAAACAATTCACGCTAACACTTGATCACGTCACTAACTAAATGGGTCTCGTTGAGTACAACGAACGTGAGGGGAGCTAATAGCTTTCCATTGCATAACCAACTCCCGAACTCGATCTGGAATGTGAGGGGTGCTAATACCTTCCCCTTGCATAACCGACTCCCGAACCAGATCTGATTACGACAACCATTTCCCTTAGCTATAATGGGTTTTATTCGATATTTCCCCATTCCCTTTGAACAAATAAAGATCGGTGGCGACTTTGTTGTAATTCCAAGCGTGCGAGCGCCCGAGTGTTTTTTCACGCCGCAACACACATCACTTTCGCTTAGGCATTTAAGTCAAATTCCTCCAAGAATCTTTTTGAACAACTCATTGACAATTATAACATAGCTCAACGCCTTGTACTTGATATATTGTTCATGTTGGATTCCCCAAAAATTCCACAATTGATTTTTGCCAATCATTATTCGATAATTTGTCAATGGCAAATTTTTTTAAAATTTCATACTTTCACAAATCTTCCAACCATTTTACCCTATGAAGGTTACCTTTGACAATTCTGAGGGGAAAAGACTGGTCGAAATTAATTTTTCTTTTACTTCATTCAATTCTTCTAATTTTTCTTTAGAAACTCTATATCCTGAAGCAACTTGTGCTAAGTCATTAGCTTTTTGATTTTTTTAATCGTGGCACATGTTTGATGTTGACTGAATTGAATCTTCATAATAACGTATTGCTCGTGACGAAGTACATCAATAGGTTCTCCTTGATGCATTTATACTCCTTCGTCAATTGCTTCACAACCAACTCTGAGTCACCTTTAATTTTGACTCCTCTTGCCCCCAAGTCCAACAATATCTTAAGGTCTGCAATTAAGGCTTCGTATTCAGCCTTGTTATTTGAACAATGACCTTGGATTTTTGAATTTGAACTTAGTTGGAATCCACTTGGGGAAAATGATCAGAATCACAATACAATTTCCCTTTCTATGGATAGAACAGTCGAAGTATAACTTCCAAGGTTTTTTTATCAACATTATTTTGCGTTGCTTCAACTATTTGATGATAGACAATAAAATCAACAATGATTTGACCTTTCATAGCTCTTAAAGGCACATATGTTAGAGAATACCCATTTAAAGCCAAAATCCGTTTTCCTATTCGACTATTTAAAATAGGTTTTTAGAGCATATATTTAATAATGTCAAAATGAGAATCGACGAAAATATATGTTGGCTTTATATAATGCTCCAGTTTTGTACTAGAAAAATATAAACAAAGACATAAATTTTCTATGGAGCTATACCTAGTCTCTGCATCATTAAGCACTCAAATAAGTTAATAAATGGATATTTCGACACCATTATCATCCTCTTGCGCTAATATGCTCCCTATTGTCAACTCAAATGCAGAGATGTACAACTTCATGGACTTTTCCCTCATAGGGGGTAACAACATACATAGATTCATAAGATAACTTTTTATCTCGTCAAAATCCTTTTGGTGCTCAGGTTCCCATCTTAATCCTTCTTGTTCCTTCAAATGTAACAAAGGCGATAAAGCTTTCGTCTTGCAACTTAGGTGTGAAATGAAACTCCTTAAGAAGTTTATCTTGCCCATCAAGGATTGAAGTTGCTTTTTGTTTGATGTAGGATTTGTACTAAGTATATCCTTCATCTTTTTCTAGATTTTTCTACGCCTTTCTTGTGGACCACGAAGCCTAGAAAGTCACCTGCATGAACACCAAAATCACATTTTAAGGGATTCATTTTAAGTTCATATTTCCTCATTCTTTTGAATGATTTTCAAAGGTGTTCTAAATGACCATCTTTCGATGAGGATTTGATGATTATGTCATCAATATAGACCTGCATAAATGTATCAATGAAATCATGAAACATAGAGTTCATTACTTTTTGGTAGGTTATACCAACATTCTTTAGGCTGAAGGGTATTACTACCCATTCATAGGTTCCTAAGGCCCCATAACATTAAAAATCCATCTTCGACACATCTTCCTATGCAATAAAAATATGGTTATATCCAAAATAACCATACAAAAGACTTAAGTACTCGAACCCCGATGTCGAATCAACTAGCATTTCTGCCACTTGTATTGGGTATTCATCTTTTGGAGTAGCAACATTTATGTCTCTAAAGTCTATACAGACTCTAAGAGTCCCATTCTTTTTAATCACAAAAACAATATTCGCCAACCATTTGACATACCTGGAAATTCTTATGAACATGCACCCGAGAAATCTTTCAATTTCCTCTTTGATTTTTGACACTACTGTTGGTGCAAACCTCCTCGGTGTTTGGTTCACCAGCCTTTTGTCAAGTCGAATCAGCAATTTTAATTCCACCAATTCTCAAATAAGTCCAGGCATTTTGTCATAATCCCAGGCGAAGCAGCCCTTGAACTCTTTAAGCATCCTTATCATTTAGGTTTTTAGTTATGGCTCAGTCTTGGCACTTATGAAAGTCGACCTTTTGATTTCTACACTTCCTAAATCAACCCCTCTAATGGGTGCTATGCTTGAATCCTCTTGGTTGAAGCCAAAGGATCCTTTTCGAAACCCAAAGGTTCATCAACGTAGATGCAATCAAGCCTATGGTCATCTGAAGCATGATTTTCACCATTTTTTTCTGACTTATTTACTTCAAGTGTAATGGCTTCGACAACCATCTTTTGTTGCGCACCATCCTCTAGAGCTGCCATTATTCTATTTTCACCCATGTAGGCCAAAATCTGAGCCAAAGCATCTGACTCAGTCATTGTTGTCATCTGTTGACCATCTAGTAGCATTGGCCGAACTTTCTACTCCCTAATTTTCATGTTTCCACATAAAATTATGGGTTGGGTGTAACTTTATGGAGGGGAATATATCTCCATGCAGGGAAAAACCTGATTCCTGGGGTAAACATGGCGAAATGTTCGCCAATTTTCTATCAAATTTGTTCCTATTCACATGGTTTACTTTAGTTAAGAAGTAACTTTGACCTACTTCAATATTTTCAACAATGCCATCGGGTATCCAGAAGGTGAACCTTTGATACATTGAAGATGAGACCACTCAAGCCCTATGAATCCATTCATGGCCAAGTATCAAGTTTTAATTGGATTTGGTATTGATGACAATAAATAAGGTGGGCTTTGTAACTGATCCCAGATAAATTTCCACCTAAATGACACATAGGGAATGGCTTGTTTTCCCCTCATAACTACATAACACCATATTACTAGGTCTCATATTCGTATCATACTTGCCAACCTTTTTCAAACGAGAATGCGACACTATGTTTATTATTGCCCCCACAATCCTTCAAGCATTTAGTAATCCATACATTTTTTATCTTGGCACTGATGAACAAAGGTTTTAATGTTGTTGCATCACCATATCAGCCTTTCAGATACATCCCGTTAATCCTCAACACAACCATTGTTCAAAACATAGTAGCAAAGAGGCTTATGGCTGGATATTTCTTCATCAACACCATCATTTTCATCCTCTATTATTTCAATGAATGTGTCATACTCGGCATGAAGTATTGAGATATTGTTAAAGATGATGTCCAACTCCCCTTCTGATCTTAAATCAAAGGTATCTGTTATCATTTCGTCATCTTCAATAATGAAATTTGACTGAGAAAACTTACACCTTCGACGTAACCAAATGTGACAAAATTTTCGATTTGTTGGTTGCAAATGGTCAAGTGCTGGTGCCCTAGGGGCAAAAATGCCACCATTAGAACAAAGAAAGAAACGAGGGTTTTGTAAATATCATAATTTCTTGGGACATAAAACTTCACAATGTTTTCTTTTCAGTGATTTCGTGTAGAACGCTTTGAACGAAGGCAGACTCAAGTTTGCTAAAGGGAAAGCCCCCATGAAAATTGATGCTGACCCATTGTAGATTAGAGATGCCAGTTACGTAGAGCCAACTGTGATCCACATGTTCGAAATCACTGAAGATTTCATCATGGCCGAATTTGAAAGTGAGAATCAGATCGAGGACGTATTCCCGAAGGCTAGAAAAAGTCTGGTGGAGTTCCTATACAAGTGAAAGATTGACTATTTTGAAGTAATGTTATGTCCACGATGCAGTGCGCTGTTCGATAAGAAAGTTGGCGAGAAGGTCGAAGATGCTCAGAAGGCCAAAGAAGCAGAGTAATCTAAGCCTCAGTGCTACTTAAGCAAAAGAGGGGTGCCACCGAGGAAGGGGCAGACACCTAATACATAGTCTAGGCCAAATACCTACAAACCTTTGGCAGATACTGCCCAAAAGAAATGGACTAGGCCTGCTGAAATAGGGTATTAGAGGAAACCAAACTGGAGGAACTTCTACATCAGACGGGGATCTTCCATGACTTACAGAGAAAATTTACAAATGTATGAAAAGCGCTCCTACGGACCTAGTGCTAACTACAAGGGAAAAAATCCCATGACGAGGACCCAGTGGCGCAGGTTTCAAAGAAAAAAGAAGGCGGAAAGAGATGCTGCTGAGTCGAGCAACACCAAGCAATATAAACAACAGACAAGTGATCAGGCGAAAAAACCAGTGGGTAGGAAGCTATTTGCCCCTAAGTCGGGTGCGACAAAAGAGAAGATAAAAAAGGTTGAACAGGCTAAAGAGGATGACTTGTTGACTGATAACTTTGATTTTGAGTAGGAAGCTGATTTCGATATTTTGTGCAACATGGTGTCTGTGCTCCCTTTTGAGTACGATAGGGTAACAGAGGTCGCTGATGAGGAAGACTACGAGGCAGAAGAGTTGGCTAAACACAAGCCAGTATGTTATTTTGTAATGAATAACAGGTGCATCGAGGAGCAAAACACATTCTTCAAGAGGCCCCATGGAAGGATGAAGAACCACCTAATGGCTCTTTTCATAGAAGCTAAGGTTGAGGGTACCACCGTAAACAAGATCTTAATGGATGGTGGGGCAACGATGAACTTGATGCCTCACTTTTTGCTGGCCAAGATCAGGAAGTATGATATTGATCTCATGCCACACAATATGGTCCTATCTAATTATGAAGGGAAAATAGGCCAAACAATGGGATTTATCTAAGTCGAGATAACAGTCGGGTCTATTACTCGACCTACAGTTTTCATGGTGATAATCGTCATACCTAGTTACAATTTATTGCTAGGGAGAGAGTGGATACATGGTATAGGGGCAGTGACTTCGTCCCTACATCAAAGGATAGCCATAGGGCATGAAGATGGGATAGTGGAAAATGTCGAAACAGACCAAGGCTACTTCATGGCTGAAGTAAATCATGTGGACAAAAGGAATTTTGACAGGAATTTGGCGAATATAGCGCTATACATACTAGAGGAAACTGGCTACGTGCCTGTAGAAGAAGCATTCTTCTCTTTGAATCTCCACCCTACCCATGGGTTCACCTGGGGACGAGAAGTGATGTGTGAAAAGGTCTACGGTGTAGATGAAATTTGGTCGACTGGATGGGGCAACGAATTCAATGATGATGACTAAGTTCGATCCTTTAGATCGAATCACGACCTACGTGACTGAGAACGGACTTCAAACGGCTTTAGAAGCTGAAGTATCACACATGGTCATTAAGGCCGATGAAGTTGAGGTGTTTGACGTAGGTAACCAAATCAACGTTGAATTTCAATCTGTCAGAGAACAGCAAAAGACTGGTTTAGAGAAGGACAATAGAGAAGGCAAAAGGCTAGAATGCGTCTATAACGACGAGCCTTTGGGGTTTGAGAAAGACCTGGTAACATCTACTACCAAGATGCAACCCCAAGACCCACTAGAGGAAATAGATCTGGGTGATGGATCAGTCCGAAGGCCAACTTATATAAGCGCAAAGATCGATCCAGACTTAAGGTTAAAAGTAATAGAATTAGAGAATTTAAAGATTGTTTCGCTTGGGATTATAAAAATGCCAGGTCTAAGCAGAGAATTGGTGGAGCTAAAACTACCAATAAAGGCAGGCCAGAAACCAGTCAAGCAGAAGCCAAGGCAATTTGCCCCATATATAATGTCTAAGATAAAGGAGGATATTGAAAGACTCATACGAAGCAGGTTCATAAGAACCGTAAGGTATGTCGAGTGGCTTGCCAACATCGTTCCAGTTATAAATAAAAATGGAACATTAAGGTTTTGCATAGATTTTAGAGATCTCAATGTTGTGACCCCTAAGTTCGAATACCCAATGTCGGTCACCGAGATGTTGGTCGATTCAGTGGAGAGTTTCGAGTACCTTAGTATGTTATATGGGTATTCAGGATATAGTTAAATTTTTATTGCATATGAAGACATGCCGAAGACGACATTTTGATTCCCAGGAGCTTTAGGAACCTACGAGTGGGTAGTGATGCCATTTGGTTTAAAGAATGCTAGAGTAACCTATCAGAGGGTGATGAACTCTATCTTCCATGACTATATTGAGATATTTATGCAAATTTTCATCGATGAAATAGTTATTAAATCTGTGTCGAGGAAAAATCATCTGGATCACCTCAGGCAATCATTTGAAAGGATGAGGAAATATAGCTTTAAGACGACCCCCCTTAAATGTGCTTTCTGCGTGCAGGCAGTAGATTTTCTTAGCTTTGTGGTCCACAAGAAAGAAATTGAGATAAATCATAACAAGACAAAATCTATCAAAGAGACGAAACCTCCATCGAAAAAGAAAGAGTTGCAATCTCTCTTAGGGAAGATCAACTTCTTGAGAAGGTTTATATCAAACCTTAACGGAAAAGTACGGACATTTTCACCATTGCTCCGCATGAAGAAGGAAGAGTTTGTGTGACGACCTGAACATCATAAGGTGTTCGACGAAATCAAGGCATATTTAGAAAATCCTTATATCCTGGCACCGCCAGTTAGAAGCGGATGTATGAGACTGTATATTTCGGTCGAAGACTTGACCATAGGGAGTTTATTAGCCCAAGAGGATGATACTGGTGTCGAAAGAGCCATATATTACCTTAGTCGAGCTCTTAATGATGTCAAAACTAGATATAGCCCAATTGAGAAGATGTGCCTATGTTTGTATTTTTCTTATATGAAATTGAAACATTATATAAGGCCAGTTGATGATTATATGTCTTCTCATGTTGATGTTATTAAGTACATGCTGTCTAAACCAATTTTGCATAATCAAATTGGAAAGTGGACACTTTCTTTAACTGAATATTCTTTAACATATGCGCCTTTAAAGGCCATGAAGGATTCCATTGTTTTGCTCAAATTCTTATTTGAGTTTGAAGCCTTCTTCGATCAGGTCTGCAAAGATATTAACCTTAAACGCTCGACCATTGCCAAGCTTCAAGGAATGAAGGACTCCATTGTAGCAACTTGGGAGGTTAGTGATGGATCTGATCAAAAGGTTGATCAACTTAAAGGTCAGCTCCAGGCATTCAACGACAAGACAACCTCGATTAATGAGAAAATTGCTCAGTGTCGTGCGAAGATGATATAACTCTCCAAGGAGATTTATGGCCTGGAGTGGGAGAAGGATGAATTGGCTTTAGGACAATCACTCCCGACAAAGGAAATGATTGATGTTGAAGCCACCAAAGGAGTCGAGCACGCTGAACATGCGCTCAATCTAGGACTTCAGCTCCCTCATTTGGAAGAACTCAACAATCGCCTTCGCGCCAAACTCGGCCTCTTTAGGACCAAGCTAGAAGAATTCAAGGTGCAATTCCCTGTTTGATCAGTATTTCTGTTAATCTTTTGTTACTTTTTGTTTCGTCCTTGTAATGGATATGCCTCTTTATGTAATGACTACCAATTTGGCACTTTAATACCATGGTGGCAACTTTTGTTTCATTTAGCATATTACTCTTCTTTACATCGAATCTCTTACAGCATAGGTCTATACCATTTAAGGTACTTTCCATTTACTCTAAGAATCCGTTTGTCTATAGCCATTTCTTCGATTTTGTAAGCGTAATTTGAAAACACTTGGAGAATTCGAAACGGACTTTCCCAACTTGGGAACCATTTGCCCAAGGTTCAAACTCTTTGATCCATAGACAAAATAACTTTCCAAACAAAATCTCCATTAGAGAACGTTTTGGACTTAACCTTTTTATTATAGGCTTTAGCAGTTCACTCTTTTTGCCTCATTAATGCATCTAATGCTGCCAGTCTTTCCTCGTCCAAATCAACTATCTCGTCCAACACCATTCCCCAATATTGGTCTGATGGGATCTCATGTTGACATTGAACTCGAACTGACTGTAAGTAAATTTCTACCGGCAACATAGCTTCACGCCCATATGTCAGTCGAAATGGCATTGTGGTCGTTACATCTTTGAGAGACATACGACAAGCCTACAAGACTTGGTCCAACGTTTGGTTCCAATTCTTTGGTTTCCTCCCAACGTGCTTCTTGATCAGACTGCTAATGGTTTTGTTAGCAGCCTCGACCTGCTCGTTTGCTTGAGCATAGTAGGGAGTTGAGGTTAACAATTTAATCCTTATTCTTGACGCAAAATCTTACATCTTTTGACCGATGAATATTGACCCTTTGTCTCTCATAATGGTCTCAGGAACCCCAAACCTATAAATATTTTTTTTCAATAAACTCGATTATGGCCTCTTGATCAACCTTCACTAGAGGAACTGCTTCACTCCTCTTGGTGAAGTAATCAATTCCGACCAAGATATATTTCTGGCTTTTAGAGGACGCAGGTCAGATTTCTCCAATTAGATCTAAATCCCACCCCCTAAACAGCCAAGGTTTTACTATTGCATGCAACTCACTTGTAGGAACGTGTTGTATGCCTGAGTGAACATGGCATTCTTGGCAACCCTTAGCGAAATCAATGCAATCCTTAAGCATTGTGGGCCAATAGACACCTTGTCGACACAATAACCATTTCATTTTGTGCCCCACTTGATGAGCACCACATGCCCCACTATGGGTGTTCGAAACAGGCAGCTATTCCTTTTCTTAGCCAAGGCACTTGAGCAACACCCCCTCAGGGGTTTTCTTAAATAACTATTTACAATAATTACGTAGCTTAGCGACCTATACTTGACCTTTCGATTTGTTGACCCGACCGGATTACTCAACTAATTAACTATGGGTTTTCTCAAGTCGGTGTCAAGGAAGTCCTGGACAATACAGATTTCAAAGTTCTCCGAGTCTATTGCCCCAAGCTTTGTCAGCACCATATCTGATGGAGAAAGCTTCGTTGCCTGGACTCTTCCTCAAACTTCAATCAATTCTTCTAACTTTCCTTTTAGAACTCTATATTCCGAAGCGATCTGTGCCAATTCGTTTGCTTCGTGATTCTTCAATCTAGGAATATGTCTAATATCCATGAAGTCAAAACATTTGATAAGTCGATTCACTATAACAAAGTACATGATCAAGTTCTCCTTGATACACTTATATTCTTTTGTTATTTGCTTCACGACTAACTAAAAATCTCCTTTTATCTCGACTCACTTTGCCCCCAATTCTAACAAGATTTTGAGCCCAGATATCAAAGCTTCGTACCTGGCCTCGTTGTTGGAGCAAGAGCCTTCGATTTTAAACTTGAACTTTGTTGGCACTTTGGTTGGTGAAATGATCAAAATTCCAACGCCTGTTCCATTTTTATGACTTAAACCATCGAAGTATAACTTCCACGGTTCAATTTCCAAATAATTCACAAGTATCTCGACCACTGTGTGATCCACAATGAAGTCTGCGACCACCTGTCCCTTCATGGCCTTTAAAGGCGCATATGTTAAAAAATATTCAGTTAAAGCAAGTGCCCACTTTCCAATTCGACTATGCAAAATTGGTTTAGATAACATGTACTTAATAACATCAACATGAGAGACACACAAACATTAACTAGCCTTATATAATGTTTCAATTTCATACAAGAAAAATACAAATATATGCACATCTTCTCGATTGGGCTATATCTAGTTTTGGCATCATTAAGAGCTCGACTAAGGTAATATATGGCTCTTTCGACACCATTATCAGCCTCTTGGGCTAATAAATTCCCTATGGTCAAGTCTTCGGCCGAAATATACAGTCTCATACATCTGTTTCTAACTGGCGGTGCCATGATAGGAGGATTTTCTAAATATGCCTTGATTTCGTCGAACACCTTCTGATGCTCAGGTCACCACACAAACTCTTTTTTCTTCAGGAGGAGCAGCGGTGAAAATGTTCGTACTTTTCCACTGAGGTTCGATATAAACCTTCTTAAGAAGTTGATTTTACCTAAGAGATATTGCAACACTTTCTTTGTCGACGGAGGCTTCGTCTCTTTGATGGCTTTTGTCTTGTTTTGATTTATATCGATTCATTTCTTGTTTCCTCTGGTATGCATGGAGCTATATTCGCCAAATTCCTGTTAAAATTCCTTTTGTCTATATGATAGACTTCAGCCATGAAGTAGCCTTGGTCTGCTTCAACATTTTCCACTATCTCATCTTCACATCACATGGCTATCCTTTGATGCAAGGATGAAGGAACTACCCCTATACCATATATCCACTATCTCCCTAGCAACAAATTGTAACTAGGTCTGGCAGTTATCACCACAAAAAATGTAGGTCGAGTAATAGACTCGACTGTTATCTCGACCTGGATAAATCCCATTGTTTGGCCCGTTTTTCCTTCATATTTAGATAGGACCATATTATGTGGCCTAAGATCAGTATCATACTTCCCGATCTTGGCCAGCAAAAAGTGAGGCATCAAGTTCACCGCTGCCCCACCATCCACTAAGATCTTATTTATGGTGGCACCCTCAACCTTATCTCGTATGAAGAGAGGCTTCAGGTGGTTCTTCATCCCTCCATGGGGCCTCTCAAAGAATGTGTTTTTCTCTTCGTTGTACCCATTATTCATTACAAAATAACAGAATGGCTTGTGTTTAGCCAACTCTTCTGCCTCGTAGTCTTCCTCCTCAGCGACCTCTGTTACCCTGTCGTACTTATAAGGGAGCACATACACCACGTTGCACAAAACGTCAAAATCATCTTCTAACCCAGAATCGAAGTTATCAGTCAACAACTCATCCTCTTTAGCTTGTTCATCCTTTTCGATCTTCTCTTTTGTCGCACCCGACTTGGGGCGAATATATATCTTCCTACCCACTGGTTTTATCGCCTGATCACCTGTCTGTTGTTTATATTGCTTGGTGTTGCTTGTAACGACCCGATTTTAATTATCTCTATTTGTGGTGTTAATTATATTATTTTGTGGAGTATTTTACTTTAATTTGACAATGATTATGTTATTTGTGAAATTGGTGTTTTAATATGTTATGTTTTCATATTAAGCATTTTTACCGTTTTTGAGAGTTTGCAGGGAAAATTGGAATAGAGGGTATTTTAGACTTTTCACATTAGATAGTATTTAATTAATGATATAATAGATATTTTGAGATATTTATGTTAAGTAAATATTTTTGTGTTTGTGAGAAAAGAAATAGAAGGGATAGAATTAGAAAGGAAAGAAAAAGAGAGAAAACTATATATAGAGAGAGATAGTAAGAGAAAGGGAAGGAAATAGGAGAGAAAGAAAAGGAGGAGAAGAGAAAGAGAAGGAAAAGAGGAATTTTCACCCGAATCAACTTCCGATCGTTTCTAAACTCGGGTAAGGGTGTGAAATATCATTATTCTAACTTTGTATACGATTATGTATGATTGTTTCCGATTGTTTAGAGAAATATGAGTTTTAGGTTGAAAATGACATAATCGGTCGTAAAAGATGTTTTCACGGATGGAATTCGAAATAAATTGCGTAGATTAGTCGAGTGAGGTGAGGCCGAGATTATAGAAACTCGTTTCGTTGAAATCGGTTGATATTTGAAGATTTCATGTTTTTGGGTTTTGGAAAATTTGAGATTTTGGTGAAAAATAAAAGTCGTGGAATCGAGTTTTTCTTGATCCTAATATGTCCGTATGTATTTATGTGATATTACCATGTGTTTGTTTCGAAGGAATTATGTGAATCGGTCGGGTTTTCGGACGAAAACGCCGAAAAATAGCAGCTGCACCAGTAGAACCCGCAGGGCTGCATTGCTGATTTTTCTGGTTTTGTGTAATTGTCGGAAAACTTCGGAAATTCATATCTCTTGAACCGTAAGTCGGTTTTGACCCCCGTTCGAAGCGTTGGGAAGCTAACGAGATGTTCTTTCTAGGAAAAATAGTTTTGAGGTCTGAAACTGGTTCAATCAGTACAGTTTTTTCGAACCGTTTCGTAGTGTCGGGCGTCCGGTTTATGTTTTTGCGTTATTTTGAAATATCCATAACTTATTCGTTGTTTATCCGATTTAAACGTTCTTTATATCAAATCAAAGGTGTTGAGGAGTACTATTTGATGGTGATAAGAAATTATATTTTTAGCCGACTTTTGGCCGACTTTTCTGACTGTTTGTGAATAGTGATTTTGTAGAAAATGTTAAGTATGTTAATTATGAATGATATGAATGTGTTGTGGATATGTTTGTAGAGTGAACCCTTGATTTGAGAATGCTTTGTGAATTGTGGATCTTTAGTGAATGTATGCATTGTTTGAATTAAGTGATAATGCATGTTAAATGTGAATATGTGATGAGATGTTGTGGTGATGGTTTGTGGCCTTAGGGCAAATAATTGCATTGATGTAAATTGAATTACAATGCATGAAAATGACTATATGGATCACATGGTTGTATTTGAAGAATTGTATATGTTGTTATACAATTGATGCATGTGATATGTATGTGATGAATGCATGACTATATTGTGAATATGTATGCATTTCAAGAGTATCATGAGTCATGTTGTATGTGAAACATCATGATGTGCATTCTTATGTTGTGCGATTCTAATGAGAATCCGTTGTAACGTCGTGTGCCTATGTGAGGTGTGAGCGATGATTACAAATGATTGTGTGCCTATGTGGGGTGTGAGCAATCGGATCGTGTGCCCGTGTGGGGTGTGAGCGATCGGGTCGTGTGCCCATGTGGGGTGTGAGCAATGGGTGAACATCGTAGGCCCGACGGGGAGTTACTTCGGTAACGAGCGATGGTTCCAGCAGAGTTCCTGAGTGAACTAGTGATGATTGAGTCGGTACCCGCATTGCATCTGCATAGAGTCGAGAGTCGGTCTCTATGAGTTGCATTTGTCATCATTGTATTTGTGCATTGATGAATGAACATATATATGTATATGTTGATGTGGAATGAACAGAATTGTGCAGGTGTGCATTGGAGGATAAACATAATATGTATGTTTATGTGAAATGATGATAATTGTATGTTTGTAATGATGCATAGGTGAATGAACACAAATATATGTGTTTATGTTGAATGAATTGATATGTATTAGTGATACATGTATTTGAGCATGAATGGATATGCCTATGGGATTTGATGTGTTAAACTACGGATTGTTATGCCGTGTAAATGACTTATGGTATATGTTGATGTTATGTGTATAGATACGTGCATCGTGATAAGTCGTGGTGAGAACGTGGTATATGTATATTAGATGTTGAGATATATATAATTATATGCAACGTTATTATGATAATATTTCTCACTATTATGCTGTTTTATAATGCTCTATGAGGCATTGCAGATTAGGTATGCTGGTGGTCTTTGGTGAAGCGTGTCTTCACTTCCTTTTGGTCGTCTGGCTCTGATATGTAGCGTCGGGTAGCTAGGATGATTTTGAATTCCTTTTTGTGATGCATTGATTTATGTATCTGGCTGATGAATTATGTGTATAAACCTGATGTTTGATGTGATTCACTGGATGATGTATATATATGTTTGATGTTGCAATGTTTAGATTTTCCGCTTATATTCTAAATATTGATTGATATGTGGGTGTAAGGACTGAGATCCTTTATTGCTGATAGTTACCCCACTGTTGCATATCTATTTGAGCAGGTGTTGTATGTTTTAATTTCATATAAATTGTGGCATGTCTCTTTTATCCCATGTTATAATTATACTCTGACGAAATTTTTAATATGTGCGTAAATGATTTAATTGATTATTTGGGGGTAAAAAGGGGGTGTTACAATAGTGGTATCAGAGCCAGTGTTGAGTCAGTTGTGTCTGTCTTGTGGTTGTGTTGGTTAAATTGTTGTTTACCTTGTTGTTATTTTTGGGAACAGTCGGATATGGCTGGTAGAAATGATGTTGCTATGGCTGCTGCTATGGAAGCAATGGCTAGGGCTGTGCAGGGTGCACCGAATGCGAATGCGAATGATGAGTTCAGAAAGAATCAACCACCGGTCTTCAAAGGAAGATTCGATCCCGATGGTGCTCAACTCTGGTTGAAGGAAATTGAAAGAATTTTCAGGGTTATGGATTGTACTGAAGAGGATAAGGTGAGGCTTGGATCTCACATGCTGAAGGAAGAAGCCGACGATTGGTGGGTCGGTAGGCGTCAAATTCTTGAGGTGGATCATGAGGAGATAACTTGGGAATTGTTTCGTACTGAGTTTTTGGTGAAGTATTACCCGGAGAGTGTTAAAGGAAAGAAAGAGATTGAATTTCTGGAATTGAAACAAGGTAGTATGTCAGTGGTGGAATATACTGCGAGGTTTGTTGAGTTGGTTCAGTTTTATCCTCATTATGTTGCCGTTACTGCTGAGTTCTCAAAGTGTATTAAGTATGAGAACGGTTTGCGTCCTGAGATTAAGCAAGCTGTGGGATATCAGAGGATTAGAACATTTTCTGATTTAACTGAATGTTGCAGAATCTTCGAGGAAGACAGCAAGGCTCGTTCTACATATTACAAGAGTGTGAATGAGAGTAAGAGTAAGCAACAAGCGAGGAGTGGACCTTATGTGACACCCGCTGATAAGGGCAAGCATAAGGGAAACTTTGATAGGAAAGCTGGCGGAGGAGGTTCCGGTTCCATTAAGTGTTATGACTGTGGTGAAGTCGGACATAAATCCGTGGAGTGCAGGAATACTGCATTGAAGTGTTCTAACTGTGGACGTAAAGGGCATTCTGTTGCCGATTGTAGAAAGAGTTTAGTGACCTGCTACAACTGTGGAGAATTGGGTCACATGAGTACTAAGTGTACTAAACCGAAGCAAGCTCAAGCGGGCGGAAAGGGGTCAGACACTGCTAGTGCGGATCGTTGATTAAAGGTATAAGTTTTATTAATAGTACCCTTTTGTTGCTGATGTTGTTTTGAAAGAGACTCATTTGTTTATTTCCTATGAGTGTGCAAAGTGTTTGAATTTGTTTATGACTGCTTCTGGGTCGGTAACTACGTTTTTGGCGTGTAAGTTGTCTTTTGACCATGTATGATAAAGTCTTCATTATGGATTTTGGGTATTTGTCGATGTTGTTGATTCCTTAGTACGTGATAGGTGTGAGGAACACTATCAGTGCTCTCTGGTTTTTCTAGTCTTTGTCTTCAGGATTGAGAATAAGATAAGTGGGGGAGAAACTGGTACTTCTCCCAGTGACTCCAGGTATGGAGCGTTGGCTCAGTGTGTTGTTGGTTGCCCGATTGTAAGTGTTGTTTGGACAGTGTTATTCCCGATTCCGAAGGGAATGCGGAAGTAAGGATATGTCAATTAAGGATTTGTACCTTAGGTGGTTTTGTGCACAAGAGGCAAGGAAGGTTGTTATGGCTTGGTAAAGATGGTTTATACCCCATCATGATTGTCGACTATCTATTGACAAATTGAGGAACTGATCACCCTTAATCCCTTGTTGATAGCAGACGGAAATTGTGTTGGTGGGAGTAGACGTGTCTTTCCAGCTTAGATGGCATGTTGGTGGTGCTAGTGTTCTAGATATTAAAAGTAAAGCCAAGAGAATGGATGATTGATTAGTATAGCCAGCATGTGGTGTATACTCGTATGGATGCTATGGGAAGCAAACACAGAGTTATAATGAGTTACGGAGTTTTGAGCTTAAGGTATCAATGTAAGAATTTTAAGGAAACCATTATGTATGAGTAGCAAGTTTAGAAAAGAGATGAAGTTTTAAGATAAGTTATCCAAGTGCGGATGTTCAGTGCGAATAAGTTTCAAAGAGCTAAAAGTAGGAGTTGTCTACAGCTCCAGTTTTGATTTTTGCCTGATCTTAATGAACGGTTCGAGGAGTATTGAGTTATGTCTTGATGAGTTTAGTCGGTGGGTTAATGCAATATGGTTAAGTCGTAGTTTATGCTTTACGATAATTGAGGATTCATCCAAGGATTTATGCTATTCAGGATTGGAAATGGGTTGCAGTGATTTTGTGTTGAAAGTATGGAAGTGTTATTGTTATGATCTAAGTTTGAAATGATTGGTAATCGCAAGAGAATAGAGTATGAGACAACTATAAGAGTTGGGATTCCAAAACGAGCTATGAATTTGAATTGGATTATTCTTTGGGAAGGATTAATGTCTTGCCTGACGAGTTAAGTTGGAAGCCTTTGCATGTGTATGTTCGGATGGTCAGAGAAGTAGAACTGTTTGAGTAGTTCAGATGCTTGTGTATGGTGTGTAAGCTAAAGCAGCATAGAGTGAAGTGGTGGATATAACAAGTGAACAAGGATTTTCTGGTGATTAGTAGAAAAAGTCAAATGTTGATTATGGAATTAGTGGTTTTTGTTAGTCGCGAGTAATCAGAGTGCACATCGGAAGTGTGAAATTCTTGTATTAGTTGTTGAGAGACAAGGATGCAGGTATCCTGGTTTTGCGGATGTTGCTGAGGTAAATGTTGTGTCGTGGAACGTTATGTTCTTGTCCGTGTTGTTGTTTCGTTTTCATTGTGATGGTTCGAGTACGTGTAGCTAATTCCTATGTTTGGGGATTAGGGGAGTGGTACCAATGGTGTTGGTGTCAATCTTGTCGTGGTCGTTGTCTTGTCGTTGTTGTTTGTTGGTTTGTTGTTTATGTTATTCGTGGTGTGCCTTGTGTCGGCATGATAGTTGGTTGGTCGGCACGCGAGAGTAGTATCCGAGTTTGTGTGTGCTTAGCATATTTTCGAGGACGGAAATGTCTAAGTGGGGAGAGTTGTAACGACCCGATTTTAATTATCTCTATTTGTGGTGTTAATTATATTATTTTGTGGAGTATTTTACTTTAATTTGACAATGATTATGTTATTTGTGAAATTGGTGTTTTAATATGTTATGTTTTCATATTAAGCATTTTTACCGTTTTTGAGAGTTTGCAGGGAAAAATTGGAATAGAGGGTATTTTAGACTTTTCACATTAGATAGTATTTAATTAATGATATAATAGATATTTTGAGATATTTATGTTAAGTAAATATTTTTGTGTTTGTGAGAAAAGAAATAGAAGGGATAGAATTAGAAAGGAAAGAAAAAGAGAGAAAACTATATATAGAGAGAGATAGTAAGAGAAAGGGAAGGAAATAGGAGAGAAAGAAAAGGAGGAGAAGAGAAAGAGAAGGAAAAGAGGAATTTTCACCCGAATCAACTTCCGATCGTTTCTAAACTCGGGTAAGGGTGTGAAATATCATTATTCTAACTTTGTATAACGATTATGTATGATTGTTTCCGATTGTTTAGAGAAATATGAGTTTTAGGTTGAAAATGACATAATCGGTCGTAAAAGATGTTTTCACGGATGGAATTCGAAATAAATTGCGTAGATTAGTCGAGTGAGGTGAGGCCGAGATTATAGAAACTCGTTTCGTTGAAATCGGTTGATATTTGAAGATTTCATGTTTTTGGGTTTTGGAAAATTTGAGATTTTGGTGAAAAAATAAAAGTCGTGGAATCGAGTTTTTCTTGATCCTAATATGTCCGTATGTATTTATGTGATATTACCATGTGTTTGTTTCGAAGGAATTATGTGAATCGGTCGGGTTTTCGGACGAAAACGCCGAAAAAATAGCAGCTGCACCAATAGAACCCGCAGGGCTGCATTGCTGATTTTTCTGGTTTTGTGTAATTGTCGGAAAACTTCGGAAATTCATATCTCTTGAACCGTAAGTCGGTTTTGACCCCCGTTCGACCAGCGTTGGGAAGCTAACGAGATGTTCTTTCTAGGGAAAAATAGTTTTGAGGTCTGAAACTGGTTCAATCGGTACAGTTTTTTCGAACCGTTTCGTAGTGTCGGGCGTCCGGTTTATGTTTTTGCGTTATTTTGAAATATCCATAACTTATTCGTTGTTTATCCGATTTAAACGTTCTTTATATCGAATCGAAGGTGTTGAGGAGTACTATTTGATGGTGATAAGAAATTATATTTTTAGCCGACTTTTGGCCGACTTTTCTGACTGTTTGTGAATAGTGATTTTGTAGAAAATGTTAAGTATGTTAATTATGAATGATATGAATGTGTTGTGGATATGTTTGTAGAGTGAACCCCTTGATTTGAGAATGCTTTGTGAATTGTGGATCTTTAGTGAATGTATGCATTGTTTGAATTAAGTGATAATGCATGTTAAATGTGAATATGTGATGAGATGTTGTGGTGATGGTTTGTGGCCTCTAGGGCAAATAATTGTATTGATGTAAATTGAATTACAATGCATGAAAATGACTATATGGATCACATGGTTGTATTTGAAGAATTGTACATGTTGTTATACAATTGATGCATGTGATATGTATGTGATGAATGCATGACTATATTGTGAATATGTATGCATTTCAAGAGTATCATGAGTCATGTTGTATGTGAAAACATCATGATGTGCATTCTTATGTTGTGCGATTCTAATGAGAATCCGTTGTAACGTCGTGTGCCTATGTGAGGTGTGAGCGATGATTACAAATGATTGTGTGCCTATGTGGGGTGTGAGCAATCGGATCGTGTGCCCGTGTGGGTGTGAGCGATCGGGTCGTGTGCCCATGTAGGGTGTGAGCGATCCATAAACATTGTGTGCCCATGTGGGGTGTGAGCAATAGGTGAACATCGTAGGCCCGACGGGGGAGCATCGTAGGCCCGACGGGGAGTTACTTCGGTAACGAGCGATGGTTCCAGCAGAGTTCCTGAGTGAACTAGTGATGATTGAGTCGGTACCCGCATTGCATCTGCATAAAGTCGAGAGTCGGTCTCTATGAGTTGCATTTGTCATCATTGTATTTGTGCATTGATGAATGAACATATATATGTATATGTTGATGTGGAATGAACAGAATTGTGCAGGTGTGCATTGGAGGATAAACATAATATGTATGTTTATGTGAAATGATGATAATTGTATGTTTGTAATGATGCATCGGTGAATGAACACAAATATATGTGTTTATGTTGAATGAATTGATATGTATTAGTGATACATGTATTTGAGCATGAATGGATATGCCTATGGGATTTGATGTGTTAAACTACGGATTGTTATGCCGTGTAAATGACTTATGGTATATGTTGATGTTATGTGTATAGATACGTGCATCGTGATAAGTCGTGGTGAGAACGTGGTATATGTATATTAGATGTTGAGATATATATAATTATATGCAACGTTATTATGATAATATTTCTCACTATTATGCTGTTTTATAATGCTCTATGAGGCATTGCAGATTAGGTATGCTGGTGGTCTTTGGTGAAGCGTGTCTTCACTTCCTTTTGGTCGTCTGGCTCTGATATGTAGCGTCGGGTAGCTAGGATGATTTTGAATTCCTTTTTGTGATGCATTGATTTATGTATCTGGCTGATGAATTATGTGTATAAACCTGATGTTTGATGTGATTCACTGGATGATGTATATATATGTTTGATGTTGCAATGTTTAGATTTTCCGCTTATATTCTAAATATTGATTGATATGTGGGTGTAAGGACTGAGATCCTTTATTGCTGATAGTTACCCCACTGTTGCATATCTATTTGAGCAGGTGTTGTATGTTTTAATTTCATATAAATTGTGGCATGCCTCTTTTATCCCATGTTATAATTATACTCTGACGAAATTTTTAATATGTGCGTAAATGATTTAATTGATTATTTGGGGGTAAAAAGGGGGTGTTACATTGCTTGACTCTGCAGCATCTCTTTCCGCCTTATTTTTCCTCTGAAACCTGCGCCACTGGGTCCCCGCCATTATTTGCCTAATGGGTTCAAAATGTTTGTTGTTCATAATGTCAAGGATCTAGAACTTCTAATGATGCATAACAGAAAAAAAATTTAGTATGCAATTCCATTATCCATGTTAGCATTTAGATTATCAAATTTTCATCGCCCTTTAGTACATTCTGACTTTGTTTAGTTGCATGAAAACATCATAACATAATGTGTTGAGATAGCACACAATGTGTCAACCAGAAAAAGAAAGGATATTGTTAAACGTGCAACACAATTGGATGTTGTTGTCACAAACAAATTGGCCAGGCTGCCCAGCCAAGAGGACAAATGATTTTTTGACGCGCTTTGTACATATATATGTGAGGATGAATTCCAACATATTTATGACATTAACTAAGAGATGGTACCATATCTTTTTCTATTTTGTTTTGGCTGAACTAATGTTTGTATTATTAAGACAAGTTGTTGTGTCTATTTTATATATGTACTAAACCTTTTGGTTTTCTCACTATCATCTTTATTTTAAATTCAGATCTTACTTGAATCAGATAAAGAGATAAAATGTAATATATGCATTTCAACTTCGGTGTAGTTTTTTTTTCTTTTTGAATTTGATCAGTTTGCAATACCATATTACAATTGCATAGATGTTATACCCAGTCTACAATCATCTTCATATTTATGCTTTGAACTATAAATTGTTTTGGAACTGTGATATATATAACCATTTAATACATGTTTTATTTATAATCAGTTTTCAATCGTCTTCGTAACAGCAACTAATGGACAACTAAAGTTGAAATATACTTAAACAACTAGTTGTATAAATTTTCTTTCACACTTTACTAACACAAAGTGCAAATTAAAACTTAACAAAATGTGTCTGCTAATTATCTCACTTAAAAAGGAAGATAACATAAAGTAACTATGGAAACATTATATCATATTTGTTATCGAAAACTTCTTTCCCGATGAAAACTATTGGAGACAAAAGTTATCATGTTCTATGGGGTCATATCCTCAACATTTAATGAAATTACTCTCAATATATCAAGTTTGTTAGTTCACCCTATTTCCTCTCATTTTTAAAATAGATTTGACTAAATCTAAAAAAAAAAATTTTAAGTAAAAATTATATACGGGAACAAGTTTACTATTAATTCAAATATTTTTATAAATATTGTCAAACCAAAATTAATATTTATATACGAGGAAAAATATATTGTTGATTAAAATATTTTTATATACGTAAACAATTATAGACATCGACTTATTATAACGCGAACATGAAGTTACTGATAATAATATTCAAATATTTTTGTAAATAATATCAAAACAAAAATAATATTTATATACTAAAATTTATATTGTTAGATTCAAATATTTTTATATATGTAAAAAATTATAGGCACAAATTTATTATCTCTTTTAAAAATAATAAACTTTTTTAGTTACCCGTGCGTAGGTGTCATACCCCAATTTTGTATTTATGATTCAAATATAAAAAAATGTGACACTTAAAAAATAATGGGTTAATTGTGATTTACCCCCTTGACATATGAGCGTGTTTTGATTTACCCGCCCTAAACTTTTTTAGTTACCCGTGCGTAGGTGTCATACCCCAATTTTGTATTTATGATTCAAATATAAAAAAATGTGACACTTAAAAAATAATGGGTTAATTGTGATTTACCCCCTTGACATATGAGCGTGTTTTGATTTACCTCCCCTCCCCCCCCCCCCCCCCCCCCCCCCCCCCCCCACCGTTGCCATAGGCAGGTTTTGGCAACGATTTTTTCAAAAAAAACCGTTGCCTAAAGACATGTAGGGGGTAAATCAAAATTCGCTCATATGTCAGGGGGGTAAATCACAATTAACCCCAAAAATAATTAAGTATATTCTACAATGAGAAAATAGGTGATGCACTGACAGTGTAAAAAAATTTTACACTGTCAACCAATCACGACCATGAATCTCGCCAAGTCAGACTGTAATTTTTAAAAAATTTATATGATATGGCAAAACGTTATGTTTTTATTGGATGACAGTATAAAACTTTTTTACACTGTCAGTGCACTACCATTAAACCCTTCTACAATTTAGTGTTTGCTAATGCACTTATAAAATCATATGTGTACAATTATGCCGTACGAAATAATATAATACGGGAAAAATGAAATAACTGATTTAAATATGTAGCGAATCAATAAAATTTTAATAAATTTTATTTTTTCATATCGTGAAAATTATATGAAACGGGAAAAATGAAACTACTGATTAAATATGTAGTGAGTCAACAAAATTTCAATAAATTGTGTTTTCTCATATAGCGGAAATTATATGAAATAGGAAAAATGAAATTATTGATCCAATTATTGAATAATGGAAATTGATCGGTCATTTTTTTCAAATATGTGAAAAAGATTAAAAGAGTTTATTAAAAAAATTTAAATAGATATTTTAAAATTGTATTCTCTCTTATAAAATAATTGCCTTAATTTTATAAAACTAAAAAGATCGATTTATCTAATATAGGTTTTAATAGTTTTTATTTTTAATCATATTTTTTTTATAAGCAAAAACCTTCCATTGATAACGAAAGGGAGCAAGAATGCAACCCATGATCAACATAATACAATACACATCAGTAACCCATAAGAAAACAGATTACAAACCCAATCCCACAATCAAAACCTTCATAAAAAATCTAAGGGGTGTTTAGACCAATCGTAGAAGGAACATACAACATCCTTAGGAGAACCTATAGTTAACCATAACCACGCCATCTTCATGATTCTATGCACAAGGTCAATTTCGCGGGCAACACCATCATTGAATATTATTTGGTTTCTAGCCCACCAAATGTTCCAACAAACTGAAAACCAAACTAAATTAGCATTACATTTAGACGAACGCCTAACCAAAAGAACAAACCACTCCATGAAGTGATTTCTGCAGTCAATGGAATCTACCCTGTCAACTCTAACCAATCCAAAATAGCGATCAAAACAATCCTAATAGTTGGGCAAGTCACCATTATGTGGTCGATAGATTCAATGTCATTAAAACAAAATACACAAACTAAGTCGTGGGGATCAGAGATAACTGTAACGCCCTCTTTTATTTATTTTATTATTTATAGAGTCTAATTAATTAATTTGACTAATTGTGGCGATGATTTATGAATTATTGTGTTTTGTGATGAATTGCGTGATGTTGATGATGGTATATAATAATATAATTAGTTAATTATTATTATTATTGAGTAATTAAAATAATTAAAAAAAATAGAAATTATTAGTATTTTTATTAAAATATAAAATATAAGGTAGGGGGTGTATGACCGAAAGTGTAGAATCTTGGGGGTGCATGAGAATGCTAATATGTTATTATTATTAATACTTAAAATATAATATTAGTAATATTGGGAATAATTATTATTATTATATGGTTATTAGAAATTATAATAAAAGGGGATTAGTGGTATATTGTTATAAAAAAAAAAAAAAAAGTTGAGAAGGGTAGAATTGGAATAATTTGGGATATTAGGGGTCCTAAGGTTATTATTGGAATATGGAAAATATAATATAGGGAGATTAGAGTTAGATCGTAACATGGGTACGATCATTTGGGAAAAGGCTGGCTGAGAAGTGTGAAGAATGGAACGTAGAGAGAAGAGAAAGAAAGGAATGTAACATTCTGCAAACCCTTTGAGTTAGAGCCTCCAGTTACAAGGTAAGGGGGGACTAACATTTTATAATGGGATTGATAATGTATGTTTGGGGTTAGGGTTGTTTAGGGATGTTTTTGAGTTGATTATGAATTGATGTAATAGGGTTGTATATGTTTGTTGATAATGTTGATTTGTGTTGAATTGATGAATGGGGATGAATTTTATGGCATAATGTTGTTAGAATTGATGTTGGTTGATAGGTTTAGAGTGAAATAACAAAAAATAATTGACCAATAATAAGTGATTTTCAAAATAAGCTATTTGGACATGTTGGGGAATGTTTGACATAATTTTAAGTTGAAAAAAAATGAGTTTAAGAGTGAAATTTCCGTAATGGGATCGCAGGAGACTGTAGAAGTGTATTGACCGACTTGTTTTGGGCATATCTTGAGTTCCGTAAGTCCGTTTGAGGTCCCGTTCGAAGCGTTAGAAAACTAACACGATAATATTTATGTTTATGTGGAGAAATTAAGTCTAGGAGTTCTTCAATAGTAGTGGTTACCTTGTTTTTATACCATAAATGTTGGCGATTTCGGTCATGCGTTGGTCATTTTGTTTCGAGTGTAACTGGAGCGTCGTAAGTCCGTTTGGGGGTGGCGTTAGTTGCGTTGGAAAGAGGACTTAATGACCTTTCCAACTGGAAAGTTTCGGAATTTTATCATAAGTATATAAGTTTTGGCATCATTTTGAAGTTAGACAAAATATTCTGCCCGGTGTGAGTATGTGTTCTTATGGTTTGATTAAACTGAATGGATTGGTGTATTAGGTCTTAAAATAAAATTCATATCCTTGAAATAGACTCTCTAAGATTTTCAAAACATATTCATTTGCGTGATTCCGACTTCGTTTGATATTTTAAATAATTATTTGAATATGATTGTGTCGATCGTTGGTAGTTGTGTTACGCATTTGGGCGAATCAAATGATGTATAAAATGATGTTGGGAGTAATTATTTACTTGATGAAATAAATTATGTTATTGTTGATGTTTGTTGTTGAAGGCTTATGCCTTGGGTCTTTGTACCAATATTGATGATGTTATGTTAAGGTGTGATCAGGAGGATAGTGTACATGTGTTTCTGATATTATACATGTGTTATTGTGCATCATATGTCGTGCATTTTCATGGTGATTGGTGGGATGGATCGTTGCTCAGGAGGAGTGTATGCGATTCATCTGTACTCCTATATGGAGAATGGTGGGGGATAGATCATTGCCAAGTAGAGGTGTATGTGATCTATCCGGGGGTTCGATTGAATGAACCAACGAGTCGGTACCACATGCATGATTGCACTTGCATTTCATATGATGTTGATGTTAATTGTTGATGCTGCTAAGTTTTATAAATTGTTGATGCTGCTAATTGTGGATGATGTTGTAAACTGTTGATAAATATGAGTAATAATGTGTAGTTGATGTTGTATGGTTGTTGTTATATGTGGTGTTGATTTTGATGTCAGTTGTTAACTACAGATACGTGATAAATTGCTATTGTTGCTATAATATGATAATATATTGTTGTTGTTGATAACATGCATTATGTGTTGTTATTGGTGAAGAATTGTAAGTTGCTGAACATGATAATTCCTTACCATGTTATAATTTTATTATGAATTGTGAAATCTCACCCTTTCTGCTTGAATGTTACCTCTTACGTGGGTAACGTGCAGATTCATTGGAGTAGTTGCTGCTTGAGTTCGGAGTCTCTTGTGTCTTTGTGTAGGAGTCTGCTC
This sequence comes from Lathyrus tuberosus, assembly GCA_022829125.1. NCBI lineage: Eukaryota > Viridiplantae > Streptophyta > Magnoliopsida > Fabales > Fabaceae > Lathyrus > Lathyrus tuberosus. Next base: position 2,429,435 of record JALAZF010000563.1, read on the forward strand.
TGATACGTAACGGGATGGGTCTTGTTTAGTTGTTTTTATTCCTATTTTGTTACGTATTAGATTTTGAAACATATTATAAAGAAGTTGTTTATTTGTTGTAATGAAGGCCTTAGTGCCATTTGAGTTGAAGATGGTGATGTTATAAAAGAAAAAAACAAATATTTTTCCGCTGCAGTTTGTATAAACCTTTATAAAGGAATTTTTATGGAATTAATAAAGTATTATTTGTATAGTTACTATTATTATAAAGTTGAAAAGAATGTAATATCCCGTATTTTACGAAAACTCTGATAAGTGCTATTATAATTATTATAATATTATGTATTTGGGAAACGGGGTGTTACAATTGCCGCCCTGGCCGCCAGATTGTAACGAGTTAGTAGTCTATCCAATAGAAGACGCAACCAAAAAGCTTAACCTTCATCGGAATCATCGAGTGCCACAATAAATCGAAAACGGTCTTGGAAATAATATCAACCTCAAGAAACACTTGATTCTGCATCAACATGTTATAACATGTTTTAATAGAAAAAACATTGTTCATAGTGCTTAGCCAGCAACAATCATCAACAACATACTGTATTGGAAGTCTTTCCTGCAACAAGTCCATCAATGCATGATGTTGCTGCAGTAAAACATCATTCCAGGTCTGAATATTAAAAACTAGCCTCCACTGCCACGCACCATGCACCCAATCTCCATGGTCCTGAACCAATCCGAATTAAGTACAAGACAATAGGTACAGGTCTGGAAATGAAATGCTAAGAGGGGACTTATCAATCCACCTAGCATGCCAAAACAAAACGAATGCCCCATTCCCCAAATTCCACGAAACTAAGCTCAGGAATGAATCAGTTTTCACTGAGGTCCCAAGCTTTATTAAATCTCGCCACCACAACGATTTCTTCCGGATCAAAACATTATCCTGCAGGAGGCAAAAAGTTTTATGCTGCAGCCATATTTTTCGTACAAAATCGGTTTCCAAATATAATCCCCATCCGAGACCAGCCTCGACACCCATTTCATCATCAACGACCTATTAAAGATTTGAATATCTTTAACACCTAAACCACCCGACTCCTTTGGCTTGCACACTGTCATACCCCAAATTTTGACCACCAAGATTTCCCATCATTGTGCAAATCATCATCACAATATGGATGAACCATCGTGCCTCATCAATCTCCTCAAAGATGGTTGAGCATTCACTACAATAAAAAATTAGGGTTTTGAGCCCTCTCAGAGCATTTAGACAAGGATCAATCAAGAAATGACATGATCTTCAACTTGTCTAGTCTCTCAAACACCCACAAAGGATCAAGAGGACTCCCACATCAAGAATCAAGCACAAAGTTGCAACATTCCAAGTGGATTAAGCCTTAAGATCGCCAGTGTCACCAAATTAGGGTTATGGTCGAATAAGGCCTTCAGATGAAAATTTCCATCTAGGCATGAGCCAATGCCTCAATGTATGGTCCTATAAGCTCAAAAGGATCTCAAGAGCCCACCCATAATGGTAAAATCACCTTGAGGGTCCATCTATCAAAAAATCAGGAATTAGGGTTTTGACCTAATTCAACCCTTGAGTTAACTTGTGAAATGAGGCATGGCTTGAAGCTTCAAAATGAACTTCAAAGACCTCAAATACATCATATTGACATGTTTACAAGATTTGATTGACTTAAAGAGCTCACATCATTAACTCGAAGAACTCAAAACCATCTGATCACAAATTAGGGTTTTTGATGGAAAAAGTAAACCCTGCCCTTGACTGTTGGCTTATCCTTGATCTCAAACCTTGTGGAAGGGTCCAAGACATTCCTAAATACCCTTGGAGGCCATCCATGAAGTTTAATTAAGCCCAAGGGTTGATTTCTGAAATTCTGGTATCAGATATGTGATGTCGAGTGAGATGTCACAACATCAATATCTGCTATATGAATAAGACAGTAAAAGTAACAGCACTTAAAAGCAATAAATGAATACAAAGAATTGTTCACCCAGTCCGGTCCAACAACCTACGTCTGGGGGCTACCAAGCCAGGGAGGAAATTCACTATTAGTAGTATCAATCCGTAGACTCTACAGCCAACTCACAAGTTGATAATCTACTCACTTAATCACTACCCAATGACACTTCTATCTAAGACACTCTTAGATTTGAAACACCTCTCACTCCCCCTCAATCACAGCAGTGATAACAACTTACAATAATGAAAGTAGAAGACACACTTCAAAGACACACCTTGGTCTTGCTTAAAAGCTTCAACCAAGAATAATATACTCGTGCTTAAAAGCTTTGAGTGGACAAATTACAACTCAACTATATCAGTCCAATTCAAACATCAAAATAGATGATTGAATGGCTCACAAGAAAAAACACAAAACACAAACCCTAAAACTTAAACACAGCTCTCACAATCCTTATTCTCCACCAGCAGCAGTTAGGGTTGATCATCTATAAATAACAATACATTCCTTGGGCTTGGGTAGAATAAAATCACAGATTTGATTTAACAATAAAGCAGATTTATTCTCCAAATCTCTTTGCCCTAAAATAGTAACAAAATATACTCCACAAAGTAATAGGAATTGATTGTATCAGAATAAATCTTCTCCAATAAATTCGCCTGCAATCTCTCAAAGAAAATCTCACACGTTACTAAATAACGTGCAGCCCATAAAACAAAACATTCTTAATAGAATGTACTGTCAGCACAACAGATGTTAAGACATCAGTCTTGACATCATACACACAGTCCTGCAACACTAATAAAAACACCAACACTTCACCTGCAGAATGTTAGAGACAACATGTCAAGACATCAAGTAGAATATCTTGATACAACACATTGTTTTACCAAAATTGCTACCAATACAGAACCAACAAACTCCCCCTTTGGCTAAATTTTGGCTAAAACAACAACATCTCAGAGAGCCCTGCAGCAACCCACACAAACACAACTAACATTCTCAGAAATACAGAAACTCCCCCTCAAGCCAAGGAGCACAGAAAAACAATCAAGAAAACCAGCACCTGCACACCATCTGCAAAACCAGCAAACTACCTCTCCCCCTTTTTAGCCACAATTAGACAAACCTTACTTCTTTCAGCTAGGTTCAGCACAAATTCTCCCAGAACCATAACCATACTTCCAAGACCACTGGAACCACAATGTCAAGACATCTTGTCTGACATCACAACCTCCCCAGAGGTACAAGAACACAAGCTGCCTAAGAATCAAGCCAGCCTTGTACAGGCTGCACCAATGCAGCAACACCACAAACAAGTACACCACTCCCTCTATCACACATAATCAAAACTCCCCATGAGGACATACGCTCACTACAGATAAAAACAACTTGATTCTCTCAGATACAAACAACCTTGTTCCTTGATGATAACTCCAAGCAAACCTGAACTGTTTCAACTTTCACATCAGAGGCATAGGCACAACAAAAGACACACATTCCATTTTACACATCCTCCTGACAGCACCGTCCACAATACTTCCTTGTATCGCTCAAGGAGAAAACATGTCCCAAAAAATGTCCTGACATCCAATTAGACATTGTTTTTTTTTCTTGTATCCACAAAAGCTTGACCAACACATCTTCAACCATCCAGTCAGGAATGCTTCACACAATCATCCACAAGTTCTGAAGCACAAACATACTGCCTTCCACTAAACTCTAAGTAAACTCCTCTTACTTAGAATTAATAACCCACCCCAAGACAAGTGTGACATCTCCCATCAACAAAGACCCACACAGAGTTCTTCCAAAATCTGCAGAGAAAAATAAATTCTCCCAGACACAAACAAAACTGTCCTTCAGACTCCTCCTCAGAAGCATGTTATCTGACATTATATCCTCATAAGAGGCAACCAATCTCCACAAGCTTGATCAGCATGCAAGCTTCATAATATATGCACCTTTGCAACAAAATCCATAGACAAGTACTCCCCCTGTCATGGATAACCAATGCTCTTGATGGAGATGAACATTTGAGCACCAGATCTTCACACACTTGCTGAGCACATTCACATACTGTACTATCACTCCTGGAGAACATATCCAAGTACCCTGACTGGTGTGACACTGCTCACAAACCCCATGAATTCTCAGCTTACTTAAAATCTTCCAATCTCTTCAAGAGATACTTGGAGCAGAAGAAAGAACAGCTCTTCAAAAAAATGTTCTGATTAGATTACATCATCTAACACAATACCTCTACCATTACATCCACTAGTAGTTGTTGATACTAGTGAAGTCTTCAAAATTAGTAGTCATGCTTTGCCAGAACATACTACTACAAACAAGATCAGAATCTCCACATTCTAATCCACATATTCAGAAACACCTCTTATAATGATAATGCTTAAGCATCCAACACCACATGCACAATCTCAATCATCTTCCAAATATAACCATCAACGATCATGATGTTACAACCTCATTTGAGACATCAGCTTCCCATCACCATTCAAAGGACTCATTGCACATAGAAGTCCTTCAAGAGGCTCCCAATAAAACACAGCCAGAGCAGTTTATTCAGGTTAGCATAAACACCTGAACACCATAGAGAGAAATAAACTTGCACACATAACACATCTGCAGATTTTCCTTCAAGACAAATCATCATAATCCTGTACTTTAGTGCAGCATTCCATAAATCCATTAATTGCTACAAATCCTCATATATGCAAATACCTAGTTTGCCCCTTAAATTTTCAAACTGATTTGCATCTAAAGCCTTAGTAAAAATGTCAGCCAGTTGTCTTTCAGTGGCAACATGTTCCAAGGTAACCACTTTGTCTTCCACTAGGTCTCTGATGAAGTGATGACGTATATCAATGTGCTTAGTCCTGCTGTGTTGAATAGGATTCTTGGATATATTGATAGCACTTAGGTTGTCATAGTCTAATGTCCTGACATCCTGCTTGACATTGTACTCAGACAATATTTGTTTCATCCACACTAGTTGAGAACAACTACTTCCTGCTGCTATATACTCAGCCTCAGCAGTAGATAAAGACACACAATTTTTCTTCTTGCTAAACTATTAAATAAGATTACTTCCCAAAAAGAAGCAGCCACCTGATGTGCTTTTCTGTCATCAGCACTTCCAGCCTAATCAGCATCACAATATCCACTCAGCATGGACCCAGTTCCATGACTGTACATCATACCATAGTCACTTGTACCATTCACATACTTCAGGATCCTTTTCACCTGATTTCTATGGATGACTTTTGGTTCAGCTTGGTATCTGGCACACACCCCCACTGCAAAGGAAATGTCAGGTCTGCTAGCTGTAAGATATAGCACTCACACCTTTGATCATGTTTCTGTACCAATCATGTTTCTGTACAGACTTTGATCAACACTCACACCTTTTTCATCTTTGGATAATTTCAAATGAGTAGGTGTAGGGGTCCTCTAATGACTAGCATTCTCCATTCCAAACTTCTTGACTATATTCTTGGCATACTAGCTTTGAGACAGAAAGATTGAATCTTCCATTTGCTTGACTTGCAGACCAAGGAGATAAGTTAATTCACCAACAAGACTCATCTCAAATTCTGACTGCATTTGCTGAACACAATGTTTAATAATCTCATCATCACTTCTAGATCCCCTTAGGTCCAAGTGAGATAGTTCCAATGCTTTTGAAGTAGTGAGATGTTGAGACTTCTGGTGTAACATCTTACTCTTAGTTTGCTTCCCACAAGCTCTTCCTTCTTACAACTTTAGCTTAGGTATCCCCCTGACATCTCCCAAGGAGGTGATCCTTTTCATTTCTTGTTGATGACACAGTTTACCTTTATCATCTTGAGAAACCCACAAGTAGCAATTGTCTTGAGATCTAACTCCCTTCATGGTTACTTCACCCTTTTCATTAGTAACCAAACATTCAGAGTTTGTGAAGTTGACCTTGAACCCTTAATCACACAGTTGACTGATGCTTATCAAGTTTGCAGTCAACCCTTTCACAAGCACCACACTATCAAGATTAGGAACTCCTGAACAGTTCAATTTTCCAACCCCCTTGATTTCACCGTTGGCTCCATCACCAAAATTCACATAACTAGTGGAGTAAGAATTGATGTCACCTAACAGTTCTTCAATACCTGTCATGTGTCTAGAACATCCACTATCAAAATACCAGTCTTCTTTGGTATCACCTCTGAGAGACATGTGAGCTAACAAACTGGTAGCAGCAACCTTGGGACCCCATTGTTTCACATTTGTGGGCCTGTTCTGATACTGTCTAGGTTGAGGATCAGGCTTAGGATATCCATGCAGTCTGAAGCAAAAAGGTTTTATGTGACCAAACCTTCCACAGTAATGACATCTCCATCTCTGAAACCTTCCTCTGAAGTGATTTGGATGTCTTCTCCCATGATGTTGAGGTTTTCTTCCTCCATGATGTTGTGGTAGCTGATGAGGCATAAACTGCTTAGGCTCAGAAACATGAACTTTCCCATGATGTTGAGACATTGGATGGGACATGTTATGTTTAGGTCCAGAGGAACTAGCATCTGCAGAGGATTTCTTCTCACCAACAAATCCTAACCCAGTCATATCACTTGCCACTTTTCCACTCTAAAGAATTTCATCCAATGTGTCAGTGCCTCTGTTCAACATTCTGAGAGATTTGGACATTTGATCAAGTTTGCATTTCAGCAAGCTGACTTCATTCTCCATTTCAGCCTTTTCAGCCTTTTCAGCCTTTAGTTGAATTATAATATTCTTCTGCTTCTCCCCTTCTTGACAAACTTCTTCCCTTCTAATGCACAACTCTCTATATGATGCAGCTAGCTCCTCATAGGTAATCTCTCCATCACTTGAATCATCATCAGACTCACATATTCCAGTAATTGCTCTGACATGCTTGGCAGATTCATCTTCACTTTCAGTGTCCTTATCAGACCAAGTGACAGACAAACCCTTTTTCTGTTTAAGGTATGTAGGGCATTCAGCTCTGATGTGACCATAACCTTCACATCCATGGCATTGAATTCCTTTGTCATTATCAGGCTTCTCCTCTGCTTTGGTTTTCTTCAACTGATCATCTGACCTGTTGATGTCAGATGTGATGTTCTTGACATAAGGTTTATAGCTCCTGTCCATTCTTTTCAACACCTTATTAAACTGCCTTCCCAGCATCACGATTGCATTGGATAGCTCCTTCTGGGTTTCAATATCACACTCTTTCTTTTCATCTTCAGTACTAGACACCAATGCTATGCTTTTGGCCTTCTTTTCTGATCTGTCATTCAACCCTAATTCAAATGTCTGAAGGGAACCAATCAATTCATCTACCCTCATCTGGCTGATGTCTTGAGCTTCCTCTATAGCAGTCACCTTCATTTCAAATCTCTTGGGGTGAGATCTGAGAATTTTTCTCACCAGCTTCTCATCAGACATCCTCTCTCCTAGGGCACTAGAAGCATTTGACAGTTCAAGTATATTCATGTGAAAGTCATGAATGGTCTCTTCATCTTTCATCCTTAAACTTTCAAACTTTGTTGTTAGCAGCTGAAGTCTTGACATCTTGACCTTGGAAGTTCCTTCATGAGTTGTTTTCAGGATATCCCAAGCCTCCTTAGCCACTTCACATGTGTTGACCAGCCTGAAAATGTTCTTGTCAATACCATTAAATAAGGCATTTAAAGCCTTAGAATTTCCAAGAGCAAGTTCATCTTCTTTCTTGGTCCAATCTTCTTCAGGTTTTAGCTTTGACTGACCATCTTCTCCCACAATGACAGGATGTTTCCATTCTTTCAAAACAACCTTCCAAGCCCTGCTGTCTAAAGACTTCAAAAAAGTAACCATGCGAGGTTTCCAATAGTCATAATTTAATCCATCTAGAATAGGGGGTCTATTCACAAATCCACCACACTCCTTGTCCATTGCACCAGAAAGTAACAACCCTAGATCTCACCCAGATACAGAGCAGGATGCCTGCTCTGATACCAATTGAAATTCTGGTATCAGATATGTGATGTCGAGTGAGATGTCACAACATCAATATCTGCTATATGAACAAGACAGTAAAAGTAACAACACTTAAAAGCAATAAATGAACACAGAGAATTGTTCACCCAGTTCGGTCCAACAACCTACGTCTGGGGGCTACCAAGCCAGGGAGGAAATTCACTATTAGTAGTATCAATTCATAGACTCTACAGCCAACTCACAAGTTGACAATCTACTCACTTAATCACTACCCAATGACACTTCTTTCTAAGACACTTTTAGATATGAGACACCTCTCACTCCCCCTCAATCACAACAGTGATAACAACTTACAATAATGAAAGTAGAAGACACACTTCAAAGACACACCTTGGTCTTGCTTAAAAGCTTCAACCAAGAACAATATACTCGTGCTTAAAAGCTTTGAGTGGACAAATTACAACTCAACTATATCAGTCCAATTCAAACATCAAAACAGATGAATGAATGGCTCACAAGAACAAACACAAAACACAAACCCTAAAACTTGAACACAGCTCTCACAATCCTTATTCTCCACCAGCAGCAGTTAGGGTTGATCATCTATAAATAACAATACAATCCTTGGGTTTGGGCAGAATAAAATCACAGATTTGATTTAACAATAAAGCAGATTTATTCTCCAAATCTCTTTGCCCTAAAATAGTAACAAAATATACTCCACAAAGTAATAGGAATTGATTGTATCAGAATAAATCTTCTCCAATAAATTCACCTGCAATCTCTCAAACAAAATCTCACACGTTACTAAATAACGCGCAGCCCATAAAACAAAACATTCTTAACAGAATGTACTGTCAGCACAGCAGATGTTAAGACATCAGTCTTGACATCATACACACAGTCCTGCAACACTAATAAAAACACCAACACTTCACCTGCAGAATGTTAGAGACAGCATGTCAAGACATCAAGTAGAACATCTTGGTGCAACTCATTGTTTTACCAAAATTGCTGCCAATACAGAACCAACAATTTCACAAAAGGATCCCAAAGTCAAAATTTCATCTGATGAAAAATTCAACTGTACAAAAATCCAAGTTTGACTTTTTGGATTTTTGGTCAACAAAGGTTCCTTAACCCTAAAACAATGTTAATATGTGATTTGAATCATCATTAATCAAGAAAAATCAAAGAAAGTAAGTTAACTTGTAAAAGGGGTAACCATAAAAAACTTAGAATTTTTCTAAGTTATGGAACAAAGTGGATAGGGTACCAACTTCCAAGGACCATAACTTGAGATTCAAGCAACCATTTTGGGTGATCCAAAGCTGGATTTGTAGGTCTTGCTACACTCTACAAAAGCTTCAACTACATCAAACTCCAGTTCCTCATGGATTTTAAGTTATGGAGTGATCAAAATGGCTAAAAACATGAAAATGATATTTTTCCAAGACTTAGTGAAATTTTCACTAAGTCAGAATCTGCCTTACTTTTTCCAAAATGTAGAGACATTTTTCACCTTGATCCAAGTCAAACCAGGTCTAGGGGTGAACATCAAAGTTAAAGTATGCCATAAGGGCTTTCCAACAAGTACCAGATCAACTCCAAATTCAATTTGAGTAGGGAGATACAACCCTTGAAACATGGCATCATGAACTGGTTTTACAAGGCAGAATTGTGCACATTTGCTTGATTTGTCCAAATATGATAACTCCAAGCCTTGTAATTAATTTGGACACATCAGAGGATCAAATCCAAGGGGGATGATCTAATCTCTAAGCCTCCCAAGTCCAAGAATCTGCATTAGGCTTGTCATCCCTAAAAAGGCTACAAAGATGCCAAGACTCCAATTTTGTTTCCAAGCATTCAATGGATACACCAAGGTGGCATAAACTGATCCTATTCCAACTGAATTTAGTCAAGACTTATCTCTGAACCAAAGCTACAAAGCCTGTGCCCTAACCTCAAGTCAATGGGTAGAGGAGACTTGAGATTCCATTTGATCACAATTGGCCACAGACCTGTACCAGTTGCCATTCACTATTGCTTGCAAAACAAACTTGCTCTACTATAAATAGAGCTCATTTGTGATCAGTTTGAGTACACCAAAGCACCCAAATTGATGCTTTCCTCAAAATCTCCATTTCACTCCAATTTTTCCTTCTAACTCAAGTCACTATCGGGTTTTGAGTTTCAGAGCAATTCCAACCAAACCAATCACACACACACACACCTCATAAACATCATATGTGAGTGATCCATAACACAAAATCACACATGGAACATCAGATTCTCAAAATCACCAGCCAATTGCTCAAGTTCTTGACAGATTTGCAGTTGAGGTACCACAACCAGTTCTAACTCAATTCAATTCACTCCAAGCATTCAAACACACTCCTTGGCACCTAAGGAAGCTATCCAGATCATTGGAACCTAGCTGTAACACCTCCATCACCAAACTCGATCACCAGCTGCAAGAGGTATGCATGAACTTTTCAAACTCCATGATGCATGCATATTTTACTGCACAATAATTTTTCCACATGTTCATAATCATGTATGGAGTGATAACCCTCAATCAATTGCCATGAATCAATCGTGTATGGAATTTCATTGTGTTCATGCTGAAATTAGGGTTCTTGAAGTTTTCTTCTGATTTCTCACTCAATACTTAATATAAATGCAATTAATCTATATGGTTGTGATCCTTGTTCAAAAACGAACAAGATTGGTACTTGAATCGTGCAAAACCATTGAGAAATCATGGAGAAAAGTGAGAAAACACAAATCTGCAGAAACAGGGCACGCGGGCAAGAACTTAGTGTTCTTGGCGCCCTTTTTCAAATTTTCAAATATTTGTTTCAAAAATTAATTTCTCCCAGATTATTTATGTTTTTGAATTGATTCTTTTTCTCAAAATTCACTAAAATGTTTAAATATTTTATTTTGTAGAAAAATCCAATTTATATTATTTATTTAATATAGTTAGAATTTTTGTAATTAATTTAATTTTATTTGTTTTTAAACATTTTTAAATGAAATTCCCACTTTGATCTTTCAAAATCAATTGAATTTTAAACTTTCATATGATTAAACATGATTTTTCAAGATATTTTCCAAAGTGTATAACTTGTTTTTAAATATAATTGATATTTTGTAATTTATTATTTAAATTACCTTTGAAAAATAACATTATATTTAAAATTAGGGTTTTCTCTCGATTTTAAATTTTCAAACAATCTTTGGGCCTCTAATAGAGTGTAAGACCCAATCCCTTTTTAACCAAAACCATTTTGGGCCTCAGACATTGTATAAGTCTCACTGTATTTGCAAAAATCTCGGCGCGATCGCCAGTTCAAAATCAAATCACCTGGGCCTCTCCCTTAGTTGTAAGCCCCATCACTTGTACAAAAATAAATCTTTGGGCCTCTAATAGAGTGTAAGACCCAATCTGTAGCAGTAAAATCGTGAGTGTAAGCTATTGATTAACTTAACTCAAGGAAAACAGAGTCGCCACCGCGCTTTTATTTATTCCACAAAGGAAAAGGAAAAAAGAGCGAATAAATCCTAAGAAGTCTAAAAAAGCAAAAGCTAAAAAAGACAAAGAGAAATGGGTAAGGGGGTTGGTTATGTAAAGGGAAGGTTTTACGCACCCAATACATCTATAGTACTCTATAGGAGCCCTTTGATGTATTCATGCTTTTTGGTCTGAAAATGGTTTGCTTGAAAGAGATTGGGAGGGATGAGAAGAGAAATATTTTTTAAGATTTTTGTGTTTGGAGAGACTTATCGCCTCATGCCTACGTACCCACGATGTGCAATGTAGGATCAAAACCTCGTAGTTCGTGGTACAAAGAACAAAAATTTGTTTGTTTTGGTTGATTTTAAGTGTAAAGATAAGTCGTCATTTCCAAGTGAATAATTCTGCTTAAAGAAATGAATCATGTCTAAACTTATGAAAAAGTTTAAAAGAAAAAAAAATGCACAAAGCACAAAAAGAGTTTGATGAGTTTTGTATTTTTTATGTCTTTTTATGAAATGGTCAAAATATGATTAACATTGATTGAAATTTATTAAAGAAAACAAAGTTAAAAAAAATCACTTGACCGAAGTCAAGGTTTTATTATGAAAGCGGTTGTGAGTTTGAAAATAAGAAAGTTTTGAAAAAGGGAGAAGTTTTGAAAATTGAAGAAGGGGTGGAGAAAAAGTGAATATCCTAAAGCATAAAGTAAAAGCTAAGGATAAGAAAGATCTAGCCACATGGACAAGCTCCATAGCACAAGCCTTTTTCCCTTTTTGATTTGGTCTTGATTCAAAATAAGTCTTCAAAAGAGGACTCCAAGTATCCAAAATCCAAGGTTTTCCATCACAAACTCCCAAGCAATAGGTTAAGATCCTAACTCTAAGTCCATAAGTCCATAATCAAGAGTATAGGTCCTCCAATGCAAAGGATAGTGGCCATAGTCCAACAATTAAGAGCACAAGTCTTTTAGTGGTTTAATCCTTTATTAATGTTTTTGAGTCTAAAATGGACAAAAGAAAAGCAAAAGCACAAGATAAAATGGTCCAAGTGGACAAAAGAAAAATGGCATAAACATAAACTTGATATGATAAATGGCATAAAGCATAAAAATAAAGAGATATAGGGAGCGAGAAGGAAACATAAAGAAGTTAGAAGTTAGTGGTTAGTAGCACAAGGCTCTAGTGCCATAAGCCTTCACCGATTATTCCGTTTCGCGTTATGAACTATAGCGATTAAACAATGCATTTAGGCCAAAGTTAATGAGCTTGACAGAAGATTGGTAGAACCAAAGCCTCTACAACGCCAAGTTTCAAATATTATGGACCTAATGCAAGAGATCAGTCACCATTGGGTTGACGCGACCAATCAAGGTCCGGACCATAAAAGTTCAAATTCTGAATTGGATAAAGAGGGACAAATGTTGCGTTATGTTAAGCAATCGCCGAGTAATTTATGGAGTAATTACCCTACAACGAGGCCGGTCAATAGATCTTTGTGCTAATGCATGCTAGATGAACGATATGTAGATCGTCATTCGAAAGCAATACCGCACGAAAAGAAAATAGGTAACGATCTAGTCTTGATCAAGAATTCAACAAAGAAATTCTAAGATCCATAAGACTTTCATCGATCAAAAGAAAAGAGAAATAGATGAATAGAAAGCCAAATTGAATTGCAAATTCAAGAACCTTTCATCTTCAAGTTCAATCACCTTTAATTGATAAGTTTAAGTGTGAAAACATATCACTAATTCAAAGCACCTCAAATGAATTCAACAATTCATTAAAAGATAGATTTGAACTAATGAATGTTTAATTTCTTTAACCATATCCAAAGTCCATTGAAACTAAAGAGAAATTAATATCAACAATGCATTTCAAGCCTAAAACAAGAAGAAAGGGGAAGAAGGAAGAAAAAAAACCAAAACAGCCCCAAAAACAAGCCAAAATATGCATTCTGTTTCGAAGTAACCGGTTACAGCATATCTGCTAACCGGTTACTTAGTTCAAAATAGGCGCAATTTTTCAAAATTAACACAGAGTAACCAGTTACAGCATATCTGCTAACCGGTTACTCTGCACCATAATGCAGAAAATTGTGCAAAATTCAGCATGATGCACTTTCAAAACTTTTTACAAACACTTTGTGATCATGGAACTGAAATTGCACGAAATTTAAAGTAAAATAACAACAAAAACTAGCAATTAAACACAATTACAAGATCCAAAGGATCAAGTAACAAAGATCTCCAAAGATCTACATTATGGAAGATGAAGATGAAGCTTCAACAATGGTGAAAAATGGATTACCACTTCAAATATGAAAATTCCTTCAAATTGCTTCAAGATCCGAATTCCAAAGCCTTGATCTACTATAATTGATGAACAGAAATAAGAATAGATGAAGGTTTAGCTCAAAGTTGAACAAGATTCAATGTGAATTCTTGTTAACTTTCAAAAGAAGAAAAGTGAGCTTTGGTGAATTTTGTGGTTGGGAAGAGAATTTGCAAGAGGTTTGTTGGCTATCAAAAGCTTGAAGAATGAATGAAATGAAGCCTCTATTTATAGAACTTAGGCTTGGAAATTTGGTGGTTTGGAATTAGGATTGGAAGATCAAAATTAGGATTGGAATTCAAATTTAGAGGGAATTATCAAAAGAGTGGTGATTAGTGAAGGTGCATGGTGGAAAATGATCAAAGTGATGTAGGGGAATTAAAATGAGGTGGCCTAGAATATTTCAAATGTGATCAAGGGATGAGACTGGTGCCAATTGCTGAATTTGAATTTGCCACCATTTTTCAAAATTTCACGAGGGTAACCGGTTACAGCATATCTGCTAACCGGTTACTCAGTGCAAAATTTGTGAAAAATGAGCATTTTGTTGCACTGTTGTGGTTCTGGCTCGATTTTTTTGCTTGTCAAAGAAGGCATGGAAATAAACACATGAACCTTGGAGTCTCTTGAATAATAATCAATTAAATCTTGGAAACTCTTGATCAGATAATTCTTGAATTAATTGCAGATCAACTTTGACTTTGTTCAGATGAAATTCGTTCGAGCTGAGGGATTGATTTTTTATATTTTTAACATGTTCTTCCCCTGAAAATGTTAGTGAAAGAAAACAAAATATTTTTGGATTTTAATTAATGGTTGGTAAACATAAACAAGTTAAGCAATAAAACAACTAACAAACACACACGAACTCAAAGATCCCTGCAAGGTACAATCCTACAAAAGAGGGGACGAATGTGTGATCTTGTTTGTGGCATGAAATGAAAAAGACCTGTGGGATCTTAGGGGTAAAAATTAGGGTATTACAGCTGCCCATATTTAAGTTTCTTCTATCCGGAGATAAGAAGATTGACATCTTTGTCTCGACGAGATAGAAGAGACTTAAATATAACAATAAACCCAATTTTTGGCCCTAAGAGACCACACAATGATATGATTATGAAAATGATATGCAAACACAAGATCTTTGTGGGGAGAATACGCCACAGGAGACAAACAAAAGCCAGAGAGCAAAGAGAAAAGACTCCGCAGGGGAACCAAAGAGGGAAAGCACATCCCAACAGGGGAGGAAACAAATCTCCGCTGGGGGAAGAATAAAGAGAGTAAGATTCCACTGAGGGAAAGTTACCAGCACCAAAAATAAAAGAGGGATAACATCATCCCAACATGGAGAAAAACTCCGCTGGGGAAAAAGATCGTCTAATAACAGACATCCGGTAATAGCATGATCGAAAGGAAAGATTTCCAACTACCAACCAAGTGATAGCTACAACAAGGCAGTCAATAAAGGGATACGAGAAGGATTACCTACTACCAACAGAGGGCAGGACGACAAAGGTAACGATCTCAAAAAAGGTCGAGAAGTATCACCTACTACCAACACCGGGCAGGACGACAAAGGCGATAAACCCGAACAAAGGAGGGAGAGATTACCAACTATCAAACAGGTGATAGCTATAACGAGGTAATCAAACCCGATCACATTACCTACTACCAACTAAATGGGCAGTACGACAAAGGTAACGAGCCAACTATATCACCTACTACCAACTAAATGGGCAGGACGACAAAGGTGATAAGCCCAAAAGAGGGATTACCAACTATTAACCAAGTGATAGTTACGACGAGGTAATCAACCAAGGGTATGAGAAAAATTACCTACTAGCAACAAAGGGTAGGACGACAAAGGTAATAACCTCAAAAGGGGTAGAGAAATATCACCTACTACCGACGCAGGGCAGGACGACAAAGGTGATAAACTCGAACAAAGAAGGGAGAGATTACCAAATATCAAACAAGTGATAGCTATAACGAGGTAATCAAACCCGGCTATATTACCTACTACCAACTAAATGGGCAGTACGACAAAGGTAATAAGCCAGCTATATCACATACTACCAACTAAACGGGTATGACGACAAAGGCGATAAGCTTCCATTGCCAAAGCAAGGGACCAAAAATTCAATTCGGGAATAAACCAGAGAGAAACGGTCAAACAAGACTCATCCCGAGGAGGAAATATCTCAATTGGGGATTAATTCCATCCAGACAGATGAACTGGGGAGGAAGGCTAAAATAAAACATCTTCCACGAGGCATAAACTCAGTGGGGAATTATCAAAGATAGGAATTTTCTGCTTAAGGGTCAACACTCTAAATGGAGAGTAGACACACACGCTCTGCAGGGATACCAACACCAGAGAGCAAAGAAGTACAAACACAAATGCAACATGCGCAATGCACCAACAATATGCTATGCACAACAAATGAATGCGCATGCAATGCGTATGAGTATGAATATGCTGACAAAACAGACATAAAGATAAACAGATGGCGGATAAACATCACAACACCACTGAATACTCGGCTAATCTCAACAAGATGGAGATATCATTAGCAGCTCTGCTAGGGATTCATCCGAGGAAATCCTGCAAGAAATAAACAAAAGCCATCAAAGGAAAATAAATCCTACTACAAGGCTCAAATCTTGTTGGAGAAAAGAAGATACTCCTTGGGGGTTAAACCCAAATATCAATCTTCTAACATCCATGATCCACAAAGAGGATAAAACATAAACTCTGCTTTGAGGATGGAAGGAAAACTGTTGGGGAATCATAACAACCCAAATCTTTCTGACATTTCTTGGGGATCATAAAGAATTCACAGGAACTCCCCTTTCAAAAGGATGAAGAGATCTGCTGCGGAGATATAATGCATCCACTGGGGATTTGTAGACATATAAACATCTACACCAAATCCACTGGGAATACAAGGCAGATTTGCTGGAGATACAAGAGAAAAACTTTCTGAGGATTAACCAATTTTGAGCAAAACAACCTCGACTTGCTGAGGAAAACAGCAAAAAGGTCAAACTGTGGGGGATTTTAGATCAATACTCATCATAAACGAGAGAAAACCCAACAGGTGACTACAGAGATGCCATCACCAACTTCATTGGGGAACACCCGAAATAGTGATGCATAATCTTCTCTTGAAGGAATCTCTGAATAAAACAATCTGGAGAGAAGTACATCCTGGACTTACCGGGGGAAATGAGAAATTAACATCACTGCTCTACGATTGGAGATAATAATGCCCTGCCTCCGTTGGGGAATCATCAAGGATAAATCTCTTGGTAGAACAACCTGGAGAGAAAAAACATCCACAAGACAAAATGAAACCCGACAAGCGGCCACCACGTCAATGCTTCTTAGAGAAAAAATAACATTGCTCTCTGTTTGGGGACATCCAAAACAACAACAACACGTCTAGAGGGTAAAACTCTGAGTGGGGATTCTTCATATGACTTTTGCCGGGGACAGCAAAAATGAATCTCTGCATGAGGACTGTCATAAAGGAGAGGTGAACCTCAAAACTACTCAACTATCTGACCATAACATAATCAGCTGAAGAAGATTCAGATCAAGACCTAGCTGGGGAAAAACCAAACAACATTGGACCTTATGAATTCGACACATCATAACAAACCTGTCACCTTGTCAACAACTAATCATACTCATAGGAACAAGCTCTGCTGAGGAAATATCAACAAACTCTACTGGGGATTTGTCAATAAATTCTGCCGAAGGAGCGAGAACGAACCCTGCTAAGGAAAACATTGATCCTACCATTCTTGGAATAACCGTTGACATTCTTTTTTATATTCATAAATCAAAGGAAAATGTTTTTATAATTTTCAAAAATTTAAATCAATTATTCATATTTTGTTTCAAAAATCATCATAAAAAATAAATGAAATTTTGCAAACAGAAACAAAATAAGAATTGCAAATAAATGGACAAAGGCCCAAATTTTATTAATAGAATGGAAGTCCGCAAATGGCGTAACTCCATAGATCATTACAAAGTTTGAAAAATGGTAAATACATGGAAAGGCTTTCATTGAAATACAATGACCACTATTCTCCCTAACAACTTTGAATTCCACTGTGCTCAAAACTTCGGTTGAGGATGATTGAAGTAGAATCCTCGATAGACAACATCGCTTTCAAATGATCAAGACTGGCCAGATGCAGTTACTTGCCATAAATCCCTAACTTTTGCCTAGATTTCCCTCTCGGGTTTTCAATCTACCGGGATGATTATTTCTGTTTTTGTCTCTAATTTTTGCCTGGACCGCCCTTTTGGGTTTTCAGCCCACCGAGACGCTCATTTTTGCCTAAGCCGCCCTTTCGGGTTTTCAACTTAGCAAGCTGTTCTTTTATTTTTTTAGGCGAAGTATTTCTTGACTGTATCGACATTCACATGACGAGTGAACTCTTCACCATCCATAGTTGTAAGAAGTAATGCACCGCCAGAGAAGGCTCTCTTAACAACATATGGGCCTTCATAATTAGGAGTCCACTTGCCCCTAGAATCATTAGTAAAAGTCGAGATCTTTTTGAGCACGAGGTTGCCTTCTTTGAAAACACGAGGTCAGACCTTCTTATCAAAAGCTTTCTTCATTCTCTGTTGATATAATTGACCATGACACAAGGCCGTCATTCTTTTCTCTTCAATCAAATTCAACTGATCATATCTACTCTGACACCATTCAGCCTCAGACAATTCAGCTTCCATCAAAACTCTCATAGAAGGGATTTCAACTTCTATCGGGAGCACTGCTTCCATACCATAAACAAGAGAGAAAGGGGTTGCCCCTGTTGAAGTGCGGACGGATGTACGATACCCATGCAAAGCAAAAGGGAGCATCTCATGCCAATCCTTGTATGTAACAACCGTCTTCTGAACAATCTACTTGATATTCTTATTAGCAGCTTCAACAGCCCCATTCATCTTGGGTCTGTAAGGAGAAGAATTATGATGCTCAATCTTAAACTCATCGCATAATTCCTTCATTATCTTGTTATTCAGATTCGACCCATTATTAGTGATAATCTTGCTCGGAATACCATACCGACAGATGATTTGGTTCTTGATAAATCAGACCACTACTTGCTTGGTCACATTGGCATATGATGCCGCTTCAACCCACTTGGTAAAATAGTCAATAACCACCAATATAAAACGGTGTCTGTTAGACGTTTTAGGCTCAATCATTCCAATCACATCAATGCCCCGCATGGAGAAGGGCTATGAAGAGGAGATAACATTGAGAGGAGTTGGAGGCACATGAATTTTGTCAGCATAAACCTGGCACTTATGGCAATTCTTCACAAATTTGCAACAATCAGATTCCATTGTCAGCCAATAGTAACCTGCCCTCAACATCTTCTTAGCCATTGCATGCCCATTGGCATGGGTGCCAAAAGATCCTTCATGAATTTCTTTCATCAACATGTCTGCTTCGTGTCTATCCACGCATCTGAGCAAAACCATGTCATAATTTCTCTTATACAACACATCATCGTTCAAGAAGAAACTACCAGCCAACCTTCTCAAAGTCTTCTTATCTTTCTTGGATGCCCCAAGTGGGTACTCTTGATTTTGAAGAAAGCATTTAATATCATAATACCACGGTTTATCATCAACAACCTCTTCAACCGCAAATACATGGGCTGGCCTATCGAGCCGCATAACATCAATTTTGGGCACATCATTCCACCGATTCACCACAATCATGGAGGATATAGTTGCTAAAGCATCCACCATTCGATTTGCTGCTCTGGGTACATAGTGAAACTCAACCTTATTGAAGAAAGTTAACAACCTCCTTGCATAATCTCGATAAGGAATCAAATCAGGTTGACGTGTCTCCCATTCTCCTTTAATCTGATTAATCACTAGGGCTGAATCTCCGTATACATCAAGAATCTTGATTCTTAAATCAATAGCTTCTTCTAAGCCCATAATACACGCTTCATACTCAGCCACATTATTTGTGCAAGTGAACATCAACCTTGCAGTGAAAGGAATATGAGAACCATGAGGAGTAACAATTATTGCCCCAATACCATTGCCATACTCATTAACAGCTCCGTCAAAAATCAAACCCCATCGGGATCCGGGCTCCGGCCCTTCATCAAGTAATGGTTCTTCACAATCTTTAACCTTTAGATACATCACATCCTCTTCAGGAAAATCAAACCTGATAGGTTGGTAATCATCAATTGGCTGGTGTGCCAAATGGTCAGCCAAAACACTTCCTTTTACCGCTTTTTGAGTTCGGTACTCGATATCATATTCTGACAACAACATTTGCCAACGAGCGATCCTTCCAGTTAAAGCAGGCTTTTCAAAGATATACTTGATTGGATCCATTTTGGATATCAACCAAGTCGTATGATTCAACATATACTGGCGGAGGCGCTTGGCAACCCAAGCTAAAGCACAACACATCTTTTCAAGCACTGAGTACCGAGACTCACAATCAGTGAACTTCTTGCTCAAATAATAAATGGCAAATTCTTTTCGACCAGTTTCATCTTGTTGACCCAGAACACAACCCATAGACTCTTCCAGCACAGTCAAATACATGATCAAAGGTTTTCCTTCCACAGGAGGAGACAAAATCAGAGGCTCAAGCAGATACTCTTTAATCCTCTCAAAAGCTTTCTGACAATCCTCTGTCCAGACACAACCCTGATCTTTACGAAGAAGCTTGAAGATCGGCGCACAGGTGGCAGTCATATTGGATATAAATCGGGAGATGTAATTCAAACGTCCCAAGAATCCTCTTACTTGTTTCTCTGTTTTGGGCGCAGGCATTTCCTGAATAACTTTAACTTTTCCAGGATCAACTTCAATGCCTTTTTGGCTGACAATAAAGCCCAACAATTTTCCAGAACGAACACCAAAAGTGCATTTATTAGGATTCAAACGGAGCTTAAACTTTCTCAAACGTTGAAACAACTTCAATAAGTACTCAATATGATCCTTTTCAGTTTTCGACTTACAAATCATGTCATCTACATAGACTTTAATTTCTTTATGCATCATATCATGGAACAAAGTAGTCATAGCTCTCTGGTACGTTGCACCAGCATTTTTCAAACCGAAGGGCATCAATCTGTAACAGAATGTTCCCCAGGGTGTAATGAATGTTGTTTTTTCCATATCCTCGGGTGCCATCTTTATTTTATTATAACCGGAAAATCCATCCATAAAAGAAAATATACTGAATTTAGCAGTATTATCTACCAGCATATCAATGTGTGGCAGTGGAAAATCATCTTTCGGACTGGCTTTATTCAAATCTCTATAGTCAACACACATTCGGATTTTTCAGTCTTTCTTTGGAACAGGCACAATATTGGCCACCCATTGAGGATACTCAGAAGTCATAAGAAAACCAGCATCAATATGCTTTTGAACCTCCTCTTTGATCTTCACAGCCATATCGGGATGAGTCGTTCTCAATTTCTGTTTTACAGGTGGACATTCAGGCTTCAATGGCAATCTATGCTCCACAATATCAGTATCAAGACCAGGCATGTCTTGATAAGACCAAGCAAACATGTCAACATATTCTCTAAGAAGCTCTAGAATCCTCTTCTTAACATCTGACTGAAGTAGTGCCCCAATCTTGACTTCTTTCTTATCATCATCTGAACCCAAATTAACCAATTCTAACGGCTCTTCATGAGGCTGAATGGATTTTTCCTCGTGCTCAAGCAACCAAGAAATTTCATCTGAAATCTCCTCGATATCCTCTTCTTCAGCTCCAAACACAGGGAACTCAAAGTTGGGAGGGGGCATAGGGTCATTGTTTTCAATGGGTTTAACAATCAATCTGCACAATGATTTATGTTTGATTTTAGAATATGAACAAGAAGTGCAAGTATTATGCAGATAAAAGCGATTATCACATTGTTATTATTTTTTGGTTTTTTATGTTACCATTTTTCAGAAATAAAGCAAAAAGGGAAAACATAATATGGATAAACAAAATAACATTTTATTGATGATGATAAAATTTGAAACAAAGCCCTCACAAATTCACTTTCACCTTGGGCAGAGTGAAAGGATTTTTGAAAGAAACAAAAACAAATTACTTTGAAATATGAACAACAGTGGGAAAATCAACAGCTATCCAATTCTGGCAGATCTGTCCATGTGTCACGAAGTTGGGAAGTTCTTCTTCTTCATCATCTTCAATGATGGCAGCAGTAGAGTGATCTTTGTTGATGAATCCGGCACTGTGAAAGGCCTCATTAATATGCGTCAAATCTCTTCTGACTGTACCAGGTGTAAAGCCTAAACCAGTTATGCCCAGGTTATCAACCACATCAATAACTCGGCCCCAACCGTCAGACCGACACGTTTCTAACACATGCAGAGCATCTTTCAAAGAAGACATGGGTAACTCACTCTTCTTAACATCTTTGTCATCAACAGAAAGAGCTTGGAACGGAGTTCCAACAGTTTCATCAGCATCAACATACGAAAAGGATGAAAGGTGGCTCACCAACATCGCTTGCTCACTTCCAACAATTACCAACTTGTCATTCTTAACAAATTTCAATTTCTGATGAAGAGTCAAAGTCACTGCCCCGGCCTCATGAATCCAGGATCGGCCAAGCAAACAACTATAAGTAGGATGGATATCCATTACTTGAAAAGTAATCTGGAAGAAGCATGGTCCTATTTTGATCGGAAGATCAACCTCTCCAATCACAGTTTTTCGAGATCCATCAAAAGCTTTAACAACAACCCCACTATACCTCATGGGAGTACCTTGGTAAGAAAGCCTTGATAAAGTAGATTTTGGCAACACATTCAAACAAAAGCCAGTATCAACCAACACATTGGAAAGCCCATCTTCTTGATAGTTCATGGAGATATGTAAAGCCAAATTGTGGTTTCTCCCCTCCTCAGGTAACTCTTCATCACAAAACCTCAAATTATTACATGCTGTGAGGTTGGCAACAATTCCATCAAACTGATTAACAGTCACATCATGCTCAACGTATGCATGTTCTAATACCTTCTGCAAATATTTCCTATGAGCTTCAGAATTCATCAGTAAGGACAACACTGAAATCTTGGACGGGGTATGCAAGAGTTGATCTACAACACTGTACTCACTCTTCTTGATTAATTTCAAAACTTCATCCTCATAAACCTTCAAACCACTGGACTGACCGAAAGCATCAAAATTACTCTCATCTTGATGTTGTTTTCCAGCAGCAACGTTCTCCACGATCTTTGGAGGCTCGGGAGCAAAGACACGACCACTTCGGGTCACTCTACTCACATCAGCGATGCTTACCACAGAAGACAAAGAAGGAATGGGCACTTCCTTACCATCTTCTACCATGGTAGCATTGTACTTATACGAAACAACCTTGTTAGATTCATATGGTACTGGACCGGGCAACCGAATGACCAAAGGCGTAACAGTGGTCTTCCGACTATCATAAGAGATAACCACTCATTCAGGAATATTAAAGTGTGATGCAATAACATTCACCTCATTCTGATATTCATCTCTTTTAGCAGTGACTTCAATCAAATTTTCATCCATCATCCTTTGAATGTCCCTCTTCACTATCACGCAACCACGCGGATTCACGGAACATATGTAACAAGCTGCATAGTCATGATCAATATCATGGTATTCACTCAAAAGTGCATGCATTCCACAAGAGATCTTCGGATCCAATGGATATCAAAGATTTTGAATGTACCAGGACAACCATAAACCATATTGACAGACGCCTTGCCATGATTGGGTAGCGGATTCGATTGTACATTAGGGTTGGAATCTTCGAAAGACAAAATACCACTCCTAGCCAACCTTTGAAATTCCATCTTCAATGGATAACAGTTCTCAGTATCATGCCCAGCTCCTCCCTGATGGAAGAATAATGAGCTTCAGGCTTATACCACCATGGCGAATCTTTTGGAATAGCAGGTGATGCACGGGTCTGAACAAGATTCTTTTGAATTAAACAAGGAAGCAAATATGTATATGTCATCAGAATCAGATCAAAATCTTTCTGAATACAACCCCGTTGATTGTTCTGTTGATTAGAATGTTGTTGATGAGCAGGAGCTGCCTGAAAAACAGGAGTTGAATTGATAACAGGAGTAACAGATGCAATTTGTTGCTGACACTGATTATTCTTACTGTAACTCTTTTTGTGTCCTCCATAGGAAATAACATTGGTCTCACCTTCTTTCTTCTTGGCAAATCCTCCATCATACTTCTTGGAATTACCAGCAGAATTACCATCTTTTGACAAACGTCCCTCACGGACACCCTCTTCTAATCTCATCCCCATATTAACCATCTCAGTGAAGTCACTCGGGGCACTAGCAATCATACGCTCATAATAGAAAGGACTCAGAGTTTTAAGAAAAATCTTAGTCATCTATTTTTATTTCAAAGGAGGACTAATCTGAGCAGCAATCTCGCGCACCTCTGCGCGTATTCTTTGAATTTCTCCTTATCTTTCTGAGCCATTGCTCGAAGCTGGTCACGATCAGGAGCCATATCCACATTATACTTGTATTGCTTTACAAAAGCCTCACCCAAGTCTTCGAAAGTGCGAATTCGAGTACTGTTGAGTCCCATGTACCATTTCAAGGCTGCACCAGACAAACTATCTTGAAAGTAGTGAATGAGGAGCTGATTATTATCGGTCTGAGTCGACATCTTACAAGCATACATAGTCAAGTGACTCAAAGGACAAGAGTTTCCCTTATACTTTTCAAAGTCAGGGACCTTGAACTTATGCAGGATCTTCACATTAGGAACCAAGCATAACTCATGAGCATTCTTTCCAAATAGCTCTTTACCTCTCAAAGCTTTGATTTCTTTCTGCATCTCAGCAAACTGGTCTTGAATCTCTTCCATTCTATCATAAGCACTGGCATTTTCACTTGGATCAGTATGGAAAATTTGCTCTTCACCAAAAGGAACAGTGTGAACCACAGGCGGTGGTACAGTTATTACAGGCTGGACAATAAGAACAACTGGAACTTCAGGAGGTGGTGGTGGTTGATAACCCTCAGGAACAAAGTTATGAGACATGCCCCAGGGGAAACCAGGAGGCATGGAGTGTTGAGGAACACTAGCAGGTGCCACAGAGATGGGCGTGGAGACAATCTCAGAAATGATTGTCCTTTGCACAGGAGTTGAAAGTGGAGGAGGAGGGGGTGGTGGTTGATTCTGAGCAGCCACCAGAACTTCCATCATAGCAGTGAGTCTCTCCAAACTATCCTTTAAATTTGTCACTTCCTCACGAAGCTCACGGTTCTCTTGTTGCAACTGATCCATCTTCTTCTTCAGATTCGCCCGAGTATTATACTGGTGCGATAACTTGGCTGAATGAAGACCAAAGGAAACATAAGACACCTGGAAAAGGCAAGAAACAATGCAGAATGATGCTTGATATGCAAGATGCAAATGCAAAGTTTCAAGGAATTATAAGGCATATCGCAAACATTGTTATTTGAAATACTAAAATCTCATTCATTAATGATGGAAAATATTACATCTTGGAAGTACAGATTCAAGAATCCTAAAACAATAGAGAAGAAAGAAAACTAGATCCCTAGAGAATCCTATGAGAAGAAGTCCCAACTCTATCTTTCAGCTTCTTGATGTGGGCCTGCATCTGAGTCTTCTCAATCAGCAACTGATCAACGATAAACTTCCAAGGAGATTCTGAACTCTTCGAAATATCGAAAACTGGCTGAATGCGAGAGGAAAATAAATCCTCTTGCGCCTTTCTCTTCTTGTTGGCAACTTCATCTTTATTCTTCTTCTTGAAGTGCTCTTGGAGTCTTGTATTCTCTAACTTAACAATCTGATACTTGTTCTTCCAAGCATCTCTCTCTTGTTGCATCTCGGCCAAAGCGATCTGAAACTTCTCTGTGTCTTCCATAAAATAGAGAATAGGCTTCTTATCAGTTAGAGATAAAGGTTCCTGACGCACATAAGGCATCTTCAAAGTAATAGCTCTATTTTTAACCCACTGGAGGTAAGGTTCCGAAGAGACACAATTCGGATTTCCCAAACTGTCATTTCCTTTTCTACGAATGTTGCACCAAGCTTCCATAATTTCTCTCTTGAGAGCAACCAGAGATTCTTCTTCCTTGAAAAAGAGACCGGCCAAATGAATATTCTTCGGTACCTCTCGCAAAGGATATCCCAACTGATGACTAGCCAACACCGGATTGTAGTTGAATCCTCCCTTTGTACCAAGAAGAGGCACATTGGGAAAATCACCACAACTATCAATAATCATCGCTCCAGAAAGAACACGGATCACCAATCAATATCAGAATAAGTGAGAGACATGATCTTCCGCGACCAATATAAACCATCCTTGAGATTCCAGAAAGCTGCAGACTTCGGCAAGTGAGAAATAAACCACTTGTAAAGCAAAGGCGCACAACAGATAATCATCCCTTCACCATGGAAATTCCTGAGGTGAATAGAATGGTAAGCATCGACAAGCAAAGTGGGAATTGGATTCCCAATCAAGAAAATCTGAATAACGCTGATGTCGACAAAGTTCTCAACATTAGGGAAGAGGAACGGTCCATAAATAAGCAAGGAAAGAATAGCCTCAAAAGCAACTGTGTTCTTCACACTAGCAAAGTGATGAGCTCTATCCATCAAGAACTTAGCGGGTAACCCAAGAATCTTTCCTTTGGTATCCATGCGAGCCTTAATCTCAGAAACCTTCAAGTGAGTAGCCTTCGCAATAACGTGATGCTCGGGAGCGGGATCCAAACTGGAGAAAATCTGACCATGAACAGGAAAACCAAGCAGGAGAGAATACTCCTCTCGCGTAGGTACCAACTGATAATCAGGAAAGGTGAAACAATGAAGCAAAGGGTCATAGAACTGAACCAAAGTAGAAAGCAATCCTTCAGCCATATCAACTTTCAAGAGAGATAAAAGCCTTCGATATCTGGATTCGAACTTCTTGGTATCAACAACCAAAGATCCTAGCTCTCTCAAACCCCCTAACTTAGGACTCTTGAAAGTATACTTCCATGTACTTCTCCTTCCAAAATCCATAACAAAAGTACCTACAATGTTTGCAATAACACCTTTAAGTTCCTTGAAACCTTCCAAAAGAATGCTCATGAATGCATGAGTGCATGAATGCAACACCCACAAACAAGATCACACAAAGTACACGGGTCAAGGTTCAAGTCACGAGCATGAAGCCAAGGGTAAGAACCAATCCCACAAAGGTGTGTGTCGTAACCCAAAATTTGACCTCCCTCTTTTGGCTTTTGCATAAGCATGCGCATTCGCATCGTCAGCATACGCATTCACACTTTTCTTTGTGTGTTTCTTGTTGCAGGATTTGCAGGTTTTCCAAGCCCGATTAATCACATCCTCTCAAGATTATTTCATCACCAAAACAAGCTTAAAATAAGGGTTTCCATGTTTATTTATCAAGACAAGAGTTGGAAAACCAAAACCGGGACTTCAACATCATTTCCAAGCAAATTTGGGGAAAATGAGCTGCAGTAACTGGTTACAGCATAACAGATAACCAGTTACACAGTGTATTTTTCACCAGAAACGCAGTTTTTCAAGTAAGTAACCGGTTAGCAGATATGCTGTAACCGGTTACTCTGTACAAAGTTGCAGATTCTGCTGCATTTTTGGGACAGCAGCTGTGCACTCTCTTTGGTCCTTGTTTCTACATTGTTCTAGCAGTATGTGGAACATTCTAGACTATTCAAGACCATTCAAGACATTTCCCTTTCATTTATTCAATGCACCACTTTAAATTAAGAGCGCCATGTTACTTAATTTACAAGCATGTCAACCGTTGGATGTGGAAGCTCGCATTGGGATTGTTACCGAGTTAGTTCTAACTAACCGAGTTAACCACCTTGACTCAGTGAGTCAAGTGTAACTAACTCCTAGCCTAGTTCCAAACCCAAAGCTAATTCCAAACCAAAGTTCAAACCATCTCATATTCCAAACCTAAAATCTATATAAACTCACCTTCACTCACTTTTCATTCTCTCAACCATTCTCTACCATTTTTCACCAAGCTTCTCACATTGCACTCTCAATTCTCTCACTTTTCCTCTGATTTCTCTACTCATTCTTCATCTTCATCTCAATTCTTCTCCATCAAACCTCACCAAAAGCTCTTATTCTTGAAGATTAATCACTTTTCACATTGAAAGTGATTAATTCTTGAGCTTAACCTTCATCATTTGGCATTCTTTGGTTGGATTTCTGGAATTTCATCTCATTTTACTTCAATCCAAGAGTTTCACACCATTCAATTTAGTGCAAGTTCGATTTCGGTGCATTTTCGCGTTTTTGATCGGTTTCGACGCGTTTCGTCTACAAATCAAGGATCCTCTGGTTTTCTTTGATTTTCTGCATCAAGATCTCTTTGTAACACTTACCAAGCCAAATCTCTGGCTTGTAGGTTGGTGGATCTAACTCATTTTACCGCTTCGCGCATTTTCATATCGCTCGCAATGTAGTCGATAATTGTTGTGTGTGATTTGGTTTTTGCATTTGTTTGATCCATGATCCAATTGTGTTAGTTGATTCTATCTCTGTTTATTTGTTGTTTTCAAGTTCAATTTTCGTGTACAATTTCAGTTCCTAGCATGTGGTGGTTGGCATAAGTGATTATGTGTTGAAAACTACTTTTGAAAAGCTGTTTTTACTGTTATTTTTGCCTCTGTTACAGTGGTAACCGGTTAGCAGTTATGCTGTAACCGGTTACACAGTGCAATTTTTCCCAAAAACGCTGATTTTCAAGTATGTAACCGGTTAGCACATATGCTGTAACCGGTTACCACTGTACAGAATGCCATTTTCTTGCATTTTCAAACTTGTTTGCCATGCTTTCTTCATTTTAACTTCCATTGATTGTCATACTTGATTTTATGGATGTTTTTAATGTCATTTCAATTTTGGTTGAAGCATGTTCATGAACTTTCGATACACATTTTCGATTATTCATTTGTTCCATGTTCTTAGCATTGTATGAACATAGCAATTCTTACACTATCTTTGTTCACATGATGCATGATTTTGTGTGACATTTTGATGATCATTTGGCACTGTTTTGCACATTCCATTTAAGTTTGCATTAAGTTTATTCTTCCTGGATAAACTTAATCTTGTATAATCGTTAATTCACTCCTTTTTTCTTTAATGGCTTTTCATCCTCTTTGGAAAGTTGTTAGCATGTTGCTCCCTTGATTAATTGATCGAAACTTTGTTTCGATTAATCGATCTTCCCTTTTCCTCTCTTTAGGCCTCCTTAGAGCTTTCTCTATTGATCCCCTCGTAGAGTTTGAGTCCGCGCTACGGCTTGCATCGGTGCACTGTACAAATTGACGCCATTGCGCTGTCCATTTCTCTCCGCGGGAGCACTGTACAAATTGACGCTGTTGCGCTGCCCATTTCTCTCCGCGGGAGCACTGTACAACATTGGAGCTGTTGCGCTGTCCGTTTCAATTTCCGCACTATACTTTGAGCGTTAGAGAAGGAATGAGGATGGTTGTCCTACCCTCATTCTGACTATTTCTAGGGTAATGGCATTTGGCCATCTCTTTCGAGAATAGTCACCTCTATCCTCAAGCTGTAGTGTTGCTCTTTTCCCAGTCGGATTCATCCTTGGGCACTTGTGCTCTTCTCAATCTCTCCTTTGGATTAATCACCATCCTTCTTGGTTAAGATCATTATTCTTGCGCTAGCAAACTCTCTTTGTTTCATTACTCCTTTCTTCTTGTAATCAATCATTGCTTTTGATTCCCCTGAAGAATCTCAATCTCTTTTCTGCGGTTAATCACAGTCTCTCTGTTAAAATCGTAAATCCCCTGGAGTTCGCAATCTTCTCTTGATTCTTCTCTCGTCGTTGGTTTAACCACTGCTTGTCAGTTAAAACACCAATTTTGCTCTCTTACTCAGTTCATCACAGTCCGTCTGTTAATACTGAGCACCTCTTGGGTTAATCATCTTCTCTTGGTTAATCACCCGTTTCTTCAGTTAATCACAGTCCGTTTGTTAATACTGAGCTCCTCTTGGGTTAATCACTTCTCTTGGTTAATCACCCGTTTCTTCAGTTAATCACAGTCCGTCTGTTAATCACTGAGCACCTCTTGGGTTAATCACCTTCTCTTTGTTAATCACCCGTCTCTTCAGTTAATCACAGTCCGTCTGTTAATCACTGAGCATCTCTTGGCTTAATCACCTATTCTTGGTTAATCACCTGTCTCTTCAGTTAATCACAGTCCGTCTGTTAATACTGAGAACCTCTTGGGTTAATCACCTTCTCTCAGTTAATCACCCATCTCTTCAGTTAACCACAGTCCGTCTATTAAAATACTGAACCCTTTCGAGTTAATCACCTTTTCTTGGTTAATCACTCGCTCCTTTCGGTTAATCACAGTCCGTCTGTAAACACCAAATCCCCAGCAGTTAGCAACCTTCTCTTGGTTCGAATACTTACACCCTTGGGTTAGTAACCTTTCTTAGGTTCGAATACCCTTTCTTCGGTCAGGTACTGTTTGTTCAGTCAGTGTACCGAACTCTTTGGGTCACGACCTTCGCTCGGTCCTACACCCGTCCTTTTGGGTCACGACCTTTGCTCGGTCCTACACCCGTCCTTTTGGGTCACGACCTTCGCTCGGTCCTACACCCGTCCTTTGGGTCACGACCTTCGCTCGGTCCTACACCCGTCCTTTTGGGTCATGACCTTCGCTCGGTCCTACACCCGTTCTTTGGGTCACGACCTTCGCTCGGTCCTACACCCATCCTTTTGGGTCACGACCTTCGCTCGGTCCTACACCCGTCCTTTTGGGTCACGACCTTTGTTCGGTCCTACACCCGTCCTTTGGGTCACGACCTTTGCTCGGTCCTACACCCGTCCTTTTGGGTCACGACCTTCGCTCGGTCCTACACCCGTCCTTTTGGGTCACGACCTTCGCTCGGTCCTACACCCGTCCTTTTGGGGTCACGACCTTCGCTCGGTCCTACACCCGTCCTTTTGGGTCACGACCTTTGCTCGGTCCTACACCCTTCCTTTTGGGTCACAACCTTCGCTCGGTCCTACACCCGTCCTTTGGGTCTCGACCTTCGCTCGGTCCTACACCCGTCCTTTGGGTCACGACCTTTGATCGGTCCTACACCCGTCCTTTGGGTCACGACCTTCGCTCGGTCCTACACCCGTTCTTTGGTTAATCACAGTTTTCTCTGTTAAAACTAATGCTTCTCTATCCCCACAGAGTTGCAATATTTTCTTCCTCGGTTAACCACTGTTCATCAGTTAATATACCGGTATCCCCTCAGAGTCAAACACCTTCTCTTGGTTCAGTACTCTCTCTCTTGGTTTATCACAGTCCGTCTGTTGACACCAGCCTTTTTCCCCGCCAGGGTCTTACTTTCCTTCTTCGGTTAACCACTGTCAGCCAGTTAATATACCAGCTCTCCCTTTTCTCTTGGTTTTGACACCATCACTTTATTTGGATCCCTAGCGGAGTCCTTCCTATTCCCTTTGCTTTTACTCTCTTGGTTATGACACCATCCCTTTTTTTGGATCCCCAGCGGAGTCCTTCCTATTCCCTTTGCTTTTACTCTCTCGGTTATGACACCATCCCTTTATTTGGATCCCCAACGGAGTCCTTCATATTCCCTTTGCTCTTACTTTCTTGGTTTCGACACCAATTCTATTTGTTATCCCCAGCGGAGTTTCTTTCATTCTTGGTTTTGACACCATTCTTTTCCTATTCTTTTGTGCGAACACTCTTACTGCGGGGTCTTCCCCAGTAGAGTTTCTTTCACTCTTACTCTTGGTTTGGACACCATTTCTCTCTTACTATCTTATTCTCTTGGTTTGGACACCATTTCTCTGTTATTCTCTTATTCTATTGGTTTGGACACCATTTCTCTCTTACTCTCTTATTCTCTTAGTTTTGACACCATTCTCGCACTTTATTCTCAATACAGTCGCTATTCCTTTTCTTTACACTCTTTTCTTGGTTTTGACACCATTTCTTTGGAATCCTCAATGGAATTTCCTTCTTTGTTTTGCTCTTGGTTTTGACACCACTTTCTTTTCCTTTTCCATTTCCGTTCAGTTCCACGAACTACGGAAGCTCTGATTCTGCATTCTTTTGAATGTATGATACGTAGGCCTGAGATCGCAATGATATCGGTTAGCACACTTCCACCCTTCTTTCCTTCTCCCTTTCTTCTCTTCTTTTCTGTCCCCTGGTTCCATGAACTACGGCGCTCTGACTTCCTCATTGCACTATGAGGGTACGTAGGCACGAGGACTTCGTTCCTCTGCGAGTACCTTCTTTATTTCTTTTCTTTTTCCCCTTTTCTTCTCTCTTTCTTTCTTTAGCTAGAAGCCTTTACGTAGATAACCCATCCAAGCCTAGAAGCAAGCGAAATGGTTCCCGTTGTGTACGACAGATGCGTTAGGTGCTAATACCTTCCTTTCGCATAACCGACCCCCCATTCCCGTTTCTCTTCCCATTGGGTTTTATCGATATTTTCCCTATCCTTTGGGACTAAATAAAGTTCGATGGCGACTCTGTTGTATCTTTGAGTGTACGATTCACTCAGGTAGATTTCCAGCCATCTTCAGCTGGCGACTCTGCTGGGGATAGATAGACCTCTTGCTGGTCCATCCCTTGAGGGGTCTCGCCTAGTTTCGTTTGCTTTTCTTGCTTGTTTGGGTGTTTATCTTTCATGCTTTACTCGCTTTATCTTTTCCTTACTTTAGCTTTATGTTTATTTATTGCATTTCTTTACTGCTTTGAATATTCATATGCCGCATACTCTGGATATTTGCTATTTTCTGCTGTTGGCGGGTTGGGTTGATACTTGAGAGATAAGCCCAATACCCAGGCTTGAGTATACATCCAGGATTAGAGTGGAAAGTAGTGTGACTTGTATGGCATTTGGCCAGACTTAGTATGCACGAAAACTCCACGTCTAGACGAGGTTTTCTTTGGTAATATTCTATCCTGCGCATTTGGAGCAGACGATGGAATGTAACCTGGAAAACTGTCGAATCTGGCAACCATTTCCCGAGGACTCAGTTGCGGCACTCCTCCCAAGGAGCGATAATGACAGACCAGAAATGGAAAACCCATTACGCTTCCTTGATCCGAGGACCTAAAGCTGGGAACTTGCCATAGGATGACCCTTTTTTTTTGGGGACTCAGTGAACGACCTCTTTGTTTGGCGATAGTATTGTACCCCGAGGGATGAATGTACTATTGCTTCTCAAATCGAGAATCCGAAACTGAGAATCCCGCTTTCTATGTCATACCTGTGAGGGGGATGGGTTTTTGCAGGAAACCAAGCCACTTCATACCTTTGTTCTCTCACGCACGTCAGATCTTCGCACCTTCACAGAGCTACATGGGCAGATTATCCAGAAGATGTTGCATCTCTAACTTACATTATTGTATAATGTTATTGCATCTTCATGTATGCCAAACTTTTGAACTTGAGTTATTGCATGATCATATGTATGCTAAACTTTTGCATCATCTAACCTTTGCATCATTGATCTTTGCATATCTCATTTGTATTCCACCTGCATAAACAACATATGCATACATACCTTTGCATTGCATAGAATACAAACCAGAGAAAGCTCACTTTCTTCCCTTCATCAGCCCAAAGACAACGATTCTCCGATGCCGAAAGCCAAATAATCATGGAGCAGGTTGGGTATGAGAACACAACGCGCAAGGAAGGCAAGGTTGACATGGTTGTGGAACTACTTCTGGACAGTATGACAATAAACCCCTCTGATCAGGTTGTGATTGATGAGCAAGCCCAGAATGGACCAAAAGTGGATAAGGTCATGAATGCGGATGCAAGCAATCTGCCGGTTCACCCCTTGCCTAATCAGAAGACCACTCAAGGCAATCAGAAACAAAAGCGTAAGCAAATCAGCAAAGGGAACAACAATCAAGGGAGGAGACATCCTCGTCATGATCTAATCCCCGTTACTTACACACATCTACTGCCTATTCTGATTCATGCTGGGGCAATTGTTCCTAAAGAATTCAAGCCGACTAAGTTTCCTTATCATCCTAAACATGATCCTAATGCCACATGTGGATACCATGCTGGATATGTGGGGCATTCCACAGAAGCCTGTGTTGTCTTTAAGGACAAAATCCAAGAGCTCCTCGATCAGAAGTTGCTTTGCTTTACAGAGAAGCCTTGCCAGAAGTTTGTACCTGTGACTGCTGAAACATCTGCCGAAGCTGAGAATAGAGGTCCTCCTACTCATATGCAGATTCCTCCAGCTGTTCAACCTGTTGGGCAATACCCCTACCAAAGTTTTCAGTCTGCTACCTCTGGAATGCCTTTTGCTTATCCCAGGGCACCTTCTGCTGTTGTACCTCCACTTGTTTACCCTGGGGCACCCTACACTCCGTATGGGATCCGTTTTGGTCAGACTGTTAATCAGATGGGTAATCCTGGTTTGATGTACCCTGCTCAAGTGTTCCCGCAATACGCTACTTAGCAGATTCTTCCTCAAGCACCTCTGGCTCCTACGCCATACTATTCATTCTCGCATGTTGCTGCAGTCCAATATCAACAGCCTCCTCAGACTCATAATCAGCAAGCCCAAGGCCGAGAGCGCCAAAATCAGCGCAAGCCCTGGAACAATCTAGAACGAAGGAATGCTCCTCTAGATCCGATTTCTGTGACATATAGTCAACTTCTCCCACATCTGGTTCAGAACTCGCTGGTGGTTCCTAAAGCTCTAAAGCCTCCACCAAAGCCATTCCCACCCGGGTATGATCCCAATGTGCAATGTGGATATCATGCTGGGTCGGCTGGATATTCGATTGAGGATTACAACACTCTCAAAGCTAAAGCCCAATAGTTGATTGACAAGAAGCACTTAACCGTTCAAGGTGAGAAACTGTGGGTGAACGGAAATACCGTGTCCATGTAATCGCCAGATTTCAAAGGCATCCCTTACAATCCCTTGAATAAGCCTGTGAGCACTTCCTCAACATCGGCAATCCTCATGGCATTCCATCTCTTCCATTTGTAATCTTTTGTTTGTCAAGCATTGTTCACTTGTAAAACTTGTTTGTTTTCAGATGATAATAATAATGAAATGAATATACATGTTTTGAATAAATTCATCCGTGTTCACTCATACTTTTTATCAATATCGCACATTTGATCAAGCAAAATCAAAAAGAGAATGATGAAATAAAAAAGACATGAGATCAATGTCTGTATGCTTTTGAATAAAACCTTGCTGAGGATGTAAGGCATTGGTTCAATACCCAAACACAGGAGTTATAAGAAAGATAATCCCTAGTCAACCCCTTTGGGCCTTGAAGTAAGAGTTTCTTTCTGTACACAAAAAACCCTCAATCTTAACCAGAGGCAGGGTAGTCTTCAACTAGTTTGACCATGCGTTCAAATTTCAAAAGAGGAGCACCCCATTCTGAGGATCAACCACATCCGATCCCTCGCAAGAGGTCGGAAAAATCACCAAATCCAGAGTGGATATCCCTCACCGACCAAAGGAATGAGGCAATCACAACTCACCTTTACAAATCAAACACATACATGTCACACGATTTTGTTCGAGAAAAAAAAAATCACAAAGGCCAATGAAAAAAAAGAGCAAAAAAAAAAAACAAAAAGCCCGCTAAGTCAAAAACTCAAAAACAAATGACTTAGGCAAAAATTAGGGCATCCCGGTAGACTGCAGGTTCAAAATAATCAGTCTACGCAAAAATTAGGGAAAACAGAAAGAACAAAACAGAGAATCAAGAGAAAAATCCCTCAATAAGAACAAGTTCGTGTGATCACATGTGACCAAAACAAAAGGTGAGTGACTGCCATTCCAAAACCTCGTTGGTCCCTCTACCGTCACATCTACCATTGAAAATCCTTTTTTGAAAGGTGAACGCCTGTGTCAAAATAGCTGAACGTAGGACTGGAGAACATCAAGGAGAATGGGTGGGGTAAAATAAATTTTGAGCCTTATATCCTTTTTTTTCTTAAACCGTGAGCCAGGCCATGTTACAACCTGCAAAAGACCTAATTGAAGCAGGGTTATTTCGAAAGCATACGACAGTAAAATCACGTCAAAGCTGACTCCTAAAGATTTGCTTATCGTTTGTGCTGATACTGACATGGCATTCTAATTGGTGATCCATTCACTATATGTCCTAATCTTAGTGAACATACTTGGGTTTCAAAACTATCATATGCATGGCATTAACATTATCATTTTCAAAACAAGCACTTTTTACATGCAAACAAGCACTTGACATCAAGGAAGTCTCCATAATGGAAGGTGTGATCACCTCAAGGGGCAAAACGCCATTGGGCCTAGCCACTTCGAGATACAGTCAATCCGAGTCAATCACGATGAGATTCGACAAATCCCTTCATGTTCATTTGGTCAGGGGCATTCCCCCAAAGATCAATCAGCCAGGGGAAAAATCACTTCAGAGCTCACATTGAGGCAGACCACCTCAAGAGCACAAGAAGTCAATCTCTCCAAAAGATGGTTAATCAAGGGCATACTATTCCAATACACTGGGGCAAGTTAACCTTGTGACTGGGGCATTTCATGCAGATACCCAACAGACTGGGGCAGAGACAGGCTACCAAGGTACAAGTTTTCTCTCTGTGTTGAGGCAAGAGCAATGCTACAACAACAACTGCTGATCCGGAAGTAGGTGTCGGGGAATCACGTCTTTATGGCTTACACCCTAACCTCAACTCTCTTCCGTCTCCCGCAGCAAACACTTGAACCATTGCATAGATCTTTCTCATGCTTTGATCACGTCGCTTCACTCATGCTTATTTATTCATCTAGCATAACATGAAGCCTTAACTTAAGCCCGGTCATATTTAACATATCTTTAATACCTGATTACCGACATTCTGCATCTGGTAATCATCGTCGCGTATCATTGCATCCTCAAACGCATATCATATTCATCAACTTGGAGCATTACACCATACAGGTTTAAACATGCGTCCCAATCAAAATCCAGTTTTCGTCTGGCAAACCTTTCCATAACCTTTTCAATTCCTTGGTCCGTCCAAAACCTTTCTGGTCCGTCCAACACCTACAAACTTGCGATACGGTACCTTAACCTTGCATCCTTGCATTGCATGATATCAAGCATCATGTAGAACAACGCATACATAGCATATGCATCGATCATACTCCCTCTCTTTTTGCCTGACTTATCTCCCAGCAGATTTTCAGCCAAACTTTGCACCTATCAATTCTGCATTTGCACCTTTTCCTTTTGCCGTCGTCGGCCAAATTTTCGGGCTACTCTTTTATTTAATCCCCTTTTACCTCGAATCATCGAAAAGCTAGCGCAATTCGTACATTCAGGTCCAAGTGGATTAATTAGGGGCAGCTGTCGTAACCCAAAATTTGACCTCCCTCTTTTGGCTTTTGCATAAGCATGTGCATTCGCATCGTCAGCATACGCATTCAAACTTTTCTTTGTGTGTTTCTTGTTGCAGGATTTGCAGGTTTTCCAAGCCCGATTAATCGCATCCTCTCAAGATTATTTCATCACCAAAACAAGCTTAAAATAAGGGTTTCCATGTTTATTTATCAAGACAAGAGTTGGAAAACCAAAACCGGGACTTCAACATCATTTCCAAGCAAATTTGGGGAAAATGAGCTGCAGTAACCGGTTACAGCATAACTGATAACCGGTTACACAATGTATTTTTCACCAGAAACGCAGGTTTTTAAGCAAGTAACCGGTTAGCAGATACGCTGTAACCGGTTACTTTGTACAAAGTTGCAGATTCTGCTGCATTTTTGGGACAGCAGTTGTGCACTCTCTTTGGTCCTTGTTTCTACATTGTTCTAGTAGCATGTGGAACATTCTAGACTATTCAAGACCATTCAAGACATTTCCCTTTCATTTATTCAATGCACCACTTTAAATTAAGAGCGCCATGTTACTTAATTTACAAGCATGTCAACCGTTGGATGTGGAAGCTCGCATTGGGATTGTTACCGAGTTGGTTCTAACTAACCGAGTTAACCACCTTGACTCAGTGAGTCAAGTGTAACTAACTCCTAGCCTAGTTCCAAACCCAAAGCTAATTCCAAACCAAAGTCCAAACCATCTCATATTCCAAACCTAAAATCTATATAAACTCACCTTCACTCACTTTTCATTCTCTCAACCATTCTCTACCATTTTTCACCAAGCTTCTCACATTGCACTCTCAATTCTCTCACTTTTCCTCTGATTTCTCTACTCATTCTTCATCTTCATCTCAATTCTTCTCCATCAAACCTCACCAAAAGCTCTTATTCTTGAAGATTAATCACTTTTCACATTGAAAGTGATTAATTCTTGAGCTTAACCTTCATCATTTGGCATTCTTTGGTTGGATTTCTGGAATTTCATCTCATTCTACTTCAATCCAAGAGTTTCACACCATTCAATTTAGTGCAAGTTCGATTTCGGTGCATTTTTGCGTTTTTGATCGGTTTCGACGCGTTTCGTCTACAAATCAAGGATCCTCTGGTTTCCTTTGATTTTCTGCATCAAGATCTCTTTGCAACACTTACCAAGCCAAATCTCCGGCTTGTAGGTTGGTGTATCTAACTCATTTTACCGTTTCGCGCATTTTCATATCGCTCGCAATGTAGTCGATAATTGTTGTGTGTGATTTGATTTTTGCATTTGTTTGATCCATGATCCAATTGTGTTAGTTGATTCTATCTCTATTTATCTGTTGTTTTCAAGTTCAATTTTCGTGTACAATTTCAGTTCCTAGCATGTGGTGGTTGGCATAAGTGATTATGTGTTGAAAACTACTTTTGAAAAGCTGTTTTTACTGTTATTTTTGCCTCTGTTACAGTGGTAACCGGTTAGCAGTTATGCTGTAACCGGTTACACAGTGCAAATTTTCCCATAAACGCTGATTTTAAAGTATGTAACCGGTTAGCACATATGCTATAACCGGTTACCACTGTACAGAATGCCATTTTCTTGCATTTTCAAGCTTGTTTGCCAGGCTTTCTTCATTTTAACTTCCATTGATTGTCATACTTGATTTTATGGATGTTTTTAATGTCATTTCACTTTTGGTTGAAGCATGTTCATGAACTTTCGATACACATTTTCGATTATTCATTTGTTCCATGTTCTTAGCATTGTATGAACATAACAATTCTTGCACTATCTTTGTTCACATGATGCATGATTTTGTGTGGCATTTTGATGATCATTTGGCACTGTTTTGCACATTCCATTTCAGTTTGCATTAAGTTTATTCTTCATGGATAAACTTAATCTTGTATAATCGTTAATTCACTCCTTTTTGCTTTAATGACTTTTCATCCTCTTTGGAAAGTTGTTAGCATGTTGCTCCCTTGATTAATTGATCGAAACTTTGTTTCGATTAATCGATCTTCCCTTTTCCTCTCTTTAGGCCTCCTTTAGAGCTTTCTCTATTGATCCCCTCGTAGAGTTGGAGTCCGCACTACGCCTTGCATCGGAGCACTGTACAAATTGACGCCGTTGCGCTGTCCATTTCTCTCCGCGGGAGCACTGTACAAATTGACGCCGTTGCGCTGTCCGTTTCAATTTCCGCACTATACTATGAGCGTTAGAGAAGGAATGAGGATGGTTGTCCTACCCTCATTCTGACTATTTCTTGGGTAATGGCATTTGGCCATCTCTTTCGAGAATAGTCATCTCTATCCTCAAGCTGTAGTGTTGCTCTTTTCCCAGTCGGATTCATCCTTGGGCACTTGTGCTCTTCTCAATCTCTCCTTTGGATCAATCACCATCCTTCTTGGTTAAGATCATTATTCTTGCGCTAGCAAACTCTCTTTGTTTCATTACTCCTTTCTTCTTGTAATCAATCATTGCTTTTGATTCCCCGGAAGAATCTCAATCTCTTTTCTGTGGTTAATCACAGTCTGTCTGTTAAAACCGTAAATCCCCTGGAGTTCGCAATCTTCTCTTGATTCTTCTCCCGTTGTTGGTTTAACCACTGACTGTCAGTTAAAACACCAATTTTGCTCTCTTACTCAGTTCATCACAGTCCATCTGTTAATACTAAGCACCTCTTGGGTTAATCACCTTCTCTTGGTTAATCACCCGTTTCTTCAGTTAATCACAGTCTGTCTGTTAATACTGAGCTCCTCTTGGGTTAATCACCTTCTCTTGGTTAATCACCCGTTTCTTCAGTTAATCACAGTTCGTCTGTTAATCACTGAGCACCTCTTGGGTTAATCACCTTCTCTTGGTTAATCACCCGTCTCTTCAGTTAATCACAGTCCGTCATTTAATCACTGAGCATCTCTTGGGTTAATCACCCGTCTCTTCAGTTAATCACAGTTCGTCTGTTAATACTGAGAACCTCTTGGGTTAATCACCT
Source organism: Lathyrus tuberosus (assembly GCA_022829125.1). NCBI lineage: Eukaryota > Viridiplantae > Streptophyta > Magnoliopsida > Fabales > Fabaceae > Lathyrus > Lathyrus tuberosus. The sequence continues at coordinate 2,469,741 of JALAZF010000563.1, forward strand.
TCTCTCGGTTAATCACCCGTCTCTTCAGTTAACCACAGTTCTTCTATTAAAATACTGAACCCTTTCGAGTTAATCACCTTTTCTTGGTTAATCACTCGCTCCTTTCGGTTAATCACAGTCCGTCTGTAAACACATCCCCAATAGTTAGCAACCTTCTATTGGTTCGAATACTTGCACCCTTGGGTTAGTAACCTTTCTTTGGTTCGAATACCCTTTCTTTGGTCAGGTACTGTTTGTTCAGTAAGTGTACCGAACTCTTTGTGTCACGACCTTCGCTCGGTCCTACACCCGACCTTTTAGGTCACGACCTTTGCTCAGTCCTACACCCGTCCTTTTGGGTCACAACCTTCGCTCGGTCCTGCACCCGTCCTTTGGGTCACGACCTTCGCTCGGTCCTACACCCGTCCTTTTGGGTCACGACCTTCGCTCGGTCCTACACCCGTCCTTTTGGGTCACAACCTTCGCTCGGTCCTACACCCGTCCTTTTGGGTCACGACCTTTGCTCGGTCCTACACCCGTCCTTTGGGTCACGACCTTTGCTCGGTCCTACACCCGTCCTTTGGGGTCACGACCTTTGCTCGGTCCTACACCCGTCCTTTTGGGTCACGACCTTCGCTCGGTCCTACACCCGTCCTTTTGGGTCACGACCTTCGCTCAGTCCTACACCCGTCCTTTTGGGGTCACGACCTTCGCTCGGTCCTACACCCTTCCTTTTGGGTCACGACCTTTGCTCGGTCCTACACCCGTCCTTTTGGGTCATGACCTTCGCTCGGTCCTACACCCATCCTTTGGGTCTCGACCTTCGCTCGGTCCTACACCCGTCCTTTGGGTCACGACCTTTGATCGGTCCTACACCCGTCCTTTGGGTCACGACCTTCGCTCGGTCCTACACCCGTTCTTTGGTTAATCACAGTTTTCTCTGTTAAAACTAATGCTTCTCTTTCCCCACAGAGCTGCAGTCT